>OX638417.1:8815133-10126567 GCA_951813805.1 Limnephilus auricula
ATTAAAATGTTTACTATCAACAAAATGTAACAAGTGTGTTGTACCAACGTGTAAAAGCCCTCTAAGCGTTCAATAAATACATTGGCCCCACAAAATAATCCCTCCGTCTATGAGGATGCTGTGTGGAAGGTCTTTATAGGGAAAGGAAGGAGAGGAAGTACTGGGAAGGAAAAAAATATAAGGGTGAATATGAATCTGGGGTCAATGTATCCAGGAGTGACAGGCGTATAAATTCATCCCTCCGACTGCGGTGCAAGGCGAAGGGTCGAGAGAGTCCCGCTGAAGAGATTAAAATGTCGCTTCAACCTGTCATTCCCGATCTGGCCCACAACGCAGTTGTAGATCTGAATAAACCTCATTCCATGAACCCGGCTACCCTTGCTAAGACGAACCACTACTACGGTGTTTGTAATCCAATAAAAGGTTCTCGGGCCGGCGGTACCCAACCCCTCCTCCCAAATTAGCAGACACAGCCAATCCTGAGTTGACTACATTATCTGGGGCGGCCCACTGAACGTCTTCCCTTTAAAATCGCACTAATTTCAATTTTCAGTGAAATTCGATCAGCTGATCGAAAATTCGTAGAAGTTTTTTATGATGACTCTTATGTTTATTTTTAGATCACGGTTAAAGAAGACTTTCGTCATCAAGAAGGCTGCCAGAACACAAGTAACCTGTGCAGAATCATCAATTACCAACAAGTCATCAATATTCAACACCACTAATTAACGAGAAGTGCAATGAATATATTAATTATTAACGAAGGCTTTTTAAACTATGTTAATGGTGTTTAATGGTTGATTAAAAGGCTTTTTGTGCTTCTAAGTAAGTACTGACTTATACACGGATTGATGGTGTAAAGTCATTATTCATAATCTGTTATTTTCAATGTAATTTTGTTGCCACTGTGTCATTTTTCATATTGTAATTTATGGTAAATGAATATTATCCGCCATCATTTCGCGTTTCTCTAACACTATAATTGTATACTACAATAGATACGCAATCTTCATGGGAACAGATTACAGAACTATTTATAATGTTTGTTCATGATCTGAGGAGACATTTCGCAAAGATGAGGAAGTAAAAATTAAAAAATTAATTATTATATCAGGTAAAGATCAGGTCACATCAGGGACTCGAACCCAGGACCTTCGGCTTTCTGGGCAGATGATCTAACCACTGAGCTAATGTGTCCCTATCAGATTTAAATTGATTTTCGCTAACATTGTCTTCATTAAAATGTTATAATTCAAGTTTAAAACAATATTATAGTATTATATTTTATTTGTTTATAAGATTTACACAGTACATTAAATATAAGTTGTAAGGTATTTTAAATAAATTACATGGTTTTGTACCTATTACGTAAATCTGTAAAATGTCAATAGGTAATTTTGCCTGGGTTTTAAAACTAAATTATGATGAATAAAAAGAATCAAACATTGGTAGACTAATAAAACATAAATGAAAGAGTATATATAGGTTCTTATAACTATAAAAATATAATAAATCATGGTCTGTCGATAAAACCCTATATCAATACGATATAGACTAATTCCGTCATCTATGGTCAGTTATCAATATTTGCAAATACCGCACAAGAGTCCTAGCTGTTCCCGTCTGAAGCCATTGAGACTATGACATCCCCAATTGAGATATGTTGTGAGGCTTAAGGTAGTGGGGAGGGGAAATAGACGGGGAAGAGGAAGGTAGGAAAGTACCTGGCTATTCAGATATGGTCACCAAACACGGCTAAAAAGTCTCTTAGCTAAAGCTAAGACGCAATCAATTTATTCCGTTGGATCTTTGAGAAACGAAAATGGTTAAAATTTGACTAAAAGACCTCACTAACTAATTACCTCCTGTTTAGAAAATCAAATAGTAAATGCGGACTATTTAGGTTTTTATTTCAATTCAATATTGCCAATTTATTTATATTTTTACACAATGCTTTGGCGTTTGACATTTCGTACTTACAATTCATAGAAATACATTCAGTGTTGCCAGGGTACACCGATTTCTTATTTATTCCCTGTCAATATCGGTTCGGCTGTCAACGATAAAACCGTGCTAGGGACATTGATATAAAATCATTGACTTCATTATACACCTATATAAAGTTATATCCGACATTGTAAAGCTATCGATTTCACCATGAGGTTTGAACGATCAATGTATTTTTTGATGCATCAGTTTGTTTGATTTAAAGGAGCCACGTTCCCTAAGACAGGTGTATGTACAGACCGTGTTAGTGTCAATCTTGGCCCGCCCGACTGTTAGTCAAGCTTCCTAGGCTATCGACCACCGTTGTAGTGTTAACCCTTTCGGACTGTGTGTATATTTTGAATATATAGAGATTTTCGATTTTTTCCTCACTAACTAAAGGTAATAAAAAATTGCAGTAATTGTTTTCGGATTTCTGGTATATCTGGATTTTTGTACCTACTACTTTTAATATTGGATTTTAGCTAACAGTTCAATATTTTCTACCAATTTTTTTTTTAATGTAAGTTTTGAAGATTTTTTTTCAATGTTTAATTATTGTGAAGTTAAAAAAAATTAAAAATGTTGTATTTTTGGCATACAGTGTACGATTTGTCATTTTATATTTGTCATCTTAATATATAAAACAAAGTCGAGTTATTATTATTTATTTATTTATTTGTATTTAAACGCCCATAGGGCTTTTACATACATAAAGCAATACATGTTTCGATTAATTACAGTGAAGAGTTAGAAGTGAATAAAATAAAGGTAAGTAACAGAAAATATAAAGACACATAATATAGGTTAGATAAAATATGAGTTGACAAAATGTAGGTAATACAGAATATAAATAGAATGCCGATATCCTCCAAATCAATAATAATAGGAATTAATAAAAATGTATAAAATTGGTATTTACAATAGTTTATGAATTAAGTAAAAATAGTTCGCACATACGGCGTTTAAAGTTTGCCAAATTCAAATTATTGTCAAATACATCAATATTGTTTAAATATTGGTTACCAAGACTATGTAATCGTTGTATTGGGGAATGCAATTTATAGTTAGAATGAGATGTGTGTATATAAAATGTTAATGTTTGTCTAGTAGTTCGTGTAGGTACATGTAGATTAATGAAATGCAAGAGTTCACAGCAATCAAATTTAGAGTTTAATAATTTTAATAAAAAGGTTAGGTCAGTTATTTTTCGTCTGTTTTCTAAAGTTGGAATATTTAAAATATTCATTAATGATTAGTAATTTATGTGCTCTAAAGGGATGTTAAGTTTAAAATTTACAAATCTTAAAAATTTTATAGTTACTTTTTTTTTTTAGTTCCACCATTTGTTGGATTTGTCTCCGTCCCGATTAACAGAATAATAAAACATGGGGAAAAATCATGGGAAAAATAATTATGACGAAAATAAAAATTTTCATATATTTTGTATGGATCGGCTTTTCAAATAATGTGCGGTAGTCGACATAATTTATTGATTCTGAGGCGGTACGAAGTTTGCCGGGTCAGTTAGTTTTATATAAAATACGCCCCCTAAGACCTAACGTTCTTTCAAATGGAAGTAGCAATAACTTAAATAAAAAAAATCACCATTTTTATCAAGTATCAAATATAATATGTTCTACCACTCCCAGTTTTAATTCAGGTCTAAAGTATTTAAATAATTGAAGATCAAAAACATCTGACGTAAGAAAAGTTGTTAAAAAAATAGCGTGTTTTTTTGTCATCGAAAATTTTTACGAGCACTGTGTGAATTGGAATAATAACAGTTTATATCGTTCATGAATGCACTGGGAAGCGAACCCAACACCTCTGCCCCCTTGACTTGGTTGCGCAACCCTTCCTCTCACCACTTACTACTTAATACATGGTTGCGGGCGTGAGAAAAGGCACATTACTTGAAGTAATATCAGAATATGAGATTGAAAATTGGGGGTACCACGAGGATCGTTATTGGGTCCATTACTATTTATATTCTACATAAATGATATTGTAAATATACTTAAAAATTGCAAAATACGACTGTTTGCACACGATGCAATGATTTATATTGCAAAAGAATAAATAATATGAGAAAGCAGTTGAAAAGAAAGATAGTGACTTGGATACAAACTAAACAAATTAAAACCAAATATTAATACGACTAAACATACAAGCAGAAAAAATATGTACGCCGATCCAAAGGTTTATATTAATTATGAAATCATACATCGTCACTTTGGTTTAAATTAAAAATGTCTATCTCAGAAGAAATGTGGTTTAACGGAGTAGTCATTTCCCCAAAGGTATGATCATTATTTGTAGGTTGGTCCTGCCTCTTGGAAAAATAAACAGTCTGTGCTATCTAGCTCTGATGAAGTTATCGGGGACATAAAGTGAAATTTGTTCCAGAACATCAGGATTGCAAATGTGCCCATTTTGCAGCTCATGTGCCACTAACACCATTGCAATTTTCTCCTAACAGCTTAGACGATCTAACAGACTTCATTTAACTTAACTACCTTAACTTAAATACCTGTCATTTTATATTTATATCCATCTTGATTCATTACGGTCTACGGACACTTTTACTTGTGTCACATTTTGTCTTCATTTTTATATAACAAAATTGTCTTTGTTTCATTTTATCTATGTATTGAAAACTCATTTTATCTATGTATTGAATATCAAGTCATTGAAAACTGACTAACTAACTAATTAACCATCACGCCATTTCTCCACAGGGGTAGGCAGATAGAACGGACCACCAAACAACTCCGTCTTGGCATACACTCCTTGCTTCATTCACATTCATACATCTCCTCATACATGCTCTTATATTATTCCGACTCTCGACTTGGACCGACTCAAGTATCTGATTCACTTGAACTTGACTTCTTCTAACATTTACATTTGCGTCATAAAATCTCTTTAAACACCTTTCTTCATTCATTCGCTCTACATGCCCGCCCACACTATCTAATCGTCCCTTTCTTAATCTTACTTATTACGCTCACATCAGCTTTGCACTCTTTTCGGATCCATTTCTTAAAGCCTTACAGCCAGTTTTAAAAAGCATCTCACTTTTATTGAAACTTCATCTGAACAAATGTAATAATTTCAATAATAAAAGTAGCTGCCAATAATATGGAAAAAAATATTAGTCGAAGATAATATTGTTAATTAAATTTGAAATATGAAGTTGACAAATACGACAGTCTCATAATAGGGTGCAATAGCAAAATTGGTTAATGCGTATGCCCCGGTTAGACTTGAGGTTCTGGGTTCGAGTACCAGTTGCAGCCATTATATTTTATTATTTTTCTATGTCTTGTTTATTTTCATATTAAAAAAAGGATTATTATTGTAATCTTCTTCTTCAATGATATTTTATGTGTGTTTTAAATAATGCAATTCGTACGATACGACCCTTCAGGCACCTCTGCTAAGTTACCAAACGTAGCGAATTACTTGGGGCGAACTATGCCTAGGGTGTTGGTTATCCATTAGAAGGTTCTCTGGGCGGTGGTACCCATACCCGCCCCCCAAATGGAATATTATTACGTATACCTAGAAATGAAATACTAATTTGGTACTTCTCTTGGAAGAACTGCGTAAAAAATTAGATGTTCGAATATTTGTGTATTTTTGTAATTTAAATACAACATAATCATTGTAATACAGTTTCAATACATTTTTGGAGAAACCCGTGAAGAAAGCCGCATTATTTGCTCTACAATATTGTAGATTATATTTTTAATTCGATTTCCCTTCAAAATACTTCTAGAGTCTTTTCAAATAAATTTAATAAAATGAACATAAGGTTTAAAAAATCAAACCTGCAAATGTTCAAATATTTAGATATTTCTTTCTTTTTCTTCTTCAATGGCGCTACAGCCCAATAATTCGAGCCTTGGCGTCCTTCAACATAAGCCTCTGTCATCTTCCAATTTGCAACATGGAGTAGTCCTCTTGTGTCCTTCCTGACATTATCCTCCCATCTCAATCTAGGTCTGCCCGACGTTTACCTCCCGGGTGTCCTGTAAAAACCTTCTTTGGTGCTCGTGTGCTTGGCATCCTGTGCACCTGTCTAACCCATCTTAGTCTTTGGAGACGTAAATGGGTAGAGAAGCTGGGATCTTGGTAGATATCAAAGGGCTCATTATTATGGCGGTTTCTTCATCCCTCTCCCTCTCGCACCGCACCTAAGATTCTCAGAAGTACCTTTCTTTCGAAGGTATCCAGCTATTCTGCAGACTTTGCTGCATGTAAGTGTTTCCGCCTCACATCCTTAGGCCAAAACCGTTCTAACAATTGTTTTGTATAGCCACTGGAGCGATTTCGGTCCAAATTTGGACGACTTTAATTTTTCTAGGATTGCTTTCGATCCAAAAATGCACCGATTTCGTATCATTCGTAAAATATTTATTGTAATTATTTGAAACATTTTCATGGCCAGCAATTTATTCTATCAAATAGTTGATAAAATAGACGTTATGTCTATAGCCTTATCGATTGTCTTTAAATTCTTCTAGAATGAATTTCGGCAGTTGGAAAGCTTCAGTTCTACAAATGACGGCCGGCGTAGTCCAGCGGTAGGGCGTTGGGCTCCCATTCCGAAGGTCGCGGGTGCGAACCCAGCGTGCGCAAATAAATATTAATTAATTGATTTGTGTTATTTCACAATTAATTATTTAAAATAATATATAGTATATTTGCGGCACGTTCAAGAGTGGAAGAAACTCTTAGTATCGCCCTGGTATAAGACCACCATTCAGAATTAAAACGTTACTTGTAATGGCTTTAGCCGTGCTTAGTGACTAGATCTGAATATCCAGGTACTTCCCCACCTTCCTCTTCCTCGTCTCTTTTTCTTTCCCACTTACCTTCAGCCTCATAACATACCCTAATTGGGGATGCCATAGTCTCACTGGCTCCAGACGGGAGCAGTTGGGACTCTTGTGAGGTATTCACTATAAAAAAAACGAACTTCAAAACAATTTTCAAACCAAACTTTTAATTTGTTGAACACATATAAAAAGGATTTTATAGTTTATATTTTCATCTGTGATTATCAAACAGGCCATAGAAAACATAAAACGTAGAACAATATTAATTATGGATACTAAAAATATCCACTAGCGGCATTTTCAAATATTTAGATCACTAAAATTAAAGATTTTTTATCAGTAAAATATAGGTGAATTCATTGGCTATATAGCACTATAATTTGTTTACATTTTTCCATACACAGATATAGAGTAATGATGTTTTTAATGTAGGCGGGAAATATTCAAAATTAAATTTCAAAAGTGGCGAGCACTCAAGGCAATTTATTATAATTTTCTTGTCGCTCCAGTGGGTAGGATTATTTTGTTTTTGGATTTTCAGGATTTGAACACTGACAGCAACGCGAAGTAAGTGTTATGTTATATCGTCTTTAAAATCAGGCATAAATATAAGTAATTCAATTTTACTTACGAGAGTCATCATTAGATCAGAATAATAGAATTAATATTTTATACCCAGTGAAAGGTAATTTAATTTCCGTGGTAATTAGCAAAACATGTCGCCGAGTTATCTTTTTTTTTCCAATAGAAGTTACGCAGTGTAGCCTCAATTTAAAATTATTTTATTTTCTGGCCAACAGCTCATAATTACATAGGTAATTATTATTGCAGATGTGATAAATTGACAGGTCAACAGAAAGCAGTAGAAAAGGGTCAACATGCAGCAACAACGAAATGCAGGTCACAATTTACAATAACGCGTATCATTATAAATCTACGAAACACTGAAAAGAAAATGGGATAGAAGCGTGCTCTGGGCGTATCAGTGTGGCAGAAGTAAGTTAAGTAAATATTATGAGATACGGTTGTGTACATATTATTATAACTAAAAATGTCAGAAACTTACTAGCATTTGGGACTTTTGTGCGCTTATGGGAAAAACTCATTTAAGTCTCATAGAAATCGTTGTCTCGCTTACTATTATGGTGAGAAATGTGGTCAAAACGGTGATAGAAAGAGAAAACACCATGCTTTATATTCAAATCTAAAAATTAACCACATAGTACTTAAAATGTACAACTTTATGAGACCAAAGTTTACGACCGTAATTTGAAAAAAAATTATAAACCTTTTTAAAAAAATGAAGTGACAATAACTTTTACAAATAATTTGTCAAAAAATATCTATTATAAGCAATAATTATCAGCCTGAAACACTCATCCACATTGAAACAATCTTCCGAGAAAAGATACATGCCGCCGACGGGACTCGAACCCGCGCCCTTCTAATGTCCGGTCAGGTGCTCTTAATTCAACGAGCTATGGCGGGTTACCTCTTACCCGCCAAATGATTCAATATATACTAATGTTTAATTCAACAATTACAGCTTATTACATCTTTTCACCTGCAAACAACCAACTTTATTTTTATATGAGAAAGGCATTGTAAGTGCTAACTTTCCCACTAGATGGCGTCGAGACATATCATGTCTACATTTTTTGAATATTGATTATTTTTATTTGATAAACTAATGTTTTTATGGGTAGCACAAGTTTTCTGACCTTCTGAAAAAATGTGCCCGAGGCCTGAGGGCTTAAGACTGTTCTGTGCGATTTTCATTAGACCGATGGCTGAGTTTGTTACAGTACGCACTTCTAGGGAAAATCAGATCTGTTCTAAGAAAACCGATTAGAGATTATATATTTCACTTACGGAGAGACAGGTGATTGGTCCATTTGGTAACGTTACATAACGTTACCAAGTCGGTGCAGATGAGAGTGAAAAAGATGAAATAGGAAGACACTGAAGAAGTAATTGATGTGATTGGGAACGCGGCAGTGGAGATTCTTTTGAGACTTGGTGAAAGTCACCGCAAGGTCATAAAGACTATGTTTGTTTCAAAGTTGTCATTGCCCCTTTGGAGGCATTGGTAACAGAAATTGAATGATTTATTAAACACAAAATAAATAAAAAAATCAATAGATTTTTACAAATTTGTACATCTTGTTTATTTTTATGACATTGATTCTATTGACAAATTGGTCACTGCTCAGCCATACATTCGCAGCTGCAGCTGGTTTTCAGCACTGCCTCTAATATAATACAGATACCATAATATATGTATATAATAAATAATCGAATTGAAAGTTAAATTATAGCAAATAATATTAAAATTCAAAATAATTAAGTAATATAATTACAATCATAAGTAGGAATTACTTTCTTTGTACATTTCATCAATTAAAATGTTGTGCGGTTGACTGTGTAGTCAGCTACCGTACGCCGCAGAGTTACTTAAGAGGCTAGACTTTGAACCACACGCGGAACACCCGCGTCTGTCATTCTGTCCCGCTCACAATAAGCTCACGCACACTTACAATACATGCGAATGCGAAATGTGCGAATGAGACAACGCTTAAATTTACCTACATAAATCGCTCGAAAAGGGGTTTATGGAGAATACACTTTTCTACACCAAAACTTTCACGAAATTGAAATTTAAAAAAAAATATATTTTTTAGAAAGAAGAAGCTACGTCGGGAGCTTTTTATAATTTTATAATTCTTTATGAGAGTTGAGTTAGCAGCACTTTTTCTTTAAATAATATTTTTTGATAAATTATACGTGTTTGACAGTGAATGTTTACGTTAATATATTTTTTTTTTTACATTAACTCCACACAGGAGGCCCTGAGGAAAATAATTTCCCTCAGGGCCTATGTCATCTTTGAAGATGCTGTGAGGAGGGTCTTTTTGAGGAGAGGAAGGAGTGAACGTGGGTCTTGAAGAGACCCATGTTATTTATTTATTTATTTATTTATTATTAATTTTCAACGCCTTGATGGGCTTTTACATAATAAGTATATTATACAGTGATATATATGTATGTTTAAATAAGAAATATAAACTTATAGCAATTAACATTATAAAAATGGTAGGTATAAAAGTAAGTAAGAAATATTATATTATTTTATTAATTAATTATATTATAGGAAGGCGGAATTATTATATTATGGGAAGGAGGAAACACAGAGGCTGGCAAATCGTTCCACAGCCGAGCTGTTGAACCCAAGAACGAGTCGTAGAAGCGTCCCGTTCTCATGTGACAAATGTCAACCGTGTACATATGTTGGGCGAGCGTTTGGCGTGTTTCCCGACTATGCACCGGTGCCGAGGGGATCAATGAGGCTAGTTCCTCGGAGCATCTTCCATTGAAATACCGGTAGAACAAGGAAAGCATTCCTACCCGACGCCTGTGCTCTAAAGAT
Organism: Limnephilus auricula; assembly: GCA_951813805.1. Classification (NCBI taxonomy): domain Eukaryota; kingdom Metazoa; phylum Arthropoda; class Insecta; order Trichoptera; family Limnephilidae; genus Limnephilus; species Limnephilus auricula. The sequence continues at coordinate 8,825,394 of OX638417.1, forward strand.
TGCAATCCGTTTGTTAAGACGGGAGAATCTATCAAACGGACCGCCCGTTTCTGCACAGAGTCGAGGGTGTTTTTAGGTACTTTGGGGCTCCAGACCAGAGGTGGCTGCCAAATTCAACCGTGGGGCGCACTTGCGATTTGTACAGGGTTAGCAGTTGTGTACTATTAATATGAAATGCATTGAAAATTCGAAAACATACCGACATTGTTTTCACCCTCTAAAAGGCAGTATAAAAAAAATATATTCATTTTGTGCAATTTTCGATGTAGAAAAGTGTTTTTTCCCGGACGTCCTTTTTGTATGGGCCGAAAAGCCTATCACCTTAAGATGATTCCCGGGTGGTGGTGAAATTTGAAAAATAGATTTTACTAAATTGTTGCTGCTACTGTTGCTCTTACTCCACCGGATATTGAGCGAAAGGGACAATGCACCTCGGGCTACTAATACCTAACTAAAATCGAGGTTTTGTAGTCCCCACTTTTCTCCTCCAAAAGGGAACTGATTTTCAATTTTTTTTTACCAACTACATAAGAAAAAACTATTTTATGTCTGTACGTTTTGCTTTTTTTTTGAAAAAACATTGTCTGGTTTGTATACTGAACGTCTTTTGACGGCGTTTAAACCAGTCAATTTTCTCTCCAAACGTACTGTTTTCGGTAAATCACAAAAAAACGATCATTTGGCACTTTTTGTGTGATTGTGTGAACCAAATGCTTGGCATTTTTTGTGTGATTTTATAGTAATAATTAAAAAGTTCAAAGTGAATTATTATACTAAAAAATGTTGTTATAATGTGTTCATTGGTCATGTTGAATTTTTTTGAATTCAGGCTTGTGATTGGCTTTTGTGGAGAGTGGTGATTTTGCTTGTTTATCGCTGTGGAGAGTGGTTATTTTCATCTAAACCCTATTTTAATTTAGATTTTTCCGTAATTTGCGGTTGATTTTTGTAGGGACTTCAAAAGCCATTTTGTAGCTACGGACATTGCGCATAGATTGGCATTTGTAACTCAATTTCTTAATTTTTTTTAAGTGGCATTTTGCTTATGTACCCTAGAATTGAGATCAACCGCTATACATTGACACCCCACCTAATAAAAGCTCTAAATTTCCAGTTAGGTACTTCCCAAACTTTATCTTCTCCATCTTGATGGAGACCTATTTCGCTGGATGAAATCATATTTGTATAACCGAACTCAATTAGTTCTTATTAATGGATACAAATCATCCCCTATAGTTTTAACTTCTGGTGTACCACAGGGTTCAAATCTTGGCCCCCTGCTTTTTCTTATATTCATAAATGACCTTGGCTCGAAATTAAATTGTGATTATGATGTTTTCGCCGATGATCTTAACATTTTTCGTAAAATTAGTCTGTTTCCGATCATTTACTGCTTCAAGACGACCTCGACACACTCAGTAACTGGTGTACTGTCAATGATATGCACTTAAATGTTGAAAAATGTTACATTTTAAACTTCACTAGGAATAGAATTAGAAAGGATTTTTCTTATGCTATTAATAATATTGTTCTCAAAAAAGTGTCTACAGTAAGAGATCTAGGAATCACTTTCCTATTTACTTTCCTAATTGTATGTGTCTGTATTTAATTGTAGATTTATTTAATGTATCCGTAGTTAATTGTAAGTAATTGTAGAATTTTTGTTATTGCATATTAACTGAGTTTTATAACTCGATTGTTCTCACGCAAGTGAGAACATCTTAGAAGCCCGCAGAAAAATATTTTTAGGTAAACACTTTTTTAAGCTAATCTCTGGTATCATACTTAATCCGCCTATGTTAAGAGGGAGGTTAATTTTTATGTCCCTAACAAGTATACTCGTGGGAGATCCCATGACCTTTTTATGCTCCGAAAGTGAGGACTTCTGCCTATCAGAACGCGCCAATAAACAGAGCGACTCGACTGCTTAACGATTCTGCATTGACCATCGACATTTTAAATGTGACTTACAGACATATTATAATAAAACAAATTAAAAACTTTTTCCACTTTAATTTAATGACCGTAACCGGTTTCAGCTTGTCAAAGCCATCTTCAGACTGGTGAAAAATATTCTTAACCTAGGGATTTTATACAAAACATATTAGGGAGGGGGAGGAGGGGGCGGGGGGAGGGAGGGGTGGTCTACAGGGATTTTATTCAATTATGGATTTTATTACATTTGTTGTTAAGTGGTCTTGAGTGTCCAACTATCTAATTATTTTTTTGGTTATTCCCAGTAGGCTAATTACATAGGGTTGGTAGCTTACATACTTTAGTATTGTTTGGGAAATACCTTACAAGTAATGTGAATTATTAGCACCTAATTTTATTGTTGTCAAGTCTATTATTAATTACAATCTTTATTATATTTATGATGTTATGGAATTTTTTGATTAAACAATTGATTTTATAAAGGGGGATACGTTGGAGTAGGATTATTCTTATAATGGACCTAATACAAACAAAGTACATATTTTACTTGGAACATATATGATAGAAAATTACAATGGATACAATAGTGGAGATTTTGCAAATGATTCTAATTTCTTATTCATTACAAATATAGGGTCTACTTTTTTTGTTAGGCGGGTTATTTCTAATGATTCTAGTTTATCAAGTTTATGACCCTTATTACAAGTGTGGAGGACTTTAATATCTCTGTCTTTATCAAACGAATGTTGGTTTTCTAATAGGTGTGACGCTACATTCGACAATTCACCTTTATCATTCACCCAATTTGTGAAATGTTCTTTTATACGGGTTTTGAATGATCTTCCCGTTTGGCCTATATAATATGACGGGCAATTAGAGCAGTTAACTTGGTAAACGCCTGAGTTTTCCAGTTTTTCTCTCTTATCTTTATTATTAATTAAAATTCTCCCTAGAGAATTTACATTATAAAATGCTGTTCTACATTTATCGTTATTAGTTAGTCGAGATATTTTTGTGGATATTTCGCCAATATAAGGAATTTTAACCCATTGTTTTGTGATTTCATTTTTATTTACGAGGCCTTGTGACATTATTGCTAATGTAATTTTTTTATTCTTTTTCTTTAATAAACTATCAATAGTTTCGCTTTTGTATCCATTGTTCTTTGCTATTGTTTTTATAATATTTAATTCATTTGTATAATTTATATAATTCAAGGGCACATGTAAAAGTCTGTGAATGAGGGAATAGAATACTGATAATTTATGTGAAATGTGGTGTCTAGATGTGTTGTGTATGATGTTATCACTATATGTTGGTTTTCTGTAGATTGAAAATTCTAATTTATTGTTAACGATTTCGATACCTATGTCAAGAAAATTAATCTTGTTTCCCCCCATTTCCATTGTAAATTGGATCGATTTATTGATTTTATTGATTTCTTTTAGAAAAATATCTAATTGTCTGTGTGTTCCTGTCCAGATAATTAAGATGTCATCAACATATCTACGATAGAAGGCAACATTTTTAAATGATTTTAATTTTTCGATAGATTCTTCTATATAATCCATGAAGAATTCAGCTAACACCGGAGAGATCGGGCTGCCCATGGCTAAGCCATTAGATTGAATGTAATAATTATCATTGAATCTAAAGAAATTTTGTTCTATACATGCACTTAGTAGTCTTGTTATTTCTTTCCGTTTTATTAAATTAATGTTTCTCTCTTCCATGTAATTGTTAATAATTATCTTTAATTCGTTTGTAGGTATATTAGAAAATAAACTAACAACGTCAAATGAAACTAGGGTGGCATTGTTAGGTACTTTGATGTCTCTAATGTGATCTATAAGTTGTAGGGAATTTATTATTCCATATTTACTTACAGACTTACAGACAGTTCAGCAACTATCTTTTAGCACATGTCACTAAGTAGTAAAACTGCCCTTGTGTACTTTGTAATTTATAATCTTCTCCATGATATATTGGTGTATAACTGTTTTATGGAGAACATGAGAAAATAAATAAATAATCTGTAAAACCCAGTATAAATAAATAAATAAATCTTCCTCATCAACTCAGATTCTACTTTATTCAGCCTCAAAACATACCCCATTTGGGGAAGAAATAGTCTTACTGGCTCTGGATGGTGGGAAGCTATTGGGAATAATAAAAAGCAGTATGTACATAAAAAACTTCTTTAAAATAATCCAAATTCGGATACATGCTTTGTCGGCCCTGCCTATTGTGTATTGAATCGTGTTTGCAAGTGGTATTTGAACAAAACAACATTGATTGTTAGTCTATTGTCTTTATATATATGTAAAATAATCATTGGGCTCGCGATGGGAAGTAAAACAACTTTTTATAGGATGTTCCAATAAAATAAACAATGTAACTAGTTTTAGAGAAGAGATTGTCAGGCAATGCACATATTTACATTTCAATACCGGCATCGCGGGTTCAGTGCTCTTTTAGCAAAGTCCTCCAACATTGCACGAGAAACAGTTTCTGCTTTTAATGATGGAAGTAGGAAGAATGTTTCTTTGCATTTTAAAAAATCGAAAGAAAATATTATGACCCCCGAAATTATATAATTATAGTGCAATTTAAACCAATTTCAAACATTAATCGAATTTAAAAATGCCTTATAATAAGTTGGAATGGACATCAATCGAATTTAAAAATGCCTTATAATAAGTTGGAATGGACATCAATCGAATTTAAAAATGCCTTATAATAAGTTGGAATAGACATAAATCGAATTTAAAAATGCCTTATAATAAATTGGAATGGACATCAATCGAATTTAAAAAATGCCTTATAATAAGTTGGAATGGAAATCAATCGAATTTAAAAATGCCTTATAATAAGTTGGAATGGACATCAATCGAATTGAAAAATGTCTTATAATAAGTTGGAATGGACATCAATCGAATTTAAAAATGCCTTATAATAAGTTGGAATAGACATAAATCGAATTAAAAAATGTCTTATAATAAGTTGGAATGGACATCGATCGAATTTAAAAATACCTTATAATAAGTTGGAATGGACATAAATCGAATTTAAAAATGCCTTATAATAAGTTGGAATAAACATCAATCGAATTTAAAAATACCTTATAATAAGTTGGAATGGACATCAATCGAATTTTAAAATACCTTATAATAATTTGTAATGGACATCAATCGAATTTAAAAATACCTTATAATAAGTTGGAATGGACATCAATCGAATTTAAAAAATGCCTTATAATAAGTTGGAATGGACATCAATCGAATTTAAAAAATGCCTTATAATAAGTTGGAATAGACATAAATCGAATTTAAAAATGCCTTATAATAAGTTGGAATGGACATCAAACGAATTTAAAAATGCCTTATAAGTTGAAATAGACATAAATCGAATTTAAAAACGCCTTATAATAAGTTGGAATGGACATCGATCGAATTTTAAAATACCTTATAATAAGTTGGAATGGACATCAATCGAATTTAAAAATGCCTTATAATAAATTGGAATGGACATCAATCGAATTTAAAAATACCTTATAACCACTCGAGCGCTTTTTGCCACATTTTGGCACTATTTCCAAAGCCTCGGATTGCTTTGTTGCCAAAATGGGGCAAATTTAAAAAAAAAAAAATTTATTAAAACGACTATGTAATATATTGTACATTCAAAATATAACAAAATAAATATTCTCTAGATTCTTTAAAATGTTTTAAGGTTAAAGATTTAATTATATTTTTTTTATAAATCCTACAAATATGTTATAATAGAAAAAAGATAGGGGAATTTATTGGCTATATAGAACTATAGTCAGTTTGTATGTCTCCATATTCAAATTCTGAGGTATGATTTTTTTTTAATGTGGACGGAAAAATTTCCTTTAGCAATCCGAGAAAAACATTTTAATTGCTCTGTCGCTCCAGTGGTTATAAAAAGAATTATTTCAATATTTATTTTTATATAATATTCATTTAAGTTGTTAGCATGCATATACATACTAATTAAATCGTGAATTGATTCACGGATAATTACAGTTAATATTTTTAATATGCATTATCAATTAACAATCAAGATAAAAATTAAATCAATTTTAATTTGAAATGTTGGTTTTGAACTCGCGATCTCTTGACCCAGATCCAAGGATCTTACGTCTCCACTATGGAGATTGTAATAATTTTAGATTATGAAGACTATGGTATAATTGACTTAGCGTAATGAAGTTCGGTTTTCACTTGACGACTGTTTGACATTTTATCTGTTACGAGAACATATTTTTTAAATTTGTTTGTTACGTTCCGGTTCCGGTTCAAGGTGGTGCCCCTTTTGTTCCTACCACGAACGGTGAATCAGATCAATATTATGGTACCTACACGTTTGAAAAAAGTTTTGTCGTGGAGATAGTGACATTTCGTTGAACGTTTTTGGTTTGAAAAATAGATCGCTTAGAAATATATTAGATGCTCTAATTTATACCCTCGAGTAGAAAATAAGTATATTTGCCTTTGAAATCAAGTATTTTTTTGTTTTTTGGGGTGTTATGCCGTGTTACGCTATCTCCTTCTTTAGCCAACTTTTCGGACAACGTTATAGTGTCCATCATCAGGGCAGATGTGTCTGTCATCAGGCACCATCAGGGCAGATGTGTCTGTCATCAGGCACACATCTGCCTTGATGATGGACACTGTAACGTTGTCCGAATCGTTGGCTAAAGAAGGAGATAACGTAACACGGCATAACACCCCAAAAATAAATTACAAAAATACTTTTTGCCGTGAAAATCTAAAATCATATCCTTATAGATATGTAATCAATTTTGCTAATTCCTTTAATTTATTTCAGAGTGGAAGATACACGCAGTATCGCCCTGGTGTAAGACCACCATCCAGAATTGAAACGTTGCTTGAAATGGCTTTAGCCGTGTTTAGTGACTAGATCTTAATAGCCAGGTACTTCGCCACCTTCATCTTCCTCGTCTCCTTCCCTTCCCCACTTACCTCCAGCCTCACAACACACCCCAATTGGGGATGCCATAGTCTCACTGGCTCCAGACGGGAGCAGTTGAGACTCTTGTGAGGTATTATTCAATTCAATTCAATTCAATTCAATTCTTAAACTATCGATCGGTTAGTGGCCGAGTTGGCTAAACAAGTTGGCAGTTGGGATACCACCCAGGCGACGTGGGTACAATTCCTGTGCTAAGACCTCCATCATGACATAAGCAACATTTTCCGCTTATACTGATGGTAGTAGGAGCTTAAAAATATTGTCAGATTATTCGTAGAAGAATTGGGACTACCTTGGAAGCAAGTTGTTGGTATGTAATTTAATCTGATCATAATCTCGTTTTTGAACTACATAAAAGGAAGGTTTTCGACCATATCGAAAGTAAACAATTTCGTTTTATACTTATTTGTGTTGTTGTAGCGATAATTATTACTTCTAGGTATCGTGGTGGATTTTAAAAACTATTCAATTTTTTATTAGAATAACTGTCTTTTTAAAACCTCTGAAGGTTATTCCCATTAATGTAATATTTCCAACGAAAAAGATAGCTGCCGATAATATGGAAAAAAATTGTCGAAGATAATATTGTTAATTCTGATATTTGAATTATGAGATCGACAAATTTGACGTTTAAATAAATGGTGGCAGAAGCCGAATTGATGAAGGCGTTCGACCCGGTAAGACGAGAGATTCTTTTATTTTTCTGTGTCTTGTTCATTTTCCTATTTTCGTTTAGATTATTAGTTTTATCTTATTCTTAAATGATATAAAAACTGTATTTGTGATTGTGTTGTGTACTCCTTCGCAAAAATAAATGCTCGGTTATCCCCCTTCCTTGCATACTTAGTTTTTCCTACGCATTTTATTACTCAATTCCTGCAAAAACCATTTCGTCTCGTTTCATTCATAGTATCAACAGTCCATTTCCTTGTGCATCAGAAACTGTATTTTGTAGGCAGTTTCGGATGCAACATTTTATTGAAGAATATAACATCTATAATATTTATAAATTTGTGTCGATAAGTAAGTTATTCTTTATTCACATTGAATTCTTACAAGTGAGATAGGCGTAGAAAAAAACCATTGCAATTGAATTTGTTGATTGTGAAAAACAGAAACCGTTCAATCAATCAAATAAACATTGGAATTAATTTCCCAAGCTTTTTACACATTCGGAATTGTAATTATTAACACTCTCGTTTAAGCGTTGCAATGAATGGAATTAAACAACGGATAAAAACCATGATTATTTGTTTCTTTGGTAATGAGTTCCTCGTGTTTTTGCTACCTCTAGCGCTAACAATGGCTTGAGTGTTAATAGAATTAGCATTACAAAGAAAGGAAAAGTAACTATTAGAATCATCCAATGTATCTATGTAGTTACTGCACTAAGTAAAACCTGCAAGGTCTTATATAGAAATAATTTATAAGTTAATTTACAGTTCGTTATTACATGCTTTGTTCCATAATGTAAAACTAATATTTACTTATAGGCAAACTATACAGTTTATTTAATATTTTAAAATTTTACTGTTTATTGAGTTAGTTTAAACAACATTAGAATATAAATTAATATGTAAAAGGTAATGTTTCATTATATAAATTTTAATATTTTTACAATAAGCGTAACATTTCTTTTTAAATACATTCATTCTTGAGACTTTCAGATAGTCCTAGATAGATTAGTCCTAAGTAAAGATAGGCATTTTTGATTTTTTTCATTATATATGGCAATGTAACTCTATTTATGTTCCTGTTTACGTAATTAAAAACAATTTCTTTCTTAAAATATTTTGGCATTTTATTTATCATTACTTTCATGCACAAAAATTAACATATTAAATAACTAGAAGAATCTCAAAAGAAACACGTGAAATATAACGAAGAGAAAAAGATTCGGTCGCATCTGGAAATCAAACCCAAGACCTATGACTTGCCGGGGAAGTACTCTGACCATTATAGAGTAAAGATAATAGTATATTTTACTTATCGTTTAGCAGTTTTTTCACACAAAACTTAATTTGGGATTTTAGGCCAAAATACCACACAAAACTGAATAATTAGTTTTTTTTAATTTTTTATAAGAAAAACTCTCATTTTTAACTTTTGAAGGTAATTCCCATCAATGTAATATAATATCATTGAAGAAGAAGACAACAATAATAATCTAAATTAAAATATGAAAATGAACAAGATACAGAAAAATAATAAAACATAATGGTCGCAACTGGGACTCGAACCCAGATCTCACGTCTTACCGGAAAGGCGCACTACCAAATCAGCCATTGCGATCTATTATGAGACTGTCGTATTTGTCAACTTCATATTTCAAATTTTAGAATTAACAATATTATCTTCGACTAATGTTTTTTCCATATCATACGACATTATACGGTAATATTGTTAATTCTGAAATTTGAAATATGACTTTGACAATTCCGGCGGTTTTATAATGGGACGCAATGGCTAAATTGGTAGAGCACCATCCCGGTAAGACGTGAGATCTGGGTTCGAATCCCAGTTGCGACTATTATGTTTTATTATTTTTATGTGTCTTGTTCATTTTCATATTTTAATTTAGATTATTATTGTTGTCTTCTTCTTCAATTAGTTTTTTATTCAAAAGGTTTTGAAAATATCTGAAATATTGCGCAATTTTATTATGCGGCAACTTTGACAATTTTTTGTGTGTAAATTATAATTATTAAAAAAAAATCTTAACCCACCTACTGAGTCAATGTGTTAAAAAATTAATAAAAAAATTAAACATCATAAAAAAAGCATTACTTTGGATAGAAATTCTAATTTATGTACGACAAATTTTTGTTAACAACGTTAATTCGTCGTTTGCTATTTGCATTTATATATATTTAAATATATATTTTATCTATAGTAGATAAAGGATTTTTTTTAAAAATAATTATCATTACCTCAGAAATTATTGTCAAACTTGCCTCTAGATATTTGCTAAACCTTTTGATTATTTTTTTTCCATTTAATTAAGTGTTTTGGCCTCAAACCCAAAATATGTTTTTTTTTTAAATGAAAATGGCCTTGCAGCCGTTTCCCTTAAGTAATTACTTCGTTTATACTAATGTAGTGACTTTTAATAAATTAAAGGCATAAATACATATATACAATATTTCCAACAAAAGTAGTTCGATCTGTCTTAACTATGAACTAAATTGATTAATCTAAAAATTTAGAACAAGTTCTTAAATAAAACATTATCAAAAATACGTATATCTGTTGTTAATCAGTCTATCATCAACTATGGTTCAGTGTACTCGGATTTAGATTTGTTTAAAATTTAAGTTTCATTTTCGAAATTGGAACTGATTGTGTCAAGAATACAGACAAGCGATAAAGTACCTACCTATAAAATAATATATTTTTTTATTTAAAATTTATTTAATTGTATATTTAAATAAATATTTCTTTGGCTTATTTTTTTTTAATTAAGGAGATAATCTAAGGGTTAATTTTGTCAAGTAAAGTCAACTATCTACCAGATAAGCTGACATAATATTCCGTGATTTTTTACGAGTCTGCACTAATTAAAAATATTTATTTTTATGAATATTAATTTTTAAGCAGCTTTCAAAATATGATACAATTTGGTCGCGGAATTGAATTAAAATAATCGTTTATTTATTTTGAAATTTAAATCTAGTTACTATTAATTTCTTGCTTTTGCTATTAAATTATTTTATTGGTAAGTGTTAGCTATATTTAAAGCTATTGTATTATTTTATTGGTAGGTGTCAGCTATATGTATAGCAATTAATTATTTTATTGATATGTTTTAGCTAAATTTATAGCTATTATATTGATAAGTTTTAGTTATATTATATTTATAGCTATTATTTGATCAATATTATTGCCAATGTAGTTCCGAATGGTAGTTTTATGTTTTGGGGTGTGTTAATGGCAACAGAGCAAAAAATAAAAAGACTTACCTTGCAAGAAGACATTTTTGAAATATTCCGTTTTTTCTTGAAATCACTGGACACTTCTGGAAATATTAAAATTATGTTGAATTTAACGACTATTTTATTTTGATCGAACACAGAAATCAATTAAGATATGAATATACGAGTAATTATTTTTGACTTAGCGTGTTTTTAAATGTATTTTTAATAACAATCCATACATGAATCTTTTTAAAATTGGTTAAAATTACGCAAAGTTTAATGTTTCTTTTAGCAATTTCAAGAAGTTGTAATAACTAAAATCAATCATTCTGTGATAATTATTTCAAAATGTAACGAAATATTTTATTGTTCTATCATTAATCATTAATCAAAAGTAATGATTCAATTTAAATGATTAATGAATTTAAAATTATCAGCAGTTATTATTTTAAAGGTTTAAACAAATACGAATTTCATTTATAAATAGTAGCAAATTTTTTTATCGAATTTTGAATCACGTTACGCATAATTTATTAAAGAATTTAAAGGGTAATTAATTTTTAATTAAATTTGTAATCGTAATTCGTATGTTAAATCACGATGAATTTAAATCTAATCATAAAAAATGTACGAATCTTCAATCACATTTCGAATAATTCGTTTGTCAAATTAAAATTTAATTTAAAACAATGTAATTTGCCACAAATTTTCTTGAAATTTCAATTTAAGATCGTTATTTAAAATAATAACAAAATCAAAGATTTTGCAAAAAAGTTCGATTTTCAAATTTAAATAAATTTTTTTAACAATTTTGTAGACGTTAAAACGACTTAGTCTTTTTTTTAAAGTTTCCCGCCGTTTAAGTATAAATTTTTAGGTTATTTATCGCAGTACTAATATTGGGTAGGGACCGACCTTCGCGCACTCGACACGAACGTTCAATTGAGACTGATTACGGAAAGAAGATCGTGTCTTTATATACCCGGTGGCTTTCCGATCTGCATTCACCCGAGGTTGCAGTCGGCCAATGGGAGGGTTTCCCGCTTTTTACGAATTTTATGTTCATTTGTTTTGGTTTTTATGGGAGATGCTTTGATGCGGGCTTGCGTGTTTTGGGAAGTTTTCTGGAAAAATAAATAAGAAATTGTTTTGTAACTAACTAATTAAGCTTTTTAAAGGGGTACGCAGAGAGGATACACCATCACACAACTCTGTTTTGCACAAACGTTTAGCGTAATTCACATTCATACATCGTCTTTTATCTCTCTTTATATTTTATGATATGTCAATATGGATGCATTCCATGATCTTGTATGGCACAACCCCTTCCAGGATAAAATTATTATTATCAGTATTACCTGCGCAGACCCGTGAAAACCTTGATATTGTCCGAATTATTGACAAAACAGGTACAATTTTAAAAATGGGAATTTAAGAAAATTTAAAGTGAAAAATTTAAAGTATATTATTTTTTTATAATTACCTTTTTTATTACACACAAAGATATATCGTCACCTTAACCACTGGAGCGACAGAGAAATTAAAATATTTTTTCTCGGATTTCTAAAGGAAATTTTTCCGCCCACATTAAAAAAAATCATACCTCCTAATTTGAATATGGAGACATACAAACTGATTATAGTTCTATGTAGCCAATGAATTCCCCTATCTTTTGTATAATATAATCACATATTTGTAGGATTTATAAAAAAATATATAATTAAATCTTTAACCTTAAAACATTTTAAAGAATCTAGAGAATATTTATTTTGTTATATTTTGAATATACAATATATTATATAATCGTATTATTAAAATTTTTTTTTTTGAAAATTTGCCACATTTTGGCAACAAAGCAATCTGAGGTTTTAGAAATAGTGCCATAATGTGGCAAAAAGCGCTCGAGTGGTTAAAGCAAGAGTGAGATATCTTGAAAAATGCTTGAAATGAGATAATAGGACTTTTAGGTTTGCGTGAGTTCTAGCAGAATCAAATGAACTAATGTTGCAGGTTAATGATATGGTATTAGAGAGGTAAAATATTTAACATCAAAATAAAATTGTAATAATGGATAAATAAAAAAAAAATTTCAGACTAATTTTGACAAAGTATACGTAAATTTGGAAATATTTCAATATTGAGATTTTACTTGTAACTCGGGCATTTTTTTTTCAAAATATCCCAGTAATGTATCATGTAGAGCTCACAATTTTACATCGAACTGCATACTTATCTCAAAAGTGATTTTTCGAAGATATCTCACGGTTGATTTAAGGTGACGATATATTGAAGTTGATGAAAAGAAAGTGAACTTACTGAGGTACTCCGTTCTAAGGTCACATTGTACATGGCATTGTGTATGAATTATATAAACAATATTCAGGGCCAAAAATAGGAAAAAGCATTGCCTTCAAACCAATGCACAATTTGGGAGGCGGGAATGGGTACCGCCGCCCCGGGAACCATTTATTGGATAACCAACACCTCTGCCATAGGTCACCCCAAGTGGTTCGCTACGTTTGGTAACTTAGCATGGGTGCCCGGGTTCATGGGGTTCATTTTCTAGGTCTTGGCGGCGGATGATCTAGACACACTGAACCCCAGATTCCTACCCAACCCCCATACCTTTTCCTTCCCAGAACTTCCTCTCCTTCCTTTCCTTAAAAATACCCCTCCTCACAGCATCCCCAAAGATGACATAGGCCCTGAGGGAAATTATTTTCCTCAGGGCCTCCTGTGTGGACCTAATGTAAAAAAAAAAAAATCATAAATATTTTAAAAACGTTTTCTGTAAGCCAGTTCAAAATGAACCGCAAAGATTTATTTTGGTAACGCAACCCAATAGCCTGGATATGTGCGCAAAGTTGAGATATTATGTGTTGCACTACCAAATATTTCTCATTTGCGCCTGATTCGTTGACAGGGTACCTACGCTCGTCCTGTTTTCCCTATTTAAATACCTGGGACTTTATATCGATAAACACTTGTCTTTAAACATCACATACAAAAAAGTAAAAGAAAAAATTATCCCACTAATTGTTGTATTTGGTAGAATAGCCCATCTTCTACCAATACAAGTAAAGAGGGGATTATACTTTAGTTTAATTCATTCCCATCTTAATTACCTCATAGAAATATGGGGGAACACAAATATCACATTCTTAAACGAAATTCAAATAATTCAGAATAAAGTTATAAAAAAACTTTTTAACTATAGACCAGATAACCCCACCAAAAGAGTATACAAAGAAACTAACTTAATGAAAATCAGAAACTGTACGAATACAACATATGCTTATTAATCTACAAAATTCAAGATGGCTTTATACACACAATACTACATTTATGAAAACATCACAAGTACATGAATACCACACAAGACAACGTAATAAATTATACACAAATTCAACAAAGACAGAGTGTGGCAAAAGAAACATAGGCTATGAGGGTATAAACATATATAATCTCCTCCCTGACAACCGAAAATAAAATAAATATATTTAAAAAAAAAAAACTGTTTGCTCTCAAAATTAATGAGCAAAACCAAAATGTTCTTAGGTACTTAAAAAATGTGTTACTTGGTGTTAGGTATTAAACCATCATTCTTAATATTATTTGTATCATTGTATTAAGTTAACAAAGCAAAATATGTATATTTCTTTTAAATTAAAAAAAAAAAAATGTTTTCAATATGGATTTTAAAGCTTCAGGTATTTACTTTAATCTTCAATTATTTTTAACATAACAGTACACGCAATATAAAACAGGCAGCCGCCTAGTATGGTGATTTAATATGTCATTTATATGTAAATGTTTTAATGTATTTCATGTATTTTATAAATAATTATATAGATGTAATATATGTTTTATGAAATACTAATAAAAAAAAGATATATTTACTTCAATTTGAGTTTAGAAAGAAGTTCCACTGAGTTCCACGACGAAAGTATACCTTATATGTTATGTTAAAACGTAAAATGTATATCGACCATCTTCCACCTTTTTTTAAATCGAGCGCAGTCTTTTCAGGTAGTCTTGACGATACCGCTCTAAATAAAATAAAGAGAAAAAAAATTATTTATAATGTTGAAAATTGTAAAATTTTACAAGTAATCGTCATTTTACAGTTTATTAATATTTATATAGGGATCTCTGATAGGGATATTGAAAGAAGGGTGAATGCAGGTAACTCCATTAATGGAGGATTGAAAGCCGTTGGAGCCAACAAAAAGGTGTCCACAGAAGCAATGCTAGCAGTACACAATGGAGTACCTGATGTATGGCAGTGAAGCATGGAACTGGCAGAGAAAGGATGAAAGTAGACTGAATGCTGTAGAAATGAGATCCCTGGGGCGTTTGTTTGGTAAAACCATGTATGATCGTGTGAGGAATGTGGAGATCCGAAAAGAATGCAAGGCTGCTGTGAGCGTAATAAGTAAGATTAAGAAAGGGACGCTTAGATGGTTTGCGCATGTTAAGTAAATGAATGAAGAAAGGAGTGTAAAGAGAATTTATGACGCGAATGTGAATGGTAGAAGAAGCCGAGGACGCCCAAGGAAGACGTTGCACGATCAAGTGAATCAGTCACTTGAGTCGGGCCATGTCAAGAGTCGGAATAATATAAGGGTTTGTATGATAAGATGTATGAATGTGAATGAGGCAAGGAGTGTGTGCCAAGACCGAGTTGTTTGGCGGTCCGTCCTCTCTGCCTACCCCTGCGGGAAACGGTGTGATGGTTAGTTAGTTTTTAGTTAATTAATATTTATATGCTTTATCTACCTGTATTACTAATTCAAAATACAGAAATAAATCCATTCTAATTTTTTTTTTTTTAAATTATAATACCACGACCACCTGACCCCAACTAACACTAATAACGTATTTTTTTAAAGATTTTCTTAGTTAATCTTCTCGTAAGCATTTCTGAACAAAATTTAAAATAAAAATATTTTTGGCGTCATAAATTGATAATTCGGCCTTGAGTGGGTCCTTTGGATCGGAAGT
Source organism: Limnephilus auricula (assembly GCA_951813805.1). Lineage (NCBI taxonomy): Eukaryota > Metazoa > Arthropoda > Insecta > Trichoptera > Limnephilidae > Limnephilus > Limnephilus auricula. Next base: position 8,841,266 of record OX638417.1, read on the forward strand.
CGGGAGCCTTACCCCTAGACCACGGAAGCCGCCATAAATTATAAAAAAAACTTTTTTATAGGACGGTATCTCTATCGCTTGAATTAATCCTTCACACAAACAGTTCCAATTCTGAAAATAACACTTAAATTCAAAGCAAAATCGATTTCATTGAATTTCATTGAACCAGACTTACGTAGGACAGTCAACCAATCGAAATTACTAGTTTTTTACCATTAAATTATATGATAATTATTTAACAATTTTTATGAAGAAAGTATAACATTCGGGGGTTACGAATAATCTGACAATATTAAATTTGAATTGATTCTAGTACCATCATTATAAGCGGGACATAATTATTGAGATATGATGGAGGTCTTAGGTAGGAAAAGAAGTGGAAACTAATAGCTTTGAATCGATTGACCGACCAGCCGATCATTTTCACTTATGATATATCCAATATCCGAGATTTATGTGTATTTTATTTAATTCAATTTTTATTCTAGGCCTTAGGAAACGTCGAAGAAAATTCTTACATTTCAAGTCGAAGGCATTTCTTTTAGTATTGTAGTAGCGCAGACCCCTGAAAATCATGGGATATTATAATAATTACAGAATTTGTTTAAGCTGAAAGTATTTACGGCCGGCGTCGGTAAGGCTTTGGACTCCTATTCCGAAGGTCGCGGGTTCGAACCCGGCGTGCGCAAATAAATTGTATTTGATTAATTTGTGTTATTTCACAATTAATTAATTAAAAATAATATACATTCTATGTACCATATTTTCGGCACGTTCCAGAATGGAAGATACTCTCAGTATCGCCCTGGTGTAAGACTACCATCCAGAATTGAGAGGTTGCTTGAAATGGCTTTAGCCGTGTTTGGTGACTAGATCTGAATAGCCAGGTCCCCACCTCCCTCTTCCCCATTTCCTTCTCCTCCCCATCACCTTCAGCCTCATAACATACCCCAATTGGGGATGCCATAGTCTCACTGGCTCCAGACGGGAGCAGTTGGGACTCTTGTGCGGTATTCATATAAAAAACAATTTCTTTTTTAAAAATATTTTCCTCTGGATCCTATTGTCTTCATAAAACAAATATTGCCAATTTTCTTCGTAATATAATAATAATATTTGTTGATAAATTAGAGAGCCGTCAGAAATTTATCTTTCGAACGAACACCAAGTAAACTTGAAAATACGGATGTGAAAAATTTAAACAAAAGAAATACACATTTTAAATATGGGAATTTGCTTCAAGTTGTTTAAATCTGATTGTCGGTAGGTACCTACTTTATCGCTTTTCTCTTATGGTATGGTTTTTAACTTCATGGTTTGGGGAAGGTTTTTAAGAAATTCTTTTGACGATTCTTTTTCTCTTTTCAAGTGGGTTTCCCTATTGCTGAGGATCGTGTACCCTACTCTTTTTTCTATTGTTTTTTTTTTCTAATGAGGATGTCTAGCTCTTCCAAGGACACATTTGTGCGTCTGGCTGTCCATGGAACCCTGAGAATTTTCCTCCAGCACCACATTTCAAGGGCGAAATAAAAATAATATATCCATTTTTTTTCTGACTCTAAGTACACATGTTACCACACTGTACAGAAAAATGGTAAAAATCAATGTCCAGACGAGTCTCATTTTCACCGAGTGAAGATATTTTTAATAAGTAAGTTCTTTTACCAACAGTAAATAAAGCCAAGATTTGATGTCGTTAATGTATACGGAGAAAAATGTTATTCTAAAATACGATCATTTTATTCGTAACAACGGTTAAAAACGGGACTGCTTAAATTAACAGGTTTTCAATGTTTATTGGCGGGAACATGTAAGAATAATTTATTGGTATACGTAATTTCGTACGTATACCAACAAATTATTCTTACAATTTCCCGCCAATTGAAACACTGTTAATTTGTTCGTAAGAACTTCAGTCGCGTTTTTAACCCTTTTTACGAATAAAATTATCGTATTTTAGAATAGCATTTTTCTCCGCGTAGTTATAGTTTTTTTAATGTTTTCTTTATTCATGTAATTGTTTGTTACATTAATTGATGATTTTTCGACCACTCTGCTAGGCACATGGCCGTGTTATGATATTTTAATTTTTTAGTGTGGTGGTTTTGTTATATCAGGTTACTATTATAAATTTAGAGCTTCTTTGTCCAAAGGTAGAATTACCCCTTGGTATATTTTAGTATGTCTGCTTGTTTGGCACTGGTTTTATAATTGTGTGAGTGAAGTGGAAATGAGTGGAAAGCGAAGGAAATTGGGAAGTGGATGGTGTAGAAGTTTCTGGCTATTCAGATCTGGTCACCAAAAACCGCTAAATCCATTTCAAGCATAGATTAGAAACTGAATGGTGCTTTTCACCAGGACGATACTGAGAGATTATCTTCCACCCTAAAACGTGCTGCAAAAATACAGTCAATCTTTTTATTGTCAAAAAAAGCCTTCCGGTTCATAGGGTGAGGTGTGTCTAGGTCTTGGCAGCGATCTTCTTTTGACGTCTGCAAGGCAGGCCGGATCAGAAAATCGACTTGCATCGCAGTGGGAGGGGTGGATTCAGTTGTTCTTCACATACACTTGACTCCCATTCGGAAGGTCGCGGGTTCGAACCCGGCGTGCGCAAATAAATTTTATTTGATTAATTTGTGTTATTTCACAATTAATTAATAAAAATAATATATGTTATATTTGTTATATGTTATATTTGGTGGAAGATACTCTCAGTATCGCCCTGGTGTAAGACCACCATTCAGAATTGAAACGTTGCTTAATAATGGCTTTAGCCGTGTTTAGTGACTAGATCTGAATAGCCAGGTACTTTCCGACCTTCCTCTTCCCCATCTCCTTCCCTTCCCTTCCCCACTTACCTTCAGCCTCACAACATACTCCAATTGGGGATGCCATAGTCTCACTGGCTCCAGAAGGGAGCAGTTGGGACTCTTGTGAGGTTTCTCTATAAAAAAACGCATTGACCCTCAGATTCCTACCCGACTCACATATATTTTTCCTTCTCAGCACTTCCTCTTCTTCCTTTCCCTATAAAAAACCCTCCACAGATCATCTCACAGACCGAACGCCCTGGATTTAACGGGCCACGATAACTGGTCAAACGATCTAGGTATATTATGTTAACAATACCGCCAACAATTATTTCGTAAACTCTCTAATTCAAAGGCCCCATACTATACACTATATTATTATGTCGTATTATACCATGTTACTGCTCTCACTGTCTACTATGTACATATAAACTTTACATTTCTTTATAGCTAAATTACGTTCCCTTAGGAGTAGGCAAATTCTTATTTTTGTACAACAGGTTTATACCTACAAATAATCATCGTATGCATTACTAGTTACTTGCTGTTATAATATGTCAAATGGATAGATTATACTATGTATTACTACTGTTACTGTGAACTTACAATCTTAAGAATATTTTATATAACTATGTATGTAAAAGCCCAATAGGCGTATAAATAAATAAAAAAATAAAATAAAAAATCTCCAAATATGGTCTGTGGAGGGTTTTTTCAGTACAGTGATGCCACAGTCACTCTTATCTCCGGACTGTTGGGAACAATTGGTTATTTTACTGCATTATTTTATTTTTAAATCTGCAGACACAGGTGTAGATGAGAATGGTTCGAAGAAGGCTTCTTTCACCATGAGATTGCATTTTCGCGCGTTGAAAATAGCAATTTGTAATGCCTCCTTAAATGATACACAGGTGGCATTCATGTGCCAGTTTCTTTCTCTCAACGATATTGACCCTAAAATTGATAATTAACTCAAAGGCTAGTCGTTTATGTTAATAAAACCATTAATCCAAATCGAAATGTCATCCGCACTAGCACATGTTCCGTCATCTCTTGAAAATCTATTTATAACTAAATTAAGTACTTGATTTGGATTTTATGGTTCCCAATAGAGTACTAGAACTAATTTTGTGGGGTGTATTGGTGAAGAGACAATCAAAATACTGTTCCACGATGACTCAGAATCAAGTAAACTCAACACCTCTTTGAAAAGTCATTAAAAGTTATGGAAAAAATAAATTGAAAGATTGAAGTATGTTTACGAGAGATGGGAAGGCTGATTGGGATATTGAAAGAAGGGTAAATGCAGGTAACTCCATTAATGATGGACTGAATGCTGTTGGCGCCAACAAAAAGCTGTCCATAGAAGCGAAGCTAGCAGTTCACAGTGGAGTGCTGGTACCTATCCTGATGTATGGCAGTGAAGCATGGAATTGGCAGAGAAAGGATAAAAGTAGACTGAATGGTGTAGAAATGAGATCCCTGAGGCGTATGTGTAGTAAAACTATGTATGATCGTGTGAGAAATGTGGAGATATGAAAATAATGCAAGGCCGATGTGAGCTTCATAAGTAAGATTTAGAAAGGGACGCTTAGATGGTTTGGACATGTACAGAGAATGAATGAAGAAAGGAGTGTCAAGAGAATATATGACGCGAATGTGAATGGTAGAAGAAGTCGAGGACGCCCGAGGAAGACATGGCACGATCAAGTGAATCAGATACTTGAGTCGGGCCATGTCAAGAGTCAGAATAATAGAAGAGCATGTATGATAAGATGTATGAATGCGAATGAGGCGAGGAGTGTATGCCAAGACCGAGTTGTTTGGCGGTCCGTCCTCTCTGCCTACCCCTGCGGGGAAACGACGTGATGATTAGTTCGTTAGTTAGTTACCCATAACCCAACTTAACGTAACCTATTTAGCAATTTTTTTGTTGATATTTTTTTCATACCTTTTAATGGCTTTTCTGAGTTACCCGGTCACCGAAAAATACCAAGGAGTTTTTTTTATTTGTTAATTGTAAAAATATTTTTTTTTGCTTTAGCTGCATACAGAAAGCCCTGTGACGAATCTCATTTCTGGGAATGCTGTGTTAGAGTCTGTTTTAAAAAAGGAAAGAGAGAAAGTTCTGGGTTGGAAAAAGTTGTGAGGGGTAGGGTAGGAATCTGGTGGTCAGTGTGTGTCAGGAGTGACGGACGAGTGAATCCATCCCTTCCATTGCGATAGAGTCCTGCTGAAGAGGTCCAAAAATGTCCCTAAACTAGTTTCTACCGATCCTGCCTGTTACGTAGTCGGTATTCAGATGCATCTGGCCTGAACAAGCCTCACCCCATGAACCCGGGCACCCCTGCTAAGTCATTAAATATAGTAAACCACTAGGAGTGACGTAAGGCAGAGTTGTCGGTTATGCAATACATGGTTTCTGGGGCTGCGGTACCAATACTTGCCTGCCAAATTAAGAAATTCAATTATAATGTATGAAAACTTCCAGAAAAACTAAAAACACTAAACAACTTTCCAATTCGGGAGGCGGGCATGGGTACCGCTTTCCCTGGAACCTTTTATTTCATAACCAACACCTCTGCCATTGTCATCTTAAGTGGTTTGCTACGTTGGTGACTTCGCTTAGTTTATATTTTAATTTTGCTAAAAGTTTTCTAAAACTAAAAAAACGTTATGATTTATTATATCTCTTATAGATTGTGACAGATCTTTCAGTTATCTTAACAAGTTATGGGCTCTACACACGGTGCTGCGAACAGCCGGCTGTTAGCAGCTGGCTATTGTCTCCTGTCTCCCTTTTCCTCGTGTAAACCCGTCACAGTCTGTTTCACGTTGTCTTCTGTCTCTTTTATTAACACAACAAATTCAATATCACCATCTCATTTCCTGGGTTGGTACTAACGGCAGACGGTTTCTTCCAATTTGCAGTCAAAGTGAAACAGAGTGTTACGGGTTCGCATGGGAAAAAAAGAGACGGGAGACATCCTCCAACCTTCGATTTTTAGCCAGCTGCCAAAAGCTGCTGTTCGCAGCATGGTGTGTAGATAGTATTATTTTAACATATCATTACATGTTACGACTCCTTTTACAACATTAGAGTCTTACTCATTCTAGTGCATTCCATCCCACCTGCACTTTACAATGTACTTAATCGTTTTACATCATGCTACTCTTAAGTACCTACTTCATCTGTGAGTCTCCGAATGTGTAGGCAGTGAGGGCATAGCACCATCTGTAGTTTGGCAGAGCCTTGTGATTGTATGAAGCAATCATCTTAAAAGGATATAGTATGTTCGTAAGACAATTATTTGTTTATGTGTAATTTTGGACCCGGATGAGTCACGGCAAATTCAGGGTCAATCTGTGGGATGAAACTGAAAATTAAAAAAATTGTAGATTATAGGTGCAAAAGAGGAAGGTTTATTACAAGATCTAGTCAATAAACACGGATAAAGCCATTTAAAGCAAGGTTTAGAATATTTAAAAAATTAGGCACATTTTGAAGTGACATAAGAATAAAAATAAACGTGTGATGGCCTGTGTGGTCGAGGGGTAAAGCTAATGACTAGCAATTCGAGGGTCGCGGGTTCAAATCCCGATGCGCAAGTAATTTTTTTTTTATTAGTTGACATTTCACAGTTAATTAATGAAAAATAATATAATATAGTATATTTGCGGCACGTTCCAGAGTGGAAGATACTCTCAGTATCGCCCTGGTGTAAGACCACCGTTCAGAATTGAAACGTTGCTTAATAATGGCTTCATCCGTGTTTAGTGACTAGATCTGAATAGCCAGGTACTTCCCCACCTTCCTCTTCCTCGTCTCCTTCCCTTCCCCACTTACCTTCAATTGGGGATACCATAGTCTCACTGGCTCCAGACGGGAGCAGTTGGGACTCTTGTGAGGCCTTCACTATAAAAATAAAAATCACATATCTGTCATATTTCTAACAAAAAATTGTTTGAAAAGCTTAACTTTGTTTAAATATTTTCCGAGTGATAAATAAACACCTTTACTTTGTAAAATCTCTTGATCTTCCAACATAAATTTAACAATAATTACGGCATCATAAAACCGAAACAAATCATAAAATCTAACGATGTAATATTTCATATGAAATGAATGTATCTTCTTTGCACTATTTATCAATGGGTGAGATGACCTACTGTTTGATTGATTTCAATTAAAAACCTTAATAATTTTACTCTTCTTTGAGTATCGCCCGAGAGCCAAGTGCCCATTACTACCGCTGTAAAGGTTGATACAATCAAAGATCGTAAACTTTATGGCAACTTCGCGTAATGTACACGATTTAATATTTGAGATTCGTTTAAATTTAAGAGGAACGGCTGTACGGCCTTTTCATACTAAATTAAAATAGCTAACCAAAATAAATAAATGTATTTAATTTTTTTATTCGAATAACTTTTGATTTTTTTTTTTACATTAACTCCACACAGGAGGTTTTAAAATAATTTCCTTTTTTTAATCAGGGCCTATATGTCATCTTTGAAGGTGCTGTCTGGAGAGTCTTTTTGAGGAGAGGAAGGAGTCTTGAAGAGACCCATGTTGTAGGAAGGAGGAAACACAGAGGCCGGCAAATCGTTCATAAACCAAGCTGTTGAACTCAAGAACGAGTCGTAGAAGCAACCCGTCCTCATGTGACAAATGTCAAACGTTTACATATGTTGGGCGCATTTGGCGTGTTTCCCGGAGCGTCTTCCATTAAAATACCAGTAGAACAAAGCTAGCATTCCTACTCGACACCTGTGCACTAAAGCAGTGTTTCCCAACCCGTGGTCCGGCACCGGTCCGCGGAGAATTTCTGCCGGTCCGCGAAAGTTTCATCACAAGCTTCGTCCAGATGCACGTGAGCGATCCACAACTATCAAATAAATAATTAAGCATTCAAAAAGGCAAAATAAAGTGTTCGAAAGCAATTGTGATTCTTGTAATACATTCAGGAACTCCCACCTATGTTTAAGAATTACTTAGTTTACTTGCTAGTTGTCAACAGTTCATCCGCTATCCATGGTGTCCGAAAGAAGGTATCTACTGATGCAGGCATAGCTGCAGCCACAACACTAGAAAGCATTAGTTCTAGGCAGTGAATATGGAAGCGCGTTTTTAAATACGATTTTCATGAGCACAAATACTGCAGTCAGAACACGAGAATGGTTTATATGCGCTGTGATAATATACAGAGTGCAGTTTTATTTCGCATAAGTGTAATTATAAAAAATAGTAAAAACGAGAGAATGGTCCGGGGAAACAGGGTAAGTAGCTGAATCATCTACAAAAGTTGTCTTCTACTTAGTCTTAGGCGGCAACCGGTGTGCGAAATAATACTTTTTTTGCCGGTCCGCGTGTCTAGAAAGGTTGGGAAACACTGCTTTAAAGGTTGCAATGCGTTTGTTATTCCCATCAATGTAATATATCATTGAAGAAGATGATATTACTAAGAAATTTAAACGAAATATGAAAAATAACAAGACACAGAAAACTAGGATTCGAACCCAGGATTCGTCTTACCCGGACAAGCGCCTCAACCAATTCGGTCATTGGAACCTCTCAGTTTAAAGACAATTTTCTCATTCTCATATCTCAAATTCGGAATTAAAGTATTATCGTCGACTGATTTTTATTTTTATTGTAATTATTTTTATTTCTAATATTATTATATTCTGAGGTCAAAAATGACTTACAAGAGGTCTCAATGGCCGAGTTGGTTGAAATGTTGCCCCGGTAAGACGAGAGATCCTGGGTTTGAGTCCCAGTTGCGACTGTAACCTTTTTATTTTCTGTGCTTTATTTTTTTCATATTTTCGTTTAGAATTATTAGTACTATTCTATAATTCAATGATTTTTTTAAAATCAAAAGTTATTGCAAATATCTAGCATGGACATGTGCAACTCAATTTATTTGTGTTTTAAATTATAAATATGAGAATTTTATATCAAAGGCTTTGGACTCCCATTCCGAAGGTCGCGGATTCGATCTCGGCGTGGGAAAACAATATTTTTTTTTTTATTAATTTGTGTTATTTCACAAATAATTAATTAAAAATAATATATAGGTAGTATATTTGTGGCACGTTCCAGAGTGAAAGATACTATCAGTATCGCCCTGATGTAAAACCACCATTCAGAATCAAAACGTTGCTTGAACTGGCTTTAGCCGTGTTTAGTGACTAGATCTGAATATCCAGGTACATCCCCACCTCCCTCTTCCCTATCTCCTTCCATTCTTAGCTTACCTTCAGCCTCACAACAAACCCCAATTGGGGATGCCATAGTCTCACTGGCTCCAGACGGAAGCAGTTGGGACTCTTGTGAGGTTTGACTATAATTTTTTTTTCATTTGTCTGTGAATGATAAAGACATATTTTTGCCTTACCGATTTACGTTGAAACACAAATTAATGGCGTACAAATTTAAAATTTCGGCCCAAAAAACACTCTTCTAACAATATTTTATTATATTTGTATAGTATGTCGGGAAATATATATTTTTTTTAACAATTACCATTATCTCAGAAGAAAACTGAAAAATATTTTAATGGCCTAGGTTTTATAATTTAAAACAGAAATAAATAAAATTCCACATATTCGTAGATATTTGCTATACCTTTTGATTAAAAAAATAATTTTTCAGCTAGGTTAAGTATTTTGGCCCCAAATACAAATTTAAGTTTTGTATCAAAGAGGTGGCAGAGTCTTTCCTCTTATGCGTCGAGATTTAAGATAAGTTCTATGTATGCTTTTATCAATCAATTTGTAAGATCCTACGATTCTTGTATGTGCAAATCAATATGTACTTATCACACAAAGGCATCAGAGTGGGAGGCGGATATGGGTACCATTGCCTAGAGAACCATTAATTGGATTACCAACCCCTCTGCCAAAGCTCATCCCAAGTGCTTCGCTACGTTTGGTGACTTAGCAGGGGTCCCGAGTTAATTTTTTTTGATCAAATATATATTTTACAATAGAAGGTAGTTTTACGAAGTCATTAGTTTTCAAGAGCTCTCCAGATCAGGGACCCTAGCACTCTCATTCGATAACAATTGATAGGATAACTTTCGGTAACTTCTCATCGTTCCCTAGCATGACTGCAGACCGCTAACGAATAAGTGACAGTTCACGATGACCAAGTGTCCTTAATAAATTCGACATCAGTTGTTGTTTGTACATTAGCGATCTGCAGTTGTCCTAGGGAACGATGAGAAGTTACCGAAAGTTATCGGTCAATCCTTGATCCTTATCGATCAATGCTACACGGAGAAAAATGTTATTCTAAAATACGAACATTTTATTCGTAGAAAAAAAAACGGGACTGAAGTTCTTACGAACAAATTAACAGGGTTTGGCGTGAAAATGTAAGAATAAATTATTATTATTAATTATTAGAACAAATTTCGTACTTATACCAAAAAATTATTCTTCCATTTTCCCGCCAATAAACATTGAAACCCTGTAATTTGTTCGTAAGAACTTCAGTACCGTTTTAAATCGTTTTACACACAAAAATTATCGTATTTTATAATAACATTTTTCTCTGTGTAGGGCACCTGAGCTAATCTTCAGTCAAAAAGGACGTTAGTCCTCAGAAGTATTATTATCATTACAATACGTCAATAAACAGTCACTGTGTTATAAAGAACCCTAGTCTTTCAATAAGCATTCTAAAATTTTATTATTTTCATTATTTATTTATTTATTTTCATTTAAGCAAAACATAAGTATTGTAGAAAACAGGTCCCAGTACGTATCAAATTGCGATATTCTCCGGAGAGAATAGAGATACATTAAGGACACCAAAATTTCCTTAAAGTATACATTAAACGGGACACATATCAAAGAAATACAATCTATCAGTGACCTTGGGGTAGTACTGGATATTAAATTAAACTTTATACAACACACTGATGAAATCATCAACAGAGCCAACAAAATGTTAGGATTTATAATTCTTATAACGAAACCTTTCCGCAACCTTAAGACTCCCTTCCCTTTAAACAGCGTTCATCCGTCCCCACTTAGAACACTGTACATGTACAGTATAGGGTATGTCGCTCTCCGTAGAGAGAAAAAAATTACCTTATTTTTAAGCGCCCGGGGTCTCAAAAGTTGAGTACGATCTTAGCTATTCGGAAACGTAAAAAATAAATGAAATTGTTGTTCATTTTTTTTATAAGAAAAACTCTCTTTTTAACTTTTGAGGGTTATTCCCATCAATGTAATATATCATTGAAGAAGAAAATAACAATACAAATCTAATTTTTTTAAATATGAAAATAACAAGACACAGAAAAATAATTAAAGATAATGGTCACAACTGGGACTCGAACCCAGTACCTTACGTCTTACCGGAACAAACACCTCTACCAATTGGGCCTTCTTCGATCTATTATGAGACTGTCGTAATTGTCAACTTCATATTTCAAATTTCAGAAATAACAATATTATCTTCGACTAATGTTTTTTTCCATATTATTGGCAGCTACCTTTATTATTGGAAACAAGTATTCAAATAATGTATTTGTTACCTAGATAGTGTCTCGGATAAATATATCCGATTTTATTTAAAAAATTTATATATTTATAAAAAATGAATATTCGTTTAGACTTTTATAAAAAGTCAATAGGTGTACCATAAAAATAAAATCGGATACATTTATCCGTGACACTATCTAGGTAACAAATAGGCCAATAATATGGAAAAAAACATTAGTCGAAGATAATATTGTTAATTCTGAAATTTGAAATATGAAGTTGACAATTACGACAGTCTCATAGTAGATACGTTTTTAGATTTTCACGGCCAAAAGCATTTTCGTTGTTTGTTTTTGGGGAATTATGCCATGTTGCGCTACCTCCTTCTTTAGCCGACGTTTCGGCGACGATTTTTGATTAGCGAAAAAAAAATAAAATGAAGGGTCCATATTTTATATTTTGTAACAAACTTAATTTTTATTCCATAATTGCAGTCCAAAGAATGCAAAAAAAAAAAAAAAAATTTAAAGATGTCATGTGTTTGTTAAAAATATAGAAAAAGGAAAATAACACTTTTTTCCATAAAATCAAGATACTGAACAAAAACTACACCAACATTTTTGAATAAAAGACAACGTATAAAAAATTATGCTCAAAATTTAATGACAACAGTAATTCTTGTGAAAAAAAAATTAATTCACATAATTTAAAAATACATGTTTCAGATCTTTTTTTCTGATTTTCAATGCATTTTAGCGATCTAATAACTATTTAAAAAAAAAATTATATGCAGTTCTCATTTTCTTCCTAAGACGCAACTTTTGAGACCCCAAGCGTTTCTGAATTCCAAAGTTGAAATAATTGACACACCTACTATACACCGATAAGGATTGATAGGATAACTTTCGGTAACTTCTCATCGTTCCCTAGCATGACTACAAATCGCCAAAGAATAAGTTACAGTTCTAAATAACTGTGAGTGAATGAGTGTCTTTAATATATTCGACTTGTTGTTTGTACGTTAGCGATCTGCAGTTGTATTAGGGAACGATGAGAAGTTACCGAAAGTTATCCTATCAATATTTATCAATTGAGTGTGCTAGGGGGTCTGGACTTCTTTATTTATACCAAGCTCACAATGAAAGAATCGAAATAATAATTATTATTATTTGGCATTCTCAGACTATAAAAATATTACCAATTATTATTTCGGCTACTGACATTTTACCTAGCTCTCATTAAAAATTTAGGCGCAGATTTGTCAAAGATTTTATATACAAAAATGCAAAAATCAGTCATTTTAAATACATATAGGATTACAAAAGATTTTTTAAATATTTAAATTGAGGTATCAGTAGGATTTATCGGTCCAATTTGGAGTTCCACTGAGCAGAACCCTCTGATATGAAAATATCTGGAGCCGGTGAATTCTGTTTCCATTTTGTTATCTGGTGGTTTGACGTGTTGTGTTTGTATTGTTTTGTATGTATTATAATTAAATAGTACAATTGCATAACGTGGACTTACTAGATGCTCATTTGTGGAAAAGTGTGTGAAAGGGTTTTTTCCTGTGGGGAAAATTTAACCTGGAAATAAAGTCTGGTGTGAACAAAAAAAACTCCCCTAATGGACAAACGTCAAATGTTTGATATGAAAGTAGATAGAACAGTATGTATGGGAAAATGAAGTTATTGTTTTTACTATCTTCCTCGCATATTTTCTCACCGTTTATACCTTCCCTGGACTACGACAAACATTTCAAAACCAAAATCAGCTAGACGGCCCAGCCGTTCTCGAGTTTTAGCGAGACAAACGAACAGCAATAAGGAAGTTGTCCTATTTTTAAATTTTTTTTATCAATGTTTACATGCAAACTTAAATAATAGTATTTTTTTTAACGTTCGTTTACATAATTAAATTAATTCTACAAGTTTGAATTTTATTAAGCCCGCGAAAACGCCGGCCAAGAGGATAATACCGTGCGGGAGAGTTCGCGACGTCATCCGGTCCTTGATTGTGTGAAATATAAGGTAAAATATTTACAAAACCGGGTCACGCTTAATATGGATGAAAAAAATAAATTTATAAAGTTGTAGTAGTTAGATATTTACTAGTACTAATCAATTCATTTACCGGAACTTCGAGAAAATTTGCATTTTATTGGTTATTTTTAAAATTTAAAAACACGAAATGTCATTTTTCAACGAAACTTGCAACAGTTCCTGATATAGTGGTCGGTGAAAAATGACATTTCGAGTTTTTAAATTTAAAAAATAACCATAAAAATGCACATTTTCTCGAAGTTCCGGTAACTGAATTGATCAGTACTAGTTAATATCCAACTACTACAACTTTTAAATTTATTTTTTTCATCCATATTAAGCTACGAACTTTAAAAAAAAACTGGTATTAAAGTTTGCATGTCATCTACATGAACATATATTTTATTAGTCAAAATATGTTTCACTCAACATCCCTATTGATTTTTATATATACAGAACATATACATCATTTTAATTCCGGTCTCAGCTTAATGGCAACATTTTATGTTACAATGCACAATAATGCAATCCAACCGATTACTGGGTTAATCCGTCAGGTACCTAATCGATAATGTGTAACATTTCTGATGTCTACATAACAGAATAAAACTCGTCTAATGTGGGAACATCTCGTTAATCATGATCAGTAAGAATGATGAAAGAGTATGTTAATTACGAGTTTATGATTAATATATACAGGGTGTTAAGCATCGTACTTGACTTACTTTAACCAATGATTCCTGACAATATTTGAAGTAAAAAATGTAAATGAAATTTTGGTTCGTGAGACATTTTTTTTCCTACTAAAACATAAAAATCAATAGGTATTAATTAGGAAGTTAGGGGCGGGGTGAGGGGTTGGTTGGTTACTTGGATTTTGAAGAAAAAGTTTTTGAAAAAAAAAGGTATCTAAAAAGTCACCGGAGACCAAAATTTCATTTACATTTTTTGTTTCAAATAATGTCAGGAATCACTGGTTAAAGTAAGTTAAATAAGATGCTAAACACCCTGTATATGCACAATAGCACACCGGTGATAAATCACGGGCTATTATAATTATATCATTCACAATTGCAATTAAGCTAAAAAGCGAATGTCCTCGAAAAATCGCGATTTTTTTTGTTAGATCCACACAGGAGGTCCTGAGGAAAACAATTCTCTCAGGTCCTTTGTCGTCTTTGGGAATGCTGTGTGCAGGGTCTTTTTATGAGAAGGAATGAGAGCAAGTTCTGGGAAGGAGAAATGTATGAGGAGTAGGTAGGAATTTGTGGAATTAGGGTGTCAAGGAGTGTCGGAAGTCTAAATTCATCCCTCCCACTGCGGTGCAAGGCGATGGGTCAAGAGAGTTCAGTGATGTTTGTTGGAAAAGGCTTAAGTTGGTCTAATTTAAAACTTTTTTACGTTTGCATAAAAAAAAATATTTTTAATGTACGTTTATTTCAAATTATAAAATTTGAAAGTTAATTTTTTTTATCACCTTACAACAACAGTTTTGGTTTTTCGGATACTTTCAAAAAATTTCAATTTATTTGGATTTTATTAAAAAGCGGAAATATTTTGACTTTGCGACAAAATATGCCCGAGGCCAGAGGGGTTAAAATCTCGATTTTCACACCTAATTTCATCGTTTTTCCTTGTCCTAAACGATTTAAAATCCAAGATCAACAATCTAATAACGGGTGAGAGATAGAAGAGGTTCACTAGCGTCAAGGTTTCAGTGGCTATCGATAAGTCAATCAATTTGAGTTCATTTCTAATCGAGATTAGAAAAGTATGCCATGGTGTGTTCTAGCACAGGTTGTTTCTGTCACGTTTTCACTCTTCAAGAAAAGGCGGAGATCTTTTTAAATATAAGAAACTCTATTATATTTATAAAAATGTCAAGATTCTCAAGAAGAGAATTTATTTTCCTCAGGGCATCCTGTGTGGAGATATTTATTTATTATAATATTTTAATTTTTTTTACACGAATAACACAGGAGGCCCTGAGGAAAAAATCTATCATGGCCTGTGTCATCTTTGGGGATGCTGTGTGGAGGGTCTTTTTAAAGGAAGAAGAGGAAGTTCTGGAAAGGAAGAAGGTGTCAGCGTGTCCTGGAGTAACGGTCGTGTTATCTTCGAGTTATAAATAAATGAATGTATGAATGAATGAACGAATGAAGAAATAAATAAATAATAAATAAAAACTGCATATTTCATTAGTTTCACATTTCCTTTTTTACCTACTTTTAGCAGTTCAAATTTAAATAAAATCACTTTCTCAAAGATATTATTGATATATATATTAAAATTTATATGTAAACCTTGGAAATATTTCATAAAACACTTTTTGTAAATTAAAGATGCACTTTATCAGAATTGTTTATATTTGGTTTATTGTTGTGAATTTTTCTATATAACATAAGTATACTTAACACTGTCTTATATGAATTTATAAAGACTGTTTACAACTCTCACAAATAAAATAAAATAAACGTATTTTATACCACTCCAGTACACCCCTGTCTCGACACAATTAAACTGAAAGGATTGTTTGATTTTGATGGTGCCATATCTTTTACGAGCTAACCTTTATTAATCTCGTTTACTGTGCCATTTTAGTTTATTTCTTGTGCATTGAATTTTCACAAACGATCGCGAAACTGATTTTACTACATACCCCTCCTGACCTTATTCTCACTGAGTTTTATCTGATGTGCTCTTCCTTCCTTTCTAAATATGACTGTCGTTAATTTTTACGAATTACGTGTGCAACATTATTGTAATTTTATAAAATTCTTTCACAAATTTTTTGAGAATTATTTTTTGAGAAGTCGGTGTTCTATACACGCTTACCACTCAAATTCTCTGACAATTAAAGGTGTTAGAACAAAATTATACTGCCAAATTACACACGGACGGAATTGTACACGAACGAATTTATGCACAGCGAGAATTATAGATACATTTTGGAATTACATAGGTACTTCAAAAACACCTGTTTTTAATCGGTTTAAATTTTTGAATTGTTAATTGTCTATATTTCGAAATAGTAAAAAGTTAGGTTTTGTTTTTGTTTGTAATTCTAGTAGATGTACTTTAGATGGGTTTGTTCTCTCAATATACAGGGTGTTAAGCATCGTACTTGACTTACTTTAACCAGTGTTTCCTGACATTATTTTAAGTAAAAAATGTAAGTAAAATTTTTGTCTCCGGTGACATTTTTGAAGTTTTTTTTTTTCCTACAAAAACGTAAAAATTAGTAGTTATTGGGAAGTTAGGGGCGGGGTGAGGGGTTGGTTGGTTACTTGGCTTAGAGACCAGCGACATGTGGAAGAATTATTTTTTTATTTGATTTTTAAGAAAAAATTTTTGAAAAAAAAAATCTTATCAAAAAAGTCACCGGAGACCAAAATTTCATTTACATTTTTTACTCCAAATAATGTCAGGAACCACTGGTTAAAGTAACTCAAGTACGATGCTTAACACCCTGTATGTAAGTAATTCCGTCCTATGTAAATCCGATAGGTGTACTTTAAGGGGGTACTTTCTCATTATATGTAATTTTGTCAATATGTAATTCCGTCAGTACGTAATTCTGGTATGTGCACTTTAAGTCTGCCACGATAACCGTCCGTGGTCGAGTGGTAAGATCGGACAATCGGAATGTCGCGGGTTCGAACCCGGCGTGCCCAAATAAATTTTATTTGATTAATTTGTGTTATTTCACAATTAAAAATTAAAAATAATATATACTATAGTTGCGGCACGTTCCAGAGTGGAAGATACTCTCAGTACCGCCCTGGTGTAAGACCACTATTCAGAAATTAAAACATTGCTTAATAATGGCTTTAGCCGTGTTTAGTGACTAGATCTGAATAGCCATGTACTTCCCCACCTTCCTCTTCCCTATCTCCTTCCCTTACCCACTTACCTTCAGCCTTACAACATACCTCAATTGGGGATGCCATAGTCTCACTGGCTCCAAACGGGAGCAGTTAAGACTCTTGTGAGGTATTCTTTATAAAAATAAAAAATAAAATGTCAGGATATTCTCATAAAAAAATGTAATTTCGTCAATGTGTAATTCTTGACGTGTAATATTGGTACGTTATATAATGCAATTATTATATTATAAACAAGCTTCTGCCCGCGACATCGTCTGCGTAGGATTAGTGCTTCGAGTAATCTATTTTCTTTTCCTAGGTCCCATCAAAGTTTATACCAAAATTCTTAACCTATTTATTTAAAATATGTATAATTCTCGATTCGATTCTAAGTATTAGGCGAGTACTTCAAATAAATTCACTAATTTAAATATTTTCCAAAATTGAATTTTGATTTAACAATCATTGTTTCGCAAAATTTCATACTCAAATTTTGACGTTTTCTATACAATAATTATTGTTTTCAATATCTTTAAAATAAATAGCTAGCTTTATTAATTATAGCCCATATGTTATTCTGATGAATGAGCTATATTATTGTAAAGTTTCATTAAAATACATTCATTAAATTTCGATTTAAAGAGTAACAAACATACATACATCCATACAAACTTTCGCGTTTGTAATATTGGTAAGATGAACGTTATTAATATTATTATTATGACAGGGTATTCTCACAAAATAATGTAATTACATCAATGTGTAATTTTGTCCGTGTGTAATAATTAGTGTGTAATATTGGAGCGTTAAATTTACGCCTGTGTAATTTAATCATTCAACTCAATTAAGCAATTCAGGCATTCTGTTTTCCCATCATATTGGAGAATACAAGTTTCATATTCCTGAAATTGATTTCCAATTTCGTTTACATCACTCAGAGAATGGTTAGTTACTTTTTCTCCATATCACTTTGTCTAAAGACCAAAATTCAAAATTGTATAGATATTTGTTGTAAAAACATAAAAAAAATTAAATTAGCAAAAACTGAAACAAAATGTCTGTATTTTAACGTTTTTTGGAAGGCCCTAACTCCTATAAGAAGTAACTTGTCAAAAAAAAAAAAAATACGAGTGTGCTTTAGACCACACGACTGAAGTAAATACTTCTTTAGTAATCTAATCTAATTTTCTTCCTGGCATCGAATAAAACCATTCCAATCATCAGTGTACAAGAATCTATATTAAAGATTCATTTGGATTGTTACCAATCATCGTGACAAATCAGTCGTTTCAACGCACTGAGTTCGCACACTCTAAACAAAAATTTGATTAATTTTATTATGAGAATTACGCTTAGAATGGGATTATTGATTTAATTTTTATAAAGTTAAAAATAAAACTTTTTGATGTGGATTCTAGTAAGAGAGCGACGTTTGCAGCAGGAAATTTAAAAAAATGGCAATCGAAAAATTGCTAGTTATTAGTTAGATTTTAATGTTTAGAATGTGAGAAACAACAACAGTCAGCATAAATGCCAGCACCCATTCCAAACGTCATTACTGTGGATTTGAGCACTGTTACTGTTGCGATTAGATTGTGAGGAATGAACCGCAAAATTAATTTTAATGTATTATCGTTCGCCTCCGTAACGTTCGGAACGCCCGATATTACGCCTCTCGTAACGCTGTAATTTCCGTAACGCATTCGCCAGTTTACCCCTCACATCAAGTGTGCCTAAAGAAGTATTTACTTCAAAAAGCAAACGAACCGACACGCTAGTGGTCGATATCAATGTTAGATTAGCAAAAAAAATAATGTAACAAGACGTCTGTTGATAGCGTTCAAATCAGACAATTTTAACGATTTTTGGAGGGGGAGTAAGGACTCCCTTGTCAAAAAAAGCAAAACGTACATACACACTAGTGGTCGATATCTATATTATGTTAAAAGATATTTGCAATAGTGTCAAAATCCGACGAGGAAATATGTTTGTTTGGGCCAAACGCCGCAGGTTCCATCTTAATATTCGTTGATATTTCCAACATAACACAAATCTCAAAAATCTCCATTGTTTGTTGTTATTTATTATTTTCATCCATTTCATGCATCTAGATCTTTCCAAACCGCATCTCTAAGTGTCTATGAGACCCGCCCTGTCACGAGGGACCTTCAACACATACATTAAAGACACAGACCTCACAGCAGTCAGCATACAGCACCCACTGCAAAGTGCTTATCATAGAACACACCTACCGAGTGTGATTGAGGTAAGAAGGCGAACGAAGGCTTAGTTCGAAGGAATGTGACCTATCCTTCATTATTCTCTCTTGGTACCTACTGGTTAGAAATAGGAACTCAAAGTATTTGGCTGACAGAGGTAGTGAATTAGAAATATTAGTAGAATCATATTGATTCTCAAGTTTTTTATGTTGTACTTCTTGGGGATTATCTCTACAACAATTTCGAGAGATTTTGTTTTGAAGAGTTTTATGTATACATTTTATTTATTTGCTACCGGTTTCGACACATGTGCGACATTCACTAAAAATTTAATTCGCAGATAAAAAAATAATTAAATTCAAAACAAAATTCTTCACAAAAAAATTACATACTAAATGTTTTTTGTTGTTTATTTTTGGGGTATTTTGCCATGTTGCGCTACCTCCGTCTTTAGCCAACTTTTCGGACAACGTTACAGTTTCCATCATTAGGGCAATTGTGTAACACTTTTTCGATATACCTCACAAGTTTAACTCACTTTTTACGTGTATCTAAACGAACAACTTGGCAGACATTAACATTTTGCATTGTGTATTTTTTCATCAGCTTCATAAAGGAGGCGTTATGGAAAATAATTTCCCCAGAGCCTATGTCATCGTTGGGGATGCTGTGTGGAGAGGCTTTTTAGGGAAAATGAGCGGAAGTTCTGAGAACAAAAAAGGCATGTGGGGTGGGCAGTAATCTGGGGATTAATGTGTTAAAGCGAAGCTTAAGATAAAATCACTATTTAGATTGATCTTTACTACAAATACGTTTATATAATAAATACCAAAAAATATGATATGGATCAATTGAATCCTTTCCTATCGTTTGGCTTGAGTAGAATCAGAATAAAAATGATAATTACTATATAAAAAAACATAAGCGTACACTACTAAAAAATAATTTTTTTCATTATAAATATAAATATGGAAGCATATAAGAAACAACTAATTGTTATTTATTTATTTATTAAAAGAATTTTATACATAGTGTACATATTGTGTTATTTCGCCCGCCATGCTAGGGATGTCCCTGTGTTATGGCGGGTGAAGTATGCAGATTATATAATTTAAGGTAATGAAGTACGATTACTGATAATATAATAATTATGATAATGAGGTTTACAGTTAATGCAGCAATGAATTTATGATAATGAAATTTACATATAATATAGTAATTGATGATAATGATGTTTACAGGTAATAAATATAACAAGGAATTTATGACAATGAAATTTACAGATAAAATAATAATTGATAGATGAAATTTACAGATAATATAACATTGAATTTGTGTTAACGAAGTTACAGATAATACAATAATTGATGATAGTGTAGTTTACGGATAACATGACAATGAATTTATGGAAATGTGGGTTACAGATAAATAATAATTTATTTATAAGTTACATAGTATGATGGTTGATAAATTGAATATGATTAACATTCGTTATTTGCAAGTACTGGGACCAGTGCTAGATCAAGACTACTTGATGCCCTAAGCAATCCACGCCTGTGGGCCCCCCTATCTTAGTAAACTAGTATCGGTCTTTAAAAAAAATGTACCTATTTAATACAACGAGATAGATCATTAGCAACCATAAAATAAGTATAAAGGTATTACATACAATAAAAACCAAAGCATTTTTTAAAATTTATTCATTGAAATGCGACTTGCTACTTTTTCGGGCATAAAATAGTTTATAAGTCCAACGTTTTTAGCATATCTATATAATATTGATAAAGTATTGAGCCTTTCCTGCAGCATCGTCGTTTTTTTATCATTTTTTATTATTTTCAATTTCGAAAAAGATTATTCCGCTGTGCAGTTTGATATCATCAGGCATACAAAATATACACAGGGCTGTGTCCACATTAGGGAACGCTGATTCAATTTTATCATAGTGAACTATTTTGTAGAATTATGCGTCAGTTTGATTTTTTTGGTGCTGTTTCTGGTGCCCCCCAAGACGTGATGCCCTAAGCAATTGCTTAATTTTCTTAGGTGCTAATCCGGCACTGACTGGGACCAGTATTCTCTAGGACTTTAACCACTGGAGCGACAGAGCAATTAAAATATTTTTTCTCAGATTGCTAAAGGAAATTTTTCCGCCCACATTGAAAAAAATCATACCTCTGAATTTGAATATGGAGACATACAAACTGATTATTGTTCTATGTAGCCAATGCATTCCCCTATCTTTTGTCTATTATCACATATTTGTAGGATTTATAAAAAAAATATAATTAAATCTTTAACCTTAAAACATTTTAAAGAATCTAGAGAATATTTATTTTGTTATATTTTGAATGTACACCATATTATACAGTCGTTTTAATAAAAAAAAAATTAAAATTTGCCACATTTTGGCAAGAAAGCAATCAGAGGTTTTGGAAATAGTGCCATAATGTGGCAAAAAGTGCTCGAGCGGATAAGGATGCTTATTGAAAACCTTATGTTCTTTGAATCACAGTGACTGTTAATTGACGTATAGTAATTTCTAATTATAATTCCGAGATTTTGTCTGCCACGCTCTAGAATTAAAATGAGAGAGCATCTACCTTCGGTTATCTTCGGCACATCTCGGATACGAGACCATGTGGCCCAAAGAGCCCATAAACAACTAAAATAACATGAGAACTAATCATAGACTAATTTTGATATATTAAAATAAGCAACCCAATATCCATCCCAAATTATTATACGCAATATTTCAAATGATTGATTTTTATAACTAATAATAAATTCAATTGGGTTATTCAGTATACGAAATGTTAACTAAATAGTACTGGCGCAAACTCTCATGAAGGTGTCTTAACTCGGTTAGATTGAAATAACGAAGAATGCCTTAGCGCCGATGTAACAATGTTGCGAATACAATGAGATTGTGTTTGAGATCATTTCTAGCTTAGGAAATGGCAGCTTCTAGATTTCCAGAACAATTTGTTACAAGGTATTATTGATTGTTAGAGAGGATAATGAAATTTGTTCATAAATTCTTCTTCATAAATCTTCTTTACAAGTGATAGAGTAAGTAGTTGCATTCACTTACTATCGCTTTGATGAAACGTGGCTTAAGACTCGGAATTCACATTTTCTACCCATTTAAACACATAATCTCTTTATCCCTAAAAAATATATATGTTATTTTTGAAGATATTTTCTGGATACTGCCGAGCCAAAACGGTAATCACATAAAAATCACCCGATAGAAAAAAATCGCTAAGTATGCTCCGAAAATTAAATAAAACATATATTGTTCTTTTTTTGTTGTTTATTTTGGGGATATTATGCCGTGTTACGCTAGCTCCTTTTTTAGCCGACGTTCCGGACAACATACAGTGTCCATCCAGTGTTCAACACATCTGCCCTGATGATGGACACTCGTCGGCTAAAGAAGGAGTTAGCGTAAAACGGCATAATATCCCAAAAATTAACAACAAAAATACTTTTGGCCGTGAAAATCTTAAATCATATTTGACACACTGTTTTGTTATTTAACACATCATAGGTTTGAAAAAAATCACAGTGTTTCTTTACATGCTTCTTAAGGCAGATATTGTCGAGAGAATTTTGCTCTATTTTAAACGAGACGTGTTTTATTGAAATTTTTACTAATTTTCGCTTGAATATTATCGTTTTTAATATTAGCGCGCTCTCCCTCTAACATTCGTATTATCGAATCTCTCCTTCTTCTTCTTTTTACAAGATGAAACCCGGTGGTGGAGAAATTTGAAAAAAAAACTTTTACTAAATTGTTGCTGTCACTGTTGCCTTTACTCTACCGGATATTGAGCGAAAGGGACAATGCACCTCGGGCTACTAATACCTAACTAAAATCGAGGTTTTGTGTTCCCCACTTTTCTCCTCCAAAAGTGGACTGATTTTCAATTTTTTTTTACCAACTACAAAAGAAAAAAATATTATATGTCTCTACGTTTTGCTTTTTTTTTTTTAAAAGTTTGTATACTGAACTTCTTTTGACGGCGTTTAAACCAGTCAATTTTATTGATTTTTGGGAGGTCTAACTTCTATAAAAAGTACCTTATCAAAAAATCAAAAAGTACCGACACGCTAGTAGTTGATATATATTTTATGTAAAAACAATATTTTCTCTAGGGTTAAAATCCAGAGAGATAAATAGGGAATACGTTTGTATGGAAAAATCACCGCCGGTTATCCCCTTATGGTGATGCAGGTGATCAGGCCGTTAACAATAATATTCCTTAAGAATATCATATTATAAGGTTAAAATTCCCGTAACACCATCCACCTGGTTCCCGAAAAAATGTCGCCAAAAAGCGGGTTCAAAATTAGAACCTATAATTTTGACAAGCTATAAAGTACCAAGGCAGATACCAAAATTATTTGAATTAATTAATAATCCGATATTATTTGTTTTATTTAAATTGTTGACAAAATTTTTTTCAATTTTGCTAATGGTAAATTTCTGAGGTCTCTCTTATCTGTCAAAACATGTTTTTAATAAATTTGACAATACTTGATTTTGAAAGTCAATGAACCAAATAATAAATATATCTCGCGATTTTTCACGAGTCTGCGCTAATATCTTATACATATAAAAAATATTGTATTTTTGTTGATTTTTTCATATTTTATGCGCCGCTATACCACCGTTCATCCGATTACCATGAAGCTTGGATTTGATGTGCGTATGCCTGCGATGGTCTATGAATGATAGTGAGCTCTAGTATTATGAAATTATTTCCTATACTATTCATTCGATTGCTATGAAAGTTTGGTGTGTTATTGTGAACATGCCCATGAAGGTTTCTATTAAGCAATATTTCTTTACTGGCGAGCTCTGGCGTTATGAAATTTGCGAAACACATTTCAATAGGTCACAAGCGAGTTGTTTAAAAAATCGGTGTATTTTATGGAGTTTAGCAGCAGGGAAAATAGGCGGGTGGGGAAGGGGATTCTGGAAAGGGCGAAGGGGATTTATGACGGGGGTTCGCGGGAGAGGGGGGTTCGCGAGAAAGAGGACAGCGGGAGAGGGGGGGGGGGAGGAGAAGAGGAGGCGGAAGGGGAACGGGTACAAATGGGAAAGGGCACGCAGGGAGAAACAATTTCTTTATTTAAGTGGCATTACAACGCATGACTTTTATTAGCTAGTATATCATAAATTATTGAATTTTTGTTTTTGAAATTAAATTGTAAAATAAATGATAAAATACACCTTAGTTAAGACCAGCTTCAAACTCAAAACAGCGTATGTGTAATATGCAAATAATAAAGAAGCGAAAGACGGTTCATCCCAAGGCCTTATTTGAAGTTAATTAAGACCAAACCAAACCAAATCTTAAAATTCTCAATTACTGCATCCGCTAGCTTCCTGTTGGTGGCATTTGCATTCAGTAGGCATATCGGATAGTGTACCTTGAACGCGAAACTAGGGGAAATTGGGACTTAGTTGTACCCTAATTATATATTTATTTATTATTTATATTTATTTTATTTTAGGGAAATCAACAGTTTACAATGTGATTCATTTATACATGTGTAATTTACCTAACTGAGAAACTAATTACAGATTCCATCAATTTATTTATTTGTTTATTTTATTTTAGGGAAATCAACAGTTTACAATGTAGTTCATTTATACATGTGTAATTTACCTAACTGAGAAACTAATTATAGATTTCCTTAATGTAGTATTCAATTTCTTAGTTTTTATTATCATAGTTTGAAACCTTCTGAAAAGAGTGTAAAAAATATTTTGTTTTTAATTGGTGTATTGTAACAGAAATGGTTTTTTTCTTCTTTATATAAATTATCTATGAAAATGCACTTTTTTACTGGCATTTTCAAAATATTTAGACAAAATATTTATGGCACTAAAAGGGTTTTAAATATTGTTCTTATGAATTAAATAAAATTAAGATATCCTATAATGCCTCTTTTCCCCTAGTTAATATTTGGACCAGGTGAGAAGTGCAGGTACTGTGTAGCCTTAGTAAGGTAGCAACCTACTGTAGGTAGTGTGTGCGCTGGGCGCAGAATGCAGTATTACATGCTTAATACGTGCACAATTGCAATCTAAGGCACTGACATTTAATGTATAGGGCTGCAACAAACAAAATAAAATATACTAATATTGAATGTGTTATAAGAATGACTCTCTTTTATAATAAACTAGCTGACCCGGCAAACTTCGTATTGCCTCAGAATCAATAAATGTTGTGTTTAATTTATTAGCTGAAATAAATTAAGTTTTTATTAAGTTAAAATAAATAGGTACCTACTCTAAGTTCAAAAAATGAAATTGAGCTGTTGACTAAGCACAAAATGTTCGGCACACTACACCATTGACAGTTCGAATTGATTCAAATTATGTCGACCAACGCACATTATATGAAAAGCCGTTCCATACAAAATATCTTAAAAAAATAATTTTCTTCATAATTATTTTTCCCGTGATTTTTTCCGATGTTTTAATAGTTATTCTGTTAATCGGCACGGCGACAAATCCAACAAATCAAAGATCATAAAAATCGGGTCAGCCGTTCTTGAGTTATAAATGGTGTAACTAACCCGACTTTGTTTTATATATTAAGATAACCTTTGAAGGTTATTCTCATCAATGATGGTTGTATTTTTGTGTATCGAAGGACCTTTGTATGAAATGACCTGGAGAAAATATGCACACACACGTAAAGAATGTTTTTTTTTTTTTTTTTCATTTATTAAGTTAAAAGAAAATTACATTTCACTTTCTTAACTTAAGTAGGTATAAAGTAATAAAATTATTTTTGTTCTTTTAACTTAAGGTTAAATAGTTTTCTTTAAAATATATTTACACTTTTCTCCATTTTTAGGGAGTCTGAAATATAGAAATGACTTTGTGCGGAACACTTTCTTCTGTCGAGCTGGTTCGTGAATTGCATTTGCATTATAGCGGAAATATGGCAGTGGCGGCGGAGAGCGAAGGAGCGGAATATTGATGCGGAGATGTTTATGCAGCGAGGATCGATCGATTGAAGACTGAATGTGGGTAATAGAAAAATGACAGGTCTACAGGAGAGACAAATGTTGTCAAATGGCTGTTGATTTGTGAGCATGCTCATTGATTCGCGGGTGCAAGGGGAAATGAGCATGCTACTAATGAGAATGTATGCCGAAACCATAATGAGTGCTGTTGCGACGCACCAGTTCAGCCAAGAACTCGGAGCCGGACCCGGAACCCGGATGGAATACGCACAAGAACTCGGAGCCGGACCCAGATTGAACCCACACTAGAACTCGGAGCCGGAGTCAGACAAGAACCCGCACGCGGTCTCGGACCCGTCACCCGTCGCGTCAGTTGTGCGATGTACATTTTGGCGAAGTTCAACGAAATCCATTCGTGTCTGGTCCATCTGTCTGGGCGCGACTAACGCGTGGCCGTAACGGTTGTAGCATTAGAGCAAAAGTTCCAACGGGTGATAATTTTAAGCACACGCGTAAGCAGAAATAAATCAATCTATTGAATGGAAATTAGGATTGTTGTTGAGAATTGGTCGTTTCTATAACCTCCATCAAATGAAACTCAGTCGAAGGTAATTATTTTAAAAGAGGTGATCATCCTTATCTCCTCGTAGACTTGAACAAATAACATTATTTTTAAATGTCTGATAAGGCCGAAAATTCATTACTTTAATTTCAAGTTTCACATTTAAGAATGCGCGATAAGGATTGATAATGCCATATGATATTATAGAATCATCTTTATACTAGTAGTAAGTCTGGAAGCAGGTTCTCTTGGAGTAGCCGATTTGAAAAAGGTTTAAGATAAGGATCCGCTTCCCGGAAAGAATCCGAGTTCAAGAGCCCATTCCAGCTGAACCGACACATCACTACCACCTACCACGTTTTATACGAGGAACTTTTTCTACTGGCAATAATCATCGACTGTAAACTTGTACAGCCTTACTAAAAAAAAAACACACCGCGGCCGTTAAACGGTGTTTTTGTGAATCTTTAGATTTGGCAACGCCGTACTTTAGGTACTTGTTTAAATTGGAGTTTTCATAATAATCCGCTAGGGGTGTGATTGATGCGCCTGCGCATTGCTTTCCCGCTGAAAAAATATAGCCGCGAATGGAAACTCTACGAAAAAGAGTCGATCGCGAATGTGTGTGTGATTAAGATGATGTTTTCGTTAACCCGGATATGTCCACGATGTAAAGATAGTCTACCACGCTCTTTCAAACTCTTTTAAATCTTTAACCTTCAAAAAAATAAATAGCGCAGGGTGTCAGCCCTACCGATGAATTAATTTGTGAAGATCTTTAGGCCCAGGTAGCAGTGATGGCATTAAAGGTTGCCTGTAACGAGGCTAAATTTATATTGACTTTTAATTAATATAATCCAAACAGCGGCAAGTCTCTGCTCTTTGGTGGCGCTCTTTCATAACACCCACCTACAGAACGGATGTGGACTCTAATTAAATGTCTATAAAGGACTCGTAAAGGTAAGATAAAACGGCCCAGAATCACCGATATAATAACTAAGGACGAAGCCCAGAATACATACTTTATGTTTTGTAAATATTTGCAAATGTTGTATCCAAAACTGCTTCCGAATTACAGCATCAGATACACATGATAAATGGACTATGAATAAACGAAACAAAAACTAAACGAAGTGGTGTATGCTGAACTTGGATGATAATATGTGTTGGAAACAGTAAGGATACAGGGAAGCCACTTACCTCTAGGAGCACACGACACAATCACAAATATAGTTTACTAGCTGATCCCGGCGTGCGTTGCAATGATAATTAAATAAATAAGCTGTTTCTCCCTTCGTGTCATTTCCTATTCATCCCGTTTCCCTTCTGACTCCTCTTCATCTTCCTCTCCCGCATCCCCGGCGGTCGGCGTAGTCCAGCGGTAGGGCTAGACTCCCATTCCGAAGGCCGCGGGTTCGAACCCGGCGTGCGCAAATTTTTTTTATTTAATTAATTTGTGTTATTTCACAATTAATTATTTAAAATAATATATAGTATATTTGCGGCACGTTCCAGAATGGAAGATACTCTTTGTATCGCGCTGGTGTAAGACCACCATTCAGAATTGAAACGTTACTTGAAATGGCTTTAGCCGTGTTTAGTGACTAGATATGAATAGGCAGGTACTTCCTCACCTCCCTCTTCCTCGTCTCCTTCCCTTCCCCACTTACCTTCAACCTCATAACATACCCCAAATGGGGATGCCATTGTCTCACTGGCTCCAGACGGGAGCAGTTGGGACTCTTGTGAGGTATTCATTATAAAAATAAAAATAAATCCCCTTTTCCCCTTCCCGCGTTTCCCCTCCCGATCTCCCCTTTCTCGCCACCCCAACCCCCTCACGCATTTCGCTTCCACCTTCTTTGCCTTCCCCTCTCCCTAGTCATCTTAATTCCCCAACCGACCCTCCCGCGTACCCCTCCCCTCAGCCTTTTTTCCCTACCGCCTAACTCCATAAAATACAACAACTTATTGTATGCAAATTTCATAATGCCAGAGCCCACCAGTATAAATATAGAAGTATTCACAGGCGTGTTCACAACAATAAAAAAAAATTCATAGCAATCGGATGAAATTTTAATCGCAATCGTATGAATAGTATAGGAAATAATTTCATAGCTATAGCTCTATAACCATACCGGGAATGCGCACATCATATTCCCAAAGTTTCATCGCAATCGGATGAACGGTATAGCCGCGCATAAGGTACGAACAAACAAACAAACATTAATTTTTATTTTATAGATTTGATTTTTATTTTTAGATTTGTTTGATTGGATATGGTCCAAAACCTTCTTTTTAGTCAATAAACGTTGACAAGCTCCAATGTTTGGTTAGGAGGAAACTTGCTTCCAAGGTCTTCCTAGTTTTTCCTCTTTGTGCTTCCAGAAACGAATGTACTCCAATTTGCTAGTCATTGTTTCAAGTTCAAAAAATTCTCTTTTAGCAACCTGATTTAGTTAAGGATGGGGAAAGGTAGGTACTGAGTATAATGACATCCCGGTTGGAACTGTACCTACATATTTTCATTTCGAAACCAAACCGTAAATTATCCCTATTTTTCAAATGTTTCCATCTTTCACTCTTCAAGCGTGTTCTAGGCTAACATTTCATATTACGGAGAGAGGAAAGGTTAATTTTATTCTATGGGCAAATATCAAAATTATATGGAAGATTGGAGTCGAGTTCAGACTTAGAAGAGATGAGATATTGAATGGCAGAGATGGAATTTTAAATAAGGCTTGATAGAAGAGAGGATATTTGTTTAGAGAGGGACAATCAAAAAATATGTGATCTAAAGTTCCTACTTCTAGATCACAGAATGTACAATCTAGGGAATCAAGGACTTGACTTTTAAAAATGTGAAAAGAAACAAACAATGTCCAATTCTCGTTCGAATAAGTAAGGAAATTTCGTTTTTGGAAAATGGTTTTGATATGATAGTTCTCTGTATTGAGGCATAGTTGGCTCGCTTAGATTGACTAGCAATGTGCCAATACTCTGCCCAAACATTGTGAGATCTATTTTTGAGGATGGAAATATGGCAGATGTGGTTTAGGAGGATAAAAATGGGTTGGATGCTCTTTGTTTTGTCCAGGAATTAGTTTTTTTCACATCTTTGTTGTAGTCACGAATCAATTTATGGACTGTAATCAATTAAATACGTCTAAAGTTAACTATGGGAGTTGGTAAAGATTGTAATTGTAAAGGACTGACTTACCCCTTCTTGTCTTCTGATATTCTTGTTGATAAGCATCGTTCTTATGGCTTGAGAGTTGTAGTTGTTTATTGCACACGCTTCGTGTAAAGTTAACGTTTAAAGTTAACTATGGGAGTTGGTAAAGATTGGAATTGTAAAGGACTGACTAACCCCTTCTTGTCTTCTGATATTCTTGTTGATAAAGCATCGTTCTTATGGCTTGAGAGTTGTAGTTATTTATTGCACAGGTTTCGTGTAAAGTTAACGTTTAAAGTTAACTATGGGAGTTGGTAAAGATTGGAATTGTAAAGGACTGACTAACCCCTTCTTGTCTTCTGATATTCTTGTTGATAAGCATCGCTCTTATGGCTTGAGAGTTACCCTGCCTGATCAAACATAAGAGATGTATTAATTATAAACACCGAGGGAATACAAGGTGGTCACCGCCCTGACTTTGTGATTGTGTCGATGTTAAATTGTAGTTGTTTATGGCAGAGGCTTCGTATAAAGTTAACGTTTAAAGTTAACTATGGGAGTTGGTAAATATTGGAATTGTAAAGGACTGACTTACCCCTTCTTGTCTTCTGATATTCTTGTTGATAAGCATCGCTCTTATGGCTTGAGAGTTACCCTGCCTGATCAAACATAAGAGATGTATTAAATATAAACACCGAGGGATTACAAGGTGGTCACCGCCCTGACTTTGTGATTGTGTCGGTGTTAAATTGTAGTTGTTTATGGCAGAGGCTTCGTATAAAGTTAACGTTTGAAGTTAACTATGGGAGTTGGTAAATATTGGAATTGTAAAGGACTGACTTACCCTTCTTGTCTTCTGATATTCTTGTTGATAAGCATCGCTCTTATGGCTTGAGAGTTACCCTGTCTGATCAAACATAAGATATGTATTAATTATAAACACCGAGGGATTACAAGGTGGTCACCGCCCTGACTTTGTGATTGTGTCGGTGTTAAATTGTAGTTGTTTATGGCAGAGGCTTCGTATAAAGTTAACGTTTGAAGTTAACTATGGGAGTTGGTAAATATTGGAATTGTAAAGGACTGACTTACCCTTCTTGTCTTCTGATATTCTTGTTGATAAGCATCGCTCTTATGGCTTGAGAGTTACCCTGTCTGATCAAACATAAGATATGTATTAATTATAAACACCGAGGGATTACAAGGTGGTCACCGCCCTGACTTTGTGATTGTGTCGGTGTTAAATTGTAGTTGTTTATGGCAGAGGCTTCGTATAAAGTTAACGTTTAAAGTTAACTATGGGAGTTGGTAAAGATTGGAATTGTAAAGGACTGACTTAACCCTTCTTGTCTTCCGATATTCTTGTTGATAAGCATCGCTCCTATGGCTTGAGAGTTACCCTGCCTGATCACACATAAGAGATGTATTAATTATAAACACCGAGGGAATACAAGGTGGTCACCGCCCTGACTTTGTGATTGATGTTAAATTGTTGGAGCCAGTGAGACTGTGGCGTCCCCAATTGGGGTATGTTATGAGGCTGAAGGTGAGTGGGGAAGGGAAGGAGACGAGGAAGAGGAAGGTGGGGAAGTACCTGGCTATTCAGATCTAGTCACTAAACACGGCTAAAGACATTATTAAACAACTTTTCAATTCTGAATGGTGGTCTTACACCAGGGCGATACTAAGAGTATCTTCCACTGTGGAACATGCCGCAAATATACTATATATTATTTTAAATAATTAATTGCGAAATAACATAAATCAATTAAATAAAATTTATTTGCGCACGCCGGGTTCGAACCCGCGGCCTTTGGAATGGTCTAGCGATGGATGTAGTCTAACGCGCTACCGCTGGACTACGTCGGCCGTCATACATATATAGTTACGTCAACATTCCTTGTGTTCTGAAGCTTCTGATTCAAGTGTGTCATTATCCTCAGCAACAAAAGAAAACCTAAGTCGATTTAAAAGCTTAATTTTATTAAAAATTCTCCAGTTAACGTTTCGGACACCATCAGCATAATAACCCAAAAATATATCACTATAATAACTTTTGGCCGTGAAATCTCAAATCATAACAATATACCTCTAGTGCAAGAATGTATGTTTCTAATTTTAAATCAAATCCAAAATTTTACCTGAAATCGTGAGATTCGAAGCAGGAAATTAAATTTGTAAAATTTATCTTTGTGTAACCTAAAATGACATCCATTATAAAACCGGAACCGGAACGTAACACGCAAATTTATTGACAGAAGAAATACACTCAGACAATTAACTCATTGAACAGGGATTTGATTAATTTTAGATAACAATAATAATGAAGGCCGTCCGTGGTCGATTGGTAAGACACTTGACTTCCAATCGGAAAATCGCGGGTTCGAACCCGGCGTGTGCAAATAATTTTTATTTGATTAATTTGTGTTATTTCACAATTAATTAATAAAAAATATATATATATATATCTGTATATATTCGTTGTTTGTTTTTGGGGTGTTATGCCGTGTTGTGCTACCTCCTTCTTTAGCCGACGTTTCGGACAGCGTTGCAGTGTCCATCATCAGGGCAGATCCGGCAGATCCGTCGATCGTTATCGAAAATGCTTTTGGCCGTGAAAATCTAAAAACGTATCATATCTGTATATACTATATTTGCGGCACGTTCCAGAGTGGAAGATACTCTCAATATCGCCCTGGTGTAAGACTACCATTCAGAATTAACACGGCAAAAATGGTAACTTGTGCTATTAAAACATGTAAAAATAGAAGTGAAAAAGAGTATAAACCCAATTGTCGTATTACCTTCCATATGCAGGCACTATTTGTCATTATTTTAAGCTTATTCACATCATATAATATGATCAGTTTTAGACATGAAGCGGAAGCAACCGAAATTCCCGGTCCCGTCGTGTGCACGTTGCAGTTTACTGTGATAAGTAAATTATGAAACATTTGTAAAAGTGTCTTAACTAAACACGGTAACAAAATATTCGACTCTCAAAACAAGCGAACCTTTCTTCATTTTATATGGATTACACAAGTTTGTTCAAACCGGGCGAACAATTCGCGCTCCCATGTAAAAAGGTCTATTCATTAAAAAGCAGATTTTACTTTTAAGAGCTAAATCGTGGTATTATAATGCGTGATGCCTATATACTGTCATATTGAAGGATTAACGAATCACATATCGTTACCGTCAACTCATCCCTCTCCGCCCCGCTACAGATGGTTATTACCCCTCTCCCTGATTCTCAAGTCTATGAATAATATGTCTGTGGTTCAGCTCTAATTAATGTGAACAAAATTTAGCCCCATCCTTTTCTCTTAGATCTACACTGTTGTGAGTTTAGCATTATTTTACATCGTACGTTCGCCTGTTTAACAATCCATTGTTAACCGACAAATTGCCATATCAAATAATGCATTGAAGAAATGCAGGCATGCTGCCTGAGTCCGTTTTTTTAGGTATTACAATGGAGCCTTCTCGGAGGTATTTGATGCATTGATTATCATTGTTCCGGTGTTGGAAAACAGCGAAACTCCCGTTCAAAGTTGTACATCTTTGCAGCATTCTAACGATTCGTTTTTCGGTAATTCTTTTGTAAGACGTCACGTGATGAATTATTGTTGGTATCTGTCTTTT
This sequence comes from Limnephilus auricula, assembly GCA_951813805.1. NCBI lineage: Eukaryota > Metazoa > Arthropoda > Insecta > Trichoptera > Limnephilidae > Limnephilus > Limnephilus auricula. The sequence continues at coordinate 8,875,077 of OX638417.1, forward strand.
CATCTTCATTTAATCCCTTTCCTTAGCTACTTCCTCTATCCGCCTCACGTTGTCTTTCGATCAAATGAATGATAATTATATAAACTCACACACTCAGCAGAATATTTTGTGAATGTGTAATATTAAAAAGGGTTCACGGCGAGTCCATCGAAAACAAGTTTAACGAAAACGAGTTCAACTAACTAAAATTCAACCTAACCTAACCTAACCTAACCTAACGTAACCTAACGTAACCTAACCTAACCTAACATAACCTAACCTTTTTTTTGTGTATTTTGTAAATTTGCTTTTGTAAATTTGCTTTCGATGAATTGATTTTCGATAAACTCGTCGGTTACCTTAAAAAGTATAATTTTAGCTACCTTAAGAGGGTATTACCAGAGAATACCGGAAATTAATCATTTTTGAATCAAATTCTAGACGTATTGGATCTTTTTTACAAAAACACATAAATTGATTTTGAAAGATTGTTATTTTATCTGGTACACGCAGTTTTAAAATTTTGAAAAAAGTGTGTTTTTAATATACTAAGGTCATACCTTTGGTCGTTGGCAGATTTGTTCAATTTCAAACGATAGATTATATTATACAACACAAATTTCAAATAATTTAATCGTGCAACAAAATAAATCAATACATAATCTAGTCAATACAGTTTTCAGAATTTTAATTACAGTTAAATTAAAATCATTAAAAAATAAATCCGAGAACGTGTTTTGTGACAAAAATACCTAAGATTTTCTATTTATTAAGGTCTTACAAACTAAAATATGTATATATTTTTTATACACTTTTTTTGTTTAGACATTATTGAAAAATCATAAATACTTGTGACTAAAAAATACTTACGATATTTAATAATTTTTCATCGTGCGTTTTTAGCATTTTTATTGCTTACTTGATGTAGGTATATATTAAAGCAAGTTTTGAATGTTTACGGCGAAGGTCGCATAACTATTCTGATATCGCGATCGTAGCGGTCACGAAAAATAACGCAGATTAGCGAAGATTCAAACCACGCTTATAACACATAGAGTCTGTCGCTAGCTTTAATGAAATGAGAGAGCAGCTAAATTGGTTTCCCATAAAAAGAGACTGTTATTTAATGTGATATTTTTTGTTCATAAAATCATTAACAACCAAATGCCAAAATATTTTAACCCTCTTCTTGGCACCGATAGAATTAAGCAACTTAAAAAATATTTTTTTACATATTTGAAATTGGTTAGGCTTCAGAATATCAAAAACTAATGAAAAATATTTTTATTGTTTTTTATATAGTTTATTTGGAGTTGTATCCTATAGTATACATTGCCAGGTTGTCACAAATCAAACTTTAAAATATTTCATTAGGAATAATGAAAAATTATGTCTTAAAAGCTAATTAAAACTATTATTTTGAGTGATATGATAGGAAGAAATTCCTCTTATCAGTAAAAAAAAGCCTTACGCTACATTTTATGCAAAATACAGACGTCTGTCCCGAATAACATACTCGTCATCTTCCCTTTTCCCTATGCTCCGGAAAATGGTCTAAGTTGTCGAACCGGAATTCATCATCCGGCCTTGCTTTTACCGGATTCTTTATTTTGTTTGATTGCATTTTGATGTTTCCGATAGGACAGCCACATCTTTTGTTTTTGTAAAACAGACCATTTGCTATATTTAGACGAAAATCCTTCAAACTTTTTGTTTTTTTGCTTCTTTCTTTGTGTAGGGCCACTTCACGCCGGCAAAGGAGCCATGAGTTGTTAGATATATCGAGTAACTGAGAAAATATCGCCATATACCAACGATGTGTGCGAAAAGTACATCAATACAGAGCTATCAGCATACCAGCTAAGTCGACACCACCCATATGGGCATTGTACTGCTTAATTATTTCGGAACAGGTGACGTCAACCTTTTTTTGTCTTGTCTACTATATCTTTGTATTGTAGATAAAGGGTATGAATCTACAAATGAGCATCCAATAATGACAGCACGAGTGCCAAACCATGTGACTGCAGCCAATTTTTTCTTCTCATCCGTCATTTGATGAAAAGCTCCTTTTCCAAGTCTCTTGAGTTGCTTATCAGGTTTGAGTTTACACCCTTGTAATCAATTTCACCTCATGGTGCCCAGACTTAAAATTCCGTACGCATAATGAAAATGATGCAGAAGCTCAAAAGAGGTTAAAAAATTGTTAAAATATATGAGAGAGCGTGCCGCATTGGGAATAGACTTATTGAGAGAAATAACTATTGCCCCAATTCAAATACTTTCTTAGGAGTATTCTAAGGGCGATTTTATCTTCTCTTGAGTTGTAAAATATTTGTCACATACATATATCTACTTTTGACATAAAACCTTTCTTTTTCCAATCAAAGTTCATTTCTTCTTACAACTAAGTTGTCGACGTGTCCGTACTTCAGCGCTCGAGGTGTTTGCGGAAAGACCAGCAACATGAGCCATTGGTTCATTATCTTCTTCCAATGCATCATAAACGATTCCAAAGTATGATGAGCGCACTACAGAAGAATCAACTTATAGTTCATCATCTTCGTCACTTTTAATATCAGAATCTGCACCCAATATGGATATTATAGTCAGAATTTCTTAAATTTCACGAGTCTTTGGAAAATGAAAAATTTATAATATACAGATTTCAAAGGGGTTCACTACATAAGACAAAAATAACTATTTTTTAAATTGACATATATAACATAATAAACTATTAATAACTTGGCATTGTATCTCGGGGGATACAGATTCAATCAAATGTAATTGACTGCAGACTTGGCGGTGTATATCATAGGATACACACCATTTTGGAATGCAATATGAACAAGATTTGTCACATATGTGACTCAATATTTTTTTTTTATTATTCACTGAACCCTTATAAACACACATTTATTTCTAAAATAACTATATATCTAATGATACAGATAATAAATATAGATTACTTACAGACAAATTAGTTGTGCGCCTTCTGTTGGCAGTCATCTAGCAGCAGTATGAATTTGAACTGTCACTGTTCTTCTTAATTAAACATTAGATGGCTCTAGTGGTACTAATTATCAAGTCAAGAATATTGTAAAATAGTTTTAATAAAAATCGGTTTTACCCATGTACCAGTTTAAGAGTGAAAAAAATATGAAAACTATGTATACTATAGGATACATTGCCAAGAAGAGGGTTAAGGAAGAAATTTATATTAATAGAGATGTACATAATTACTAAATCCGAAGCGTAAATAGAATTAGATTGCCACATATGAAGAAATCCAAATTACAGAACTGCCTAATGTACAGAGGACTAAATCTCTGAAGAATGAATGTATGTTTAGAAATGTTATGTTTATTGTAAAAATATTTAAAGTTACAAAATGAAATATTATCATATAAAAATAATAAAAAGTTATATAATTTTTTTTCTAATGCATTTGGTAAAAAAAAAACACAAAAATCGGAGGAGAAAAATGGGGAATATAAAATCTCAATTTTTACGACTTTATTTAGGTATTATCAGCCTGAGATGCAGCTGTCCCTTACGCTCAGTACTCGGGGGTTAACTGCGATAGTGACAGCAATAGTTTGGTATACCTATTATTCAAATTTCTTTTATATCAAAAGTAAAATACCTATTATTCAAATTACGAGGCGACCGCGAACTTCACATAAGGTCAATGGGTCCGCGTACCTATTGTATATTTTTTTGGATTTGTTCCAGCATATTTAAGTACCGGTTTAGTATGGTGGGGGAGTCCATACATCATTTATTCTATTGTTAAATGCTTTCAATCGTAATTTCTATGGGGTAGAATGCTGGAAAAATAATAAGGATTGAATGAATATATTTATCTTTATAATAATGACAATAAAATAACTTGGTTTTTATTCCCCCGCTGTTCACCTCCCACTCAAACAACTACATTATTTTGTATACGTATATTTGTCAATATTTTGTATCATAGCTTAGTTTTAATATTCTCCTGACGAAGGAATGGTTCTTCCAAAACCGTTAGAGTAAAATTTAAGGTGGTCTAAAACAAATTTATATATTTTTACTGTTTTTTTTTTCATAAAAATTATGATTGATGATTATTATTTATATTACCTATTTATTATTAAATTATTTATGAGAATCAATTTAATAGCCGTGTCCGGTACAGTCATATCCGTTGTGGGTAAGCGTATGTGATGCATAAATAGGACCTTAAGAATTCTGAATTATTTTGCGAATGTTGACGTATACAACAACAGAACACATCGGGAAAAGAATGTCCCCTTCACCAGTTTCCTTTTGGCACATCTGTGCTGAACCAAGTATCTCCAGATGTTGTCGATTTTCTATAAACTAAGCATTCCACTTTGACCAACACCAAACGAAATAGAAGAATTTAATTTACAAGTTTTCATTGATCCGACTTGACAGCTCGTAACAGTTGCAGTCAGTGTTGCCATGTACATTATTTTACCATGTTTTTCATTGTTATTTGGATCATACTACCTTCACGGTTTTTTCAAAAACCCATGTCGAACAAGACATTGTTTTTACCGCTCAACAAAAGAGTGTACCTTTTGGAGGAAATTCTGAATTCAGGAAAATCAAATTGAGAGATGAAATGCAAAGTGCTCGAGTCAAAACAGGACTTTTTTTAGTTTTCAAGTTTAGTTTTTGACTCCTGTCGAGAATCTTTATAGTTACAGAAATAATAGTTGTAAAACTACTTAATTTTTATTAGAATAACGCCTATCGTTCACGTAACTACTTCCAAGCGACGCTACCGCTACCTGTCATACTATCTTGCGAGTGCAGCGCCTAGCGGCGATTCCAAACACTAACGCCGTTCTTCCACGTAGCTATTCACAAGCGACGCTACCGCTACCTGTCAAACAAATTTGCTAGTGTAGCACCTAGCGGCGTTTTCAAACACTAATTTGAAAACACAGACGAGCGGCGATTGCGTCGCTTGAAGGTAGCTCTATGGAAGAACGGCGTAACTCTCTTTTAAAAAATCTTTTTTCAAGTATGTTCCCATCAACGTACATTATTTCAGTAATAATATATCATTGAAAAAGAAGATAGAGCCAATAAATCTAAACAAAATATAAATAAGAACGAGACACAGAAAAATAATAAAGCTAACGGTCGCAACTGGGACTCGATCCCAGGATCTATCGTCTTAAGCACCTTAACCAAATAATGAATAATGTAAACAACCTTCTAAAGCAGTTATAAAAGAGAGTTTTTTTTTTTTTTTTTCAGTTTGAAAATGGCCTTGTAAGCCAAAACAGCTGTCACAATAATAAAACTATAACACTTTCAGAACTTAATAATAAACATTATTAAATTTAATTCAAATTAAATAAAAAAAAAAAATAATAAACTTTACTAAATTTAATTACAGTTAAACTAAAAAATAAAATTAATGGAGTTCTACGAATTAAACACAAAAACAATAAATAAAAAGAGTTGTTCTAATAATAAATGAGTATTTATTTGGACTATTAGAAAAAAGTCAACAGATGTCGCATACAAATAAAAATTGGATACATATCGGAGACACCATCTAGGTTGCAAACCAGCTCTTCGAACATTTGTTATCATCTGAAAAGATAGCTGCCAAAAAATTGAAAATTGAAATTAGTCGAAGATAATATTGTTAATTCTGAATTTTAAATCTAAGTATGGCAAAAATGACTTCAAATAAAAGGTCTCAGTGGCCGAATTGGTTTAGAGGGTATTACCAGAGAATACCGGAAATTAGTCCTTTTTAAATCAAATTCTAGACGTTTTTAATAGACTCTTTTTTACAAAAAAACATAAATTGATTTTGAAAGATTGTTATTTTTTCTTTTACATACAGTTTTAAAATTTCGAAAATCTAAGTGTATTTTTAATATACTAAGGTTATACTGTTGGTCGTTGGCAGATTTGTTCAATTTTCAAACGATAGATTCTATTAAACAACACAAATTTCAAATCATATAATCATACAACAAAATAAATCAATACATAATCTAGTAAAGACAGTTCTCAGAATTTTAATTTTAGTTAATAAAATCATTAAAAAAATAAATCCGAGTACGTGTTTTGCGATAAAATACCCAGTTTTTCTATTTATTTAAGGTCTTATTACAAACTAAAGTATTTCAAACTTTTTTTACACACTTATTTTGTTTAGACATTATTGAAAAATCATAAATACTTATGATCAAAAAATACAAAAGGTACACCATATTTAATAATTTATCATAGTGCGTTTTGAGCATTTTTATTGCTTTCTTGAATGTAGGTATATATAAAAGCAAATTTTGAATGAAATAAATCGATATAAAATTTTTAATTTAAAAAATTTGATACGGGGAATAATCGAACTTTCTCATTGGAATATCCCTGTACAGTTGCAAGCATTTTTAAACTTTTATTCTCAGCCGCTGGTTAATCGCTCTTTAGGCGAGAGATTCTGCGTTCGAGTCCCGGTTGCGACGTGAGCTTATTATTTTACTGAGACATTTTACTAACTAACTAAATAACTAACCATCACGCCGTTTCCCCGCAGGGGTAGGCAGACAGGACAGACCGCCAAACAACTCGGTCTTGGCACACACTCCTTGCCTCAGTCACATTCATAAATACTCTTCTATTATTCTGAATCTTGACATGGCCCGACTCAAGTATCTGATTCACTTAATCGTGCCACTATTTTTGATTAGATTTATGAGTGTAGCGATTCATATGACACCTACTTACGTAGCGGCCTACCTAGTTACGGCCCTGATTATCCGCCTCTAGCTACTACCTCGCTAGGCAATATAATTTTTGACCACCTGGAAAGAGCTTGGATCTGCAACACGCGACACGTAGCGCTGCGCCGAAATTTCGGGAATCTTCCAGCGTGTGCACGATTTCGCCTGCCGTTCTCGTACTGGCCAGGATCGGCCTATATAAGGGCTCGAGTAAGCCAAATCGAGTCAGTCGTTCTTAATCAGTCTTCATGGCAACAGGCCAGCTGCCTAGTAACTCAACTTCGCAATCAGCGGTTCGTTTCGGAATATTACTACGATTGTAAATACTCTCTTCATTTGTATATAGTGCATTATGTAAATATTGTAAATACATCATCTTCATCATCTCCTCGTATTTATTATTCCGACCTGCAGCACTCGGAGATATCTCGACCCACCGATATCTCCTCTTTCAATCAGAGGCCCATTCATCTCCTCACCATAGGAGACTCGCATCTTGCTTCCTAAATGAGTATTAGCTTCTTCTTCTTCTATGATGTAAAAATTCTTAATTTTTACCTTGTTAAAATAGAATACATCGGTACATACTGTACCTGCGTGGATAGGAACACCACTTAATTATTGTTGTACATACAAAATACCACCTATCGAACACACTCCATATTATCTCTGACATTTAATGGCACAATGCTGTAGGTATCATTGAAAGTTGCAATCCTAAGACAGAACTGTAAAATGAAATACAATTACGTAACTCTGCACTAACCATTGATTTAAGGAGAGCTTTTCACATAGATCCTAATAGAAAAGATCATTAAAATGGGACACTTGCATAAAAGTTAAAATTATTTTTAATTATTAACAATTTAACATGTTTTTTGGTTTAAAAATTTAATCGCTCAGTAATCATGGACGATCGATAAAACCTAAGAGTATGGATATTAGAGAGACGGCATGTGAGGTGTGCCCGCGCGCTCCAAGTGTGCCTTTTCGAGAATTTTACCCAAACGGCTTACATTGGCTGCTGGTTTTTGGCCGTTTAATACGTTCCGACAGCAGCCATTTTACATGGTGACAGCCAATGTCAGCCGTGTGGGTAGAATTCTCGAAAAGGCACACTTGGAGCGCGCGGGCACACTTCACATGCCGTCTCTCTAATATCCATACTCTTAGGATAAAACCCTTTATCAATACGATATTGACCAAATCCGTCATCTGTGGTCAGTTATCAATATTTGCTAGCATAATAGGTTAGTATTTCAACTCAAAATTGCCGGTTTTTTATTATTTTTATCGATGCAGCCAAACAATAATAAATAATAATTGAAACTTGTAAAGCATAATATCTAATGATATACGATTGGGGTTTAACTTTTCGTAATGTGAATTCGTAAGCAGATCCGCCAGTCTTGCCAGCGTATATCGCTTTCTTATTTATTTCATGTCAATATCGTTTCGGCTGTCCGTATATATCGATATAAACTTATCGGAAGTTAAGCCATTCGATCCGATATTGTAAAGTTATCGATTTCTCTGAGTTTGACCACTGACATGTTATAGAGGCATGCAATACTGCAATTAAAACATTTTTAGGCCTTTGTTTTAACTTTGGATGAATTGAAAAGTGAAGATAGGTTACTGAGACAATGTACGTGGTTTTACTAAACTAGGTCCAGTGGACTTACATGAGATATACCGCGTTTAGTATCTTACATACGAGTAAGTTCGATATTGAGACAAGCTGTCACGAGCTGCCACAAACACGCCGCTAGAGATCTATGTAAAAAGCATTTTGTTGCGAAAAAATGTCTTTCGGTGCTTTTGAGAAGTGACAAATAATATTATAGGATACTGATACAATAATTCTACCTGGTTCTCTTGCTATCCATTCAAGTTCCATCGAAAAAAATTATCATAATGTTCTAAGATAATTAATTATGAACTCGGTATACCTATGGAAACTATAAATTACAAACAATTATTAAGGAATTAAAATTAGTAACTTTAAGATTGATAAATTGTTTTCGAATAAACTCATCTTTTATATTGTCAATGATGTCATGTGGGTGATGTATATGTAGGACAACTTAAGGTATGCAAGGAAAAAGGAATGACGAATCGCTTACCACCGTATTATATCTGCGACTTAAAAATGAACGCGAGTTGCTCTTTAAATAATCAGATTCTCTGAGAGACCACGCTACACAGAGGCATCATTTGAGATGTCACAATACGACATATCTATTAGATATTATACTTTATAAGTATCAATTATTATTGTTGGCTGTATTGATAAAGAGCGTAATTAGTAGGAATACACTGTAAAGTAAATAGCAATGGGCAGTTGTAATTGATTCTAATAAAAGATTGTATTCATTACAAGATGTTTGAATAATTAGTTGGTGGAATAATACTCTGGTAATTTCTATAGCGCTGATTTTGTAAAACCTCACCTACCTACATCATCAATATGTGATGATAATTAAAAATTTTGTGTAAAAATTATGAAAAATTAATCTTTTGTTTGTGTTTTTCAATTTGTGAAATAACACAATTTATCAATTCTTTATCTTACTCATTACGCTTTTTTTATAGTGAATACCTCACAGTCCCACCTGCTCTCATCTGGAGCCAGTGAGACTATGCCATCCCCGATTGGGGTATCTTGTGAGGCTGAAGGTAAGTGGAGAAGGGAAGGAGATGGGGAAGAGGAAGATGGGAAAAAATCTGGCTATTCAGATCTAGTCACTAAACACGGCTAAAGCCATTATTAAGCAACGTATCAATTCTGAATGGTGGTCTCACACCAGGGCCATACTGAGAATGTCTTCTACTCTGGAACGTGCCGCAAACATAGTATATATTAATTTTATTTTAATTAATTGTGAAATAACACAAATTAATTAAATAAAATTTATTTGCGCACGCAGGGTTTGAACCCGCGACCTTCGGAATGGAAGTCCAAAGTCTTACACTTACACTAGTCTTGAATTATTTGCGAATGTCTACATTTCTTACACGATCATACATGGTTTTAACATACATACGCCTTATTTCAACAGCATCAGTCTACTTCATCCTTCCTCCGTCAGTAAAATGCCTCACTGCCATACATCAAGGTAGGTACCAGCACTTCATTGTGGATTTCTTCTTTGGACAATTTTTTGTTAGCACCAACGGCGTTCAGTCCTCCATTAACAGAGTTACCTGCATTTCCCTTGCTTTCAATATCACTATCAGCCTTACCATCTCTCGTAAACATACTTCCTAGATACACAAACTCATCCACCTGCTCAAAGTATTCATAATTCACAGTTATATTGCCATGGTAAGTAAATACATAGTAATTCACATGAGAGTCATTCTCCAGAATCAAGAATCATAGTTTTGATTAATAGAGAAAGATTGATTATTCCCCGTATCACATTTTTAAAATTAAAAAATTTATATCTATTTATTTCATTCAAAACACTTTTTAATATATACCTACATTCAAGTAAGCAATACAAATGCTAAAAACGCACTATGATAAATTTATTAAATATCGTGTACTTCTTGTAAGTATTTTTTTGATTATAAGTATTTATGATTTTTCAATAATATATTTTTTTTAAATATTTTAGTTTGTAACACCTCAAATAAAAAAAAGAGTTATTTTTGTCACAAAACACGTTCTCGGATTTAACTTTTGATGATTTTAATTTAACTAAAATTAAAATTCTGAAAACTGTGTTGACTAGATTATGTATTGATTTATTTTATTGTATGATTGTATGATTTGAAATTTGTGTTGTTTAATAGAATCTATCTTTTGAAAATTGAACAAATCTGCCAACGACCAACGGTATAACCTTAGTATATTAAAAATAGTTTTTCAAAATTTTAAAACTGCGTGTACCAGATAAAAAAACAATATTTCAAAATCAATTTATGTTTTTTTTTTTTTTTGAAAAAGAGTCAATACGTCCAGAATTTGATTTAAAATGTATTAATTTCCGATGTTGTCTGGTAATACCATCTTAAGTCATTTTTGCCTTTTTTTGAAATTACTGTGTTTTTATTTACGACCGCAGTATATTGACCACTGTTTCATACCTCGTACGTAGGTTAGTATGAATATTAAAACGTGTTTCAAGTAGGTAACATGAGTATTGGCTACCTAGGAACATCAATCTTCCGAATGTATCACTGAGTTTTACAAATGGCCTGTCTAACATCATTATTCAAAATACATATGCTAAGTTTCCACTCACCACTTATTAACTTAGCATGAGATTACATAAGTGTGGAGTTTTGTATTCCAAATACTGTCACAATTATCCCAATTCATTTAACCAAAATGTTAATTGCACGATGGCAGCTCCAATGGACTGTAAAAACTTTAAGAGATGAAAACTAAAATACATAATATTGTTCATTTTTAATTGATAAACTAATGTTTAAGACAAGATTTTTTATGCATAGCAGAAGGGGTGCGGGTTCGAGTCTCGTCGGCGACATGTGTCTTTTCTTGGGAGGTTTTTTCAATATAAATGAGTGTTTCAGGCTAATAATTATTGCTTATAATAATTCAATTTAATTCAATTTCATTGCCGGCAACCAGGGCGTTTATTGAGGTAATACAGTATTTTATAACAAGTAAGTTACCCGCCTCACTAGACGTTGTCTGTTCTGAGACGGGTAATAATTAAAACATTAAAAAAGATAGGTGTACAGGAAAATAGTCACAAAATAAACAGAAAAAAAAACAGAAAAAAGGTAATAATTAGAACATTGTTACCCTTTTTGCTATGCATAAAAAAATCTAGTCTAAAACATTAGTTTATTAATTAAAAATAATCAATATTTGACGAGTTAAATTATTTCGCCAAAAAAAAGTAGACATACTATGTCTCGACGCCACCTAGTGAGAGAGTTAGCACTTACATGTCTTTCTCATATAAAAAAATAAAGTTGGTTTGCAGGTGAAAAAATGTAATAAGCGGTAATTGTTGAATGAAACACTAGTATATATTGAATCATTTGGCGGGTAACAGATAAGGCGCCGTAGCTTAATGATAGAGCTCTCGATTGGCAATCGAAAGGGTGCGGGTACGAGTCCCGTCGGCGACATGTATCTTTTCTCGGGAGGTTTTTTCAATATGGTTGAGTGTTTCAGGCTAATAATTATTGTAAATAATATTGTGTTTTATTCGACAAAGTATAATTGAGACACAGGATCGAGGTCCTACCTTTTGTGTTGATATTGATGATTCCAGCACTCAATCTCTAAGGTAATCCACAGGTCACTAGTACGGTTAAGTACGTCAAACAGAATGGTTATTACAAAATATTTTATAAAACGTTTATGTGATTGTGAGAAGCGAGTTTTCGATATGTCGACTCTGGCGCGAAAATTTTCGACTGGTAATTGTGGGCGAGGGCAACAATATTTCTAGTGCCGAACGGTGGGTAGAATTTTAAACATCTTCTTCTTTTAATTCTGGAGTAGGTACCTAAGAAGGAAAGGAAGGAATTCAAAGGAGAACAAGATTTGAAAAAGGAACATGAGAAAGGGCCAAAGTCCCAAAGCTATATCAATATTATACAAACCCCTTGACAAATTTTGGAAGATATTCTTCACGAACCCGCTTGTGAAGATTCACACAGAAATGTGAAAAGGCATGTTAACATCAATAAAAAAAATTTAATAGCAATCGGATGAAATTTTAATTGCAATCGTATGAATAGTATAGGAAATAATTTCATAACGCCAGAGCTCACTACCCTATAACCGTCCCGGTATGCGCACATCATATTCGCAAAGTTGCAATCGGATGAACGGTATGGCCGCGCATAAGGTACTAACACACAAACAAACATTAATTTTTATATTATAGATTATTCAATTTGGGAGGCGGGAACCATTTCTTAGATAACCAACACCTCTGCCATAGGTCATTACAAGTAGTTCGCTACGTTTAGTGACTTAGCAGGGGTGCCCGGGTTCATAGGGTGAGGTTTGTCCAGATCTTGGCGGCGGATGATCGAACCCCAGATTCCTACCCAACTCTCCTCCCTTTTTTCTTCCCAGAACTTCTTCACCTACCTTTCCTTAAAAACACCCTCCACACAGCATCCCCAAAGATGACAGAGGCCCTGAGGGAAATTATTTTACTTAGGACCTCCTGTGTGGAGGTAATGTAAAAAAATAAAAGGGAACACCACGCTTTCAGTATACATTAAAAAACTTAACACAAAGCCTCCCGAAAATTTAAAAATAATTCTGTAAATCAACGTTTAGCATTTTTGAAAAATATTTGTCAAGGTTTGCAAAATTTTTAATAAATATTTTAATTTAATCACTGAAGATACATTATTAGCGACTCTCATTCGTAAATTTAAATCAGAAAAATCGAAAAAAGATCCAGTCACATCTCACATCTAGGAGATGAACCCTGGACCTTGGCCTTGCCGGGGCGGTGCTCTACCACTAAGCTAATGAGACCGTATCCGTTTTCGGTATTATTTAAACCATTATACTTCAATTTTTATAAGAAATCAATAAAGAAGAAGATAACATTAATAATCTAAATAAAACTATGAAAATGAACAAGACACAGAAAAATAAAAGATAATTGATACAGATATTGTTAATTCTAAATTTTCAAATATTAGTTGACAAATATGACGGTTTTATAATTGGTGGCAATGGCTGATTTGATAAAAGCGCACGTCCCTGTAAGACGAGAGGTTCCGGGTTCGAGTCGCATTGCGACCGCTGTCTTTTATTTTTCTGTGTCTAGTTCTTTTTCATGTTTTAATTTAGATTACTAAAGCTTATCTCCTTTTCTTTGCATATTTTTATTGGCTGCTATCTTTATGTATGATTTATAGCCCTTTGTACATAAATAGACTAGACTCTTACAATACTCGTTTTTTGTTAAATTAAGGACAAATCGTACCTAAGCATTTAAACAAATATGGGCAAAGAACGCTGGATTACATGATCCCAAATTGCTTAAATATGTTACCTGCAGCAATAAAAAAATGTACAAACGCAAAAACAAATATCATGTTAAAAAATTGGCTCGCTGAAAGAAATAGTTTGTATTAGATTCTAAGACAAATAATTTCTAAATTCATACACTTTTTATATATATATATAATTTCATGTTACACCTCTTTAGGCAATATATATATTTTTAATGAATGTAAACAATATATATTTTTTAATGAATGTCAACAATTATTTTTTAATAGTTAATTTAATTTTTGTTTAAGAACCCATTGACAAACTACTTAAAAGTAGTTTTTTGGGACTTTTTCTCTGTTTTTGTATTATGTTTTTTTTATTTGATATATTTGTGTTACTATTTATTTTAAATATTTCTTTAAATAAAAAATATAAACCGTTAAAAAAAATATTTTTAATTTTTAAGATTCTTGTCAAATTAAATGCTACCTAGATGGTGTTTTGCATAAATGTATTATTTTTATTGAATTTATTTAAAAAACGAGTTAAAACAGGAAATTAAGTTATATTTCATAAACAGTATGATTTTTTAATCTCTTGATAAACGCATATAAGTAAATAATTTTTATTGTTTTTATGCAAAATATCCTCTTAGCTCTTTCATACGCGTTTATTTCGAGTGGTTTAACTTAAATGACATACACTGCAGTTGCAGTTTTGTGTAACTATGGAGTAGTGCAAATTTGCATATAGAAATGCTAAAGTTTTGAACAAGAGACTTGAAAGAGAACTCCAGAGACAATGGTGAAATATTTTGAGATTTTATGCAATGATTTTTGAATGATTATTAGAACTTGAATATGTGCGCAGGTGGCGTTTAATAAATGGTAAGAATTATAGAGGGTAATTACGACGATTCCATGACCACACAGAGAAAAATATTATTCTAAAATACGATCATTTTATTCGTAAAAACGGTTAAAAACGGGACTGAAGTTCTTACGAACAAATTAAAAGGGTTTCAATGATCATTGGCGGGAACATGTAAGAATAATTTGTTGGTATAAACGTAATTTCGTACGTACACCAACAATTTATTCTGATATTTTCACGCCAATAAACATTGAAACATGATCATGTAAGTAAAAAATCATATATTGGTTTCATAGTGCTTTCGCACAAACGAAGTATTTAATTCCGTAAGTCTAAACTTAAAATGATCGTTTATACGAATGAGATTCAAATGCATCAAGGATAAAACTATTTGTTTATACAGGGTGTTAAGGTACGTACTTGAGTTACTTTAACCAGTGATTCCTGACATTATTTGGAGTAAAAAATGAAAACGAAATTTTGGTCTCCGGTGACTTTTTTTTGACAATTTTTTTTTTCAATTTTTTTTTCTTAAAAAACAAACAACATTTTTTTTCTTCCACGTGACTTTATTGGTCACTTAGCCGAGTTACCGCCCCATTACTTACCCCGCCCCAACTACTTAACTTTTGTAAAAAAAAAAAAAAAAACATCTCAAATGTCACCGGAGACCAAAATTTCATTTACATTTTTTACTCCAAATAATGTCAGGAATCACTGGTTTAAGTAAGTCAAGTACGTACCTTAACACCCTGTATACTGTACCTACAAACCAGCGAAAGAAATCGACACAGTAAAACAATTCGTTTGATATCCATACCTACTTATTATTAAAGGTATTTTTGAAGTCATTTTATGTTTGAAATTGCTAAAAAAGTCACTACAATTTTATAAGAATTATAATTTCGGGGGACCAATCATTCTCGGGAATCAACGGTCAGGTCACCAATTGAGACAGGGGTATATTGAAGTGACTTCATTCCTAGGTTACAGAAAGGCAAAATGAAGTAATGACTATAGTTCATTTTTGGGTTATGATGCCGTGTTGCGCTTCGCCCTTTTTTATCCAACGTTTCGGAGAGCGTTACAGTGTCCATCATCAGAGAAGTATCATCATCATCAGAATGCTTAAATTATGGTTTTTTTTTTTTTTTTTTAAATAGATAATACCTCGCAAGAGTCCCAACTGATCTCGTCTGGAGCCAGTGAGACTATGGCTTCCCCATTTGGGGTATGTTGTGAGGCTGAAGGTAAATGGGGAAGGGAAGAAGATGTGGTAGAGGAAGGTGGGGAAATACCTGGCTATTCAGATTTAGTCACTAAACACGGTTAAAGCCATCTCAAGCAACGTTTCAATTCTGAATGGTGGTCTTACACCAGGGCGATACTGAGAGTATCTTCCACTCTGGAACGTGCCGCAAATATAGTATTTATTATTTTTATTAATTAATTGTGAAATAACACAAATTAATAAAATATTTGCGCACGCCGGGTTCGAACCCGCGACCTTTGGAATGGGAGTCCAAAGCCTTGCCAAATATTTATGTATAAAAGAAGTGATATCATGTTGCATATGTTAATCCTCTCATGCTGCGTATACATTTGCGAACCGAGACGCGTGCCGAAACACGAATTATGAGAAATGAACGAAGAAACGCGAGTGGCATTTTGCACCGTTGGGCTCGGGTGTGTATACGGGCGTTTTCCAAAAAAGATGTCGGTGACGTAATAGGAATTCCACTTAAGTGAGATGCTGCATTTCGATTAAAAATATACGTAAATTTATTAAAGAAAGAATGAACTTCATGACAAAAAGTATTTAAATAGAAAATGTCAATAAACTTCGAAAATAATTGCAATTTAAGTTTAATACTATTGGTAAGAAATTCTTTTACGTCACTTTTATCATAAAGTTTATAAAGAAAATTAAAAGAAATTCATTATTTCAGATTTTTATTTACGAATTGAAAACACAATCAGTCTCCTAAAAAATATGAATAATCAAGCTTATTGAATTAAATATTAAGTTTTTCAATAAAAATATTCTTTTACGCTACTTTTGGATACTTTGTACTGTATATTTTGCGTTCTAGAAAGACGAATATAAGTTTTTGTTTTACGAATGTTTAATTATAACAAATTTAAAATTAATCATGAACTATATCAATAAAAAAAAGAACAAATTTCTTTGAGATATAATAATTGATCTTAGAAAATAAATCACAGCAATAACAGGACAGTGGCGTAAGGGGAAAAATTTGGTAACGTTTAGGAATTCTAAGGCCTCGGCCAGACTGAGAGGCTTGCCCGGTAGCGACAGCGGGCGCGAAATATCAGTCGTATGTGTACGTACGTTGTGGCTACACTGCTGAAAGCGCGACAAGCGACTGGTATGGGAAGAGTGGAAGATACTCTCAGTATCACCCTGGTGTAAGACCACCATTCAGAATTGAAACGTTGCTTAATAATGACTTTAACCTGTTTAGTGACTAGATCTGAATAGCCAGGTACTTCCCCACCTTCCTCTTCCCCACCTTCCTCTTCCCCATCTCCTTCCTGTCCCCACTTACCTTCAGCCTCAAACGTACCCCAATTGGGGATTCCATAGTCTCACTGGCTCCAGATGGGAGCAGTTAAGACTCATGTGAGGTATTCTCTATAAAAAAGGACGATTTTACGTACTACCGCCACCGTGGAAGGCCCCCCGCGCAAGTACTTTTTCTTCCACTTGTTCTTTTTTCTTTTCTTTTTTTTTTCGTTTCTGTTCTCTCCAACGTCTTCTTTTTTCTATTCTTCTTTGGTTAGCTCTCTGATTATATTTTGATGTTATTTTTGTCTTTGTAACTCTTTTTTCATAAAGGCTTCATATTTTTCAGGGTCGTTTTTAATTTTGTCTCTGTACCTTTTTGATTTTTCTGCAGCTTTCAACGGCATATTTGAACATAAAATTAAAATAAATTATTTATAAAAATGCACAAATAATTAGATAGGTAATAATGGGCTACACGTGCATACCGTGTATAGCCTGAAATAGGTAACTAAGCTGAAAGGGTATTAAAGTACTTGTTAATGTACACAACTTTAATTAGGTACAGGATTAACTAAAACACACAGGAACATAAATCATGCTACATTTTATACTTACTTAATCAAAATTGTATGAACCAGCTGATTTTATACTGAATTTCAGAGTTGCCTCTACAGTAATAGTTGCTCATATTGCTGTCTATATTAGTACTTCGACACCATTTCGACGCTTTCAGAATTAATCTTTAATAATCTTAATTAATAAAAAAAAGAAAAAAAATTATACACATAAAAATCAAATAATTTTTTCTTTTTAGCTATGCTGTTCTTTTTTTTCAATGCTACATATATCACTCAACCCACATATCTACATGTAATAGTTACATTTTGAAGATACATGCAAAATATAAATTTAATTAGAAAATTGTAACACACCCAAATACCCTAAAAGACGGACAGAGTGAACCGACCTTTAGAATTCCATTACGTCACTTTTAAGTTCCATTCACGACACCGTTGCGTAAGAGAAGTAGCGTAATCGCGTCAATATTTTTTCGAAATGTATTTATCAATAAATTATGAAACTTTTGTTTGTTCTAACTAAACATTTCATAAAACAATAAATGAATCAATTTAATACAAAGTAGAGTCTAATACATTCTGGTAAATTACCTGGAGAAATACGGAAGCGTTGGTGGAACACTTTTTTAGTACAGCCGAGAACGACCACTTTTGTTACGATTTCTTGGCAAACTGGCTGTAAAAAACCAAGCATGGCCGCCCTTCATAGACTAAATAGGGTTGCTATTTTCGAAAATATTCATCAATTTGGTAATATTTTTATTGGAAGACGTCAATAATGTGGTGGCGTAGGCGGAAATTCCACCATACGCTATTTCGTAGGACAACTCAATATCTGGTATTTAAATTATTTTGCACGATAATTAATCTATATTATGGTTGCAAATCGAAAATATTATCATATACTATTAGTAGAATTAGAAATAAATACTGGGATAACATTAAATAACATTAATTTTTGAACTCTTACTGGTAGTGGTAGGTGTAGGACATACCAGAAACAGTGACCTGTAGTCTTACTTATTTTAAAATAATATCGAAATTTAATAGATTTATTCATTATTTTTAGTCCATAAAGGTATTTATTTGTTATTATATTGGTAAAATATATGGTTGGTCATTAAAACCGACACAACAAAAGTTACTGATCCTGAAAGTGATGGGACACTGACTTTTATGTATGTACACTTTTTTTGAAAAACGCCCATACGCAGCCCTAGGGCTGATTTAATATAGTATCAAAATTAGTTAAATAAATGTGGCTTTCTGCGTTTAGTTTTGGTGTAACCGTCAAGTACCATATGAAAGGAAATATTATTAAGCTATTATTGTAATTCAAAACTGCAACTGATTTGTCAAGAATTCAGACTATCCCGCGACTTTTCACCACCGCCAATTTCAAATATAGAATGGAACGTGTTCTAAGTTCAACATTATAAGTTAATATTATTATTTAACTGGTTCGAACGCGCAACGCTTAGAATGTGACCAGACGCTACGGCTAATTGATAGTTAAGCTCACAGTCTGATCACGACTAGTGACGTAATTGCATCTCCACTGAAATAATAATATATGTTTGTGTTGTTTGTAAACGTTGCCTTCTTTGTTCCTCTGGTGTGGCTCAGAGGTAAACTGTCGCATGTCATATTTAACAAATTTTACTGGACAGCAGAAATAGTTTTTTTATTAAGCATTTTTTCTCCGATCACATTATAATCTGCAACAGAGTTATCGTTGATTTATGATTAACTTATTTATATGTCTTTTTGCTGTCCGATGATATGTTTTTAAATTAAAAACAATCCGATGTAGCATAAGGGCGAGACACAATTATTAAATTATCCAATTATTATTAAGTTCAAGTTTTGGCGTGTCGACCCTTTAAAATAACAAGGTTCCTTCTGTTGCTTTAACGTAATGCGATAATGAACTCTAAGGTAGCTTACCATAGATCCCATAACCGCCTGAAGTTTCCGCAACGGATGGAACCTTGTTATTCCAAAGGGTCGATGTGTTGATGGAATTGGGTAAGGAATTGAACAAATTTGGAGCATTACAGTTAATGTGGTGCGTTATCGGCTGTCAAATTTCCGTGATTTTCTACCTCATTCAATTGCTTACTATGTCAACAAGCGTAGGGAGTGTGGCGAACCCATCGCTCAGGGAGTGGAAACACGACCTGCAATAGCCAACCCAAGCTAAGGTGTTAGCTACCGTGCTCAGGCTGAATGACCTGGGGAACAGTGTTACGAACGGTGCCTCCGAGAAACAGGGTCGCATCTCGGAGTATTTAGACCTTACCCCAGCACTCGGGGCTCTGCTGGGGTGGACCTTCCATTTCCCTAGACACTCGTGGGACGAAAATTGAACCATTACAAACTAGGGGCCTTTGGAGAACCTAGGAGGTCTTAGGCCACTTTCATGAACTCTTTCCCTGTGGGGCCTTCAGGGAACCAAGGGGGAGTGTGAACCCTTCCGTAGTGGGGCCTTCAGGGAACCAGGGAGGAGCAGAGTGGAGAGATGACATCCTCTCTCTCGTGGGGCCTTTAGGGAACCAAGCAGGAGTGGAGAGGAGAGATGAGGCCCTCTTCCCTCATGGGGCCTACAGGGAAACAAGGTGGGGTGGACTCTTCCCTCTCGGGGCCTTCGGGGAACCGAAGGGGAGTGGACTCTCCGTCGTGGGACCTTCAAGGAACCAAGAAGGAGTGGAGAGGAGAGATGAAGCCCTCTTCCCTTATGGGGCCTTCAGGGAGCCAAGGTGGGGTGGACTCTTCCCTTGTGGGGCCTTCATGGAACCAAAGGGGAGTGGACTCTCCGTCGTGGAGCCTACAGGCAACTAAGGAGTGGAGAGGAGATATTAGAACCTCTTCCCTCATGGGGCCTACAGGGAACCAAGGTGGGGTGGACTCTCTTCCCTTGTGGGGCCTTCGGGGAACCAAAGGGGAGTGGACTCTCCATCGTGGAGCCCTCAAGGAACTAGGGAGTGGAGAAGAGATAGTAAGCCCACTTCCCTCGTGGGGCCTTCAGGGTGACAAGGTGGGGTGGACTCTTCCCTTGTGGGGTCTTCAGGGAACCAAGGGGGAGTGGACTCTCCTTCGTGGAGCCTTCAGGGAACTAAGGAGTGGAGGGGAGATATTAGGCCCTCTTCCCTCATGGGGCCTTCGAGAAACCAAGGGGGTAGCTCTTCCCTTGTTGGGCCTTCAGGGAACCAAGGGGGAGTGGAGAGGAGATGAGACCTGGGAAACAGACTGTGGAACCAGAGGATATGGCCTCCTATCCAATGACAACCCTGGTGAACTTTATAAAAGGGGCTGGGTTACTGTTAAAGGAATGAGGTAAAATGGGAGACAGCATAATGGGCCTATGGCCTAAGTGCTCACGGGAACTACTAGTAAACCGTCTCCGCTCTTTAAAAAAAAAAAAAATGTCTGTCATGGTTGATGTCATTAACTACATACCTTTGGCAGGCCAGGTTTTAAAAAAAAAAAATCAAACGTCACTTCAGAATTTTTTTGTGTCGCATTTTATAAGTTTACAGTAACAATTCTTTCAGATTTTGGTAGTTTATACAACTGTTCTTACTAATAATATTATTTTGTAATAGACACTCGTAAACAAATAATGATTTAATAGTAAATAAAAACCTCGGAAGAGTCCCACTGCTCCAGTGAGGAGCAAGTGAGACTATGGCATCCCCAATCGGGGTATGTTTGTGAGGCTGAAAGTAAGTGGGGAAGGGGAGGAGATGGGGAAGAGGAAGGTGGGGACGTACCTGGCTATTCAGATCTAGTCACTAAACACAGCTAAAACCATTTCAAGCAACGTTTCAATTCTGAATGGTGGTCTTACACCAGGGCGATACTGAGAGTATCTTCCAATCTGGAACGTGCCGCAAATATAGTATATATAAGTTCTATTAATTAATTGTGAAATAACACAATTAATCAAATAAAATTTATTTGCGCACGCCGGGTTCGAACCCGCGACCATTGGAATTGGGGTCCAAAGCCTTGCCTTGTCGCATTTTATAAGTATACAGTAACAATTATTTCAGATTTTGGTAGTTTATACAACAGTTCTTACTAATAATATTATTTTGTAATAGACACTCGTAAACAAATAATGATTTAAAAAAAATAAAAATAAATTTAATTTTCATTGGTGGCCACCGGTGGGCCAACGGCCAATTAAAGGTTAAAAACGAATTACTATTTGTTATAACTACAAATAGATAGGCCTGATAGGGATGAAATGACCATCCATTTGTCCTATTTTTAAAAATATTTACACGCGACCGACACTTCTTAACAAAGATTAAGCGGCGAAACGCGCTGTCATCTCTGGTGTTAGGGTAACTACTTTTAAGTCTTGGAGTCTTAACACAAATACAGTATATAATTATATGCGATACGGAATACTTACAGACATATTATTCATAGACTTGAGAATCAGGGAAAGGGGTAATAACCATCTGTAGCGGGGCAGAGAGGGATGAGTTGACGGTAACGATATGTGATTCGTTAATCCTTCAATACGACAGTATATAGGCATCACGCATTATAATATCACCATTTAGCTCTTAAAAGTAAAACCTGCTTTTGAATGAATATACCTTTTTACATGGGAGCGCGAATTGTTCGCCCGGTTTGAACAAACTTGTGTAATCCACATAAAATGAAGAAAGGTTCGCTTGTTTTGAGAGTCGAATATTTTGTTACCGTGTTAAGTTAAGACACTTTTACAAATGTTTCATAATTTACTTATCACAGTAAACTGCAACGTGCACACGACGGGACCGGGAATTTCGGTTGCTTCCGCTTCATGTCTAAAACTGATCATATTATATGATGTGAATAAGCTTAAAATAATGACAAATAATGCCTGCATATGGAAGGTAATACGACAATTGGGTTTATACTCTTTTTCACTTCTATTTTTACATGTTTTAATAGCACAAGTTACCATTTTTGCCGTGTTATTTCGTAAAATGTACCGATAAGAGCTCGACGCTAGTCCGCACAAGAATGATGACGTCACATTTTCTAAATTCACGCGTACCTATACGCCAGCCCAGCCGGTTCCATGGAACCCAGAATTAAGGAGGGGGAAATAATACGCTTTTATCACTTAGGGCAGGTCTATACATATTCATATGTCTATGGGAATACCGCATTTAAGAAAACTGTCAAAATGTGTCGTATACGGCCGATTTAACACGCGTTACGCTGCCTCAAAAGATACAGAATTCTGGTAAAAGATAATCATTCATAATAGAATCATTGATCGGCATGGCTTTTGTCATGTTGTATGACCATATCTGAATAGCCAGGTGCAACCCAACCTTCTCCTTTCACATTCCCTTCCAATACTCTTCAGCCTCATAGTATTCAATTAATTTTTATAAATACCACTTTTGTGCTGTCATAAACACGTCATAATTATTTTAGACATTCGAAATATTCTAAACAATTAACAAATATATAGGGTACTGCAGGTTTGCAATTATAATAACATGCTCCTGATTATTTATATTCTCTTAACTGGAAATTTAAGTTTTTTATTTTTATTTTATTTTATTTTATTTTTATTTTTATTTTATTTTTATTTTATTTTTATTTTATTTTTATTTTATTTTTATTTTATTTTTATTTTATTTTTATTTTATTTTTATTTTATTTTTATTTTATTTTTATTTTATTTTTATTTTATTTTTATTTTATTTTTATTTTATTTTTATTTTATTTTATTTTTATTTTTATTTTTATTTTTATTTTTATTTTATTTTTATTTTTATTTTATTTTTATTTTATTTTTATTTTTATTTTATTTTTATTTTATTTTTATTTTATTTTTATTTTTTTATTTTTTATTTTATTTTTATTTTATTTTTATTTTATTTTTATTTTATTTTTATTTTATTTTTATTTTATTTTTATTTTATTTTTATTTTATTTTTATTTTATTTTATTTTTATTTAATTTTTATTTTTATTTTTTATAACGTTTGTAAGCTTTTGATGGTAGTGTAACAAATAATAAAATCAAAATAAGAAGGTATGTAAATATTTATTATATATATTTACTTTTTGCTTTCTTACACATATCTTTTTAACACATATCTCTTTTAATACATATCAATATTAATACATATTTTTAATGCATGTCTCTTATGATTGATATCCTTTTTAAATATATATACTTGTTATTTACCCGCCTCGGAACAGACTTTGTCTAGTGAGGCAGGTAAAGGAACTGAAAATTGTAAACCATTTAATTTATATTAAATAAACGCCCGGGTTGCCGGCACTGAAACTGAACTGAAAAATATAAGTTACTTAAGTGTCATAAATATTTCATCATAAAATAATCACGTCTTTTAACCAAACTATATTATTGTATCGTAAAAGGACACATTCTCAAGCAAGTCAATACCGGAAAACATTTTAATAAAGGATTCTGTGCATAATAGGGGAACAAGTCACATTCTTACATTTTAAGTTTGCGCAAAATATTACAAATAGCGACAGAGTTTTGCATTTCTAAGTTATGAGCATTCTAATGATAGTGGTTTAATATGCATCTTAGTACAGGGTACCCCAGTAAAATATTAACATTTTAATTTAAAGCAGAAAAAACTGTCTAATTAAGGTATTTTGTGTAATGCAGTTAGCGTAGAGATTTTCTAGGTCATGCCGACTATCTTCACATTAAAGCGTTATTTCTATCATGAGATATGGAATTTTGAGCACACTTACTAACAAAAATATTTCTAACTTCAATAATTAACAGTTAACATGATTTAAAAAAATTATTAATTAATTATAAGTAAAAAAAATGTTTTTCAACCACTAATTGCTTGCATTTAGTTACCAACCGGTTTCGCTCGGGTCAAGCAAAGTCATGGTAAAATTTTAACTGGGTTAATAATGTGCATATTATCAATTATGATTTAGTTCTCCTTAAATTGTCTATGGGCTCTTCCGGTCACATGGCGCATTACCGAGTTGTGCCAAATGTGACCATATGTAGATCAATTCAATTTAATTGCCGGCAATCCGGGCGTTTATTAAGGTAATATAGTATTTTATAACAAGTAAGTTACCGGCCTCACTAGACGTTGTCTGTTCTGAGACGGGTAATAATTAGAATATTAAAAAAGATAAAGATGCACAGGAAAATAGTCAGAAAATAAACGTGAAAATTCAAGTTGTATTAATCAAGAATAATAAATCAATAAGAAGAAAGAATAAATCTCTATAATAATTGGAAATAAGATGTGCGGAGTGATTATAATTCAAGAGCTCCGCAGTCAAAACCTAGCTTTCTGTCAGAAAAGACGATTGTTATCCGAACTGTAATTATAAATTACGATACGTCAATGTAATTTAAATAACCTAAGTCTTTCAATAAGAATCTTATAGTACTGGAAAATATGGATCCCACTACTTACAAATAAATGTCTCTGGAGAGAACATCGGAGATATTACACCTAGTAATTGTTTTATTTGATTAATATATCTATCAATCACATATAAATCGCGCAGAAAACGATCTTAAAGGTAATACTTAAAAAACATGCCAATGTAATACTTAAGTAACTTACTAGTTATACGCCGATTATAAGTTAAAACACTACTAAACCACATTTTTGACCAAAAAAAAACAAATTTCGACAAACACAAAATATCACTAACAGACCAGTTAGACAAGCGTACAAAGAAAGCATAAAAACTCCGGCAGTAAATATAAGCTTTGGACAAAGACATTATCAATATCATGCTATAAAACCATTTAACAGTCCTAACACTTGAAAGTAAAATTGAGGAATATAAAAATAAATTCAGACACAAAATTACAAAATGGATTAAATATCAAAAATGATCAAAATTTCGTAACATAAAATAATAAAACATATACATAACACACAAAACCAGTATAAAACATACATCACTCACAAACACACAACACATAATATAAATAAACCGATTTTAACTTTATATAATATTATTTATTTTTAATTTTAAATCTCTCTTTTTTAATTTAAGTTTATCTCCATCTTATGTTTTTATGTATATATTTTTTTTTGTTATTCACCAATATTATATATAAATTTTTATTATGTTATGTATAATTTTTTTTTGTATCTAAAATGGAGGCCTCAGCACGGGTAAACCATTCAGTGAGGCCAACAGTATTATAAAATAATATAAAAAATATTGTATCAAATAAAAAAATTCAAATAATTTCAAACCAAAAAGTAATTGCTTTCTTCAAAAATATTAAATTTGTCTGTTCTGATAACTTTTTCCTGGTCACTCTGTAGTATGTAGGTAGGTACATTTGTCAATACTGGTTTACTGATTATAGTGTACAACCAAATACGGAAGTATGCTATGAATGGAGAATGGTACAATTTAATTGGTAGGTTTTGTATGAATGTTTGACATAGTGCATCTTATAAACGTGCAGGGATCGGCTGGGTTTTTAATGTTAGTCCATGTACTATTAAATTTTTTTTTATTTTAACAATCAAATTTAGACGTGTTAAGGGGATACCCGGCGGTGATTTTTCCATACAAACGTATTCCCTGTTTATCTCTCTGGATTTTAACCCAAGAGAACTACTAGCGTGTCGCTACTTGTTGTTTTTTTTGAAAAGTTACTTTTTACAGAAGTTATGACCTTCCAAAAATCAATAAAATTGACTGGTTTAAACGCCGTCAAAAGACGTTCAGTATACAAACTAGACAATGTTTCTTTAAAAAGAGCAAAACGTACAGACACAGAATAGTTTTTTCTTATGTAGTTAGCAAAAATAAATTGAAAATCAGTCCACTTTTGGAGGAGAAAAGTAAGGAAATTATTCCGCCCACATTAAAAAAAACCTTACCTCCGAATTTGAATATGGAGACATACAAACTGATTATAGTTCTATGTAGCCAATGAATTCCCCTATATTATGTTTAATATAACATATTTGTAGGATTTGTAAAAAAAATATAATTAAATATTCAACCTTTCAAAATTTTAAAGAATCTAGAGAATATTTATTTTGTTATATTTTGAATGTACAATATATTATGTAGTCGTTTTAATATTTTTTTTTTTTTGAAAATTTGTCACATTTTGGTAACAAAGCAACCCGAGGTTTTGAAAATAGTGCCATAATGTGGCAAAAAGCGCTCGAGTTCAATGAATTCCCTAAGAACTCCTTACTCCCCCATCTTGAATATGCTAGTGTTGTTTTATTTCCTTTTTATGAACAATATTCCTCATATTGTATCCGTTCCACATTTAAAAAAATCTCCCGAGAAAAGATACATGCCGCCGAGGGGTCTCGAACCCATGTCCTCCTGATTCCCGGTCAGGTGCTTTAATCCCCTGAGCTACGGCGGGTTACCTCTTACCCGCCAAATGATTCAATATATATGTAATATTTTTCTCGGAAGAATTTTCAATATGGATGGGTGTTTCAGGCTGATAATTATTGCTTATAATAATTATTACCCTTTGTGCTATGCATGAAAATATTGTCCTAAACATTAGTTTGTCAATTAAAAATAACCCAGTATATTGGTTAAAAATAAGATCCGACATTAAACAAAGTGTTATATATCAAAGCTAGTTAGTAGGTATAAACATACAGTTACATGCGTGTTTTGCAAAAAAAAATATATTTGTTCAGAATTTAAAAAAATTGTCACTAATTTCTTAGTCAATTCGAATAATTCTTGCACGTGATTAGACCACATGCGACTCCTTTAACAAATCTAAAACTACAAATCTAAAAACCGAACCTCTCAGTTCTACAAATGCAACAAAAATATATCTACGAATAGCTCTAATGCAGTACATATAATATAATCTCTGCGCATCTCAGGTGATCTCTTGCTATAGTTCAGATACCAGTCACAAGATTATTATATCGATGGAGCCATAAATCCATATATAGAGATTACGGCATCCCGCGGAGATTTACTAAAATAAATTAGTACATCTTCTGCAACGAATCGTAACGTAGGGTGTTTAGAAATAATATTATATTACATATATTACAAGCCTGACGATACAAGAAAAGAAGATGAGATAAATTAAATTTTATTTTAGTCCTTGGTCGATCGTGAAGTACCCGATCATTTTAACCCGATCGCGTACCGCCAATGATCGATCGGGTTAAGAGTGATTGACCAGCCGCTGAGAATAAAAGTTTAAAAATGCTTGCAGCTGTACAGGGAGGTTCCAATGAGGAAGATCGATTATTCCCCGTATCACATTTTTTAATTAAAAATTTAATATCGATTTATTTCACTCAAAACTTGCTTAAATATACTATACTTACATTCAATCGCACGATGATAAATTATTAAATATCGTGCACTTCTTGTAAGTATTTTTTGATCTTAAGTATTTATAATTTTTCAATAATGTCTAAAAATAATAAGTGTGTAAAAAAATATGAAGTATTTTAGTTTGTAAAACCTTAAATAATTAGAAAAACGGAGGTATTTTTGTCACAAAATTCGTTCTCGGATTAATTTTTTAATGATTTTAATTTAACTAATATTAAAATTCCGAAACCTGTGTTGACTAGATTATGTATTGATTTATTTTGTTGTATGATTATATGATTTGAAATTTGTGTTGTTGGAATAGAATCTATCGTTTGAAAATTGAACAAATCTGCAAACGATCAATGGTATAATCTTAGTATCTTAAAAATTCACTTAGTTTTTCAAAATTTTAAAACTGCGTGTACCAGATAAAATAACAATATTTCAAAATCAATTTAGGTTTTTTTGTAATAAATAAATTCGAGAACGTGTGCTGGGACGAAAATACCTCAGTTTTTCTATTTATTTAAGGTCTTACAAACTAAAATACACGCTTATTATTATTGAAAAATCATAAATACTTATGATCAAAAAATACTTACAAGAAGTACACTATATTTAATAATTTATCATCGTGCGTTTTGAGCATTTTTATTGCTTACTTGAATGTAGGTATATATTAAAGCAAGTTTTGAATGAAGTAAATCGATATAAAAGTTTTAATTTTAAAAATTTGATACGGGGAATAATCGATCTTTCTCATTGGAACCTCCCTGTACAGTTGGAAGCACTTTTAAACTTTTATTCTCAGCTGCTGGTCAATCGCTCTTAAAGTTTATCGGGTATGTGCCGATCCATCCTGTATATATAAAAAAATACTTAGTTTTTAGTTGCAAAACAAAGTCGTGGCAATCCAGTTGGAGTTTTTAGAGAAATATTCCAACCACTCTGTTCTATTCATTCTGCTTTATCGTTAAAATAAATCTCAAGCGACTTGCCTACTTCTAACTTGTGAACCGTGAGGGATTCGTTCAGGTATATCGGAGTTCAATTATTCGTTACAATATTATAACACGGTGCATTCGAGAGAATCACAGTTACCGATGTATATTCATTTGCATAATATAATTGGGGAACTCCGTGGCAGAGCGGTAAAGCTACTCGATTAAGTAACTATCTATCCATCACGCATTCTCCGCAGGGGTAGGATGAGAAGACGGTCAGCCAAACAACTCGATCTCAGCACGCACTCTTGACCTTATTCACATTCATGCATCGTCTCAAACATACTATTCTGACTCTTAACCATTGGAGCATTTTCGGTCCAAATTTGGACCACTTTAATTTTTCTAGGATTGATTTCGGTTCAAAAATGGACCACATTTTCCTACCATTAGTGAAACATTTTTAGAATTTTTTTCAAATGTTCCCGCGTCTTGAGAACTGAAAGTCTACTTCAAATAATGATCAAAATATGTCACTGATCTTTCCTTCACTTTGATGTAGTCCTTTCTTCAATTCAGTTGACAGTAAATATTTGCTATATATATAACTGCCAACTGTCAAAATCTTGTTATTTTAAAATGTCGAATTTACGTATTTTGTTGCTTTTTCTAATATATTTGTAAACCAGTGTAATAATGATTGAATTATCAATGTTTTTAATCTGTTAACATGTCGAAATAATGAAAAAAGAAGTGAGTGATCTTTAAATCAGTGGATTTTAGTTTTTATCGTCGCAATGTCTCAATTGATTGCTCGTAATGGCGATCTTTGCTTATGATTTTTTTTCAATAAATGAAGCATTAATCCAGGGAAACATAATTTTTTTAACGTCAAAACTTTTCTATTTAGGGAAACATAATTTTTTTAACGTCAAAACTTTTCTAAAAAGGCTACTGCCAGAGTTGACAACGAAACGCTTTTGTTGTTGCCAAACATTTAAATATATCTCGTGGCCCGAGGGTTGTGGCGCAACGAGCTGTAAATATTCTAAAAATAGAACATTGTCCCTTGCTGGTGTGTGCAATTTCACCATCGTGTTCTTACGTTACCGAGCGGGGAGGGGGTTCAGATAAGAGTCTCGCAGAGAGAACAATTATAACTCAACAATATAAAGAGTTACATGAGTTATTCGTACGTCATCGTGTATATATTAAGGTGCTCTAAAAGTAAGCTGTAAAAAAAATGCTTATTGTTTGTTTCATGTTTCCACCATATTTCGTTGTGTATTTATTGAGGATGACTTATGAAAAATTCTCATTTAATATTTTATAATCCAGACATTATTTACGACCTGATACAATGGGTATTATTCACAAACGACAGACGTTTTCAAGCAAAACAGAAACGATAGTATGGAGATACTATCCACCCCAATTTTTTAAAATAATTATCTTTAACTCACAAAATAATTTTCAAATTTAAGAGATTTAAACATAAGAGAAAACGTTAAGAGATTTAAACATTTAAATATATGAAATAAAGAGTGTAATGGGATCATTTCGTCGGAGTTTATTCTGTCTCATCCTCTTCTTTCTTCAGTGTTCAGAATTGTTTTCCAAACATTTATTGCAATAAATGTATATCCGTGTCATGCCGTCATTAGCTAATATATCTCCTTAATAACAGATCATATATTTATATAATTTATAAATTCTAATAACATTCGCTTTACAGTCTAATATGAACCAAGGCACACAGCGGTACCAATCGCAACTTTAGCTGGCATACATACGATTTGATCATAGACAAATCCTTTACAAAACTAAAACACTTTGTCGGAGGGACATAAAATATGGAAAAATATATTAACATTTGGTAATTTTTGTAAAATGTGGTAAAACAACCTGAAACACGCTCAGAGAGGACAATCATGGTAAAATATGGTAAATATGGTAAAACATGGTGAGAATTGATAGAAAATGGTAAAACAACGTTTTTAATTCTAAAATATGGTGAAAGATGGATATATACAAATTTATGGTAAAACACCCTGAAAATTGCGTGAAGACATATGCGATCCGCTCACTGGGGCAACTGAAAACTGTCAACTGGCAACTGTCTTGGTATGACAATGTGATGGCCCGCACACTTTACAATCACTCAAAAACTCATTGTCAATGGTAACGCAAGCAGTGACTCGCGACTCGCACTGCTAATTGCCGTGTCCGGCCGTCGATAGTTGCCAGCTGCCAGCTGGTTGTTCTTCGTCTGTGGTTAAACAAACTTTTTGACCAATCAAGACATAGATGACCAATCAACAGATATTGAATTGCTTAAATATGATGAGACATTTTTAAACACGGCGAAATAAGTTAAAAAAGGCTAAATACGAGTACACTGTAAAACTGGGGCGAAACAAAGTTTCACACAGTGAAAATGGTTAAAGATGGTAAAATATGGTATAAATGTTATGATTGTAACTTTTCTTTTTACCACTGTATTCTATCACGTAACGCAATGTAACTTATATATAAAATCAGTAAATTTTGATTTAACCATTGGAACTATTTTTGGATTATATATGCGCCATTGTAAATGTCTACGATTGCTTTTCGAAAAAAAAACAATTATCTCTTGATTCGGAAAAAAATTATAAAAAAAATATTTGTAGCTCCCACGTTTATTATATTATTCTTAAAACGAAGCTATTGAAACGTTGTATCTATTATAACCATAGATTTTGCAAATAAGAATTTCGTAGACTATTTTAGAACGATGTTAAAAATATATTTTTAAATTTTTTTTTTTTAGCGCCAAATTTCTGATCAGCTGTTTACGGTTAAAATTTACCTTTAATTTAATTTACCTTTTGTAGTGTATCTAAAAGCTTCCTGCTTGTAGACACAGATGGCAGTGCGAAGAGCTGTCCTTAGATTCCGCTAGATGGCAGGTAGGTCAGTACCTGTGGGAACGAAGAGAGGGTCAAACAGCTCTGGGAGAGCGTTCACTGGAACACTCGTTTAGAATCCATTTAGCCAGCTTTCAGTTAGGTCGATCAACGAGATCTACATTGTGAACCGCAAAGTGTATAATAAAGCAGATAACAACAAACTATGTATTATTCCTGAAAGTAATCTTCTCCAAAGTATTGGAGAATCTCTGTTAGTGTCTGTTGTAAATAACAGAACGCTACACCTTTCATTATCAAGTACACCACAGACAACATAAGGAAATCGAAAATATTCAATGTTGACTCGAATAAGTAACTCTGGCGGCAGTTTCAAAGTAATCAAACACCCCGGTTATAAACTAAACGATTTATTTAATATTTTAAAATTTAAATTCTACACATATGAAATAAACGGTAAAATACAGATTAATTCATTGGCTGTATAGCACTTAAATAAGTTTTTACGTCTTCATGTTAAAATTCGAAGGTATGATTTTTTTAATGTTGGTGAAAAATTTAAAAAATGATCGTCAGGTAATTTCGAGCAATCGAGGCCAATTTATTTATTTCGCGTGGTTCCTCCAGTGGTTGATTAATCACAGAATTATCAAGTATGCTTTTATGTCCACAATTTACATCGTTTCGTACTTCTAGTGCGGCACCGCGATTCCACGAGATAAATGGATATGACATTTGGTTTTATGGGTCCAATTTGAAGCATAATGGATGTACAACGATGATGTACGATCCGGAGCGATCACCTTTAGATGGCGTGATTAATAAGGTAGAAATGTGGCAATTTTCACAAACGTACAACACATTTTATTCTCCTAATAAGGTTATGATTTGCACTTACTCAATCCTATGGAGTGTAAATTGCTTATTATTAGGTTGAATAGAGAAACTTGCATTTTAATTTTGCATACACTAAATCATCATTTTCTCTTACCGTGATTAAATTTTGGGTTATTATGCCGTGTTGGACTAGTTCGTAGCAGTACCTTCTATTGAAATACTGGGTCGTACGACAGTTTTTATTTATTTATTTTTATAATTTTTTTTTTATTATAGATAGGTAGGTAAATAAATATAAAGGAATCCTAGACATTTCTAGGTAGGTACTCTTATTGCTTTACATATTTTTTATTTATTTTATTTTTTGTTTTAGGTGCATACGGCGCGAGAGTCCCAATTCATCCCGTCTGGAGCCAGTGCAACAATGGCATCCAAGAGGAAGGTGGGGAAGTTCCTGGCTATTCAGATATGTTCAACGAATACGGCTAAAGCCATATCAAGCAACGTTTTAATTCTGAAAGGTGGTCGTACACCAGGGCGATACTGAGAGTATCTTCCACTCTGGAATGTGCCGTGTCAGTTCCGCAAATATACTATATATTATTTTTAATTAATTAATTGTGTAATAATAAATAGAAATTCAATTAATAGATACAAGCCATTTCAAGCAAAGTTTCAATTCTGAATGGTGGTCTTACACCAGGGCGATACTAAGGGGACATACATTAATTACGTAAGCAGTTTTAAAAAAAAATTTGACCCCCCCCCTTGGTGTGATTTAGTGGGACCCCCCCCCCCCTCACGTGAGATTTTTTTTCTTACCTTTGAAATAAATGTTTCCCATAATAGCCATTTTTTCACCGGGCAAAATGAGACACTTTAAAAGAAGTGAAACAATTAAAAAAAATAATTTTATCTCTATAATAATATATTCTCTTTTAAAGTTGACGTGAAATTTTTATTGACCCCCCCCCCCCCCTTGGTAAAATGAGATTTGGTGAGATTTTACTGGACCCCCCCCCTATTTTTTGCCCACGTAATGAATGTATGCCCCCTAAGAGTATCTTCCACTCTGGAACGTGTCGTTCCAGTGGCGCAAAGTATACTATATATTATTTTTCATTAATTAATTGTGCAATAATAGATACAAATTCATAAAATAAAATTTATTTGCGCACGCCGCCACATTCGAACCCGCGACCTTCGGATTGGGAGTCGAGAGGCTTACCCCTCACAATCACAAGATATAACTAAGTGTTCCCTAGGTGAGTGCGGAGAGGATATACCGCCAAATAACAAAAGTGTAAAAACATATTTTCATTCAAATGCATCAAGGATAGAACTACTTGCCTATATACTGTTATACCAGCATTTAAATTTTAAAAAACCGACTCTGAAAATAATCTTATTCAGTATCCATGTCAACTCATTATAAGATATCTTTGATGTCGATTTTAAGTTGAAATTGGTACATTATGCTCTATGCTGCTTCTATAATGAACTAGCAGTGAAAAACCCGCTCCGCGGGTTTTTGATGCTAGGCTTAAGTGTTGTGCTTCGCCCAGTTTAAGTGTTGGTGACTATTTATAAAGCATCACCCTTTTGCAAAACTAACTACTATTATTAACATTAAACTACAGAATACTTATATGTAATATGTAGATATATAATAGCAGATATTCTTACATAAATACCCTGAATAATGAGAGGAACATAAATCTTCTTAATATTGAATAAAAGCGAAAAATGTTTCCTCTTCTTCATACTTTTTCCCTTAAATATAGTATTATAGATGGCGCCACTTCCGTTTGCAAAACGTGTATGAGCGAGATCTAAGTGTGTATATTACGGCAGCAGCTCCGTGGAAAAATGCACGTTCACGGACGGCTCAGAACGGTGTCCATACAGTGTGACGTGGAGATTTACTCGGAGTCGGGTTCCTTAATTTGAACCGTACCGGCATTATGGTATTAATATACTCCGATGATGATGATATCAATTTTATTTCCAAGGGGAAAATAATAAGAAAACCTCACAATTATTTTACCTGATGGCGCCACTTCTGTTTGCAAAACGCGTATGGGCGAGATCAAAGTGTGTATATTAACGGCAGCAGCTCCGTAGAAAAATGCACCTATCCAGTTACGAATTTTTCCTCATGATGACATTAATGTAACATAAATTCAGTCAATTAAATACAACCATCAGATGGTGATAGTAAAAAGGCCAAATGAGCCGTAGTACTAGTTAGTTAGAAACATGAAAGGGTATTGCTATAAGCCCTAGCTAGTTAGAGGATTACGAAAAAATCCATAAAATCAAACAAAAACAAAAATAGAAAAATACACGTTCACCGGCGCCACCGGCGGCTCAGAACGGTGTCCAAACAGTGTGGCGTGGAGATTTTCTCGGAGTCGGGTTCCTTAATTTGAACCGTACGGACATATCCGTATTAATATACTCCGATTAATAAATATCATTTCGGGGGCCCAACTGTCAAGGGACCAACCGTTAGGGATCAACTGACTAATCTAATAAGTTTACATCTATAAATTGACTGATCTAATATGTTTACATAAAACCATTCACAGCCATCTTGATACAACACTATTTCTTAGCAATATTGAAATAAATGTCGTCAATTCCCAATATTTAAGACGCCATAACATTTTTCACCTGAATACATTTAAAAATAATATCGCCTACTTTAGCCCTCTGACCCAGATGTATCGATTATATAACAAGATAGTGTGCTGAAGTAGATATATTCGGCGATAATTTGTACGGATTCAGAAAAAAGTCCTGGCGCTGTTATAAAATATGTTAAACTAAGTATATTGTGTCAATTATTGTCTCTCTATGCATGCCTCTCGTGTTTCTTATGTCTCTTGCCTCTCATTGTAATATGTGTGACTTGAGTGAACTTGTTTATAATTTTGTATATTTTTTATTTGTGATTTTGATAGTGATTTTGTTTTATGTATGCATCTGTATTTAAATGTAGATTTTTTGTAATTGTATGTCCCTATTTGTACAATAACTGAGTTTTTATAATAGGATTGTTCTCACTTAAGTGCGAAAATCTGTAAAAATCGACTATAAATAAATATACTGTCGGGTCACAGAAATACCGGTAAAACAGCGACACCGTACCCACCCGACACATACGTACTTTAACCTGTGATTCCTGGCATTATTTGGAGTAAAAAAATTAAATGAAATTTTGGTCGCTATAATTTATGCACGATGTAAATAAACAACTTTTCCACCAAGAGTTCACTAGATATTAACTTTTTAACACCTAACCTCTAAACATGTATATTGCAATGCATTTGAAGCACTATAATATACCATTGAAGAATAAGGAAACAATAATAATCTAAATTAAAATATGAAAATGAACAAGACACAATAAAAATAATAAAACATAATGGTCGCAACTGGGACTCGAACACAGACTATACAGCACTATAATGTTTGTTGGTCATGTACGAGTAAGAATGGATTTAGAAGCATTTTTAAACATTATTTATAATTTTGGTAAGATACTTAAAAAAATGCTGCCAATTAATTTTTATATGAAATCGTATTGGGATTTAATCATCGTTAGGATTTGTGAGTACAAAATATCATAATTTCATTAAATAAATAAAACAAGGATCCTTTTGCTTTTTTAAATATAATTTTTTTATAATTTGAGCGTCTGATTGATGAGGTGTCTAAATAATTCTTATGATGCTCTTTTTTTGTAGGTGTTGAAAACAGAAGGTTGTGTTCGTGAAAGAAAAGCATTCACATCTTCCAAGGTTTTATAAATATTAATATAAATAAACAAATATCATTATTTGTTAATTTTCCAACTGACTGCAAGAATGATTTAATAATTTTTTATGAAATGATTAGTGATATCCAAGTGTGATTATTTACAAATCATCGTAACATTCTAGATCAGTGATTCTCAAAATGGCCAAATCACCCACTGGAAGGTTTAGCATGGACGGTCGATAAAACCCTATATCAATGCGATTTTGACTAAATCTGTCAGTTATCAATACTTGCGAGCACGGTCAACAATCGTTAAAAGATATTCCGACCGACGCCGACGATTGATAAATTTTAGCCCGGCCTCCATAGAATCAAATAAGTTTCGCTTAACTGTTAATATACGTATTTATTTGGATAATGTCGTTCGTTATGCAAAAATTACCGACTTATTAATGAACGGAGTTGAACTAACGAAGCTCTTAGAATTGAAAGAAGACGTATTTGTGATCCATAGACATAAATCAATCATTTATTGTTTAGTGTTTAAATCGTGGAACTCCATTTAATTTAAAAATTTTTTTTTAATTAAATTTATGTGTTCTTTAAGTGTTTTAGTTTTTTTTATTATTGTGAAAGCTGTTTCGGCTTGCAAGGCCATTCTCAAACTGTGGTTGTTCCACAATAAATTCATATTCATTTCATGTTGTTCCTATATACAATTCATATCTTTTAAGCAGATGTTTTTTTGTTATTTTTTTTTCATTTGGTAAGTTGTCTATATTATAGTATTGCTACATATTGCTCCATATTTCTCCTGTTTAGACTTGTCATCTTTATTACCCACACTATCAGTAATAAATTGATCCTGGTCGAACAAACATTTCCGTCTCAATATTCCGCTCAATCGCTCTCTGCCGGTTTAACTCCGCCGCCGTTAAAGAAAATTACCGCAACAAAACTACACCATCCGCTATAATATATCAACCAGCTTTCGCAGTAAGTCATTTCTTTCCTTTCATTGCACATGTATTTTTTCCTTGTGCAGTGGTTTCATTACACACATCATACAAATCGGTCCTTCGATTACAAAATTAGGCTCCTTACGGAGAGATCAAAGGCCAAAGACTGACAAAAACACAATTTCCAATTTAGGCACTAACTCAGTATTCGACAATACATTTTACACTCGCTCGAATTCCCATGCACACGCTCTTACCAATAACCCATAAATAATAATGTCAGTCAGTACCCGGGGAGTGAACCAATAACCTTTTGTATGCAAAGCGGCCGCAATTCCCGCAATGCCACCATGCCATCGTCAGAGAATACACTAGATGAGCCTTTCACTGGTAAAAGGAATAAATAAAAAAACAATCATTTAGACTTTATTATTATTATTGCCATAACGTTACCATACAGGAGGATGTAATTTGGTCAGCGGGTATGGGTACCGCTGCCCCGCTCAATCAAAGGGGTGTGGGTTCGAGTCCCGTTGGCGATATGTATCTTTTCTAGGAAGATTTTTTCAATATGGATGAGTGTTTCAGGCTAATAATTATTGCTTAAAATAATTGTTACCCTTTGTGCGATGCTTAGAAAATCTTGTCTTAAACATTAGTTTATCAATTAAAAAATAAGAAGATTTATCTTGGAGTGAAGACTGTTCCTCTCATTGTTCACGGTCATAATGTACAGAATGTCTAATATTATAATATCTAACTACTAAATGCAAGTGTTCTGTAGTTTCAGGTTAATAGTTGTTAGTTCTGCAAAAAGGCGATGGCTTATAAATGGTCACCAACACTTAAACTTGGCGAAGCAGAATCAAACGCCACCCGCAGGGCCTAGAAGAAAATAGTCGCGGAGCGGATTTTTAACTGCTAGTTGTAAAGTATTGAGAGATCACCTGTGTGACTTTAAGGAGTGTGCTGCAGAGTTAAAAATGTCAAATTGTATGTACTGAAAATATGTGATGCACGGATAAATGAATTAGTTTTGCTTAGAATTGTAAAAAAAAATCCTTAAATGGAACTGACGACATTCCAAGCAATGCCAACGTTTTGACTCTGAATGGTGGTCTGATGCCGATTAGTTGATGTAATTCTAAGTTTGCAATCTATGTGTGGGAATTTTCAAGTCGTGAGTACCTTCTAGTGATTAACAAATCATCGGCTAAATTAAACCATGTATGCTAGCATATTACTTACGTTCATAAACTGATTTTGATGCTAAGTTGAGCAACCTGTATTGCCACTAAAATATTAATAAAGTAGATTGATGCGCACGAAACAATGAGACCAATTTTAAATTAAATTAACAAAAATTACCTAAAGTAATTAACTTTTTCATTAAAAAATAAATTACAATATATGTAAGTTTGTTTGCTATAGTGACGCAATTACTTCAGATAAATAATAATAACTAGACATTTCTTCAAAAATGGCTAGTTAATTTTGTGACGTCATTTTTAATTCAATGAAAAAAGTCACTTTATTATACATTACTTATTTGATCAAATTTATCAAAATGGTCTCTAATATTTGATCTTGACTTAAAATAACTCAGGTCTGGGGCATACGTCATTCCCATGTCTACCTACGTTAAATTGTCGTGAAAACAAGCTTATGTGCCCAAGTGGATACAGGTTGTAACAGGAAGTACCCGAGAGATTTTACCCAGCGATTCCTGAGCAAATTTGGAGTAATAAATGTATATGTTATTTTGCTGTCCCATGACAACTTTTTTCTAATAAAAACATTGAAAACATTTTTCCACAATGCGTCGCAACTGAGTTTGTTAGAAGAGAAGCGCGTACATATTCTAGCGCGTTTTGATAAGCATTTTGTCTCATTCTAGCAGCATGTCGCATGCACGAAACAGCAAATGTTTATCTCAAGCCAATCGCGATGAGGTATTTCCGATAGCTATGGGATCAGTAGCGACGTGCGATCGAAAAAAATATTAAAGAAATATTATGAGAAATATATTTATTAC
The DNA here is from genome assembly GCA_951813805.1 of Limnephilus auricula. Lineage (NCBI taxonomy): Eukaryota > Metazoa > Arthropoda > Insecta > Trichoptera > Limnephilidae > Limnephilus > Limnephilus auricula. The sequence goes on from OX638417.1 coordinate 8,914,530, forward strand.
TCCAAATATGTTAAGGAATCGCTGGGTAAAATCTCTCGGGTACGTCCTGTTACACCCTGTATATTTAAGAGCGATTGACCAGCGGCTGAGAATAAAAGTTTTAAAATGCTTGCAACTGCACAGGGAGGTTCCAATGAGAAAGATCGATTATTACCAGTATCAAATTATTGAAATTAAAAATTTAATATAGATTTTAATTTAACTAAAATTTAAATTTTAAAAACTGTGTTGACTAGATTATGTATTGATTTATTTTTTTGTATTCTTCTATGATTTGACATTTGTGTTGTTTAATAGAATCTATCGCTTGAAATTGAACAAATCTGCTAAAATAACAATCTTTCAAATTCAATTTATGTTTTTTTGTAAAAAAGAGTCAATACGTCTAGAATTTGATTTAAATAGGACTGATTTCCGGTATTCTGTGGTAATGCTCTCAATCTTGAATTAATTTAAAAAAAATTAAAGTAGACAATATAAGAGAAACTCAACCAAAAATCTGGAACAGAAAAATCAGAAAAAGATACGGTCACGTCTGGAACTCGAACCCAAGACCTTCGCCTTATCCGATTCGGTCATCATACTTCGACTGAGAACTACCAATCTTATCTTGTCAGTGGGTGATTTGGCATCGCGTTTGGGTTCCACCCGGGCGTCGCGTGTTCAATACCTCGGCTGGCTAAGACATCCATCACAACACAAGCAACATTTTCCGCTTACTGTGATGATAGTAGGAGATTTTCAAACATTATCAGGTTATTGTGTCTTTCTTAAAACAAAAAAATCTTCATTTTCTTAAAGCATATTTTTATTTGCTGCTATCTTTATGTGTGATGATGATCTTTCTAATTTTTCTGTTTCAGATTTTCTAGTATTACAATTTGAGGTTTTACTCATTCAGAAAAATTGTTTTTTTGTTCATTTTTAATTAGAATTTTTGTTAATTTATTTTATTTTGTTTAATGTTTTTGTTTAATTTTAATCAGGTGGGAATGCTATCCTTGTTCTACCGGTATTTTAATAGAAGATGCTCCGAGGTACTAGCGTCATTGATCCCCTCGGCCCCGGTGTACAGTCGAGAAACAAGCCAAATGCGCGCCCAACATATGTTCACGATTGACATTTGTCACATGAGAACGGGTCGCTTCTACGACTCGTTCTTGAGTTCAACAGCTCGACTGTGTAACGATTTGCCAACCTCTGTGTTTCCTTCTTCATACAACATTGGTCTCTTCAAGACCCACGTCGACTCCTTCCGCTCCTCAAAAAGACCCTCCACACAGCATCTTCAAAGATGAATTAGACCCTGAGAGAAATTGTTTTCCTCAAGGCCTCCTGTGTGGAGTTAATGTAAAAGAAGAAAAATATGGTAATTAATAAAAATAAACATGATTATATTGAAAAAAAAGAACGCTGCACAAAAAAAAAACATGAACTTTCAAAGAGCCAATACAAAATAGAACGAAGATAGTTGCATTGTACAATGAGTGCAATCAAATGGTGCAATTTTAAAGTCCTAATAAAGCATAAATGGATCTTAAAGGTTAAGCTAATTGTGGCTATTATCTTTGTATAATTGTCATTATCAATGCTTATGGTAAGCGTATTTCGAATACGTTCTACAGAGCACAGTTAAAATAGTAGGATAGATAATATACAATTTCATAAAGATATATGGCAATTACACATTATGTGGCAAAACGGTACAATTTACCAAAACATAATTTTGGACACTTCAAAAATTTTGCGTATTTTGTCAGAGGCTAAACATATTCCCGCTTTGCAATAAAATCCAAATAAATGTAATATTTGTTAACGTATCCGAAAACCAAAAACTGTTTTCGAAAGGCGATGAAATAGGCATTAATATCATTATTATAAATAACCAATTTTTTATATATAGAAAATTGGTTATGAAAACTTTAAATAGTTTTAAAAATGGCTAACTTTACGTTTTTTCTAACTAAAATTACTGCTAATGAAAAAAAATAATAACACATACACATTTAATCAGAAAAAATAATTATAAACGTTACTGTCACCTAACTTTTTGTCGTTCAAAAAATTCTCAAACTTACATAATTTGTTTTTTAAATTGCGTTCGGAAACTTCGGTTTCAAAAAGGTGAACATCTTAATTTTTTTGTTTTTAACTTTAGGAGTTGAATAAATAGCGTGTTGTATTCTCTTTCCGATACCGTTTAGATCCTACTTCTCACTATGATAGTAAGGGTGCCACAACGATTTCTATGTGACCTATGTGAGCTGGGACAAACATGGTTAACGTCTAACTTCCGAATGGTGATACACATGGTCGATATTGAGAGTATCTTCCACTCTGGAATGAATTCTGCACCTGTAATCGTAACTCTCAAGCATTTAATGAAAAAAAATTCGATTTGTAAAACTTTTAAAAGTAAATTAAACCGATATTGTTAATTTAATGCCGGATATAAAAATAAGTAATTAGAGAATAAGTAATTGCACTTTAAGAATAGTATCGTCTAACAATAAATAATGTGTTAACAGTCATCGACTACCACAATCATTCGATAAATAATGACTCAAGAGAATCATCCATTTGCACAAACAAAAAACAAGCAGGAAAAAATATTTAAGATTATTATGTGTAAGAACCAACAATATATTATTGTTTTCATGTTTTTACATCCATATAGATCACTTCCTTATTATATATGGGTTCATCTTAACGAGAAATCATCTCAATGTCCTTGTAAATAAAAAAAGAGATCATTAGTATCATGCCAATCTGTGCTCTGGGTGTTTTTAATGCCAAACTTTTATTATTATAACATTTTTAAATAATGCAATAAATAAATTAACGAATTTTACAGAACGGACCATCTCCAAATGAAACTCAGAACACTTTAGAGTGTTTAATTGATTAATTAACTTTAATTAATTAATCACCTCTCTCAATAATATTTCAGTCCATAGTTCTTTTTAGTTTGTTACTTTTGTTTTTTAATGTTATTACTACCCTGACGAAGAAACCATCGGTTTCGAAACATGAAGGTAATTGTGATTATATAATAGTGGTCGATACAAAGTTTTTTGTTTCATTTAATTAAAAATGACGCCACAAAGTGATTTTGCGAGGTTTGAAAAATCTTGTTGTGGATTTTAAAGTGAGGGGACCAAATAAGAGAGTTATATTCGACTTGACTTCGAACCAGAGAACAATATAAGATTTTTAATGTTTAAATATTTTCAAAGTTTCTGCTGTTAAGGAGAATGAAATAAAGCATTTTTAATTCTTTTTTAAAATTTATTTATTTATTTTTTTAATTTTATTTGTAAAATATAATATCATTCACAATTATAATATCATTTTATTACATATCATTCATCAATTTTTTAGTTACCCAATTAGTAGAGAAATATTCTCGGGTCCAACTGGGGAGCTAGTCTATGTACTTATGTTATACATTTAGAACTGCTTATAGATAATATGTATAGTTACAAAATGGAAATAAAATACTGTAAGATATTACAAAATATTGTGCAATGAGATAAATACATATATTATAGCAATGGAATATCAACAAAATATTAGCAACAGAATACTGAATATATCTGAAAATCATCGATAAAAAATAAGTCAATCTGTTGCTTATCTGTAAAAATACAACGAGAGTTTTTTTTTAAATTTAAAATAGTTTTTTTCACTTTTATTCTTTATTTGTAACCATGTTAATGCGTGAAAGAAAATTAAATATGATTTATACGTAATTTATTAACACTGAAAATTATGAATAATATATTTGATGATAGGTACTCCGTCAGAATTAGTAAAATGACCTATGACGTGTCCCCCCCCAAATCAATGCCAAATTAATCCAAACACGTTAGAGTTTTATTGGTCTCGTACATTTAACCTTCTACCAAAACCAATACAAATGAGAAAATAAAAAATTTAACTTTACATAAAAGAATTGAAATTATGGCTGAATGATGCAGACATTAAAACACAATTCATTTATCCGAGCTTCACTTTTCAATTCAATTCTACTGTAACTTCAAGACTAAGGCGCTCCGCTGACGAGGCAACTGAAAACCGGCTGTTTTCTCTGTCTTGATTGGTCAAAAAGCGAGTGATTGTGTAGTGTGCGGGCCATCACATTGTCATACAAAGACAGTTGGCAGTTGAGAGTTTTCAGTTGCCTCAGTGGGCGGAGGCGCTAACATTATTTTATTTCTTGAAACTATAACAAAAATCAATATACTTTTATACTATGATATAAAATTTTTATAACCTACCTATATTTTTATGCCTTTTTTTTAAATGTACATTTATTTAAACCTGCACATATTGATGTAACCCGTTTAATCACAGGATACCATATTTGTCCCAGCTCACGTAGGTCTCACAGAAATCGTTGTTTTTCCCTTACTATCATAGTCAGAAATGTGATCTAAACGGTATTGGAAAGAAAATACAACAAACTATATATTCAAATCTAAAAGAAAACCACAAAAAAATTTTAATTTACCCCTTTCTGAAACCAAAGTTTCCGATAGCAATTTGAAAAAAAAAAATGGAACTTTGTGAATTTTTTAAGAATTTTTTTTACATGAAACGAAAAAAAGTGAGGTGACAGTAAGGTTTATAATTCATTTATCTAATGAAATAAGTGTGTGTGTTTTTTTTTTTTCATTATCAGTAATTTTAGTTAGAAAAAAAAAGTAAAGTGAGCCATTTTTAAAACTTATTAAAGTTTTCGCAAAAAAAATTTATATTTAAAAAAATACATAGTAATTTATAATATGGAAATTTGAAAGCCTATTTCATCACCTATCGAAAACAGTTTTTAGTTTTCGAATACGTTAACAAATGTTACGTTTATTTGGATTTTATTGCGAAGCAGGAATATTTTTAGCCTCTGACAAAATACGCCAATTTTTTTAGGGGAATTTAGTATTTTTGTTTATATTACCCACACACCGGCAATGCCTTAGTGTATTCCCAATATCTACTTTTGTTTTATATTTACCTTTTGCTAACTTTACATTACTTGTGTCTTAAGTTAGCATCTTACCGTATTTAGAAATTATGTAAAAAGTAATTTTAGAAATGTATGTAGAAATAATGTGGAAAAAAAAACGAAAATTATTTACAATGTCAGGTTAAATTGTAAATCTGCAATGGCGCGTGCATAACCTGTAAACTTAAAAAAACAAGATTCGTTTTGTCAGATATCTTCCAATTCTACAATAATTGAATGTCAAAAATAATAGCAGAGTCGTGATGTGTGGCATTACATGTATCGAAGGAACATTATTATCACATTATGGCGTCACCCAATGTCGACAGCCCAAGGTCGGACAAATTACAATTCGTAAAGCCTAGGTCATAAATAATCTCGAATAATAACCTCATTGATCCATTCACCAATAATAGGATCATCTCATTCAACAATCTGCATTCCAATCATAATTTTTTTTACTCTATGAAAGATCTCGATTAAAAATCAAATGTGATGAATGGTTTTAGCCTCAAGAACAATTGGACCAAGGTTACAATTATTATTTATTAATTGGGTTTGAAGTCATCTTTTGATATGTCGATTTATCTAAATTTGATTATTACGAAGAGTTCCAAATGTTTTGAGTTAGTGGGAATATTGTAATATCATCCCCTATTTGGAGGTGACCTGCCTTTTTTACAAAAAGGACGCCCGGGAAAAAACACTTTTCTACATCGAAAATTGCACAAAATGAATATATTTTTTTTATACTGCCTTCTAGAAGGTGAAAACTATGTCGGTATGTTTTCGAATTCGATGCGTTTCGTATTAACGTAAACATTCACTGTCAAACATGTACGATTTATCAAAAAATATTATTTAAGGAAAAAGTGCGGCTAACTCAACTCTCATAAAGAATTATAAAATTATAAAAAGCTACCAACGTAGCTTCTTCTTTCTAAAAAAAATATATTTTTTAAGATTTCAATTTCGTGAAAGTTTCGGTGTAGAAAAGTGTATTCTCCATAAACCCCTTTTCGGGCGATTTCTCGTAAAATTGAGCGTTGTCTCATTCGCACATTTCGCATTCGCATGTACCTATTGTAAGTGTGCGTGAGCTTATTGTGAGCGGGACAGAATGACAGACGCGGGTGTTCCGCGTGTGGTTCAAAGTCTAGCCTCTTAAACATCTAAATACCTGCCTTTTTATATTAGGTCAACACAGTGGGCCTAGAGGAAAAAAGCATTTAGTACCTACACTAGAAAAAAAAAAAAAAAAAAAAAACTTGTGTGAAAACCTTTCGAAATTTCTTGCAGCTCATTATTTGACATGAAAAAAAACTACTTATTTTGTTATGCAACCCTTCTAAGTATTTTTTTCATGTTCCTTATGCTATATTTGATTAAAAAATTGCATTTATTCCCATCTATGAGAAATTGAAGCAAACACCTTGAAAGTAACGAAATTTCAAAAATAATGTTTTTAGGTTTGGCAAATAATTTAATGTCACCTGTTCAGTCTAAACCTATGAGGGCAATTTAAGATACTGCCATAGATTTGGTTAATTTTTTATTAAATATTTGTGTATAAAACGGTAAAAAAGTGATGTGATAACATTGTTTATTTGTAGCATTCTGTAACTACGCACCCCGTTTTCGTGTTTACGAGCGTAAATAAGTACACGAGGAACAGGTGTCAAACTCAATAGCCGCTCGCGCGAACTTGCACTTTCTCGCCAGTACCAGGAGGTTTGCACTACAGATACATTTGTTTGATAAAATAAGTTTTTTTTTAATGCATCAGTGATTTTACTAGCTTTTTGACATAAAAAAACATCACAGGAGAGTCATTTATTTTGACAATTTTTTTACGTTTGCAAAATTTTTATATTTATTTATAGTAAAACCATTTGAAAACGTATTTCATCAGCTTTCCAAAACAGTTTTTATTATTCCGCTACGTTCATAAATATTTCATTTATTGAGCTTTAACGGCCAAACGGGAATAACACAAACATTTTATCAAACTGACAGGTTCGTTAAGAGGCTAGACTTTAAACCACACGTGGAACACCCGCGACTGTCATTCTGTCCCGCTCACAATAAGCTCACGTACACTTACAATACATGCGAATGCGAAATGTGCGAATGAGACAACGCTCAAATTTACCTACAGAAATCGCTCGAAAAGGGGTTTATGGAGAATACACTTTTCTACACCGAAACTTTCACGAAATTGAAATTTTAAAAAATATATATTTTTTAGAAAGAAGAAGCTACGTCGGTAGCTTTTTATAATTTTATAATTCTTTATGAGAGTGGAGTTAGCAGCACATTTTCCTTAAATAATATTTTTTGATAAATCGTACATGTTTGACAGTGAATGTTTATGTTAATACGAATTGCATCGAAAATTCGAAAACATACCGACATAGTTTTCACCCTCTAGAAGGCAGTATAAAAAAATATATTCATTTTGTGCAATTTTCGATGTAGAAAAGTGTTTTTTCCCGGGCGTCCTTTTTGTATGGGCCGAAAAGCGAAGTCTATCATCTTAAGACAGAAATACATAGGCCATAGACCTAGAGTGGTTAAAGAAAAGAATGAATTTTTTTAGTTCTCTTATTGTTAAAAATGACTCCTAGGACGCCAAAACGTGCCGATTGGTCGCCCGAAGAGAAGCAGATTTTATATAAACAATTTTTAATAAACACTTTTTAAAACAACGCAAGATAATAAACAACACTTTTTGCTTTATTTATTTATATTTCGTGGAAACCAACATAAACCAACAACAGTGATGAGGAAAACATGCAGTCCACCTCTATAGGATAGATATCTAGACTGAGGATAAAATACTTCACTTTGTATTCTTAATTTATTTAATATTGTATTTTAATTTTAATTTGTAATGTCACTAAAAAAAAAAAAAAAATATATATATATATATATATATATATGTAAATTATCATTGTCGTGCATCCACGTGGTCAACATATTTTCTATTTCCTGATTTGCTCTTTCCACACTCCCCTGACTTTGCGAATCCCTGGGTTTACCTAACCTAACCTAACCTAACCTGACTGTTTACGCGGCACTAGTGCGAACGCCTGATCAGACGATGAAATACCCTCCCCTCGCCCCGCTATCCCCGCGTACCCATTGATATCTTAAATGTTTCACTTTTCCGATTGCTATTTAGGAAATGTACAGATTTCCTAGGAAATGTGTCTAATATAATTAATTTCACACATTTCCGGGAGATTTTAGGAACTACATGCATTCCCTGAAATGACGGATTACAAACATTTCCGTTAACATCTATTTAAAAAAAAAAATGCTCCAACACAAGAAGCACGTTTGGACAATGGACTACTTTTGCCGAAATGGCAGACAAATTAGCTTTCGTAATAATAGAAGCAATTTTGATAATTTAATTGAATTCTGTCGGTATGCGGCCGTGTTGCAAAAAGTGATCTTTACAGTTACCATCAACATCTTGGGACAATCAAAAGTAATTGTTTAATCTGCCTTTCTAGAGCAGAAGGTGAACAATTATTTAATGTTTGTATGGTGAAGTGTTGTGTGTTTTTGTGTATTTAATTACGTATAATTATACATGTGTATATATGTAATAAATCGGAGGACAAATGAAATCATTGTGAAGAGAGTGTAATTTACATATTATCGTTGCTGAAAGAGCTGTGGAGGTTGTGTAGTTAATAGCCCGGGAGCCCAGAAAGGTAAACCCTACGTCATCGAGTACACGGATGAAACTACTTTATAGTGATAAAGGACGTTTAAAAAGCCTTAAAAAAGCTGGTCTGCCGGTGCGCCTCTTGGCAGGTTCCGCGCAGTCATGGAAATAGAGTGGCAATTTTTTCGAAAAAATTGCGTCATCGAGTACACGAACGGGAATGGTTTCATATGATAAAGGTCATTTAGAAAATGAGAAAAAAGCAGGTCTGCCAGTCGGCAGCCTGGCACGTTCGTAGGCAGCCGACGTCAAAGTGGGTAAAAAATAGTAAATTTTACGTCATCGAGTACACGAATGAAACCAACGAATAACTGTAGTCTAGAGCATTCCATTTAAGAATTTCTTGGTCTGCCGACCAGCAGCCTGGCAGCAACTTGTGTACGATTTTTTAAAGTTTTTTTTTTTTTTTTTTTTTATATTTCCTTTATCTTAATTATTATTTTTATTTAAAAACTTTGAATGCAATATTAAAAAAAAATAAGTGATAAAGATATAAAAAAAAATAAAAGACAGTTCCAAGGGTACCCATCGGACGAGCGAGCTTTTTGACGCGAAACAACTTACGAAACCTGCCACGGTGCCCCTCACCGCGTTATACAAATTTATTGTAATAACGTTTTAAGATTGCCTAATAGTCTATAGTGGTTGGAAGTTCGAACAACCACCGCACAGTCACAGTAAGAGCTGAGTTCGTCCGTAAAACGACGGAAATTTCCAAATCTCGTCCGTTTCATATCGGCCCTATCGGCCCAGCTGCATCGATTACATTGAATACAATATCGAAACCAACGAAATACTGTAGTCTAGATTATTCTATTTGTGACTTCCTGTCACAAATAGAATAATCGCCGACCAGCAGCCTCTCAGTTTTTCTAAACGATTTTTTAAATTGTTTTTAATTTAAAATTTTCTTATATCCTTGAAGAAGAAGATAACAATAATAAACAAAGTGAGTGTTTATTGACGTATCGTAGTTTATGATTATACTTCGGAGGACAAACGTCCTTCCTACGTCGTCAATATAACAACTCCACATATTTACATCGGTCACCTTCGGCACAACTCGGTGATGAGACCATTTGACCCGAAGAGCCCATAGACAACCTAAGTAAAGTGGGAACTAAATTATAGGCAAAAAAAAATTATAAACATACATAAAACGATACATTATAGCAAGCAACAACTGTGACTGCAATAGTGAATAGATAATGCAATATAACTAACTAACTAACAAACCATCACGCCGTTTCGACGCAGGGGTAGGCAGAGAGAACGGACACAACTCGGTCTTGGCACACACTCCTTGTCTCACTTATATTAATACATCTTCTCATACAAACTCTTCTATTATTCTGACTCTTGAAATGGCCCGACTCTAGTATCTGATTCACTTGATCGTGCCACGTCTTCCTTGGGCGTCCTCGGCTTCTTCAACCATTTACATTCGCGTCATAAATTCTCTTTACATTCCTTTCTTCATTCATTTGCTCAACATGCCTAAACCATCTAAGCGTCCCTTTCTTAATCTTACTTATTACGCTCACGTCAACCCTGCATTCTTTTCATTATCATGGATCTCCACGTTCCTCACACGATCATACGTGGTTTTACCATACATACGCCTCAGGGATCTCATTTCTACAGCATTCAGTCTACTTTCATAATTTTTTCGCCAGTTCCATGTTTCACTGCTTTACATCAGGGTAGGTAACAGTACTCCATCGTGGACTGCTAGCTTCGCTTCTATGGACAGCTTTTTGTTGGCTGTAACTGCGTTCAGTCCTCCATTAATTGAGTTACCTGCATTTACCCTTCTTTCAATAAATCCCTATCAGCCTTCCCATCTCTCGGAAACATACATCCCAAATACATAAACTAATTCACAACTATAATCCAATAAAATTAAATCAAATTAAATGTTGACATGCAAACACTACAGTTGTATGATCCAAGTTCGGCACAATGTGTGTTGGACACGTTTACCAACTTTATCAAACTGAAATCTATCACGTTGCGAATAACAACCAAGTGAACGTGGATTGTGGAAGTCAGGGTCGATTTAAAAGGGAAAGATGGTTTCCATAATTATTCCAATAAGAACAGGCGACGAAACGGCAGAAGGGCTCACTTCTGCGAATATTGATTCATCACTGCGAAAGGAAACAATTATTAAGCAGATATGTTTGCAGACCGCAGATACAACACATTGTCATTGTGAACATATTTTGAATGCTATAATTAAATACTGCGAGTAGAACACACATTTGCCTTTGAAACCATCGAGTATTTTTTTTTATATTAGTCTTTTCATAAGGCCAGAATAGTATAATGTATTTATTGTGTCATATGGAAAATTAAATTCTTTTGAAAGTGATCGGAAAACATTTAAATATTTGTGCCTGAACTTACCAAAATAAAATAAAACACGCTTTTCGGCGATGTTTATTCTTGTTACCGACACTAAACCGATCCTAGCGGAGCTTGAAACAGAAATCAACGCTGATATTTCCCATCTCACAAGCTGGTTGAGAATAAACAAACTAACCTTTAACGTAAAAAAAAACATTATATATATTACGGTAACAAGACAAATTTCAGCCTCAATTTTAAAATTGGTGACAACTCCCTCGAAAAGAAAAATGAGCACAAAATATTTGGGTCTGATCGTAGATTCACAACTCTGGTGGAATCTCCACGTAAATCATGTAAAGGAGAAAATTACTCCCATAACTGGCGTACTATATAGGCTTCAAGAATTACTAACCCATTTCTTTATTAACTCCAGTCTACTATGCCGTGGTACAATCACATCTTTCCTATCTCTGCTGTATCTGGGGCTTTGCCTCAAAGAAATTGATAGCCGACCTGCAGGTGGTTCAAAACCGAGCTCTCAAAAATGTTTATGGACTTCCATGGGACACTCCTGTCAGCGACATTTATTCGGGATTGCTCTAACAAGAAATAAAAACAATAAAAAAATGCATAGTTCTTACTGGGATATCATTTATCCAGTACCTACATCTCCCCAACCTTCACCTTGCAGAAAAAGTATTAGAAATTGAGATTATTGAGATTTGGAACAGTAGCAAGAAAAATAATAAAATTCGAGTGCATTTAAAAAAAAAAAACAGAAAAAGAGTGGGGACTACCTTGGAAGGAAGTTGATGGTATTTTTTCGTGTGCATAATATTGTTTTGAACTAAAAATAAAGTATTTGACCATCTCGAAAGTAAACACTGGAACTATATAATTATATTGTGATTGTGTTCCTTCGCAGAGGTACAGTGGTAAGTTATTGGTTATCCTTTTTCCTTGCATTCCAAGTTTTTCCTATACATATTATCACCAAATTCCAGCAAGCACCATTTCGGCTCGTTTCATTTTTAGTATTTACAGTCCACTTTCAAGTGCATCTGAAGCTGCAATTCGTAAGCAGTTTCGATGTGTACGGTGATGCAACATTGAATGTGAGCCGGGTTCGTCGCTGTAACGAAGCTGAAGGACAAACGCCTTTGGCTGACGACAAGCGGTGCGTTAGGCAGTTGACTGCAGTGAGTCCACGCAACATTCAGGAAGTCGATGACATCATTCGTGGTGACCGACGGATGAATTGTGAAGCATTATCTCACTCAATAAAGGCAGCGTGATGTGAAGCTCATCGTGAGATTCACTTTGAAAATGCGGAGGCCGTGAAAGCGTCCGTGGTTCAATAGCTTTTAAGGCAAGCAGGACTGTGCTTTTTACTTTTTACCACACTGGAATACATGCTCTTGTGAAAACATGGACCAAAACTGTGATGGAGATTATATTGACCAGTGACAAATTAATCGACCAAATTCCAATGAAGATACTGAGTGCGATTCCAGAGGGTAGACGTCCAGTGAGCCGCCCCAGACACAGTTAAACGAGGCAACTCCAGAAACTGTGTGAGGAGAGGATGTCTCTGCCATGGACGGAGGCCGAACAATCAGCACAAGACAGGGACATATGGAGGAGCCTTGTCGATGCAGTAGGTCCAAGGGGAATAAGATTATGATGACAAATTAATTGTCAATTGTGTGGTTTTCAACCTGTGTAATTGCATTTAAATTTCTTGAGTATTAAAGGAGAAAAAAATAAGAGGCAATACTTTTTGACTGACCCTTGTTCTTACCAGCTAAAATCTGAACGATGCAAGTGCAGGCAATTGTTAAAACAATTGTGCATCACGGATTCTGTGCATTCTGGTTGCGCAATAGCCCCGCGGTATCGTCCCACCCTTCTCTCTGTGGTTCCGAAGACATTCCCAGGCGCCGACACCCAATAACGCCTCGCGACTCTGCAGGGGTATCCGAAATTACACTGCCAAAAATTCGCGTCTTACAAATTACACTTGAAGAAATTTCATGTGAAAAAATGTATTTATTTGTTAATGCCTGCACGTAGAAAAATGTTATTCTAAAATACGATCATTTTATTCGTAAAAACGGTTAAAAACGGGACTGAAGTTCTTACGAACAAATTAACAGGGTTTAAATGTTTAGTGGCGGGAACATGTAAGAATAATTTGTTGGTATACGTAATTTCGTACGTATACTAACAAATTATTCGTACTTTTTCCCGCCAATAAACATTGAAACACTGTTAATTTGTTCGTAAGAACTTCAGTCCCGTTTTTAACGGTTTTTACAAATTAAATGATCTATTTTAGAATAACATTTTTCTCTGTGTGTATTGTGGTGGTAGCACAATATAAATAATAAAAAAAACTAGTGTGTTTTAGACCACATGACTGAAGTAAAACTTTTAGAGAGAAAGAACATGTTCGCGCGCACTGCTCTCTCTTGCTCCTACAGTATTTATAAAATTGTTCAAGAACGAAATGAAATTACGAATAATCTTCATGCACTGGTTATGAGAGGAAGAGAGAAAGAAAATGTGTGCGCGCATTGCTCTCTCTTGCTCCTACAGTGTGATACAGCCACACAATACAATAACGACAATAATACAATGACATAGTAAAACTTTACTAATGGCCAATGACTAGACCGGCCTGTTATTGATTTTAAATCATTTATTGGATAATCAACACCACTGCAACAAACTATGTTTGGTGACTTAGCCGCGTCCATGAAATGAGGTTTGAGGTGATGCGTTTGCCCACTAACTGCGTGGCGAGTCGGATCGGGAGAGACTGGTTGAAGGAGACCTTTTGAACTCTCTGGCCGGACTCTCTCGATCCTTCGCCTTGAACCTACTGTGTGGCGGGCTGCATCGGGGAAGACCGGTTGAAGAAGACCTTTTAAACAGATGACAGGCCCTCAGGAAAAAAAATCTCAGGGCCTCCTGTGTGCAGCTAATGTAAAAAAAATAATAATTCTTCGATATCCTTTTGCAATATGTACATAAGCATCCCTTGTTCTAATTAGTAAGAGAGAAGCGATGCGGGAATGAGAAAGCATTCGAGATCGTAAAACTAATTAATACGCTCAGAAATCTGCATAAAAATTAGATAATTTTATAAGAATGTTCACTCTAACTTCGTGACTAACTTATTTATCTTATCTCAACAAATAAAAACCATGTTTATTATCTTCATGTTACAATATCGGAGTATATTAATATGGTAATGCCCGTAGGGTTCAAATTTAGGAACCCGACTCCGAGTAAATCTCCACGCCACACTGTATGGGCACCGTTCTGAGTCGTCCGTAAACGTGCATTTTTCCACGGAGCTGCTGCCGTAATATACACACTTAGATCTCGCCCATACGCGTTTTGCAAACAGAAGTGGCGCCATCAAGTAAAATAATTGTGAAGTTTTCACATCCCTTGGAAATAAAATTGATATCATCATCGGAGTATATGCCAGTACGGTTCAAATTAAGGAACCCGACTCCGAGTAAATCTCCACGTATGTATGGACACCGTTCTGAGCCGTCCGTGAACGTTCATTTTTCCACAGAGCTGCTGCTGTAATATACACACTTAGATCTCGCCCATACGCGTTTTCCAAACGGAAGTGACGCCATCTATAATACTATATTTAAGGAAAAAATTATGAAGAAGAATAACATTTTTCGCTTTCATTCAATATTTAGAAGATTTATGTTCCTTTCATTATTCACGGTATTAATGTAAGACTGTCTACTATTATATATCCACCTATTAAATATAAGTATTCTGTAGTTTAATAGTAGTTAGTTTTGCAAAAGGGTGTAATGCCTTATAAATAGTCACCAACACTTAAACTGAGCGAAGCAGAACGAAAACCCGCGGAGCGAGTTTTTCACTGCTAGTATAAATACTAATGAAGCTCTTCGAGTAATCTCAATAGGTGTTATTACATAAAATAAATCATCATCATTTTAATTACAAGTAGAAAAAATTAGAAAAAGATTGTTGCGATTATTACGCTGGTTTCTGGGTCAGTGCGTCTTGCATCGGCAACATTATTTATTATATCGATTGTTTACATTGTAGGTAAGTAACTATATTTATTTGTAACTTTGTGGATATTAAGGACGGACTGTCAACTTTAACTGAGGGTGAGGATGCATTTAGTTACATAATTTATTTTTATACAGCATTACTTATAAAAAACCCAACTGTTAAACGGTGTTTTAGTTGCACATTGCATAAAGTATGATCATTTCGAATTACTAATAAAAAACCACTTTCACTTTCTGGGATAGAATGGCAACATTGCATTTGTGATATTTTGCATTTTTACACTTAATTACTGCATTTTTATGCTTAATTACTGTAACCAATGTATAAAATGTTCCTAGTAAGGTCCATTAGGGTGTGAATAAATAAATATATAAATGTTATTTGCGATTCATATTATGTTTTTGTACATAATTTCTATTCTAATTATTAACTAGTATTATTTTTTATAGTGAATATACCTTACAAGAGTCCCAACTGCTCCCGTCTGGAGCCAGTGAGACTATGGCATCCCCAATTGGGGTGTGTTGTGAGGCTGAAGGTAAGTGGGGAAGGGAAGGAGATGGGGTAAGAGGAAGGTGGCGAAGTACCTGGCTATTCATATCTAGTCACTAGACACGACTAAAGTGATTTCAAGCAACGTTTCAATTCTGAACGGTGGTCTTACACCAGGGCGATACCGAGAGTGTCTTCCACTCTGGAACGTGCCGCAAATATAGTATATATTATATTCATTATTTAATTGTGAAATAACACAAATTATTAGAATAATTCAATATATCTGTTATTATTAATATGCTAGCGATTGTACGGTTAAAATTTAAGAACTCGACTTTGAGTAAATCTTTTAAGCAGTGCCTTATGCAAAAGGCAATCCATTGATATGCTCGGTGTAAATCTAAGTGATCAGCTCTGGTACGCGGGCTCCTTCGAAGCCTCTCAGAAACTGGGCGTACCATACGGGGTCCTCAGATTATTTTAGTACACTACTGCTGACCCTGTATAAATCACAAGGGCGCCTCACGGTTGAATTCGGCAGCCAGCTCTGGCCTGGATTCTGGTTGTTACAAAGCTACGTCCGAGTCGCCCACCGCCCGCAGGGCCTAGCAGCAAAAACCCGAGGAGCGGGTTATTAACTGTCAGTTTACTATTATTTGTGCTATTTTTCTTCAGTTTTAGACACGTAATTATGCAATAATCGCATGTTTTAAGTTGAACTTTAGTGTAATGTGAGAAAATGGGGTTATTCAAAGTGAATTTTATGGTCTTAATTGTAAAAGATAAGTGATATTTAACTTAAATTTCTAATACTATGTTGGTAAACCCGTATCAAAGAAAGAAACATTTTAAGATGTGCAAGCAATACGTTCAAAACATCAATTTTTTTTGTTATTTTTTTGGGAATTTGAAGAGTTTTAAATTAGTTAGTGTATTTTTTTCCATGTAAAATTTCTTCCGTATGAATTTTAAACCAATGTTTTTAATCCCTATGAAATATCTTTCCTGTGTAATTTCCCACTGATGCGTACTTTCTAACATGTGTAATTTTAGTCAGTGTAAATTTTTCCCGTAAAATTTTTAGTTTGTATTTTTTTCCTGCAATTTTTTTATATGTAAATTCTGAAACGTTTAATTTTGGTCATTATAATTTTTTAACTTTATTTTTTTCCCTGTATAATTTTAGTAGTGTAATTTCGGCACGTGTAATTTCCGCACGTGTAATAATTTCATCACTTTGTACCAAACTCTATGCAGTCAGGTCAGAGAGGTGCCGAACCGCCCACGGCGCACGATCACAGACCATGAAAACGCGATAAAAGGTCGAATAACTCCGTGTCTACAAATGCACGGAAGTGCATCTATCAACTCAATTAATTTCTTGCTACATTATGCAGTATTCCGTGTGACATAATATCATAGGCGCCATAATATTATTTTATTCCAAATAGGCACAAACCTCATACTTTCATTTTCGGATGTTTTGAAACGAATGCTGTATTTAACCCGGCGTCATGGGGATGGGTCAAAATGACCCACCATGTTTTAAATTGCTAGGAGTTTTATAACTATGCGTGCGATGTGGCCGCTCTTCTCAGTAGCTGGAGGCCTCCTTGACTTTCTTAAACGTTTTTACTGAGAATTGGTGTAATTCTTGCCGAAAGCTGAACAAGGTGAAGGTGATCTTCTCCGTCGATCCCTTTTTGCGTAGACTGCATTTATTTTTAAACTTTTTGCAATTTTTTAATTTTTTTTCAGTGATTAGATTGTTAAGTTCATAAAAGTTCTATTTAAATTAAAATAATGATAAAAATAAGTGTTCAATATGATTAGTCTAGAGGAAGCTAATTTTGTTAACTTTTATTATTGGTTAAAAAATTAATTAATGACAAATTAAAACACTTTGTTTTTACCACGTCAATCCTTATTTTAACAAACCGACATCACTCTTCCCTGTTGATATTCTAAGCACCTCCCCTCACCACCTCTCTGCCCCCACTACTTTAATTTCTACCCACGCAAAGCTTTGTATACTTGATAATTTAGTTTTTAGTACATTTGATGTCCTGAGGAAGAGAACATCGTTCTCGAAATATGTCGATTTGTTAAAATAAAGATTATCGTGGTAAAAACAAAGTGTTTTAATTTGTAATTAATAAAATGGTGCCACAAAGTGAATTTGCAAAATTTGAAGGAAAAATTAATTATTTATTTATTTCTGTCGATGTAATGTCATGTTTTAATTCCTTAATAAATGCAATTTAGCCATAAGCAAAAAAGCATAAATATAATGAAATACCTGGTGTTGAATAAGTGGGTCATAATGACCCAACCCCCATTTTCCTGTAACAAATTTCCACCCCCACGATGCCGGGTTAAACTTATTTTCAAAATACATATGGGAATGAACTTATTATCTCTAATTGGGGTATATTGTTAGGTTGAAAGTAGTGGATAAGGAAAGGAGATGGGTAGGTAGAGATGGTAGGAGAAGTACCTGGCTATTCTGATCTGGTCACCAAATATTGCTAAACCATTTCAAGCAATATTTTAATTCTGAATGTGGTCTTACACCAGGCCTCGTAGCACAGTCGATCGATAAGGATTGATAAGATAACTTTCGGTAACCTCTCTTCGTTCCCTAGCATGGTTGCAGATCACCAAAAAATAGATAATTTTTATGGTGTACTGCTTGTAAAACTTATATTTTTGAAATCAAATTACTCGCTTTAAATTGTACCTATAACCTCCCACTTGTGAATTGTTCCTCCCGTCCTAAAATGAGTTTTGTAAATCATCTTGGTTGCCCTTTTTTATTTATTTATTTTATACACTTCACAAATATAAGTCAAAAAGTCCCGATAAACTACTTTTTAGTAGTTTGTCTAACGGGTTCTTTACATTAAAGATCTTATTATAGTGATTTAAAAGTTACATTTTTATAATTATAGATATAAAATAAAATTAAACTTTTTACAGAAATATAGATAAAAGAAAAATTATGAAAACATAATAACAATTTTTAAGTATTTAGAATAATGTGTCATTGTAAGCTAATACAAATAAATTCTTTCCGTAAGCCAGGTCTTCAGTAAATTCACCAATTGTGTGTTTTGGGCACAGTTTTTAATTTCAGCAGGTAACTTATTTAAACAACTGGGAATCATGTAATTTAACCTTCTTAGTCCATATTTATTTGTATGCTTAGGTACAAATAGTCCTTCATTAAAGTTAAAACGAGTATTATGGTTGTGTTCCAGTCTGTTTATATATAAATGGTTATTTATGTGCTGAAATATCTGCGAAAGAATCGTTATATTTAACTAACTAACCAAGAAATAAAAACAAACAATAAAAACAATGTTTTAATTATTGTCGTTTCTAATTTTCAATTTATCCAGTTTCGAGTCAGTAAATACCCAGTTGAATACTAATTAATCCTGACCTAATCTTAGTCTACACTGCATTTCTAAACTGCATCAGTCTGCGTTGTTGCATACAGATGCATCGAAAACAATAGCAATGTAAATATAAAACACGAGTTCAAATGAGTTCAAACAAAATATGAAAATACCCAGTACGTTCGGTGATATGAACGAAACACAATAATAAAATGATGTTTTACTCCAATCTATTCTAATTTATTATTGTTGTGTGTCTTAATTTCCAATAATGAGACAACTTAAGAGGCTAGACATTTCACCACACGCGGAACGTTTAGGTATTTCATTGTCTGTCATTCTGTCCCGCTCTAAATAAGCTAACACATACTTACGATATATGCGAATGCGAATGAGACAACTGCCGTAAACTCTCACATTTAGGGACCTATAGAAATCGCTCTAAAAAGGATTTCAGGAGAAAACATTTTACTACACCCAAACTTTCACGAAATTCACGTAATTTAAAAACAAAAATATGTTCTCGAAAGAAGAAGCTATGACGGTATATTTTTATAAATTTGTAATTCTTTATGAGAATTGAATTAGCAGACCTTTTCCTTTAACCGCTTGGACACATAAGCTTGTTTTCACGATAATTTAACGTGGGTAGACATAGGAATGACGTATGGCCCCGTACCTGAGTTATTAATAATATTTTCCGATAAACTATACATGTTTGACAGTGAATGTTTACGTTAATACGAAACACTCGAAAATTTAAAAACATGCCGACATAGTTTTTACCATTTAGAAGGCAATTTTAAAAAAATATATTCATTTCGTGCAATTTTCGATGTTGAAAAGTATTTTTCCCGGGCGTCCTTTTATGTATAGGCCGAATGATCGTCTTAAGATGTGTTGGGTGTCTTCAAAATGAGTTATTGGTTCGTGTGATTACTAGATGATTTATTAAGATATGGTAAAAGTTACAATGAATATTAAATTGCAGAGACGCCCTTACTATATATAGGCTCTAAGTAGTTCTGCCGCTGATGCGAGGGAACTGTAGGAGCCCCCTTCGGCCATCATTGTAACCATTCGTACCTAAGACACGAACGATGATAGATGGTATCATACTCAACACTTGACAGGAATAAGGAAACAGGACAGGGTGAGATGTAACATAATAAGGGAGAAAACTAAAGTTGCCGATATAGTTACCCGAATAGACCAACAAAAGTGGAGATGGACAGGTCACATGATCCGCGATCCACAAGAGAAATGGTGCAAAAATGTCACTGACTGGTATCCCAGAGATGGCAGGAGAAGTAGAGGACGTCAACACATAAGATGGGAAGACGACCTAAAACTCACGGCTGGACATCAATGGAGAAGAGTAGCGCGTGACAGGTCCCAATGGAAAATGTTAGAGGAGGCCTATGCCAAGAGGCAAACTGAGCTTCGGGATATATTATAACAAACATATTATAACAAACAAAAAATGTTTAAATTCATGTACCTAACCGAAGTCCAGAATAAAAGGCTATTATTATTATTATTATTATCATACTCAACTTCCATCTAGTGGGATAGAGCAGAACTTTGTTTTAGTAACTAAGCTGTCAACCTCTATTGAAGGAAGCTGAAACTACATGAATAATAAATACAAAGAGAGAAAAATATAAAAGAAACGGTCGCAACTGGGACATATTATATTGATAGGAGTACCTACCCTTTAAAAGTTATTAAAACATAGTTTATTCCAAAAAAAATAAAATATTCATTTAGAGCTTTAGAAAAGGTCAATAGGTGTCCCTTATATAAAAAAATCTAATCAGAGACACTATCTAGCTTGCAAACCATTTTTTAGAACTTTGAAAAAATAAAAAAAACATTGGAAAATTTAGTCGAACAAAATATTAAATTTTGAATTTGGAAAATGATTTACAATTAAGAGGTTCCTATGGCTGATATTGAGAGGGTTATAACCAAACAATACAAGAAATTTGTCCTTTTTAAATCAAATTCTAGACGTATTGACTCTCTTTTACAAAAAACTTAAATAGATTTTGAAAGATTGTTACTTTATCTAATAAACGCAGTTTTTAAATTTTGAAAAACTAAGTTTATTTTTAATATACTAAGGTTATACCGTTGGTCGTTGGCAGATTTGTTAAATTTTTAAACGATCTATTGTATTATACAACAAAAATTTCAAAATAAATCAATACATAATCTAGTAAAGACACTTTACATAATTTTAATTTTAGTTCAATTAAAATCATTAAAAAATAAATCCTAGAACGTGTTATGTGACGAATATACCTCAGTTTTTATATTTATAAATTATTTCAGATTTTTTTTATACACTTATATTGATTAGACATTATTGAAAAATCATAAATACTTATGTTTAAAATACTTACAATAAATACACGATATTTAATAATTTATCATGGTGGGTTTTGAGCATTTTTATTGCTTACTGTAATGTAGGTATATATTAAAGCAAGTTTTAAATGAAACAAATCGATGTTAAATTTTTAGTTTAATTAATTTGATACGGGAAATAATCGATCTTTTTCGTCGGAAACTACCTGTACAGTTGCAAGCATATTGGAACTTTAATTCTCAGCCCCTGGTCAAAGGGTCTTAGTACAAGAAAGAGATCCTGGGCTAGGATCCCACTTTCGACCGTTGCCTTTTAATTTTTCTATTTTGTTCTTTTTGATATTTTCGTTTAGATTTATTAGTAAGTATTATCTTCTACAATGATATATTAAATTTAACGGTTAATCTTCAGAAGCTTTTATAACAAGAGTTATTCCAATAAAAAATTAATATTCTAATTTAATTCGATTATAAAGAAGGTGTGTTGTAGAGTCTTTGATAATAAAAGATTTTGTTTAATCGTGAAATAAATAAATTTAAATGATTTAATTTATTGGGTTGGGTATTTGATTAGTGCCAGCGTGAGATCGCGTGGTAGGTACATGTGCACCGGGCGGTGAGTTTTAGAGGGCCACGAAAAATGATGTGTTGTATTGTTATATATATCACAGCGCAGCGCAGCACCGATCAGCACAGCACAGTTCAGCACACCACAACCACAACCACAACCACAACCACAACCACAACCACAACCACAACCACAACCACAACCACAACCACAACCACAACCACAACCACAACCACAACCACAACCACAACCACAACCACAACCACAACCATAATCACAACCACAAACACAAACACAAACACAAACGGAAACACAAACTTAAACACAAACACAAACAAAAACAAAATCACAAACACAAACAAAAATACAAATCCAAATAAAATTAAAAATGCAAAATACAAATACAATACAATAGAGTTAGTCAGGTCATGTCATATACAGGGTATTAAAAAATGTACTTAACCAGTGATTCCTGACATTTTTTTACAATGTTACACAACAGTCAAATTAAATATTTAGCAAAGCGCATACATAGACCGTGGCAAATCTCGAAATTCAATTTTATAGTCATCTCGAGGCGCGAAATAATCTAGGTTCGGCCCTGCACGCGGCTAAATTACTAAAGAATCAATTAGAATCAACACAAAGGGTGACGTCACTATATTATTCATTGTCACAATATTCACACTCACTTTGGACTTCTTACTAAATGTAAAATGACGAGATCTGAATAGCGAGGTTCTTCACACTTTACTTCCTACTTTTCCCGATTTAGTTAAAATAATCAAAAATACTAAATTCCGTTGAGAGTCTGTCAGTAAGTAATTGTAACTCTGGTTCAGTGAACTCGATTCGTTTTGAATTTAAATTTCATTTTCAAAATTAGAACTGATACATAACCTACCGACAATATAATAAACATTTTAACAGAAAATTATTTTAATTTTTATTTTCAAAATTGGAATTTTTGTGTCAACAATTTAGGCAAGCGATAAAGAACCCACCTGTAATAAATTTGTTTAGCGTAGCGAAGTTCTGTTTTAACACGACCGTTTGGCATTTAATATGTCTGTTAATTCGTTCGTCTATAAATTCCGTTTCAGGTTCAAGTACGGGTATCTACCGGGTGTTTAAAATTTGAACAGAAAATTATTTTTAATCTCTAAATGAAATTTGTATATATTTTGTTTATATTTCTTAGGGTAAAACCTGAATGGTGGTATATGACAATGACTCAGAATTTTAACGTTTGTTGAAGTGGCTTTAGTCATGTTTGTTGACCTGATCTGAGTAGCCAGGAACTTTCCCACCTTTCTCTTTCCCTTCTTATTCCCCTTTCCACTGCCATCAGCCTCAAAACGTATCCCAATTGGGGATGCCATAGTCTCACTACGATCCGGAGTTAGCGGATTCAAATCCCGGCGCGCACATTTGTGTTATTGTTTTGTGTTATTAAGCAATTAAAAATAATTTAACCACTGGAGCGATTTCGGTACAAATTTGGACCACTTTAATTTTTCTAGGATTGCCTTGGGGTCAAAAATGGACCGATTTTCGTACCATTCGTAAAACATTTATTGTAATTATTTGAAACATTTTCATGGCCAGCAATTGATTCTATCAAATAGTTGATAAAATAGACTTTATGTCTATGGCCTTATCGATTGTCTTTGAACTCTTCTAGAATGAATTTTGGCAGTTGGAAAGCTTCAGTTCTACGAACGAACTTCAAAATAATTTTCAAACCACTCTTTTGATTTGTTGAACACATATAAAAAAATGATTTTCTAGTATATATTTGCATCTGTGATTATCAAACAGGCCGTAGAGAATATAAAAACGTAGAACAATATTCATTATAGAT
Source organism: Limnephilus auricula (assembly GCA_951813805.1). NCBI lineage: Eukaryota > Metazoa > Arthropoda > Insecta > Trichoptera > Limnephilidae > Limnephilus > Limnephilus auricula. The sequence continues at coordinate 8,938,407 of OX638417.1, forward strand.
ATTAAAAATATATATAATGAATATTATATATATATATATAAAGTTAAAGATGTTTGAAAAAAAAGTCTATCAATTATAAAAATAAAGAGGAGTTAATAAAATATAGGTGAATTCATTGGCTATATAGCACTATAACTTTTTTATATTTTTCCATACACAGATATAGAGTAATAATGTTTTTAATGTGGGCGGGAAATATTCAAAATTAATTTTCAAAAGTGGCGAGCACTCAAGGCGATTTTTTTATAATTCTCTGTGTCGCTCCAGTGATTAAGGTATATTTGCGGCACGTTCCAGCGTAGAAGATACTCTCAGTATCGCCTTACGCCCGACCACGGAGGTCGTCGAACTGGCGCGTTCTGACTCTTGTGCAGTAAAAAAATAATTTAAAATAAAAGAGACCTTCAAACTCTGCTTTTGTAGAGTAAATGATTTGTAGACAGGATACGTCAATTAATAGGTAGGGTTCGCCAGATATGGGTTGGGTATATGGCCCATATAATAAAATAACGAATATATATTTACTTTAGAAAGAATATATAAATATTTACAGTGAAGGCTGAGATATATTTTCGACAAAGTTCTCACGTTGTTAATTTTACATTTGATTGTATTACGGCAGGGTTACCAAAGATATCTAAAATAGATTATCGTGTCTTTGAGATATGCAATTTGTTAGCCCCCTTAAGAGGGTATTACAAGAGAATACCGGAAATTAGTCATTTTTAAATCAAATTCTAGACGTATTGACTCTTTTTTACACAAATACATATATTGATTTTTAAAGATTGTTATTTTATCTGGTAAACGCAGTTTTAAAATTTTGAAAACCTGAGTGAATTTTTAAGATACTAAGGTTTATACCATTGGTCGTTTGCAGATTTGTTCAATTTTCAAACGATAAATTCTATTCTAACAACACAAATTTCAAATCATATAATGATTCACCAACATAAGTCAATACATAATCTAATCAACAAAGTTTTAAAAATTCAAATTTTAGTTAAATTCAAATCATTAAAAAATAAATCCGAGAACGTGTTTTGTGACATAAATACCGCAGTTTTTCTATTTATTTAAAGTCTTACAAACTAAAATATTAAAAAAAAATTTGGCACACTTATTTTGTTTAGACATTATTGAAAAATCATAAATACTTATGATCAAAAAATACTTACAAGAAGTACACTAGATATTTAATAATTTATCATGGTGCGTTTTGAGCATTTTTATTGCTTGCTTGAATGTAGGTACTATATATTAAGCGCGATTGACCAGCGGCTGACAATAAAAGTTTAAAAATGCTTGCAACTGTACATGGAGGTTTCAATGAGAAAAAACATTTTTAAGAATATAGAAAATATTTGCCGTATTTTGTCAAAAAAGCAATTCGTGGTTTTGGAAATAGTGCCTTATTGTGGCAAATAGTGCTTATATAAAGGAAGCGCCAAAACTGATTAATCGAGGTTACCCAAAGCCGATGGTTTGCTTAATTCATTGTGGGAAAGCATCCTGCTTCGTACAGCAATTCCAAATGTGTTGAAACATCTAAAACATTAATTCATCAGCCTACGCATTGCTTGTTTCAACTATTGTTACAGGTAAGATACCAACATTGTTATTTCAGGATATACAGGTAGTAGATACATCCTAAACCTACAAACGACCTTTGAATCATCAATGGTTTTTATCTCTTGATAGAGTTTGCAAGAAGATTTTTTTTTAAAGCTAACGCATTATAATACTGTCATGGGGTAATTATAGTGCAGTCAAAATAGACGAAAAAAAGTGCATTAATTCCGTACAAGTTGAATTTTTGTACAGGTCTTGAATACGGCATTACAAATGTTATGTCAAAAATCCCCATCGATCTGGCGTTTGCGTTGTTTTTTATCTGAGGTCAAAAGTCATAAATATTTGTTTTTTGCGAATATCTCGGAAACGGTGAGAGCTACCGAAAAAAAATTGAGAAGAGTTTGTAGATCGCCAAATTATCTAGGAAAAAAATATTTATACTTTTTTTCCTACGAAGCACCTTTATCCAGTTATCGCGATTTTAAACTAATATGCAGTCATATGCGCACATCATCGGGTCATATTGGAATATTGTTTTTTGTGACTCATTACGTTGAAAATACACGATTCTGAGTGAGTCTGAGTGAGTCTATCCCTAATTTTATTAGTTAGTTGGCCTTGAGTAACATGTGCCTGCGACTGACGGGGTATACCTGTATTTTTCGGATTTTCCATAGAAACCGGTGTACACCTGCATTTTTCGGATTTTCCAAAGAAACCGGCGTTTTTCGAGGGATGTAACCCTAGTAAATCCAGTCAGTTTTTCATAGCGAATACACGTGTTTGTAGATAATATTTTCATTTTAAACTGTGTGTCACAAAATTTTATAAAAATTTCAAAAGTTTGCTTCATTTGGGATGAAAACTTGAATCGATTCAAGTAATGAGAGGAGTGTTGGGTTTTGGATTTTTCAAAAGACAAACAATCTGTTACTATCCATAAGCAATGTCGTAAAGTGTACACCCGAAAGAGCAGAAAAGACAACACGAGACGGAAACAGCTAACACATCTGGGATTAGTCCTCCTCGGACTAGAGCGCGAGGTAATGAGACATTACCCCAGAGGTGGTGCGGAAATGTGTGCATACCTACGGTCTGAAATATAATTCGAGAACGGTGCTTCGTAGGAAAAAAAATACTTGTACCTTTTTTGTAGAAAATTTAACGATCTACAAACACTTCTCAAATTTTTTTTCGGTAGCACTCGCCGTTTCAGAGATATACGCAAAAAACAAAAAATTGTGACCTTTGACCTCGGATAAAAAACAACGCCAATGTTAGATCGATGGCGACTTTTGACATAGCATATGTATCCGCAAAAACATCATTCAGAGATATTGAAATTTGAATTTTTTAAATTATATGTTTTTGTAATAACGAATCAATTCTAAACTTCAAACCTCAATATCTCCGAATGATGTTTTTGCGAATTTTCAACTTGGAATTCTTCGTTTTGCCACCGCCTAGCCGCCTACTAGTAAATACGTATTCAAGACCTGTACAAAAATTCAGCTTGCCCGGAATTAATGTAAACTGGAATGTCTATTTTGACTGGACTATTACTTCAATTAGGTAACTCTAAAATCAGCTTTGTTGGGAAATTGAATTAAAAGATATCTTATAATAATCTGATAAATCGGTTGTTGTATATTTATACTGACTACTGCGGGCGGCTTTTCGTTCTGCTTCGCCCAGTATAAGTGTTGGTGACTATTTATAAGGCATCACCCTTTTGAAAAACTAACTACTATTAACATTAAACCACAGAATACTTATATTTAATAGGTAGATATATAATAGTAGACATTCTTACATTAAGACCAAGAATAATGAAAGGAACTCTCTTCACCCCAACATAAATCTTCTTAATATTTAATGAAAGCGAAAAATGTTTCTTCTTCTTCATACTTTTTTCCTTAAATATAATATTATAGATGGCGCCATTTCCGTTTGCAAATCGTATGTGAGCGAGTGATAAGTGTGTATATTACAGCAGCAGCTCCGTGGAAAAATGCACGTTCACGGACGGCTCAGAACGGTTTCCATACAGTGTGGCTTTAAAGGTTTACTCGGAGTCGGGTTCCTTCATGTGAACCGTACGGGCATTACCGTAATAATATACTTCGATAAGTATGGTTAAAGCGTAGATTTGTTTTTTATTTGGGAGGCAGGTATGGGTACCGCCGTCTCAGGAACCATTTATTGGACAACCAACACCTCTGCCACAGGTCACCCCAAGTGGTTCGCTACGTTTGGTGACTTAGCAGGGGTGCCCGGGTTCATGGGGTTAGTTTTGTCCGGGACTTGGTGGCCGATGCGAGATTTTTATTTATAAAGATATTTAAATCTTTTTACCTCTTAAATTTCTTGACATTATTTTTTTTTATTTTTACTTTGTTCTTTATACTTTACACTTTATACCATATTTTTCACTTTATATTTTATATTTTACCTACTACTTATTACCTTACTACTTACTTTTTACATTTTTTCTTATATTTAAAATACATTTATATTGTTATTCTTCACGTTGTTGTACTATTTATATGTTATGTCAATTATGTTAATGGCACTTGTTGTGCCGTACCTATATATGTAAATAAATAAAGAAATTAATGGGGTCTTCGAGACCCGTGTTCACTCCTTCTTCTGCTAAAAAATACCCTACACACAGCATCTTCAAATAAGACATAGGCCCTGAGGGAAATTATTTTCCTGAAGGCCTCCTGTGTGGAGTTAATGTAAAAAAAGATGCAGATGAATTTTAAATTATGTATAATTAACAAAAATAATTGCAGGTTGATATTATTATCTTCGAGATAAAGATGTAGGCAGTTTTATCAAATATCCGTAGGCGATTAATTGATTCTTAGTTAAAATTTATTATCTTCTAGTTAAAGCAGGGGTAGGGAACCTGCGGCCAGCGAAGCTTTTTGGTGCGGCCTGCTAAAATCACCACAAAAATTACACTCAGAAAGCAAGAACGGTTTTCTTTCACAGTATTTAAAATGATTGATTTCGCTTTTCGGCCCATTAAAAAAAAAACACATTTTTTTTCTTTTTCCAAACAAAGGGAAACATTCCCAGGTTACGAAAAACCCAACAATATTTGAAAATCTCCTACTACCACATATATATACTACCACAATCTACATCGAAAATTGCACGAAATGATTATTTTTTTATAATGCATTTTAGAAGGTCAATATGTTTTTAAATTTTCGATGCGTTTCGTATTAACGTCAACATTTTATCTAAAAATTATTAATTTATCGAAAAATATATTTTAAGGAAAAAGTGCCGCTAACTTAATTCTCGTAAAGAATTACAAAATTATAAAGAGATGCCGACATAGCTTCTTCTTTCAAGAACATATTTTTGTTTTTAAATTCCAATTTCGTGAATTTTTGGGTGTAGAAAAATGTTTTCTACCGAAACCCCTTTTCGAGCGATTTCTGTAGGTTAATATGAGAGTTTACTGCAGTTGTCCCATTCGCACGTTTCGCATTCGCATCTATCGTAAGTGTGTTATCTTATTTAGAGCGGGACAGAATGACAGACAATGAAATACGTAAATACGTACGGTGCAAAGTCTAGCCTCCTAGGACACATTTTAAGATTATTGTTACAAAACCCAGAGAAATTTGTAACACAGCTGACAGGTATGTACTTACGTATGCACATATGTTATTAGAAATCAGTTGAGAAACAAATAAATACGTGATTCAAAATGCTTTTTTGGTAATATTTTTGCGCACCAGACTTTTAGGTCTGGGTTTAGTTTTCACCATAGGAAAAAAAAGCATCTAGTAAATCCACGCTATGCAAGTGTATTATATAAGTATAATTAACACAAGAACAACATGTTAACCTACCAGACTATAAAATAGGAAAATAATTCACCGACTCCAGATATTTTCATATCAGAGGGTACGGCTCAGTGGAATTCCTAATTTGACCGATAAATCCTACTGATCCCTCAATATAAATATTTAAAAAATCTTTCGTAATCCTACATGTATTTAAAATGACAGATTTTTTCATTTTTATGTACAAATTCTTTGACAAATCTAATACGCCTAAATTCTTAATGAGAGAGCTAGGTATAATGCCAGTAGCATTATATATTATAATGCTGCTGGCTTATTGTTATTATAAGATAGTGAAATTAATATTGAAAAAATATTTCAGTATCGATGATAACTTTATTCAGAAAGACGAAAAATATGACAGGCTCTCTTTAAGTATTGCATTGCCACACATTAGCCATAAAAAATAGTTTAAAAATTTAAATCATTCAGGTAAATTATTGTAAATATAAAATTATTTTACATTTGATGTAAAATGCAGGAAAACCTTTCACTGGTTATGATACAATACATATTACATAGGGACTTAGGTGTTATATTTGATGAAAAGTTTACATTTACTGTTCTCGTAAATGAATAGAGCTATAAAAATGTTTGGGTTCATATTCAGAACAGCAGGTGATTTCAAGTCACTAGAATGTTTGAAAACATTGTACACTTCTTTAGTAAGAAGCCAGGTAGAGTATAATTCTTCAATTGGTCCTCATTGTATAAAACACATTCCGACAATATAGAAAGGGTGCAGCACAAAATTTTTAAGATTTATTAAGCTGAATAGTCCAATTCAAAATATTAACTATGTCCTTCTGATGAAACAACTCAATTTAATTACGATGTCAGATAGGTGGATCATCTCTGACCTTGTATTATTAAATAAAATTATTAATAATTGCATTGACATCCCTGAAATTCTCGCCAAAATAAAATTTTACGTACTGACCTGGAGTACGAGGCAAAGTGCTTCCTATTTCAAAACAAATTATAAGGCTCATATACACCTATAAACATACTACATCATTTGGGCAATAAATTTGGGAATATTTTAGACATGTTTAAAGATATATTAGTTACAAAACGAAGTCTTTATAATTACTTCAGTAAAATGCATGATCTCACGACTCCGTAGTGAATACACTTTTTATTTTAATTTTTTTATATTTCTTTATACATATTTCACTTTCCATACCTATACATTGAATTACCTTTAATTAAATCATAAATCATCATATATTGTATACGATGTATTTGCTAACACAGCTGTATTACTTATATATCTATATTTGTAAAAGCCCACTATGGCGTAAATAAATAAATAAATATAATACTTGCTAAAACCAATCTTGCGTTCATAAAGCAAATTATAGTTGCGGTTTCACCTACTAGCGCATTTCGAAGGAAACCGTCCATGTTCTCCAAGGCAGAAGTGTAGAATGCAATTTTTTTTTGTTCACCGATTTTGTTGTTTTAATTAATGAAGATAATATTAGCGAAAATCAATCGAAAATCTAAAAAGGAAATCAGAAAAAGATACGGATACATCTGGGACTCGAACCCAGGACCTTCGGCTTTCCGGGCCGGTGCTCTATCAACTTCGCTAACGTATCCCTTTCTGATTCTGAAGGTTATAGTTAAATATATCGTAAAATACGTTAATACCGGTTTGAGTTTTATTTTTTATTTTTATTGTTTTTATTTCTTGCTAGAGCAACCCCGATGAGTTACAAAACTCATTTTAGGACAGGAGGAACATACAATTCATAGGTAGGAGGTAGTAGTTACAATTCTACAAAGGTATTTTAATATAAGTTTTATATTCAGTACACCATAAAAATAAAAATAAAGACAGGTTAAAAGTAGAACAAACAACAAGACAACAAGTAAAGAGAGAAAAACAAGGGTACGAGTATATATGATAGAACCAAAAAAGACAAGACAAGACGTTGGCAGATTTGTTCAATTTTCAAACGATAGATTCTATTAAACAACACAAATTTCAAATCTTATAATCACACAACAAAACATATCAATACCTACGTAATCTAGTCAACACAGTTTTAATTTTTTTTAATTTTAGTTAAATTAAAATCATTAAAAAATAAATCCGGGAACGTGTTTTGTGACAAAAATACCCCAGTTCTTCTATTTATTTAAGGTCTTACAAACTAAAATATTTCAAATTATTTTTACACATTATTTAAAAATCATAAATACTTATAATCAAAAAATACTTACAAGAAGTACACGATATTTAATAATATATCATCGTGCGTTTTGAGCATTTTTATTGCTTACTTAAATGTAGGTATATATATTAGAGCAACGTTTCAATTAAATAAATCGAAATTAAATTTTTAATTTAAAAAATTTTATACGGGGAATAATGGATCTTTCTCATTGGAACCTCCCTATACAGTTGCAAGCATTTTTAAACTTTTATTCTCAGAAGCTGGTCAATCACTCTTAAGACCAAATCTAGAATATGGTTATTTAAATTATTTATATGTAGGTTGTTATACTGCGTAAATTATTAAATGGCAGAAAATCAATAAAATCAAATGAGCGGAATTTAACGAATTCAAGGGTTCAGTGTACAAATAATCACAATCGTAGTTCATTGGGCCCCAACGGAAATGCAGCAGGTTATAACCGCATAGCAATACAAAAATGTCATTGGAGTTCTCTGTGATTTTTACTGATGCTTTGTTTAGATGTGATGAGAGATTAATAGAATGTTTATGATCAGATGTGAATCTGTTTTCCAGATAGTGTAATAGTTACCAAGATATCTTCTGTTAACAATTATTATAAGCAATAATTATTAGCCTGAAACACTCATCCATATTGAAAAAATCTTTCGAGAAAGGATACATGTCACCGACGGGACTCGAACCGGCACCCCTCTGATTGCCGGTCAGGAGCTCTACCATTAAGCTACGGCGGGTTGCCTCCTACCCGCCTAATGATTCAACATATTTTAGGATCATTGTTGAATGAAACACTAGGTATATATTGAATCACTTGGCGGGTAGGAGGCAACCCGCCGTAGCTTGATGGTAGAGCTCCTGACCGGCAATCAGAGGGGTGCGGTTTCGAGTCCCGTCGGCGACATGTATCTTTTCTCTAAAGATTTTTTCAATATGGATGAGTGTTTCAGGCTAATAATTATTGCTTATAATAGTTGTTACCCTTTGTGTTATGCATAAAAAATCTTGTCTTAAACATTAGTTTATCAATTAAAAAAATAAGATATCTTCTGTTTTAGAGTGCCATTCTACTCGTTGAAAAGATTTTTTTTTTTTTTAATTGCTGCGAGTGTTCCTCCTCCACGTATGTGTTTCAGATTTGAATACTCAATTCATTTAAAAACGAATCATTCAGCCATGTCTCGGTGAGACAAATTGCATCATAGTTGTTTGGTTGCATATTTTGCAGGAATATATTAGTTTTTGACCTGAGACCTCTCACATTTTGGTAATATATTTTTAAAGTATCCATTTTAGTTATTTAAGTTAGACATATTTTAAATTGTAGTTTGCATACAATGTCATTAAGCATCAATGACAGAAGAGTCTCGGTTTTTAATCCTTTTTAAATCACTAAGAATTTATATAGATATAGTTTTCTGAGTTTTCGTTGAGTCTGAGGAAAATTTTACAGTTTTTTACCGAACCAAAATTTATATTTTTGTTCCTTTGAGAAGTCTCTAATCTTTTTATGGAGAAGTTTATTTTTGGGGATAGGTGTTTATTGATGAAGATGTTATGGTTTCCGTACATGTTAATTTCCTTTGGTTGCCTTTGTTCTAGCTTCACGACGATATCCTCGGTCTTCCCTCGATTTTCTCCCTTGGAGTGACAGGAAATTATCAAAATTATGCAAAATTATGAGAAATTATCGTAAAACTAGGTTCATAATATCTACCAAAGAAAAACCAATTATTTCCACTGTAAAAACATTAAATTAAGAACTATAACTAAAAAGATCAATTTATCAACATCGGATGAATAGATAGCATCGAATAGATAGCATCGTTGAATGGAATGAAATCGCTATTTAATTTGAATCAATTGGGATGAATTTATAAAATCAGATATCTAACCATATTATCGGACGGCTGTAATTATTTTAATGAACCAGTCTGGCTACAAAGCCAAAACCGAATTAAGTGACTATGATTTGAGGGCTATAAAAGCAAAAACGCCACTTTCCTGAACAGTTAGTTCTAGGGTAAAGTGGCGTTTCTGCTTTTATACTGTTATTGTTTTGTGAATATTGAGGAGAGTGGTGTTTTTGCTTCTATACATCTAATTTGTTTTATTCGAAATTTTCAACAGCAAGTATCTTCTAGAGTGCCAGTTTTTGTTAAAAGTTTATGTTTACTCAGAATAATATTTACAGATCATGCAAAATCCACTCTCTTACCCAAAATGCTGTCTTGGTTAGCGATTTAGTTCGGATTGAATTTTGGCTTTTAAAAAAACACAAAGATACAGATTCCTCTTACGGAAGGTTAAGTGAAACAATAGTAGTGATTTTCAGAACACATGTGGTAGATGAAACGATAGTATAGATAGAGAGTTTAGTGGAATAATTAGTACTGCACCAAAACCAGTGTCTCGGCATTGTGATCTGGCAAACGAAAATCCTAATTCGAGTCTGTGTTATACTCAAAACATTTTTTTTCTCGCTGGGTTATTCTACTACATATTGTTTAAATATTAACACCTCATTTGAAAAATTTTAATGATGTTGATTAAATTTGACTTTTCTTCAATTAATTTTTCGGAAGATATCTACTTTCGTAGATAATCGAAAATCTGTTTTTACTTATAAATGATAATTGGCAGAATCATTTAAAAAAACGTTTTAATTTTGACACCAAAAATAAAATGATAGCCCAGATTCGCCTTGTTTGAGACTAGAACACACTATTTGAATACACGCCAAAAAACGTAACATCTGCCTATTTGAGGCTTTAGCTTGTAGTTCCTACTCAAAAGCCTAGCTTTCAAATCAAAGAATCTAAATGAAATTCAATGTTTTGTCCCTTGATGCAGGCAGACGACAAGCTAAAAGAAATGCGGAAATATTTGTTATATCATTGTATAATTCTCTTACCACTATTGGAGTATGTTACGTCGGCTGATAATGCATATAATTGGGTAAGAATTGATAATATTTTCATCATAATTTTGAACATTTTGGTATCTGAAATAATAGTGTACATTGGGTTTCTGGCTTTTTCTGGGGTTACCACAAGGTCAAAGGGCTTCTTCTTTTTTTAAATATTTTTATTAATGCCATTGCTGGAGTCATCCACTTTTCTCTTTTCCTCCTTTTCGCTGATGTTCTTAAATTATTTGTACTAATTATAAATACTGACCTGCGACTTTAAGCTGACGACAGTTACAAAATGGAGTCAACGAAACAAGCTTCATTTCATGTTTGTCTTTAAATGTGTAGTGCTGATTTTTACCAGAATATTTAGTGTCACTATCATTGGTACACTCTCAACCTTTTTAAAAAACAAAGTCGGAGTCAGAACCGATCCCTGTGGGACGCTAGCATTTATCGAATGCGGGGAAGAGATGAAACTTTGGTAAATTAAAAAAAAAAATCGGTAATCCACGTACACAAGGGTGCGGAAAGTCCGTAAGAAGGCAGTTTGTTGAGAAGTCCTCGGTGCCAAACCCGGTCAAAAGCCTTGGAAATGTGCAGTGCGTCCATTTGAGTCTCACCGAAACGTTCCAGGCACCGCCCTCAAACATGCGTCACATACACGAGAAGAACACTGCACCGTCGTTAATAATTTTGTTCTTCTCGAGGTATGTGAGCAGTTTGTTGTTGATCACACGTTCCACCGTGGATAGAACTGATGTGATCGCTATGGGACGCTAGTTTGCCGGGTTGGAGCAGTCGCCCTTTTTTGGAATAGGATGGATAACCATTTTTTTCCAACCAGAGGGTGCAGAGACAGATTTCAGGGACATTTTAAAAAGCTTTGTCAAAATGGGAGCTATTTCTGGAGCGCACCTTTGCAATATCAGGGCGGGGATTCCGTCAGGCCCGATAGCTCTATTAACACCAAGCCTTCGTAAGACTTGGAGTACATCCCGAAGCCGGATCCTCGGCTTTTTCATATAATAACTGCAATGAGGAACCGACGCACAGGGCATCGAGTTGTATGGGAAGAAGGCAAAAATTATAACACCGGTTACGAGTGGAATAAAAAATATATATATATATATATATATATATTCATAGATTATTTGAAAAATTATGATAAGTTTTTGTTTTAGGGGGTTTACAAGACCTACTTCCATTCTGTAAAACTTTGCAAGGGATATAAGAGTACAAACTTAACAGAGAACTCAATTGAAGCGCACTACGATCCAGTCGCTGGCACTAGTTATTTGAATGGATACACTACCAATAGAGAAGACGGAGGAGTCGTAATGGTGAGAATTGTTGTATTATTATGTTGTTTTTTTATAAATGTGACGATAGTGAGCCAACAAGTTTTTTTTTAGCTAAACATTTACAGCCTTACTAAAAAAAAAAAACACTCCGCGGCCGTTAAAGGGTGTTTTTGTGAATCTTTAGATTTGGCAACGCCGTATTTTACTTGTTTAAATTGGAGTTTTCATAATAATCCGCTAGGTGGTGTGATTGATGCGCCTGCGCATAGCTTTCCCGCTGAAAAAAATAACCGCGAATGCGGAAAAAAGTCGGTCGCGAATGTGTGTGTGATTAAGAAGATGTTTTCGTTAATGATTTCAATCTTTATGACAAATTCGCACTTATATTCATGTACTCAATATATTTACTATTAACTTGTGTTGTTTTTCGTTAGTTTAAGTCAAATTGTGACGCAAAAATCGTGTGTTCTAAATTGAACTGTCAGAAAATGGTTTTATAGGTTTTATTCAGAAATAATTTGCATTTTAAGATCTTTATTTTATTATAAATTCTTGAAAGTTATGTTTTTTGGTGACTAAAATGTCTAATACATATTTTAGAAAAACGTATCAAAGAAATGAATGTCTTAAGATGTGCAAGCAATGTATTCAAACGTGAGTTTTTTTAATGTACATTTTTGGGAATGAATAGCGAATTTCAAGATTTTTAAATATTTTTTTATTGTGTGAAGGAGTAAAATATGAGGTGACAGTTTTATTTCAAAATCATTAAATAAAAGGACTGTGTTTTTTGAATTTTGCATTTTTTCAAATATTTCAATGTTTTAATAGAAAGTGTTTGGGGGTAAGTAAGTTTTTTTTTCAACTTGATGTTTGAAGCTTAAAATATTACAGTTTTTAAACACTTAAGTATATTTTAGATATGAAAATCTTAAAGGTAATTAAATTTTGGTTCTAAAATGGTATTTGTTTTTACGACATCTCAAAAAATAATATACTAATGACATTAAAAATAAAAATCGAAATTCGTTAAAAAATTACAAATGGAACAAATATATACAACAGATAAACTACCCTCCTTGGCCGTGTAAGCAATGAACATATCTTTCCATGAACAATTTTTTGTCAGTTCTTAATTAGTAAGGATTCTTCATACATGGTTGTTTGACCATTGTACAAAATTTTCAGAAAGTTTATTAGTAAGGCTGGTAAAATACGACGTTGTCAGATTAAAACAATATATTTTGTTTAGTAAGAATTTGATAAACAAAATGTACAGACTTTACACAACGTGCTACAGAAACACCGTTTAACGGCCGAGGAGTGTTTTTTTTAGTAAGGCTGATAATATATTATGTCAGATACGTAGACGACATCCTTATATATTGGAAAGGATCCAACTGACAGTTACATATCTTTACTAATTGGGCCAACAACGTTAATAATAAAGTCTTCTTCACAGTTGAATATGAAATTGAATGTAAAATATTTTTTTTAGATCTGTCAATTGGTAAAAGTAATAATAAACATACCTTCGAAATATTTAGACAGCCAACTATTAAAATATTGTGAAAATAAATAAATAAAGTGAATTAACACTAATACATTTGAGTAAAAAAATCATAGTACAGTTTGTAAGAGAAGGTAAATAACTGGAAAATAATAATTAAAATAATTTTTTAAAGGCTTCAAATGCATGTTGTCCCAGGACAAATTTTTTTCAGGGCGGTGTCACATCACTACTGTAAAGTAGATCACATCACTAGTAGAAAGTACTTGTGATCATTATATCTATGGTCTAAGCTCTCTCTCTCTGTCGAGCTCTGGTCACGTCGAGTCGTAAATAAATCTTCATTATAAAATATAATTGAAAGTGTTCTCAATAAGATCCTCAACCATTTACCCAACAAAACAAGCGGCAAGGGAAAGAAAAATTTGGCGTCCCTCAGAGATTAGTTTTGAGTCTTACGATGTTTTCGATCCATATTAATCTGAATGAGGGTTAACAATACCAATATTCCTTAAATATTAAACTGCTTTATATCCTCTGTGTTATATTTCTCACCTTCTCTAAAAATATTATTTTCCCAGGCTCGCATTCGATATTGGAAGTGGTCCGAAAAATCAAAAAGATTTGAGTTCCTGGTGACTTTCAATTCCGAAAACGTGTGTGCCTATCCCTATATCAAGAAAAATTGCTTCGATAAGTGCTATGTGATGGATGATAAATGTAACATAAAGAAGGTAATAATGTCGACTTTTTTAAAATATGCTTCCTCAAAAATGAAACTTAATATATAAAATAATAACAAACCCACGTTGGGCGCCATGTTATAGCTATATTAAGTGTCACGCTGGGTGAAAAGGGTGTCGATAGTATAGGAAGTGCGCTAAGTTGTCTCAATAGCGAATATGCTGGTGCCGGCCAACTATGCGGTAGAGCTGTGAGGGCTATCAAGGCGTGGGCAGCAGTCTTGCAACAGAACATTACAGAGTTGAGTATATTTGAACTGAAGTTAACAACAAGGTTCGAGGATAAGCACATAATAAGATAAATAACAAACTCACCCCCAGAGCAGACCTTTTACGTAAAACTAACTAAATTATAGCTAAGTAGCGAAGGGTCGGTCCTCTCCTAAGGAACGGTCCCCTGGTTTCCCGAAGAGCGGGACGTCTTGAAGGCGGGAAGCCGTAGATAGACACTCGATCCTAAAAACACGGCCCTCTGTGCTTTTGAAGAGTTCAGAGCAGTTCGGATGTTGGTGATGATGGCATCGAGGAGTTCCGGATGGTCCAATGGTCCTGATTTGAAGTGACGGAACGGAGCTATCCCCGAGGGGAATATTTCCCTTCATGTAACAAGAGATGTATCGGTGGTTCTAACAAGTATACACTCCGAGTAAAGTCGGATGACCGAAATTATGAAATGATGGAGTTATACTTGTCTGTCGTGACGTGACGCGATGTTCTCTGTCGTGATGGCTAGCGTTCACATCTGTAAGTTGTGTTGACGCCTTATGACGATATTTTAAATCAATACAGTCGTAGCTCTCGTCACTACACAGCACGTAACATGCACACTACCCAAGATGCCTTCACCGCTCTGACGAAAATCGAGATCACTTCTGACGCATCACGACATAATGCATCAGGACACGACACAACACACTGATATAATCGTCCCCTTACTAAATGTATGAAACCGATACCGTTATGACGCGTCACGTCACGTCACGTCAGACAAGTATAACTCCACCATAAGACCGATTAATATCGATTCACACACGCGGGTTCTTAAGAACATATCTGGCCAAATCGGGCCATCGCGAGCATCTCCAATTATACTGTAATCATCATAAAAATGTAATTAATAAAACATGGTCGTGATTTTAAAGCAGCGACTTCCCAAACAGCGTAGAGCTCCTCTGCCG
Organism: Limnephilus auricula; assembly: GCA_951813805.1. Lineage (NCBI taxonomy): Eukaryota > Metazoa > Arthropoda > Insecta > Trichoptera > Limnephilidae > Limnephilus > Limnephilus auricula. The sequence goes on from OX638417.1 coordinate 8,953,701, forward strand.
CCGGTCGGGCAAGTGAAGTGTTCGCTGTTCTTTTTCCGGTCCTGAAACCTGAAAGAATGCCAAAGACAAATAATATATTAACTTGACAGTACTTGCTTACCTATCTGCCTGCGCAAACAAATACCGCCATGTTATTTCACTACAACGTGTGTTATAATATGCGAATATTTTTATTTTTTTGTTTTAGGGTACAATGCTCATAAAACAAGTGGATTTAGACCAATTGGGGCACGACTTCATGGGAGTGAGATTTTTCCATGGAAAATTCAGAGTTCTGTTGGACTTTTTCACGGCGAAGGAAAACGTTACCTGCTATAAAGTTGTAGTCGAATTAATGGACCCTGAAAAACTTAATAAAATTATAAAAAGAATTGCTGAACAAGAAGAGAAAGTAACTAAAAAGCCTGAGTAATCTAAATCAATACCTAAACATCACCTTATCGTATAAACCAAAAAACTGTACTACCTGCATAATAAAAATACTGGTTTTAATCAATAAACTGACACCAACTTCAGACACGTTATAAAGTTATAGTTGAATTAATGGACACTGAAAAACTAAATAAAATTATAAAAAGAATTGCTGAACAAGAAGAGAAAGTACTAAAAAGCCTGAGTAATCTAAATTAATACCTAAACATATATTTTAAAGAAAGACAAACATTCCAGGGTTACGAATAACCCAACAACATTTGAAAATCTCCTACTACCACCACACCAAGCGGAAGATATTGCTTGTGTTGTGATGTAGGACTTACTTATTACACTAAATAATTCCACGGGTAATCTGCATCCGGTCCAGTTGGGAGATCTTTCACTCGATGTTGGAGTGGAAAGCCTCGGAAAGCAGAGGGAGGATTTCGTTGAGGTGGTGTTAGAAGTATTCATTATAAGTATTTACATCAATAAAAGATAGCGGTCGCAACTGACCCTCTCGTCTTACCGGGACGGGTGGATTTATGGGCGGATTTATTCGGCCATTGCCACCTATTATAAAACCGTCATATTTGTCAAACTCATATTTCAAATTCCAGAATTTCCACAAAAAAGTGCCAAAATGGCCTCGTATGTGATGAAAAAGCGCCGCAACTTTGAAGTAGTTAAACGCTGCCCTATTTCGTTCATACACACAAAATCTGTAAATGTCTATCTTTGTCACACAATAACGAAGATTGAATTAACACAAACAGGTTTCTTACTTCCCACATTTTATGAGACAATATAACTTATTTGAACCTTCATTAGATAACTTAATCGCCTACGTTTAATTTTTTCATTTAAGGAAACCAATTTTTTTTCTCCATTAATTCCCATTGCAATTGAAGGTACAATGCCTTGAGAGTCTCGCCTACAAATTCTTACATCATCCAACTGCATCTCGGGAAATAGGAACATCTCTGACTGTAAGCGCCAGCCCACATATTACGTGGTTTTGAAGTGGACTCGTTGAAAAATGCATTATAATTTATATAGACTGTGTAAAGGTATTTTAATTTATATAGAAGGTAATAACAACTCATTCGCGAAATACACGAAATAAATACACATTACAAGCTTCTGTTTAAATATGGTGTTTTTAGTGGCAAAACTGGCTGTCTGGTTATGTACTAACTAACTAACTATCACAGCGTTTGCGTTTAGGATGAAGAGATATTCGGGTCCGAGTCTGAGTCCGAGTCCGGGTCCAGGTCCGAGTCAGGATCCGAGTCCAGGGCTCAGTCCGGGTCCGAGTTCCGATAGTTCCGAGTTCTGGGTGTGTCTGGACCGAGTCCAGGTCTAAGTCCGTGTCCAAGTCCAGGTCCAAGTCAAAGTCTGAGTCAGGTCCGAGTCCGGGTCTTAGTACAGGTCGGAGTACGGGTTCCAGTCCGTGTCCGAGTCAGTGTCCGAGTCCAGGTCCGAGTTCGGGTCCAAGTCTGAGTCCGGGTCTGAGTCCGGGTCCGAGTCCGAGTCCGAGTCCGGGTCAGAGTCCGCGTCCGGGTCCGAGTCCGACTCCGGGTCTAAGTCCGCGTCCGAGTCCGGGTCCGAGTCCGGGTCAGAGTCCGAGTCCGGGTCCGAGTCCGGGTTCGGTCCGGGTCCGAGTCCGGTTCCGAGTCCTGGTCCAAGATCTCTAGGGGTAGATGATGTGAAAAAAAGTAGGCATTTAGGAGCAGGAATAGAGGGAGGAGTAGGCGTTATAGGAGAGTTGTAGGAGTAATGGTAGGTTCAGACTGGACGACGTACGTACGCATCGCTACTCAAACAATGCTTAGCAACCCATACATTTTCTATGAAAATGGCCACAGACATCGCACGTCGCGATGCGTGTGGCCAATGTGATTCTAAAACATAAATTTTCATTGAAAATCTATGGTTGCTAAGCAGTCCAGATATTGTTAGGCGTAGCGATGGGCACGTACGTCGACCCAGTCTGAATCTACCATAAGTAGTTCATTGATCTAACTAGCTTCATTCATTCCCTCGGCACCGGTGCACAGTTGGCAAACACGCTAAACGCGCGCCTAACATATGTACACAGTTGACTTCTATCACATGAGAAAGGGTCGCTTTGATAACTTGTTCTTGAGTTCAACAGCTCGGCTGTGGAACGATTTACCGGCCTCTGCGTTTCTTCCCTCCTGCAACATGGGTCTCTTCAAGACCATTCACCATTCACTCCTTTTATTCCTAAAAAAAAAACTCCATACATCATCTCCAAATATGATATAGGCTTTGAGGGAAATCATTTCCAGGGCCTCCTGCATGGAGTTAAGAGGAATATAAACGCCAGAAATATTTGACTTCTTACCCCTTTAGCACTCCGCGCTATCTGCACGAGTAGCGCCAAAGTTGTTTTTATTTTTTTAATGAATAATTTTACAAGCATGAAAAAAAGTTATTCAATGGAAAGAGTCAAAAATAATGTTAGCCGTAAAGGAGTATTTTTTAAAAGTAGTGATGTAGCGCGCCGTTTACGCTTGCTACTACACCATCTCTTTCCCCCGTACAGCGCCATCCTGCTCACCCACCCCTAAGCAAACCCGGATGCGCCGACGCCTTCTGCGCATCTCCCACCCTCGAGCCGCTACATAAACCACACCCCGCAACAAGGAATGGGCTATATACCAGGCTGCGCGCCCTAAATTAGGCAGTTCGTCTGTAGCTCGCTCTTGGCTAGTACGCTCTCTTAGTTGCGCTTCGTCCTCTGGCACGACCCTCTAAGGAGTATTCTACTACCATAAGTAAAGCACCAACCAGACCCTCGACTGCTGCCTTAGTTGCGCTTCGTCCTATGGTACGACCCTCTAAGCAGAACCACAGTCAGTTTTTGTTGTTCCCAAAGCCTAACGGCAAGGTTCCCTCTGATCCCTTGCTCAGTTAATTAGTGAATTGATATATTGTGACTATTTTTACCATATTATGTGATCTGTGAACTTACTTACTTTAAATAAATAACCTTTTACCAACAATTGTGTTATAAAACTGGCGCCCAACTTAGTGGCCAGACACATAAAGTAAAAATTAAAATCAGTGCTTCTACAAAATTTCGTCGCTACCACGTCGAAGTCCTCGTTTCACAATGCAGGCCAAGGAAAGTGCTGGCATCTGCTTCATGCAGGAGCAGTTCGCGGAACTAATGAACTCCATGAAGCGGATGCAGTCGGAACCAACACGTACGGGTACATTCACCACCTGTACGGCACGCTTCGATGGTACCAGAGACAGGAGTGCGGTCGAGAGTTTTATTGCCGCCGCATCCATCTTCAAGTGCGCCGAGAACATCGAAGACGCAAGCGCTCTGGAAGGATTACCACTGCTGCTTACGAAAGACGCCGCCGCTTGGTGGCTCGGCATAAAAGGAGAAGTACGAGACTGGGAGAGCGCAACGACCCTCCTCAGGCATGCTTTCGCCCCTAAGAAGCCAGCGTACAAAGTGTACACAGAGATATTTTTATGCAAGCAAGACGCATTAACGTCAACCGATGTGTTCATTGCTAAGCAGCGGATGTTACTCGCGGAGCTACCACCGCCCAGCCATCCAGAGAAGGTCCAGATAGACCTAATATTCGGACAACTGAATATCCGGATACGAGACAGAGTGCCGCGCGAAGCGATCAATACCGATTAACGACGATTAATAACGATTAAACACTAAAAAAAACGATTAAACACTACACTACTACAAAAAGCCCGTGCAGCGGAAGAAAGCCTGTACGAGAGCACGAAGACCGTCCCACTACGCGCGATGGAAAACCGAACAGACGGCCGCCTACGCTGCACTAACTGCCGCAGATTTGGGCACCGTTCCGAGGAGTGCCGTTCCCGATACGATACAGGAGCGCACGTAAAGTACACTCCTCCAGTCAAAAAGCTGGAGACACCCAGTGATGCGAAGTTCGCATGCTACGGTTGCGGTAAACCAGGCGTGGTAAGAAGCAAGTGCCCGCAATGCAGCCAAGGGAGAATAGACACCCCTCACCCACGAGCCGATTTTTGCTCGATACATGAAATAGGCCTTCCCCGAGCGAGACCTATACTACACACCTGGGAATGGAAATCCCCACAGCAGAATGCTTTCGACACCCTGAAAGCACTACTCACTAGCGCCCCCATACTACGACAAGCCGATGGAAGCAAGGAATTCATCATAAAGTCGGACGCAAGCAGCTACGCAATAGGAGCAGTTTTGGTCCAGGGGGAGGGACTAGAAGAACATCCGGTAGAATACGCTAGCCGCCTGCTACTACCAGCGGAGAGGAACTATTCTACCACAGAACGAGAAGCCCTAGCAGTCGTATGGGCAGTTGCAAAGTTTCGAGGATACATTGAAGGAACAGCAATCACCGTGGTTACCGACCACCAAGCGTTGAAGTGGTTAATGACGTTAAAGTCTCCCACAGGTCGCCTTGCAAGATGGGCCCTGCAGCTTCAACCCTACAACCTGAAAATCCAATACACACCTGGACGCTCAAACCTGGTGGCGGACACACTGTCACGGCCACCATTACTTGAAGACCCACCCTCTATTTGCGCACTATGCACGATAACCCTCGACGTTCCAGTACGCAACGCGGCTGACATCCGCAGAGAACAATTGAAAGACACTGCATTGAAGAAAATTATCGAGTGTTTTGAAGCCAACAATCCAAACGAAGACCTTAGTTACTGGACAACTAAGGGCTACCTGATGCAAAACGGTGTAAACGAAGACCTTAGTTACTGGACAACTAAGGGCTACCTGATGCAAAACGGTGATCCTGAAGCAACATGGACCAACGAGCTACGAGGTAGCTTCAATGGAAGCACCAGATGTCTCGCTAGGCACCTACCACACCTCAGCACTGACTCCATACCACGGGCACTTGACACCGCTGCCCGCTCCGGTTATTCCTCTGCGCAAACGAAGTCGACCAAAGAAGAATAAGTAGCCGCCACGCTACTACAGACCTGGATCTTCGACGGGACGTTCCTCGATCCAGAGGGGGAGGATGTAGCGCGCCGTTTACGCTTGCTACTACACCATCTCTTTCCCCCGTACAGCGCCATCCTGCTCACCCACCCCTAAGCAAACCCGGATGCGCCGACGCCTTCTGCGCATCTCCCACCCTCGAGCCGCTACATAAACCACACCCCGCAACAAGGAATGGGCTATATAACAGGCTGCGCGCCCTAAATTAGGCAGTTCGTCTGTAGCTCGCTCTTGGCTAGTACGCTCTCTTAGTTGCGCTTCGTCCTCTGGCACGACCCTCTAAGGAGTATTCTACTACCATAAGTAAAGCACCAACCAGACCCTCGACTGCTGCCTTAGTTGCGCTTCGTCCTATGGTACGACCCTCTAAGCAGAACCACAGTCAGTTTTTGTTGTTCCCAAAGCCTAACGGCAAGGTTCCCTCCGATCCCTTGCTCAGTTAATTAGTGAATTGATACATTGTGACTATATTTATTAGTATATTTTTTACCATATTATGTGATCTGTGAACTTACTTACTTTAAATAAATAACCTTTTACCAACAATTGTGTTATAGTTTCTTATATAACTTCATATTTATTTAAAGAAAAAACAACTTATTTAGTACTTTACGCTTATATTTTTTGTGATATAATTAATAATTTTATTTTAATTCCAATAAATAGAAGAGGTAGGAAAAACTTCAATGTATCCATAGCATATCTTTTCATATTCATAATGTAAACCAATTCGTGGTAAAGATAAATCTAATTAGTAATTTGGCGAATTGCTACATTTAAATGTAAAAAAGGAGTGGGAATTGCTTCCTGCAAAGGACTCGGGTTCAAGGACTCTTTCCGGCTAAATTTAAACACCGTTACTTCGCACAGCATCCGCAATGACGTAGTGTGGAGTGAGTACAAACATAAAAAAACAGATCAAATCTTATAATGAGACCTTTACCGAGAAGTAAAAATTCTCCCCGGATCTAAAAAGTATATTACTTCGATGTCCTTCGGTCGGTACCGCATATCACTACGTATAGGTTAATGATATCCATACCGGAATTAAGAAATTTTATTATTTTTGTAAAGTCACTTAAGAGATGTGAATCGATCAAACACCTTCAGTGTGGGTTTTCCTGTATAGCGAAACTTAGCCAACTACACTGTTCTTTATAATTGCAAATACAATACAGGGTGCTTAATAATAATAATTGGATAATTTTTAGAGCGCCGTTTTTGTCAGAAATCACCTCAAGGGCAAATTTTTGTCTGCGGTTACTTTTTAGATGTCTTTTTTTTTCAAAAACTTTTTCTTCAAAATCAAAGAATTTTTTTTTTCACATGTCGTCACTGGTCTCTAAGCCAAGTAACCAACCAACCCCTCACCCCACCCCTAACATCCCAATACCTACTGATTTTTATGCTTTTGTAGAAAAAAAAAGAAAAAATGTCACCGGAGACCAAAATTATATTTAGGTACATTTTTTTACTTGAAATAATGTCAGGAATCACTGATTGAACTAAGTCAAGTACGATGCACTTACTAGAGAATACAGGTCACAGTTCGTACCATACTACATACAATGTTCTCTGGAGAGCATATTAAAATACATTTATTTATTTATTTGTTTTATTAACAATACATCTACATTTTTTTGACATTTTGACTGTCTAACTATGTAGGTCTCCCGTTCTAGGACAGTCAAATTGATTAAAAGATATCATACATATTAGGTAGCTAGGTAGGTACATGATGATTCATATAAGAATTAAATATAGTTCACAATTTCCAATCAATTAAGAGGCTAGACTTTGAACCACACGCGGAACACCCACGTTTGTCATTCTGTCCCGCTCACAATAAGCTCACGCATACTTACAATAACGCTCTAATTTACCTACAGAAATCGCTCAAAAAGGGGTTTATGGAGAATACACTTTTCTACACCGAAACTTTCACGAAATTGAAATTTTAAAAAGTATATATTTTATAGAAAGTAGAAGCTACGTTGGTAGTTTTTTATAATTTTATAATTCTTTATGAGAGTTGAGTTAGCAGCACTTTTTCCTTAAATAATATTTTTTGATAAATCGTACATGTTTGACAGTGAATGTTTACGTAAATACGAAACGCATCGAAAATTTGAAAACATACCGACATAGTTTTTACCCTCTAGTAGGCAGTATAAAAAAAATATTCATTTTGTAGAATTTTCGATGTAGAAAAGTGTTTTTTCCCGGGCGTCCTTTTTGTATGGGCCGAAAAGCGAAGTCTATCATCTTAAGTATCCAATATATAATCAAATCAATTTAATTTTTCACTTATAGCAAACACTTTGTGGGAATACATAATTATAATAAACACAACATTATTTTGTTTTAATTCCACTTTATTAATTTTTAGTCCAACTAGTTTCGGTTCAACCTGAACCTTCCTCAGGGATGAATATTTTTATTCATCCCTGAGGAAGTGAATCAAAACAAAATATTATTGTGTTTATTACAAATCAATTTACATTACAGTTACCGTTCCATTTGGTTGTCAGAATTTTATTTGCACTTCACCGGGTTTTGAACCCTCGACCTCTAGGCCTGGTATTCATACATTTTCATCGAAATATTAATGGTAATTAATGCTCATATTATGCACCGTCTCTTCAGGCAAGACAAGTATCCACTCAACACCCACTAAAATCGTCGGCATTGCATCTAAATTAGCATTACTGCAGTTATGATGCAATTAATATTCAAATATTTCTGCTTGAGGTCTTCAATAATTATTACACTTTAGGGTAAGTACCTGCATAATATTTTGCAATTTAGTATGATTCTCTGTGAACCCTTCTATCATTTACATATATTTCATAGATCTGCAATAGCTTACATTGAAAATGCTGACACACTCCTGCTGAGTGCGATGTTTATTGCTTTTGCAAAGGTAGGCGTAAGTACTAAATTTATTTGGTTTTAACCCTCTCAGACCTCGAGCATATGTTGTCAGAAGGTTACAGTATTTCCGCTCTGTAATAAAATCGAATTAAATGTGACAACGAGATCTATCAGAAAATTATAAGCTTTCAAATTTTAATTTTAGTAATAGAATATTAAAATTTTGAATGTAAACATAAGATAGTTTTCAAATGGCTCACCTTATGTTTTTTCTAACTAAAATTACTGATAAAAAAACCCACTTATTTTATAAGATAAATGTCACCAGATTTTATGACCGGGTTAAATCTTCCCCATAGGAAAAACTTAACCCTTCCACACACTTTTCCAAAAATGATCATCTAGTCAATCCATGCTATGTAATTGTACTATTTAAGTATAATAAATACAAAACAATACAAGAACAACATGTCAACCCACTAGAGTTCCAAATGGGAAAATAATTCACCGACTCCAGATATTTTCATATCAGAGGGTTCGGCTCTGTGAAACTCCTAACTGGACCGATAAATCCTACTGATCCCTCAATATAAATATTTAAAAAATCTATCCTAATCCTACATGTATTTAAAATGACTGATTTTTGCACTTTTATGTATACATTCTTTGACAAATCTAATACGCCTAAATTTGTAATGAGGGAGCTAGGTATAATGCCAGTAGCCGAAATAATAAATGGTTATATTTTTATAGTCGGAGAATGCCAAATTCTTTTAATCTCTTTTCCTAAATCTGTATATTTTTATTCTTTCAGAAACAGATTTTTCAATATTACAGGTATTTGGAATAGCTACATCAATGATACACCTAAATTATTATTTTTTTAATTTTGTCATGTAAAACTATATTGGGTCTAATATGACTAATTATATACGTTATAATTTCCTCACTTTTTTGTCATTTCATGCAAAAATATTTAATGTAAAATTCACAAAGTTTTATAAAGCGTGGTCTTTACTCTTTTTAACAACGTTTAGATCATATTTCTCACCATGACAGTAAGGGTGATAAAACAATTGATTTGGGATCTACATGAGCGAAAAGCGAACTAATTATCCAATGAGTTAAATTAACTCCACACAGGAGGCCCCGAGGAAAATAGTTTCTCTGGGTTCATGAGTCATCCTGGGTTTGGAAGAGATCTATGTTGTAGGAGGCAGGAAATGTAGACGCCGGCAAATCGTACCATAGCCGAGCTGTCGAACTCAAAATGCGTCGTAGAAACAATCCGTTCTCATGTGACAAATGTCGACTGTATATTGTGTTTTAAAAGTTGTTTAAGTTTAAATTATTACACCTACTGAAATTACTCCCACTGGAATTACAAGTTTCAAAAAACCTAACTTAAAGTAAACTTAGCATTTTTATTTCAGGTATGAAATTTAGTAAGCACACACAAACACTATAAAACATTCATCGTAGACTTGAAGGAAAGTCAATAGATGTCGCACATAAAAATAAAAATGGATACATTTATCCTAGACACTATCTAGATTGCATTTAGTTCGGGTAGAATGTCGCAATCAAATATAAAGTTAGCAGCCAATAATATACGGAAACTGACGATAAAGGTAGCGACAGACTCGCAGCTCACATCAAAAACATACTTATAACACAATAGCGCTCGCCATACAATCCCATCATGTGTTATAAGCGCGGTTTAAATCTTCTCTAATCGGCGTTATTTTCCGGAACCGCTACCGACGCGATATAAGAAAAGTTATGCGACCCCCTCTCCGCCGTAAACAGGAGTGGGGTCATTTTTAATATAATAGTGTCACGGAGCGCAGGCAAATTGACATATCCAGAACAAAGAAATGATATTCCCTCGACCGCTTCCGAATTCAACTGACCCCCTCTACTGCCGTAGGAAGAAATCTTTTATAACGTAGTGTGTCGGCAGAAAAGATACTTTATAACACAGTATCTTTTGTGTGAGTTTCGTGTCTGTCCCTACCATAATGCTGGTAGTTCTTATCCGAAGTATGATACAGCTAAATACGACCTAAGGGGGCAGGGTCGAATTAACTCAAAGGTTAGTACAGAGACCTGGCAAGGCTAAGGTCCTGGGTTCAATTCCTAGATTCGACCGAATCTCTTGTTATTTTTTTATGTGAATACCGCATAAGAGTCCCAATAACTCCCAAACCGTTGTAGCCGGTGAAACTACGGCATCCCCAATTCTGGTATGAGGTTGTGAGTTTGAAGGTAAGTGGGGAGGGGAAGGGGATCTACGTGGGGCAGTAACAGGCTATTCAAATCTGGTCACCAAATACGGATAAAGTCATTTCAAACAATGTTTCATTTCCGAATGGTGGTCTTACACCACGGCTGTTCTGAGAGAATATTCCACTCTGGAACATGCCGCAAATACACCTTATATTATTTTGTGTGAATAATTTGTGAAAACCAAAATCAATCAACAAAAGTGTTGTGGTTGGGATGGGGGCGTGGCTAGGAATTATGGAAAGTTGTGGGAGGGAACAGAACTGACATCAAAAGGGAACAGATTTAAGATTGGGCTATAAGTTAATTTAAATTAAATTTAAATAAAATTAAATTTACTTCTGCACGCCGGGATTTGAACCTGCCACCTACAGATCCCTTGCCCCACGCCCACGGAGGCTGTTCTGATATTTCAGTTTTAATTTTTTATATCGAAATATCGTCTTCAACGACTATAAAAATTATTCGTATAAAAAACAGATTTATTGACGTTTTTTTTCCACTAGGTGTAATTCTCTCTATTTGCAATTTCGTCCACGTGTAATTCCTTGCGTATGTAATTGTGGCAGTGTAATATTAGAACTTACGTAAAATTCACACCTTATAAATCACCATTAAACCATCACATCCTGTATATCAAAAAAATCAAGTCAGGAAGTGTACAGAGATTCTTTTTAAATGAATATGATAATCCAAATAATAAAATGTGACCTTAACAGTAACAAAACGTATCTTCTCAGAATATGTATATCAAAGGAGTGGCGGTAGAAATAATATTATTGACTCTTTAATAGCAAGAATAATACATACTTTAGACGGAAAAAGTTTACGAATCTTAAACCATTGAACCTTGAAATACACAGAGAAGAAGAATGAGATTCTCTGTAGGAGTAGCATGATTGTTTAAGAAGTTCATGTATTGTAATTGCTTTGGATTAAGACTGTATTACAACGGCAAAATGCAGAAATAATTAAATGTTTATTTTTGTGACTCTTTTGCACGTTATTTTTACTCTTATTACGTTATTTTTTTATTATACTTTTACTTGAGAAACATTCAGTTTTATACTTTTTTTATTTAATGTAAATCTAATTTAATAATGTTATAATAAAGTTCTAAAAGTATTTTAGTTTTTGTATTACTGTGACAAAAAAAGTTTTATGGCCATTTTCAAACTGTGACTAGGCCACTTTGAGACGGCTTATTTATATGATTATATTTATCCTCGAATTCAATGTTTATGTGCCTAACACGATAATAATATAGCATTTATTATTAAAGTAATCATACATAAAGATAGCAGCTAATAAAAAGTTTTATAGAGCCGCGGCCCTGAAAGCCGAAGGTCCTGGGTTCGAGTCCCATATGTGACCGTGTCCTTTTCTGATTTTTCTGTTTCAGATTTTCGATTGAGTATCGCTAGTACTGTCTTCATTAATTAAAATATTACGGATATTATTATTTATCATCCCATGAAATACGGGCTTTGGGACTCTTTTCGTTCAAGAGGTTCAATTATTTATATTATTATATCTTGGTGTTGTTACGGTTTAAGGATAATGATGATTATTTCTGAATTGTCGTGTAACATCGGTCTTGTCGTGACGTATAGTGTCGGATGGTTTGAACTATTGGATCGATTCTGAAGGTTTAATATTGTTAATCTATAAGCATTGTTGGGTATCGTGTGGGTGTGTTCGTGGAATGAGGATATAACGCCGTAGATCCTGTGTGAATTTTATGGCCGTGATCATTGTAAACATGGTTTTTATATTAATAGAAACATATTGAGGGAGTTGGTAGGACTATCGACAGGATACTGCCACGTCACGCATACATCTGACGCATGCAGCTGTTGGGAGTTGAAAGTCGATACTAATATCAAGAGATAGTGTCACCAGGATGAAGAATACCATTTTCTTCCCGTTTAATTACAGAAGACCATATTTGTCCCAACTCACATAGGTATCATAGAAATCGTTTTATCTCCTTTTCCATCATAGTGAGAAGTATGATCTAAACGGTACCAAAAAGATAATACAACTCGCTTTATATTTAAATCTAAAGTTAACCGCGAAATAAATAAACGTGCACCTTCATGAATCCAAAGTTTCCAATAGCAATTTTAAAAAAAATAATTTAAACTTTGGATTATTTTTATTAATTATGTTAGCAAGTCTTGGTGGGAAGATGGATCTGAAAATGACGAAATGTTAGGAGGTGTCAATTGGTAGAGACGCCAGTTCCTGTAAAACTCTAGGATCTGGGTTAGAGTCCTGGATGCGACCGTTACCATTTTTTATTTTCTGTGTCCCTATCTCTTTCATATTATCATTGACAGAATTTCGGTTTTAACTCGACCATTTTACATTGCCTGTAAATTTGTTAGTTTCGAGATGGTGATCGTTCAAAAATTTTTTTTTTCAAATATCATTTTATTAGCATTATTTTCATTATTATGGTACTGCCGGAAGAAAGTTTGAAAACATAATTATTGTCTTTGAGAAAGTGACGTTTATTTGGATCGATTGTATAATTTCCTTAGTTGAAATAAATAAAAAAAATGTCACATAAAATATTGTAATGTTTACAGTATGCATTAATTAAGTTGTATTTAAGTTCCCACTTATACATCTCATGATCTGAGTGGAAATTTTTTGTTTTGATTTAAAATAAGAGAAAATTAAATCATATTTTTTGAAAGTGAGGTTTTCACGGTCAAAAGTATTATATTTATTTATTTTTGGGGGTATTACGCCGTGTTGTGCTACCTCCTTATTCAGCAAACATTTCGGACATCGTTTCAGTATCCACGTCACATCTGTCACATATGCACGGAGAAAAATGTTATTCTAAAATACGAACATTTTATTCGTAAAAACGGTTAAAAACGGGACTGAAGTTCTTACGAACAAATTAACAGTGTTTTAATGTTTATTGGCGGGAAAATGTAAGAATAATTTTTTGGCATACGTACGAAATTACGTACACCAACAAATCATTCTTACATGTTTCCGCCAATGAACATTGAAATCCTGTTAATTTGTTCGTAAGAACTTCAGTCCCGTTTTAACCCTTTTACGAATAAAATGATCGTACTTTAGAATAAAAAATTTCTCCGTGTGCCCTTACAATAATCACTACGTCGCGTGAGTCGAATATTTTTATGTATGTCATTTAATTTGAAATATTCTTTTTTCAATGTGTCATGTTGTATTTAAATTCATCTTGATTCGTTTCCGTCATGGTCTCTTTTACTTTCAATTTAACGGTTATGTCGCATTTTATTTTAAATTTTACAACAAATTTGTCATTGTATTATTTTTTCTATGCTTTTACTAGAAGCGAAAGTGTCAACTCATTTCGAAACTATGGTCATGAATTCATTCCAAAAACTCAATCATTCCATTTTTAAAAGCCTTGCAACCAACATCAAAAAACATAGCAAGTTATTTATCACGATTTATACATCACATGGATTTGCTCTCTGAAACGCACTACGAAAGTCTCCAATCTAGAAGGAATGGGACCCTTTCAGTAACGGCTTTTAAAATTATTAACTCTTTCATTGACAGCTCATACCTCTTGGCATGCTATAAATTATTCGTACCGAACAACTACCTCAGAGGTCGCCACCACGGCTTGCTCTGTATTCCACATGTCAGAATGGACGTTTTGGCCTAGCATAGCATGACAAGAGGTATGGTGCTGATAAATGATACATCCAGGTCTCTTGACATCTTCAACATTAGCCTTGAAGGTTTCAAGAATAATTTTAAACAAGAACTGTAAAATATATATTATTGTAAAATTTTCATTTATTTTATGTTATGTATATGTCATGTGTCAAAAAAAAAGTTTAACTGAACTATTTATAAGCAATTAACAAATATATGGCAGTCATTTAACACAAGTGTTTTTGGAGTATAACCTTCAAAATGACTATGCGATCGGGCACCATATTTTGGAAAATAATAAAGAAACATTGACCAAAGAGTCCCTCTTTGGTAGAAATAAAGAAGTCATTCTATGAGCATGATTTACAATCGACTGCAGGAAGCCAGACTCTAGAGACGAACAAGGGAGAACTTTTGACCTCTTCAGCATGCCTCTCAAAACATCGCCGTGCACCGCAATGGGAGGAATAGATTTATACGTCCGTCACTCCTGGATAAACTTTCCCAGATTCCTACAAGTACCTTATGCGCATAGCATCAATGATGTAGGCATGTGATTGCAAAGAATATCTGTATAGCACATACTAAAAAGTTCCATTTGGTTCAGGGTCATGGCTATATCATCTCCCAGGTTCGTGGGAGTTACAGCATGACTTTGAGTTTTGAGAGTTGCGAAATATCACAGTAATTATAATCCACTTGGCCTAATGTCAATGTTTCTAAGAATAACATGATGACTGTACAAATATTTTCTTTGCCATACCTATAAGGAGATGAATGCATTTATAATTTGCAATATCCTCAATTAGTACAACACCAGCCGTGGATATTTCTCTTTAAACGCAGATGAAAAAAACTTAATACTCGTCATTACTTAATCACATCGTACAGACAATATTTTTAATATGATAGTACTGTCAAATTGCAATGAAGCACCTTGATAACAAACGGTGGCTGATTTCTATATAAAACACTTCTTCCATTTTCTTCTTTGGAAGGTCTTTTTAGAAAGCGAAAGAGATGAAATTAAGTAATGGATAACACTTTGTTATATTTGTTCATACAAAGCAGTTTCTTTGTTATGTGACATTTTATGATTTAGCAAGAAATATTAGATAATAACCGCACAGAGAAAAATGGTATTCTAAAATACGATCATTTTATTCGTAAAAACGGTTAAAAACGGGACTGAAGTTTTTACGAACAAATTAACAGTGTTTCTTTGTATATATTGGCGGGAACATGTAAGAATAATTTGTTGGTATACGTAATTTCGTAAGTATACCAACAAACTATTCTTACATTTTCCCGCCAATATACAATGAAACACTGTTAATTTGTTCGTAAGAACTTCGGTCCCGTTTTTAACTGTTTTTACGAATAAAATGATTGTATTTAAGAATAATATTTCTCTCCGTGGGTGTCAAAGAACACCTAAGATATTAATACAGTAACGGCTTCTCTGAATTTGCAAACCATCTTATAGAAACAGACCATATTTTTTTATTAAAATACAGGCACAACTTTATTGCATAAAAACGGAAAAGGTATCAAATTAAATATGATTTAAGATATTCACGGCTAAAAGTATTTTTGTTGTTTATTTTTGCGATGTGATGCCGTGTTACGCTAACTCTTTCTTTAGCCGACGTTTCGGACAACGTTACAGTGTCCATCATCAGGGCAGATGTCTTGGACGTTTATCTGAACTATTTATATGCAAACAATTAATATACCAATAATAACACAAGTGTTTTATTCAGAGTATAACCTTCAAATTACCTACTGTGCGATTAACGCCTCGTTTAGGAAAACAAACGACAAGCCTCCAGAGACGAACAAGGGAGACATTTTGACCTCTCCACCAGGACTCTCAAAACATCGCCTTCGTCATCGTCACTCCTCGATACACTGACTCCCAGATTCCTACCCTATGCGCGTAGCTTCAATGATGTATGTATGTGATTGCAATGAATAATTACAATGTAGTACATACTTAAAAGTTCCATTTGGTTCAGGGTCATGGCTGTTACATCTCTGCCTCGATGATGGACACTGTAACGTTATCCGAAACGTCGGATAAAGAAGGAGTTTGCTTAACACTGTATAACATCCCAAAAATAAACAAACAAAAAAGGTATTAGATTGGATAACTTAGAAGCACTAGAGCTAAGGAAAGCCAAAAACATTAATAGCAAAGTAATTAACAACCAAATAAATCTAAATAAAATTTCGATAATAAGGTTGTTCCCCATTGGCAAAGAACATTCATTTCCCAATCCTCAGTCTATCCTTACTTTAGTTACTGGAGGAGCCCATTCCTTTTTTTTCAATCCACTGTGAAAATAGAATATATTATAATACATGTTACTAATTAGATATTAGTAGAGACTATACTGCCCTGAAGAAGCTACACGGAGAAAATTTTTATTCTAAAATACGACCATTTTATTCGTAAAAACGGGTTAAAAAAGTTAAAAAAAGTTCTTACGAACAAATTAACAGGATTTCAAGGTTTATTGGGGGGAAAATGTAAGAATAATTTGTCCCGCAAATAAACATTGAAACACTGTTAATTTGTTCGTAAGAACTTCAGTCCTGTTTTTAACCGTTTTTACGAATAAAATGATCGCATTTTAGAATAACATTTTTCTCCGTGTACAGTGTTATCAAAACACAGTCGGCATAAATTATAAAAAATAAAAGTGGTATAAAAAAATTAATTGTTTTATTTTAAATTACTTAGTTATATTTTCGAGTTTATTATTTCTTATCTACAGAAGAATACTCAAAATAAGCTGGATGGACAGAGTTACGAATGTAGATGTTATGGTTCGGATGAATAAAGAAAAATAAGTTATTAAAACAATAAAAATCCGAAAACTTCAATATCTAGGACACATGATGAGACATCCGGAGAAGTACGAGATCTTGCATCTCATAATGCAGGGAAAGATTGCCGGAAGACGGGGCCCTGGAAGAAGGCTAAAAAACTTGAGGCAGTGGTTTGGCCAGTCTACTGTAGAGCTGTTCCGTAGTAAACAAAGTCCACATAGCCAACATGATAGCCAACGTCCGTTAAGAGTGTTTTACCAGAGAATACCGGAAATTAATCATTTTTAAATCACTTTCTAGGCGTATTGACTATTTTTTTCAAAAAAACATAAATTGATTTTGAAAGATTATTATTTTATCTGGTACACGCAGTTTTAAAATTTTGAAAAACTAAGTGTATTTAAAATATACTAAGGTTATACCGTTGGTCGTTGGCAGATTTGTTCAATTTTCTAACGATAGATTCCATTAGACAACACAAATTTCCAATCATATAATCATACAAAAAAATAAATCATTATATAATCTAGTCGACACAGTTTACAAGATTTAAATTTTAGACAAATTAAAATCATTAAAAAATAAATCCTAGAACGTGTATTGTGACAAAAATACCTCAGTTTTTTTTTAAATATTTCAGATTTTTTTTACACGCTTATTTTGTTTAGACATTATTGAAAAATTATAAATTATTTTGATATAAAATTAATTTTAAGAAGTATATAATTTTCACTTATTCACCCCGTTTGATAATTTTTATGGCAGTTCGAGACATAAATTCTCGCAACTCATTAGCTGCTGAGATGCGGCCGTGAGAGGTCCTGTGTTCGCGTCGCTCTTAAGATGATAGACTTCGCTTTTCGGCCCATACAAAAAGGACGCCCGGGAAAAAACACTTTTCTACATCGAAAATTGCACAAAATGAATATATTTTTTTATACTGCTTTCTAGAGGGTGAAAACTATGTCAGTATGTTTTCGAATTTTCGATGCGTTTCGTATTAACGTAAACATTCACTGACAAACATGTACGATATATCAAAAAATATTATTTAAGGAAAAAGTGCTGCTAACTCAACTCTCATAAAGAATTATAAAATTATAAAAAGCTACCGACGTAGCTTCTTCTTTCTTAAAAATTTTTTTTTTTAAAATTTCAATTTCGTGAAAGTTTTGGTGTAGAAAAGTGTATTCTCCATAAACCCCTTTTCGAGCGATTTCTGTGGGTAAATTTGAGCGTTGTCTCATTCGCACATTTCGCATTCGCATGTATTGTAAGTGTGCGTGAGCTTATTGTGAGCGGGACAGAATGACAGACGCGGGTATTCCGCGTGTGGTTCAAAGTCTAGCCTCTTAATAACAAAATTTTGCATTAAATTTAAAACTAATGCCATTTAGCTTCATGTTGGCAAAAAGATCTGCGCGCAGCGCTGTTAACAAAAAACGGAATAATGGATTGCTGGATATTACCCCATAAACGGACAAGGCACGAGAAGAAGAACTAGTTATATTTTCTGTACATTCCCCTAAAGTGACTATACAAGTATTTTTATTTTTACATTAGCTTCACACAGGAGGCCCGGAAGGAAAAATTCCCTCAGGGCCTATGTCATCTTTGAAGATGCTGTGTGGAGGGAAAGGAAGGAGAGGAAGTCCTCGGAAGGAAAAAGGTTTGAGGGGTGGGTAGGAATCTGGGGATAAATATGTCCAGGAGTGATGGACGCGTGAAGCCATAACACCCACTCCAAGGCCCCCAAATCCCGGACAAACCTAACCCCATGAACCCGGGCACCCCTGCTAAGTCACCAAATGTAGCGAACCACTTGGGGTGACCTGTGGCAGAGGTGTTGGTCGTCCAATAAATGGTGCCCGGGGAGGCGGTACCCATACCCGCCTCCCAAGTATGTCGGAGGATCAACTGTCATGGAACTATGTTTTTACATTGCCAGTTATAATTCGGGTCTGAAAGGGTTAAACACGTAAGCAATCGCATCAAATTCAAAACGTCATTAAAATTAATAATCTAACAGATTAAATGTCACTACACCCTAAATAAATGGGTTATAAATTATCGACAGTAACATGTTTATTGTGTATTAAATATGCTCTTTTACTTTCGAGTTTATAATGTCTAATTATATACTAGATATCGTTTGCATTTATTGACTGTATTAATTTGGTTTTAATCGCTTAATGTTATATTTTATAAGTTGGCTTGACGGTTATTACCGTATTATATATTTATACAGGAATAGTAAAATCCATACCGTTTTTTCTTTATTTTTATAAATAACTGACGTGTCCGAGTAACAATGTTTTTTTAAATTTATTTAGTGATGTCCACTGAATGAGTTTTTTTTAGTTTTGGTATCTTCTATCCCTAATTAAGAGCCATTGACCAGCGGCTGACAATAGTTAGAAGTACATAGAGGTTCCAATGAGAAAGATCGATTGTTCCAGGTATCAATTTTTTAAAATTAAATATTAAATATCGATTTATTTCATTCTAAACTTGCTTTAATAAAAAACTTTATTCAAGTAAGCAATAGAAATGCTCAAAACGCACGATGATACATTATTAAATATAGTGTACTTCTTGTAAGTATTTTTTTATCACAAGTTTTTATAATTTTTCTATAATATCTAAAAAAAATAAGTGTGTAAAAAAATCTGAAATATTTTAGTTTGCAACATCTTAAATAAATAGAAAAACTGAGGTATTTTCGTCACATAATACGTTTTCGGATTTATTTTTTAATGATTTTAATTTAACAAAAAGTAAAATTTTTAAAATGTGTTGACTAGATTTTGTTGTATGATTATATGATTTGAAATTTGTGTTGTATAATACAATATGTCGTTTGAAAATTGAACAAATGTGCCAACGAGCAACGGTAAAACCTTAGTATATTAAAAATATACTTAATTATTAAAAAAATTATAAATGTGTTTACTAGGTAAAATAACAATCTTTCAAAATCAATTTATGTATTTTTTTTGTAAAAAACTATCAATACATCTAGAATTTGATTTAAAACCAAATCTGCATTGCCATCTCCTTCCCCTCTCTGCTACCTTCAGCCTCACAACATATGGCACTTGCTCCAGAAGGTTGGGAGCAGTTGGAACTTTTGTGCAATACCTACTTGCATAAAAAAGAAAAAAAATGTTCGAGATGTTCGGTTCCCACGATGAATGCTATTTTAAAATCGACATATAAATCGAGTGCATCACTATCCACGTAATTGATTCATCTGGGTGTCTAGCACGGTTGATCGATTAAGGTTTTATCGATTGTGTTAGTAAATTGACATCGTTCCCGAGCATGACTGCAGATCACTAACGAACAAGCAGCAGATCAAAATCACTAAATGTTCTTAAATTATTCGACGTGAAATTTACATTAGCGATCTGCAGTCATGCTCTGGAAAGATAGCAAGTTATCGTAATTTTTGATAAATCCATTATAATAAAATCTCTATAATAAAATCAAAATAAATGAAATATTATTATGTACTATGCACTAGTACAGTCAGTAATTAACTATGGAATTATTGGATGGGGATGTGCATATAAAAAAATTGTAAACCCTGTAAATGTGGTTCAAAAACTAATTATTAAAGTCATTTTAAAAAAAGAACCTACATTCCCTTCTGCAACATTGTTCAAAATTTTCGAAGTTTCAAAAATTGAAGATCTCTATAAAAAAGACTCAATATTACAAATATTCAAAGATAAGACATTAAAAAATAATAAAGTTAACTCATCGTTAAGACGTAAATATAATATCCAAATTCCATTATTTTCTACTCAACAAATGCAAAATAATTATCTATACAAAGGGATAACTTACTTCAATAGCCTTCCCGAAGAAGTAAAAAAAATAAGTGATTTAGCATTATTCCAGAAAAAGATCAAACTGTTCTTAAAAAACTGTATGCAATAAAACCATGTAACCTTAATCCTGTAAATCAAACCATCAAATATTGTATAATGTCTTCCTTAATCTAGTCCTTAAGATATTATATTAATTATGGACTAAAAATTGTATATTCTTACATAACACCTACACCAAGCTCAAGAGCCAGTTCTCTTAATTGGTGTAGAAACCAAAAAATGATGTTTTCACCTTTTTGTTATACCTTTTTATTATATTTTTGTTTTTATTTAGTTATTCTATTGTTAAACAATGATTAAAATGTAAAATTGTTGTGTGTAAGAGGTGAAATAAATTGAAATAAATAAATAAATATATGCCTAAAAATATATTTATTAACGTATCCGAAACTAAAAACTGTTTTTGAAAGGTGGTAAAATTACATTAAAATTTTGTATTTAAAGGAAAATATATAATTTTTGAAATACATAAAAAACTTTTAAAAATGGCTCCCTTTACATTTTTTTCAAAATAAAAATTGGGGATAATTAAAAAAAAAACACGCATAGTTTATTAGAAAATAATATTTTAAACTTTATCGCTATTTTACTTTTTAGTCATACCATACAAAAGAATTAATAAAAAAATCATTATTCCCTAATTAAACTTTCTTAAATTTTTTCGAACACCTTACAAGAGTTCCAACTGCTCCCGTCTGAAGCCAGTGAGACTATGACATCCCCAATTGGGGTGTGTTGTGAGGCTGAATGTAAACGAGGAAGGGAAGGAGATGGGGAAGAGGAAGGTGGGGAAGTACCTGGTTATTCAGATCTAGTCACTAAACACGGGTAAAGCCATTTCAAGCAACGTTTCAATTCTGAATGGTGGTCTTACACCATAGCGGTACTGATGTGCCGCAAATATAGTAAATATTATTTTTAATTAATTAATTGTGAAATAAAACAAATTAATAAAATAAAATTTATTTTGAATATGAACCCGCTACCTTCGGAATGGGAGTCCAAAGCCTTGCCCCTGGACTACGCCGGCCGTCATAGATATATATACATTTTAATTATTTTTTGGTAAATTTTTTTTTTTTTTTTTAAATTGATAAACTAATGTTTTAAGACAAGATTTTTTATGCATAGCACAAAGGGTAACAATTATTATAAGCAATAATTATTAGCCTGAAACACTCATCAATATTGAAACCTCTCCCGAGAAAAGATATATGTCGCCGACGGGACTCGAATCCGCACCCCTCTGTTTGCCGGACAGGAGCTCTACCATTAAGCTACGGCGGGATACCTCCTACCCGCCAAATGATTCAATATATACCTAGTGTTTCATTCAACAATTATCGCTTATTATATTTTTTCACCTGCAAACAACCAACTTTATTTTATATGAGTTTATCAATTTAAAAAAAATAATCAATATTTGACGAGTTAAAGTATTTTCACCAACAAATGTAGATATAATGTCTCGACGCCACCTAGTGAGAGAGTTAGCACTTGCATGCCTTTCTCATATAAAATAAAGTTGGTTGTTTGCAGGTGAAAAAATATAATAAGCGATAATTGTTGAATGAAACACTAGGTATATATTGAATCATTTGGCGGGTAGGAGGTATCCCGCCGTAGCTTAATGGTAGAGCTCCTGTCCGGCAAACAGAGGGGTGCGGGTTCGAGTCCCGTCGGCGACATATATCTTTTCTCGGGAGAGGTTTCAATATTGATGAGTGTTTCAGGCTAATAATTATTGCTTATAATAATTTTAATTTTACTATAAAGCGTGTTCTTTTCTCTTTCTAACATCGTTTAGATCATATTTCTCACCATAATAGCAAGGGAGATACAAATATTTCTATGAGACCTATATGAGATGTTCCGAAAAGCGAACGAATTAGCATGAGAGGTTAAATCTTCTGTATTTTCTGAATCCTGACTTCACTTTCCACCTCCAAGGACGCACGCACCTGTCTCTGTTTACCTCCGGTTAGCATGTTCCGAGTTCTGATCACAATCAGTGCTTTATTGTGATCAGAAATTACTAATAAACATAAACTTTGGTCTCAGAATCTACCGCAAATCGGTAAAATACGAATTGGCTTCCGATAAAATGAAACAAAATAATGAGTCTAAAATGTAATAACCCAAATATATGGAGAACCCTAATAACAATAATTACCATAGTGCTATCAATATTTGTTAATTAAGCCCTAAGCAACAAGGAGGGAATATCCCAACATTACCAAAATAAAATATCAGTGATCACAAACCTTTTCAATTATATAAATTCATATAGATTCATGTCAATTACAAATAACCTTTTACTATGTATCATCATTCATAATTTTAATAATAAACTTTATAATTATCTATATGTATCGTAACTTAACAAAATAACTGATAATACCTTAAATTAACAAAATAGAAACATTCATCATATAGAGACAATGTTGTGCGCCCCTGCCTAAGTTTGTATAAATTCCGTAGCATAAGAATTTCAACTACCAGACTGAAAATGTCCGTAGTAGGACGAAACCGGTCCTGGTGTAAATAAACAAGTGGAACAAAGTGAAAAAAATTGTTTAATTTCATATCTAAAACAAAATAATGCTGTGGTTACCTCTAAAATATGTAATATGAATGATTATTTAATTTTTAATCATTGAAGACGATATAAGCGACTCTCAAACAAAATTTTAAAACAGTAAAATCAGTTAACGCGTCGGAAAACATTCTAATTTATTCGTGTTTGCAAAACACAAAAAAATGTCTTCCCAAAGGCACTTCAATAAACAGAATTTAAAAACAAACGATTATTTCTTTATAATATTTAAACGCACCAGACTTTTAGGTCCGAGTTGAGTTTTCCCCATAGGAAAAACTAAACCCTTTCACACATTTTTTCATAAAAATGATCATCTAGTATATCCACGCTATGCAAGTGTATTATTATTATTATTATTATTTTTTTTTTTTTTTCAGAATAACATTTTTTTTTTTTATTTATTTTTTTTTTACAAATACAGTTATTATACATTGTATATATATTTTTTTAATACATTTTTTTAAATATCGTGTTTCACCTTTTTTTTGAGCAATGCTCGTGTAAAAAAGGTGGAGCAGCGAAAAACAATTCAACATATATTTTTAAAATGTGTAGTAAGGATAATGAAAATTATAATATTTAATTTTTTTATATATGTATATCATACATTATACGTAAGTATAATGTATGATATATGATATACATATATATGATATATATATTATTATATAAGTATAATTAATACAAAACAATACAAGAACAACATGTTAACCTACTAGACTATTAAATGGGAAAATAATTCACCGACTCCAGATATTTTCATATCAGAGGGTTCGGCTCGGTGGAATTCCTAATTTGACCGAAAAATCCTACTGATCCCTCAATATAAATCCCTACATGTATTTAAAATGACTGATTTTTGCATTTTTATAAGCAAATTTTTTGACAATGAGAGAGCTAGGTATAATGCCAGAAGCCGAAATAACAAATGTTAATATTTTTATAATCTGAGAATGCCAAATTCTTTTCATTTCATTTCCTAAATCTGTATACTTTCTTTTTTTTTCAGAAACAGATTTTTCAATATTACAGGAATTTGGAATAGCTACATCAATGATATAAGTTATTTTTTTAAATTTTGTCATGTAAAACTATATCGGGTCTATTATGACTAATTCTGTTACTTTATTTTATATGAGTTTATCAATTTAAAAAAAATAATCAATATTTGACGAGTTAAAGTATTTTCACCAACAAATGTAGATATAATGTCTCGACGCCACCTAGTGAGAGAGTTAGCACTTGCATGCCTTTCTCATATAAAATAAAGTTGGTTGTTTGCAGGTGAAAAAATATAATAAGCGATAATTGTTGAATGAAACACTAGGTATATATTGAATCATTTGGCGGGTAGGAGGTATCCCGCCGTAGCTTAATGGTAGAGCTCCTGTCCGGCAAACAGAGGGGTGCGGGTTCGAGTCCCGTCGGCGACATATATCTTTTCTCGGGAGAGGTTTCAATATTGATGAGTGTTTCAGGCTAATAATTATTGCTTATAATAATTTTAATTTTACTATAAAGCGTGTTCTTTTCTCTTTCTAACATCGTTTAGATCATATTTCTCACCATAATAGCAAGGGAGATACAAATATTTCTATGAGACCTATATGAGATGTTCCGAAAAGCGAACGAATTAGCATGAGAGGTTAAATCTTCTGTATTTTCTGAATCCTGACTTCACTTTCCACCTCCAAGGACGCACGCACCTGTCTCTGTTTACCTCCGGTTAGCATGTTCCGAGTTCTGATCACAATCAGTGCTTTATTGTGATCAGAAATTACTAATAAACATAAACTTTGGTCTCAGAATCTACCGCAAATCGGTAAAATACGAATTGGCTTCCGATAAAATGAAACAAAATAATGAGTCTAAAATGTAATAACCCAAATGTATGGAGAACCCTAATAACAATAATTACCATAGTGCTATCAATATTTGTTAATTAAGCCCTAAGCAACAAGGAGGGAATATCCCAACATTACCAAAATAAAATATCAGTGATCACAAACCTTTTCAATTATATAAATTCATATAGATTCATGTCAATTACAAATAACCTTTTACTATGTATCATCATTCATAATTTTAATAATAAACTTTATAATTATCTATATGTATCGTAACTTAACAAAATAACTGATAATACCTTAAATTAACAAAATAGAAACATTCATCATATAGAGACAATGTTGTGCGCCCCTGCCTAAGTTTGTATAAATTCCGTAGCATAAGAATTTCAACTACCAGTCTGAAAATGTCCGTAGTAGGACGAAACCGGTCCTGGTGTAAATAAACAAGTGGAACAAAGTTAAAAAAATTGTTTAATTTCATATCTAAAACAAAATAATGCTGTGGTTACCTCTAAAATATGTAATATGAATGATTATTTAATTTTTAATCATTGAAGACGATATAAGCGACTCTCAAACAAAATTTTAAAACAGTAAAATCAGTTAACGCGTCGGAAAAAATTCTTATTTATTCGTGTTTGCAAAACACAAAAAAATGTCTTCCCAAAGGCACTTCAATAAACAGAATTTAAAAAAAAAACGAATACTTCTTTATAATATTTTAATGCACCAGACTTTTAGGTCCGAGTTTAGTTTTTCCCATAGGAAAAACTAAACCCTTTCACACATTTTTCATAAAATTGATCATCTAGTATATCCACGCTATGCAAGTGTATTATATAAGTATAATTAATACAAAACATTACAAGAACAACATGTTAACCTACCAGACTATTAAATGGGAAAATAATACACCGACTCCAGATATTTTCATATCAGAGGGTTCGGCTCGGTGGAATTCCTAATTTGACCGCTAAATCCTACTGATCCCTCAATATAAATCCCTACATGTATTTAAAATGACTTTTTTGACAATGAGAGAGCTAGGTATAATGCCAGTAGCCGAAATAACAAATGGTAATATTTTTATAATCTGAGAATGCCAAATTTTTTAAATTTCATTTCCTAAATCTGTATACTTTCTTAGTTTTTCAGAAACAGATTTTTCAATATTACAGGAATTTGCAATAACTACATAAATGATATAAGTTATTTTTTTAAATTTTGTCATGTAAAACTATATCGGGTCTATTACGACTAATTGGTCTGTCTGTTAGTATAGTTTTATCATAGTATATTTTAAAGAAATTATCTTCTAAAAATGAATTTGGTTCGTATTCATAATACGGTACTATATTATGACAGTCAATCATGTTATGTTTAATTACCAAACTTTGGTAATTAAACATAACATGAAATATTATAATTTGAGATTTAACTCTTTAAGTTAAAAGGTTAAAAATAAAAAGATTATTTCTTTTATTGCATCCAACGCACGCCGGGTACTCGCTAGTATATCATAAATTTGTATAGCGCCCTTGAGGTGATTTATCTCAAAAATGGTGTTACACAAATCATCCAAAGATAATATATTTGTTGTCGGTGCATTTTTAAGATGTCATGACGAATCTCTTGAAAAACGCTAAGTGTTCTAAAACACAGTCTACCGTGTACAATACTACACCATTTGTAGTTCTCACGCTTAAACTTAGGCTTGGAATAAATTCCATGCACCTTCCTTTGTGGTCCGCAAACCTGACGCTGGTTTCGACACCTCCGATGTAACATTTAACGATGTGCGGTTATCTGTAACAACACGAGGAACTTCTGCAAAAGGTCAGCAATAGAGGACTGGATATCAGTGGCGTTTTGGAATTTAATATGTATATAAATGATGTGATAATTGAAGAAAACACTAAAGCAGTTGGCCTGTAAGAAATTCTAATTGGTTTGATTTATTTATTTTTCACTAATATATCATGGAGACAATAACAAATTAAACAGGCATGGGGACAGATTTACTATTTTGTGACATGCGTTAAAAGATTGTCAATTGCTGAACTGTCTGCAAGTTGACATTGAAAATATCGATCGTCAATGCAAAATTGTTAAGAATCGTTCTGTTTAGTGGCGGGTTTTGATAGGCAGAAGTCCTTATTTCGGAGTATAAAAAAAAGTACCTTTATGAGATCTCCCACGAGTATACTTGTTAGGGACATATAAGTTAACCGTTTTCTATATGTAAGGGTTGAGTATACTTCCAGAGATTGTTTATCTAAAAATATTTTTCGGCGAGCATCAACAAGGATAGTATGGATAGAAATTTGATTAGGGATTTAGTAGGACCAATAACAGGACGCTCTCTCACCTCTCTCTCTCTCACACACACACACCTAATAGCCGGCCGTCCGTGGTTGAGAGGTAAGGCTTTCGACTCCCAATCCGAAGAGGAATGGGCGGAAGTATCTTGGTCCGCATATCTGGTCACCGAATACGGCTAAATCCATTTCATGCAAAGTTTCATTTCTGAATAGTGGTCTTGCACTATGGCGATACTGAGAGTACGTTCCAATCTGGAACGAGCCGCAAATATATTGCGTATTATTTTTAATTATTTAATTAACATTTTTTTACCCTTATTATATACAAGCTTCTTCCCGCGACTTCGTCTGCGCAGGATTAGTACTTCGAGTAGCCTATTTTCTTTTCCTAGGTCCCATCTATGAACATGACAAAATTCTTAATCTATTTATTTAAAATATCTATAATTCTTGATTCGATTCAACGTATTACGCGAGTACTTCAAATGAATTCACTAATTTAAAAAATTTCTAAAATAGAATTTGTATTTAACAATCATTGTTATGCAAAATGTCATCATAAAACGTCATTAATAAAAATGTCATCAATAAACAAAAATTATTATTTATAATATAATATTGAAAATAGCTAGCTTTATTAGATTATAGCCTATATGTTATTCTGATGTATGAGCTATATGTTTGTAAAGTTTCATTAAAATCCATTCAGTAGTTTTTGAGCGAAAGAGTAACAAACACACATACATCCATACAAACTTTCGCGTTTATAATATTAGTAAGATGTAAATGATGCCAACCGTTTGTTTTATAATTTACTTCACCTTTTTGTACTGGTTTTCATCCTGTTTTTGCAAAATAAATAATTAATTTCTCTAGAAAATATCAAGTAGATGAAGATATTCATTCATCTATTTTGCAAATTTTCCTAATTCTCTACTCCCACCCATAACGCCACGCCCCTTCCGATGTCAAATATTTCAAGGACTGGTGCATCGCCTTATTGGGAAGAAGTCTCGATACTTGTGGAGTTGAATACCAGATATCATGGAGGTAGGAGACATGGACAAACACTAAATGACAACTATGGTGGACTTTATTAAAGGGAGTGGTGTAATGTCAAGGGAATAAGGTGAAACATGCAATTCAGCACAGCTGGCTTTATTCCATAGTCACATAGTGATTTATTTGTCACACAACATCAAAACAAGTAGTCGCATGGTGCTATTTTTGTCACCATATGATACGTCTTCATAAAAGTTGTTCTATCTCCCTTTCTTTTATGTTCAGAAATATGATATAAAAAGTTTTAGAAAGGGGGAACAACAGGCTTACTTTTTGCATTCAAAAGTTTAACATGGACCCTCAGTTATAATTTGAAATAATTCTAAAAAACAGAAAACCGTCAAACCTTCTATTTTAAAAATGGATTATTTTTAAATTCTTAACTAGCTTCTGCCCGCGACTTCATCTGCGTAGGATTAGTACTTCGAGTAATCTATTTTCTTTTCCTAGGCCCCATCTATGTTTATACCAAAATTCTTAACCTATTCATTTAAAATATCTATAATTCTTGATTCGATTCAACGTATTAGGTGAGTAGGTACTTCCAAATAAATTCTCTAATTTAAATATTTTCTAAAATAGAATTTTGATATAACAATCATTGTTTTGCAAAATGTCATTAGCAAACTTTGACATTTTCTATTAAACAATAATTATTATTTTCAACAAATTTAAAAATAATAGCTAGCTTTATAAATTATAGCCTATATGTTATTCTGATGTATGAGCTATATTATTGTAAAGTTTCATTAGAATCCAGTCAGTAGTTTTTGTGTGAAAGAGTAACAAACATACATACATCCATAAAAACTTTCGCGTTTCTAATATTTGTAAGATTCGAAAAAGTGAGGTGAAGATAAACTATTTCATAAAAATAAATGTCTGTTTTTTAGTTTCATTTATAAAATAGTAAATAGGGCTTACAAAAAAAACTGTTCGTAAGCGATTTTAAAAATATTGTTGATGTTTAAAAATTTAATATTTTTTCTCGCCCATGTTTTTTTATTTAATAAAATCAGTAAGAATCTGATATCTGTTTTTAAAAACAGTTTTTCATTATGAGAAAATTAAAAATAGCGGATTTATTTGAAATTGATTTTCAAGCGGTAAAATTACTAAATAATTCTGTAATCTGACAGATATGTCTTATTTGATTATTTTAAACAAGGGTCGTCTTGTGGAGAAAAATAAGAGATTTATGTTGTAGGAGGGAGGAAGCACAGAGGCCGGCAAATCGTTCCAAAGTAGATCTAACGAACTGAAAAACCTGCCGTGGAAATTACTAGTTCTCTTATGACAAAAATGTCAACAGTGAACAAATATGTTGGAAGGGAGCAATGATTCTAGTTCCCCGTTTTCCCCCAGTTTTTTTATAGAGAATACCTCACAAGAGTCCCAACTGCTCCCGTCTGGAGCCAGTGGGACTATGGCATCCCCAATTGGGGTATGTTGTGAGGCTGAAGGTAAGTGGGGAAGGGAAGGAGACGAGGAAGAGGAAGGTGGGGAAGTACCTGGCTATTAAGATCTAAGTCACTAAACACGGCTAAATCCATTATTAAGCAACGTTTCAATTCTGAATGGTGGTCCTACACCAGGGCGATACTGAGAGTATCTTCCACTCTGGAACGTGCCGCAAATATAGTATATATTAATTTTTATCAATTAATTGTGAAATAACACAAATTAATCAAATAAAATTTATTTGCACACGCCGGGTTCGAACCCGCGACCTTCCGATTGGGAGTCAAGTGTCTTACCACTCGACCACGGACGGTCGTCAATACAGGTAGAACAAGGACAGCAATCCCACCTGAAGCGCTTACTTTAAAGATACACGAATTTATCAAATAACCGGCCATTCCTGCTCAGATTTAAGGGTTTTTTTCTATTTGAGTATTTTGGTGGTCTAGATCAGAAATGGCTGCCTAATTCAACAATGGGCGCATTTGTGATTTGTACGGGGCTCAATCTCCAATCAAGGTCGCTCGCAATCGCCGTCGTAATTATATACATTCGTCGACTTTGTTATTTAAGATTCTAGAGTGTCGTCGAAGATACATACTTGCCAAACGTCAAAAGTTATTCCATTCGAACAACAAGTGGATCAAACCAGTCGACACCGACAAAACTCGGTCATAATCTAGAACATTGTATCCTAACCGAAGATCATTTCTATGAAGGGCAGGCATCGTATATTTTTATTCAGACCAATTACGGCCGAGAATTCAAAATTCAACTTGCGATCCTGCCTTTGCAACTGTACAGAGCGGTTCCGATGAGAAAGATCGATTACCAATTTTTAAACTAATAACTCAATATCCCCTTTATTTCATTAAAAATGTGCATTAATACACGGAGAAAAATGTAATTCTAAATTACGATAATTTTATTCGTAAAACGGTTAAAAACGGGACTGAAGTTCCTACGAACAAATTAACAGGTTTCAATGTTAATTGTCGGGAAAATGAAAGAATAAATTATTATTATTAATTATTAGAACAAATTTCGTACGTAGATATACATTATTGGAACAATGTACTTTTTCGTCGTATCGTCATGTAGTATTATCAGGGCAACTCTTTGACCAAATAATAAAATATTTCTAAACGAATGTTTTATAAATATGGCCTGATAAATTATAGTGAGGGTAAAAATCAATTCTTTATTTTTGCCGCTATTAATCTGTTTTCGTGACTATAGTTTATTTATTTTCATCTCACTAATTTATTCTTCCACCTCTTCTAAAATAATCATTACAGTCAGCTTAATTAGCGTAGGTATTTACTTTATTGCGCACCGCCGGTTACTAATGAACTCTACTTGACAACAGGCGAACACTTTGTGGTGAGGTAAGTAGCGAGTTACTCGCCACTCGACTTACTACTTGTCAGGTGCGAAAAAAGGTTTTAGAGTAGTAAACCCGCCAGCCATTTCTAAGAAAGCGCGGTCGTAATTTCATATCGCGGTAAGCCACCCCAAGTGGTTCGTTACGTTTGGTGACGTAGCAGGGGTGCCCGGATTCATGAGGTGAGATTTGTCTAGGTTTACCTATCTACTGCCGTATCAGGAGATACTGATTGCGGGAGACCTAACCTAGACCTCTCCAGCCCATCAACCCACCACCTTTCACCATAGTGGAAGGGATTAATTCATATGTCCGTCACTCCTAGACACGTTCGCTCCCAGATTCCTACCTACCCCTCAAACCATTTTGCTTTCCAGAAATTCTTCTCCTTACTTTCCCTTAAAGGACCTTCCACACAGCATCCCTGAATTTTTTTCGACAATGTCCTGTGGAGATAATGTAAAAAAA
Organism: Limnephilus auricula; assembly: GCA_951813805.1. Taxonomy (NCBI): domain Eukaryota; kingdom Metazoa; phylum Arthropoda; class Insecta; order Trichoptera; family Limnephilidae; genus Limnephilus; species Limnephilus auricula. The sequence goes on from OX638417.1 coordinate 8,985,861, forward strand.
ATAACTTTTTTTTTTCGTTTGTTTTTGGGGTGTTATGCCGTGTTGCGCTACCTCCTTCTTAAGCCGACGTTTCGGACAGCGTTGCAGTGTCCATCATCAGGGCAGATCCGGCAGATCCGACGATGTGTAATTGTTAGGGTTGGACATCGTCGGATCTGCCGGATCTGCCCTGATGATGGACACTGCAACGCTGTCCGAAACGTCGGCTAAAGAAGGAGGTAGCGCAACACGGCATAACACCTCAAAAACAAACAACGAAAATGCTTTTGGCCGTGAAAATCAAAAATCGTATCTAAAAAAAGAACGTCTTAGAAACGTCTAAAACGTCGGAAACACATACATATTCACAGGTCTGCCAATATAATCATCTCTTCAACCCTTCGATATTCAAGAATACGACAAACACTTAAATGGAACATTCTACAAAGTTCTTCGAGACTACGTGTAATTTTTCGATCGCAGTTGATCGCATAATAAACGATTCTTTAACGATATTCGAGAATCGAGCCCCAGCAGTCGTGTAATTGTGTTTTATTTATTTGTATTATGCCAGGGACAAACACAGCGTTAAAAGCGCCGGCGTTATTTGGCTTGACCTATTTCACCACATCGCTCGCCATACATTTACAATGGTAATCTATGGCGAGGGATATGCTGAAATAGGCCAAGCCAAATAATGCTAGCGCTTTTAACGCTGCGTGTGTCACTGGCTTTAACATAAACCAACTCGATATATTTATGCGAGTGTTATCTAAATCCACTTTTCTGTAGTTAAATGCATTTAATTATAAATATAACGCAGTAAACAAGCTTTCAGAAGGTCTCCTATATGTAAAGTAACAAAACAACAATTATTCAAGATGATCCCACTCTCTGGTTTACATTCAACCTTAATCGTTGGATTATGCCACAGTAATTGTACACCTCTAACCGTCAGTTAAATGTAATCCCACAACGCAAGCCCTAGAAATGTTTCACATCTTCGCTATATTCCTTTACCTTTATATTATTTATAACTTTCAACCTTGATATTTAAGTTTACATTCCAATTCTTACCTGTCTTCGGTATTCTGTATCGATTCAAAGATAAACTGAGAGATGCGATATTATTTCTAATAATTATTCTTTGTTATAAGTACAGGGTTACTAGAAAGATGTTACAACTTTCAATTTTGAATTGCCGACACTATTATATTTAAATATTTTTTGATTTGTATTTATGTACCGCCCCATCCTATAATGCCGTATTGTATAATTGATTGACAGAAAGCCACTAAAATTAATAACATCTTAATCTATTATCCTCAATTATTTCCATATTTTTCTGACTTTTCTTTTAAATTTGCCCATTACAATAAAATGTACCTATACCTAAATTCACCTTTCTTCTCTCCATAATTTGAAATGAAAGCTTAAAAAAATAAGTAAAAATACGTGTGCTTTAGACCACACGAATGAAGTAAAACTTCTAGAGAGAAAGAAAATGTGCGCACGCACTGCTCTTTCTTGCTCTTACAGTATTTATAAATTTGTTCAAGAATGAAATGAAATTACGAATAATCTTCATGCACTGCCTATGAGAGGAAGAGAGAAAGAAATTGTGCGCGCCCACTGCTTCTAGAGTGTGATACAGCCCGTTCGCCTCGCGCGTAACGCGTTACATTTTTCGTAACGAATTCGCCAGTTACCCTATAAGTCAAGCATGCGTAAAGAAGTTTAACTTCAATAAATCTAGATTGTAAAAATATTCGGAAAACTTTGAAAAATACCAACAAGAAAGATAGCAGCCAAAGTTATGGGAATTATTAATTGACGTTACTATTAGTAAAGTAATCCCAGAGAGAGAGAGAGAGGGAGACGATCGTCCTCTTCCTTAACAACATTGCAAAAAGTATTAGTCATTAAAATCAACGTTAAGATGATACCCGGTGGTGCAGAAATAGATTTTACTAAAATATTGCTGTCACTGTTGCTCTTACTCCACCGGATATTGAGCGAAAGGGACAATGCACCGACACCTAACTAAAATGGAGGTTTTATATTCCCCACTTTTCTCCTCCAAAAGTGGACTGATTTTCAATTTTTTTTACCAACTACATAAGAAAAAACTATTCTATGTCTGTAAGTTTTGCTTTTTTAAAAAAAAACATTGTCTGGTTTGTATACTGAACATCTTTTGACGGCGTTTAAACCAGTCAATTTTATTGATATTTGAAAGGTCATAACTTCTATAAAAAGTAACTTATCAAAAAAAACAAAAAGTACCGACACGCTAGTACTTGATATCTATTTTATGCAAAAACAATATTTTCTCTAGGGTTAAAATCCAGAGAGATAAATAGGGAATACATTTGTATGGAAAAATCACCGCCGGGTATCCTCTTAACCTTATTCTGTGAAGGCCAATTAAATATAATACTTCAAACGACGAAACAGCTGTCGCTTCGAGTTATAATGGCTAAATTAAAATTTGATTTAGTATGTAATAATAGCATGCACCAAAAACATCCATAGATCTTAAGATACGTGGATTTTTCACTTGGGACCTTCATTTTTTTTATACCATCATTTATTATGATCTAGATTCTAGATGACTAAATATAAAGATAAATTTCAATATTGTATTATTTTTTATAGATCAATTTGTATTTTTTTGCCCTAGGCTAAAGGCAAGCTAAACGTGACATTTAAACGTAATTTTTCTCAAATAATCTGTGTTCCAAATCTTTGAATGATTAATTTAGATGTTTTATTCTTAAGTTCAAGACAGAACGATTAATTATATTAAAAAAAAAATATTCTCAAATTTTTAATAATAATCAATATGGTTATTGGTTGAGGGAGACCTAACCTAAATCTCAAGCGTTTCCTTCCCAGAATATCCCCTCCTTCCTTTCCCTAAAAATGCCCTCCACACAGCATCAATCTATCCTGGTTATGTCATCCCAAATATGATAAGTGTAGCGATTCACCTACTTACGTAGCGGCCTATCTAGTACTGCGCGCCTACTGACCACCTTCTGGAAAGAGCTCGGTTCTACGACACACAATACATAGCACTGTGCTGCAATGTCGGGAATCTTCCAGCGTGTGCACGATTTCGTCTGCCGTTCTCGTACCAGGCTCGGCCCTATATAAGGGCTCGAGCAAGTCAAATCCAGTCAGTCGTTCGTACTCAGTCTTCGCGGAGACAAGTCAGCTACCTAATAACACAACATCGCGATCTGCAGTTCTGCAGTCCTCGGAATAAACTTACGCAATTCATTTGTAAATAGTGCACAATGTAAATATTGTAAATATATCATCAATCATCCTCCAGCGTTTATTATTCCGACCAGCACGCACGGAGATATCACGACACACCGGTATCTCCTCTTCAACAGGAGGCCCATACACCTCAACATAGGAGATCGCACCTGCCTTCCAAATAAGTATTTTTCCTCAGAGTGGAGCTAATGTAAAAAAAGCTGGAATTTAGATTTGTAGTCAAGGATTCTAACCACTCACGGAGGCGGTCAGTCTGACAATAGTTGCAATTTTGAAAATTATATATTTGCACGATAAGTCACCGGATGGTCTGAATTCTTGACAAATCAGTTATTATAGTTATTATATTTATATTATTATATTATACTAGCTGACCCGGCAAACTTCGTACCGCCTCAGAATCAATAAATGTTGTGTTTAATTTATTAGCTGAAATAAATTAAGTTTTTATTTAGTTAAAATAAATAGGTACCTACTCTAAGTTGAAAAAATAAAATTGAGCTGTTGACTGTGCACGAAATGTTTGGCATACTACACCATTGACAGTTCGAATTGATTCAAATTATGTCGACCAACGCACATTATTTGAAAAACCGTTCCATACAAAATATATGAAAAAAATCATTTTCTTCATAATTATTTTTCCTGTGATTTTTTTCGATGTTTTAATAGTTGTTCTGTTAATCGAAACGGAGACAAATCCAACAAATCAAAGATCATAAAAATCGGTTCGTCCGTTCTTGAGTTATAAATGGTGTAACTAAACCCGTCTTTGTTTTATATATTAAAGATTTAGGTAGTTTATTAACAAATTCTTAACACAATGAATTCCAATCACGAAAATTGCTCTTAAATTTAATTCAAATTTGAGTTCATTGAACCACAGATACGCAGGACAGACACACAACCGAAATTAGTATTTTTGATAATATAAATATAACCACTGGAGCGACAGAGCATTTTAGAACTTTTTCTCTGCTTGCAAAGTGAAATTTTAGCCCACATTAAAAAAAACTATACCTCCGAATTTGAATATAGAGACATACAAAGTGATTACTGTGATGACCGTGGCCGGTTTCACATTGAGTTCTGGACTCCAGTATATGGATCCAGATTCCTTTGGGGTAGTACTCCAATAATAGATCGTAGGTAGACGATAACGTTTATTAAGTGATTATGTACAGGGTTCCTTCCTAGGATGTCTGAAGGCAAAGAGGACGAATGGACAACAAACAAACCTTTTATGCCTTACTCATGCTGTCTCATTCATGCACGCATGTCTCTTTCATACCGCAAGACATACGTTCATCACATCCCTCCACACTTAAATCCGTAGACAGGTACACAACATGATGATGATAATATTATTTACAATACATTCAATATTCCAATATTTACAGTGTAATTCATTATCATGTTGAGTCGAGAGCTGAATCCTGTCTTCATTGACTCATCTGTGTGTCCGTGGTCGTAATCTGTCCTTCCAGTTTCCCGACGTGGAAGCCACCGGTTCACTGGAGCTGGAAGTAAGAGGAGAATCACCCATTAGATTGTCATCCGACATAAAGCCGGAGATATCGTACTCATCTGACGATAATCTCCTAGTCTCAGACGCGATTAAAGGATTGCTGGGGTTCTTTTCCCATGATACACACAATTTAGACAACTGATCAAAATGCCTTTTCCAATACATAAGTTTACCTTTTAAATTTACCTCAATTATATAAAGTTTTTTTCCTATTTTTTTATGTATCTTCCCTGAAACCCATTTATCATTGTTTTGGTCTCTAAAATCTCTTACCATTACTTTTTGATTTATCGAAAAACCCAACGATTCTTTATTATTTCTTTTATAATAATATTTCTGATTTTCCTGACATTTAGACATTTTAATTTTAGTTTCTTTATTAATTCTATTATCCTTATCTCTCCCCCCTCTCGGTACAAAACTGTTTAAGTTAGACCTTAGTTTTCTTCCAAACATTACAACTGCAGGTTCTAAACCAGTTGTACAGTGTGGTGAATTTCTGTAATCCACTAGAAAATTTCCTAATTTTTCATCGTAACCTGACTGAAACTTATTTCCTATCATCATTTTTTTCAAAAAATTTTTACAATTTTTCACGGCGTTTTCAGCTAACCCGTTCGATTGTGGATGATTTACCGGAGTAGTTAAATGTTTGATGCTATTCATCTCACAAAACTCTTTGAAGTCCGCTGACATGAAGGCGGCTCCATTATCTGACACTATTGTCTGTACACTCCCGAAATAACTAAATAAATTTCTTAATATTTTAATAGTATTATACGAATTTGGAGAATTTACCTCCACACAGTCTAACCATTTTGAGGTTGAGTCAATAATCACAAAAAAATATTTATTTGCAATGGGACCTGCATAATCAATATGCACCCTTCTCCATATCTCTTCAGTTATGGGCCACGGAGTCAATTCGCTTTTTGGTTGAGATGGTTGAACCTCTGAACAAATTTCGCATCCTCTCGCTAAAAGTTCAATTTCTCCATCTATCCCTGGCCACCAAAAATACCCCCTGGCTAACCCTTTCATCTTAGCTATGCCCAGATGAGATCTATGCAATAAGTTTAAAATTTTTTCTCTTAAACTTACTGGGATTATTAGCCTATTATTCAAAAAAAAACAATCATCAATTATAGATAATTCATTCCGTTTACTCCAGTAAATCCATTTTGAATCATCCTTGTTAATTTTATTTGGCCACCCTGTTGTGAGATAATGTTTAATTTCCAATAAAATTTTATCCGTATTTGATTCCGATTTAATCTCCTCGACATCTATTGGTATATCTCTGTTATTTTTGAATAAACTTAGAATTTGAGTATCAAAGACATTCTCTTTTAGTTTCAGATGTATTTTATTTTTATTGAATCTACCCAGTTTATCCGAAAAAACCTCCGGGAATTTTCGAATTAATTTATCTACTTCACTTCTATCATTCTCAACTACATTTTGAGAAAAAATTTCACTTCCCTCCTGGGATGAAGTAGATTGTAACCCCGTAAATCCAATATTAAACTTTTTGATAAAGTCACGACCTAGAACAGTAGTTGTTCCATTTTTTACTACGCAAAATTCTAACATTTCCCTATAACCGTTATAATCAACTGTTAATAAAATACAACCCAATAAATTTAACTTACAGTTAGCGTAACCCGTCAAGGTTAAATCCTTTGGTTTTAAATCCAACTTATTGAAGTGTTTAACATAGTCTATCTCTTTTAAAATCGAGACTGTTGCACCTGTATCCAGTAAACCATTTAGTTCAACATTATTCACTAAGATTTTGCACAAAATTGGCTCACAATGCACTTCATTTATACACAACAGTTCCTGCGTATTTATAAATACTGAAGAAATATCTTTATACTTTAAACCGCGACATATTTTACTTATGTGACCTTTGCCTTTGCATTTATAACAAATCACGTTTTTAAATTTACAATTAACTGATTCGTGATAATTACCACAATGTTTACACTTCGTTCGCTCTAATGATTTCGGTCTGAACGATGTAACATTCTTGTCCGTAGGTCTAGAAAAATGTCTACCCGCCGTATTTTTTTTTTGTGACAAATCGATCTGCCTATTTTTAGAAATCATATCTACACTTTCCGTTTTAATTTGCTTATTAATTACATCGAACGAATCCATTGCAATAGCACATTCTAAAACCTTTTTTAATGAAAAGTTTTCAGCCTCGACAAATAATTTTTCTTTAGTACGACCAATTCTAAGACCGGTGATAAAAACATCTTTTAAATTATGTTTAAGTCTGTCTTCGAATTTGCAAAATCTAACTAGATTTCGTAAACGCGCTATGAAGTCATTAACTGATTCCGAAATCTTTTGTTTCGCAGCGAAAAAAATTTCACGTTCCTTGAACACATTTCTTTTAGTACCTATATGATTTTCGAGTAATAACAATAAATTTTCTACCGTGAAATCTGTAATTTTTTTTGGAAAACACAAATTTATTAATAAATTTATTGTCTCTGTGTGCAAATGGGATATAAAAACCGCTCTCTTTTTTACATCCGACGTTATTTTGTCATCATTGACTAGGATGAACTGCTCGTACTGTAAGACGAATGTCTCCAGCTGGTCTCTCAAATGACAAAACCTGGGCAGTTCTCCTCCTTCCATCTTCACACAGATGCAATCAATGAAAAAAAACAGAAAATTTTACAAACAGCACTCAACTCACGACTCTGATGTCTTGATGCTGTCCGATCTCGCCCTTCCGCGAACCGTCTTCTGCTCCTGAACCCTGGTCGTCCTTCTAAGCGCCTTCCTTGAGGTCTGCGCCCGGTTCCTGGTCTTCTCTTGAAGACCCAGACTTCTGAATCCACGCCTTACGCGAATGCTCCTCCAGGTTCTCGGCACTGAATCACCATATATAGGATGCTGCTGCTCTTGCTTCCTCCTTGCTCCGCAATGATGTGGAGTCGTGATCTGACCCGATCACTCGTTGACCCCTGTAGCTTCAATCTCGGTCTTTTTCGGCTGCCCAAATATGATAATTAGGCTGCTCCGTGGTTCCTTTTTTCGGCTGCGCCAAATGTGATAATTTGGCTGCTCCGTGGTTCCTTTTTTCGGCTGCGCCAAATGTGATGACCGTGGCCGGTTTCACATTGAGTTCTGGACTCCAGTATATGGATCCAGATTCCTTTGGGGTAGTACTCCAATAATAGATCGTAGGTAGACGATAACGTTTATTAAGTGATTATGTACAGGGTTCCTTCCTAGGATGTCTGAAGGCAAAGAGGACGAATGGACAACAAACAAACCTTTTATGCCTTACTCATGCTGTCTCATTCATGCACGCATGTCTCTTTCATACCGCAAGACATACGTTCATCACAATTACAGTTCTATATAGCAAATGAATTCACCTATCTTTTGTTTATTATCACATATTATTAAAAAAATATTATAAAATCGTTAACTTTATAACATTCTAAAGAATCTAGAGAATATTTGTCACATTGTGGCAGCAAAGCAATGCCAGGCTTTGGTAATAGTGCCACAATGTGGCAAAAATCGCTCGAGTGGAAGAAATATCTTTAACAACACAATTTACTTAATATAAGTTTACATAAGATACCTGAATGATATTTTGATGTAGCATATTTTTGTAATCACGTAAGAGCTTTTGCAGATATTTTATACAAGCTTCTGCCCGCGACTTCGTCTGCGTAGGATTAGTACATCGAGTAATCTATTTTCTTTTCTTATATATGTCCCATCTAAGTTTGTACCAACATTCTTAAACTATTTATTTAAAATATTTATAATTCTTGATTCGATTCAAAGTATTAGGCGAGTACTTCAAATTAATTCATTAATTTAAATATATTCTAAAATTATGATTTAACAATCACTGTTTTACAAAATGTCATTCTCAAAGTTTGACATTTTCTATTAAACAATAATTATTATTTTCAATATTTTGAAAATAAATAGCTAGCTTTATAAATTACAGCCTATATGTTTTCTGATGTATGAGCTATATTATTGTAAAGTTTCATTAAAATCCATTCAGTAAATTTTGCATGAAAGAGTAACAAACACACATACATCCATAAAAAATTTCGAGTTTACAATATTAGTAAGATTTTCTATTTATCTACAATGCACACAATTTTTCTCTTTTCAATATTTTCTTTTTCTTTGTCATTCACTTTGTCGTGTTATATACACATGTAAATTTTGTATTATTAACCAACACTATGTTATTATTTTTATGCCATCAGCAATTTAAAAACTGGAATGTTTTTTTTTTCTCCTTCCTTATAATATTATTTTTATTAATAAAGATAATATTAGCGAAACTCAAACGAAAATCTGCAACAGAAAAATCAGAAAAAGATACGGATACATCTGGGATTCGAACCCAGGACCTTCGGCTTTCCTGGCCAACGCGCTACCAGGCTGTTAAAAATAAATAGGTATATTATTTTCACTAAAATGCAGCTGTGTACTTATCATGATTGCAATTTTAAAGTTAATTTTTTAAAAGTTTTTTTTTATTTTTTGAATTTGGGATGACATTTGGCCACATCCTGGCTGTTGTTCTCCATAGAAAATAAATTTCAAAGCATCCCGAGAAGCTACAATTCTGAAATTAAAAGAAACATGTAAATTGATATTGGCGCAGGCGATTCTGACCTTGTCCTTGTATAGTTTCGTTATAAATAAGTATTTAAATCGCATTCGCTTGAATATAGGATGTCATTTGGCCACATGCTGGCTGTTCTCCATGGAAAATTAATTTTTTAGCATCCCGAGAAGCTACGTTACTGAATCTAAAAGCAACATGTAGATTGATATTAACGCAGGCAATTCTGACCCTGTCCTTGTATAATTTCTGTATAAATTATACAAGGACAGGGTATAAATTTCATCCATTTTTTTATTGTCCCGGACGCCGGCCTCCGTGCCACAGGCGACAGGTTAAACATTGTTCCTCTGTATCGTACTCGAATCATGTAAAAGACCATCAGGGCATTGACAATTAATAACAAATAAAATAAAATTATATAAAAAAATGATGATGACATCAATACGACTTCACAATGCACCGTTATAATTTTTCACATAACCTATGATTTCGCGATACGTTGAATTGGAACATATTATTATTTATTTTCGTTGCACGATCGGGTTCAAGGGTCACCCGAAATGACCTCCCAATAAGGCTTTACACAAATTATTTTTTGAGTTACGATAAGTCATAGGAAAACTTTATCGGACAATATCTGAAGTTCATCTCTCTATCAGATGATTTCATAGCACCCAATTCCTCCCGATTCTGGTTCTAGTCTGTCAGAAAATCGTGTCTATTTTGATCAATGGTTTTATTATCTTGTTTTGTTTCACATTATTTAGAACTGTGTATAACATTATCTCACGATTTTATCAAGAAGGATCAAACGCCATGTTTAACACGTTCGTTTTATTCTGTTACTAGCTGACCCGGCGTGCCTTGCAATGCAACTTAAATAAAGATACTGTTCTCCCTGCGTGTCCTTTCCCATTCGACCCCAGTCCTCTCTCCTACCGCTTAGAAATAAATATTTAAGATGCTTTAATTAAATACTGCAAGTAGAACACAATAATCGCCTTTGAAATAATCGAGCATTTTTTTCGATTAGTCTTTTTGTAATCAAAACTTTATAAGAAAAAAAATGAGTGTGCTTTAGACCACACGACTGAAAAATATACTTCTTAAGCTCCATCTATATGTATGTATAAAATATATACATGTATATACATATATTAATTTTCTGCAAATATTTATTTAAATTTTTTATCATTCGCCTCGCCCGATCAAGCCGTGCGCATCGATTTACGCTCCCCCCCGCGTTTGGCGCGTCACTGGTATTTCAAAATACTGACTGAAATATTTCATGCACTGGCTATGAGAGAAAGAGAAAAAAATATGCGCGCGCACTGCTCTCTTGCTTCTACAGAGAGCCCATTCGCATTTCACTTTTCGTTACACATTCACCAGTTTACCCCTCAAGACAAGCGTGCGTAATGAAGTATTTACTTAAAAAATTAGCTCACATTGACGTTCGTCCTCTTCCTTCTTACGCGTCACAGAAGATACTATAACGATGACGTCACGTACCTACACACACTCTCTCTCTCTCTCTAGGATTAGTATATTCATCCTTTTTTTCGCTTGCCAATTGCGATATAACGCAGCCTAATAACAAGATACAGGGGTGCTAGCATAGTCGATCGATAAGGATTGGTAGGATATTGTCGGTAACTTCTCATCGTTCCCTAGAACAACTGCAGATCGCAAACGAATAGGTGACAGTTACCGACAATTATCCTACCGGTGCTTATCGATCGACCATGCTAGCACCCCAGAGGCCCTAGCACGCTTGCTCTATATCGATCGGTAGGATAACTATCGGTAACTTCTCATCGCCAACGAATAAGTGACAGTTCACAATGACTAAGTGTCCTTAACATATTCGACATCAACTGTTGTTTGTACGTTGGCGATGCGCAGTTGTCCTAGGGAACGATGGGAAGTTACCGATAGTTATCCTACCGATCGTTATAGAGCAAGCGTGCTAGGGCCTCTGGACCCCTAGTTACGCCGATCGATAACGATTGTATCGATAACTTTCAGTAACTTCTCATAGATCCCTACCATGACTAGAGATCGCCAACGAATAAATAACAAATATGAAACTTTGAGAATTTTTGGTTACTTATTTTTATATGAAACGAACAAAAACCGATTTCACGAAAACATTTATAATACGTTGCCTAATAAATGATGATTGTGTTTTTATTTTTTTTAGTTATCAGCAATTGTATAATAATTTAATTTCTACATTTCTAGAAAGCCGTCGACTGGCGGAATAATCGTAGCATCCCACTTTGACCTCATTTAATTTTCCTCCACTATGAAATTAAGAAGAAGAAGTCGTTATCTGACTGTACCTGGTTACCCAGACGTTATTCTCCTGTGTGGTTCAACTATCTGACCTAGAACCATCATTACAAACAATTTAACTCTGGTAATCTGACGGCAAGTGAAAAAATTCCTTGAACGATCGTAACTGTTCCCTTCATCTACAGGATGGGGCAAAAGGTATGCCCGGGATTTAAAAATCCGTTGAGCGGCCGATGGAGGGGGCAGTGTGGCTCATCGTGACCGGTACCGTTTTCTGTCATTTTTTCTGTCAACATGGTTTGGACCGGAGAGCATCGTGGCTTCGCCGTCGCAACTTTTTTACAAAACGGCCATTCTGTCATCGCAATGGCGAGAGCCATGCACTTGCGTTTCAACAATTCGTGCAACGTTTCGGACCCTGATGGAAAGACAATCAGAAGTTGGGTTCGTGCTTTGGAAGAAATTGGATCCACATCAATGCCCTCGTGTAGTTGGAAGACCCAGAACTGTAAGAAGACCCGAAAATGTGGCGTTGGTGAGGGCAGCAGTCGAACAGTCACCGGAGGCAAGCAGTTGCATTATAAGGCAATGTAAACATTGTATAAGGAGGATTTCGCATAATGATTTGTCGTTCCATCCCTACAAGATCATGCTCGCAGGAAATTACACTACTGGATGGCTTTTTCTGAGAGGTGACGTTGGGTGGCCCGCAAGCTCGCCTGATTTGAGCATGTGTGACTTTTTCCTGTGGGGGTACCTCAAGGAAAAAGCTTTCAAACATTGCCCCAATATCATGCAAGAACTGAGGACTGAGAACTGACCGCCATTCCTCTTGAGATATGCCAAAATACTGCCAGAAGCTTCAGAAATCGACTACAACATTGTATGGCTGCTGAAGGCCGCCATCTTGCAGAAATCATTTTTAAAACTGTATGAAAAAAACTGTTTGAACTAAGGAATCTAATTAAAAAAATCAAGTCTATAGGCTGAGTAGTTTTTTTTAGTTGCTCCCCAAAACCCGGGCATACCTTTTGCTCCATCCGTGTATATAAAGAAGATCCCTTTGCTTTAAGAACGTGTTCTTCTTTTGTGTTTTTATCTATATTACTATATAATTATGAATGATAATATATGCATTTGGTGTGGGTCACGACATGACGAAGGAATACTGTTCGTATTTAGTTAATGCTTTAAAATTAATAGCGATTGCTTTAGTATAATGGTACATGTAACAAAAATGAAATTTTGATGAATTTTTCGTTGTTTGTTTTTGGGGTGTTATGCCGTGTTGCGCTACCTCCTTCTTTAGCCGAAGTTTCGGACAGCGTTGCAGTGTCCATCATCAGGGCAGATCCGGCAGATCCGACGATGTGGAACACGACATAACACCCCAAAAACAAACAACGAAAATGCCTTTGACCGTGAAAATCTAAAAACGTATCTTTTGATGAATTCAATCAAATTATCTGAAACAATCCGTCGCGTCGTAAGTGTCCATGTTTCCACACCGAAATCAAAAATAAATTGTTAACAGATAATATTAGTTAAAACTCAGAAACGAGTTTTTATGATCAAGGGAGTTATATGGTGTGGTAGCCCTCTATCCTCCATCCATGAAGAAGGTTCCCGTTTTTACCTAAAGGGTGTGCTTTTGAAGATATAAGGGCTGGAAGTTTCGCCTTCTAAAAAATTTAGAACATTCCAGAGCATTCGAGAATATTCGAGAACATTCGAGAGCATTCCAGAACATTCGAAAGTATTCCAGAACATCACGGAACATTCTGGAATGTTCGGGAATAGTCTGAAACGTTCGGGATCATCCCGAAACATTCCAGATCATTGTGGAATATTTCAGAACACTCTCGAATGTTGTGGAATATCCTGGAACATTGTGGACTATTCGAAGCCTTTTTTGTATGGGTTATTGACTTCCTGATCGAAGCTGGGTATCCTAGATGATAATTAATATTTATTTGAAGAGACCAACTTCTTACCTGTTAAATTAATAAACGATTAACATTCGCCAATTTTCTTATACATAGTTACCTGTATTATGTGAAATAGTTGATTCGTGACTAATGTATTTTTAAACATTTTAGTTGATCGTCGGTTCATTTAAAGAAATCGCTTCAAAACGTTGAACTTTTTTAAAATCAAGGTTTGTGATATATTTTTATCATTATTGTAGGTACATTAGAGAAAAAAATTACGGGTTATGAATGAAGGATACACGAGCCCGATTTTAATTTGTTGCTCCGAGAACCATTAATTGGAAAGTCTTCCTTGGAAGTCCACGACGCCTTTCTTCACCAATAGGGAACAATTACAATTTTTTCACCAAAAATTTAAGAAAAAAAAATAAAAATTGGAATATTTAAACCTTTTTTTTACCATAGGGATAGTCTTTAAACAACGTTTTGAAAATTCACATTTTAAATTAGGACCAAAACGCCATCATTCGAGTGGTTTGGCTTTTGACGTCACTCCGCACCCCGTGACAGATGCCAATAGTCGAGCCTAATATAATCCAGTAATCAATCTTCAATTGATCATTTGTTTGTCGAAGAAAATGTCCGCAAATACCGTTTATAAATACTGTATCGTTACCAAAATGTACACATACAACATCTTCAACGCCAAACAGCTCGGACTCTTGAGTGCGGTGTGACGTCACAACGTCGCCAGTCAATGATGACTCGTTTTTGATATTTGAATTTTCATACAACTTTGAAAGTGAATTAATTAATTTAATAATTTTTTTGAGCTTTAAGTACGATATTCAAGTTTAGTTAACTTTTTTTACATATATTAAATGCATTGAAAATACTATATTACTTGCACTGCATGTACCCTATTCACATTTGCGTCATATATTATCTGTACACTCCTTTCTTCGTTCATTCGATCTACATGCCCAAACCATCTGAGCATCCCTTTCATAATTTTACACATCATGCTTACATCAGATTTGCATACTTAGCAAATATCCACAATTCTTAAAATATTTTTAAAACTCGCATCGCATAATTGCAAAATTTATTTTTATTTTATTGTGAAAACTCCAACACGGAATCACAATTGTGTACTCCAATTCGCCGAATTCAGAATTTGGGAAATGAATATAAGGACGTTGCGGATATGTTTGACACATCATTTATTAAGTATAAAACACCTCATAGTAATATGTTTATCAGAAAAAAGATCAATAATATTTAATTGAATATACCACATAGTTCTCCTTGACTCAATCTACGAATTGTACTTTTTTTTTTACATTAGGTCCACACAGGAGGCCCTGAGGAAAATAATTTCCCTCAGGGCCTATGTCATCTTTGGGGATACCGTGTGGAGGGTATTTTTAAGGAAAGGAAGGAGAGGAAGTTCCGGGAAGGAAACAGGTATGAGGGTTGGATAGGAATCTGGGGTTCAGTGTGACTAGATCATCCGCCGCCAAGACCTCGATAAACCTTACCCCATGAACCCGGGCACCCCTGCTAAGTCACCAAACGTAGCGAACCACTTGGGGTGACCTATGGCAGAGGTGTTGGTTATCCAATAAATGGTGGGGCGGCGGTACCCATTCCCGCCTCCCAAATTGAAAGTACTTATCCCATTCTGTTGTTTCTCCTTGCATGATAGGGTATCCTGCTTTTATCTAACTCGTATTTGATTTTGTTTTTGATTAAGTTGTTGATTTTGTTTTTGATTTTGACTTTGATTTTGTTTATGATTTTGTTTTAGATTCAGTTTAATAATTTTTTTTTTTTTTTTTTAAATTCTTTGTAATGCTTATTTAGATGTACTTTTGCTTTTTAATTGTATTTTTTGCTTTTGTGTGAATTGTGTGTAATGTTGATTTAGATGTACTATGTTAATAAAAAAACATCTAAAAGCCCAGCAGGGCGTAAAATACAAATAAATAAATATTTTCTTTAATTCATACGTCTAAATTTTTTTTATCATCTTCTCTCTTCCATTTCTTCTGAATTTAGTAGTTATTTATCATCTACTATTTGATTTAGAAAGAGTTTAAGTAGGTATCCTACAATTATGGTTGCGATGTCGCTAATAAGAGGGGACGCTACTGGTAGAGAATAATGACATAGGACAAGATAGTTATTTTATCGTTACAAAATGTTTGTCTACGCCGCATCGGGTTTTGCCTTTAAATTTTCATTTCACCATATTAGATTAAGTATTATAAAATTTCTAATAAAGACAAGAGTGTTAAGATGGATTTGAGAAATTTATGGATAATGTTTGTTGAATATTTATTTTGAAACAAATTTACATGTATAAACAATATTTACATTATTTTTTTAATATTAATTCCACACAGGAGACCCTGAGTAAAAAAAATTCCCTCAGGGCCTATGTCATCTTTGAAGATGCTGCGGGGGGTGGGGGGTTATTCTTATTGAGATATTTGTGAATAAAAAATAAAATAAATTTCATGTAAAAGCCCAGATGGGCGTGAAAGATATATAAATAAAATCCTTTTTTTTTATAAGAAAAACTCTCTTTTTAACTTTTGAAGGTTATTCCCATCAATGTAATATATCATTGAAGAAGAAGATAACAATAATAATCTTTTTTTTATATTTGAAAATGAACAAGACGGGTTTTTGCGGCTTTTCGTTCTGCTTCCCCCAGTTTGAGTGTTGGTGACTATTTAGAAAGCATCACCCTTTTGCAAAACTAACTACTATTATTAACATTAAACTACAGAATACTTATATTTAATAGGTAGATATATAATAGTAGACATTCTTACATTAATACCGTGAATAATGAGAGGAACATAAATATTCTTAATATTGAATAAAAGCGAAAAATGTTTCCTCTTCTTCATACTTTTTTCCTTAAATATAGTATTATAGATGGCGCCACTTCCGTTTGCAACACGCGTATGGGCGAGATCTAAGTGTGTATATTATGGCTCAGAACGGTGTCCATGCAGTGTGGCGTGGAGATTTACTCGGAGTCGGGTTCCTTAATTTGAACAGTACGGGCATTATCGTATTAATATACTCCGATAATGGTCGCAACTGGGACTCGAACCCAGAACCTTACGTCTTACCGGGACATACACCTCTACCAATTGGGCAACTGCGATCTAAGACGTGAACATTGAAACCCTGTTAATTTGTTCGTAAGAACTTCAGTCCCGTTTTTAACTGTTTTTACGAATAAAATTATTGTATTTTAGAATAACATTTTTCTCCGTGTAAGACCTCAGTTTGTAATATTTAATCACCGAAGACAACATTAATCATCAAACGAAAAATGTCAAACACAATATATAGAAAAAGATTCGGTCCCATCGATAAATAAAGTTACTTTTCTTTACAATAGAAGCGACATCCATTGAAT
Organism: Limnephilus auricula; assembly: GCA_951813805.1. Lineage (NCBI taxonomy): Eukaryota > Metazoa > Arthropoda > Insecta > Trichoptera > Limnephilidae > Limnephilus > Limnephilus auricula. The sequence goes on from OX638417.1 coordinate 9,002,960, forward strand.
TAAATATTCGCTATCGTATTATCAAAATTTAAGCTAATATTTTTGCCGTTTCTGGTAATTTCTAATTCTAATTGTATTGTCTCGAAGATTGTGAATTTTTCGTAAGAATTTGATGAAATTCTGAATTGGGTGTTTGACGAAATTTTATCAAAGTTTCCGGGTAAATACTATGTAAGTACAGGTAAATCATTTTAAATAGGCTCTTGCACGAGTAGTGCACTGGATGGATTAAAAAATGATTTAATTTAAGTAATAAATATGTAATACTTATGTTTGTGAATACCGCAAGTATATGGCATCTCCAATTCGGTTATCTTGTGAGGCTTAAGATAGTGGGGAGGGGAAGGAGATGGGGAAGAAATAAAAGCATTTAATTATACATTTTATAAATATGTATATATATATATATTTTTTTTTTTGTTTGTCTAGTATGCGTTCCTATATGATTATCATTCGATTGCAATGGAATTTTGGTGATTTGTTGTGAGCACGCCCGCGAAGGTTTCTATGTATAATGGTGAGCTCTGTCGTTATAAAATTATATTCTATAACATTCATTCGATTGCGATGAAACTTTGGAGATTTGTTACGCGCACGCCCGCCAAGGTTACTGTGTATAATGGTAAGCCCTAGCACCACTGAGTTAAACAATTAGAGGAACAAATCTCAAACCTCAAATAAATATAACCATTATAAAACCGCGACGACGGAGCTTTGAATCCACTAAACGTTTTAAAGTAAACATATATCTATCTCACTTACACAAGTCGCCAGACCAATCCCGCCGCAAAGAATAGACTAAGACAGATAAACTAACATGATTTGACGGGTTGGTGTTCCTGTAGCGATTCATTGCCACCTTAGGTAGCCACTCGCAATGTTTAGTACTGCGCGCCTACTGACCACCTTCTGGAAAGAGCTCGGTTCTACGACACACCATACGTAGCGCTGCGCTGAACTTTCGGGAATCTTCCAGCGTGTGCACGATTTCGCCTGCCGTTCTCGTACCAGGCTCGGCCCTATATAAGGGCTCGTGCAAGCCACACAGTTAGTCGTTCTTACTAAGTCTTCACGGCGACAAGCCGGCGGCCTAATAACACAACTACGCAATCTGCGGTTCGCGTGTCAGGAATAATATAACTACGATTGTAAATACTCTTCATTTGTATATAGTGCATTGTGTAAATATATATATCATCATCATCAACAATCATTCTCGTATTTATTATTCCGATCTACAGCACGCGGAGATATCACAGCTCACCGATATCTCCTCAATCAACCGGAGGCCCATTCATATCCTCATCCAGGACATCACGCATCCTGCCTCTAACCAAATGAAATTTTACCCAAAATAACCAATAAAATAGGGTTTTTTGTAATTAGTTTATATAAAATAAATGAATTAAATTTTTTTCTTCAAACTTCGCAAAATCACTTTGTGGCGTCATTGTTAATTAAATAAAAAATAACTTTGTATCAACCACTATTATATAATTATATTCTAAAACAATTTTTATATTTAATTTTAAATAATTGTTTTTTACGAAATTTTTTAATGAATTAATCACCTCCCTCTATAATATTTTTGTCCATAGTTCTTTTTATTCTATACTTGTTTGTTTCTTTTGTTTTTTAATGTTATTACTACCCTGACGAAGAAACCTTCGGTTTCGAAACACGTAGGTAATTGTGATTATATAATAGTGGTTGACACAAAGTTATTTGTTTCATTTAATTAATTAAATTTATTTCAAATATGTATTTTTCATCATATGACTAAAAGTTAGCATAACTAATGAAATATATAAGGCATTTATTGTACCAATAAATCAAACTCCGCATTGAAGCATTAGTTTTGGACACAATTTCCTTTTAAATTCCTTTTTATAAGTTTGTGCGAATAAGTTGTTTTCGTGATACAATCTTATTTTTAAGTATTTACAAATGATGGCATTAATTATTAATAAAACAAAATTATCCACTTGTATCATATTTTCTCAGCTGTCGAATTATTTTTACCGACTTCTCACGGCGTGCTGCATCTTTAGGTACCCTGCAAAATTATTAATATTAAATATGTAAAAAATATAATTCCTAGATTTTATTAATAAATTAAAATAAGGTTTATTACTTCTTTTGTACGTAGATTAAAAAATTATATTATTATTATTTCCAAAATATATAAAATCAGAGGTTACTTTCATAGTAACTTATCCATAAATTATGTATTCTCCCATTAATGAAAACCAAAACCTCTTGTAAAAGTTGTAACTTCGACCCTAAGGAATAATAAGGTTCCATCTGTTGCGTCATGCGACAATGGGATCTATAGTAAGCTACTTAAGACTTCGCTTTTCGGCCCATACAAAAAAGACGCCCGGGAAAAAACACTTTTCTACATCGAAAATTGCACAAAATGAATATATTTTTTTATACTGCCTTCTAGAGGGTAAAAACTATGTCGGTATGTTTTCGAATTTTCGATGCGTTTCGTATTGACGTAAACATTCACTGTCAAACATGTACGATTTATCAAAAAATATTATTTCAGGAAAAAGTGCTGCTAACTCAACTCTCATAAAGAATTATAAAATTATAAAAAGCTACCGACGTAGCTTCTTCTTTCTAAAAAATATATATTTTTTTAAATTTCAATTTCGTGAAAGTTTCGGTGTAGAAAAGTGTATTCTCCATAAACCCCTTTTCGAGCGATTTCTGTAGGTAAATTTGAGCGTTGTCTCATTCGCACATTTCGCATTCGCATGTATTGTAAGTGTACGTGAGCTTATTGTGAGCGGGACAGAATGACAGACGCGGGTGTTCTGCGTGTCGTTCAAAGTCTAACCTCTTAAGAGTTTATTATCGCATGATGTTTCCGCAACGTTGTAAATGGCAACACTGAACCTAAATTTTGGAATTCGATATTTAATTTTAATTTTTGTGTTTTTTAATTTAATATAAATATATGAAAACTAAAAACGTATATGTTTTTGTTATCTTTGAATCGCATCATTTCACGTCGCATTTTGGAGTTGTTTCTGATCGCACGTCGCCTAGTCCAACTCGGCCAACGTCCCACTGAGCACTGAACTGATATGTTCGCTGGGCATATGACTGTAGACTAATGTGCAGTGGCAACGCTTTGGCGCGGTAATTGTCAATCTAGTGTTATAGATCAATGCATGGCGCTATGAAATTACATCTTGTAACATTCGTCTTCATAAACTTCGGTGATTTGTTGTCGCACGCCAGCGAAGGTTTCTATACATAATGGTAAGCTCTGGCGTTATAAAATTTGTATGAAATTTTTACAATAGGTGGTTTACGCGATTCGTCGAAAAATCAGTGTATTTCATTTACTTTAGGGGCAGAGAGGGATGGCAGGAGGGTTACAATTGGGGGTGCCGGAGTCTCACTGGCTAGTTTGAGAGCAAATGGAACTCTTGTGTGTTATTCGCGTAAAAAAAATATATACCCCGCACAAATTCTAGTTATTATACTCATGTCATTCTTTTAATCAACTTTGGAGGTCACAATATGGCATTTGGCATCACAAAAAATCTCCACGAGTAAATAGGTCAAAATCAACACTGATAGATCACAATGTTATTATTTTATGATTTCATCAGACAATGATAATTAAGATAGTAATTGCAGATGAATATTAATTGGTCAATACGTAATTAGGTACCTACCATTCTGATGTTGTAATTGCGTGTACACGAGTCGGTAATTACCCACATTTTTTTACTACTTATGAAAAATGATTCGACCTATTACATTTCTTGTGAATTTAGTCTACAAAAGGCAGTGCGCAGTGGTATCATCAGTCGTAACAAGATTTTTTATTTTTTTTTTGTTATTGAATGAATAATTTAATTACAACAAGCAAGTCTTGCTAAACTAATTCAATTGGCTTGTCAACAGGTGCTTATATTTTACTTTCATACAGGTACATTTAAAAAAATATATATTCAATCTTATATCTACAGATTCAACATTTTACATACATTTTTTCATACATATTAATATAAATATTTTTTTTCCGATAGCCAATTTTTCACTATACATATATATATATATATTTTAAGTTAGCTCCACACAGCAGGCCCTGAGGGAAAAATTCCCTCAGGGCCTATGTCAGCTTTGAAGATGCTGTGTGGAGGGTTTTTTAAGGGAAAGAAAGGAGAGGAAGTCCTGGGAAGGAAAAAAGGTTTGAGGGGTGGGTAGGAATCTGGGGATAAATATGTCCAGGGGTGATGGATGTGTGAAGCCATCCCTCCCTCTGCGGTGCAAGGCGATGGGTTGAGAGGGTCCGGCTGCAGAGATCAAAAGGTCTCTCTCAACCAGTCTCTCCCGATCCGCCCTGCCACGCAGATGGTCGGCAGACGCATCCGCCCCCAAGTCCCGGACAAACCTAACCACATGAACCCGGGCACCCCTACTAAGTCACCAAACGTAGGGAACCACTTGGGGCGACCTGTGGCAGAGGTGTTGGTCGTCCAATAAATGGTTCCCGAGGTGGCGGTACCCACGCCTCCCAAATATTTAATAAATTTAATTTAACCTTATTCATAGAATTACATTGCTTTATAGTGTCAGGTAATAAATTAAATATCTTCGGCATATTGATTTCAAACGTTCTCTGTCTGTACTTATTATTAAATTTTGGAACTATTAACCCGTCGGTGCGCGTGAATCTAGTGCTATATTTATGTTCTAATTTCTCTTTATGCTGCGGGGTAAATATATGCTGAATTATAATTTTGTGTAATTGTAATTGAATATTTTAGTTTATTTTTAAATATTTTTATTGTAGGGTGTTAAAACGGAAGGTATATTCGTTTCAGGAGTCAGGGTTTACAATAATTACAAGACAATTTGGGAGGCGACTCTACGTACCGTCACCCCGGAACCATTTATGTGATATCCCAAAACCCCTGCTATAGGTCACCCAAGTGGTTCGCTACGTTTGGGTTCATGGGGGTAAGGATTGTTTATGTAGGTAGGATTCGTACGTCCATCGCGCCTGGCAGCCCCGGATCTACGACTTTTTCAAACCGGTGGACAGCAAGTTAAAAAAAGCAATTCTTTTGTATTTTAAGAACCGGGTTGCTATCTCCTTACTTCTTGCATTCACGGTATAGTGTCTATCTTATCTTACTAATATTATAAACGCGAAAGTTTGTATGGATGTATGTCTGTTTGTTACTCTTTCACGCACAAACTACTGAATGGATTTTAATAAAACTTTACAATAATATAGCTCATACATCAGAATAACATATAGGCTATAATTCATAAAGCTAGCTATTTTCCATATATTTAAAAGTAATAATTATTGTTTAATAGAATATGTCAACATTTGTGAATGACATTTTGCAAAACAATGGTTAAATCAAAACTCTATTTTAGAAAATATTTAAATTAGTCAATTTATTTGAAGTACTCGCCTAATACTTTGAATCGAATCCAGAATTATAGATATTTTAAATAAATAGGTATTAAATGACTTTAGGTATAAACATAGAGATGTGACCTAGGAAAAGAAAATAGGCTACTCGAAGTTCTAATCCTGCGCAGATGAAGTGGCAGGTCAGAAGCTAGTCCTTAATAATAATACAATGATTACAATACATACAATAACAAAAAATAACCAATATTATAGGGTTAGTATATATAATATTGGTTCAATTATAGTTAAAGTGATAGTGGTGCCCCTCTCGACAGCAAATATGTGTTACAGTTAAAACTCGTTTATAGTTATAACGAGTTTTATCTAGTTAAAAATAGTTTTTAACTAGATAAATTAACTTTCAGCCTCATAACATACCCCAATTGGGGATGCCATAGTTTTCCACTCTTGTGAGGTATTCAATTTAAAAAAAAAAAACTTTATTCTTATGAGATGTCTGTTGCCTACTATTTCAAAGAATTGCAGGTGAAGTGCTGTTAATTAAATTTAAATTATCACAGGTGATTCCGTAGATTGCTTAGGCTCGTTGGTAGAATGAGTTTGTATTGCATATGTTTCTTCCATCATCGCAGAAAGTCAGTGACGGTTCGCGGGCGGCGGGAGACAGAAGGCTTTGCGGCATAAGGCGAAATACTCGAAGTCGGGTTTTTAAATTTCAACCGTACAGTCGCTAGGGTAATAATACAATATAAGATTGGATGGTTCATTTTTTTAAATGTCACATTTTATATGTTTTGAGGTAGCAAAAATTGTTGTAGAGGTTTTTCTGCTCTATATGATATGTCATCGATCGAAACAAATAAGATTAAGAAAGGGACGCTTTGATGATTTGGGAATGCAGAGCGAATGAACAAAGAGAGGAGTGTAGGGAAAGTACGAATACCTAAGACAAGAATGTGAATGGTAGAAGAAGTCAGGGACACCCGAGGAAGACATGGTACAGTGAAATAAATTTTGAGTAGCGCCATGTGAAGTATCAGCATAACGGAAAGGTATGTGAAGGACGATATGTATGAATGTGAATAAAGCAAGAGGCAAGTTCATCCACTCTTCCTACCCCTGCGGAGAAATATTACATTCGCTAAATACAGAAATGTAAAAAATTTCGTCGGGATTTTATGACGCAAAATCACATTTTCGAGATGAATTTTCATTTTGACATTTTTTTGATTGATTTTATAATAATAAGTCACAAAAACACGCCCATACTAAACTTCTTTTCAATTTGGGAGGTGTGTATGGGTACCGCCGCCCCGGGAACCATGTATTAGATAACCAACACCTCCGCCATTGGTCACTTTATAGATATGCCCGGGTTCACGGAATGAGGTTTTTCTAGATCTTGGTGGCATATGCCTTTACCTAACTCCTGCGTGGCGGCCCGGATCAAGAGACACTGGTTGAGGGAGACCCTTTTAGCTCTTTAGGCGGACTCTTGATCCATCGCCTTATAACTTTTCGTTCCCAGAACTTCCTCACCTTCCTTTCTATAAAAAAACCCACCATACAGCATTCCCAAAATTACGAAAACTCTGGTGTGGAATTATATTTATCAGAGCCTTCTGTGTGAGGTTAATGTAAAAAAAGTCTTCATTAGGATAATTTTAATTTAGAAGTAAGGTAAAATTGTACCTACTTTAGGCACACGGTCAACGGTTTAAATCATGTTAAAAAATCACTTTGTTTTTGATGATACTGACCTCAAAAACTCAAGTCGTCATAAATAATATTTCTTGCCGTCTCTAATTACTGACTGGACCTTGGTTCGAAACCGTCAAGGGAAATATTGGCGATATTCTTGGTGATTTGTCAAGCGATCGCTTAGACAAGGCGCAGTCAGATCTTGAACACGTGAAAATAAATTATTGTTTATAAGTGAGATTTATGACTGTCTGATTTGATGTATGATTTTAAACCATGAGTGTTGGAATGGACGATGATCGCACAATAAATAAATATTAAAAAGCCAGAAAAACGCATTAAATAAATCAAAACTTATTAATTAACCATCACGCCTTTTCTCCGCAGGGGTAAGCAGAGAGAATGGACCATAACGCAACTCGCCCGCCAGCGTGGTCGAGCAGTAAGGCTCTTAACTCCCAATCCACAGGTCGCGGGTTCGATTAAATTGTGTTATATTACAATTAATTAATTAAAAATAATATATACTCTATTTGCGGCACGTTTCAGAGTGGAAGATACTCTCAGTATCGCCCTGGTGTAAGATCACCATTCAGAATTGAAACGTTGCTTGAAATGGCTTTAGCTGAGTTTGGTGACCAGATCGGAATCGCCAGATACTTCCCTACCTTCCTCGCTCCATCTCCTTCCCCCCCACTACTGCCTTCAGCCTCACAATATACCTCACTTGCGGATGCCATAGTCTCACTGGCTCCAGACGGGAGCAGTTGGGACTGTTGTGCGGTATTCATGTAAAAAAAAAAATAAAAAAAACTCTGTCTTGGCACCCGCTCTTTACATTTAGGATCCATTTCAATTTGGGAGGCGGGTACCGCCACCTGGTAACCATTTATTGGATAACAAACACTCGGGAGAAGTCGGTTTAGGGACACCCTTTGACCACTCCAGTTGCTCTCTCTCGACCCAGGGCCTTGCACCGTAGTTGGAGGGATGGAATTATACGTTACTGCTGAACACACTGACCCCTGATTCCTACCCTTCCCTCTTAAAATTTTCCTTTCCAGAGTCTCCTCTCCTTCCTTTCCTTAAAAATACCCCCCACACAGCATCCCCGAAGACGTCATTGGCCCTGAGGGAAATTATTTTCCTCAAGGCCTCCTGTGTGGAGCTAATGTAAAAAAAAACGTAGTTGTCATCACGACATGATCGAGATGCCACACGGCAGAACGGATGTTATAGCACAAAAATTTATATAATATTGAATGATCCAAGAATGATATAAAGGTTTTAGTTCTATGCTAATATATCCAACCAAACTTAATCATATTTTTTTAAATTAATATATATATAGGTAATAAAAGAAATCAATTTTGCTTGATTTTGGAAGCAAATGTGTGATTAATTTATTAATATTAAAAAAAATCTTGCCTTACCTACTGTGTTTATATAATAATATTTTTTTTTCTAAAAAAACGTCGTAAAAATGAGTTCCTTTGGGTAGAAATTTTAATTTAAAACCGAAAAATTTGCTGTTTAGACGTAAATCGATCATTTGTAATTTCAATTTACCCCCATCAAAATGTCTTTTTAAAAATAATTTTTAAATATCTGAATAAATTTATTTTGAACGCCATTATCTCATTTTAGTATTGCATCATACATCTTCTGATGAGCCTGTTCATTTCGCTAATTCATTTTTGTTTATGACCGTAGACAATTCCGTGAAAAAAGACCGTGCGTTCATTTGTACATAAATCGTAACCTTTTTAACATGTTAATAACTTGCCAGTAATTAGTAAGGTTATGTACATTCGATGAGTAGCTGTACGCCTTGGTTAATGGCTGTCTGATGCTAAGTAGACACTAATTTATTAATAGATTTTTTTTATTAAATTTGTTTTGCCTTGTCATAAGCGTTGGGTATTCGTGTTAGTGTGATCTGTGTGGAAAAAAAAACATTATAAGGCCTGGATGTGAATTAACCGTTGCTTTTTTTTATTTATTTTTATTACAGAAAAACAGATTTTTTTTCATGTTTACAATATACCGGCAAAGCTACTGCAAGTAGCTTGTCTGCAGGAAAACAGTGTGAACAAAACATTGTATAATTTAAATGTCTCAAGTTTAATACAATAGGAAAAAAAATTGCAATTTAATAAAATACATAATAAAAACATAAATAAGTATAAAAAATAATAGAATACTAAGTCTAAAAAAATTCAAAGTGCAAGAGGTACAGTCAGTCAATACAGAAAATCTGATTCCAATAGCCATGTTTTTAACAATAGCGCAAATTTAGGTGTCGAGTAACATTTTTTCAAATCATATGGCAGCATATCAAATATAAGTGGTACAATGTATTCAAAAGTTCTCTGGCCATGTTTTTTAGAAAATCTAGGTACTATCAAACCTTCATTTTGTGTAAGCCTAGTATTGTACACGTGATCCACCATTGTTTTGTATGGGCTATCTAAGATATGTTGCATACAAATTTTATGTCAAAAAAGAGCTCTAATAGGTAAAACATTTATGGATTTATACATTATTGTGATATTTTGCCGCTGGTTATACACTGCTTTGCTGACAAGTAATTTGACCATGGCGTTTTGAATTGACTGTACATGTTGGATGTTTGTCTTACATGAGTGCCCCCAAGAAGTTATACAATATCTCACATTAGATTCAGCCAGGGACAAATAGATTAATTTCATTGTTTTGATGGGCACATATTATTTAAGTTTATACAGTTTGCCTACGATCGCTCGAAGGCGCTTACATAGCTTAACAATATGTATATCCCATTTCATATTACAATCCACCGTTACCCCTAAGTAGACACGTGTTTTTTGACAAGGTCAATACTTCCACAGGCACAGGGTTGTATACAATTATTATGTGTGCAGTCAAAGTTATGCGATACTATTGAAGGTGCGATTGTATATCTGGCATGAGGCGATTTTATGTGCATTAGTTTTGTTTTTTGTGCATTTATAACTAATCCATAGTCGTGAGATCATTTTTGTAATGATATGAAATCCAGCTGTAGCATATTCATAGCCGTAAGCAGATCCCTATGTGAGATGACAAGTGCCGTGTCATCCGCATATACATAATGTTTGATAAAAGAAAAGACTTTCTTCATAAGAGAGACAAATATTATATAAAGTGTTGGACCTAGGATAGAGCCCTGTGGCACCCCAGTAGACAATGTTTCCACTTTACTCAATTTTCCATTTATTTTGACCTGAATTTTACGATCACTAAGATAGTTCTTCAAAAGATCAAGAAAACGTCCTCGCACTCCTATCGCTTCTAAAACTTTCAGTAATTTTTTTGGATCAATAGTATCAAAAGCTTTCGAATTGTCTATAAATAAAACTAATATTTGTTTTTTATTGTTTAGTTCGTTATTTATGTAATTTGAAAAGTCTTGAAGTAATAGTTCTGAGCTCTTCTTTTTTTGAAAGCCATATTGGTGTGGATCTATTATTGAAAAAGACTCGAGGTATTTAACTGTGATTTAACTATAGTTTAGCTTTTGACAATTTATTGAACCCCAACCTTTGGCCCCCCGAAATGATTTTAATTATAAATTTTCAAAAATAAAATCGACTTCAAAAATCCCTTTAATAATAAGGTGGTCTATGGATATCCTGATACTGTATACTGATATACAGTATACGGACAACTATTTTTTGCCTTTTTTTACAAACTCCACACAAGAGGTCTAGAGAAAAATAATTTCGCTCAGAACCAATGTCATCTTTGAAGCTGCTGTGTGAACGGTCTTTTTGAGGAGAGGAAAGAGTGAACATGGATCTTGAAGAGACCCATGTTGTAGGAAGGAGGTAACACAGAGGCCGGCAAATCGTTCCACAGCCAAGCTGAAATGTGAAACTGATAGAAACGTGAAATTAATCGTCAACAGTATTGTTTTTTAACCTGTGAAATTGCATTTTATTTTCTTGACTTGACTTGATTTCGGCCCGTTTCATACTAAACTTAATTTTGGATTCGGGGACAAAATACCCAATCAAATTATAAAATTATTTTTCTAATCAAAAGCTACTTTATTTTTGTTTTGCTTTTATATAATGACGTATAAGTAATTAATAAAATCAGTTTTGGTTCATTTTGGAAGCCACTTTGGAATTCTCGGTGTTAATAAAATGAAAAAAAAATCGTTAAAAATGCGGTTCTTTGGGTATAAAATATCTTTATCTTTATATTATAAAAATCTCGCATCGCATCTCACAACGTCAAGATTTTGTAATTTTTGCAATTTAAATTTACACCCATCAAAAATCTTTCGTAAAATATATATTTTTAAATTTTATATTACATTGTATTTTTTAAAACAATATAGTAAAATTATTTTTTTAAATGTTTACATTTTACACGCAAATAATTGTCCAAGTTGCCTCTAAAATCATGAAATATTAAAATCTTTAATAGCCTATAATTTTTAATTTAAAGCAAAAATAAATAATGAAGTACCTGTCCGCACTAGATATTTCATATACCTTTTGATTACAAAAATATTTTTTCAGTTTGGTTGGATATTTTGATCTCAAATCCAAAATTAAGGTTTGTATGAGACGGGCTGAAATGGTCCACGCAGTTCCTCTGAAGCAGAAAAAAATAAGAGGCACTACTTTTTTACTGACCCTCATACGTGTGGATTACACTGCTTCACATAGTATAATTTACATTCTTCACCACTTTTCCTTTCATTGATTTAACGGAACCCGACCTTGAAGCAACAAGATGACTTATCTCTTTTGTATACCGTCGAATCAATTACCATTGTGGTTCACGACCATACACATAACACACGTATTATTAACGTCAGATATGATTTTATCTGACAGATTTCACGATTTATTACGGGACCTTTACACAATTTAGCAACAAGTGGTAATGGGAGATGCTTATAATTTATGTAGATATATTTTTTCGAAGATTAAAAAAAACTCATTTAACGGTTTATTGTTTATCGATACAAATCACTGAATAATAAACATAACCGATAGAACCTTTCATTTTTTGGCAAATTGATCAAACAACACGGAGTATCTTTTTTGAACAAATCGATCACGCAGATGTGAGCGTATCTTTTTCTGATTTTTCGCTAATATGGAATGGAATTTTTCGTGAACTTGAATTAAGTATGCATTTGTTCTCAAAAAGCCTTTATTTATATGATAATCGTTTAAAAAAATGTAAAAGATTATTTAAGGGGTTTTCAAAACGCACTTTGTCTTACGTCCTCCAAAATGTATGTGCTTTTATCGTAAAAAAACATTAAAGAGCCATTTCTCCCGATTTACGTTTTGGTATATTTGATAAAAACGAACTGAAGCGACGAACGGTTATAAGTCTTTCTCACGAGATAAAGAAAGATTGTATAAGAAATGAGTGCTATATTTATTTTTTTATTTATTGTGAAAGACAGTATAATCCAATTACAGTTTAATATACATACATTTAAATACATAGGTAAGTACATCAATAATATCAGATGAAATGGAGCTTTATGTTAAAGAATATTTTTATTGCGATCTTGAAGTCACTTTTGTTTAAATTGAGAATGTCTAGGTATCTCAGAATAAATGCGGTTTAACAGAGTAGTCATTCTCCCCAAAGGCATGATCAATGATCATGGGTAGGTTGGTCCTGCCTCTTGGAAAAATAAACAGTCTGTGCTGTGATATAAAGTGAAATTCGTTCCAGAATATCAGGATTGCAAATGTGCCCATTTAGCAGTTTATGTGCCACTAACACCATTGCAATCTTTCTCATAACGTCTAGACGATCTATTCCCAGCGTTACGGTGAGGTTTTTAAAAGTTTTAAAAATTCAATCGCATCAAGAAGATGCGTTTCTTATAGCATCTGCAACATCAAATTAAGGTAATTCCCTTAATTATTCTCAGGGGGCAAGTCGTGAGTTGTATGATGACTTAGAAAGCGTGGCAAAATGCATACATATTCACTGCTTCTATTATGACGTGAGTGATTGAAAATATGTTGCACGTGCATTTGCGATATGTAATAAGTACCATTGTGGGCCTAGTAATAATAATAATAATGTTTGGCTAATTTATATAGCGCCGTTTTCGTGAAAAATCACTCCAAGGGCGCTGTACAAATAAACTCAGATTTACAATTAGTATAACTAGTGACTTACATCTAAGACTTATAGCTAGTCACTTACGACTAAGACTTGTAACTACTGACTTATCTAGTGACTTACATTCATATTTACACATGTGACATAAAGTTAGAGATTTACAACTAACATAAGTGCTTTTAGGTCCGGGTTTAGTTTTCTCCATTGGAAAAACTAAACCCTTTCACACACTTTTCCATATAAATGATCATCTAGTAAATCCACGCTATGCAAGTGTATTATATAGGTATAATTAATACAAAACGATACAAGAACAACATGTTAACCTACCAGACTATTAAATGGGAAAATAATTCACCGACTCCAGATATTTTCATATCTGAGGGTTCGGCTCGGTGGAATTCCCAATTTGACCGATAAATCCTACAGATCTCTCAATATAAATATTTAAAAAATCTTTCGTAATCCTACATGTATTTAAAATGACTGATTTTTGTATTTTTATGTACAAATTCTTAACAAATCTAATATGCCTAAATTTTTATGAGAGACCTAGGTATAATGCCAGTAGCCGAAATAAGAAATCCTAACATTTTTATAGTTATAGAATGCCAAATTCTTTTAATCTCATTTCCTATATCTGTATACTTTCTTATTTTTTCAGAAACAGATTTTTCAATATTACAGGTATTTGGAATAGCTACATCAATGAAATAAGTTATTTTTTTAAATTTTGTCATGTAAAACTATATCGGGTCTATTATGACTAATTGGTCTGTCTGTTAGTTTAGTTTTATTTTTATTTTATTTATTTATTTATTCATATTTAAACGCCCATAGGGCTTTTACATACATAAAGCAATACATGTTTCGATTAATTACAGTGAAGAGTTAGAAGTGAATAAAATACAGGTAAGTAACAGAAAATATAAAGACACATAATATAGGTTAGATAATATATGATTTAACAAAATGTAGGTAATACAGAATATAAATTTTTTTTTTTTTTTTTTTTTTATTTATTTATCAAAAAATACATTTTTACAAAATACGGGTAGTCCCACAAAGCTGTCAAATGGCAGCTTGTCTGTAGGTTCTACAATTTATCACTCTTAATATTAGACATAAGGAAATATTTGTTAATACATATTATATAGTTTTAAGGACACATTAGGATAGATCACATAATAATATTAGATTATTGTACATGCCTAATAAATAGATATATAGGCAGCTATATTAAGATAATCAATTCAACATATTTAAAGATACATTGAGTTTTCGTTAATTAACCACATTTTTATCATTTTAGGGCATAATCTGTCATTTTTTTCAAATTTTAAGTTTTTATTTATTTTATTGAAAATCACTGGTATTTGGTATTCAAGAGTACGGCTTCCATATTTATTTAATATTCGAGGAGTTTTTAGGCCCTTTCCTTCTTTAAATCTTGTGGTATGTTTGTGTACCATTGGGTGTTTATAAGAGCTTTCCCCCGCGTTATCCATAATAGTAATGAACCAAAGGAGACCTTTTGTTGTAAGTATGCTCTCTGAGCCATATAATAGTTTTAAGTTATTTCTCTCTCTGTAAATATTTGGTGTAACAATTTTTTTTATTATGGCAGTTTGTAAATTTTGAATATATTTAATGTAAATAGTGCTTGCCTGTCCCCAGGTTCGAATTCCATATCTAAGGATGGATTCGACCATAGAAAAATATATGAGTTTAAGAGTGCAATGAGGCAAAATAAATTTTAATTTGTAAAAGTTACTAGCTATTGATCGTAGCTGGTTACAAATTTTTGCCACTTGTTTATCCCATTTAAAATTATTATCAACAATTATTCCCAGATAAGTATATTCATTAGTAAAATCAATTTTTTCACAGTCGCAAATATTAGTGATTTCATTATGAATACAGTCGAAACTATGAGCAGTTATTTTAGGTATATTCCACATTTTCAAACTCGGTGATCTTATATACATGCATTTGGTTTTTTTAACATTAATAATTAGTCCTACATCATGAGCCCATTTGAGAAGCTCGTTAAAATCTCTTTGTAATTCTTGTATGCCAATTTCAGGGTTTTCATGTGATATTACAAGAGCAGTATCATCAGCAAAAATGAATCTACGAGCTTTTTTGAAAATCTTACTCATAGCAATAACATATATAATATATAATTTTGGACCTAGAATTGACCCTTGCGGTACTCCCGATTTGATATATCTTGATTTACTAATTATATTTAAAATCTTCACACTCATTTTTCTATTAGACAAATAGTTTTTGAAGAATAAGAGGAGTTTACCCCGGATTCCTATAATTTCAAGTACTTTAATTATTTGCATATGGCTGAGTGTATCGAAGGCTTTGGAGAAATCAATAAATAGAACCAGTACATGTTGTTTAGAGTTAAGTTGTGAATTTATATAATTAGAAAAATTTTCGAGCAATTTATCGCAACTTTTTTTTTTTTGGAAGCCATACTGGCATTCATCAATAATACTTAGATTATTTAAATATTTATCTAAATTTATTGATATATATTTTTCTAAAATTTTTTCTAATGCAGGTAGTATGGAAATAGGCCTGTAATTATTTATTAAGGAGTGATTTCCATTTTTAAAGATGGGCCTTACAATGCTAAATTTTAGTTCCTCAGGAATGTGGCTCGTATCAATTATTCTGTTTATTAAGTGCGTAATTAAAGGACTAAGTAATTTTACATGTTTTTTTAAATCATACATACGAATTAAATCGACGCCTGGTGTCTTAGAATTCTTCATACCTCCGATAATCAATTCAATCTGCTTTGTATTTGCGCTTGGTAGGTACATTGAATGAGGTAAACCATCGTGCAGGTACTTCGACGCTCGGATATCACATTCGTGTAATAACTTATTTACTCCGTCATCAAAGAAGTTTGCAAAATTTTCTGCCACTGCATCTGTCGATTGGGACTTCAAGAAATATTTTGATACGACTTCATCACAGCCGGATTTTTCTTTCCTTCCCAAAGTTTTATTAATTTCTTTCCATGTTTTTTTAATGTCTTTGAAACAATGATTAAATTTATTGTTATAATATATTTTTTTGTGATTAATATTTGTTTATTTAATTTATTTCTGTATTTCTTGAAATCAATTTCATATTTTTTGTTGGTAGGTGTGTTTTTCCATTTCCTCCAAAGTGTATCTCGTGTTTCATTATATTTTCAATGAGGCTATCATTCATCCAGGTTTTTTTTAATAAAGTAAAAATAGATAGCCTGACAATATCCTCCAAATCAATGATAATAGGTATTAATAAAAATGTATAAAATTGGTATTTACAATAGTTTATGAATTAAGTAAAAATAGTTCGCACATCCGGCGTTTAAAGTTTGCCAAATTCAAATTATTGTCAAATACATCAATATTGTTTAAATATTGGTTACCAAGACTATGTAATCGTTGTATTGGGGAATGCAATTTATAGTTAGAATGAGATGTATGTATATAAAATGTTAATGTTTGTCTAGTAGTTCGTGTAGGTACATGTAGATTTATTAAATGCAATAGTTCACAGCAATCAAATTTAGAGTTTAATAATTTTAATAAAAAGGTTAGGTCAGTTATTTTTCGTCTGTTTTCTAAAGTTGGAATATTTAAAATATTCATTAATGATAAGTAATTTATGTGCTCTAAAGGGATGTTAAGTTTAAATTTTACAAATTTATATAGTTTTATAATTACTATTTTGGTTTTTGCCAGGATTGTCACTGATAACATTAAAATCCAAATAACAAACAAAACATTGTAAGTGTAGGCACAAACATGTAACATAGAAGTAAGTTAATTCTGCGAGTTTGAGGATTTTACACATAGATGTATATATCTATAGGTCACATAGAAATAATGGCGTATCTATTTCAATTTGGGAGGCTTGCAATTGCAATTGGATTACCAAAACCCCTGACATAGGTCACCCCAAGTGACGTGATGGCTTGACGTTTTTCTAGGTTTTGGCGGTGGATGTGTTTGTCCATCAACTGCGCGGCGCACCGGATTGGAAAATACTGGTCGAAGAAGACCTTTAGACCTCTCGGCCCATCTTCTAGCACTGCAGTGGGAGAAGTGGATTTATTTGTCCGTCATTCCTGGATAGACTGAATCACAAATTCCTACCCACCTCTCATACCTCTTTCTTTCCCAGAACCTCCTCTCTCTCCTTTCCCTAAAAAGACCCTCCAAACAGCGTCCCCAGAATTGACATAGCCTCCGAGGGAAATGGTTTTTCTCACATGCAGTGGCGGTTCGTGGTCTTTTTAACGGGGGGTTCAGAAATTCAAGAGAAGATATATATTATATATATATACAGTTAGTGGAGGGGTACCTAAATAAATACTATTGTTTTTAAATAACTTGACACTCCTCGACACAATTATTAAACGACCAAAAAAAGTTTTAGAGGATTTAAATTGTTTAATGGTTTTTACAATACTCAATGTACGTTGCTAATCATGATTGTTTTTTTTAAATAAGAAAAATTGCGTAGAATGTAGAATATAATATAATTGATATTAAAACATAAAAAAAAACAAGAATCACAAATAAAGGTGGCACGAAATAAAATGAGCTTTTTTTTCATTTATACAAAAAATCCATTATACACGTATACAAAAAATAATTATATTTAATTTCCAAACTTTTTTCATAAGCATTAGCGTTATTTTTTGTATATAACAGTGTATTCCGTCATTGTGTGAAAAAATTAGGACAGAATATTCGCGACAACCGATAAATGCAACCACTTTCAATTTGAAAGCCGAAACAATACTGGGAAAGCTCAACACAAAATTGCATCACTAGCGACGTTGTTTGCCGAAACTTAAGTAAATGTACTCGTAACTACGGGATATAACGACTTATCTAAAAAAAAATACGAAAACAGAAGTCAAAATCGGTCCACTAGTCCACCCACTTCAATAGTAGATTTACAAATGCCATTAGTAAACGGTTGGAGAAATGTAGAAACATAAAAATATACAAAAATGACTACAAAGTTAAATTTAACATTTAACTTGCATCCGTCGGTGCAAAAGTCGACCGTCAGCCGGTCATCCTGCGACAATCTCGGGCTTCGTTTCGGCGAGACTCGTCAAAGTTCGGAGGTCACGTGAGATCTTGACTCGTGATCGGCGCACCAAGCTGCGTAGTTTTGTCCATTCTACCGGCACAGCGATTCGTATCGGCTATGATTTTTTCGTATGGACAAATGTGTGCGGATCGCAACGCGCACAAAATGGGAATAGATACCGTATTTTTCGGTGGCGCGAGTTTTAAAGACGGAATTTTAATGTCGAGCTATCTGTGATGCGCTTATATTACTATACAACAAGATTGTTTTATTTTATCATCTTTTTAATGGGGGTTCACCGCACAACCGCACTTTAGAGAAAACCGCCACTGCTCACATGGCAACATGTGTAGAGCTAATATAAAAAAAAATGTTTGCCCGCATTGAGCTTTGTTCACAATTTGGGAGGCTGGTATGGGTGCAGCCGCCCCAAAAACTATGTATTGGATAACCAAGACCCCTACCAAAAGTCACCCCAAGTGGTTCGCTATGTTTGGTGTCTTAGAAGTGGTGACCGGGTTCTTGTGGTAAGGTTTGTCTAGATTCTAGATGTTGATGGCGAATGTGTTTGCCCACCTACTGCGTGGCGGGCTGGATCGGGAGAGCGCGCTGGATGAAGGAGACCTAACCTACTGAGATCTAGCCCGACTCTATCGACCCATCGCCTTGCACCGCAGTGGGAGGGATGGATTCATAAGTCCGTCACTCCTGGGCACAATGACTCACAGATTCCTTCCCACCCCTCATACCATTTTCCTTCCCAGAATTTTTTTAAAAATTAATTTATTTATTAAAATCATAAAGGTACTTAAATTAACATGATAATAAATATTTCAAATTATAAACTAGACATGTTTACCTTTACGAGAGTTAAAAACTCGTGTGTAAAGGGAATAGATAAATATTAATAAATAATTAAAAATTATAACTTAACATTCAGTGTGAAGAAAAAAAACAAAAAATTGTTGTTCATATAAAAGTGAAAAGAACTTTTTGTATATAGTAATATAAAGTTAAATTTTCAAAACAAATAATTTCAAATAAAAATAACAATAAAAATAAAAAAAAGTAACAAATACACTAAAAAGTAATTGAATAAGAAAATAATGAGATGTCAATTTATTGATTCTAATTCGCTAAATTATTTATAATAGAATAGTTTATTTTATTTTTAAATTTATTATGATCAAGTTCTAACCTCAGTCTTTCATTCCAATTTCTCATCCTCTCCTTTCTTTCCTAAAAAGGAACTCCACGCAATCCCAAAAAGATGACATAGGCCCTGAGATAAATTATTTTCTTCAGGGTCTCGTGTGTGAAGCTATTGTAAAAAAAGCTATGTAAATTATCTTACATGGTTTCGCTAATCTGTTAGAAATGACGCTATGTTGATATATTGTTTCCTGAATCAGTGTAATTTCTGTGTAATTTATTAATTTCCTGATATTATCGTACAATAAAAATCAGTATTCATGATTACATTTAATCAAGCCAAGTACAATCTGTACAGGTATATTTTACACAGTGTTTAAAGTACGAACTTTAACCTGAAATATTTGCATCGCATGTCATCTTTGTATTATTTATTATGTAGAAGCTTTTGAATGGCAAAGTACTCATTATTAGTTACATGTGTGTAAAACGCAATGGCGTGCGTTGGTCAACAAAATCAAAGAGTTATAATGATTTATTTTTGTTAAATTTTTCTAATTTTTTTTAAAAATGAATACCTCACAAGAGTCCCAACTGCTCCTGACTGGAGCCAGTGAGAATATGGAATCCCCAAATGGGGTATGTTATGAGGCTAAGGTAAGTGGGAAAGGGAAGGAGGCGAGGAAGAGGAAGGTGGGGACGTACCTGGCTAATCAAATCTAGTCAATAAACACGGCTAAAGCCATTTAAAGCAACGTTTCAATTCTAAATGGTGGTATTTCTAAGAGTATCTTCCACTCTGGAACGTGCCGCAAATATACTTCTATTATTTTAAATAATTAATTGTGAAATAACACAAATCAATTAAATAAAATTTATGTGCGCACGCCGGGAAACAAATGATTTTAAATTGTTTTGTATAAACCACTATAATCACATGTTATAATATCTACATGTTTCAAAACCGATGGTATCTTCGTCAGGATAATAACATGAATAAAAATAACAAAAGAAACAAACAAGTATAGACAAAAATGACAATATACAAAAGTATTAAAGATAGGTGATTAATTACCTAAAAATATCATAAAAACACAATTGTATAAAATTAAATAACAATAATTGATGCCAGAAAGTAATTTTGCGAGGATTGATGAAATAATTGATTTTTGGGTTATTATGACGTGTTGGACTTTATACCAGACAAGAGTTTCAAAAATCTCCCGTCTGGTGTCAGTGAGATTATGGCATACCCGTTGGAGTATTTTGTTCGGCTGAAGGCAGTAGGCCAGGAAAGGATATGGGGAGGACGAAGGCGAGGAAGAACCTGGCTGTTCTGATCTGGTCACAAAACACGATAAAAGCCATTTTTTGTAACGTTGCAATTGTGAATTGTGGTCTTACACCAGGGCGATACTGAGAGTATCTTCCACTTTAGAACGTGCCGCAATTAAACCTTATGTTATTTTAAATTATTGAATTGTGAATACACAAATCAATCAAAAACAATTCACCTGCGCAAGCATTTGCACCATTTGCACCCGAGTCCTCCGGATTATCAGTCGAGGGACTTGCCCCTCGACCACGAAGGCCTACCATGGAGGTTCTTAGTGACTTAATTTTTTATTATTTTTTTTATTATTCTTTATTCATAAAATGTTTTTGTGTACAGTTTTTTTACATGCTTTTCGACTACCACACTAGACACATGCCCGTATTATGGTAGTCGAAATTTCATATTATTTTTAAGTACATTGTCGAACCGAAATGGAAATTATAAGAAATTCACTTGACAGAAAAATTCGCGAAAAATGTCTATCTTTAAATGTAACATAAGCATTTGTCGAGAGATTTTTGCTCTATTTTAAAGGAGTAGTGTTTTATTAAATATTTTCACTAATTTTGCTTAATTAGTACATTCTCCCTTTCTTCTTCTTTTTAACCGCTTGGACACATAAGCTTGTTTTCACGACAATTTAACCTAGGTAGACATAGGAATGATCTATGTCCCGTACCTGAGTTATTAAACTCTTACTACCGGGCCTTAAGACGAAACCCGGTGGTGGAGAAATAGATTTTACTACATTGTACTGTCACTGTTGCTCTTACTCCACCGGATATTGAGCGAAAGGGACAATGCACCTCGGGCTACTAATACCTAACTAAAATCGAGGTTTTGTATTCCCCACTTTTCTCCTCCAAAAGTGGACTGATTTTCAATTTTTTTAACAACTACATAAGAAAAAAGTATTCTCTGTCTGTACGTTTTGCTTTTTTAAAAAAAACATTGTCTAGTTTTTATACTGAACGCCTTTTGACGGCGTTTAAACCGGTCAATCTGCAGTTCAAAATTTGTTACTTTTAAATTTTTTTCTTTCTCTTTTATGTATATACCTACTTCTTGTTATAAATATTTTTGTATTTTTTTTTGTTACTGTAGTGTATAGCCCTTAAAGATGTACCTTAATATATCACGTTCATTCGGGAATGATCGGTACAGCCGAAGATTCCCGAATGAGCACAGTAAAGGCTAGTCGCTGTCGAACAGCGTCGGGGCTGCCAGAACTAAATAGAGCATACCTGTAATCAGACGTTACATAAAATATCATTATCTTTACGATCATTCACAATAAAATATAAAACGAACTTACGTTGTTATTACTTGAATACATCGTGGGCTAGTGAGCTACGACACATTAAGCAGAACATAACAGTTACCTAAATCTTTTCTTGATCTGTTTTACACTTAATCATAAAAACTGTATAAAATATGTAAAAGCCCATTAGGGCGTTGATGATTAATAAAATAAAATAAAAATAAAATTTTTGAAAAATGTATTCTTTTTTTCATTTCTTAAAATCGTGCACACCACTGTCAGTTATTAAGAAACATGGCCTACCCATAGTTCATATCTTGAATGTTGGAACACTTCATTGCCATCTTAACTCCTCGCTATCTTTAATCAATTACACACCAACATAAATAATGCTAATTATATTAGCAATATATCAGTTAAAAGATCTGATGCGGAAAATATCATCATTTTTGAATATTCATTTCAATGCCTCAAACATGTAAACAAACCATTTACTAATTATAGTATTCGAGGTGGTTCCAGTTAAAAAAGATTCGATAAAATCATACCTTTGAATACCGTAAAAGTGTCCCATTTGCCCAAAGTCAGTGGGAATAAGGCCTCCCAGAGTGTGGCTGGAAACAACCCTGTGTGCGGAGGGTTGGAAAATATCTGGTCACCAACAGTTAAGAGGCTAGACTTTAAACCACACGCGGAACACCCGCGACTGTCATTCTGTCCCGCTCACAATAAGCTCACGTACACTTACAATACATGCGAATGCGAAATGGGCGAATGAGACAACGCTCAAATTTACCTACAGAAATCGCTCGAAAAGGGGTTTATGGAGAATACACTTTTCTACCCCTAAACTTTCACGAAATTGAAATTTAAAAAAATATATATTCTTTAGAAAGAAGAAGCTACGTTGGTAGGTTTTTATAATTTTATAATTCGTTATGAGAGTTGAGTTAGCACCACTTTTTCCTTAAATAATATTTTTTGATAAATCGTACATGTTTGACAGTGAATGTTTACGTTAATACCAAACGCATCGAAAATTCGAAAACATACCGACATAGTTTTCACCCTCTAAAAGGCAGTATAAAAAAAATATTCATTTTGTGCAATTTTCGAGGTAGAAAAGTGTTTTTTCCCGGGCGTCCTTTTTGTATGGGCCGAAAAACGAAGTCTATCATCTTAATACCTGGGTCTTTTGTGGCCTTTATTACACGGTACATGATTGGATAGTAGTAGGGTATTCTAGTGTACTTTATGTCACAAATTTATAAGGGTTCATCACATCTCCCTTTATAAACTAATTAAAACCATTAAAAAATTTGGCGAATTTTACCAGAAGCTAAAATAATTCCCGCTTTGCAATAAAATCCAAATACATGGAATATTTGTTAACGTATCTGAAAACTAAAAACTGTTTTCGAAAGGTGATGAAATAGGCTTTGAAATTTTAGTATTAGACTATGTTATTTTTAAAATTTAAAAATTTTGGATGAAAGCTTTAAAAATTTGTAAAAATGGCTCACTTTACGAATTTTTCTAACTAAAATTATTAATAATGAAAAAAAAATAACAAACACATACATATTTCATTAGAGAAATGAATTATAAACGTTATTGTCACCTAACTTTTTGTCGTTTCTGTAAAAAAAAATTTTAAAAAATTCACAAAGTTTTTTTTTAAATTTTTTGAAATTGCGATCGGAAATTTTGTTTTTATATAGGTGTGCATTTTTTTTTTTTTTTACATTTAATTTAAATTAAATTTAATAATGTTTATTATCAAGTTCTGCAAGTGTTTTAGTTTTGTATTATTGTATTTTTACAATTTACTCATTAATCTTAGAAATAAGTCCTCTAATTGTGGAACAACCACAGTTTGAAAATGGCCTTGTAAGCCGAAACTGCTGTCACAACAATAAAAAAACTAAAACACTTGCAGAACTTAATAATAAACATTATTTAATTTAATTTAAATTACATTAAAAAAAAAAAAAATGGAGTTCTACGATTTAAACATAAAAAACCATAAATAATTATTTAGCGCCAACGACGTCCAGTACTCGATTTTTTTAAAAATTTATTTATTAATCTACACAGATATAAAGTATACGTGTGATTTCACAATTTATCTATCCAATCAATCGGCAGAACTAACCGCGGAAAGTAACGACGCTCAAAGAAACGGTTGGCAGAGAGTCGTATCCTGATTTATAAGTACAATTAATAAATTTGGAATAAAATGTAAATTTAAAAACATTATGTTAGTTTGTTCACTTTGACCTATTTATGATCCTCTTGCATTCATTTGCCAATTTGTTATGTGCTGCTCTGTTTTCGGATGTTCTAGATGTGTTGTAGGCTCGATAAGCCGCGTTTTTTCGCCGAACTGCTTCGGAGCATTGTCGACTGAACCACGGCTTTGAGCCCACACCAGTTTCCTTGACAGTGGATTGAATGAAGCCATCCATCGCGGATGTGATCAGCCTCTCGTTTGGTGGTCTGAAGTTGACGGGGATTGAGGTCGTCACCAGGCAGTGGTCGGACGATCCTAAAGGCGCTGTGACCTCAATCTTGTAACCGTGTGGCACAGTGGTTAGAAATAGGTCTAACAGATTGGAGCGGTGTACTAGTACAAAACAGAGATGAGTGGAGGAAGACTCTCGAGGAGGCCAAGACCCACCAAGGGTTGTAGCGCCAATTGTGATGATGTTTGATTATTCATGTTGATGATATCGTTAGTTTAGCTTATAATACGAAGCTCTGCTATATCCCAACAGAGGGCAGTTGAGTAGGATATCAGAAGAGTACCATTCATCGCCGTAACGTGTCTTAAGTACGAAAGGTTACGATGATGGCCGAAGGCATCGTTGAGATTGGGCAGGCTCCTACAGTCAGCTCGCCCCAGCGGCAGAACTGCAAAGGACGTCCAGTAAGGACGTCTGTCCAATTTAATATATGTTCAGTGAATATTCATTGTAAATATAAGATAACTTAATAACCAACTAGTTATCACTCGGACCTATAACTTATTTGGAAAAACATAAAACGCCTTAAGGGCCATTGACCAGCGACTGAGAATAAAAGTTTAAAAATGCTTGCAACTGTACAGGGAGGTTCCGATTAGAAAGATGGATTATTCCCCGTATCAAATTTTTAAAATTAAAAAAATTTATGTCGATTTATTTCATTCAAAACTTGCTTTAATATATACCTACATTCAAGTAAGCAATAAAAATGCTCATAACGCACGATGATAAATTATTAAATATCGTGTACTTCTTGTAAGTATTTTTTTTATCATAAATAGATATTTATGATTTTTTAATAATGTCTAAACAAAATAAGTGTGTAAAAAAATTTTGTTTGTAAGACCTTAAATCAACAGAAAAACCGAGGTGTTTTCGTCACAAAACACGTTCTCGGATTTATTTTTTAATGATTTCAATTTAACTAAAATTAAAATTCTGAAAAATGTCTTTACTAGATTATGTATTGATAAATTTTGTTGTATGATTATATGATTTGAAATTTGTGTTGTATATTACAATATTTCGTTTTAAAATTGAACAAATCTGCCAACGACCAACAGTATAACCTTAGTATATTAAAAAATAAACTTAATTTTCAAAATTTAAAAAATGCGTTTAACAGATAAAATAACAATCTTTGAAAATAAATTTATGTTTTTTTGTAAAAAAAGAGTCAATAAGTCTAGAATTTGATTTAAAAATGACTAATTTCCTGTATACTTTGGTAATACCCTCTTAAGTTGTCTTACTATTGCAAATTAAGAGACATAAAAGTAACTTTTGGTTCTAGCATTGAAAGAGCCAATGATTATACAACGCTCTGTTTCTCTTGCACTGCCTGACATCGTTTTTTCCATTACATTTGAACTGAGAGAGCGAATTTCTGAATTTAAATTCAAAGCCCTATTGGCCTGACTTTTTAGTATTTAGTTTGTTATGGGAAAATACACAGGGTTTTAATGGAAGTTTATTTATTTATCGTTTGAAACATTTACAGAGTGAACAATTATTACATTAATGAAATTGCAGTTGAAATGAGCACATATAATTAACACTTCAAATAAAAATGTTCACAGCATGCGTAATCAAGTCTTAGTTGTTATTAGCTTCTTGTAGTGAAAAAACATAATAAATAAATTAACAATCAATTAAACATAATAAATGTAATTTTAGATTTTTGTAATTGAGTTTTTATAACTGCATTATTATCACGTAAGTATGAACATCTGTAATAACTAGGAGGCGGCTAAGCGGTGGCAAAACGAAGAATTCCAAGTCACAAATCCGCAAAAACATTATTCGGAGATATTGAAATTTGAATTTTTGAAATGATATGTTTTTGTAATAACGAATCAATTCTAAACTTCAAACCTCAATATCTCCGAGATAGAGGTCACGATTTTAAGCGCAAAATTGTTTTATTTATTTATTTTGCTAATAAATTATATAGGTACTAAGAAAAAAATTAATCAAAGGAAACGGTTAAAGATAATTTTACCAATATAATTATATTTTTAAATAGTTGTTTCTTACATGCGTTTAGGCATATATTTTTTATACATAAAATAAAGATTCCATGTCTAATCGGACTATGAGATCTCAGCGTCTGAATTTCCATAGTAAATTTATTCAGACACGATACTTCCTCACATGATAATTCATCACATCATAACTAACATTCACTTACCCATCCATTTCTCCCCCTCCCCCCTCACCTAACCCAACCTAACCTATCCTAACCTAACGTAACCTAACCTAACCTAAGGTTTAAAACCCCAATTATAAGTTTTCTTCGAGACACGATGAATTATTATGTGAGGAATTAACATCCGATGAAAAGTTTGTACTCAATATTCCCGGTCACCAAATTAAAATATATATTTGAATTTTACTCTTAAAACTTTAGAAAAGGCTTCAATTTATAATGTGCACATTTTTTTGTATTTATAATATAAACCAATTCTTAGTAAATATTAATCTAAACTTGTAATTTAGCATTCAGTATTGATGGGATTTTGTTGAAGTTCTCATAGAGCAAGTTACAAACACCTGAAAATAATATAATTTATTGCGCCATTGAAATCTGATCAGACAAGTGGTGAGTATACGTTTGATTTGATAATTTATCATGGATGCGTGTCGAGATTTTATCTTAATGATTTTATGTTTTCTATTATTGATAATCAATTATTTATTTATGGTCTGTGAGGTCAAACGAGTGATGTCTTACTTGATGAGGGCATTACCTTCGATAGACATCGCAAATTAATACTGCAAAAGAGTCCCAAGTTTCTGAAGCTAGTGAGTCTATGGCATTCCCAATTATTAGGGTATGTTTTAAGGTTAAAGGAAGTCTATACCACCTCAAGTGGTTCACTACGTTTGGGGATGCCCAGGTTTATCTAGGTAACGCGTTTGCCCACCGACTGGCAGGCGGGCAGTATCGGGAGAGACTGGTTAAGGGAGACCTAGTCCTCTCCAGCAGGTCTCTACCGACCCATCGCCTTGCACCGCAATGAGAGGGATGCATTCACACTCCTGGATACATTAACCCCCAGATTCCAACCCAATCTTCATACCCTTTTCCTTCCGAGAAATTCTTCTCCTTTCTTACCCAAAAAATACCCTTCACACAGCATCCCCAAAGATGACATAGGTACTGACGGGAACTTTCCTAGCACACTCGATCGATAAGGATCGATAGGAAAACTTTCGGTAACTATCATCGTTCCCTAGCATGACTGCAGATCGCCAACGAATAAGTGGCAGTTCACAATGACCAAGTGCCCTTAATATATTTGACAACAATTTTTTTTCTAAGTTAGCGATCTGCAGTTGTCCTAGGGAACGTTAAGAAGTTACCGAAAGTTTTCCTATCAATCCTTATCGATTGAGTGTGCCAGGAGGCCTTTGCCCCTAGCACACTCGATCGATAAGGATTGTAACGATAAATTTTGGTAACTTATCACCGTTCCCTAGCAAGACTGTAAATCGCCAACGAATAAGTGACAGTTTACAATGACTAAGTGTCCGTAATACATTCGACATCAACTGTTGTTTTTATGATAGCGTTAATTCCTAGACTCACCGACCCCCTAGCACATTCGATCGTTAAGGATTGTATCGATAACTTTCGGTAACTTTTCATCGTTTCCTAGCATGACTGCAGATCGCCAACGAGTAAGTGGCAGTTCACAATGACTAAGTGCCCTTAATATATTTGACAACAACTTTTTTTTCTAAGTTAGCGATCTGCAGTTGTCCTAGGAAACGATAAGAATTTACCGAAAGTTTTACTATCAATCCTTATCGATCGAGTGTGCCATATTTATTTAATTGAAAAATCCCATTAGGGCTTTTAGTGAATAAATAAATAAATATATAAACTAAATGAAACAAACTACTTTGTGTAAACCACTATAATCATCAAATGTTATACTATCTCTACATGTTGAAAACTGAGGTTTCTTCGTGAGGATAATAATTTCTTATTATTAATATCATAAATAAAAATAGCAAAAGACCGGTCAGTGGTTGAGTGAGCATCGCGTTTGGGTCCCACACAGGAGTTCCGTGTTCGATCCCTCGGCTGGCTAATTCCTCCATCACAACACAAGCAACATCTTCCGCTTAGTGTGCTGGTAGTAGGAGATTCTCAAATGTTGTTGGGTTATTCGTAACCCGGGAATGTTTGTCTTTTTTTAATAAAAAAAAAACAAACAAGTAGGTACAGATAAAATGAACAATAGACAATAATAACATAGATAGGGGCGATTAATTCTCTAAAAATTTCATGAACACAATTATATAAAATGAAATATAAAAAATATTTTCGAATCTATTAACATTACATTTTATATATTAAAGAAATATTTTAAAATTAAAAAAAAATAATATCGGTTTGTTGAAACAACAAAAATAAATTATAATAAATATAAGTCTACCGCCGCCACGGGAACCATTTATTGGATAACCAACACCTCCGCCATAGGTCACCCCAAGTGGTTTTCTACGTTTGGTGACTTAGCAGGGGTGCCCTTGTTCATGGGGGGTGAGTTTCTCCGGGTCTTGGCGGTGTACGAGACCTTTTGATATCTCCAGCTGGACTCTCCCGGAACATTGCCTCCAACGCAGTGGGAGGGATGGATTCATATAATTGTTCCCAGATCCCAGATTCCTACCCACCCCTCATATATTTTTCCTTCCCAGAACTTCCTCTCCTACCTTTCCTCAAAATACCCCCCACACAGCAACCTAAAAGATGATATAGGCCCTGAGGGGAATTGTGATGAACGTATGTCTTGCGGTATGAAAGAGACATGCGTGCATGAGTGAGACAGCATGAGTAAGGCATAAAAGGTTTGTTTGTTGTTCATTCGTCCTCTTTGCCTTCAGACTTCCTAAGAAGGAACCCTGTACATAATCTCTTAATAAACGTTATCGTCTACCTACGATTTATTATTGGAGTACCACCCCAAAGGAATCTGGATCCTTACACAGGAGTCCAGAACTCAATGTGAAACCGGCCACGGTCATCACAGGAATTATTTTCCTCAGGTCCTAGCCTTTATTTTCTCACTTAACACACACCTGACATCGTTGGTCTCCGTCCCATTTGAATTTCGTAATCACAGGTTTTGATTGGAAATGTAAGGCCTAATTGGACAAATATTTGGATCCCGAAGTACGCTTTTTGTGTTTTTTTGTATTCTATGGCAGCAGACGTAGATCAGTTTTACGCTACTTTACGCATTAAAAACTTTTTGTATAATTTTCGATAAATCATTTGATATTCTGCTCTTTTGAAAGCCATGGACATAAAATAAAATAAAATATTCCTGTTGCTAAAATGATAAATTGCTATTTATTGAATTTAGGTACAAGATAATATAACTAAATTACATAATAACTGCATAGTCTCATACAAGAATATTCCAAAACACGCAATTATAAGTGCATTAGAAAAATACAACGAAAATATTACATGACCATGTTTATTAAGTTGAAACACGGTCGATAAGAAATTTGAATAATAGGTATTTTAACAAACTGTTGCTGTCACTGTCAGTGTTACCCCTTCGAAAACTGAGCGAAGAGGACAACTGCACCTCAGGCTGATAATACCTAAATAAATTCGTTAAAATCGAGGTTTCGTGTTTCCCAATTTTTTCACCCAAAACCGGACTGAGTATTAGAGATATTTTTTTACCAACTGTAATAGAAAAAAAATCTTGTTTTGCTTTTATTTTAAATACATTGTCTAATTTGTATACTGAACGACTGTTGATGGAGTTCGAACCAAGCAATTTTAACGAATTTTGGAGGGTTCTATCTTCTTTAAGAAGTAACTTATCAAAAAAAGAAAAACGAACCGATACGCTTAGTGGTCGATACATATATTATAATAAAACATATTTCTACCGGTTCCACGACAACTCAACAAAGTGACATTTCAACATGCGTTTGAAAAGTCATTAAAGTTATGAAAAAAATATAACCTAATCTCATATCGACGTTGCATATATATAATATGAGCCATGTGAGGCTGAGTACGTACTGAGAAAATAAATAAACTGTTTTACAAAATAACGACACAGAAAATAACAATTCTATTTATGGACAGAGTAGGAACATTAATTATTTTATGCCATAAAATTGAATTTTAAAGCGTTTCTCCTATGCTTCATATTCTATGCATAGTTTTCTCACATGGTTCATATTCTATATACAGTTTTCGTCATAGTTTTAAATACAAAAATGTCAAAATATTTCATTTAAATTTGAAATCTAGGCATCACAAAATGATGTTAATATTATGTACTTATCAAGACAATTGAATTGTGTAGTGGTATGCAGAGGAAATGATTAAAAAACATATATACTATATACTATTTTGATTGTCCTCATATGGTATATTTTATATTGCCTTTTAAATGTTTGATATTATTACATGGCTCATATTGTAGAAGATGGAAAAAAAAAGAAAAATAACTATATTTTTAAATCATTTTCGTCAAAATCGTCACATTTTTCATATTAAATATGCAACGACGATATAACCTATTTAATTAATTTAATTTTTTTTTCACATTTAATGATTTTTCAAAGGAGGTGTTGAAATTGCATCTTTATTATTTGTCCAGTAATCATTTCCACTATCCAGAGAGAAATTAATGAATACGTTTGTATCAACAAAACGCCGCCCAGTTTCCTCTTAAAATTTCTAACGTTTTCACTCCAGCCGATTCAAGTCGTTGGTAGTTTTAAACGACAAGAGTGAAAACGTGATGCATTAGTTTAAAGAATCCGTGCACTGCACCAGTTTCTCTCTCCAAACACTGTTACTTTCTTTCTTCCCATCTCTCACGCTTCCTACTTCGATCCTCTTCTTCCTTCTTCGCTTACTGAATCAATTAGATTACATAATGTCCATTGGGCTGATTCACGTTGTCTAACAACGAAGTCACGACTAAGAGACTTTGAGAGATAAATGGTTAAAGTAACTGTATTTGTATTTTTGTATCGGTAATCGAAGATTTTTTTTTGTCACAATTTTTTTTAGCTGTCACAATAATAAAAAAATTAAAATACTTGCAGAACTTAATAATAAACGTTATTAAATTTGTTTTATTTAAAATTAAAAAAAAGTGGAAATTAAACTGAGTTCTACAAATTGAACACAAAAACAATAAATAATTTTTTTAACCTAGAATTAGATTATGTCTCACTAGCTTCTGCCCGCGACTTCGTCTGCGCAGATTAATACTTCGAGTAGCATATTTTCTTTTCCTAGGTCCCATCTATGAACATAACAAAATTCTTAACCTATTTATTTAAAATATCTATAATTTTTGAATCGATTTAAAGTATTTATTAGGCAAGTACTTCAAATGAATTCATTAATTTAAATATTTTCTAAAATAGAATTTTGATTTAACAATCATTGTTTTGTAAAATGTCATTCACAATTTTTTACATTTTATATTAAACAGTTGATAATTATTCTTTTTAATATATGGAATATAGATGGCTCTATAAATTAAAGCCTATATGTTATTCTGATGTATGAACTATATTTTATTAAAATCCATTTATTAGTTTTTGCGTGAAAGATTAACACACATACATACATCCATACAAACTTTCGCGTTTATAATATTAGTAAGATATTAGTAAGATAAGATAATAAGTCGTATTTTTCAGTTTTTTTTTAAATTTAAACCGGTTGGTGATCCGACAATTCATCCCCCGACATTTGACCCCTTGAAATTATAATAATTATGATATAATTTTTTTTTGTTTATTATTCACATTTTTCAAACATAAAATGGACTTAAAAAATACCTTTGATAACAAGTTGGTACGGATACCTAACGAATTTATTTAGAGTGTCAATTTTTTTAACTTATACGATGGTATATACAGTAAGGTGGGTCACGAATGTATGGGGAAATTTTTTTTCTTGTTTTGATTTGTCTAATAGTGATAAAAGGGTGTTAAATGAAGATGAAACAGCGTGTAATTTTTTTGATAATATTTGGATATCATCTTCTTCCTCCGGATTGATTTTGAAATTTCACATATTAGAGAAAAACTTACCCTTGTTAAATCTTTAAAAAATGTTAGATAAACAAGTACAAATGACCTATTTTTCAATAAAACGCAAAATAGAGGGAATGTTTCGAATTATTTAATAAAAACATATATGAATATAATTCAAACTATCTCAAGGTGGTTAATTCAAATACCAGCAAAATCCTTCTTACTCTCAAATTTCGGCATTATTTTGCGTGACACAATCTTC
This sequence comes from Limnephilus auricula, assembly GCA_951813805.1. Taxonomy (NCBI): domain Eukaryota; kingdom Metazoa; phylum Arthropoda; class Insecta; order Trichoptera; family Limnephilidae; genus Limnephilus; species Limnephilus auricula. The sequence continues at coordinate 9,035,918 of OX638417.1, forward strand.
ATCTTAATAAGACCTTCTCTTGCATACTTCATACATAAAGTAGTCAAGGCTTCAATAACCTATTTTAACTGCTTGAGTATGACATGGCAGTCGCAGAAGAGGCAATCTACCTTCTCCCCCTTCAGCTACAAATAATTGAAGATCTTCATCCGATATATTCTTCAGTATTGGGGGTTCGGTTACATTTTTCTTATAAATAATATGATGCATCGAGGTTTATGTTTGGAAGTTGGAACAGCCCTGTTTTACTTAGTTTCTTACTGCGTGCTTTTAGAACACGACGCACAGTTAATTCTCGGATATGCTTGTGAGGTTCTGTCAACATTGCAAGCAATAAATTTTCGGGGTGTGCGAAGTAACTGTTTCTTTCTATAACTGAATCAATTATAGTTTTTAGTTCAGCTAATAAGTATCTAGGTGCTGAGATTAACTACTACAGGCGACGTGCTCCATCTTTACAGGTGGGATGAGTTTTAATGCTGAACCAAGCCGGAGCATAAACTTTAACAACGTACGTTTCTAAAATAAAAAGATTCTCTGAAGGAGCTTCCGTTGAAACGTAAAGACGAAGAATTCGGTTAGCACTGGTAAGCTATTTGGCATGAGACATTTTTCCAGGAGATTTGTGGCATAAATCTTTAGGTCATTGCCCCACCGTAATTGCAGATACTATTTTAAACAAATATAACTGAACTGTATCCATGTTTTTAGTAAATAATTCATGCAACTCTCCGTCAATTTTCTGAAAATGAACCATAAGCTTTTTTTCAGAGGTTTCCAAAGCTAGTCCTATTATGTCTGAATATATTTGAGGTCCAGATGTCTTACCGCCAAGATGTGCGAACAAATGCCGAAATGGTAACTCGTCCATGTGAAGCAAGCAAATTATCCATTGCAATGGTTTATAACTTTCGACGTGCCAGAGTTTGGTGCAATAAAACCTAAATATATTAAGTCTGGCTCTTTTATCAATGAAATATGCCCTTCAATGCGTCATTCTCTGTTTTGCGTCCCCTCCCTTTCCTGATTATTAATGTTTTATCGTTCCGGCCATCAAAATATATTGCAGATTTTTATAAAACTATGTGTTGTGCCCTTAACATTTTCTCTTGTTTTTTTCATTCTCTGCGAAGTTTACTCTTGTCAATAGCTGGAATATTAGACTTGATGTCATACAGAACTGATGAGGCAATGGCTGCCACTGCCTTATCCAACACTCCATATATATCACTAGTTTTAGACAGTGTGGAATGATCAATATTGACCGCAGCCTGCTTCTGAAGCGTTTGAGGTATAACATTAGGATTAAAAACATCTTTACAATCGGATTCATGTGATGCAGAAGACATGGAAATATCGAGTAGAGAGGTAGTTGGCTTACCTATGCTTTTCTTTTTAGACGGGCACAAGGATTTGTGCCTCAAAAGTTTCCCTTTCAACGCAATTTTCATTTGTTTTGTTGAAGCGATATCCACATTTCCTATTATCATTTTTCGTGTAGTACGTTGGTCAGTAATGAAACTCTATTCATTTACAGGAATTTTTGATCTCTAGGACAGTCACATTTACTGAAATTATTGCATTTGCAAGACGAAATATCAAACAGCACTTTACTTTTGCGGCGGTATTCCTCCATATTTTCTCCGGTATTAGAGCAATCGGTGCTCCCCCCGCCCTCACCTCACGCCTTCAATAATCAAAACCGGGACTTTTTGTAAATGATTTCGTAAATATATACTACATTAGCTATGGAAGATTACAAAAAATATGATTAAAAAGATTCATAATAACTTTTATACACACTAGAAATAAGCCCTAAAATTTAAATTTTTCAAAATTGTGAAGTGAATCCGGAGGAAGAAGATCGTTTCAGAAAATTTAAAAATTTTTAACACATCGTTTTGAACCCATTTGGCACCCTTTTATCGCTCTTAGAATTTGAAATTAACACTTTTTTTTAAATGACCCACCTTAATATACAGTATACAGACAAGTAATTTTATCATTGATGCAATTGAATGATAATATACGTTTTATCTTCAATCTTCGCAAAATCACTTTGTGGCGTCATTTGAGTTAAATAAAACTACTTACGGTATACATCACTTATTTTATTTTTATTTTTATTTCTAACAAAAAGAAAACACTTAACAAAGTACACGGTTTAGACAACAAATGGGTAGTTCCGCGAAGCCACCACATGGTTACTTGACTGCAGATTCTATGTATACAATAAGAATACAAATACAATAAGATTGAAAATACATGTGTGATTTTGTGAAAATCTACAAAATAAAACAATAAACTTACACAGAATTCATTTAAAAGGCCACAAAAAGTGCCAAGTACATAGACATTTTACAAAACACAAGTTCTTGTTTGTCTATATTTGCTTATTTTATTTGTTTATTGTAAGTAGCATTGCAATGCATGCCGGACCTCGGCTAGTTAATTTATAAAATTAACTGTAAAAGCCCTTTAGGACGTGTAATAAATAAATATGTTTTTATACTTAAAAACAATTGTTAGCCTCAATACATGTTTGTCCTAGTGAGGTTAAAAAATTGAATTCCAAACAATAATATCCACCGTATAGAAACAATAAACAAATGAAAGACCGCCGATTAGAATGTATTGTAACATTGTTTGAAATGGCGTTAGTCGTGTTTTGTGACAAGATCCGATTATCTTTCTCGCCTTCCTTTTCCTTATCATCTCTTACCTATCCTTACTACATCCAACCTCACAACATACATTGAGGGTGCCATGTCTCAGAGGCTTCAAATGGAGCAGATAGAATTCTTGGGCGATATCCAGGTTTAAAAAATGCAGTACCAGAATCAGAACGGCTAGTATTGGTTTCATAACATCGAAAATCAATAATATGTGAATAATTTATTTTTAACTGAAGGTCGAGTTTAAACAATCAATATTTTATTTTCTCATTATTGTACTGTAATTAATTATTTATAAATATAATACATATTTCAAAATTTGTATTGTATTACGCATTTATTTGTACGCAATATTCAATAATGACCATAAAATCTGTAAAGAAATAAGTAATTACTATGTTTCTATTGATAAATAATTTATGTATTGAAATGTGGATTTATCACCCATTGTCTTACAGCTCAATTGAAATCGTTTATTGTGACACTCAGATGAAAGAGTTATAGCGGATGGGTAAAAAAATAAAAATATTTAACCCCAGGCTAATTTGTTCTCTTATCGGAACAATTCGTATAGGTCTCATAGAAATCATTGTCTAACTTACTAGCATAATCAGAAAGAGAAAACACAATGCTTTATGCTCGAATCTAATAGTAGACCGCAGAATAATTTAAATGTGGGTACACCGTTGTGAAATTAAAGATTCTGAGCGTAATTTGAAAAAAATTATGAAACTTCGGGAAAATTTTAATAATTACTAGCTGATACCCGGCATGCGTTACAATGCTAATTAAATAAATAAATTGTTTCCCTCTTCGTGTCATTTCCCCTCCCGCGTTCCCTTTTCCCCTCTCCCCCGTCCCCCCTTCCTCGAAGCCCCCCTCCTTAATTCCCCAACCGAACTCCCGCATTCCCCTCCCCCCGCCTTTTATCCCTGCCGCCTAACTCCATAAAATACACCCATTTTTGCAACAACTTGCGAGACCTATTTATTTTTTTTATACAAATTTAATAATGCCAGAGCTCACCAGTATAGATATAGAAGTATTCACGGGCATGTTTACAACGATTCAAAAAAATTATTAGCAATAGGATGAAATTTTAATCGCAATCGTATGAATAGTATAGGAAATAATTGTACTACCCTATAACCATCCCGGGTATGCGCACATCATATTCCCAAAGTTTCATCGCAATCGGATGAACGGTATAGCCGCGCATAAGCTACGATCAAACAAACATCAATTTTTATATTATAGAAGTTTACATGAAACGACAAACAAGTGAGTCGATACGTTTTTAGATTTTCACGGCCAAAAGCTTTTTCGTTGTTTGTTTTTGGGGTGTTATGCCGTGTTGCGCTACCTCCTTCTTTAGCCGACGTTTCGGACAGCGTTGCAGTGTCCATCATCAGGGCAGATCCGGCAGATTCACATCGTTGGATCTGCCGGATCTGCCCTGATGATGGACACTGCAACGCTATCCGAAAGGTCGGCTAAAGAAGGAGGTAGCGCAACACGGCATAACACCCCAAAAACAAACAACGAAAAAGTGAGTCGACCTTAACGTTTATTCATTTGCCTAATAAAATATGTGTGGTTTTATTTTTTTCATAACCTGTAATTTTATGTAGAAAAAATGACTATTTTATATGTAAAAAATTACATGATTATTTTAAGTGTAAAAAATTAAATGGTAATTTTAAGTGTGCAAAATTTCTTCAAGAAGTTTCATAATCTTCTATTAAAGGGTGAGAAAACGGGAAGAGGTGTTATATCGAAATTCCACAGATATAGTGACCTTCCTTCTTATTTTAAAAGTCAAGTGTGCTAAACTTCATAAATCTCGGAATAACAACACCCCTGCCATAATTCATCCCAAGTTGTTCGCTACGTTTGGTGAGTTAGCAGGGGTGCCCTGGTTCATGGGATGAGGTTTATCTTGGTCTTGGATGCGTTTGTCCACATACTGCGAGACCGGCCGGATCGAGAAAGACCTTATTTATTTATTTATTTTAGGAAAAGTTGTCATCAAATATGAGATTATGCAATGTTATTTTAATAAGATAGTTATAGTATGCCAATTATGAACTTTCCACTGACGATAGTAAATGACATGGTAGGGGTGTTTTCTTAATTAAATTATTTTCTAGTTATAGACTCTCGACCCATCGGCTAGCACTGCAGTGGGAGGGATGGATTCGTACGGCTGTTACTAACGGGCACATTGATCCCCAGATTCCTACCCACCTCACATACCTTTTTCCTTTACAGAACTTCATCTCCTTTCTTTCCTCAAATAGACCCTTCACTCAGAATCTTTTAAAGGGCATTTTTTTTCTTTGTGGAACAGATGTGAAAAAAAAAACAAAGTTTCTCCAAAGTTTTCCTGAATCCCTCACAGTTATATAATATAACTCATTCAGTCCGAATTAATGAGTATAGACGTAATAATTGTATCCATTGCCGTACTAATTTAGTGAGTTCTCACGAAAAGTGAGAAAATTGGTTTACGGGCGCCAATAAAATATGTAGTGAAAATTCAAAACAATTTGTTTACGTTGAGAATCATTCCATTTAGCAAAAGACTTAACATTGAGTCGTTATGTCATTAGTGCTTAAAGTCGAACAGAATACTTTGATATTTATCTGATATTTATTTATTTAATATCAACCGTATAAATATATTATCGAAGTATATTAATACGGTAATGCCCGTGCGGTTAAAATTAAGGAACCCTACTTCGAGTAAATCTCCAACGCCATCCTGTATGGAAACCGTTCTGAGCCGTCCGTGAACGTGCATTTTTCCACGGAGCTGCCGCCGTAATATACACACTTAGCACTCGCTCACACGCGATTTGCAAACGGCAGTGGCGCTATCTATAATACTATATTTAAGGAAAAAAGTATGAAGAAGAAGAAACATTTTTCGCTTTCATTCAATAATAAAAAGATTTATGTTGGGGTGAAGAGTGTTCCCCTCATTATTCATGGTCTTAATGTAAGAATGTCTACTATTATATATCTACGAGTACCTATTAAATATAAGTATTCTGTAGTTTAATGTTAATAGTATTTAGTTTTTCAAAAGGGTGAGGCCTTATAAATAGTCACCAACACTTAAACGAAAAGCCGCCCGCAGGGCCTAGCAGCAAAAACCCGCGGGTCGGGTTTTTCACTGCTAGTACACAATGATTACATGTTTTTATTTCTTGCTAGAGCAATCCCGATGAGTTATAAAACTCATTTTAGGATAGGAGGAACTTATAATTCATAGGTAGGAGGTAACACTTACAATTTTACATCTGTATTTTTAGTATCAAAATATAAGTTTTACATTTAGTACAGCATAAAAATAAAAATAAAGGCAGGTTAAGTAGAACAAATAAATAGAGATAGAACAAAATATGACAAGACAATTACATATTTAAATTTAAATATTTTTTTTTTTATATAAATTACAAATATATATTTTTTACAGTGATTAATTACATACTATATGTATTTGATGTACCTCCATAAATAAGCAGGGCTTGTGTGTATGGGGGTGTTATTACATTGATTTTATTTGACCTGATTCAGTATAATTTTTAAGGTGAGTTTTTAATTCTTTTATGTTAGTATTTTTTTGTAATTTTTTCTGGTAATGAATTAAAAAAAAAATATTCCGAGATATTTATGATTTAACTGTCCTATTGTTTTTTTTTACATTTTTGAGTAGGAAGTATCGAAGTTTGTCTAAGATTTCTGTTATTTTTAAATGGTGCAGTTTTATTTTGTAATTCAAAAATATTATTTTAAAGCATTGCTTTGCAATTTTTTATTATGCTGGATGTTTTTGTACATATCTGTAAGCGAGTTATATAGTGTATAGGCAATATAATTCAGAGATTTTATCCTGTATTTTGTTTGTGTTTGAGGAACGCGGATTTTAGCGTTTTTTCGAGTATTGTGGTTGTGGATGTCGTGATTGTAAAGTGGCTTGATATTAGTGTGAGTTGATTGTTGGGTAATTTGTGGGATGTTGCTTGTGATTTCATGTTTAGGAAGGATTATTATTGGAAGGATACCAATTAGTAACAATAACAATTAGTTGTGGCATTTTATTGTGAAATCTGAGATACAAGTAGGTAGGTACATAAAATTCAATAGTACAAATATGGTAGAATTATTTTAAATCAACATTGATTGAAAACATTTGATTTGTTACATGTACAATAGATGTACCTACTCATTGCCTTAAATTTGTGGAAAATAGTATGCCTGTCAACATAACTATAACTTGACGGTCAAGGAGTAAGGCTCTCGACTCCCCATCCGAAGGTCGCGGGTTCAAACCCGGCGTGCGTATATAAATTTTATTTGATTAATTTGTGTTATTAAACTATTAATTAATTAGAAATAATGTATAGTATATTACGCGGCACGTTCCAGAGTGTAGTACTCTCAGTATCGCCCTGGTGTAAGACCACAATTCAGAATTGAAACGTTACTTGAAATGGCTTGAGTCAAATTTGGTTACCAGATCTGAATAGCACGGTACTTCCCCACCTTCCTCTTCATCATCTCTTTCACATCTCCACTACCTTCAGCCACACAAACCACCCAAATTGGGGATGCCGTTGTATCACTGGCTCCAGGCGGAAGCAGTTGGGACTCTTTTGCAATATTTACATAAAAAAGGGCGACAAAAAAGGTGAGAGTATCTGACCCTCTGGAACGTGCCGCAAATAAACTTCATGTTATTATTTTTAATTAAAATGTGAAAAACACAAATCAGTCAAATTAATTGTACTCGCGTACGCCGGATCGCTAGTCCAGTACCTTACCCTTCGACTACAGAGGTCATATGGCTCATCCGACCAGTGATCCGGAGGTACATTCAACTCTGATTTCTGCGCTGCGTAACCCTTTATAAAACTTAAATCTTTTAAAATCGTTTTGCAGAACTATAAAATATAATTATCTAGCTTTATTACGGAGTAAGTGTTAAATATCAATTATCCATAAAAAGAGGAATTCTTTATCGAAGTATATTAATACGGTAATGCCCGTACGGTTCAAATTAAGGAACCCGACTCCGAGTAAATCTCCAACGACACACTGTATGGACACCGTTCTGAGACGTCCGTGAACGTGCATTTTTCCACGGAGCTGCTGCCGTAATATACACACTTAGATCTCGCCCATACGCGTTTTGCAAACGGAAGTGGCGCCATCTATAATACTATATTTAAGGAAAAAAAGTATAAAGAAGAAGAAAATTTTTTCGCGCTCATTAAATATATTAAGAAGATTTATGTTCCTCTCATTATTCACGGTATTAATGTAAGAATGTCTACTATTATATATCTACCTATTAAATAATATTCTGTAGTTTAATGTTAATAATAGTTTTGCAAAAGGGTGATGCCTTATAAATAGTCACCAACACTTAAACTGGGCGAAGCAGAACGAAAAGCCGCCCGCAGGACCTAGCAGCAAAAACCCGCGGAGTGGTTTTTCCATTGCTAGTAACTTATTACTCTGTATCCTTGCAAATAAAATGCATACACATTTTCAACACCATCCTCAATCAATAAAGTATTTCTGTACACTAAGGGATAAACCATGGAAGTCCCCTTTTTGGCGGTTTTGAGTTGAGTATGCTGAAAAATTCTCTGTATTTCATTATATTATTTAATGAAATAATCAAATCCATACACAGTATATTAAAACCCCTTTAATCCCAGGAGACCACATTTGTCCCAGCTCGCATCTGTCTCATATAAAAATCGTTGTGTCTCCCTTACTAACATAGTAAGAAGTATGATCTAAACGGTATTGGAAAGAGAAAACAACACGCCATATATTCAAATCTAAAAGTAAACCACAAATACTTAAAATTTAAACCTTTATGAAACCAAAGTTACCAATCGCAGTTTAAAAAAAATTATGACATTTTTTGATTTTTTTTTACATGAAACGAAAAAGAAGTGAGGTGACGGTAACGTTTATAATTCATTTGTCTAATGAAATCTGTGTGTAATATTATTTTTTTTTCGTGTATCAGTAATTTTAGTTTTATTCATCAGCCATCTTTAAAACTTTTTAAAGTTTTCATACAAAATTTTTAAATTTAAAAAATTACAATAATAATAATAATAATTTGAATAATTTGAAAGCCTTTTTCATCACCTTTCGAAAAAAGTTTTTAGTTTTCGGATACGTAAACAAATATTCCATTTAATTGGATTTTATTGCAAAGCGGAAATATTTTTAGCCTCTGATAAAATGCGCCAAATTTTTGAAGGGTTAACTGATTATTAAATAACAAAACCACTCAATTTACTTTAGAGGATAAACCAAAATATATATTATATGAATATTCATAAGTTGACAAATTGATTGACCAGCGGCTGAGAATAAATGTTTAAAAATGCTTGCAACTGTACAGGAAGGTTCCAATGAGAAAGATCAATTATTCTCCATATCAAATTTATTAAATTAAAAATTTAATATCGATTAATTTCATTCAAAACTTGCTTTAATATATACCTACATTAAAAATGCTCAAAACGCACGATGATATTTAATAATTAAATATCGTGTACTTCTTGTAAGTATTTTTTGATCATAAGTATTTGTGATTTTTCAATAATGTCTAAACAAAATAAGTATGTAAAAAAAAAAAAGAAATATTTTAGTTTGAAAGACCTTAAATAAATAGAAAAACCGAGGTATTTTTGTCAAAAAAACACGTACTCAGATTTATTTTTTAATGATTTTATTTTAACTAAAATTAAAATGAAGAAAACTGTGTTGAATAGATTATGTATTGATTTATTTTATTGTATGTTTATATGATTTTTAATTTGTGTTGTTTAATAGAATCTATCGTTTGAAAATTGAACAAATCTGCCAACGACCAACGGTATAACCTTAGTATATTAAAAATATACTAATTTTTTTTAAATTTTAAAACTGCTTGTACCAGATAAAATAACAATCTTGCAAAATCATTTTATGTTTTTTTGTAAAAAAGAGTCGATACTTCTAGAATTTGATTAAATAAGCACTAATTGCCGGTATTCTCTGGTAATACCCTCTTAACGATTGCTAAAAACGAATGAAATTACGAAATATACCGTTCACAGATCATTGCAGTAAGTAAAAAAGTTATATACCTTTAAACTTTCAGTTCACAAACACAAAAATCGCTTTCCTGAACAAGAGTCCAAAGTGGACTAGGCCCCACACAGGAGGCGATGCGGAAAATACTGTCTCTTAGCCCCACACAGGAGGCCATGAGGAAAATTTTGTCTCTTAGCCCCACACAGGAGGCCATGAGGAAAATATTGTCTCTTACCCCACACAGGAGGCCATGAGGAAAATATTGTCTCTTACCCCACACAGGAGGCCATGAGGAAAATATTGTCTTTTAGCCCAACACAGGAGGCCATGAGGAAAATATTGTCTCTTAGCCCCACACAGGAGGCCATGAGGAAAATATTGTCTCTTACCCCACACAGGAGGCCATGAGGAAAATATTGTCTTTTAGCCCCACACAGGAGGCCATGAGGAAAATATTGTCTCTTAGCCCCACACAGGAGACCATGAGGAAAATATTGTCTTTTAGCCCCACACAGGAGGCCATAAGGAAAATATTGTCTCTTAGCCCCACACAGGAGGCCATGAGGAAAATATTGTCTCTTAGCCCCACACAGGAGGCTAACTAACTAACTAACTAACCATCACGCCGTTTCCCCGCAGGGGTAGGCAGAGAGGACGGACCGCCAAACAACTCGGTCTTGGCACACACTCCTTGCCTCATACACAATAATACATCTTCTCATACATACTCTTCTATTATTCTGACTCTTGACTTGGCCCGACTCAAGTATCTGATTTACTTGGTCGTGCCACGTCTTCCTTGGGCGTCCTCGGCTTCTTCTACCTCCTGTGTGGGAAAATATGAGGAAAATATTGTCTCTTAGCCCCACACAGGAGGCCATGAGGAAAATATTGTCTCTTAGACCCACACAGGAGGCCATGAGAAAAATATGGTATCTTAGCCTCACACAGGTCTCTTAGCCCCACACAGGAGACCACGAGGAAAATATTGTCTCTTACCCCACACAGGAGGCCATGAGGAAAATATTGTCTTTTAGCCCCACACAGGAGGCTATGAGGAAAATATTGTCTCTTAGACCCACACAGGAGGCCATGAGGAAAATATTGTCTCTTAGCCCCACACAGGAGGCCATGAGGAAAATTTTGTCTCTTAGCCCCACACAGGAGGCCATGAGGAAAATATTGTCTCTTAGCCCCACACAGGAGGCCATGAGGAAAATATTGTCTCTTAGCCCCACACAGGAGACCATGAGGAAAATATTGCCTCCAGGAATGACAAACATATGAATCCATCCCTCCCACTGCGGTGCAAGGCGATGTTCCGGGAGAGTCCGGCTGGAGAGATCAAAAGGTTTCCTCAACAAATATCTTCCGATGCGGCCTGCCACGCATCTGGAGGGCCGATGCATTCACTGCCAAGACCCGGATAATCCTTACCCCCCCCCATGAACCTGGGCACTCCTGCTAAATCAAAGGCAGCGAACCACTTCGGGAGACCTATTGCATAGGTGTTGGTAATCCAATAAATGGTTGGGTACCCATTCCCGCCTCCCTAATTGACTCCCAGGTACTTTAAGGTACAGATTTATTATGACTTTTAAATGATCGGACCATAATCCATATAGAATTAATTGAGTTTATTTATGTGTCGATACAATAAGGAAAAAAAATGCCGTAATTTGTTATGAGTGACTAAGGTTAAGGTATAAAAAAGGTACTTAAGGTATCCGAGTACTCAGTTTTGTTTTTTTTTTGCTTTTTATTAGGTTTCGGTGATGATTTTACTGCCAATTAAAAGGATGAAATAATTAGGTATAACAAAATTAGGCAGAGGTCATATCCATGTCATCATGGAGCATTTAAAAGGAACGTACGTCCTAAATTGCTTCCTTTGCTGCGGCATTCCGATTTATAACATAATATGTCTCTTAAAAGCGATTGACCAGCGGCTGAGAATAAAATTTTAAAAATTCTTGCGACTGTACAGGGAGGATCAAATGAGAAAGATCGATTATTCCCCGTATCAAATTTTTTAAATTAAAAATTTAATATCGATTTATTTCATTCAAAACTTGCTTTACATTTCAGAAAGCAATAAAAATGATCAAAAAGCACTGTGATAAATTATCTTGTACTTCTTGTATTGAAAATCTGAGGTATATTTGTCACAAAACACGTTCTCGGATTAATATTCGGACAAATAGGAAATTTCGTTAATTATAAGAATATATTTATGGCAAACATTAATTATTTTATGCCAGAAAATTGAATTTAAACGCGTTTAATTTTACATGCTTCATATTCTATGCACAGTTTTTCTCACATGGTTCATATTCTGTGTACAGTTTTCTCACAATTTTAAATACCATAATTTCAAAATATTTATTTTTTATTAATTCTAATTTGACAGATAGGAATCACAAAATGATAATAATATCATGTATATATTAAAACAATTGAATTGTGTAGTGGTATGCAGAGGATGTTACTTTTTTATTATGTACTATTTTAATTGTACTCACATGCTTTATTTTTTATCGCCTTAAGACGATAGACTTCACTTTTCGGCCCATACAAAAAGGACGCCCGGGAAAAAACACTTTTCTACATCGAAAATTGCACGAAATGGATATATTTTTTTTATACTGCCTTCTAGAAGGTAAAAGCTATGTCGTTAGATTTTTGAATTTTCGATGCGTTTCGTATTAACGTAAACATTCACTGTCAAACATGTATAATTTATCGGGAAATATTACTTAAGGAAAAGGTGCTGCTAACTTAATTCTCATAAAGAATTACAAAATTATCAAAACATACCGACATAGCTTATTCTTTCGAGAACATATTTTTGTTTTTATATTACAATTTCGTGGAAGTTTGGGTGTAGAAAAATGTTTTCTTCCGAAACTCTTTTTCGTGCGATTTCTATAGGTTGTCATACGTTGTCTCATTCGCACATTTCGCATTCGCATGTATTGTAAGTGTGCGTGAGCTTTTGTGCGCGGGACAGAATGACAGACGCGGGTGTTCCGCGTGTGGTTCAAAGTCTAGCCTCTTAATTATTCGATATTTTTACATGGCTCAAATTTTGGAATAGGGAAAAAAAAATTGAAAAATAACTGTCATTTTCGTCAAAATCGTCACATTGTTCATATTAAATATGCAACGACGACTTGTAAATTTGTGTCTCTTACAACCATTTTTTAAACCCAAGATAAAAGCGAAAGGGACCTTTTTGGCCCCGAGCTATGTATTCCGGTATATACAAAAGTCGATATTTGTAACACAAGTGCGTAGTACTTTTAAACCTTGGCTAAATAAATTTACAAATTTTATTTGTCGAATCTCAAATTATTTTTATAACGTGAGAAGCACTTAGCTACTGGTTGATATGAGAATAAAACTCAATAACATGAATATCGCATTGATAATTTTAATGGAATATTAGTTCCAAAATCAATTAATTTAATCAAGGACCCATCACGATCTCTTGATAATTGGGTGGCAATGTATCACTTATTATTTTTTATTAAGATACATTGCCACAACGCAGTGTATCTACTTAGTTTAAATAACATACATAGTTTTCCAGCACTAGCATTCAAGGAAGAGTAGTACCAGTTACAATCACATAATGTAAAAACCTAACAAAACTCCTCTTCTTCTTCTTCCTTGCACTGTCCCAATTCATTACCTAGGTACCATTTTTATAATGTTCATTGCTATGAGTTTATCTTTCTTATTTAACCTTTTGAAGGGGAGCATAGGAAACATATATTTTTTAATATATATTTTTTTTAAACTTTTTAACTTAAAGAGTTAAACCTCAAATTATAAAATTTTAATTAATGAAGATGATATTAACGAAAGTAAATCTAAAATCCGAAACAGAAAAATCAGAAAAAGATACGGATACATCTGGGATACATCGAGTCTTAGATGTATCCGTATCTTTTTATGATTTTTCTGTTTCGGATTTTCGATTGACTTTTGCTCATATTATCTTTGTTAGTTAAAATATTAAAATTTGAGGTTTGACTCTTTAAGTTAAAGAGTTAAAAATAAAAATATTTCATCCTTGACTTGCAGATAAAGTCAATAAATGTCGCATATTAATAAAAAATGATAAAATTTATCCTGACACTATCTGGAGGGCATTTAGTTCGAGTTGAATCTTGCAATCATACATAAAGATAGCAGCCAATAAAAATATGCGTTAAAAAAATGAAAATAATGTTGGTGGTTCTCAGTCGATGTATGATACAGTTAAAAATGACCTAATCGGATAGGGATACGTTGGCGCAGTGGATAGCGCGTTGGCCCGGATTGCCAGAGGTCCTGGGTTCGAGTCCCAGATGTATCAGTATCTTTTTCTGATTTTTCTGTTTCAGATTTTCGATTGACTTTCGCTAATATTATCTTCATTAATTAAAATGTTATGTATTTTTTCATTGCGACGTAAGAAATTTGACATTTCATAAGTATCCAATATTTATAACATTTCCTTTGTGATATATTACAAAAATTACATGAAAATGGTGTAGATAAAACGATCTTTCTGGTAGTACCTGAAATCTGTTCTTTCCACAATGAAGTTATACCAAAAACAATGAAAGAATATGGAGTTTCTAAATCAGCTTCGTTCATATTTTGACGCGACGGTCATTTTGTCGGCCATCTTTCTTGCCCGCCGCGTCATCGACAATTTATTAAAATTATTCCGAGAGGCTAGACGTAATGCAGTATTTCGTTACATCGAGAACGAGTATGGACCAAGCGATTCTGACACTGTTCAAACTGCACACTTTCTTTATACATAAGGGACAAAATAGCTTCCAAAAACCGGTGATCATCGGTGATCATACGGCCAATAAGAGGAAACATTGTATTACATATATATCACTGTTTTATACACTTGTTATGTAAAAGCCCATCACGGCGTTAAAAATAAATAATAAATAAATCAATAATTGTTGTGTACTGTTGTTTTCTCTAATTAACAATACAACTTGTACAACGGGAGTACTGAATAATACTTCGGATCTAGATTACGAGTCCAGTTTATTATCGTATCATGTTTACAATGAATATCTAACTGGACTTATCGTCCGTTCTAAAAGATGTTCTGTGATAATCTCTCACCGAAGGAGCTTGCCTGTATATCGGATATGATCGGCTAGCTTCTTAACCGTTCGGGTGTTAGTCACAAACGTCCTAAAGTTGTCTCTATTCTGTACTACTACCAATGACATCTATTGAAACACCTTAAAACATATAACAACGATATCTGTTGAGAGGCACCGATACTCCATACGTATCCACATATTACAATAATGCATCCACTTAAACGCTCTTATAAGTGTAATAACATATTATCATCGTATACATTTAATTGAAAAGCAATTTAGTGAATTCGTTTTTCGACCTTGCGACTTGCGATTGCGAGAATCAATTTGATGGGTAAATCGCACTGTAACATCTACACTGCCGTAAGTCAAAATACGTTATATTATAAATGAAATTATATATTAAACTAGCTGACCCGCCCACGCGTTGCTGTGGCTAAGGAAACACAACGCCAACTTGATGGTTACCTAACCAAGATAACCAAGTTTTGTGTCAATAAATTAACTCATACCGCCATCTATCAGAAATTTATGGAACTTACAAATAATTTCAAATAATTATCCCATAAAAACATTTTATTCGCAATAATTAAGAACAATAATCGAGATAAAAACTATCCTATATTTTAAGTTGAACCAAATTACACACAGTAAGCCAAAATGCATCAAACTCGGTTACGTAGTTTCAGAGTTTATCTCGAACGAACATTGTGACACGAGATTTTTATATATAAAGATAATATTATATTATTTTTTAGTTATGTGTGCAGTAGACCACGCGCCTAAAAAACAATGTTTCTAATTATCTCTTATAATAAATCAAAACTAAAATTGTCTTTGAAATCATAAAATTTGTAAAAAGGTACACAATTAAATTAAACAAATAACTTTGTATTAAATCACTATTATATAATCACTCAATAGTAATAATAGTAGTCATGTCATTACTACCCTGACGAAGAAACCATCGGTTTCGAAACATGTAGGAAATGTGATTTAATAGTGGTTTAATACAAAGTTATTTGTTTAATTTAATTCAAAGTGATTTTGCGAAGTTTGAAGAAATAATTTTTACACTATTATTTATTATTTACAAAGTAGCGGTCTGTGAAGGTGAAAGTTTAAGGTTTTTAACTTTACGGTTACGACTGACTGAAGAGGTGACCCTTAAGTTTGATAATGCCTTGAGAAGGCGAAAATGCTGTCTGGCGTAATAATAATTACAAAGCAAAACTTGATAATAAACAAACTAATTTTAAAAATTCTTTAAGTTCAGCTCTCAAAGCTTGTCCGAATTCTTCTTTCTCAGATTTGGGAGGCGGGTATGGGTACTGCCGCCCCGGGAACCATTTATTGGATAACCAACACCTCTGCCACAGATCACCTCAAGTGTTTCGCTACGTTTGGTGACTTATTATTGCCCGGGTTAATGGGGTGAGGTTTGTCTAGATCTTGGCGACAGTTGCGCCTGCCTACCTACTGCGTGGCGGGCTGGATCGAGAGAGGACTGGTTGAGGGAAACCTTTGACCTCACCGGCAGAACCGGTTGGATTCATACGTCCCTCTCTTCTGGACACACTGACCCCAGATTCTACCCACACCTCGTACCGTTTTCCTTCCCAAATCTTCCTCTTCTTCATTTTTTGTAAAAAAGTCCCTCCACAAAGCATCCACAATAATAACATACACCTTGAGGGGAATTATTTTCTCTAGTGGAACTAATATTTAAACATGTGATGAGGATGAAGAGACTTCAATTCACCTATGGTGATAATGTCCTGCCCTGGTGGGAACTAGGCTCAGTTACCTGGGGTGACATACAGTAGAACCAGAAGACATAGCCACATATCCAATGACAACCCTGGTGAACTTTATTAAAGGAACTGGGTTGTTATTAAAGGATTGAGGTAAAATGGGAGATAGCACAATGGGCCTATGGCCTAAGTGCTCACGGGAACTCCTTGTAAACCGTCTCCGCATTTAAAAAAAAAAAAAGGTTTAAAAAAATCTCTTCAATTTTTGAAAACGACAGAGTTGATACAATCAGAGTTTCACACGACAGACACACAACCAAAATTCGTTTATTTATTTTTGGTATGGCAGTAAGTTGTGGAAGAGCCATATTAAACACTAATGCATTAAGGCTTGATATATTTATAGTTGTCCTTGAGATGTTATGTTAAGATTCCTCGTCTACACATCTCCTTGATTGGGGTTTCAATTATTCTGACAGATGATCGACACTCATACTTTCCGGAATCTTATTAAACGATAATGATTTTTTAAATACACACTAATCAAATAAATGATCCACAAATAAGTGCTTCAAAGTATTTGTGTAAATATATATATATTTTTTAACTAAAACAATTATTTTGTTTATAATAACGAAATTTATTTAATTTATACATCATCAAGGTACAAAATTAAACTAATTAAAAATATTTTTTTTAAAAGAAGCAAACACATTGTGACTTTACATTTTAAATAAATGACAAGAATATTCCTTTGTTTTAAGTCACTTTTTTATTTATTTAACGTCTACCTGTTTTGGTACCTCTGTACCATCATCAGGACAAAAATTAAAATAATAAATAAAAATAATAAAATCAGTAAATTGAAAGGAAGAAATCATTAATGACCAACTAAATTAAACCTTCAGTCCAATTTTAAGTATGTTCCCCGTGTCTTCACTTATACCCCGTTCCCCTCCTCCCTCCAACAACTGACGCTCTGTCCCAATATAGTTTACTGTCCCTTTCTTTCATGACATTATGTATATATATATGTGTACTTCTGTATTTGAAGAAATTTTTTTGTAACAGATTGGTACAGTTGGTACAGGTTTTGGATGGTGGTACGGAGGTACCGAAACCGGTAGACGTTAAATTAAAATAAAATGACTTAAAACAAAGTATTTTCTTTTAATTTATTTAATTAAAAATTAATTATAATATATGCTTATACAGATTGGATGTACTTGACTTACTTTAAACCAGTGATTTCTGACTTTGGAGTAAAACATGTAAATGAAATTTTGTCTTTCGATGACATTTCTATGTTTTTATTAACCACTGAAAACATAAAACAAATCAGTAGGTATTGCACAGTTAATATGGAGGTGAGAGGATGGTTGGTTACTCGGCTGAGTGAGCAGTGGCGATGTGTGGAAGAATTTTTTTCTTTGTTTTACTTTGAACAAAAATTTTATTTGAATAAAAAAACTCACGGGATACAAATATTTTATTTCAATAAAACATTCTGCCCAAACGGTTATACAGAAATGGCGGCCAAGATGGAACTAATATTTATTACTTACTAGCTGGTACCCGGCATGTGTTGCAATGTCGCTTAAATAAACCTACCACGTTCCCTTTTCACCTGCCCCGCGTTTCCCTTCCCTTATTCCGCTGTCTCCCTTCTCGCAAACCTCTCCTCTCACAAATTCCTCTTCCACCTTCTCCGCCTTCCTCCTCCCTCGTGCTCCCTTCCACGTACCACATGCCTCCTTCATTCCCCACCCCTTTTCCCTCCCACATTTTCTCACTAACCTCCCTCCTCATGAATTCCCCTCAACCTTCCCCCCCTCCCATGAACCATCCATCCTTCTATCCTCTCCCCCCCTCCTGGATTCCCCTCCCCCTCCCGCCTTTATTCCCTTCCGCTAAACTTTATAAAATACACTTATTTTTCAAACAACTCCAGAACTCACCAATATAGAAATATTGCTGTATAAAAACCTTCAGGGGCATGTACACAACGACTCACCAAATTTTTATCCCAATCGGATAAACAGTATAGGAAATATCTCAAAATATATCAAATGCGCTAACTGTCAAACGTACGAAGTTAAAATAGTCGTTAAGTTTGCACAGAATGTTGGTTATGTTAAGTCCTTCTCTTAGATATTTTGTTAAGTCATTGGAAATCATCAGTTAAAGTAAGTCAAGTACATCCCTTAACATCCTGCGTATACATGTAGAATGAGACAAAACATAACATACAATGAAGGAACAGTGAGATGCAAAACAACATGAAATTAAAATCTAACATAGTAACAGAATTCCCTCTGTGAATATCTGCGAGGCGCTGCATTGCCAAGGGAGGCCGAACAGCGCCCAGTAATCGCGAATAAACTGTAAGACAGAGATCCTGTTACATTTGTATTTTTTGTGTGTCTTGTTAGTTTCAAATTTCGTTTAGATTTATTATTGTTACCTTTTTAATCGATTATTAAAGATAAATTGTTTTTGCTTATTTATTTCGATTTAGTGCTATAATGCAGCATTGTAAAACGAGTATTACAGAATTTTCTTTACGGAGCGTTTAATTTTTATTTGTTTGTCATGCGACCGAATTATTTTTTTGTGCAGGGCATTGTCTTCGACGAATGGGAATGCGAACAGATACAACATTGTTGTGATACAGTCATGAATCTGCGACAGTGTAATCGTTATCCACTTTAATGTACATACAAATACTTTATACAGGTTGATCATTTCGATGATTAAATTTTTATATATAATATCTGGTGTCACAATGTTCTTCCGAGGTAAACTCCGAAACTAACCGATTTTTATGAAATTGGCTTACTGTGTGTTATTTGGTCCAACTTAAAAGATAGGATAGTTTTTATCTCGATTATTGACCTCAATATTTATTATTGCGAATTAAATATTTTTTATGGGACAATAATAGTCGGTCTCTCTCGACCCATCGCCTTGCACCGCAGTGGGAGGGATAGATCCATACGTCCGTCACTCCTGGACACATTGACTCCCAAATTCTTACACACAACCCACGTCTTATACCTTTTTTCTTCCTAGAACTTCATTTTCTTCGTTTCCCTAAAGATACTCTTCACACAGCCAAAAAGTTGACATAGACCCAAAGGGAAATTGTTTTTCTCAGGGCCTCCTGTGAAAATCTAATTAAAAAAAATATAGCTTCTCAAATTCCATATTAATAATAACCCGTGATTTTTCACACATCTGCGCTATTAAAAAAAAGGTATTCATATTAAAAAATGAACACACCGTGTGTGCGGGTTCCCTAAACACAAATCAAGTTGTCAGGGTTTTTTATGACGCGATTAACGTTTTTGACGCCTTTTTTCGTTTGTACACGCGTAATCCATTGTTGAATAATCAAATAATACTATTTGAATGAATTAATGTAATTGTTTACAAACGAAAATAAGTTCCCACAAACTTCCCAGTGGATTATTGTACCGTTACATACCTTCTTTACGATTTAGATTTTTATCATTAATTTCAAATCTGTTCGAATCAAATTTGTATACTCGTATATATGTAAAAAATTGTATTTCTTTTTTTAGAAAACTTGAAACAGAAAAATCAAAAAAGATACGGTCACATTTAGGAATCGAACCCAGGGCCTTCTCCTTGTGGGGGCAGTTCTCTACCACTGAGCTTATGGAACCCTATCCTCTTCCGTCTTATTTAATAGTACCATACTTCCACTAAAAATTACCAACATTATCTTCATCATTCCCGGGTTACGAATAACCCAACAATATTTAAAAATTTCCTATTACCACCTCACTAAGCTGCAGATGTTGCTTGTGTACACGAAGAAAAATGTTATTCTAAAATACGATAATTTTATTCGTAAAAACGGTTAAAAACGGGACTGAAGTTCTTACGAACAAATTAACAGTGTTTCAATGTTTATTGGTGGGAAAATATAAGAATAATTTATTGGTATAAGTACGAAATTACGTATACCAAAAAATTATTCTTACATGTTCCCGCCAATAGACATTTAAACCCTGTTAGTTTGTTCGGAAGAACTTCAGTTCCGTTTTTAACCGTTTTTACGAATAAAATGATTGTATTTTAGAATAACATTTTTCTCCGTGTAGTGATGGAGGACTTAGCCAGCCGAGGAATCGAACACGGAACGCCTGAGTGGGACCCAAACGCGATGCCCACTCAACCACTGACCGGTCAATATGCAATGACAATATCTGACACCAAGGAGGCCGAAAAATTTTTTTTAAAAATTAACTCTTTTGGAATCATATGTTGAACGTGCTCACAAATAACGCCAACTGACCAGCCACTGGAGCGACAGAGCAATTAAAATATTTTTTCTCGGATTGCGAAAGGAAATTTTTTCGCCCACACAAAAAAAAATCATTTTTGCGAATTTGAATATGGAGACATACAAACTGAGTGTAGTTCTATGTAGCCAATGAATCCCCCTATCTTTTGTTTATTATCACATATTTGTAGGATTAATAAAAAAAATATTATTAAATCTTTAACCTTCAAACATTTTAAAGAATCTAGAGAAAATTTATTTTGTTATATTTTGAATGTACAATCTAAATATATAAAATTAATTCGGGTTAGTTACACCATTTATAACTCAAGAACGGCCGAACCGATTTTAATGATCTTTGATTTGTTGGATTTGTCTCCGTCCCGATTAACAGAATAACTATTAAAACATCGGAAAAAATCACGGGAAAAATATATTATGAAGAAAATTAATTTTTTCATACATTTTGTATGGAACGGCTTTTCAAATAATGTGCGTTGGTCGACATAATTTGAATCAATTCGAACTGTCAATGGTGTAGTGTGCCGAACATTTCGTGCTTAGTCAACAGCTCAATTTAATTTTTTGAACTTAGAATAGGTACCTATTTATTTTAACGTAATAAAAACTTAATTTATTTCAGCTAATAAATTAAACACAACATTTATTGATTTTGAAGTTTGCCGGGTCAGCTAGTATATTGTATATCTAATGGTTTTAATTTTTTTTAAAAGATTGAAAATTTGCCACATTTTGGCAACAAAGCAATCCGAGGTTTTTGAAATAGTGCCATAATGTGGCAAAAAGCGCTCGAGTGGATAGATGACGAATTTAGTGAATATATTATTGATATGGAATTTTATCGAACGACCGCGCTAAACCTCTTGCATCGTCTAGCAGTTAGTACAAAAAAGTTGTTATTACAAAGGTATGATTATATCCATTAAGAATACGTCTCCCAGTTAAATAATTACTCTCATTAAGTGTTAATTAATTTGCTTACAGTTTTACAGCATTCCAGAGACGAATCCATGAACCTTGGCGTGCAAGGGAAACCATAAAAATAACACCACGCAAAACTTTTTTTGTCCATTAGAACAATGTAAAAGTGACGTAATCAGTCAGATATGTAAGAAGTTTCTAGTTATATATATATATTTTTTAATTAATTTAAGTAATTATGTCTACCTGTTTTAGTCTGAGTAAAAAATATTATGATGATTTTTATTTAAGGGGATACCCGGCGGTGATTTTTCCATACAAATTTATTCCCTATTTATCTCTCTGGATTTTAACCTTAGAGAAAATATTGTTTTTATATAAAATAGATATCAACTACTAGCGTGTTGGTACTTTTTGTTTTTTTTATAAGTTACTTTTTATAGAAGTTATGACATTCCAAAAATCAATAATATTGACCGGTTTAAACGCCGTCAAAAGACGTTCAGTATACAAGCTAGACAATGTTTTTTTAAAAAAAAGCAAAACGTAGAGACATAAAATAGTTTTTTCTTATGTAGTTGGTTAAAAAAAAATTGAAAATCAGTCCACTTTTGGAGGAGAAAAGTGGGGAATACAAAACCTCGATTTTAGTTAGGTTAGGTTAGAGCCCGAGGTGCATTGACCCTTTAGCTCAATATCCGGTGGAGTAAGAGCAACAGTGACAGCAACAATTTTGTAAAATCTATTTTTCAAATTTCTCCACCACCGGGTTTCATCTTAACGGTGGGTACCGCCTGTCCGGGAACCATTCATTGGATTACTATAATATTATTGTATCATAATATTATCCAACTTTAACAAAAACCCCAATGGCCCAGTCGCAGTTTAACGGTCTTGATCATAAAATCTTCAATAATTATTTAACAACAAGCTTCTGCCCGCGACTTCGTCTGCGTAGGATTAGTACTTCGAGTAATCTATTTTCTTTTCCAAGGTCCCATCTACGTTTATACCAAAATTCTTATCCTATTTATTTAAAATATCTATAATTCTTGATTCGATTCAACATTTTTGGCGAGTACTTAAAATAAATTCACTAATTAAAATATTTTCTAAAATAGAATTTTGATTTAACAAACATTATTTTGCAAAATGTCATTCTCAAATTTTAACATTTTCTAATTATGATTTAATTATAATTATGATTTTCAATATATTTAAAATTAATAGCTAGCTTTATTAATTATAGCGTACATGTTATTCTGATGTATGAATTATATTATTGTAAAGTTTCATTAAAATCCATTCAGTAAATTTTGCGTGAAAGAGTAACAAACACACATACATCCATACAAACTTTTTGTACTCAGATAGAGGGGGGGGGGGGTCAAGTCACAAGAAGCTAAGATTCAATTTTGATAATAACAGATATAAGTAAAAAATTGAAAGTACTTAAATAAAATCTATATTGTGATAAAAAATATATATAAAAAGATTATGTTTAACAATTATAATTAGTGGTCCACTTAGGTCCTGGACCTAGCCCAGGGGGGAGGGGTCATGACCCCCCATGACCACCCCTGGATCCGCCCGTCTTCAGATCTCACGTCTTACCGGGACGGCGCTCTACCGATTCAGCCATTGTGTCTGATAATTGTCAGTCATATTTCAAATTTCAGAATTAATAATATTATCTTCGACTAATGCTTTTATTTTTCCATATTATCGGCAGCTACCTTTTTCTTTTTAAACAAGTGTTCAAAGAACGTATTTGTTGCCTAGATAGTGTCTCGGATAAATATCTATTGACTTTTTATAAAAGTCTAAATGAATATAAATTTTTTTTATAAGAAAAATTGTGTCTTGTTCATTTTCATATTTTAATTTAGATTATTATTGTGATCTTCTTTTTCAATGACAAAAAACTGTATTTGCGCACTTCGGGATTTGAACCCGCGACCTTCAGATTGCTAGTCGAGAGCCTACCCATCGACCACGGCGGCCGTCTTACAGCTCTAATTGACTTGGTTACATCATCAATACAGGTAAATCATTATAAACATCATGTAAACACAACGCGCCATCAACACGTGTGATGTAATATGGGATTCTGTATTCATTTATACCTAAATATGTCTACGTAAGAATCTAACATTACTTCCTGCAAGGCTAGATTGATGGTTTGAGAATAAATAATAATTCTCACACGCTTGGGTTATTATTACCTGTCTGTTCGGTGTGTTATCACCATGACTAGGGCTGGACAAATTGAAAATTTTAATACAAAAATTTATTATCGCACAAGAGTTCCCGTTGCATCCGAAACTGCTTCCGAATTTATTTATTTGCAAAAACAGTACTAAAACCAATACATTGCAAAACCGGCAAACAAAATTACAATTAAACTATTGACAAAATTAATTTACTTAATTTAGGACAATAATTATATACATAAGTACACAGTTAAAACATATATAATATTTCGCGCTTAAAATCGTTTATTCGAGGAATTCATTAACTTAGTCAGTCTTTCCAAGGGCATCACTATTGCGTCGCCCTAGTTCGTTTTTGTCCAACAGACCATATTTCGTGAAATTGAATTAAGTATGAAAATGTGCTCAAAAAGCCTTTATTTATGCGATACTCGTTAAAAAAAATAATTATAAACAATTATTTAAGGGGTTTTCAAAACGCACTTTGTCTTACATCCTCCAAAGTGTATGTGCTTCTATCGTAAAAAAAAGTTTAAAGTGCCATTTCTCCCGATTCGCGTTATGGTCTGTTGGATAAAAACGAACTGAAGCGACGATTGGTATGTTAGTTCTGCACCTGAGCACACTCGCTCGATAACGATCGATAGGATAACTATCTAGCCAACAAATTAGTGACAGTTCACAATGACTAAGTGTCCTTAACATATTCGACAACAACTGTTATTTGTACGTTAGCGATGTGCATTTATCCCATGGAACGATAAAAAGTTACCGATAGTTATCCTATCGGTAACCTACGACTTCATCGAAAATCAATTCATCGAAAGCAAATTTACAAAAGCAAAATTTGCAAAATACACAAAAAAGGTTATGTTAGGTTAGTTTGAATTTTAGTAAGTTGAACTCATTTTCGATGAACTCGTCGTGAACCATCCTATCGATCGTTATCGAGCGAATGTGCTAGGGCCTCTGGTAAAAATTAAAAGCCTGTGTTGGCGGCCTCGCGTGAAGTTATCCGGGACGTAAAGTCCTATTTTATCCAGAATATCTGGTATTGATAGTAAAGCATTCAGAAACTTATAAGCCATCAGCAGTAATGCAACGTCTCGCCTGGAACTAAGGCTGCAGATACTCAGCATACAGCTTCAGATTCACTTGAAAATGGAGTGTAAATTCTAAAAATGATATGAAACGAAAATAATGGTGTTTGTTGAAATTGGGTGATAAAATGTGTAGGAAAAACTAAGGATGCAAGGAAAAAGGATAACCAACCATTGTACCTTTGGGAAAGACCATACAACACAATAAAAATTTCGATATGGTCAAATGCTGTCTTTTTGGTTCAAAATTGAGATTATTTACAAAAAAAAACATCAACAACCTGCTTTTAAGGTAGTCCCAATACTTCTTCTGTTTTTCAAAAACAAATGCACTCGAATTTGCTTATGTAAAAATACATTCAATTATTAACAAAACTATCAAAAACATGTGAACACCTCACCAGAGGTTCTCCAAGAGAGAGGTCACGAAAAACTATAGAAAAATAGGTACTAATTTCGGTTGTGTGTCTGTCTGTAACTCTGGTTCAATTAACTAATTTGGCACTGGCACTTGGGAGATTTAGCACTTATAATGCCTTTCTCATATAAAAATAAAGTTGGTTGTTTGCAGGTGAAAAAATGTAATAAGCAGTAAATATTGTTGAATGAAAACACTAGTATATATTGAATTATTTGCCGGGTAAGAGATAATCCGACGTAGCTAAGTGGTTAGAGCAGTTGACCGGAAATCAGAAGGACACGGGTTTGAGTCCCGTCGGCGGCATGTATCTTTTCTCGGGAGATTTTTGATGTGGATGAGTGTTTCAGGCTAATAATTATTGCTTATAATAATTGTTACGTGTTTTTTAACTTAAAAAAATAACAATTCGTTATTATATGGTTTTGTGGTAACCCTACAAGCATGTATTGCGGCTTTTGACATCACAAAGACGATTCACTTTTACTCTCTGCCGATTGTATCCCATCATTAGCGCTGACGGATGACGCTAATTATGTGTCTCATTCTTATACTTATTTTTATGACAGGCAAGGTCGACGGTGCGAGTGCGTGCTGTAACCAATACAGTACTGGCAGACGAAAGGGATCCACTCGTAAAATTACTGGTGTCATCTTTGAGCAGACAATGCGAGATGAAACAATGGACATCGGAAGATAGTAGAGGAATGAGGAACTATTGATTGACGGTAGGTGATTGAATATTGAAGGAGAAGATGAGTGTACGGATGTTCTTCTTCCTTGCACTGTCCCAACTCATTGCCTATGTAGGCTGTTGGGGTCGGCTCTCCTCGTTCTCAGGTTGTAGCTTCTTCGGTTCTGGGTATCGCTCTCTTCCAGGCCGTTTCTACTTAGAATTTTAGAGCATTGAGTCATCCAGGAGTTCTTTGGTCTTCCTCTGGATGACTGTCGATGAAGCTCCATAGACATTGCCTGCTTCACTGTGTGGTCTGGTGGTCTCCGTTTTATGTGACCATACCATCTGATGAGTGTACGGATGTGATTTTAGATAACATAAACAATGGAGATACGCCATTTAAAAATGTGACACCTCACAAAAGCGCCCTTGTCTATATGGTGTAAAGGCAGGAAAACTATGTTGCCACCAGAGGCCCTAGCACGCTTGCTCTATATCGATCGGTAGGATAACTATCGGTAACTTCTCATCGTTCCCTAGGACAACTACACATCGCTAACGTACAAACAACAGTTGATGTCGAATATGTTAAGGACACTTAGTCATTGTGAACTGTCACTTATTCGTTGGCGATCTGTAGTCATGCTAGGGAACGATGAGAAGTTACCGATAGTTATCCTACCGATCGATATAAAGCAAGCGTTCTAGGGTCTCTGATTAGGCTAAGTTATGAGGCGAATTAATGGATGGGCTCTAGGAAGGGAGTACCTAGCTGATTTTATTCCTAATTCCTACGGTTCCGGCACGGTGACGGCACAAACAAGGCAATAATTTTGACGCCCATCCGTGGTCGAGTGGTAAGACTCTTTACTCACAATCGGAAGGTCGCGGGTTCGAACCCGGCGTGCACAAATAAATTTTATTTGATTAATCTGTGTTATTTCAAAATTAATAAATAAAATAATATATACTTTAATTGCGGCACGTTCCAGAGTGGAAGATACCCTCAGTATCGCCCTGGTGTAAGACCACCATTCAGTATTGAAACGTTGTTTGAAATGGCTTTAGCTGTGTTTAGTGACTAGATCTGAATAGCCAGGTACTTTCCCACCTTCCTCTTCCCTATATCCTTCTTTTCTCCACTTACCTTCAGCCTCACAACATACCCCATTTCGGGATGCCATAATCTCACTGGCTCCAGACGGTAGCAGTTGGGACTCTTGTGAAGTATTCTCTTTAAAAAAATGTATCTATATATAAAAAAATAAATGTACGGTTCTTATCAAAGTTCCTCTTTTTCACACATTAAGTAATAGTGAGTCAAACGATATACGTATACTTATACCAAAGGATAAAAGTAATTAATTTCTTGCATCTCCCTCACTAGTATTAACGAAATGAGATGCCGCGAGCCATTGCCGTCACCGTGCCGTTTCCGTGGGATTACTAAAAGCTGCCATTTATTAACGCGGGTCTTGAAGAGACCCGAAAGAGGTCCAAATAATAGCCGACTTACACAAAAACGAATCAAATAAGCGACCCGTTCTCATGTAGCCAACATCAATTATGAACGTGTGTTGCACCGGGGATCATTGCTGCTAGCTCTTTAGAGCAGGCTCCATTTAAATACTCTTAGAAGATACTCATCATGATCACATTGCGTCTGTACATTAGAGATGACAATCTGTCTGTCAACAACGAAAAATCGAGTTTATCTATCGAAGAAACGACCCGTTCTCATGTAGCCAACATCAATTATGAACGAGTGTTGCACCGGGGATCATTGCTGCTAGCTCTTTAGAGCAGGCTCCATTTAAATACTCTTAGAAGATACTCATCATGATCACATTGCGTCTGTACATTAGAGATGACAATCTGTCTGTCAACAACGAAAAATCGAGTTTATCTATCGAAGAAACGACCCGTTCTCATGAAGCAAATATTAACTGTGAACTGCTGTTGTACCGGGGGTAGCTCATTAGAGCAGGCTCCATTAAAATACCCTCAGAAGATATTCACCATGATCACATTGCGTCTGTGCATTAGAGATGACAATCTGTCTGTCAATAACGAAAAATCGAGGTTATCGATCGAAGAAACGACCCGTTCTCATGAAGCCAATATTAACTGTGAACTGCTGTTGTACCGAGGATAAATGCTGCTAGCTCATTAGAACAGGCTTCATTAAAATACCCTTAGAAGATACTCACCATGATCACATTGCGTCTGTGCATAAGAGGTGACAATCGGTCTGTCAACAACGAAAAATCGAGTTTATCTGTCGAAGAAACGACCCGTTCTCATGAAGCCAATATTAACTGTGAACGGCTGTTGTACCGAGGATAAATGCTGCTAGCTCATTAGAACAGGCTTCATTAAAATACCCCCAAAAGAGACTCATCGTGACCACATTGTGTCTGTGCATTAGATATAGTATACATATATATATTTCGTTGAACGAGTGGTTTTTTCGCAGATCAAACCATACCAACAAACCATAGCCCTTCACGCACAAGAAAGGAACGGAAAGTAACATCTACTCTATCCGTTTACTATCAGAACGTGAGGGGGTTGAACTATAAAATGAAAGTATTTAAGAATAATCTGTTTTCTCGATGTATATATTCTTCGAAATATTCAATGAGTTTGTAAGGTTTTTGGCGCTACATTCTCACTGTGAAAATGGTACTATTACAATTATTAGATAAAATATATGTAATGTTGTTAATTTTTTGTACACAAATAAAATAAAATAATATAGCAATCGGTCTGCTAACGACGGTATAAAGCCATAAACCATCATTAGCATAAAACCGCCACGCACAATAAGTGACGCCAATTTATTTCTTCCTCGCTTCTGCTTCTGCTGCTCGCTCGTCGTGCCTCGCCTTTGTTTCTACTCACACGACAAACTCATTACAATTTTTTTTTTCATCTCAGACTTACAAGGGAAAGCAATGACCTTTACAAAATCATTATTTATAATAACAAATAATACATTTCAAATCCAATGCCGGAAGCACTAAAGAATATTATACTCCATGTTTCTAAATGTACTTATATTGCATTTGTAGAAACTACCCGTAATTTGGTTTTAAATACTGGCAATGAGTCCCGTCGGCGATATCTATCTTTATCTCTGAAGATTTTTTCAATATGGATGAGTGTTTCAGGCTAATAATTATTGCTTATAATAGGGGGTTACCCTTTGTGCCAATGCATAAAAAATCTTGTCTTAAAAACATTAGTTTATCAATTAAAAAAATAATAATTAATAGTTGACGAGTTAAATTATTTCACCAAAAAAATGTTGGCATAATATGTCTCGACGCCATCTAGTGGGAGAGTTAGCACTTACATGACTTTCCCATATAAAAATAAAGTTGGTTGTTTGCAGGTGAAAAAATGTAATAAGCGGTAATTGTTGAATGAAACACAAGGTATATATTGAATCATTTGGCGGGTAGGAGGTAACCCGCTGTAGCTTAATGGTAGAGCACTTGACCGGCAATCAAAAGGATGCGGGTTCGAGTCCCGTCGGCGATATGTATCTTTTCTCGGAAATTTTTTTCAATATGGATAATAATTATTGCTTATAATAATATTTATTTAGCTGCCATACTGAAACGTTTTAAAGGTTTTACTATTTGATAGAATTATTTCACACACCTTGCCAAAAGGCTCATCAGGCGTACCCTTTCAGACCAAAATTAAATAAAATAATAACAATTATTATAAGCAATAATTATTATCCTGAAACACTCATTCACATTGAAAAAATCTCCCGAGAAAAGATACATGCCGCCGACGGGACTCGAACCCGTGTCCTTCTGATTTCCGGTCAACAAGAAAATAAAAGATAGCTGTCGAAACTGGGACTCGAACCCAGAACCTCTGGTCTTATTGGGACGGGCGCCTCTACCAATTCAGCTATTGCCACCTTTTATAAAACTGTCATATTTGTCAAACTCATATTTTAAATTACAGAATTAACAATATTATCTTCAATTTTTATTTTGATTTTTTTTTAAATTAAAAAAAATAAATAGATTGTTATTGTTATCTTCTTCTTCAATGATTTTTTTTTCATATTATTGACGACCGTCCGTGGTCGAGTGGTAAGACACTTGATTCCCAATCGGAAGGTCGCGGGTTCGAACCCGGCGTGCGCAAATAAATTTTATTTTACTAATTTGTGTTATTTCACAATTAATTAATAAAAATAATATATGTTATATTTGCGGCACGTTCCAGAGTCGAAGATACTCTCAGTATCGCCCTGGTGTAAGACCACCATTCAGAATTGAAACGTTGCTTAATAATGGCTTTAGCCGTGTTTAGTGACTAGATCTGAATAGCCAGGTACTTTCCCACCTTCGTCTTCCCCATCTCCTTCCCTTCCCCACTCACCTTCAGCCTTACAACATACTCCAATTGGGGATGCCATAGTCTCACTGGCTCCAGAAGGGAGCAGTTGGGACTCTTGTGAGGTTTCTCTATAATAAAAAAAGCTACCTTTTTCATTGGAAACAAGTGTTCAAAGAACGTCTTTGTTACCTAGATAGCGTCTCGGATAAATATATCCGAATTTATGTATATGGAACACCTATTGACTTTTTATGAATGAAGTCTAAATTAATATTCAAGTTTTAAAAGAAAAACTATTTTTTTATAACTTTTGAAGGTTATTCCCATCAAAAGTTATAAAAATTCCTCAATGATAATATTACATTGTTTTTCTTATAAAAATTAAATATTTGTTTTCATATATTAGAAGATATGTTTAAATAAAGGGTTATCACATTCCTTTTTACAGGTAGAACATCTTACTTTGACAGGAGATAATCAAATGATGATTTGACCTCCACACACCTTAAAAGGTATCAAATCTAACCTTATATTTCATTCGGGTATTCCGATCACTTATCATTTTGAAATATTACATTTTTGTTACGATTACTATTGGAGTATAAAAACATAGTGATACCATTTATGGATGTAATAATTACGTTGCAGTACTCTGAAAGATGTGTAGTAACCAGGTCATGATAGCAGTATTAAAGGAAAGGCGATGGTCAAAGTATTTATGTTATTAATAATTGTGTGATCTTTAAAACAGATATTACATATAAAATATGCAACCATGTAGGGGTACCTACATTCACAAGCAGTAAATTGTCTTTGTGTTTTTACTCACTGGTATCACCAGTGTGTCTTGGAGATGTCAGTGAACAGGAATGAAGATCCTCATTCTTTGATAAGACACGGATCAATTGAAGCTTGGATGTTTGTTGTCGATAAATCACTTAGAAATACGAGATGTAATTTTTTAATAACGAGAGGAGAATATGGTAAACTTTCGATCGAACTGGACACGCTTATTACGAAGATACTTTGTTTGGCGGCCAGCTGTCAGTTTGATATGTTGGTATTCCCGACACTGAAGAACTAGGAGCTAAATGCTAGATGATCGTCGCCGACTTCATGCGAAACATAATTGGCGCGTATAAAAACACTAAATAATTCATTTATAATAATATAATGTAAACAAACCTCTAATCAGAATCATTTCACAGTCAGAACGGCTAGAAACAATAGGGAACAATCACACTTTTTTTTACCAAACAGCTCGAACTCGGGAGTACGGTGTGACGTCACAATGTCGCCAGTCAATGATGACTCGGTTTTGATATTTGAATTCTCACACAACTTTGAAAGTGAATTAATTAATTAAATATTTTTTTTGGTGTTGTAAGTACGTTTTTCGATTTTAGTCAACTTTTTTACATATATTAAAGCATCGATAACACTATATTACATACAGTTCATGTATCCTATTAAATTAAATGACTAAAAATAAATTAACATAATTGAATAAAAAAAACTAGTCAAAACATTCATTTTTATCACAAACATATGTTACACAAACATGTTACACAAATATCACAAACCATGTTTCACAAACCTAGCGTAGCCGCTAAACTACTTGAAAACTGGGATGTTTTTCTTGCCTTGACGCGAGCAGGCGCTACGAAGGGGGCACTTTCTTTTGTATCACAAACCATGTTAGACAAACCTAGAGTAGCCGCTAAACTACTTCAAAACTGGGATGTTTTCCTTGCCTTGACGCGAGCAGGCGCTACGAAGGGGGCACTTTCTTTTGTATCACAAACCATGTTACACAAACCTAGCGTAGCCGCTGAACTACTTGAAAACTGGGATGTTTTCCTTGCCTTGACGCGAGCAGGCGGTACGAAGGGGGCACTTTCTTTTGTATCACAAACCATGTTACATAAACATGACAGTATTAATGTAGATATGTTTTTAGATTTTCACGGCCAAAAGCATTTTCGTTGTTTGTTTTTGGGGTGTTATGCCGTGTTGTGCTACCTCCTTCTTTAGCCGACGTTTCGGACAGCGTTGCAGTGTCCATCATCGGGGCAGATCCGGAAGATCTCATTTGAGTGCTCCCCTCCACGGAAATCTTTAGTAAAAGGCGAAAGATTTATTCGTTATTGAAGGGAAACCAGAGTAAGATCTGCCGGATCTGCCCTGATGATGGACACTGCAACGCTGTCCGAAACGTCGGCTAAAGAAGGAGGTAGCACAACATGGCATAACACCCCAAAAACAAACAACGAAAAAGTATTAAAGTAGTTTAGGGGCTACGCTAGGTTTGTGTAACATGGTTTGTGATACAAAAGAAAGTGCCCCCTTTATAGCGCCTGCTCGCGTCAAGGCAAGAAAAACATCCTCGTTTTCAAGTAGTTTAGGGGCTACGCTAGGTTTGTGTAACATGGTTTGTGATACAAAAGAAAGTGCCCCTTTATAGCGCCTGCTCGCGTCAAGGCAAGAAAAACATCCCAGTTTTTCCATTAGTTTAGCGGCTACGCTAGGTTTGTGTAACATGGTTTGTGATACAAAAATGAATGTATTTTTTATTAAATCACTAAAAAACTTCATAGTGTCGATATCTCGAAACGAAGCAAGATATCGAATTATTCTTCATTTTCGATTTATTTTGGATCAATTTATCGAAATCCATCGTCAAATGTCGGCGCCACGGAAATCGTACTCTCCCCTTATTTCCAGTATTCGCCAAACTAGTGCTAAAAACAGATTTTTAGGTAAACCTTTTAACATTAAAAAATTTAATGTAAAAAAAAAAAACGTGCCTCAAGGTCTTTATTCAATTTACTGTATTTTATTTCCAGAATTTCGCCAAACTAGTGCTTACCTAATTCGCATAGATTGTCTAGTAGTGACATATTTCTAGCTCCTTGTTATATTACGGTATTATATCGGGTATACTAATATAACAAAATGACAGCTGGCCGCCAAATATCGCGGCATCGCGCTCTCGTACGCGGCAGTAAATTTTCAATTTACGGAAATTTTAATTGCAATATATTCCACTTCCCCGAATGCAAAAAGTTGTCTTTCAGAGTAATTAAGGTGAATCTAAAGGTTTTTTGAAAAAAATATTCGTAATAAGCGTGTCCAGTTCGATCGAAAGTTTACCGAGAATATTAATCTGGAGTCATCGGAATGCCCGGCGAGGCAATTTTCTCTCAGATTGTGGTGACAATCTGAATAACTCAACACAAAAGTCGTATTTTGAATTCCTTTCAATCCCACCTGAAATTTGAATTGGATGGAAGCTGTTTTGCTGCCTGGTGTGAATGCACCATACTCGGAGGAGTGTTGCAGACCTCACCCAAGGTCCTTACTACACTATCTTATGGAAATATGGTTCGTCAAGTGTGTGATCGCGTGAATTATGGATAATAACCTCTTCTTCAAGAATCAATTGGAACTTCAATGGATCGTTGGACCGATCCTGTTTGCTGAAGTGACAAGAAAAGCCTCCTTGGTAAATGCATTATGGATTAGGATGTAGGGTGTTCTTTGTGTAACGTGTTTTTTTTTGCTGACAATATAACCTTTTTATTTACTGATTGAAAACTTTGGTTTTAAATTTTCATTCCCAAATTGCCTGTATATTGGGCACACAACCTGAGGTAAGTTCTCATTGCTTTTTTTGTTTCTGCTGAAATATGGAGGATGGCGCCCCAACCCTTTAAAATCTGTCCCATAAGTTTACGATAACACAGCTTAAAAAAAAAAATAAAAAATTTGATAGTAAATAAATACTCTTTTACATTATGATCCTCAGTGGATCATTTTTTGTTAGCATTGGCGTGCTTTTGTTTTGATAAACAATAGTTTAATGTTATATCAGCTAACATTAATTTATTTATTTTGAACTGATCGTTTTTACAACTCGTTTTTGAGTTCAACAGCTCGTCTGTGGAACGATTTGCCGGCCTCTGAGGTCTCTTCTAGATGCTAAAGTATCTTTTTATTTTTTTTCTATTTCAAATTTTCGTTTGAGAGTCGCTAATGTTGTCTTCAAATTGGTAGGCGGTTATGGGTACCGCCGCCCCGGGAACAGTTTATTGGATAACCAACACCTCTGCCATAGGTAACCATAAGTGGTTCGCTACGTTTGGTAACTTAGTAGGTGTGCCCGGTTTTATGGTGAGAGGTTTGTCTAAGTCTTGGTGGCGGATGCGTCTGCCCACCAATTGCGTGGCGGGCTAGATCGGGAGAGACTGGTTTAGGGAGACTTTTTTACGTCTCCAGCAGGACTCTCTCGGAACATCACATGCACCGCAGTGGGGCCCTGAGGAAAATAATGTCCCTCAGGGTCTGTGTCAGCTTTGTAGAGGGTATTTTTAAGGAGAGGAATTAGTTTATTTTTTTTACTTTTTTATATGAATACCGCACAAGCCAGTGAGACCATGGCATCTTCAATTGAGGCATATTGTGAGGCTAAAGGTAGCGGGGAGGGGAAGGCGTGGGAGAGGAAGTTGGAGAAGTACCTGGCTATTCAGATCGAAACCGTGACCTTTAGATTGTGAGTCGAGACCCATGTTGTATGAGGGAGGAAACACAGAGGCCTGCAAATCATTCCACATCCGAGTTGTTGAACTCAAAAACGCGTCTTAGAAGCGACCCGTTGCCATGTGAAAAATGTCATCCGTGTACTGTGTGCATTTGGCGTGTTTCCTTACTATAAACTGGTACCGAAGAGATCAATGACGCTAGTTTCTCGGAGCATCTTCCATTGTACTGAGCATACCTATCTACGCTTGAATAATATTATCGTATTATATGTTTTTTTTTTGTATATATTTATTATTTTATTGAAAGCATAGTTATAATAAATAAATCAACAAACAAGTCCTGCTAAGCCAATTGAATTGGCTTGTCAGCAGGTGCTTATAATTTAGTAACATATACATAATTTACATCTTATATCTTATATCTTCAGATAACATTTTTTCATACATTTTTCATACACAATATAAATATTTTTTTCCCATAGCCAATTTTTCACCATATATTTAACCTTATTCATAGAATTACATTGCTTTATGGTGTCAGGTAATAAATTAAATATCTTCGGTATGTTGTATTCAAACGTTCTCTGTCCGTACTTATTATTAAATTTCGGAACTATTAACCCGTCGTTGCGCGTGAATCTAGTGCTGTATTTATGATCTAATTTCTCTTTATGCTGCGGGGTAAATATATGCAGAATTATTATTTTTTGCCAAAGTATAGCCTTAACAGGTAAAATTTTGGCACTCTGAAACAACAACAGTGTATTATGTCTCCGCTTGAAAATATTAGGGACATTTTACAATTGGATTTTGTACCACTTGGACTTGTTTCAGATTGGTTATAGTAGTATTTCCCCATATTGTTAATCCATATCTTATAATAGATTCTGCCAGTGACATATTGTGTCCTTTTACTATAGCTATTACTATTACTTACACAATAATATATTATAGGGGTGGCCAACCTGATTAGACCCAAGATCTACTGTTTACTGAGGAAACCCTCTGCGATCTACCAATTTACAGATTTGTTAAAATTTTAAATGAAACAGTTTCGTTCGGTATTCAATTATGTAGTATTTTTTAAATTTTTAATTAAGAGGGGAAAACATAAAAAATGAAAAATATTC
This sequence comes from Limnephilus auricula, assembly GCA_951813805.1. Taxonomy (NCBI): domain Eukaryota; kingdom Metazoa; phylum Arthropoda; class Insecta; order Trichoptera; family Limnephilidae; genus Limnephilus; species Limnephilus auricula. The sequence continues at coordinate 9,072,286 of OX638417.1, forward strand.
TTAGAAAAACTTATTTACATCAGATCTTACCGCTAGATTACAAAAATCAGGTTTGTAGTTGGAAATTGAGAACCTTAAAGAATCTAATGTACCTAAGGGCGTCTGTCAAGCGAGAACGTGGTTATTTTTTGTTTGTTTTAATAGGATAATGCTGATTCACATAAATATCGTGAACCAAAAAAAGAATGCAGTTATTCAACACATTTCTATGATCATATAATCATGTAGATTTCTCGTTGAAACAAATGAGAAAAATGTTATTCTAAAATACGATCATTTTATTCGTAAAAACGGAACTGAAGTTCTTACGAACAAATTAACAGGGTTTCAATGTTTATTGGCGGCAACATATAAGAATAATTTGTTGTTATACGTAATTTCGTACGTATATCAACAAATTATTCTTACATTTTCCCACCAATAAATATTGAAACCCTGTTAATTTGTTTTACGAATAAAATGATCGTATTTTAGAATAACATTTTTCTCCGTGCAGAAATCTAGACCTGAAGATGAGCTACCTTTAAGAAATATGTCGCAGCGCTGAGTAATAATTTCGTTTTGCAATATCATGAGTGGTCGATTTGAAATGTATCTGCAATTTGTTTAGCCATTTCATAAATATCACTAAGATCAATGGATTTCTTAAACGGATAATTTATGAAATAAATCTAAAACGATTTTCGAAGTCTGAAACCACTGCCTTAATTTCTGCTGTGTACTTGTCATTAATGAAATTTTAGGTATTATTTTTTTTCCATATAATCCTTGATGTTTACAAATTGTTGATTTTTTTTCTTTTCGATGTCGACTATCATAGATGCTGTTTGACTTTGGAATCCTGCAATAGAATTCATCATTTATTTTAATGTTTTATTCTTGGATAGGCATTTGAAAATCACACAAGATTGATTATACGCGGAGCTCTTGTGCGGGTTCTTGTCCGGCTACCGTAATTCCTCTGCGGGTGCGGGTTCTATTGGGTTCGTGTCCATGGCTGTACCCGTGCGTCCGACCGACTTGACTAATAGCCGTCAATCGCGGTCGATCGGTTGGCCATCCCTGATATATTATAAGAGAGGTTGTTGAGGAGTACCTTAATGCATAATTAATACGTTAATCGAAAGATTAATTACGAAGCCTTGAGACGCTACCGGTGTTCCCATAATTCATTTTAATCTGAATAAATCCACTTAATGAAGCTTAATATGCATTGCGTCGTTTCACATAAATATGTAATTAACAGTTGATAAAATATGTTGGTTATAGAAGACTTCAATAGGCGCCAGTGGAGCCGTCATAATTGACAGATCGTGGAATTGGAATAACTTTTTTTGTTGTTGTTTAAACTACAGCCTGTATAATTTTTCTTCTCTCTTAAGAGGCTAGACTTTAAACCACACGCGGAACACCCGCGTCTGTCATTCTGTCCCGCTCACAATAAGCTCACGCACACTTACAATACATGCGAATGCGAAATGTGCGAATGAGACAACGCTCAAATTTACCTACAGAAATCGCTCGAAAAGGGGTTTATGGAGAATACACTTTTCTACACCAAAACTTTCACGAAATTGAAATTTAAAAAAAAAATATTTTTTAGAAAGAAGAAGCTACGTCGGTAGTTTTTTTATAATTTTATAATTCTTTATGAGAGTTGAGTTAGCAGCACTTTTTCCTTAAATAATATTTTTTGATAAATCGTACATGTTTGACAGTAAATGTTTACGTTAATACGAAACGCATCGAAAATTCGAAAACATACCGACATAGTTTTCACCCTCTAGAAGGCAGTATAAAAAATATATTCATTTTGTGCAATTTTCGATGTAGAAAAGTGTTTTTTCCCGGGCGTCCTTTTTGTATGGGCCGAAAAGCGAAGTTTATCATCTTAATGTTTACGGAACAACTCAGCGGAACTGCACTCGCACTAGTCCCGAGAATTAGAAAGTCACGAAGAGCAGCATCTTTCTGCGCCTAGGTACTTGTTATCAATATTTATTAAAATAAAGTTTAATTTTTTTTTTATTAGTTTTCAAAATATAATACCCTTAAATCGCAATTAAGCAGTTTGTTAACGTAATGTTCATGTTTAATTACAATGTTCATTTACAATGTTTGTTCAATTACAATGTTTGTTCAATTACAATGTTTGTTCTATTACAATGTTTGTTCAATTACAATGTTAGTTCAATTACAATGTTTGATCAAATACAATGTTTGTTCAATCGAAACGTTTGTTACAAATTACAAATTAAACATATATACACAATTTTATTACTAATTATAATATACCTACACGGACTGTCATTATTAACACACATGACTTTGTCCAATTACAATGTTTGTTCAAATAAAATGTTTGCTGAATTAGAATGTTTTTTCATTACGATGTTTGTTCAAATACAATTTTTTAAATTACAATTGTTGGGGATGAAAATCGGTTCCCGCAAAGCGGAAGGAAAATGGATAAGACAGGATTACCGACTCACCGTTTTTCTTCCATTGCCGACTTATCGCTTTTCTTCCCACAAAGTGGAAAAAAATGGATAAGATAGGATTACCGACTTACCGCTTTTCTTCCTTAGCTTCAATATCCGCTGGTTTTCACTTCCAAATTGAACTCACTGCTCACGGTTTACACTTTTATAAGTTTTCGACACGGTCGAATATTAGCTCCGCAATCAACAAGAATTTTAACAGGAAGAGGTGTTAATTTCAACTGACAAATACTGGGACATTTTATTTTAAGGAATAAAAGTATTTAGTGGATAGAAATATATTTGGAAAGGTACAAAAGGAATAATAGCTAGGCACCAAAAACAATGTTTGTTCAAATACAATGTTTGTTCAATTACAATGTTTATTCAATTACAAGGTTTATACAATTCAAATGTTTGTTCAATTACAATAGTTGTTCAATTCTCGTATTTGGTGAATCACTTTTTTATAGTACTTGATAATATGTTAAATATTTTGGGCACTTTATATTCCAGAGTTCGCTGTCCGCATTTATTGTTATATGTATTTTGGAACAAGCAGTCCTCCATTCTTTGTGAACCTAGTATTATGTTCATGTTACACTCTCCTCGTATATTCAGAGTCAGATATATATTTAATCTATACTTGCTACCATAATAAGGCTGCACTGGTAAGATAGTAAATTCCGATATATAAAATATTAAATAATAAAAGTATTGCATACTTGGGCTGCAGTTTAAATGAAAGATGGGATCCTTCGGTTGAAATTAAATGCCGCATTGAGCAAGCTCGTTCAATCTTTATCCGCATGAAAAAGATGTTCTGCAGTCATGATCTCAACCTTGGACTACGAATACAAATGATTATTTTATGGACTGGAAGCATGGACGCTTACTGAAGAAACAGAGTTACGAATGTAGATATTATGGTTCGGATGAATAAGTTATTAAAACAATAAAAAACCAAAACTTCAATATCTAGGACACGTAATGACATACGGAGTTGTACGAGATCTTGCATCTCATAATGCAAGGAAAGATTGCCGGAAGACGGGGTCCTGGAAGAAGGAGGACATCGTGACTGAAAAACCTGAGACTGTGGTTTGGCCAGTCTACTGTAGAGCTGTTCCGGGCCGCAGTAAACAGAGTCCGCATAGTCAACATGATAGCCAACGTCCGTTGAACGGAGAGGGCACGAGAAGAAGAATAAGAAGAAATAATGAAATTAGTAATATTATTTTTCTCCCTACAGTATTGCATACCATTTGATAATTTGCTATCTCAGTAATAAATCTTGTAACCCATAATAATGTGCATTAAGGGGCACTTTGAGGGAATAGGGTCACGTGATCGCCGCTCAGGTTGCGTACGTTTTTTGCCGCTCACAGCATTAGTACCTTCACTGGCCGATATCATCTGATAATGTGAAATAATGTATGAGAAATCATTACGTACGTATTTTCGCAGGGCTAGCAGTAAAGCGATTAAATAAAGATTTTCACAAGTACCTAACATGCTTATTTTAATATATAAAAATGAATTTAACTTTGTTTGTCCCGAAGCAATTATTTAGTTGAATTTTTGTTCGAACGCCTGCAAAGGTTTTTATAAATAATGGTGAGCTCTAGCGTTATGAAATTATTTCCTGTACCGTTCATCTGATTGCGAAGAAACTTCCGACCAACAGGTGAATTAGGCGTTATTAAACATATCACTTAGCTGATCGGAGGCTCAGATTGATCGATCGAAAAGTTGGGAACAACGGCCGTGAGTATCCATGTTTACACTCAGTATAGAAGAAATATGGGGTAAACTTTTAGGTCCGGGATTAGTTTTTCCCATAGAAAAAACTAAATCCTTTCACATACTTTTCCATATAAATGATCATCTAGTAAATCCACGCTATGCAAGTGTATTATATACGTATAATTAATACAAAACAATACAAGAGCAACATGTTAACATACCAGACTATTAAATGGGAAAATAATTCACTGACTCCAGATATTTTCATATCAGAGGGTTCGGCTCGGTGGAATTCCTAATTTGACCGATAAATCCTACTGATCCCTCAAATTAAATATTTAAAAAATCTTTCGTAATCCTACATGTATTTAAAATGACAAATTTTTTGACAAATCTAATATAAATAATTTTTATTATTGTATATTTTTTATAAATAAGTGTAATAAATATATAATAAATTAAAATAATATAGATGAAAAATACATTTACTCGCTGAGAGTTAAGAGACATTGTCCCGAAAAAACAGAGATACTGAGAACAATTCTCATTTGAGTTACCTTTTTTTAATTTCTGTGTTTTCTTTCGTTTCACTTATCATTTAGATTCCCCTGCCATAGTTCACACCAAGTATTTGCTACGTTTGCCTGATTCGTTGGTTAAGGTTTGTCTAGGTCTTGACGGTGGATGCTTTTGCTCACCCACTGAGTGGTGGACTGGATGGGGAGAGATTAGATGAAAGAGACCTTTTGAACTCTCTAGTCAGACTCACTCGACCCATCGCCTTGCAGAGCATTGGGAGGGATGGATTCGTACTCTGTCACGCCTGGACACGTTGACCCCGACAGCCGGCGTGGACGAGATGCAAGACTCTCGACACCCAATCCGAAGGTCGCGGGTTCGAACCCGGCGTGCGCAATTAAATTTTATTTGATTAATCAATTAATTGAAAATAATATACGAAAGTTTCAGAGTGGTAGATACTCTCAGAAATGCCTTCGTGTAAGACCACCATTCAGAATTGAAACGTGGTTTTAAATGGCTTTAGACCTAATTGGTGACCAGATCTGAATAGCCAGGCACTCTCCACCTTCCTTTTCACCATCACCTTCCCCTCCCCACTGCCTCTAGCCTCACAGCAAATCCCAATTGGGTATACCATAGTGTCACTGACTACAGACGGAAGAAGTTGGGACTCTTGTGCGGTATTCATTTAAAAAAAAATACAATAAATAATGGCTGTGTGGTTACAGGCGTTGATTCCCAGTTTTTTTTATTTTCTGTCTTTAGTAGTACCATTTATTGGATAACCAACACCTCTGACATAGGTCACCCCAAGTGGTTCGCTACGTTTGGTGACTTAGCAGGGGTGCCCGGGTTCATGGGGTAAGGTTTATCTAGGTCTTGGCGGCGGATGATCTAGACACACTGAACCCCAGATTCCTAACCTAACCTAACCTAACCTAACCTAACCCAACCCTCATACCTTTTTCCTTCCCAGAACTTCCTCTCCTTCCTTTCCTTAAAAATACCCTCCACACAGCATCCACAAAGATGACATAGGCCCTGAGGGAAATTATTTTCCTCAGGGCCTCCTGTGTGGACCTAAAAAAAAAAAAGTATTTAATACATTAATTTAGGAAATTATTTAAAAAAAATTACAATACCCTTCTTCTGCAGAACCAGACGGATGCTACCTAATAACACTTAAGTAAATGTTGCCCAACTCAATGTGATCACCGTAATTAGTTCGTACCTTATCTACCATTGCATCTTGTTCGGCATTTTTCTAACACCGCGCTAGCAATTTTCTAGATAATATGAGATACGAACCTAGCATTACCACGGCTAGCAATTATATGGGCATTTTGTAAAGGAGCAGTTGGATCGGTCAGTGTTTCACAAGAGAGTTGCAAAAATATTGATTCAGAAGAATCAACTATTGAAAAATAAGATTTTTAATTTTGCTTTTTTCAAAAAAGTGCCTGGAAGTTTTTTGATTTGTTTATATTTATATGAATACCGCATAAGAGTCCCAACTGCTCCCATCCGGAGCCAGTGCGACTATTAACTACCCAACTGGAGTTTGTTGTGAGGCTGAAGGTAGATGAGATGAGATAGTGATAAGAAAGGTGGGGAAGTACCTGGCTATTCTGATCCGGACACCAAAAACGGCTAAAGCCATTTCAAGCATTTTTGTTTTAATTCAGAATGGTAGTCTTACACCAGGGTGATACTGAGAGTATCTTCCACTCTGGAACGTGCCGCAAATATTTAATAAATATTTGCGGATTGGTTAATGCGTATGTCCTGGTTAGACGTGAGATTCTGGTTCGAGTCCCAGTTGCAGCCATTATCTTTTATTATTTTTCTGTATCTTGTTCATTTTCATATTTAAAAAAAAATTTGTTTATTTTTGTTATCTTCTTCTTCAATGATATATTACATTGATGGTAATGAGCTTAAAAAGTTTAAAAGAGAGTTTTTCTTATAAATTTATTTTTTATTTATTTTTTTTATTATTTAAGATTTATATATAAGATTTAGAAAATAAATAGAGTTGGTTTTTAAAAGTAATTTTTTTTTAACAAACTACTCAACTCAACGGAGAAAACATTTCTTGTGTTTTGAGTTGGGGAGTAAAGCCTTTAAATTAAAAAAGTTAAGAAATTATAATGTTTGAAGTATATAATAACTGTTAACAATAACTGACTTGGAATCTACAAGGATGAAAAATAAAAATTACAAATTTAATATAAATGTAGTAGATAAATAAATGTAATATTTTAATAAATTAATTAATAGGTAGATATATACAGTTGGTTCTAACCATTGAAATTGGTCTCAGCCAAAGATAAATATATAGGAGATAAGCCGACTTAGCTTAGTGGGAGAGCATTTGACCGGAAATCAGAAGGACACGGGTTCGAGTCTCGTCGGCGGCATGTAGCTTTTTTCGGAAGATTTTTTTCAATGTGGATAAGTGTTTCAGGTTAATTATTGCTTATAATAATTGTTATCCTTTGTGTTATGCATAAAAATCTTGTCTTAAACATTAGTTTATCAATAAAAAAATAATAATAAATATATTGATGACGACCGTCGGAGGTCGAGTGGTAAGACACTTGACTCCCATTCGGAAGGTCGCGGGTTCGAACCCGGCGTGCGCAAAGAAATTTTATTTGATTAATTGGTGTTATTTCACAATTAATTAATAAAAATAATATATGTTATATTTGCGGAACGTTCCAGAGTGGAAGATACTCTCAGTATCGCCCTGGTGTAAGACCACTATTCAGAATTGTAACGTTGCTTAATAATGGCTTTAGCCGTGTTGAGTGACTAGATCTGAATAGTTAGGTACTTCCCCACTTACCTTCAGCCTCACAACATACTCCAATTGGGAATGCCATAGTTTCACTGGCTCCAGAAGGGAGCAGTTGGGACTCTTGTGAGGTTTCTCTATAAAAAAAATATGTATATTATTGTTTTTTTTTATTAATATTTTTATCTTAATTATGTAGTAGGTAGGTACCTAATTAAAATAATATATTTTAAGATACCAAACAAACATTGTTACTTCCCATCTATTTTTTAAACAAAGACTACTAAAGCAATTCAATTTGAATGAAGAGTCAAAAAAAAAAAACATGATTAATACAATATGTACATTGTACAATGTATATACATAAATCTAATATTTAATAGTGCTGAACAACCGTTTATCGTTTGATTTAGACAGGTAACACGTCCATCTAACAAACTAAACATAAAAATATCACTATTTAATGATGTACTGATATTGTTAAAACGAGGATCGTATTAAAAACCACAAACAAAACACCCGGAAGGATGTTAACAAGGAACCAGGATCTACCAACACAAAACGTAATTATTACGAAGATGATATTTTTATATCTAAATAAAATATAAACTTATATGAAAAAAAAAGGTTAAGGAATTTCGCCAGCACAAAGGAAATTATTGTAACATGTCTACCATTGCCACTGAATACAACTTGCTGTAGAAACATGCAGTTGATGTCCTTGTCTATATAATAATTTGTAACTGTGGAGCAGGGTGGCCAGTTCATTGTTTTATTTATTGTAATATCGTCGTTGCATATATAATATGAACCATGTGAGACTTACGATAAAAACTAAACAAAATAACGGAACGGAAAACAACAATTCTATTTATGGACAAAGTAGGAAAAATATACTTCGTTCATTATAAGAAGATATTTATGACAAACATTAATAATTATTGTATGCTAGAAAATTGAATTTTAACGCGTTTTTCTCACATGCTTCATATTCTATGCACAGTTTTTCTCGCATGGTTCATATTCTACGTACAGTTTTCGTCATAATTTTAAATAACATATTATGTCAAAATATTTGATTTTAATTTATTAATATTTGACAGCTAGGCATCAGATAATGATGTTAATATAATATCATGTACATACCAAGGCAATTGAATTGTAAAGTGGTATGCGGAGGATATGTGTGTTTAATTTTTTTTTGTACTATTTTGATTATCCTCACACGGTTTATTTTCTATTGCCTTAAATATTTTATATTATTACATGGCTAATATTGTAGAAGATGGAGAAAGAAAATAACTGTATATTTAACTTATTTTCGTCAAAATCATCACATTGCTTGGTTAAAAAACTAACTCAAATATTATTTTTGAGTTCTGCTGATTCAATCAGAAAAAATGTCGATGTTAGAGTCCAGAACAAAAAAGAGAATACAAACTATGTTCAAAATAATAGTCTTAGGCAACTTAAGCCGCGGCATCCCGAATTTCTACCCTTCTGGTACCCCTCTAACCCCTCTCTCTATATTTTTTAGAAAGATACCCAGCATTATTAATACCTATTTCAATGAAGCGCTGGGACCGATCGCAAACGAAGCTCTAAAAAAATTTATGTTATTCTTCAAGATAGTATGTATTTGAAATTCCATTGATAGATATAAATCGCAAGGTATGCTCCGAAAATTATTATATACTCGTTTGTTGTTATTTTACAAGTTATTATGTATGAATATTTTTTTATTTTTAAAATTTTTTTTATTTAATTACAATACAAATTAAAATTAAAATACAATATTAAATAAATTAAGAATACAAAGAGAAATATTTTATCCTCAGTCCTCCTCACTAGGTATTCCTGTTCCGAGGTGGACTGCAGGTTGTCGTATGGTGTTGATCATGATTTCCTCATCAATGTTGTTTGTTTTTGTTGGTTTCCACGAAATATAAATAAAGAAAGCAAAATGTGTTAATGTTTATTATTTTGTTTGTTTTAAAAAGTGTTTATGTTCATTATCTGTAGGTTGCATTTGGGTTACTTAATAATTTGAATTATTTCCTCATCTTCATTTAGTTAGCCATAATTTGATGTCCTTTTTAAACTTTTGTATATTGTAGTAATTTTGTAGCATGGAAATAATGGTTTTTCTGGCCGAAAGCTGTATTTAATTTTGGAATGTTTAGTAGATTTGAAGACTTTGTCCTTGTAGTATAGGTGTGTTCATCAGCAAGGTATGCATATTTTTCTTTAAATTTGAGAAGTGCATTTTTTGAGTACAGTTTTATAATGCTGAACACATTATTAGCAAAGTTTCTTTAAATGCTAGGTAACACAACCTTAATGAGGTTTTTGCTCTTTTTTAAACAATTCGTGTTTTTTTAGACATATTCACACTTTTCACTTGAATATTATCGTTTTTAATAATATTAGCGGGCTCCCTTTAACATTCATATTATCGTATCTCTCCTCTTCTTATTTTTGATGCGGAGTTATACGGGGCCTTAACCGCTTGGACACATAAGCTTGTTTTTACAATAATTTAACGTAGGTAGACATAGGAATGACGTATGTCCCGTACCTGAGTTATTAAGATACAAATATAAAAAAAGGCCAAATAATTTGACGGTCCACCCTACAATACATGTAGCAGTAGTAACATGCCTTCGACGTCCTTGCGAAGTAATTCTTCTAAGTCACGATTATTTCAACAGTTATAATAATATTGTGGTAATCTCTTCGCGGTAAAGGTCCCCGGCAGATCTACACGCAGATAGAAGCAAGGGACCCGTGTTCAAAACCCGGGTAAGACAGCGTTGTTTCAATGTGGTTTGTGCAATGAACGGAAAATTACTATTTTAATGAATGAAGACAATATTAGTGAATCTCAATCGAAAATCTGAAAGAGAAAAATCAGAAAAATATAGGGTCATATCTGGGACTCGAACCCAGGATCTTCGGCTTTCCGGGCAGCAGCTCTACCATCTAGATAAAAATAGCAGCCAATAAAAATATGCGCTCAGTCGAAGCATGATACTCTTTTTAATTGATAAACTAATTTTGAAGACAAGATTTTATGCAACACAAAGGGTAACAATTATTATAAGCAATAATTATCAACCTGAAACACTCATCCACATTGAAACAATCTTCCGAGAAAAGATGCATGCCGCCGACGGGACTCGAACCAACGCCTTTCTGATGTCCGGTCAGGTGCTCTTAATCCACTGAGCTACAGCGGGTTACCTCTTACCCGCCAAATGATTTAATCCGGTTATTGCATACTAGTGTTTCATATAACAAAATAGGTAACAATAACTTTGAATGACAGATGTTTGTTTTTATTTTGCTCCCGTATAAATTGATAATAAAATAAAGTGTACAAGTTGCAAAAGCCTACAAAGTGATACTTTAAAGTGAAAATTATAACTATACAGTGATTTAGCATTTGTGACTAACATTATTCAATATACTTAGTTGAGTATCGTTGAGGTTTTTGGCATTGTGGGACAGTTGCAGAACAATTATGGCCGAGAAACAAACTAGGAGCAAAGGTCTAGGACTGAATATTCCTGACACTAGTGAGACCAACATTGGAATCTTCATGAAGCAGATGGAGAATAAATTTGAGACCATGAAAAAGGAAATGTTTCAAAAAATAGACAACGAAAATAAAGATGCACGAACTTCTAGAGATTTTATCAGCAGCCAATATGACGACCTCAATACAAAAATGAATACTATTGTAAATTTAGTATCGGAGGTAGAAAACTTAAGAAAAGAATTAAATGAAAAAAACCTTATTATAAAAAATTTCGAAATTCGCCTGGCCAGCCTCGAACAGACTTCAAAGGAGGATGCATTAGAGGTCGCAGGAATACCACCATATGAAGGCGAACAACCCTCGGAGACCGTCAAGAAGCTGGCAGCGGCTGTAGGTGTAGAGATTCTTCCCCTAGATATCCTGGAAGCCAAAAGGATCCCCGACAGGCGTCCCGGAGCACCCCCGAAAATTTGTGTCAGATTCACGGATATTCGCAAAAGAAACCTACTACTAGTAAACCGAAAAAAAATTCACCATGATACCTTAAAATACTTTAACTGCGAAAAGATTTTTATAAGTGCTATTCTTAATCCTTATTTCAAAGAACTTTTATGGAAAACCAAACAAATATGCAATGAAAAAAAGTTTTCGTATGTTTGGTACAAAGACGAAAAAATTTTGGTAAAGAAATCAGCCACGGATAAAATAATATATATTAAACATTCTGATGACTTGTGTAAAATTATTTAGGATGTTGATGAGCTCTGTCACATGTCGAACATTGGCCCGATCGCTCTTACCATACAAAACCTGATCCTGACTGCTCTAAATTATTGTTGTGAAATCATTTTACAGTGATTGTTTCCAAACTGTCAGAAATCTTGTATCTTACCTATGTACTACTATCGGGTAAAGGGCGAACTCCCAGTTTTAGCCACTGTGACGGGGCTCCCAATTCAAAATATAAACTTCCATTGTAAATTGTTCTTAAAAATGGCTAGACTGATTTTTGATAATGAAAAAATTTCTTCTGATAAAATTAATAATTATGTATCTTCAGATATAAAATTTTGTAAATTACTAATGAAAGACTATACGAACCTAAAAATTTTTCACCATAATGTTCGATCCATAAATAAAAATTGGGAAGAAATACTCACTTTACTGAATAATCTAAAGGTTAAATTTGATATAATTATTCTATCAGAATGTTGGATTAATGAACTATATGTACCAAAACACCTTCCTGATTATACTCACTTCTCCACAAAAACACATCACAATCAGAATGACGGCATTATTATATATGTGAATAACGTACTGAATGTTCAAACTTTGGAATTAATAATCCCGGGTGCAAATTGTCTACAAATATCGTACGGTGACACATGCATATTAGCAATGTATAGATCTCCATCCTACCACAATATAACCCCATTCATACAAAGCCTAAATGAAAAATTATCACAACTTGCGCATAAAAAACACTTAATTTTAGTCGGAGACATTAACATTAACATTTTACCAAGTAATTCACACCCACAATGCCAAGATTACTTAAATCTACTTAGTTACCATGGATTGATATCTACAATAAATCACCCGACTAGGGTCACCAAAGAATCCAGCTCTTGTGTTGACCACATTATGATAAAAACGAATAATCCATATAAAACACTGGTTTTTGAATCTACTATTACTGACCACTATGCCACTATGATTTCATTAAACACACCATCAAAAAATATAAAAATGAAACACTATTATTGCATAAAACGAGTTGATTATGAGAATATAAAAAAATCTTTTTCCTGTAATTATTGGCACAACTTACTACACATACCCAACGCTGATGATGCATGGACTTACTTCATAGACAAACTACAAACTGAAATAAATAATAACACTAATTCTATAGTAAAAACAATCCCTCACAAATTTAAACCTCTAACTCCCTGGATTAATCACACCATTATAAATTGTATAAGAAAAAGAAACTTACTTCATAAAAAAACTTCATTGAATCCTTCTGACACTATACTTAACAACTTTTACAAAAGATACAGAAACATATGTACAAAAGTCATCAGGAATGCTAAGGAATTATATTATAGACATAAAATAGAAGAAAGCAAAGGTAATCCAAAAGAAATGTGGAACATATTACGTGAAGCTACTCATACTAAGCCTAACTTAAACACTGACCTAAAACAACTAAATATTGATGGACTGACCGTCGACTTCTCAAAGAATCCAGAAAAAATCCTAAACCATGCCAATGACTTTTTCACTAATGTCGGGAAAAAATTAGCAAACAAAATGTCCTCCCCGAATTCTAATACAAAACAGGAAAAAACACATATACTCCTTTCTAAACAATTTAAATTTCAAACGGTTACACATGACGATATTAAGAATACAATTAACTCATTAAAAGACACAAAGTCCGCCGGTATGGATGGCATCACCGTAAGTTTACTCAAAACACTTGTTCACGAACTATTGGAACCTCTCACTTACATAATTAACCTCAGCATATCACAGGGAATTTTCCCTAATGAATTAAAGCAAGGGCTCGTCATACCCATATACAAAAGTGGTCTAAAAGTGGACATTAACAATTATAGGCCCATAACAATACTTAACTCACTCTCGAAAGTAGTTGAAAAAATAATCAACAAACAACTGAAAACATTTTTGGAAAGCGAGCAGCTACTCTCCGAAAATCAATTTGGTTTTCGGTCAAATAAGAGCACTGCCGATGCCATTATTGCTGTTACAGACTTTCTTGTTTCAAATTTAGATAAGGGTAAAAAATGCATTTCTATCTTCCTAGACCTCTCAAAAGCTTTTGATACCATCTCCTTTGACATCCTTATTAATAAACTAAATACCATTGGTATAAGAGGGAAAGACCTAGAATTTCTTCAAAGTTACTTAACTAATCGAACTCAAAGTGTCAAAATCGAAAACAAATTCAGCCAACCCCTCCCTATAACCTACGGAGTTCCCCAAGGAAGCGTCTTAGGCCCTACTTTGTTTCTCATATACATAAACGATCTTTGTAACCTAATGATAGATGGAAAAATTGTAAGTTTTGCTGACGATACTGTGCTACTCATTCAATCAGACACTTGGTTAGACGCATACAAAATGGCTGAGAAATCAATTAACTCTGTTAAAAAATGGCTAGATGTTAATTCTCTTGCACTAAACACTACCAAAACAAAATACATTCCTTTTAGTATGAATATCGTTGGCCAACCTAATCAAGATGCTGAAATAAAAGTACATGAATGTTCTTGTATTCACGATACATTCTGTCAATGTCCTTGCCTAGATCGAACGGACCATATCAAATACCTTGGTCTTACATTTGATCAATATCTTAAGTGGAATACACATTGCCTACTTATCACGAATAAGCTTAGAAAACATGTTTATTTTTTCAAAAACATTAGAAACATACTAGATTCCAAATCTATGAAAATTGTTTATTACTCTCTTTGTCAATCAATCATTGAATATGGAATAATCGCATGGGGAGGTGCAACACTATCAGCTATAGATTCATTATCGAAGGCACAAAAATTAATTATGAAAGTTATTCTTAAAGTTCCCATAATAACAAGTACTGTAGATATATTCAACAAATTCAATGTATTAGATATTCGACAAATATACACAAAAACTATCTTAACTCATCTGTTTAAAAATAAAACACATACATTTTATAAAAATACCCAAAATATTGTAAACACGCGGCACAAAACCAAAGAACTCATACAAATACCTAAAACAAACACAACATTTGGTCAAAGAAATTTCAAATACATTGCGTCTAAAATATACAATAACCTACCTGACAAAACAAGACAATCGAATAATATTAAAAAATACAAAATCCTGATCAAACAATGGATCATCGAAAAAGGTCGTGCAATAATTAGTCACCTCACCCAAATATAATCGTATATCTCATTATTGTTACCACTACCTACCAACCTGAAAATTTTGTCAAATATTTTTGCTTTATTGAAAAATGTACTTCATATTATAATTAGAAAATATTTGTAAACTAGTCTGTCTCGACACAGGAGTTCCTAGTGAGACAGGCAAGGCCAAAAAAAAAATGTAAACCTTATTATATAGATTCAATAAATAAAAAAAAAAAAATAAAATATTTGGTATACAAAAAAAATGTAATGAGCGGTAGTTGTTGAATGAAACACGAGTATAAATTAAATCATTTAGCGGGTAAGAGGTAAGCCGCCGTAGCTCAGTGGATTAAGAACACCTGACCGGACATCAGAAGGGCACGGGTTCAAGTCCCGTCGGCTGCATGTATTTTTTCTCGGAAGATGGTTTCAATGTGGATGAGTGTTTCAGGCTAATAATTATTGCTTATAATAATTGTTACAAAGTATGATACAGTTAAATATGACCAAATCGGATACTGACACATTAAATCAGTTGGTAGAGCCGCGGCCCGGAAAGCCGAAGGTCCTGGGTTCGATTCCCAGATGTATCCGTAAATTTTTCTGATTTTTCTGTTTTAGATTTTCGATTGAGTTTCACTAATATTGTCTTATCCACTGGAGCGCCAAAGATATTAAAATATTTTTTCTCGGATTGCTAAAGGAAATTATGCCGCCCACATTAAAAAAATCATTCCTCCGAATTTGAATATGGAAACATACAAACTGATTATAGTTCTATGTAACCAATAAATTCACCTATCTTTTGTGTATTATCACATATTTGTAGGATTTATAAAAAAAATTAACCTTAAACATTTTAAAGAATATGGAGAACATTTATTTTGTAATTTTGTAATTTTGAATGTACAATATATTATATAGTAGTTATAATTTAGAAAATTTGCCACATTTTGGCAAGAAAGCAATCCGAGGTTTTGGAAATAGTGCCATAATGTGGCAAAAAGCGTTCGAGTGGTTGTTTCATTATAATATTACAATTTGAGGTTCAACCCATTGTTTAATATAAAAACAAATAGAAAGTTATATGTTAGTTTGATGATTTTAATTTACCCAGTTTTTTCGATATTATTTTTATTTATATCAATATACTCTTATACGGTAATCTACAAATCATGTGATATACATAATAGTGTATCGGTAATCCTGAGATAAATTATGCTAATTAAACTGAACCCCTTCAAAAATGTAGGCTAAAGTTTCAAATCAAGCTAAAATTGATTTTTTGAGGCCTATTATTATAGCTTATTTGTAACATTATTCCGTGCAGTTTTCCCCAGCAATTTTATTTGATTAATTTGTATTATTTCACATTTAATTAATTAAAAAATAATGTATACTAAATTTGAGAGTTCCAGAGTGGAAGATACTCTCAATATCACCCTGGTGTAAGACAACCATTCAGAATTGAAACGTTGCTTTAAATGGCTTTAGCCGTGTTTAGTAACTAGATCTGAATAGCCAGGTACTTCCTTACCTCTCTTCCCCATCTCCTTCCCTCCCCCGCTTACCACCAGCCTTACAACATACCCCAATTGGGGATGCCATAAGTCCGGCTATTGTTGTTCCAATTATGGAAAGTACCTAATTGAGTTTTTTCTTTATTTTTTTTTATTTTTTTTATTTCTTTTTCTTTTTTCTTTTTCTCGAGTACTCCCCCCAAATAGTACCCACTTACCAATACATAACCAATCTATGTATAAAATCAATTTTTATAAAAAATATTTATAAAAAAACATTATCCGAGACGTAATAAGTAGGTTTGTTTCTTGTCCGCGCATTGATGTCTTTTCCGTTCCAATTAAAAAATGATGTAATTGTGAAAAAAAATGTGTAAATGCCGCACAAGAGTCCCAACAGCTTCCAACGTACTGTCTGACGTCAGTGGAACTATGGCATCCTCAATAATAAGGGTATGCTGTGAGACTGAAGGAATTTGGGGATACAAAGGAGATGTGAAAGAGGAACTTTGGAAAGTACCTGGCTATTCAGAACCAGTCTGCGGAGCTTTTCCCAAATTCGTATACGGAGGCCCACTGAAGGTCTTCCCTTTAGAATTGCACTATTATCAGTGAAAGTTGATGTATTAGCAATTTTATCTCAAACGTATCATGTTCAAATCGTCTCAATTCTGAATTTAGTAGGAAGCGGAGCAACATAAGACATCTATCGTATTTAAATCCACTCATTTTCATTACAGAATCCGATAAAACCTTTAAAATATTAATCATTTTGGTGTTTGTTCTTCACATATAAGGTTAAGCCGAGTTCTGAACCAAAATTTCTTGCAAGCTTTGATATAGTTACTGCAGATGGCAGTAGTTAACAAATTATCTATTATGCTTGAAATAATAAATATTACGAGTGATTGAATTATATCGGTTAGTAATTGAGTGGACGAATCCTATATTAGCAAAGTCCCCATCTTATCTCTTTAAAATGACTTTCCAAAATCACTAGCTAACTGACCAACGATCACGCCATTTCCCCGCAAGGGTAGGCAGGGAGGATGTACCACCAAAAAAACTCGATTTCGGCAAACACTATTTGTTCATTCGCATTCATACATCGTCTCATACATATATTTCTGCAATTCTTGAGTTGGTCGACTCTTGGTTCACCTTTTAATATTTTTTTATGTGAATAACGCACAAGAGACCCAACCGTTCCCAAAAATATGGAGCCAGTCAGAATATGGCATCTCCAAGTGGGGTATGTTGTGAAGCTAAATATAGTGGGGAGGGGAAGGAAATGAGGCAGAGGAAGGTGGAAAAATACCGGCTATTCAGATCTAGTCACCAAACACGGCTAATTTTCTCTGGAACGTGCCACAAATATAAAATTTATCTGCGCACGCTGGGATTTGAACCTGTAACGTGATCGATAGTCGAGAGCACGCAGGCCTTCGACCACGCAGGCCGTAAAATATCCGATAGACAGGCGAGCAACTCACTAAGATGGGGGCAGTTTTGCCATTTTGTGAGATGTGTCAAAAGATAGTTGGTAAACTTTCTGTAAGTGACGTTGAAAATGTCGATGGTCAATACAGAATAGTTAAGCAGTTGAGTCGCTCTGTTTATTGGCGCTTTCTGAGCAAAAAATCTGCACAGGACCCTTCACGAGTATACTTGTTAGGGACATATAAGTTCACCTCTTTCAACATATTGCTTGGTGGATTGAATATAGTACCAGAGATTTGCTTAAAATTTGTTAACGAAAAAAAAAATTTCGGCGGGCCTCTAAGGTGTTGAGATTGAACATTCCTGTTAAGAACAATACAGGCATGGATAGTATGTGTATTCCCTCATATACAGGTATAATATCTGTTTTACGTTATATCTAAAGATATTTATAACCACGTGTATTGTTAAATACTGTAGGTATTATAAATTCTACAGGAGTATTAATTTTTGTAATTTAATTTATTTCTATACATTAAACAAAGATTTACATAGTAGTACAATAAGGATGTAAAAGGTTAAGAGTAGCATTTTGTGAACACCTCACTGGGAGAACCTGTGCATGTTTTAGATTAAGTGATATTCTGCCGACATAAGTAAAAATACAGTATCTTCCTTGAAATTGTCAATAAGGGCACCGTGGTTCGAACCAGGTCGGAAGTATCGTAAACATAAAATTGGTTGCAGTTAAAGTTATATAAATAATTGTCTTCAAAAGCAGTTAGGTATATTTTTGATTTTGGAATATTTTTTATTAAGTTAATATTTTCTGACAAGAGGCAAAGTTTTTATTTTTAATATGTTTGTGCAGGGTTAAGTTATATTATATTTGTGATTTAGATATTTTAGTGATTTGGTTATTTTAGTGTATATCCGTTATTTGGAAAGCCTTAAATTAGGAAGGCGGGTATGGATACCGCCCCTCGGGAACCATTTATTGGATAAACCAATACGACTGCCATAGATCGCTTCAAGTGGTTTACTATGTTTGGTGACTTAGCAGGGGAGCCCGGATCCATGGGTAAAATTTGTCTTGGTCTTGAGGTTGTCCATTTGTCTACCTCGTGAGACCTTTTGACCCAGCCGGACCCATTGACCCATTGACCCATTGTCACCCACTGTATTGGAAGGGTTGTATTCATACGCCCGTCACTCCTGGACATATTGACCCCGTATTCCTACCTACATCTCATAATTTTTCCTTTCATTCTCATTCCTTTCCATAAAAAGATCCTCCTCAAAGCCTCCTTAACTTGTTAAAAGCCAGCATAGGAAAAAAATATTTTTTTAATACGATGTAAAATATTTGACAGTTTTCACATTTCTTAGGAACTCAATTTTTATAACATTTCTATTGTGATGCATTACAAAAATTACATCAAAATAATGTAGATAAAACGAAATTCCTAACATCACTCAAATCTATGCTTTCCACAATGGACTTATAAAAAAAACAATGAAAAATATAGACTTCGAATACGACTTCGTTTCTATTATCAAGCGGCAGCCATTTTGTCCGCCATCTTTGATGCCCGGCGCGTCATTGTGAATTAATTGTAATTATTCGGAATGGCTAGACGCTTTCCAGTATTTCGTTAAAGATATCATATGCCCTGAGAGTTTTTTCCTGTTTCCATGCAAAAAAATGTACATACTTAGTTTTATATTTCTAAATCAACAAAGTTGTGAACATTTTTTGTCATCCTCTTCTTTTTTTTCATTAGCTGCACACGTGAGTCCTTGAAGAAAATAATTCCCCTCAGGGATACATGAGTTAACCTGTAGCGGAGGTATTGGTTCCAACGAATAATAGCCATATCCGCCTGCCAAATGGAATAACACCCTTTACATCATTGGTCGATATCGAATTGAATTATTAAATTATAACAACGAAACTAAACTTCTAAAATTTTCCGATAGAAGAGTGTTTGCTATTTTTATTCAAAATCGTTAAATCTTTAATTGACAACCCAAATTTGCATTAATATTCCTGCTAGGCAAACTCGTAGTAAAGATACTTTTAAATTCAACAATAAAATCAACACTAATTATTCTATTTTCTCACCAATTCCTAGAATTCATAGCCTTGCGAATAAACACTGCGAACTTATAGATATATTTAGTGTTGACAATTTTGCAAGTTTCAAAAGGCAAGTAATTTCGATTCCATCTGCTAATAATTAACTTTTATTACTTAAAATTTATTATTACATCTTCTGTCAATCTATGCTTTACGAGTAAATTATATCCATATTTTTATTTTTTTATTTGCTTTAATACAATTTGCAGACAGTTATTTACTAACTAGTTTTATACATTATACTTTGTTCTATTTTAGACCTTATTATTGATTATACATATTTGCTAAATTGTATTATATATATTTTTTTAAAGGTCCAACTATTACATTTATATTTTTTTTTACATTTATATATTTTTTAAATCTCTGCTATGATGTTTTATACCTTACGAGCAAATTACACTTCAATTTATTCTGTTTTAATGGTTTATAGAACCATTAATATTGCGAGTATACACACCCACTTACTTTTTTATGTTTTATGTACTTTCTTCTACTTACTATTTCAGGCTTATATTGTATCATATATTGTAAATTACTGTAAATCAATTTGTAATAATTTCATGAAAAGCCCACCAAGGCCTAAATAAATAATAAATAAATGAAATAAAAAATACATCATACTAGTATTAAGACTTTTCATGTTCCATAAATTCCATAACTTGCGAGAAAAAAAAAGAAAGTTTAAATCATAGTTAAAGATCATTTTATTTAGCGATATAAAAGCATTACATGGTATTCATTCGTTGGTTCGATAATAATCATAATCTTATATCTAAAAACATGGAGACATTGTGAGTAAAAAATATAAAATTTTAAGTATAAATATGAAGGCTAAATGAAAGAAAATACGAAATAGTTGTAAGAATATTGTAATAAAATCTATATAATTACATAATAAAATCAAATGCGAGTATTTTTTTGGTTGGACTTGGAATAATTTAACAAGTAAAACCTCAAATTGTAATATTTAATGAATGATTACAATATTAGTGACTCAGAAAAAGATTCAGTTTCATCTAGGAATTGGTCCCAGGGCTTTGCTCCACCACTGAGCTAATCCTGTGATACATAAAGATATGTTGGTAGTTCTTAGTCGAAGTATGATATAGTTAAATATGACCGAAAAGGATAGGGTCAAATAAGCTCACAAAGGTCCTGGGTTGAATTCCTGGATGAGATTGAATCTTTTTATGATTTGCTGATTCAAAATTTCATTAGAAGGTCTCTAATATTGTTTTCAAATTAAATAATATACGAGCATTATAAATAAATAACTAACCACTTTATAGTCTCATAGGAAAACATATAAATAATAAATATATTTTTTTATATAAGTGAAAACTGTCTAAGAGTCCTCTCCAACTGTCTAGAGACAGTACTGTAGGACTATAGTATCCCCATTTAGGTTATATTGTTAGGCTGAAGAGATTGAGGATGGAAATGAGATGGTGTGGAAGAGGAGATATGAAATACGAGATAAGAAGATGGGAAATACCACTCTATTCGGATCTGGCCATCAAACTCGGCTAAAGCCATTTGAAGTAAATTTTAGATTCTGGATGTTAGTATTTCACCAGGGCGATACTGAGAGTAAATATTTTAGAAAAATAAAATTAAAATATGCGATACACTTAAAGCATGATTATTTATAACATTATTTTATAATACATATAATATAGAAGGCGAAGTCGAATAAATTAAATAATATTTAAAAATAATTTAATAAATGCAATTTCAGCGTTTAGCAAAATAAACTTAATTAATAAGGAAAAATAGTGATTAATAGAAGGACAGGTATTAATAAATTATTGATATATGAAAAATTTGAATTAGGAAATTTAGAAGCATTTTTGTCAGTCTTTCTCTGGCATCGGTGGCGACAACACGTCTTTTGTATTGTTAGAAGTATTGTTACATAACATGGGAACATTTCGTGTAATTCATTAAGGGTCAAAATTCCGATTTTCTAACGATTTATTACATATCGACCCTTTGGAATAAAAGGTTCCATCCGTTGCTTTAACGTCACGCGATAATGAACTCTAAGGTAGCTCACCATAGATCTCATAACCGCGTGACGTTTCCGCAACAGATGGAACCTTGTTATTCCAAAAGGTCGATATATCTCTTGACCACTTTAAGTTTCTAAGTTCTTAAAAAAATATGTGTTATTTTTTTAGATAATATCTGAAGATTTGTAGAGCCGAATTGTTAATTACATAAAATTCCCTCGATAGAAAAAAATCGCAAAGTATGCTCCAAAAATAATTATATACAAGTTTGTTTCTGTTGTTTCACAAGTTATATGTATGAAAAAATTTACATTGTTTCTTTAAATGTCACTTAAAGGTGTTGAAGAGAGATATTGGCTCTATTGTAAACGAGTCGTGTTTTATTAAACATTTTCCCAATTTTCGTTTGATTTTTTTCGTTTTTTAACATTAGCGGGCTCGCTCCAACATTCGTATTGTTATATCTCTCCTTATTCTTTTTGGGCGGGTACCACCGGCCTAATGCGCACATACACGACGTTCAAAAAACAAAAATTAGTAAATTTAAAAATAATTAATCAGCTTTGAGAAACGAGGAATTAATTTAAAACTCGCGGTAAAGGCGACAAGTTGGAATAATTTAAAGATGTATGATTTAGAAATGAGAAAGAATAATAAATAGCTAATAATTAATGTAAAATAGGTTTTATATCTAGTATCGACTTTATATTAATGTCTTAAATTATAATAATATCGCGTATTTTGTAACTTATTATTTAAAACATTGTAAATATTGTATATTGCAGTTTTTCAGTTTTAATGGATGCCATCAAATAAAAAAAAAATAATAAAAAAAATATTGAAAATCTTTCTCTTCACATTTGTTTGTAGCAAATTACATTCTATATAAATGAGTTAAATTTTAGAATGAGATAATGGTTTGTACTTGTATGAATACAATTGCCCGGAGACAGTGGAATATAGCTTCTCCAATTATTTTGGATTAATGTCTAATAGTTGTGAGGAGGTGGGAGAAAAAAATAGGATGGTTGGGAAGCATCTGGCAATTCAGATCTTGTCACAATCGGATGATGCAATTTCAAGAAAAAATACGATTCTGAATTGTGGTCTAACACCAGGAATACTGAGAATATTTACCGGCCACTCTGGTACTATTATGCAATGTAATAATATATTGGAAAATATAGAAAAAAAGGTGAATAAATACAAATAGAAATTAAGCTCTCTGTTGAGTAAAAAATTCAAAGTCGTTAGGTTCAGGACTTGGCTAAAACCTACTGTCGTTTAATACATGCTATATGATCAAGCAGTTCTCTCTCAGTCGGTAATGTAGAGTGTTATTGAGAGCAATTTGTAAACACACTGACAGTTGTTTTTTTTGTGGTATTATTGTTTTAAAGCCCGATGTTTTATAAATACAATAGGATTTATAGAATATTTATTCTTTCCAATTTTCAAACGGGACAAGCAACTCCTTCAGAAAAACAAGGGGTCTGAACCGGTGTTTAACTGGGAAAAAAAATAAAAGTACAAAATCATCAATCATATATAAACGTGTCGTAAAAATGGAGAGTGGTTACTATATGTGACCAGAAACCCTAATAACTCGTGTGGTACAGAATCGTGCAAAATAAACGACTGTGCAATAAAAGATATGCGATTGGTGTATCGGTAGAAATAAAGGTGGAGCGCAGCTGTGCATGGATAGGCGGTAACTATTTATAGGATAGCCAACACCCCTGCCTTCGCTACGTTTAGTGACTTAGCAGGGGTGCCAAGATCCATGGGGTGAGGTTTATCGGGCCGTATCAGGATAAACTGCTTGAGTGAGACCTGGTGTCCTCTCCATCCGGACTCTTTCAACGCATCGCCTTACAATGCAGTGGGAGAGTGGACACATTGACACCCAGATTCCTTCACACCCCTGAACAATGTTTCCTTCACAGAACAACCTCTCCTTCCTATCCATTCCTCAAGGCCTCCTGCGTGGAGCTAATGTAAAAAAATTAAGTAGCGGCAATAGCGGTGAAAGACATAGGTATATTGGCGACACGTGTAGAGCCCGCTGTGCAGTACGAATTATGATTCATGGCCTATTTTCCTTATTTCTATATCATCTAAGGTTTAATTATGAACCCAAATTGATACTTTTAACTACAAAAATATGTTTAATTTGATGGCATTCCTTAAAAAACATGACGTTCACGTTAAACTACCCTTAAATTCAATAAATCAGTGGAATTGAGGGGTGCCATAAGCCTTCTCAGGCTTGTTGCCGTTAAATTGACTTCCGGTGTTGAAGGAATTGTAGTTTCCGGCGGAACCGGAAGTGGGGAAACCGGTAACAGATCCGCTGAAGTCAGGAGCACTGAATTGGTTGGCAGAAGGTGCTGTGTAGGAACCTGGAATATAAAGAACAGGGGTAAGAAATGTGCATTTCTTTAAAATTTCTACAATGCGAAGGATAAAAAGTTGAATTAGGAATAACGAATTATTTTAGATGCGTCTTTGGAGAAAATAAAATTAATTTAAGAAATTATAACAGCATGAAAACTATTAGTGTTGTTTTTATTTTTATTTTATATGAATACCGCACAAGAGTCCTAAACTGCTCCCGTCTGGAACCAGAGAGACTATGGCATACGCAATCGGGGTATTTTGTGTGGCTGGAGGTAGTGGAGAGGGGAAGGAGATAAGGAGGCGGAAGGTGAGAAAGCACCTGGCTATTCAGATCTGGTCACCAAACACGGCTAAAGCCGTTTCAATCAAATTTTCAATTCTGAATAGTGGTCTTACACCAAGGCGATATTGATTTTATTTAAATAATTGTGAAATAACACAAAATAAAATGTCAAATAAATTTCATTTGCGAATTTCGGATTTAAACCCACGACCTTCAGACTGGGAGTCGAGAGCCTTACCCCTCGACTACGGAGGCCATTTTTTATACAATTACAAGTTACAGTGATATAGATGAGCAAGCAGATAGAATTATTAACAATGAATTTATAGTAATATAGTTTTGACATCATGTATATGTATGTAATATAACAGCATAAAAGTAACCAAAAATATTTGCAATAGGTCTTTTTATGCAATTACTAGACGTTAACCACTGGAGCGACAGAGCAACAAAAATATTTTTTCTCGGATTTCTAAAGGAAATTTTTCCGCCCACATTAAAAAAATCATATCTCCGAATTTGAATATGGAGACATACAAACTGATTATAGTTCTATGTAGCCAATGAATTCACCTATCTTTTGTCGATTTATAAAAAAATATATAATTAAATATTTAACCTGAAAGCATTTGAAAGAATCTAGAGAATATTTATTTTGTTATATTTTAAATGTACAATATATTATATAGTCGTTTTAGTAAAAAAAAAAAGAAAATTTGTCACATTTTAGCAAGAAAGCAATCCGAGGTTTTGGAAATAGTGCCATAATGTGGCAAAAAGCGCTCGAGTGGTTATTAGAGACGAATCGTTGATCTTAATAAAGGAATAGAGTTACCAACCACCCTGTGATGTGAATGGTATTTCATTTAGACAAACTAGAAATCTTGGAAATTATAAAGACAACCAATAAACAACCAAAAGATATTTCCCGCTATTAAATAAATTTGTTCCCTTTGTAAATTACGCCCTACTACCCACATTGCCTATCCATTGACACCTTTAAGTCTGTGTCTCTTGTTGTAATTAGTTTTAAAGCCCGGCATTCTGATTTTTTTCCGATTTATAATATATGTCCCTAGAACACTTTAAGTTTTTAAGTTATTAAAAAAATATAAGTTATTTTTTAAGATAATCTCGGTGTACTGTCGAACCGAAATGATAATTACGTAAAATTCCCTCAATAGAAAATGAAATCGCTAAATATGTTCCGTTGATTAAAAAAAACACAAGAATCGGTTCTATTATTTAACACACCTCAGTTTTGAAAATAAATTACAATGTTTCTTTAAATGGTATTGTCGAGAAAGACGTTTGCTCTATTTTTAATGTGTCTTGTTTTATTAAACATTTTTACAATTTTCGCATGAATATTATCGTTTTTAATATTACCTCGCTCCCTCGTACATTCGTATTTCCCCTTCTTATTTTTTTGAGCGTATACTACCGGGCCATTGTTTACGAAACAACAGTGGTTAAAAATAAGTATTTTATTATTTGAAGAAGTGAAATTTAATACCTTGATTATGCTGGGCTGCACCCCCTGTGGGTACCCCGTAGGCTGCGCTGGGGTTGGCACCTGCCCCCAGGTTGTTGTTACCACCCCCGTATGTGTTGTAGACCTCGGGGTACTTGGCCTCCCCCTCGTACTTTACGTCTGCGTGGAAGCCTGTCTTCCAATCTGCGTGATAGGTCACTGGAATATAACAATGAATTGTTAGGTTAAATATGCCTTTGAAATTATATTTTCTTTATTTTTTTTAATGGTTTACGCCTCAGGCTAATGTGATCAGTTTTGGGAAGCTCTCGTAATTTGGTATCAGAAAAAACACTGTGTGTCTCTTACTGTTATGGTGATCTAAATGATGATAGAAAGGCATAACAACCCAATTTATGTTCAAATCTACAAGTTAACTTAAAATGTACATCTCTATGAAACTAAAAGTTCAGAAACATATCAATTATTTGGATTAAATAAATAATAAACCTTAGAATTTTTTTTGCAAAAAGATAAATTTTGGCCAAAATGTCATATACATAGGAACCTTATTGTATCACGGTCATGAATTGAGAATTTTAACACATATTATGTTTTGAACATACGTTCAGTGATTGCAATGCTCACCAAATTTTAATAAAATGAATATTTAATTTAAGATTACATTCTGCCAAAATATGACTCTTACATTAATATATGAATTAAAAATAAGTTTTTTTAACTTTAATACGTCTATTTTCAAATTCCTTTTAATACACAAATTCCAATGGCTCGGAGGGCTTTGAAGCAAAGAATGGACGCTTACCTCGAGAGTATTTTCTCTTGGGGTAAGAATAATCTCGTCGAATTCAATGTATCAAAGACCCAATCATGTCTGATTACGTTTAAAAGGGATCAAAATGACTATCTAGTCTCCTTCAACGGTAGCATTCTTCCGAACAGGTCTTCCATTGATATGCTCGGTGTAACTCTAAGTGACCAGCTCAGATATGGGGGCTCCATCGAGGCCAGAGTTAAGTTAGCCTCTCAGAAACTGGGCGTACTGTACAGGGCCCGCAGATACTTTAATAGTACACAACTGCTAACCCTGTACAAATCGCAAGTACGCCCCACGGTTGAATTTGGCAGCCACCTCTGGTCTGGAGCCCCAAAGTACCTGAAAAACACCCTCGACTCTGTGCAGAAACGGGCGGTCCGTTTGATAGATTCTCCCGTCTTAACAAACGGGTTGCAATCTTTAGAGCACAGGCGTCGGGTAGGAATGCTATCCTTGTTCTACCGGTATTTCAATGGAAGATGCTCCGAGGAACTAGCCTCATTGATCCCCTCGGCACCGGTGCATAGTCGGAAAACACGCCAAACGCTCGCCCAACATATGTACACGGTTGACATTTGTCACATGAGAACGGGACGCTTCTACGACTCGTTCTTATGTTCAACAGCTCGGCTGTGGAACGATTTGCCGGCCTCTGTGTTTCCTCCTTCCTATAACATGGGTCTCTTCAAGACCCACGTTCACTCCTTCCTCTCCTCAACAGCATCTTCAAAGATGACATAGGCCCTGAGGGAAATTATTTTCCTCAGGGCCTCCTGTATGGAGTTAATGTAAAAAAAAAAAAAAAAAATATGTTTTGGATTGACTGAGGGTCTATCTGTCTGCCCAGGAACTGGATATAACAACTTTACGAACCGAGCCAAATCCTGATTGCATAAAAACGTCATTATTTATAGTGTATTTTAACTGATGGAATGTCATCTATTTTTAAAGAAATTTGCGTAGGTGTGCGTAAAAACCACCAAAAGTTTAAAAAAATGCGTTGTCGTCGACATTGAGTCTTAACAGCCGAGTTTCAGCTGGAACGGATGTCAGGAAGAGGCTTAAATTTCACTTCCAAGATCCACTTCATTAAAATATTCATTCAAACAAACATAAGTTTTAAGGATGCGGTGTCATCAGCACTGAGTCTATCAGCCGAGTTTCAGATCAACCGGATGTCGGGATGGGGGTTAATTCATTCATTCAAACAAACTGAATCAAAATTCTAATTCTCAATCGAAAATTTGAAACAGAAAAATTAGAAAGAGATACGGTCACATCTAGGAATCGAACCTTCGCCTTGCCGGTAGGTGCTCTACAACTGGGATCCTATACATACATATTTTGATTGAGAGTCGATAATAATATTATCTTCATTAATTTAATATTACAATTTGAGGTCTTACTCGTTATAATGAAAATCAAATAGATTAATAAAAAAAACTAGTGAGCTTTAGACCACATGACTGAAGTAAAACTTCTAGAGAGAAAGAAAATGTGCGCGCGCTCTCTATTGCTCTTACAGTATTTATAAAAATTTTCAAGAACGAAATGAATGTATAATATTAAGAGTGATAAATTGTAGAACCTACAGACAAGCTGCCATTTGACAGCTTTGTGGGACTACCCTTATTTTGTAAAAATGTATTTTTTGATAAATAAATATAAAAAAAAAAAAAAAAAAAAATTACGAATAATTTTCAAACACTGGATACGAGAGGAAGCGAGAAAGATAATATGCGCGCACTGCTCTCTCTTGCTCCTACAATGTGATACAGCCCGTTCGCCTCGTCCGACTACACTTTTTGTAACGCTCTCGTCACGCATTAGCCAGCTTACCGCCCAAGTTAAGCGTGCGTAAAGAAATTTTACTTTTAAAAAACGAGTGTGCTTTAGACCACACGGCTGAAATAAAACTTCTAGAGAGAAAACGAAATGAAATTACGAATAATCTTCATGCACTGGCTATGAGAGGAAGAGAGAAAAAATGTTCGCGTGCACTGCTCTCTCTTGCTCCTACAATGTGATACAGCCCGTTCGCCTCGCATGACTACACTTTTCGTAACGCTCTCGTCACGCATTCGCCAGCTTACCCTCCAAGTTAAGCGTGCGTAAAGAAATTTTACTTTAAAAAAAGGAGTGTGCTTTAGACCACACGGCTGAAATAAAACTTCTAGAGAGAAAACGAAATGAAATTACGAATAATCTTCATGCACTGGCTATGAGAGGAAGAGAGAAAAAATGTTCGCGTGCACTGCTCTCTCTTGCTCCTACAATGTGATACAGCCCGTTCGCCTCGCATGACTACACTTTTCGTAACGCTCTCGTCACGCAATCGCCAGCGTACCCCCTATACAAGCGGGCGTAAAGAAATTTTACTTTAAAAAAACGAGTGTGCTTTAGACCACACGACTGAAATAAAACTTCTGGAGAGAAAACGAAATGAAATTACGAAAAATCTTCATGCACTGGCTATGAGAGGAAGAGAGAAAAAAATGTTCGCGAGCACTGCTCTCTCTTGCTCCTACAGTGTGATACAGTCCGTTCGCCTCGCCCGACTACACTTTTTGTAACGCTCTTGTCACGCTTTTGCCAGCTTACCTCCCCAAGTTAAGCGTGCGTAAAAAAGTTTTACTTCAAAAGGGATAATATTTACCAATCTGGGTCCTGCCGTCCGGAAGTTGCACTCTGTACTCTCCCTTAACGGTGTTTCCGTCAGACATTTCCTTCCTGCCGTAGTCGTTTCCGGTGTAGGGATCCTTTACTGCATACCCGAACTCGTAAGACTTGGGCTGAAAATATTGTAACAAAATAAATCATTAACAAGTTAGTAGTGCAAGGCAGATGAAATAACATTAGTTATGAAAGAGAGAAACTGCAATGGTTCCAAATCTATGACTCCATAACGGTATTATCAATTTTTTTTGCAAACCACTTGCCAACCACTCATTTCCCCTCTCCCTTTAGCCTCATAATATACCCCATTTTCAGGGGATTGATTTAGGCTTTGTGTCTGGAGGGTTGCGAGCATCACATTATTATTATTTTTTAAACATTAAGGGCGACTTGCACCAACTACCACTAATTTTATCTTAAATTGTATTTAACTAAACGAATTTAAAACGCTAAATACGTTTAACTTAAATGCGTTTAGTTGTATCTTACACCACGCAATTGGAGTGGCCATTTCGTTAAACGTCTTTAACGCGTCGGTAAAGCAGTTACGACGTTTCATTTTACTTAAAGTCGTTGCGTGATTGGTTTATGTATGATATGGTCATTGCTGATTGGTTCATTTATTATCGTTGTGAATGTCAACAATGTCAACATATTTTGAGGTTGTGTTTTAGTTACGTAATGAATTATTTCATTTTGATGAAAGCAATGGATATTAATTATTTGTATACTTAATCAGATTATTTATTTCTTATGAATCTTTTTTTATTTCTCAAAAAAACATCAAAATGACAATAACAATATAAAAACCAATCAAAATCAATTATAGAAAGCTAGAAAACTGATGAGGCTAAAACTGTTGTGAAGCAAGAATCTTGGGCCAAATATTCAACGCAAATAATAAAAATTTTCATAGAACTACAGAAATCCTAACCTAAAAAAATGACAGTACTTCTTTGCTAAACGTATTTAACTCAGTTAAACAGCCAATTTTGGGTATTTAACTTTGACACTAGTTCTTTAAATTTTTTGGTGCAAGACGCCAAGTCGACTTAAATCAAATTATGTGTTTAAATTGATATTTAAACCAAATTTAACTTTTGGTGCAGCCCGCCCTAAAATTACATTTATTTCACATAATAACATTACGTTGAAAATATTTCATTCAGGGCCTATATCATCTTTTTGGATGATGGGTTGAGGGTCTTTTTGATAAGAGGAATAAGCGAACATATTTTACTAAGTGCCCAATACAGAAAATATACCCCCCAGGATCATCTTTTGAGATGTCTTGTTTTTGGTTTTTTCTGGATGTTCTGAGAAAGAAAAAACTTCGAAGGTTGGGTAGGAATCTGGGAGGCACTGTGTCTAGGAGTGGCGGATGTACGAATCCATCCAGCCCACTGCGGTGCAAGACGATGGATCGAGATATTCCGAGTGAAGAAGTCAAAGGATCTTCCTTAACCGTTCTATTCCGATCCGACCCGCCATGCAACTGGTGGGCAGACGCATCTGTCGCCAAGACCTGGACAAACCTCATCTAATGAACCCAGGAACCCCAGCTATTTCACTAAAAGTACTACTTGATGTAAATTTGGTTGTCCAATGAATTGTTACCGCCTTCCAAATTGTGTTTGCATTTTTATCACGAATTATATTTATAATTCGTTTAATTCAAAGAAAATAAAAATCTACAAATATGATTGTAATCTAGAATGTTTTTGCATAATATGGAATTTTATACACGTTTTGTCGTGTAGGGTTTAAAATGTTCTTAATAATTAATAATATCAAAGTTTTGTCACGCTTGTCCCAAAATCATTTGACATTGACCCGAGTACCGGGTCAATGTAATCCGCGAAATTGCAATGTGTACAACAAAAAACACATATATTTAATTTAATGTTTTCTGAAAACTAACGAATTTGGCATGTGACAGCATGGTTCAAGGTCTCCTCTATTTTAATCTCAAAAGGGATCAAGAAAAACTACGGATTTATTATAATTTTTTGTGCTCAATTCGTAGATCTCCATTTAATTATAAAAAATTAAGATCATAAATTATATAATGATAAGTATTTTCTTTATTTTTATATTTTTGAAACTGTTTCGGCTTTTACGGGCATTTTGAAACTTTGGTAAGGCAGCGTTGATTCGACTTATTTAAATGATTCTACAAGCTTCTTCCCGCGACTCCGTCTGCGCAGGATTTGCACTTATATTAGGGGGTTTCTTACCATCCTTCCAATAGCTTATCTACACTAATAACGTATATTTTCGATTTGAGATGTACGGTTTATTTATTTATTAAGTTGGAGTTTATAACTCGGTACTCGAACCTATGAATAATGGCTATATATTGGATAAGTTGGCCGAGTTTTCCAACAACTTCGAGTATTTTATTTTTATTTTTAATAATATTCGTTATTGTGTAGGTAAGCTATTGGGAGGATGGTGAGAAACCCCCTTAGCCTATTTTCTTTGCTCAGGTCCACCCATGTTTATACCAAAATTCTTAACCTATTTATTTAAAATATCTATAATTTATTCTTGATTCGATTCAAAGTATTAGGCAAGTACTTCAAATAAATTCACTAACTTTCTAAAATAGAATTTTGATTTAAATGGAATTTGATTGTTTTGCAAAATATCATTCTCAAATTTTGAAATTTTCTATTAAACAAAAATTTATATTATTATTTATAATGTATTGAAAATAGCTAGCTTTATAAAGCCTATATGTTATTCTGACGCATGAGCTATATTATTGTAAAGTTTCATTAAAATCCATTCGGTAGTTTTTGCGTGAAAGAGTAACAAACACACATACATCCATACAAAATTTCGGGTTTATAATATTAGTAAGATTTACCCGCGCTCAATTTCAATTTTTATGCTATCTTAAATGATTTATTACCGGGTTTACCGATTTACTCAGAAAATAATTGTGACAATAGATTCTCTATTCTGTGGAATACTTTGAAATCTGTTTCCCCACATTAAATGTTATTTTTTTCTTAATTGTTTAGTACGAATGATTGTTTTTCTTCGTATGAATATTGGACAAGAGTCCCAACTTCTCCAGCTGAAACAACTGGCCGTTGATGTTCTTTTTTTAATACGATAGGAGAAAAAAGAAAAAATGTTCTCAAGTCAAATAATTTTGTCTCTCACGCTCATAAAATGACTGATCATGTTCGTTATTACACTCAAACGAACTTGACCTTAATGAATATAATTTCATCTCATAAATCACATCGTTCTAACCTCGCTCCGTGAAATTTATTTCCCGAACACGAATCTATAAAAATACATCAAAACTTATTCCAAGAGTCACAAGGTAATTAGTTTAAATACAATAGCACTGATCAGTAAACCCGTAGAAATGTTTTGAGGTCATGTCTGTGAGCTTGAAGTAAGATCAATTATTCTATTTTACTTCGAGTCAAATTGATCAGACCAGCAGTTGAGAATAAAAGTTTAAAAATGCTTGCAACTGTACAGGGATGTTACAATGAGAAAGATCGATTATTCCCCGTATCAAATATTATAAATTAAAAATTTAATATCGATTTATTTCATTCAAAACTTGCTTTAATATATACTTACATTCAAGTAAGCAATAAAAATGCTCAAAACGCACGATGATAAATTATTAAATATAGTGTACTTTTTGTAAGTATTTTTTGATCAGTGTTTATGACAATAATGTTTTAACAAAATAAATGCGTAAAAAATATTTGAAATATTTTAGTTTGTAAGACCTTAAATAAATAGAAAATCTGAGATATTTTTGTCTCAAAACACGTTCTCGGATTTATTTTTTTAATGATTTTATTTTAACTAAAATTTAAATTTGTAAAACTGTGTTGACATATTATAATATGTATTAATTTATTTTGTTGTTATTATGTTATGTTATTATTTATTTTATATGATTTGAAATTTTTGTTGTTTAATAGAATCTATCGTTTGAAAATTGAACAAATCTGCCAACGACCAACGGTATAACCTTAATATCTTAAAAGTACACTTAGTTCTTAGAAATTTTAAAACTGCGTGTACCAGATAAAATAACAATATTTCAAAATCAATTTATGTTATTTTGTAAAAAACAGTGAATACGTCTAGAATTTGATTTAAAAAGGACTAATTTCCGGTATTCTCTCTAATACCCTCTAAAACCCTCGGATCTGGGCAAAAAAATCATTTTTTTCCCAACTTGACATTAAATTTCAAACAAATTCGCTCTTTTTGGATGTACAAAAAAATGAAATAAAGCTTTCGAAAGCAGATGATAACTCTAAGATGTATAAATGTGAATGAGGCAAGGAGTGTGTGCCAAAACCGAGTTGTTTGGCGGTCCGTCCTTTCAGCCTACCCGTGCGGAGAAACGGCGTGATGGTTAGTTAGTTTCAATCTTACAATAATACTCAGTAACGTTTCGCAAAGATATCACTATCGCAAGAGTCTGCATATGCACCAACACCCAATCCCAAGTTTGTGTTGTTTGGGCAAACTCTAATTGCTCGGCGTATTATAATAACACTCCTAGAATTTTCCTATTCAGTGTATAAGTCATTCAAAAAAAGGTATAATGTATCTCACCTCACTGTTTTCACTGTGACCATGATCACCGCCATAATTGTCATTGCCATGGTTATAGCTTCCTTGGTTCTGGGCTGGAGCTCCATAGTTTGAGCTTGGGCTTGGTGCATTATAGCTTGGAGCAGGCTTATTGTAATTGTATCCATTATTTCCTCCAGCGACGCTTGGAGTGGCATGGCTTGAGCTTGGTGCGTGATAGCTTGAACTAGGTGCATTATAGTTTGAGCTGGGAGCACGATAGCTGTTGCTGGGAGCAGCGTAATTATTGCTGGGTGTTCCATAGCTTGAACTGGGAGCGTTGTAGCTGTGTGATGGTGCACCATAATTTGAACTGGGCGCTAAATAGCTGTTGCTTGGAGCTTTGTAATTTTGAGTAGCATAATTTGAGCTGGGTGCTATGTAGTTTGAACTGGGAACTCCATAGCTGGATCCAGGAGCATTGTACATAGTATTGGGTGTATTATAGCTTGGGCTAGGTGCGTGATAGCTCGAACTTGGCGCATTGTAACTTTGGCTTGGCGCGCCATAATTTGAGCTGGGGGTTCCGTAGCTTGAGCTCGGTGTTCCATGGCTTGAGCTTGGTGTTCCGTAGCTTGAGCTAGGAGTTCCGTAGCTTGAACTTGGTGTTCCGTAGCTTGAGCTTGGCGTTCCGTAGCTTGAGCTTGGTGTTCCGTAACTTGTACTAGGTGGACTGTAGCTTGGTGGCGGTGGGGGAGGGGCATAGTTGTAGCCGGAGAATCCCCCTCTCACTGGTGGCTCAGCAAGAACTGTGGTTGCGAGGAACAGAATTGGTAACGCCTGTAAATAAAGAAAAAAATAATTAAATTATTTGTTGTTATAACTGTAATACATAATGATACGTGGAATTTGATAGTGTGCACTTTAAGCATGTTTTATGCTTTTCTTAAACCATTCTTCTATAAAGAAGCGAAGTTATCAGTCCACAATGGATTGCCGATACCAACCCTGATGTGTAGCAATTAGGTATGGAGCAATTAGGCATGAAGTATGTAGCAATTAGGTATGGAGATGGCAGAAAAGAAATCCCAGATATGTAGGTATGCGTCGTAAAACCATTTAAGATCGTGTTAAGAGTGTAGATATCCCGAATGAATCTGATGTAAACGTAAAGAAAGAAATTAAGAAAGGGACGCTTGAACGGTTTGTAGAATAGTGTGGCGCTCTGTGTAGGTAAGTTTATTAGATAGTTAGATTTACTTGTCACAAGATATGAAAAAAAGTTTTTTTTAAATCTTTAGCTCTACACGCCCCCGAGAAAAATTGTCGTGTTTCTCTTTTTGAGGAAATAAAGTGCTGGCAAAAATATTTATGTGGGGTGTGTAGAAATCTGGAGATGGTGTATCCATGAATGATGGACATATGAATCCATCCCTCCCACTGAAGGCGATGGTTCGAGAGAGTCCTGCTGGACAGGTCAAAGGATGTCCCTTAAAAGGACTCTTTCGATATTTCCGCCACGCAGTTAGTGGGAGATACCTCTGCAGTCAAAACCTGGAAAAACCTCATCCTTATGAACTAGGGCACCTCTGCTCTGTCGCCAAATGTAGCGAACTGGGGTGACATGAGGTAATGGTAATCCAATTGACGGTTACCGAGGCAAAAGAGAAATGTTTTAAGCATTTTCGTTGTATGTTTTTGGGGTGTTATGCCGTGTTGCGCTACCTCCTTCTTTAGCCGACATTTCGGACAGCGTTGCAGTGCCCGTATCGTCGGATCTGCCGGATCTGCCCTGATGATGGACACTGCAACGATCCCACCCCAAAAACAAACAACGAAAATGCTTTTGGCGGTGAAAATCTAAAAATGTTTTAAGCACTTCTACAAATCTAGCGAGAAATGGCCTAAGTGTGTATATTTAACCTTCCCAATAAAGTTCTTTCCCAATAGATAATATAACATCATGAAGTGTATCACTTGTGAAATCATGAGTTATACGGTTTTAAACTATGTTGCTTCGTTTCCAGTAGAGATATAAATCAGATGTTGTGATCTACAACTAAAATAATACAAGACGAATGATCTCTGTTTCTCAACGCGGGTTAGTGTTTGCTGTTTGATGTTTACAAAGCCACAAAATTAATTAAGCGATGTTTCTTAACAGTTTTTGTGGTGTTAGCGTTGCTTCAGCAGATTGACGGAATTCTATGGGTAGTTGTTGAAAAATTGAACAATATAATAACAATGAAATTAAACAAATAACTTGGTGCATGCCACTTATATTCTTCCGATGGTTTCTTCATAAGGTTAACAAGAACATGAATAAAAATGACAAAAGAAACAAATAAGAAATATAGACAAAAATATTATAGGAAGTAATGATTAATTATTTAAGAATATCAACAACAAAAAATTAATACTTTTATAATAGAAATTAATAATTGTACTTAAATATTTTTTTTAATAACCACTCTCTATTATATTTTTGTCTACAGTTTGGCGATACTTGTTAGTTTATTTTGTTATTTTTATTCATGTTCGATGTTCGTATTATCCTGACGAAGAAACCATCGGTTTCGATACATGTCGATAATTGTGATTATAAAAGTGGCGCACATCAGGTTAATTGTTTTATATAATTAAAAATGACGCTACATAGAGGACTTGGCGAAGGTTGAAAATATGTAATAATATATTTATTTGTAACATTAACGACTTTCGACTTTTAAATAACAATTCTTACTAATATTATAAACGCGAATGTTCTTATGGATGTATATATATTTGTTACTCTTTCACGAAAAAACTACTGCATGGATTTTAATAAAACTTTACAATAATGTAGCTCATACGTCAGAATAACATATAGGCTAAAATTTATAGAGCTAGCTATATTGCATATATTAAAAATAATTATTATCTACTGTTTTATATAAAATGTCAAAATTTGAGAATGACATTTTGCAAAACAATGATTGTTAAATCAAAGTTCTATTTTAGAAAATATTTAAATTAGTGAATTCATTTGAAGTACTCACCTAATACTTTGAATCGAATAAAAAATTATAGATATTTTAAATAAATATGGGTCTAGAAATTTGTTATATTTATATATGGGACCTAGGAAAAGAAAACGAGCTACTCGAAGTACTAATCCTGCGCAGACGAAGTCGCGGGTAGAAGCTAGTAACATATAATAAGGCTTGAAGTATAACAAGAGTTATTAGAATTGAAAAATTAGAGTCCATGAGCATGTAAAATAGCAAAGGAGAGTAAGTAGAAGTTAACCACTCGATCGCTTTTTGCCACAATTTGGCACTATTTCCAAAACCACGGATTGCTTTGTTGCCATAATGTAAAAAAAAAATTATTTAATTTTTTATTAAAGCGACTATAAAATATGTTGTACATTCAAAATATAACAAAATAAATATTCTCTAGATTCTTTAAAATATTTTTAAGTTGACGATTTAATAATATTTTGATAAAAATCCTATGTGATAATGGATAAAAGATAGGTGAATTCATTGGCTATATAGAACTATGATCAGTTTGTATGTCTCCATATTCAAATTCGGAGGTATGATTTTTTTAAATGTGGGCGGAAAAAATTCCTTTAGCAATCCAAGGAAAAAGATTTAAATTGCTCTGTCGTTCCATTGGTTAATAACATGTGTAAAAAACACGCTACGTAAAAACTTTTTACTAAGTAAAATTAAATTCCTTATCGATACAGATATTTTTGGAACATTTAGGAGTAAGTAAACATACCAAATAATTGTAAACTAAAAGCTTGACCCGGTAGTAGGCATTTAAATAAGAAAAAAAGAGAGATATGTAAATACCAATGTAAAAGGGAGCGCGCTAATATTAAAATATGATTATTATTTAGTAAAAATAGCGGAAATATTTAATAAAACACGACTCATTTAAAATAGAGGAAAAATCTCTCAAAAAATGCTTAAGTTGCAAGTTTTTAAAGATACACTGCGAATTTCATAGCTATAAAATGTTAAATAACAGAATAACGTGTGTTTTTAATAAATTTCGGAGCACACTTCGCGATTTTTTTCTATCGAGTGAATTTCATATACTTATCGTTTCGGCTCGACAATGTACAGAGAATATCTTAATAATAACATATTTTTTTTTTAGAAACATAAAAACTGAAAGTGTTCAACAGAAATATGTCAGAAATTGGTATAAATTACAAGTGAAATCTAAATTTTAAATGCGCACACATCCATTTAAAAAGTTTCAAAATTTGGTAACTCGTGGGACAAAAGCGCATGGTTGCAAAATTAAAATTTTACTTTCCAAGGACAAAAATTAAACCACAACAAACATTAACAAAAATAATATCATGACCTAATCACGTTTAAATTTTCCCACGATTTCGTTTTCGAATCATTTTTATACCTACATCATTAATTATGGTATTTTTAATGATAATTAACGTCGATTAAAAGACGTGACCTTGGACGGTTTTTAAATTTATGTCGGTTTTTGACATCTTTCTGACAGAAGGAAATAATTATAAAAATTGTACTGTGGCCTTCGGTATTTTTAAAACAATAATGATTATGATTTCTTTACGAGACTTATTATTGTAGGTAATATCCCTTTGTATTGAGCGAATGATTGATAATGACACGAAAAAATTAAGGAATGTAGAGTGTACTGTAACTACTTCTAGTGCCGCCCTTGTGAAAAAACCATTGTTTAAATTTGATATGATGCTTCGACGGCTTCTCGGCCCGTTTCGTCCCGTTTCATACAAAACTTTTTTTTTTTTCAATTAAAATAATCTAACCAAACTGAAAAATAATTTATCATTTTTATTTTTATAACGTATGTAAGCTTTTGATGGTGGTGTAACAAATAATAAAATGAAAATAAGAAGGTATGTAAATATTTATTATATATATATTTACTTTTTGCTTTTTTGCACATATCTTTTTAACACATATCTCTTTTAATGCATATCTATATTAATACATATCTTTTTAATGCACGTCTCTTCTGATTCATATCCTTTTTAAATAAATATACTTATTAAGTTATTTACCCGCCTCGGAACAGACTTTGTCTAGTGAGGCAGGTAAAAGAACAGAAAATTGTAAATCAACCAATTTATATTAAATAAACGCCCGGGTTGCCGGCACTGAAACTGAAACTGAAATTGAAGAAGAAGATAACAATAATAATCTAATTTTCAAAAATATGAAAATGAACAAGACGCAGAAAAATAATAAAAGATAACGGTCGCAACTGGTACTCGAACCCAGAACCTTACGTCTTACCGGGACATACACCTCTACCAATTGGGCTACTGCGATGATATATTACATTGATGGGAATAACCTTCAAATGTTAAAAAGAGAGTTTTTATTATAAAAATTTGAAAAATAATTTTTTTAATCAAATGTTATGTTAAATATTTGGTAGGTACGGATATGAGCAATTTAATTTATTTTTGTTTCACATTATGATATATAGGTACTTACCTAAATAAAGAAATTAATTTTGAATTTTTTTTTGTGATTTAATTATAATTATTTTAAAAATGTTCTTGCATGTCTATTGTATTGATATAATTAAAATTTAAAATTAAATAAAATATCGATGAAATGCTTTTTTAGGTAGTAATTTTAATTTATATACGTCCAATTTTTGTTTCGATGTAAATTAGATGTACTTCCATCGAAGTGCTTTCTTTTAATAATTTTAAAAAAAAATTATTTCATCGTATTTCTGTAATAAATATAGTAAAATTCTTTTTTTAAATATTTATCATTTACTCACAAAGAATTGCCCAATTTGCCTCTGAAATCATTAAATATTAAAAAATGTAAAGGCTTATAAAAATACAAATCAATAAATTAGAACCAATCCGTACTCGATATTTGATACACACCTTTTGATTACAAAATTTATTTTTCAGTTTGGTTGAGTAGTTTGACCTTAAATCCAAAATTAAGATTTGTACGAAACTAATCGAAACGGGCAGGCCAACCGTTTTCCTTAATAGACAGTGTAGGTAGGTATATTTATAATTATTTTTAATTTGAAGTAAATGTACATTAAAATTTAAGAATAAACCTAATACTTAATTACTCTATTTATTCACCAATTCCGAGAATTCATCGCCTTGCGAATAAACATTGCGAACTTATAAATTTGGTGTTAACAATTTTGCAATTTTCCTAAGGTAACTAACTTCGATTCAATATTCTGATAATTAACTGTTATTATTTTTCTTATTTTTATAAAATATTTAATATTCGATACTTAACGAATACATAATATCTTTTTTTAATTGGTTGTAACACGCGCAAATAATTGTATCCTATATCTATGTACATTCTAGCTTTTATACATCACTCTTTGTTTGATGTCAGGTTTTATTGTCTAAATCGTATTATAGTATAAAAACTATATTATTTATCATAACATAAAAAAAAAAAACGTTTGCTCACCAGTGGCCATTAAAAAAAATTAAGCGATTTTTTCCCTTATGTATAAAGAAATTGTATGAAGAGCAAGGCCAGAATCGCTTGGGCCATTCTCGTTCTTGACCTAACGAAATACTAAATAGCGACTAGCCACTCTGAATAATTCAAATTAATTCCCAATGACGCGCCGTGCATCAAAGATGGCGGACAAAATGGGTGCCGCTTGATAATATGAAACAGAGTCGTATTAAAAGTCTATATTTATTCATCGTTTTTTTTTTTTTTATATAAATCCATTGTGGAAAGCGTAGATTTTAGTGATTATTAGGAAGTTTGTTTTATCTACAGTATTTTGATGCAATTTTTGTAATACATCACAAAAGATATATTATAAAAATTGAGATCTTAAGAAAGGTGGAGACTGTCAAATATCTTACGTCGTATTGAAAAAATATATTTTTCCTGTGCTGGCTTTTAACAAGTTAAACAATGCAATTAATTATAAAATTTTAATTTAAAAGTTTACTAGGGAGCTAATAAATAATAAATAAATAAATTAAAGACCATATAAAAATTTTAACATTATAAATATTAAAGAGAAGTTAAAAAAAATTGATCCTCCTTACTTATGCTGACTGGTACTCGCATAAAAAAAATATAAAAATTAATTATCTGTTCTCTTACTGATGATTTGTTTTGTGAATTAAACAGTTCCCCTTTCCAAACTGATCCCATTTCTTGGATTTACATATTGGCAAATCTCACCAGTGTCTAAACATAACTTTAAATGTATATCCAATTGTTGGCCATTCTTGTTACCATTTCCATAGTAAAAGAAATAAGGAGGATACGAGGTGACAAATGCAAAATGAAAT
Source organism: Limnephilus auricula (assembly GCA_951813805.1). Taxonomy (NCBI): domain Eukaryota; kingdom Metazoa; phylum Arthropoda; class Insecta; order Trichoptera; family Limnephilidae; genus Limnephilus; species Limnephilus auricula. The sequence continues at coordinate 9,113,995 of OX638417.1, forward strand.
AACAAATTCAATTAAGATTAGGATGAGATTTACAATTAAAAAAATGATGGACGCTTTCAGACCTAAGGGCATTGGGTCCGAAGTAGTGATGCAACGAATACTACTTTTACGAATACGAATATCTTGGCAGAGTAATAAAATACTAATTTATTTAACCTTTTTCTGTTTGTTTTATAATACTAATAATTAAAATTTACAACTGTCAAATTTTTAATATTTTAATTAATGAAGATAATATTAGCGAAAGTCAATCGAAAATCCGAAACAGAAAAATCAGAAAAAGATTCGGATACATCTGGGACTCGAACCCAGGACCTCTGGCAATCCGGGCCAACGCGCTATCCACTGCGTTAACGTATCCCTATCCGATTCGGTCATTTTTAACTGTATCGTACTTCGACTGAGAACCACCAACATTATTTTCATTTTTTCTTATCGCATATTTTTATTGGCTATTTATTGACCTTTATGTATGATTGCAAGATTCAACTCGAACTAAATGCCCTCTAGATAGTGTCAGGATAAATTTTATTACTTTTTTTTTTAATATGCGACATCTATTGACTTATATGAATGAAAGTATAAGTCTAGGATGAAATATTTTTATTAATATATGTCAAATTTTTATTGAGAAAACACAACATCTCTGTAGATTTCCTGGAGACAGGCGATTTCTTTTTTCAGTGTGGATGTTGCCAGCCGTTGAAAAAAGCCTCTCCGAGGCGACTGTACATGGCTTGTGTGAAAAATATTTTTTCAGTCCTGGGAAATGTATATCGTCTCGCCAGAAGAGCAATGGATCATCAGACGTCGATAAATTTGGATAATTTTGACATTTTGACATTTCTATGACACATTGTTCACCACTAGCGGATACTACCACCGGCACAGATAAGTTTGTGGCATTGCAATAGGGAATTTCCCTGACTTCCCCATCGCGTCTTGCCATTGCGGCTATAGCGTTCGGATACAGAGGTGCGTGACACACGGTATAATAAAACGGAGATGGGTACAAAAGTTTTTTTTTATTGTATTCGTATTCGTAAATATTCGCCGAATACAAATAAAATTTACCGAATATTATTAGGTAAATGTCTACTATTCGGCGAATACGAATATTCGTATTTGTATTCGTTGCATCACTATTCCGAAACCATTTTTATTTCATTTTAGAATCTTAGATATTACGTATCGTATCGTGTACCGAATTTCTTTATTATTTTTTTTACAATATTTTGAATTCCAATAGCATTCCACAGCAAACTAATTTTATTTAATTTTTATATTTATTTAGGCCTTTGCATAAAAGTGATTGATACATGTAATTATTGGTATACAGTGTACATACGAGATTATCTGTATTATCAATGTAGGAAATAATATTTAATAATGTAGATATATGAAAATATAAAGTAGGAACAAATAAAAATTAATAAACAATAGGAACTATAAATATATAATATGCGTGTTCGAGGAATTCAAAATTCAAACATTTAAACTTATTTGTAAAAAAATCAATTATGTAAATTATAAATGAAAAAAACTTTAATTCTGAAAAACTCTACTAAAACTGAAAGTAAATGCTTACCCTACCCCATTTATAAACACCGAGTAAAATTGTTTCTTTAATAATGTCGATCCTAAACGAATCTTTGATCCAAGATACTTCCCATGCTATCGCAAACTTCTAAATCTGTCTCAACTCGAGTTATTTCGTTTCCTAGTAAAATTCATTCCCACTAGCCAGACACAATGCTATGGGTTGCTAACACTTCACCATCGAGCCATTGTTCCATGTGGACAATGCACGAGTGTGGGAGAATTTAATTAAGACTAGACTAACACAACATGATGGTAATTTAAACCAATCGTATAAATAAGTAGATGAATAATAATATCGCATCAAAAAAACTAAGTAATTTGATTTTTTTAAACTCTTTTTGTCTGGGATTGCGGAAGGTCACCTAATTTTGTGTAATACTAGCTGAAGTCCCCGACGTTGCCGGGACTTTGCAAAGAGTTTTTTAGAAATCAGATGTATCATTCCATTGATATGCTTGGTGTCTTGGTGTAACTCTAAGTTAACAGGTCTAGCAAAGGGGGCATAATCGAAGCCAGAGAGTCAAGTTAGCATCTCAAAAGCTGGGCATACTGTACAGGGCCAGCAAATATTTTAATAGTATACTGCTGACCCTGTACATTCACGCATTCGTGGTAGCCTGGGTGTCACGGACATAAACAGTAAGTTAGAGGAACGACAGTTGAGATGGTATGGTCACATAAAACGAAGACCACCAGACCACACAGTGAAGCCGGCAATGTCAATGGAGCTTCATAGACAGTCATCCAGAGGAAGACCAAAGAACTTCTGGATGATTCAATGCTCAAAAATCCTAAGTAGAAACGGCCTGGATGAAAGCGATACCCAGAACCGAAGAAGCTACAACCTGAGAACGAGGAGAGCCGACCCTAACAGCCTACCTAGGCAATGATTTGGGACAGTGCAAGGAAGAAGACTGCTCACCCTGTACAAATCGAAAATGTGACCAATTGTTGAATTTGGCAGCCAGCTCTGATCTGGAGGCCAAAATACCTGATAAAAAAACGTTGATTGTTCAGAAACGGGCCCTCCTTTGAGAATTTTCCCCATTCGCAACAAGCGGATTGTAATCTTTAGAAAAATAATTCTGTCCTTGTTTTACCGGTCAATGATCCCTTCAGCACCGGTGCTTAGACGGAAAATACGCCAAACGCGCGCTTATGATGTTTACACATAAAAACGGGTCGCTTCTACGACTCGTTCTCTTGAGTTTAACAGCTTGGCTGTAGAACGATTTGCTGGTATCTTCCTCCCTCCTACAATCCCATATTCACTCCTTCCTCTCCTCAAAAAGAACCTTCTTTTCGTCTTCTAAGATGGCAAAGGAAATTATTTTTATCAAGGCCTTCTGTGTAAATACCATAAATTTGTCCTTTTTAAATCAAATTCTAGTACTCTTTTTTACAAAAAAAAACATAAATTGATTTTGAAAGATTGTTATTTTATCTGGTAAACGCACTTTTTAAATTTTGAAAAACTAACTTTATTTTTAATATACTAAGGTTTTTTATACCGTTGGTCGTTGGCAGAATTGCTAAATTTTCAAACGTTAGAAATATTGTACAATACAACACTTATTGCAAATCATATAATTATACAGCAAACTAAATCAATACATAATCTAGTAAAGACACTTTTCAGGATTTTAATTTTAGTTCAATTAAAATCATTTAAAAATAAATCCGAGAACGTATTTTGTGACGAAAATACCTCAGTTGTCTATTTATTTAATGTTTTACAAACTAAAATATTTCAGATTTTTTTACACACTATTTTGTTTAGACATTATTGAAAAATCATAAATACTTACGATCAAAAAATACTTACAAGATGTACACGATATTTAATAATCATGCGTTTTGAGCATTTTTATTGCTTACTTGAATGTAGATATATTTTAAAACAAGTTTTAAAAAGATATAAATCGATATTAAATTTTTAGTTTTAAAAATTTGATACGGGGAATTGTCGATTTTAAAAAAACACTAATATTAAGAGTGAAAACTTTCAATAAGCATACTAATTCTACTTTGGGATGGAAATAGGGTAAGTTGACTTACCTCTTGTTTTGATTATTTGATAATTTTAACAATCTCGGAATAAAAAAATAGATCATCTCGAAAGTAAACAATATCGTTTTATATTTATTCATTTTTTTCTAACGATTATATTTACCTTGAGTTATCGCGGTGGCAGTATAGTGTGCTTGCGTTGTTCGCAGAGGTACAATTTTACATGATTGGTTATCCTTTTTCCTTGCATCCCTAGTGTTTCTTACTTTTTCCTACATAATCGATGCAACAAGTACAACGATTACAAATTTATTAAAACTCATTAACCCTTTGAATGAAGATTCCGCAATGGAAGATTTAAAAAAAACGTGTGAAAAAAATAAGTAATTTCATTAAAATCCCAAACATACAACGCAATTATTCCGTTCTACTTAAACCATGTGTAACACTTCTAAAAAAAACTTGTGCCTTCAGAAATGCTTTAGAATAATGTATTGTTTATTGTTCTTTTTTGCGTACATACCAATTTACAATTGAAGTAAATTCGATAAATGGGGTAATCGCTTCATTTTTTTTTTAAATTTTACTGTCAAATTTTTTCTCACACATTGTCCAATGTGGATTAACATTATATTGTAATGAGATCAAGAATTTTTAGACTGAATGCTGTTGAAATGAGATCCCTGAGGCGTATGTGTGGTAAAACCATGTATGATCATGTGAGAAATGTAGAGATTCGAAAGGAATGCTAGGCTGATGTAAGCGTAATGAGTAAAATTAAGAAAGGAACCCTCAGATGGTTTGGGCATGTAGAGCGAATGAACAAAGAAAGGAGCGTAAGGAGAATATACGATGCAAGTGTGAATGGTATAAGAAGTAGGGGACGTCCGAGAAAGACATGGCACCATCAAGTGAATCAGATACATGAGTCGGGCCATGTCAAGAGTCAGAAAAATAGAAGAGAATGTATGAGACGATGTATGAATGTGAATGAGGCAAAGAGTGTGTGCCAAGACCGAGGTGTTTGGCAGTCAGTCCTCTCTGCCTACCCCTGCGGGGAAACGGCGTGATGGTTAGTTAGTTAGTTAGTTAGTTAGAGATCAATGTAAAGTAATGGAACCTGCCTTGAATATACCGTAGCTTCCAGGAGCCAAAGCACCGTCAAATAGATTACTTTCAGGAAGTCTAGCATGAACGATCGATAAAATCTTATATCAAATCGATATTGATCTATTATAGTCAGTTATCAATATTTGCGATCACTGTCAACAATCGGTAAGAAGTACTCTGACCGACGATTGATAAATTTAAGTCCGATTTTTTAAATTTTCGGTTAACTATCAATATAAGCATTTAATTGGATAATGTCATTTAGTACGCAAAATTACTGGCTTATTAATGAATTGATTTCAACTAACGAAGCACTTAGAATTGAAAGAAGTCGTTTACGCGCTCCACAGATTTTGAATTAATTCAACTAAGACACGACCAATTTATTTCGTTCGATCTTTGAGAAACTTAAGTGGTTGAAAAATGACTAAATACCTGATAAACTAATTGTAGTGATAAATATATAATAAATGCTGATAATTTAACCAAAATAACGTATATTGTATCAGAGAACACACATACAGAGATACTATCATTTTGACAGTTGTTTTATGCGGGATTCTTGCTTTTCCCCATGGAATCCTGAACATTTTTCTCACAGCATCACATTTAGAAATAATAAAGGTATTGAATTTGATCCCTGTGGTACACCAGAGCTGGCAGATCTTATTTAGTCTTACCAACATAACTTTAACTTATTCTTCTAGCTTACTACAATAAATCAGTATTACCAAATGTACGTTATTTCATTGCCATTATTTTTGACAACACTAATTAACTCACGTTTATTGTCAAAAAGTAAATACAGACTGCCAATGCATAAAATTTTGGTTAGTATTTTAATTCGACATTTTTATTTTATTAATATTTTTACATAATTGCTAGGCGTTTGACATTAAGTAGTGTCAATTCATAGAAAATACCACCAGTGTTGCCAGCGTTTATTAATTTCTTTTTTATTCATTGTCAATATCGGTCCGGTGATTGACGGTGAAACCGTGCTCGGGACATCGATATAAAATCATCGGAAGTTACGCCTATCGATCCAATCCTTTTTTGCCAGCATTTATCAATTTCTTATTTATCCATTGTCAATATCGGTCCAGTGATCGACGGTAAAACCGTGCTCGGACATCGGTATATATCGATATAAAATCATCGTAAGTTACGCCTACCGATCCAATCTTGTAAAGTTATGAATTTCACTGTGCTAGAGCTCCTGAAGGCGGTTTTCTATCGATTTCCCGAGCGCAGTTACATTCGTTGGTCTTGTCGATAGCCAAGGCGATATTGACAAGAAAATAAATTGATATCTCCCTACGATAGCAACACTGGTGAGTGTTGTCTACAGCAATATTCATTCACTAAAAAATGAGTTAATTGGTTAATGAGGTCTCTAGCCATAACTCATTATATTCTGAACAACTGTCTGAACCACTTTTAGTCAAGAAAGTTACATGACGTTTACAACAGGAAGCTCGCCATGACGCATTTTGCAGTATCACGAACAACACGGTACCTCTACTAGTCGGTTCCTCATGAGAATCATGACCCCTACTCTAACTTCCATGGTGAATAAGGCTTCTCCGCTTCTCGTGGTCCTGCGCTGCGTGGAGAGCTACTAAGCGCATTTGATGACCTTCCTCTGCCTATTCTGCCTTCTACTTTGCCAGTGAATATGAATTTCACCAAGTTTGAGGCCTCAGTTTGGCGAGCAAATCTTAAGATACGTTGTAGACAGATAGTTCAAAGTCTATTGCGGGAGTCTAGCTTTTCCAAGATGAACATTAGCGCATCTAGCTGTCCATGGAATCCTGAGCATTTTGCTCCAGCATCACATTTAGAAATAATAAAGGCCTTGAATTTGATCCCTGTGGTACACCAGAGCTGGTAGATGATCTCTTTTTTATGTAAATGTCACCTTAGGTACCCCCTTGTAACGCCATAATATTATAAGTAGTTTTTGTATTAACACGCGGTGAAGACTTTTGCGTTACGTCTGTAACTGTTAGACTGATTTTGCAATCATTAAGCCTGCTAACAACACAACCTACTGGTGCAAAAATGGATGCATAAAATCTCGATTAGGAAATAAAGATTATTTCGTGTGTTCGCGGCAAGAAGCGTGGAGAAGAAATTAGAGCTGTGAAGAGATGGAGTAAAGTTGGTACAAGATTCTTATAGTTTGGTATTGCACGAATAATTTTGCAATACACTGTTTTAGTGCGAATTTCTGTAAACGCGAATGTTATTTTATTTGAACGCATTAAACGGAATCATTACTTTTATAAGTCCGTGAAATGTCAGTATTTTTTTGACCATTGATTTTTTTGGTAATTAATATTTGCAGTTACATTTATCAAATCGTGTGATTGCTATAAGCTATACTTTTGTCCATGTATATTATAATAAAAATAAAAACATTTTTGCATTTTATGTACAAATTTATTTATTATTGATTCTATTGACAAATGGGTCACTGTTCGGCTATACATTCAGGATTTCTCCCGGAATGCAGTGCCTCTTATATAACACACGTAATAATTAATTAATAATAAATTATTATTCCAATGAAAGCAAATAATATTAAAATATAAATAAATTAATCACATTCACAAGTAATTCCTTTCCTTAAAAATTCTATCAATTAAGATGTTGTGCACTTATATCTACCTCTATATCTGAATTTAATTGCAATCTACATAATGTCTTGGACAAATACATCCATTTTTATTTTTAATAATTGATTTTCTCACAAGTCTGGGATGCAGGTAAATGTAATATTTTCACACAAAAATAATAAAAATATTGTAACAAATGTAATATAATATATAAATGTACATTACATACATACATACTAATAATAAAATAATATCGCCTACTTTAGCCCTCTGACCCAAATGTATCGACTATATAACAAGATAGAGTGTTCTAAAGTAGATATATAAGTTTATTGGCTAATTATATTGTGTCAATTGTCTCTCCACGCGTGCCTCTCGTGTTTCTGTGACTCTTGCCTCTCATTGTGATATGTGTTAATTGAGTGAGCTTGTATGTAATTTTTGTTGTGTTGTTTTTGTTTTTATAATTGTATGTACCTGTATTTAATTGAATGTAATTGTAGATTTTTGTAATTGTTTGTCCCTATTTGTATAACTGAGTTTTCATAACTGGATTGTTCTCACGTAAGTAAGTGCATCTGTAAAAACTCTGTATAAATAAAGGTTATAATCTTACCTTCAGCATCGCCATTATGAGGTAGTTTGTGGTTCTAACTTTTTAGGTTCGTGGAATTTAGACGTCAGCAGAGAAGATGAGATTATATCTGTGAAAAAGATAAAAAAGAATTAGAATTTGTCATTGAAGAAGAAGATATTTATATATTTTCTGGGTTCGTGTCCCAGTTGCGACCGTTATCTTTTATTATTTTTCTGTGTCTTGTTCATCTTCATATTTAAAAAATTAGATTATTATTGTTATCCTCTTCTTCAATGGTATATTACATTGATGGGAATAACCTTCTAAAGTTAAAAAGATAGTTTTTCTTATAAAAATATGAATATTCATTTAGACTTTTATAAAAAGTCAATAGGTGTTCCACACTATCTAGGTAACAAATACATTCTTTGAATACTTGTTTCCAATAATAAAGGTAGCTGCCAATAATATGGAAAAAAACATTAGTCGAAGATAATATTGTTAATTCTGAAATTTTAAAGATGATGTTGACAATTACGACAGTCTCATAATAGATCGCAGTAGCCCAATTGGTAGAGGTGTATGTCCCGGTAAGACGTAAGGTTCTGGGTTCGTGCCCCATTTGCGACCGTTATTTTTTATTATTTTTCTGTGCCTTGTTCATTTTCATATTTTAAAAAATTAGATTATTATTGTTATCTTCTTCTTCAATGATATATTACATTGATGGGAATAACCTTCAAAAGTTAAAAATAGAGTTTTTCTTATAAAAATATGAATTAGAATTTGAACTTTTAATCATATTTCTTCATTATTAGCGCCAACCTTGGAAAAAGTTCATTTCTTTTTCAACAGAACAGCAAATTTAGAATTTACTCGTGGATTTCTAGAACTGATTATAGATAATTAATGCAGCAGAAATGAGATCTCTAAGGCGTACGAGCGCTAAAATCATTTGTGAAAATGTACTGACAAATGTTGAGATTCGTAAAAAATCCAAGACTGAAGAAATTGTAGTGCAGAAGATAAAGAAAGGGACTTTTAAGTAGATGGTTGAGGCTCTAAGGAAAATATTTTCCCTCAGGACCTATGTCATATTTGGAGACGCTGTGTTGAGGTGTTTTTTAGGAGGGAAAGAAGTGAACATAAGTCTTGACGATACCCATGTTGTATGAGGAAGGAAATGTAGTGACCCTGTAGAGTGGATAAACGGAGAATGGAGTGTAAAAAGTTGGAGAAGTTGTAAGATCGAATAAATTAAATACTTGAGCCGAGTCACGTCAAGAGTCGGAATAAAAGAAGCGTAAGTTTCTTTTCAACACCTCACAAGAGTCCCAACTGCTCCCATCTGGAGCCAGTGAGACTATGGCATCCGCAATTGGGGTATGTTGTGAGGCTGAAGATAAGTGGGAAGGGAAGGAGATTTGGTACAGGAAGGTCGGGAAGTACCTGGCTATTCAGATCTAGTCACTAAACACGGCTAAAGCCATTTCAAGCAACGTTTCAATTCTGAATGGTGGTCTTATAACAGGGCGATACTGAGAGTATCTTCCACTCTGGAACGTGCCGCAAATATAGTGTATATTATTTGTATTAATTAATTGTGAAATAACACAAATTAATCAAATAAAATTTATTTGTGCACGCCGGGTTTGAACCCGCGACCTTCGGAATGAAAGCCCTTTCTTTGAACTACGCCGGTCGTCATAAAAATGCGAACGAAGACAGAGATGTTAGCGATTTAGTTACTTGTAGAAAACATCAAAATGTTATACTAATGTATGGAACCTTTACGATTTCTGTTGTTATTTTATAGTATACTAGCTGACCCGGCAAACTTCGTACCGCCTCAGAATCAATAAATGTTGTGTTTAATTTATTAGCTGAAATAAATTAAGTTTTTATTAAGTTAAAATAAATAGGTAACTACTCTAAGTTCAAAAAATGAAATTGAGCTGTTGACTAAGCATGAAATGTTCGGCACACTACACCATTGACAGTTCGAATTGATTCAAATTATGTCGACCAACGCACATTATTTGAAAATCCGTTCCATACAAAATATATGAAAAAATTAGTTTTCTTCATAATTATTTTTCCCGTGCTTTTTTCCGATGTTTTAATAGTTATTCTGTTAATCGGGACGGCGACAAATCCAACAAATCAAAGATCATAAACATCGGTTCAGCCGTTCTTGAGTTATAAATGGTGTAACTAACCCGACTTTGTTTTATATATTAGGATTTAAAACGTAAAACAAAGAAACAATTTTTTACTCATGAATTTAGCTTTAATCATTATCTTAAAGCTTAGTATTGGAGATGTCTGAATAATCAACTGAACAATCGATATGAAAACTGGATCAAACATATCATTGTATAGATGGCACATTACAAGAAGTCATTATTTCAGCACGGTTCAAAATTTTTATTTCCATGTGTGTATTGACAAGTTGGTTCAGTGGGTTAGCGATAGATGGCAGTAGACATAAAGCTTTCACTAGTTTCCGCCAGATGGCGGGAGGTTAGAGTTATTCCTAGGAGTCGATATAGTCGGCAGTGTAGCGTTCTGCGGGCTCAGATTTACCATACAGTTATTTGAAGCTAGTCGCTATTATTATTGTAATTCGTAAATACACAGATTGTATCAAGAACCAGGATTTATTGAGAAGTTCCCAACACAGTGTGTTTACTTGTGAATTAAGCAATTACTCTATACTAGGTAACAAACTGGAAGTCAGCCGCTGAGAATAGGAGGAGTTGGAGGCGAATGTTGCGGGAGGCCAAAAATCTATATGGGCTAGAGCGCCATCGAAGAGAGAGAGAGAGAGAGATACACCAGTCTTTCTCAAAGTAGGTGATAACGCCCCCTTGTGGGCGTTGGAGGCTTTCAGGGGGCAGTTGAAGGCTTAACCGCTTGGACACATAAGCTTGTTTTCACGATAATTTAACGTAGGTAGACATAGGAATGACGTATGGCCCGTACCTGAGTTATTAAAGAAAATTAGGGGGCGTTAAGGGAAATCTATAGGTGCGACTGCAAACAAAATCGATCCATAAAACGAATGAATCTAGTCACGACACCACTTGAGATGCAATTTACTAATCGAATACTTGGTGTCCCTTATAGACAATTAAACTATAGTCGCTTATGCATGTTATAATGTGGATTCAGCGTTTATTTCATGTACGTAGTCCATGGTTAAGTGAACAAAATAAAATTGTCTGTGATATCCGTTTTTTTTTCGCACAATTTTTTTTGTCGTTCGCGGCGATGATCCCATCCCTATCCGAAGTTTTTGCGATGCGATTTTAGGCTTAAATGCTTGGAGACTCGTATAAATGAAAAAAAAAATTAGAGTCGCTTGCGCATGCAACAGTCTCGTTCTGGTTTTTTATTTCATGAATCTAGTAGCATCTTTGAAAGTTGACTAACATGTAAGTTTATAAATATGGGGGCATTAGATTTGTTTGAAATCTTAATGTGGGCGGTGGTCGAAATACGTTTGAGAACCTGTGGCATACACTGTATTATTACCTATAATATGCTTCCTGCTTAATTTTTCGTAGCTAGCGTAAACAACACACACTCAAAACGTCAGGATCTTTTGTTGGAAGAACCTTATTTGTGATCTGTCTATGTCCGTCTTCTCTTCCGCATCTGCGCGTGACATCACGATATTACTCGACTATTATAACCGTTGCAGATAATGATTTAATATAACTGTAATTGGTGGCCTCCGTGGATGAGACGTTACGTTTCTTGGCTACGAATTCTGAGGTTTTAAATCTCAGCGTGCGTAAACACCATATTAAAAAAAATCCTTAAAATAATTTACAGGGTGGTAAAGGACGTACTTGACTTACTTTAAGCAGTGATTGATCGGTTGGGTGATTACTTGGCTTATAGCATGATTTATTTAACTCTCTGAAATATGTGTGTAAAACATGATAATGTGTATGACAATGAATTGTAGGATAGGAAATAAAAGATTTCTTACTTCCGAAGGACATTGAATTTATTTTGAAAGCAAATAAATCATTACAAGTTTGACTCTACTGAATTTAAATAGCAAAAGACTCTTAATATTATAATGTATTAAATAATGAAATCGTCAGGGCATGTTTAGATTGTTAAATACTACATCTTTAGATTATTTAAAACTACATCTGTAATTGTAGTCTAGAGGAAAATCTAGCATAAATCAAAACGATAAAATAAAAATTCGTTCTTCAAACTTCCCAAAATCACTTTGTGGCGTCATTTTGAATTAAATTAAACAAATAACTTTGTATTAAATCACTATTAAATAATCACAATTACCTACATTATTATTAGGTAATTATTACATTATTACCTATGTTTTTTAATTAATTAATCACCTCTCTCTATAATATTTTTGTCGATAGTTCTTTTTAGTCTGTTCTTTTTAGTCTATACTTGTTTATTTCTTTTGTTATTTAATGTCATTACTACCCTGACGAAGAAACCATCGGTTTCGAAACATGTAGGTAATTGTGATTATATAATAATGGTTTAATACAAAGTTATTTGTTTCATTTGAATAAAAATTCTGTCAAGTTTATCGTGAAATTGATTGATCATTCTTTTAACTGCCTATTCAAATTTTCTAGTAAAGCAATGATTTTAATCAATGTATTTACATCTACTACCGTCTTTAGCAGGTGAAAACACAACCAGAATAGAGAATATCTACCTGTGAATTTGAATCAATTAGGTTCTCACCAACTGAAAAACAGTCTATACAACACAATAAATACATATATACAGCGAACGCGTACTAATCTAAAGGAAGAAAGTTACAAATCTGACCCCGTAATCTTCGTAGTGAATCTGTAACATTGTATCTAATACACTATCACCCGCAGAATACTCTTCTCGTTTCAAATACATCCATTAAGGTGATACACCACATCGTGTAAAATTCGGTATTAGGCCGCTAACAATAACACTCCTTATGTAGATGATAATGAGGTTTAAATTCCCGTTTAACACCAGCCGCCTGTTTTAATTTTATTCACGAACAAATCTCCAAAAACCGTGTTTTACTTTATATTCGAAGTTTGGGAACAAATATTTAAATAAATTTTTTTAATAAAAAAAACTCTCTTTTAAACTTTGGAAGGTTATTCCCATGAATGTAATGTATCATTGAAGAAGAATCTAAATTAAAATATGAAAATGAACAAGACACAGAAAATAATAAAATTAATGGTCGCAACTGGGAAAATTTACCTAGGATTTTTTTAAAATTCTTATATCAATTATTGTTTCATGTATGACTACCACAACACGGGCATTAGCCTACTATCATAGTTGTAAAATTGACAAAAAACTGTAACTTATAAATATTTATTAAATAAAATTGCACCACCGAACTAAGAAAGCTTAAAAAGATAGATATATATCTAGGAATTGAACCCAGGACCTTAGCCTTGCTGGGGCGACGCTTTACCACTAAGCTAATGCTTTAAATTAAAGTGTCATTTTCAAAATTGGAACTGTTTGTGCGAAGATTCAGACAAGCGATAAAGAGCATTGATATAATATAACAATTTTTCAAGGGAACTGATAATTCTAGAATTTAGACTATCCCGTGATTTTTTCGCGGGTTTGTGCTAGTTTGGTAGTAAGAGATGCAGGTTGAGTATGTTTTTTAAAAAAATTTCAAGGAATCTGATTATTCTAGAAAATAGACTATCCCGTGATTTTTCGTGGGTTTGCATTAGTTTGATAGTAAGAGTGGTATATTGAGTATGTTTTTAATTTGTTTCGCCTTTTGGTTTCTAGAAATAACCTCATCGTAAATTTTAATTAAATTGAATAACGATTGTATGTTTATACTTCTCGTATTGTTTGGATTTTAAAAATGAAATTGATTTATTCTGTATATTTAAAGGTAGTTATTTATAGCGTACATAAATAAATAATTTTTCAAACATAAATATCAAAGATACGATATATATCAGGCCCCCAACATCTCAGCCCATAGGAGACTCCTCAGGTTGGGATGGGCTGGGCATGTACAGAGAATGCCGGACACACGCGTCCCAAAAAGAATTATGACTGGACACCCAGGTGGAAAGAGAAAAGTGGGTAGACCCAGACTGAGGTGGGAAGGCGAGGTAAGAGGGGATGCGGCACAGCTTCTCCAGGTAACAAACTGGAAGTCAACTGCTGAGGACAGGAGGAGTTGGAGGCGAATGTTGCGGGAGGCCAAAGCTCGATATGGGCTGTAGCGCCATCGAAGAAGAAGAAATATCAAAGAACAAAAAACTGATAACGGTAATTATGCAGAATGTTGTATTGTGCTGCAAAAATGTATTTAAATAATTACTGCGCAGTGGTTTTTATTTCATTATATAAAATTACACACTTTGTAATGTAATGTATAATTATACTGAAAACTGAATTAAATGTAATGAAACTTCTCACAATAAATTACTATTCTTAGATAGGCACTAAAATAAATCACACGTTTTTGTACAAAATAATTTGTTGTTATTATTATTTGTATGCACGATTTATTTTTGTCTAAATTTGTAATTAGAGAATTGTTTTTGGAAATATTTTTGTTATGTTTTTTACAAATTAACATCAATAAATTTGGAGTGAAAAAAGAAATCATTGATGTGAACAAAGCGATTTTTTAACAGTAGAAAGTATTTTCTCTAATTGCTTATACAATAATTATTGAAAAATAGTGGTGGACGTCCGAGAAAGACGTAAATCTAATACTTTAACCACTCGAGCGCTTTTGCCACATTATGGCACTATTTCCAAAACCTAGGATTTTTTGTTGCCAAAATGAAGCAAATTTTCAAAAAAAAATTTTTTTGTAAAACGACTATATAAAATATAACAAAATAAATATTCTCTAGATTCTTTAAAATGTTTTAAGGTTAAAGATTTAATTTTATTATAAATCCTACAAATATCTGATAATAACCAAAAGATAGGGGAATTCATTGGCTACATAGAACTATAATCAGTTTGTATGTCTCCATATTCAAATTCGGAGGTATGATTTTTTTAATGTGGGCGGAAAAATTTCCTTTATCAATACGAGAAAAAATATTTTAATTGCTCTGTCGCTCCAGTGGATAATTGGGTCATGACAGAAATCAGAATGACAGAAGGGTATGGTTTTATGCGACGATGTATGAATGTGCATGAAGCAAGGAGTGTGTACGAAGTTGATACTTACCCCTGCGCAATACGGCATGATGGTTTGTTAGTATTTTTGAAAACGAATCACCTTTTTTGGAAACAATTTTGGTAGGCGGGTACGGGAACAATTTACTGGATAACCTCTGGCATAGGTCACCCCGAGTTTGAGTGACTTAGCAGAGGTGCTAGGGTTTACAGGGTGAAGTTTGTATAGGTCTTGGCAGCGGATGCACCCGCTCGCCATTCCCGAATAGGGAGAGGTCGGTTTAGGGAAAACCTTTGACCAGCTGTACTCTCTCAACCCATCGTCTTGCACCGCAGTTGGAGAGATAGATTACATGCTACTGAACAAGCTGACTTTAGATTCCTACCCATTCCGCATAACCTTTTTCTTTCCCAGAACTTCCTATTTTTCCTTCACTTAAAAAGAACTTCCACACAGCATCCCCTAAGATCACACAGGCCCTGAGAGATATTATTTTTCTCATGGCCTCATATGTGTAGCAAATGTAAAATGTATTACTTTATAAAATTATTAACCTCCGATCAAGCTGACCCACCCACGCGTTGCTGTGGCTAACGAAATACAACGCTATCTACTGGATGGTTACCTAACCTAGATAACTAATAGTTTTGTGTCAATAAATTAACTCACACCGCTATCTGTCAGAAACTTATGAAACTTACAAATAATTTAAAATAATTGTCCCATAAGAAACATTTAATTTGCAATAATAAACATTGAGATCAAAAATCGAGATAAAAACTATCATATCTTTTAAGTTGGACCAATTTACATACAGTAAGCCAAATTTCATCGAAATCGGTTAAGGAGTTTCGGAGTTTACCTTGGTCAAAAATTGTGACGCGACATTTTTATATATTAAGATTAACCTCAACCTAGTGATATTAAAAATCGAAATGTAAATAATAATACGTTCAATGTAAAGAACAAATAAATAAATAATAATAATTATGTTTGCTTTGAATGTTTTTCTTCACAGACGAAAGAGAAGAAATTATATGTGTGCAGAAAAATAACAATCAATTTAAATGAATGAGTTGGGTGTCTATTGTTCGACTTTTTGTATGACGTGCAGTCATTCATACGATGTGCTCGTATTATGATGTGAGTACGTAGTTAAAGTCATTAGGCTGTAATTTAATAAAATAATTGAGTTGAAGGTGAACGAAAAGAAAAGTAAGGCCAAACTAGATAAGATTAATGTTGTAATTAGTACTTATAACAAGAAAAATGTATTTTTTTGTTGATGCTACGACAACAATTTCAGTTTGGGAGACGGGTATGAGTACCACAATAAACCTTTTATGCACTCGAATGCTTTTTGCCACAATATGGCACTATTTCCAATAATATATAGAGATAATAAAAAAATAATTGTGTGTGTAAAAGAGTCCCATTTTGCCTGCTGAAAAAATGGCTATTATGAAAAACATTTGTTTTCGAGGGTTGAGGGGGGGGGGGGATTCCCTCAAAATCTCACCAACGGGGGAAGAGTCTAAAATTAAAAAAAAAAAAAATGCTTACGTTATTAATGTATGTTCCATAAAGGACAAACAAAGTAACATTCATTTTTATATATTAAGATAATTTCATAATGCCAGAGCTCATTATTATGTATAGAAACCATCACGGGCATGCAGACATCAAATCGATTGTTTTGCTGCCAAAATATGGCAACTATTCTCTAGATTCTTTAAAAAAGCTTTAAATTTAATAATTTAATATTTTTTTTTTATAAATCCTTCAAATATGTGATAAAAGACAAAAGATAGGTGTATTGATTAGCTATATAGAACTATAATCAGTTTGCATGTCTCCAAATTCAAATTCAGAAATATGATTTTTTTAATATGGGTGGAAAAATTTTCTTTAGCAATTCGAGAAAAAAGTTTTAAATTGCTCTGTCGCTCAAGTGGTTATTGGATAACCAAAACCTCTGCCATTGGTCTCCCCAAATGATTCGCTATATTGTCGATTTAGCAGGGGTGCCCGGGTTCATGTAGTGAAGTTTACCAGATGCATCTGCCCACCTACTGCGTGGCGGGCCGGATCGAAAGAGACTGGTTGAAGCAGGCAATTCGATATTTCTAGCCGCACTCTCTTGACCCACCGCTTTGCACCGCAGTTGGAGGGATGGATTCATATCACTCCTGAGCCCCTAGCACACTCGATTGATAAGGATTGTATCGATAACTTTCGGTAACTTCTCATCTTTCCCTAGCATGACTACAGATCGTCAACGAATACGTGACTGTTCACAATGACTAAGTGTCCTTAATATATTCCTCATCAACTGTTGTTTATATGTTAGGGATCTGCAGCTACCCTAGGAAACGATGAGAAGTTACCGGCAGTTATCGATACAATCCTTATCGATCGCGTGTGCTAGGGGGCTGACAGGATAAATTTCGATAACTTCTCATCGTTCCCTAGGACAACTGCAGATCAACAAACAACAGTTGATGTCAAATATATTAAGGACACTTAGTCACTGTGAACTGTCACTTATTTATTGGTGATCTGCAGTCATGCTAGGGAACGATGAGAAGTTACCGAAAATTATCCTATCAATCGTTATCGATCAAGTGTGCTAGGGGCCTGGACACACTGTGCCACAGATTTCTACACATCATTCGTAAATTTTTCCTTCCCAGTACGTCCTCTCCTTTTTTTATAAAAAGACCCTCCACACACATCCCCAAAGATAACATAGGCCATGAGGAAAATTATTTTCCTTATGTCCTCCTGTGTGAAGTTAACGTTAAAAAATCATGTTTTTTTAAAGAGAATTTTCAAAAAATTCAATTCTAGTTAGGCCTTTCTTCCACGGTTAAAAGCAAGTATCCGAAGTGAACTCACGCGCACAGTCCATAAACGTCGCCAACCTATCATTGACCAATTCTCGAAACGTCAAACTAGAATGCCTTCATAACCTCATTTACAACCAAACACATTTATACAAAATGTCTGACACGTTAAACGTTTGACAATTAAATCAATGTCGTAAGTGTTTACATGTGCACCAATACACACAATCCTAAGTTTGTGTTGTTTCCTGCAATTGCAATTGTGCGACCTCCTACCCACCAAAGATAAATGCACGTTTTTAGTTTAAAAACATTTAAGATATTTAGAAAATGAAATGAAAATATGTATTCAACTATATTTTTATCGGTAGGTTAAAATAAATACATCATACAAGATCTCAAATTGTGGAGTAATTACGATGTTTTCGAGTTTTCAAAATTAATTAGTAATTTGCATACCTATGTGGTTCGAGGAATAACTGATTATTGCAATTATGCGTATAGGAATTCTTAAAATAGCTCACAGTAAAAAAAAATGGTGGAATTTATTGAGGATAATATTGGTAATTCTTAAATTGAAAAAGTAATCAATAAAAAACGATGATAAACAATCAGGTCTCAATAGTTCATTGGTAACAGTGTTATCCCGGTTAGATAGAGGTTCTGGGTTATATTTTTTTCTATATTTCACTTTTTAGCTAAAATGTAATTTAATATAATCAATCTCTCAATAGTTATAATATCCCGTGTTTTTTTACGGGTCCGCACTGCATAGATAATTTATTGAAAGAATTTAGCAAAATTATTTACGATTTATTAATTTTAAGTTAAATATCTCCTTAGAACAAATTGACTACATTTTTTTATTAAACACCTTATAAATGCATGCACTTGAGGATCGGCGAAGGATAGCTATATAATGTGCTTATTTTTATAAATTGTATATTCGAAACTCGACTATAACAGTCTGAGAACTCCTTAGTCTAGTCAATATAAGAGTACCTATTCGACACACTAGGTATAAGGACCTAATTCAATGTTCACCATTCACAAACAAACTATATTTAAAGAAAATTCGCCAATTCCTGTTTTACATGGCTTAGCAAATGAGTATACCAATGATATCGACATTTTTAAAGCAATAAATTCGATCTTTGAAACACAAATAAACATTTTTTTATATCAAGATATTATTTCAGATAATTTGAGTTTATTATCATAATTTTGGTAATAATTTACCTAACCGCCGTACTTTTAAACATAGATTATGGAAATTACGTACACTTTGTTTCAAAAATTGTCACAAGAAATACATATTTAGATACATTTTAGTTGTTTTTTTTTTTTTTAGAGGTGTGTTCCGTGTTGCGCTAATTTCTTCTTTAGCCATATTCATGCGCACACATTAGGTTGTTAGGTACTTATTGGGTTAACTAAGTAATTAATGCGTACTTAGATTGAAACCAAACTCACGCAAATTTCAATTCATAAAAACAAAAAAATTAAATGGCGGCAATGAATCGTTTTATTTGGAAAATGTTGAACTTTGAATAAAAATTGAGTTTTAATCAATCTATCCAAACGTAATTAGTGATCTCTTGTAATAATTAAGTTGAAATGTAGTCTAATTTCCAAAATCTGTGCCCAATAAAAGTGCGGCGGTTAGTGGAATATTTACAATCATCGTGTAAAAAATTGTAAACATTATGTTGGTAACAAATCTTATATACGCACAGGCGTATAAAAGAGGAAATAAATAAAGAAATAAAACATGTCATTGATAAAAATTTGAAATGCCGTAGAGAAAAAAAATGTTAATTGTTCGGGAGAGTAAAAATACATTTTTTTTTTTAATCAGTGTATCCTTTTTTTGTAGACATATAATTATGATTTTTTAATATAAAATATTTGGATTTTTTTATTTATTTATTCACGCCCTTAGAGCTTTTACAACAATCATAATACACAAATAATAGAAAAATAAACAATAATATACAAATTATGTTACATCATTGTTTAGTAAACGGGAAACAAAATTTTTGAAATTTTGGAAATAAATTTTGGTAAGGAATAAACGAAAATATCAACTGAACCAAATTTATTTCCAAGCCAATGTAGCCTTTGGATTGGGGAGTTAATGAAATAGTTAGTTTTCGAAGGAAAAACAAAGAACAGTTCTGGAAGCCTCGTGTTACGATTTGGTACTCTGAATGTTATTAGTTTAGTTAAGTCAGGTGCGTCAATTGTGCCATTTACTAATTTAAATAAAAGTACCATATCGCTCTTGGTTCGTCTACAAGATAAGTAAAATAATAAAATAAAATATCATTACATTTCGTGTAAATTTCTTTAATACAAGTATTTAATTTACCAAAAAAAAATCTCTTAAAATGCACGTCGTAAAAGAAAAAAAAAACATGTTTAACATATTTTTGTATTTATTGTACTTTATAGTATTTCAAATTTCCGCTATCAATGTAAGAATAATGTTTTTACATACCTTTATATCATTTGAGTCAAAACTTTGAAACAAAAACTTTTTAAATTACTGTTTTTTGGAATATTCCTTCTATTGTAGTTTTAAGTGATAAACTCACAAAGAAGTAATGAAAAACAATACTAGAACACTGGTGGAGTTAGAATGAATGTGAACAAGTAGATGTAAGATGGGAACACGATTTGAACTGCGCATTTTTTAGTTTACGTTCATGTTATATAGATCATCGTTGCAAAATTGTGGTACAGAAGTAGATGCGGCAAGACGCAGTTTTTTAGGCTAAGTTTAACGTTACGTTTTGTTGCTTTATTTATTTTTGCAAGATCTATCAAAGTCATTTGACCCGACAGTTAATCCCACGACAGATAGCCCCTTGAAATTATATTATTGTAAAACCGAAATTTTATTTTATGTTTTTGTTAATTCGTTGAACTCCATTAAATTTTTTTTGAAATATAATTTAAATTAAATTTAAAAATGTTTATTATTTTTTTATTATTGTGACAGCTGTTTCGGCTTACAAGGCCATTTTCAAACTGAAGTGTTTCATAGACATTAGACGACGAAATTTTGTACGATTTAAAATGTCAATTTGAAAGTGAGTAAATTGATTTATTGTCGGTTAAACCGAATTCTTGGGAAAGTAATAGATTCTCCCTAAATTCTAGTTATTTTGAAATTTGTAAATGTGTTCTTAATTGTTTAATAATGACGTTACTGCTATGAATATTGTTTAGGTTTTGTGAAAATACTTAGAAGAGGTGAATATATTATATTAAGAGGTGAATATAATATATCACAGCCTCCTCTGTGGAGCTAATGTAAAAAAAATTATTGTGCACTATGTTTTATGATTTTTTTCAACGTGCTATTCGGTAAATAGTTTTCAAATTAATTCTCGTAATGAGTCAATTAAAAAGTAAGGTTCTGGGTTCGAGTCCCAGTTGCGACCATTATCTTTTATTATTTTTCTGTGTCTGAATTCAGTAGTCAGTGCGGAAAATTACGAAGAATTTTCCGATTTATATTTTGTTACTTTTTTGAGGATTTGATGAAAACAATCTACAATTATATGAAAATAGATAAAAAAAAGTATTCTAATTTCCGTACATTAGCACAAACACAGAAGTCCCAACGTCCTTGGAGATCTTTACATTAAAAATTAAAATAGCAAATTTGGACATAAATCGATCCAGTGGCTAACGTCCTTTGAAAAACAAGACCAACCGTAACAAAGAAGAAGACTAATATCTACGCTTGTTTATACTCTGTACAAATTGAATAAAAGCGTGAATATCACTGAGGATTAAATATCCATTGTTTGGTGGACTAGTTATTTTTTGCATTGATAGTTTGCTAATTTATCATAATTTATTAGCTGTTTCGTATATTGACATGGATATACTATAAAGGCACTTAAAAAGCGTTTTATGAATGACCCAAGACGTGAAAATGTGACGTGAAGATGTGAAAATGTTATGTTGTAGAATTTCTATACACATCAGTAAAGAAATTATGAAATATGATTAGAAACCAGGGTGGCAGAAATGAGGGAAAGGATAAGTAAAATAATATAGGATAACTCTGACGATATCCTCATAATGGAAGCCCACTTCAGTCCATCCTCTAGCCTTGATGCACACTGGAGAAAAATACTAGCTCCTAATATAGTTAGAGCATATATGAGCAGTTATTTTTATGACTTTATGTCCGGGTTAAATCTTCCCCATAAAAACTAAACCCTTGCACACACTTTTCTACAAATAATCATCTAGTCAATCCACGCTATGTAAGTGTACTATATAAGTATAATAAATACAAAACAATGCAGGAAAACAAATCAACCTACTAGAGACCAAATTGCGAAATAATTCACCGACTCCAGATATTTTTATATCAGAGGGTTCGGCTCGGTAGAACTCCTAACTGGGCCGATAAATCCCACTGATCCCTGAAATTAAATATTTTAAAGTCTTTCGTATTCCTACATGTATTTCTGTATTTTAAATGACTGATTTTGGCATTTTTATTTATAAACTCTTTGAGAATGCCAAATTCTTTTAATCTCTTTAAAGTTATTAGATTCTGTTAGATCATTTTTAACACACCAGACTTTTAGGTCCAGGCTTAGTTTTCCTTATAGGAAAAATTAAACCCTTTCACACACTTTTCCATAAAAATGATCATCTAGTATATCCACGCTATGCAAGTGTATTAAGTATAATTAATACAAAACAATACAAGAACAACATGTTAACCTTCCAGACTATTAAATGGCAAAATAATTCACCGACTCCAGATATTTTCATATCAGAGGGTTCGGCTCGGTGGAACTCTTAATTTGGCCGATAAATCCTACTGATGCCTCAATATAAATATTTAAAAAATCTTTCGTAATCCTACATGTATTTAAAATGATTGATTTTTGCATTTAAATTATACAAATTCTTTGACAAATCTATTATGCCTAAATTTTTAATGAGAGAGCTAGGTATAATGCCAGTAGCCGAAATAACAAATGGTAATATTTTTATAGTCTGAGAATGCCAAATTCTTTTAATTTCCTTTCCTAAATCTATATACTTTCTTATTTTTTCAGAAACAGATTTTTCAATATTACAGGAATTTGAAATAGCTACATCAGTGATATAAGTTTTTTTTTTTTTAATTTTGTCATGTAAAACTATATCGGGTCTATTATGACTAATTGGTCTTTCTGTTAGTATAGTTTTATCATAGTATATTTTAAAGAAATTATTTTCTAAAAATGAATTTGGTTCGTAATCATAACATGGTCCTAAATTATGGCAGAGAATCAAGTTATATTTAATTACCAAACTTTGGTGAATTATTTTTAAAACCTGATTGTGCCTAAATGTATACTCGGAAGGCGCTAATATAGAACATCCCGATGGAATATGTTCTATGGTTTCCGGAAAAGCCATACATTTACTACATAAATCATCAATTTGATTTGTATCTTTGATTACAAGCTTCCTATAATTTTTAGTATTAATGACTCTATCTTGAATAGCAAGCACAAATCCTACTATTTCTACGCTCAACTCTCCATAATCAACCATTTGTTTGATGAAACATTGTTAAATAATTATTTCTTTTAAAATTATTATTACTTTATTATCTTAACTTTTTTTATGTATCTACTCATTTATTACCTGCTTTTCTTTGTTTTGAAATATTCATGTATGTATATTTATGGAATGTGTGGGACTGCACTAACCTCCCCACATACCGGAATAAACACCTATTATTTTATTTGTAACATACATTTAGCCCTCAGACTATGTTGTTCGCTTTGGGAACAACGCATACAGGTCTCATAGAAATCGGGTCTTCCTTACTATCATAGTGACGGTGTTAGAAAGAAAAAAAATAACACTATTTGATCATTTTATATTAACAAATTTATGATCAAATCTAAAAGTTAACCACAAAATAATAAAAATTTTATTCTTTGTAAAACTGATATGAAGTTTCCGAAAGCAATCTGAAAAAGATTAATGAATTTTTTATTCATTATTTTTACATGAAACGAGAAAAAGTGAGGTGATGATGACGTATAAAAACGTTTGTTTAATAAAATATGAAACGTTTGTCTAATAAAATATATAAGCATTTTTAATGGTGGACTGAACGCCGTTGGCACCAACAAAAAAGCTATCCAAACAAGCGAAGCCAGCAGTCCACAATGGAGTGCTGGTACCTACCCTGATGTATGGTAGTGAAGCATGTAACTGACAGAGGAAGGGTGAAAGTAGACTGAATGCTGTAGTGATGAGTTCCCTGAGGCGTATGTGATAAAACCATGTATGATCGTGTGAGAAATGTGGATATCCGCAAAGAATGCAAGGTTGATGTAAGCATAATGAGTAAAATTAATAAAAGGGACCCTTAGACGGTTTGGGCACGTAGAGCGAATGAACGAAGAAAGGAGTGTAAGGAGGATATATGACGCAAAAGTGAATGGAAGAAGAAGTTGTGGATACCCAAGGAAGACATGGGACGATCAAGTAAACCAGATTCTTGAGTCGGGCCATGTCAGGAGTCGGAATAATAGAACAGCATGTATGGGAAGATGTATGAATGACTGAGTTCTCTGCCTACCCCTGCGGGGAAACGGCGTGTGGGTTAGTAGGTTAGTTAGTAAGTTAGGGTTTTTATGTTTTTTCGTTATCAGTAATTTTAGTCCAAAAAACAAAAAATAAGCCATTTTTTTTTTATGTTTGCATTCTAAGTTTGAATATTTAAAAATACTTATTTGTATTCTATAGTAGGCATGTTCATATTTAATGATAAAACTTGAAAGCGTATTTTAACACCTTTCAAAAAAAGTTTTTACTTTTCGGATACGTTCGGAAATATTCCATTTAATTCAATTTTATTGCAAACAGAAATATTTTTATCTTCTGACAGAATATGCTCGGGTTCATGAGAATTGGTGTTGCCAGCCTACATTTTTTTGTAATTCCGGTTTTTTATATATTTTCTACCATTATTTGACAAAGTGTAGCGATGCGGGAATGGAAAAGTATTCGAGATCAAAGAACTAATCAATATAAGATCGGAAATTAGATGCTTTGATTATTTTGCTTTGATTCAAATGAACATCTAGTAAAGTCATCTAGTACGAAATTCTAGACAATTCAATGTTTTGATAACAGTTATTACAAATGCCTTTATTTAGCCAAGTTTATATACTCCACTAAAAGCATCATCACCTATTTCAATATCTTAAAACGTTGCTAAATACTGTGTGAAAATAAACCTATAGGTTACCTTCTATAAAGCCATTTCATTAAAGGTGTCTCAACACCACTAAATAGGTACTGACGAATTGCAATCCATTTATTTTAGTTCAAAAGTATACATTCGTCATTTCTCAATGATGAAAATAGATTAATAGTGTGTATCGAGTAGAATGTACGTTTAATGGATAATTTTTCCAAAACTGTTCTCCAATTTGTACGGAGCCATTTGAACTGTGACACCTTTATGTCATCTTTGAGTTTTTCTATGTTGAGGGTATTTTTGAGGAGAGTAAGGAGTAAACATGGGTCTGGAAGATTTTTTTAATTTTTTTTTTTATTGAAAGAATAATTGAATAGGTACATAGTTTCAACAAACAAGTCCTGCTAAACCAATTGTCAACAGGTGCTTATATTTTACATTCATATACATTTAAAAAAATAATAATTTACATCTTATATTTACAGATCAACATTTTTTAATTCATTTTTTCATACATATTAATATAAATATTTTTTTTATATATAGCCAATTTTTCACCATATATTTAACCTTATTCATGGAATTACATTGCTTTATAGTGTCAGGTAATAAATTAAATATTTTCGGTATGTTGTATTCAAACGTTCTCTGTCCGTACTTATTATTAAATTTCGGAATTATTAACCCGTCGTTGCGCGTGAATCTAGTGCTGTATTTATGTTCTAATTTCTCTTTATGCTGCGGGGTAAATATATGCTGAATTATAATTTTGTGCCATAGTCCTTAACAGGTAAGATTTTGGCACTCTGAAACATCAACGGTGTGTTATGTCTCTGTTTGAATCTTTTAGGGACTACTAATGATTTTACAATTGCGTTTTGTACAACTTGGATTTGTTTCAGACTGGTTATAGTAATATTTCCCCATACTGTTCATCCATATCTTATAATAGATTCTGCCAGTGACATATAAATTATTTTAAGTGTTTCAATTGATAGGAAAAAAATTTATGTGTACATTCTGCCAGCAATTGATCTGAGTCTTTTACAGGTTTTCTTAATATGTTTGTCCCATTTAAAAAAGCAATCTACTGTATCCTATCGCCTTGTAGCGCAATGGGAGGGACGGATTTATACGTCCGTCACTCCTGAACATATTGACCCCCAGATCCCTATCCATTCTTCATACTTTTTCCTTAAATATAGTATTATAGATGGCGCCACTTCCGTTTGAAAATCGCGCGTGAGCGAGAGATAAGTGTGCATATTACGGCAGCAGCTCCGTGGAAAAATGCACGTTCACGGACGGCTCAGAACGGTTTCCATACAGTGTGGCGTTGGAGATTTAATCGGAGTCGGGTTCCTTAATTTGAACCGTACGGGCATTATCGTATTAATATACTTCGATTCACAGATCCAACAGTTTTCTTATAAAAGAATACATAGAACTGAATGGCTTAGTTTAGGAACTTTTTCACAATAACAGATTAAAAAGTGTGTTTCAAGAAAAAGACATATAGACAAGTGAAGATTGTCTGATTATATGTACAAGCTAAAAATACACGGATATAAAAATAATAAGTATAATAAAATAAATCTAGTCGCCCAGCTAACAACATAATGGTTTCATCAACTGTATTTCCGTAATCAGCCAAAATAATAATGGTGCACAATAAATTACTACAAAATCGTTGACAGAATGAATTTAGAACCGTGGGAAAAAATAGAATAACATAGGCGAACTAAAAGCCTAGTAACCATTGTCGATAAAATCTTCTTCTTCTTCGATGGCGCTACAGCCCATATCGAGCTTTGGCCTCCCGCAACATTCGCCTCCAACTCCTCCTGTCCTCAGCAGTTGACTTCCAGTTTGTTACCTGGAGAAGCTGTGCCGCATCCCCTTTTACCTCGTCTTCCCACCTCAGTCTGGGTCTACCCACTTTTCTCTTTCTACCTGGGTGTCCAGTCATAATTCTTTTTGGGACGCGTGTGTCCGGCATTCTCTGTACATGCCCAGCCCATCCCAACCCATAATATAATATTGTAATTGTAACCGCCGCCCGAGGGACCATTTATTGGACAACTAACACCTTTGTCACAGGTCAACCCAAGTGGTTCGCTACGTTTGGTGACTTAGCAGGGGTGCCCGGGTATTGCAGACGGATGCGTCTGCCGACCAACTGCGTGACAGGCCGGATCAGGAATGACTTGTTGAGGGAGAAATTTTGATCTTTCCAGCCGGACCCTCTCAACCCATCGCCTTGCACCGCAGAGGGGGGATGGCTTCACACAGTCCATTACCCCTGGACATATTTATCCCCAGATTCCTACCCACCCCTCAAACCTTTTTTCCTTCCCAGGACTGCCTATCCCTCCTTTCTATAAAAGATCCTCCACACAGCATATTCAAAGATTTCATACACGGAAAAAAATGTTATAAAAAAAAACGATAATTTTAATAGTTGAAAACCTGTTAATTTGTTCGTAAGAACTTCAGTCCCGTTTTTAATCGTTTTTACTATTAAAATGTTCGTTTTTTCGAATAACATTTTTCTGCGTGTAGGCCCTGAGGGATTTTTTCCTCAAGGGCTCCAATTCTAGATTTGAATATAAAGTTTAGAGTTTTTTCTTTCCTATGCCGTTTAGATCATCTTTCTCACCATGTCAGGAAGGAAGATGTAACGATTTTTATGAGACTTGTGTGAGCTGGGACAAATTTAGACTGTTATACGGGTTAATATTGGAGAAATAATCCAATAGAATTGTGCAGTGGGCGTATGCGTGTCTCTGAATATGTTAAATGTCTCCTTACTTCTCTTTGATTTATGTTTTAATCCAGTATACCTACAGTACAAGATTCCTTATTGCTCCCTGCTAACTGGAGCGATTGAGACAATTGCATAAAAAATATATATAATGTAAGTATCTGCTCACGTATCAAATACTCTAAAGCAATATTAAGCTACGTTTCGATTCGATTTTTATTTCCTTTATATATTCAATAATTTTATTAATTAATTAATAAAAACAGTTTATTGTTTTTACTGAGTGATCTTTTGAAAATTCAAATAATTTTAGTCAAATTTAAATAATGCAACAATTGCGGAAACTTTAAAAAAACATTAATATTTACGAAATTTTACTGGGAAATCTATAAAGACATAGGTAATAAAAAAGATATTTGGTTTGTAAATGACCTAACCACAGCTTTTTTATAAAATAAATAAAAATATTTTTAATATATAAAAGATTTTAATACTATAATAGAGTTCTATGAATTAAAACTGTTAATAATAAATAAAACTATTTATAATTTTTTGTATTTCTTGGACATTAACTATGTAACAATTTCTAGACATTTAATATATAAAAAACTTCTTTTTACAGGCGACTTATCTTTAAAAATATCCCGCATATTACCAGATCACATTTCTCCAGCCTTCTATACTAATTCTAAAATAAAAAATTTAATTAATAACAAGGATGTTTCTAATAAATTCGAAAAAAACGGGATATACACTTTGGAATGTAATGATTGCGACGCCCAGTACGTAGGAATGACTACTAGAAATTTTAGAACTAGAATCAGGGAACATGAACTTTGTTTACGAAATAATAACTATTCTGAATTCGCCAATCATTTAATAGAGACAGGCCATAGCTTCAACAAAGAAAAAACCAAATTTAAACATATAAATATAAATTCATACTTTAACTTGTGCGCTTTAGAAACATTAGAAATAAACAAAAAAATTAAATCAAAAATTAATTTAGTTAACAAAATAATAGCACCCTGCAAATCTCCCCTTTTGACTTTGTTCCCGTGTGATATTGACCCCGCCCACTGTTCTCCCCTTCCCCCAAAATCACCCCTCCCACCACCCCCACCTAATAACATGTAATTCATTTCTGTACTTGTTTTAAATTTTAAGTTTAGTTTTAAGTTTGCTAGTGAATGACACGGATGTGTCGAAACCGGTAGCATAAAAATTAAAATTTAAGTAACGATAGTACATTGAAAATTAAAACTCTTCAAAACAAAAACTATTTATAATTTAAAAAATATATATATATTTTTAAATTACTTATGAATGCGACCTCTGGATTCGTATTACAGTCACACCCCACAATTACAGAAACCGGAAGGTCAATTCATTCGTGAAACATATTATCTATTGGTAATTAGTTTCTTAGAATCATGAATTTTAAATAAAATATCATCCGATTTTCCATTAGATCAAAATCACGATTTAACACCCTCAAGCCCTGACGCTAATTTCATTTCTGAGAATAACACGTATAGGTCTTATAGAAATCATTTATGAAATAACTCATGTAGGTCTTCTAGAAATCTTTGTCTCCCTTACTAACTAACTAACTAACCATTACGCCGTTTCCCCGCAGGGGTAGGCAGAGAGGACGGACCGCCAAACAACTCGGTCTTGGCATACACTCCTCGCCTCATCCACATTATTCCACTATTAATCTGACTCTCGACATGGCCCGACTCAAGTATCTGATTCACTTGATCGTGCCATGTCTTCCTCGGGCGTCCTCAACTTCTTCTACCATTCACATTCGCATCATATATTCTCTTGACACTCCTTTCTTAATTCATTCGCCCTACATGTCCAAACCATCTAAGCGTCCCTTTTTTAATCTTACTTATGACGCTCACATCGGCCTTGCATTCTTTTCGGATCTCCACATTCCTCACACGATCATACATGGTTTTACCACACATACGCCTCAGGGATCTCATTTCTACAGCATTCAGTCTACTTTCATCCTTTCTCTGCCAGTTCCATGCTTCACTGCCATACATCAGGGTAAGTACCAGCACTCCATTGTGAACTGCTAGCTTCATGGTTAGAAATATGATCTAAACGTTCTTAAAAAGAGAAAAAAACACGCCTTGTATTATGTATTTTACATTCATAATATAAATCTAAATGTTAAAAACAAAATAATTTATATGTACTCTAACCATTGGAGTGACACAGAGAATTATAAATAATCGCCTTGAGAGCTCTCCACTTTTGAAAATTAATTCAGAAAATTTCCCACCCACATTAAAAAAATCATTACTCTAAATTTGTGTACCTAAACATATAAACAAATTAAAGTGGTATACAGCCAATAAATTCACCTATATTTTACTAATAAAAATTCTTTAACTTTATTAATGCGAGAAATTTGTGATTTGTGATTTGAAGATTTGAAATTGCCGCCAGTGGATATTTTTAATATCTATATAGAATATTGTTCTATGTTTTTATGTTCTCTATGGCCTGTTTGGTAATCACAGATGTAAATATTTACTAAAAAAAAAATTATATGTGTATATCAAATCAAAAGTTTGGTATGAAAATTATTTTGAAGTTCATTTGTAAAACAAGCTTTCCAACCGTCAAAATTCGTACTAGAAGAATTCAAAGACAATCGATGAGGCGATAGTCTATTTTATCAACTATTTGATAAAATAAATTTCAGGCCATGAATTTTTTAAAATAATTACAATAAATGTTTTACGAATGGTATAAAAAAGTGTTCCAATTTTGGACCGATATCATTTGCAGTAAAATAAAAGCAGACCAAATTTGGACCTAAATCGTTCCAGTGTGTACACCTTTGTGAAACCAAAGTTTCCAAAAATCATTTAATATTTCACACGAAACGAAATGATAAGCAGTTGACGATTACCTTTATAATACATTTACCAAATAAAATATGTTGTTTGGTTATTTTCCTTAGTAATTTTAGTAAAAAAAAACCTTAGGTGAGCCATTTTCAAAACTTTGTGTTTGAATTAAAAATATTTATATTGTTAATTTGAAAGCGTTTTTTGCACCTTCCAAAAAAGTTTTTAGTTTTCGGATACGTTCTTCAGAAATATTACATTTCTTGGATTTTATTGTAAAGCGAAAATAATTTGGCTTTGTGAAAAAATACGGTCGAGGCCTAAGGTGTTAACAAAAACCTTTTCCATATAAATAATAATTATTATTGAGTAATCTATGATTAGGTTTTATTGAACCACATAATAAAACATCATTGAAATACCAAGGACATAATGTATTACTATTGTATAAAGCCCATAGTACAATATTAAGAATAAGTTCTTGCTCCAATAAATTAATTGCCGTCATTGTTCATAGTATTGTGTAACTAACTCATCGTACAAATAATAATATTCCCATGTAAAGAGGATTTCAAGGTGAGAATATAATGGTGTTATTTACTTTACCTTCTCTCTATTTACTCTTCTTTCTTTCTTACTCGCTAATAACATTAAAAAGAGGATATATTTGAGCCCTTGCCACGAATAATGTTGTATCCAACAATATCCTTGTTTCGAGAAAAATGAAAAAAACGAAAATGGTTATGTTTCATAACATTTTATATTTAAAATACAATAAACATACAATTCTTAAGACTTTTAAAGGAAAAGTCGTGAAAAGGGGCTATTAAATTAGAACTTATTGCAAGTATTTGTGCTGAATTCGTGGTAAAATGTTGTATGTATATGAAAATTTCACACACAACATTATTCCAAAAAACTTTTTTTTTTTTACTTTTATGACCCTCAAGAAAGCACCATGCTCTTCTAACATCAATTTAAATATGCCATTGATGCATTTGAACTTAAAAAGCAAAAATAATTATATGAATAAATGAAACTATTTACAGTCGAGATTTTGTCTTGAGATCAACATAAAGCATTATTCCACTAAACTGTTTCAACGGCTAAAAAGCAGCCTTAACAATTTTTTTTCTGGACAAATTCTACTTTTATGCATTCTTCAGTTGAAGTGAATCTAGTTGAAGCCATAATCTGTTCGTTTTCTCCATTTATTGCCAAGAATTAAACCAATCTCCGTGATTTCGATAAACAATATTTGTGCAAAATTCTTCCATAAACCGACATTTTAAATGCTGTACAGGCCATACAAAATTTTCATTATCACAACCCCTATCTTAAAAGATGCGTAATAATATTTCCAACGTTATTCCATCAATAACTCAAAATTGATAGTTTTGTTGGATACGACATTATTCCGGGCAAGGGCTTTAATTTATTTAAACAATATAAACGTACAAAATGTGTAGAATATAATACCCGTTAATAAAATCCTCAAACTGCTTCTACTTGCAGCAATAACTTACTTCTACGAGGGTCTAAATTAACATGCAATTACACAGGTTGAGAACCACACTATTGACGATTAATTTGTCACTTTTTATTATAATCCCCGTCCAATTCCATAGTTTTGGTCCATCTTTTAATAACGATTGACCAGCGGCTGAGAATAAAAGTTTAAAAATGCTTGCAACTCTACAAGAAGGTTCCGATGAGAAAGATCGATTATTCCCCTATCAAATTTTGTAAATTAACAATTTAATATCGATTTATGTCATTCAAAAGTTACTTTAATATATACCTACATTCAAGTAAGCAATAATAATGCTCAAAACGCACGATGATAAATTATTAAATTTCGTGTACTTCTTGTAAGTATTTTTTGATCATAGGTATTTTTAATATTTCAATAATGTCCAAACAAAATATGTGTGTAAAAAAATCTGAAATATTTTAGTCTGTAAGACCTTAAATAAATAGAAAAACTGAGGTATTTTTGTCACAAAACACGTTCCCGGATTTATTTTTTAATGATTTTAATTAAACTAAAATTTACATTTGAATGGTGCCTTTACTAGATTATGTATTGATTTATTTTACTGTATGATTATATTTTTCGAAATGCGTGTTGTAAATACAATATTTCGTTTGAAAATTGAACAAATCTGCCAACGACCAACGGCATAACCTTACTGTATTAAAAATAAATTAAGTTTTTTAAAATTCAAAACATAACTTTAGCAAGTAAAATAACAATCTTTCAAAATCAATTTATGTTTTTTGTAAAAAAGAATCAATACGTCTAGAATTTGATTTAAAAAGGACTCACTTCCGGTATTCTCTGGTAATACCCTCTTAATAAAATCCTCAAACTGCTTCTACTCGCAGCAATAACTTACTTCTACAAGGGTCTAAATTAAAATGCAATTACACAGGTTGAGAACCACACTATTAACGATTAATTTGTAATATATCATTGAAGAAGAAGATAACAATAATAATCTAATTTATAAAAATATGAAAATGAACAAGACACAGAAAAATAATATAATAAGATAATAAGATTAATTTGACACTTTTTAATATAATTTAGGTCCAATTCCATAGTTTTGGTCCATCTTTTAACATGGACATGTATTCCAGTGTGGTAAAAGTAAAAAGCACAGTCTTGCTTTGTACATAAGCCATTGACGGGTGGACATTTTCATGGCATCCATATTTTCAAGTAAATCACATCACGCTGCCTATATTGAGGGATAAATTGCGTCACAATTAATCTGTTCTTATTTGGCGGTCACCACGAATGATGTCACCGACTCGCTGAATGTTGCGTGGAGTCACTGCTGTCAACTGCCAACCACTTTTAGTCAGTCAATGGCGTTTATCCTACAGCTGCATTATAGCAAGGAATCCACCGTCTAATATGCTGACATCTACTGTTGCATTACCGTACACATTTTTCTGTATTTCTTGACTGTGAATAGGCGTTTAACCTTCTGCATTCAAGAAATCAAACAAAGAACGCTGTCTAATAAGAACATTGATGTCGGCCATTTTGAAAGCGACTGCAGTGCTGCCACCTGTTGATGCGAAAAAATACTACTGCAGTAGATTGTAGAAGAAGGTTGGAGGAATAGCGCCAAATTCAATTTTTCAATTAACTAACTTTACTTAAGTAGAAAATAAAAATAAAAAAAATAAAAATTTGTGGAATCTGAAAGCTAATCAATGCAAGCAATTCTGGACTAGGGATGTTACGAATGTGATATTTTTCATATTCGCGAACGCGAATGCGAATGTGAATGTTCAGAGTGCAAATGTGCGAATGCGAATGCGAATGTTAAGGAATTACATAAAAAAAAACTTTAGTCAACATTAATCATCGTTTTAATAAAAAAATAAAAACAATATATCAATTCGTATACAGTAAGTTATAATCGTAATTAAGCAATTTAATAATCGAAGTTCAAAAGAGGCATATTATATTTCAGAAAAAGCAATTTTGCTGCCTTTTCTCCCGTGAGGCGATTTCTAAGTGGCTCGTATATAAGGCCGGCTGCACTGAACAATTGTTCACTCGGGTTGCTGGCCGGTGGAGGGCTCAGATAATTACGAGCCAGATCTATCAATTTGTCGTATTTCAATTTAGTCTTCCACCAGTCCAAAGGGTTTTCATCAAGAGAGGCTCGTTTTTCTTTAAGATATGCCTTCAATTGAGCTTTGATTTCACTGCTTATAGTGTCTACAGATTCTGCACCGTCGGAGTTTTTGGGCCAGTCACGGCATGATCTGCACACATTCGCATTCGCTAAACATTCGTATCGATTGTTGCGAATGCGAATGCGAATGTCGTTGCGAATTTTTAAAATGATGCGAATTATTCGCATATGCGAATGCGAGTGTTCGTAACATCCCTATACTGGACCTCCATCAATCTTAGGGCAAATCTATCAATTTAGATCTAGCATCAATCTTAGGGCAAATCTATCAATTTAGATGTCTATGCATCTCACGATGGCGTATGTTCTCAAACAGTTCAGAATTGCAAAGATACCTACAGATAAAATTGTCCTAGTTACTAGAGATAAAGTGGTTCTTGGACGATATAGTTTTGCAATGTGTTTCATTAGCTAACAATAGACCAACTAAAAACAATTTCTACAAACGAAGGTACATTATATCTTGTCATTGTATTCCTTTATTATATATCGCAATTTGTGGCATATATTGTAAGGTCTCTCAATTAGTACAACCCATCAAACATACTAATTCGGTTATTTGAGATGTGATGAGATGTGAAATATTTCTGCGGAAAGGTATTCACTTACAACTTTTAATTTTCAGAATTGGAAATAATTGTGTAAACAGTAATTCAGACAGGTGATAAAGAATGTGTATTTTGTCAAATAAGAGTAGAAAATATAAAAACTGGAACTAAAAAATTTATAGGCTGGCAACACCAATTTTTCAGTAAAATCAGTAAAAATTACAGTAAAATGACAAAATGTAGGATACTACAAGTAAAAGATGTTTTGAAATATAAATATTTTCAGATTTATTTTAATAATAACAATTTGAATACAATTTGTATAAATATCATATATTATTGTTGTCTTACATGGCGTGAGGTTTGTTCAGGTCATGGCGGCGGATGCGTCTGCTCACCAGCTGCATATTAGGCCGGATTAGGAGAGGCTAACGGAGACCTTGAGAGCTCTGTAGTTTGACAGTTGGAGGGATGGGTCTATATACAGGAATGAATATCACTTCTGGACGTACTGATCCCCAGATTCCTTCCCATTCCTCATATTTTTTTCCTTCCCAGAACTTTCTCTCCTTCCTCTACTAAAAAGACCCTTCACATAGCTTCTCCAAGGATGACGTAGGCCTGTGTTAATTGAAAAAGATTTTTTTTTACATTACCTTCACCCACGAGGCCCTGAGGAAAAGAGTTCTCCTCAGGGCCATGCCTCATCTTTGGGTATGCTGTGTGGAGGGTCGTTTGAAGAAAGGAAAGAGATGAAGTTCTGGGACGGAAAAAAGGCTTGAGGGATGGGTAGGAATCTGGTGGTCACTGTCTAAAAGAGTGACTGACACATGAATACATCCCTCTCACTGCGGTGCAAAAAGCCCTCCTGGAGAGGTCAAAATGTCTCCCTCAACCACTATTTCCCGAGCTGGCCTCCACGCTGCTGGTGGGAAGATGTATCCACCGCCAAGACTCGGATAAACCTCACCTCATGAACCCGTGCAAAAAACACAACAAAACACATAGCGAACCACTAGGGTAGACTTAGACATACTGCCACCTAGTAAATTGTTACAGACAGACACACAACCAAAACTAGTATTTTTGATATTTTACAGAGTTCTTCAATAATTATTATTGCGTAAAAATACATAGCAAGAAATCATTCACTATTCTATAATTTCAATCATAACGTAATAATAATCTCTTTGTATTCTTTTTTTACTAAATTTCGTTATTCGTTAATAACAGATCATCAATAAATCAAAATATATACTTTTGATTCCCACCAGGTCTTGCCACATTTTTACTGTCTCTTTAAATTATGTATAAATTGTAACAAATAAGATAATAAATTATTTTGTCGGTGTGTTTTGCAATTCCTACTGTCAAATAATAATGATACTACAAGATTTTGACAGGAAAAGATGGTTAGAATTACATGATTACTGTTCTATTATAACAGGAAAGTTTAAAACACAGTCATTGTCATTGGCCACCCCAGGTTTAGTGATTTCATAGGGAGAGGTTTGTCTAGGTTTTGTGTGGCGGAACTGAACCGGAGACCTAACCTAGACCTCTACAGCCGGACTGTTGCTATTAGAGGGATCGATTAATTCGTCCGTCACTCTTGGACACACTGACCCCGGATGTCTACCCACTCTTCGAACCATTTTCTTTCCCAGAACTTCCTCTCCTTCCTTTCCTTAAAATACAGAAAATATGACACAGGACTTGATTGTAATTATTTTCCTCGGAGCCTCCTTTCTGGAGCTAATTTAAAAGAAATAAAAATATAGATATTATTTATTTACAAGATATACACAATATCTACATCTATTATATAAAAAAATTATGTTTGTTTGTTTGTTTGTTTGTTTGTTTGTTTGTTTGTTTGTTTGTTTGTTTGTTCGTATCTTATGCGCGGTTATACCGTTCATCCGATTGCG
The DNA here is from genome assembly GCA_951813805.1 of Limnephilus auricula. Taxonomy (NCBI): domain Eukaryota; kingdom Metazoa; phylum Arthropoda; class Insecta; order Trichoptera; family Limnephilidae; genus Limnephilus; species Limnephilus auricula. Next base: position 9,151,022 of record OX638417.1, read on the forward strand.
ATGAAACTTTGGGAATATGATGTGCGCATACCCTGTATGGTTATGGGCTCGTGCGTTATGAAATTATTTCCTATACTATTCATAGGATTGCGATTAAAATTTCCTCCGATTGCTATTATATTTTTTTCAATTGTTGTGAACATGCCTGTGAATACTTTTATATAAATATACTGGTGAGCACTGACTTATGAAATTTGCATAAAAAAATTAAATAGGTCACGCGAGTTGTTGGAAAAATGGGTGTATTTTATGGAGTTAGGCGGCAGGGATAAAAGACTGGGGGGAGGGGAATGCGGGAGGGTCGGTTGGGGAATTAACGATTGGGGCTTCGAGGGAGGGGGGACCAGGGAGAGGGGAAGACGAAGAAGATGGAAACGGAATGCGTGAGGGGGGGGGGGAGGGGAATGCTCGAGGGGAAGGGTCGCGCGAGGGGAAGAGGAAGAGGATATGCACAATTGCATATTATACAAAGCTAAGTTTGCAATATCCAGGTAAACTCCGAATGCGAGGCATTTTAAACTTATATATTTTTTTCATATTTCTTACCATACCTTAAAATATAATATATTTTTGTAAATTATTTGGTTTTGTTCAGTCACCAATGCAGGCGACTGTTCATAACTTATTCTAATTCTTCGGCACAATTCTCATAACATGGAAATTTGAATCCTCGCAAATTAAGTTACATGGCGCAGTGAATTTTTAAATAATAATGAACATTACAATGAAATCAATAAAACATTCAGACGATCATTGCAATGCGTACTGCGTTTCGAAACGTTGCACTCATTTTCATAGCGAGCATACTTCTTGCTAAGTGATGGTTAAGTTTCAAAAAGTTGATTAAGATTATACGTGTTAATTAAGATGGTGATTTATTGATAACTCGTTTTTAGATTTCTAGTTATTTTATGAATGGGAATTTGATGATTAATTGCTAGTTTCTTTGGTAAACATTTGGTTTATTTGTCTGAGAATTTAACTCTGAATTTGAAAAGATTTATGTTAGAGCGCTTTTGTCTTTTACTCTGATACGATAAAGGGTTTGAAACATTAAGTACAAGAAAACCTAGAATAATACAAACACAGTAAAAAGGAGAACGAAAAGAACGATAAAATCGAAAAGAACAGGAAGGGAAAGAAGAACGAGAAGAAAAAGAAAAACAAAAATAGCAATAATTACAAGAAGAATAAAGTAATATAAATTAAAAGATGGACAAGGGGAAGAAGATGAGCTCAAAGAACGATAATTACAAAAAGAACAAGAATAACAATAGGAACAAAAAGAACAAGAAGATCAACAAAGAACAAAAAATAGTAAAACAAGAAGAACAAAAAACAAAAACAAAAAAACAAGTAGAAAAAGAAGAACAAGATGAACAAGATGAACATTATGAACAAGTAAAACAAGAATAAAAAGAAGAAAAAGAATAACAAGAAGAACAAGACTAACAAGAAGAACAAGAAGATTGAGAAGAACAAAAATAACAAAAACAACATATAGTTCATGAAAAACAAGAATAACACGAATAATAAGGTAAGCAAGAAGAACAAGAAAGACCAGAAGAATCCCAAGAAAGTAAAAAAAGAACAAAAAGAATGAAGAACAAATAAAACCAGAATAACAAAAAGAACAATAAACACAAAAAAGAACAATTAAAAATATACACAAAAAAAACACAGGAAAAAGACAAACATTGTAAAATTCGAGAAAGATATATTTTTAACGTAAAAACCATTCAAAAAGTAATATTCATATTGTAGAATGTAGATAATGCCAGGAAAAATATTTTTAGTTTCAGTAAAGCCTCCAATCATATGTAGCCACACCTTACCATTTTGCCGAGCTACCAATCTCACAATTTGATGACAAAATAGATGCCCTCCCCAATATATGACACGTGTGGCCTCATTTTAAATTTTAATAACAAATACCCACATCAAAAGAGATCATTGCAAATGAACTGCTGCAAAAAAATTACATAATAATTATTCTTTATTATTTGGTATTTTTCAGACGATGAGTGGATGCCTTTAGTCGTTCGTTGCATGATTTGTGATTTTTATTTATTTATTTACTAAATTTTGTTACTCAATATTTTTAAGCACCTACATCATTACTAAACCTACATAAATTCTTGGAGCAAGTGGATGAGTTTGTGCATCTGGATAGTATGTTTACGACAGATGGCAAGGCTGATAGAGATATTAAAAGAAGGGTAAATGCAGGTAACTCCATTAATGGAGGACTGAATGCCGTTAGCGGCAACAAAAAGCTGTCCAAAATATTGAAGCTAGCAGTCCACAGTGGAGTGCTTGTACCTACCCTGATGTATGGCAGTGAGGCATGGAACCGGCAGAAGAAGGATGAAAGTAGACTGAATGCTGTTGAAATGAGATCCCTGAGGCGTATGTGTGGTAAAACCATGTATGATCGTGTGAGAAATGTGGAGATCACCAAAGAATGCAAGACTGATGTAAGCGTAATGAGTAAAATTAAGAAAGGGACCCTCAGGTGGTTTGGGCATGTAGAGCGAATGAACGAAGAAAGGAGCGTAAGGAGAATATATGACGCAATGTAAAGGTATAAAACCTAGGGGACGTCCGAGGAAGACATGGCATGATCAAGTGAATCAGATACTTGAGTCGGGCCATGTCAAGAGTCAGAAAAATAGAAGAGTATGTGTAAGACGATGTATGGATGTGAATGAGGCAAAGAGTGTGTGCCAAGATCGAGTTGTTTGGCGTCCGTCCTCTCTGCCTACCCCTGAGGGGAATGGCGTGATGGTTACTTAGTTATTAGTAAGTTTACATAATTACCATACAAAAGACTTGGAAAGACGAGTGTCTGTGCAGTTCTCATTTCGTGGAGTGTTACGATGCTAAAGAAAGCGAGGGTAAGGAGATGGGGAGAGTGAGGTTAAGTTAGGTAAGTTTAGATAGGGATATTATGAATGAAGAAGATGGAGGTCAATAAATACACACATCGATAAAGGTTTTATCGACAAAGAATGTTTATGTAACAAATTAGATATGTTAATTTAGTCGACGATAACTGTTGTTTGTTTGTTGACGATTTGCTATTGTTCTAGGATCTTCTTCTTCCTTGCACTGTCCCATCTCATTGCCTAGGTAGGCTGTTGGGGTCGGCTCTTCTCGTTTTCAGGTTGTAGCTTCTTCGGTTCTGGGTATCACTTTCATCCAGGCCGTTTCTATGTAGAATTTGAGCATTGAGTCATCCAGGAGTTCTTTGGTCTTCCTCTGGATGACTTTCGATGAAGCTCCATAGACATTGCCTGCTTCACTGTGTGGTCTGGTGGTCTCCGTCTTATATGCCCATACCATCTCAACTGTTGTTCCTCTAGCTTACTGTTTATTTCCGTGACACCCACAAGGCTACAACGAAAGCGTGAACTTTTATTTACATTTTAGATAAAAGACAATCAGTGTCGTACCATTGGGAATACAGACTTACACAAAGGTTTTAATAAAATAGTTGTTTTTTAATTCAATCGCTGTTTAACATGAGCAATTTACACAGAACTAAAAATAAAATAAAAAAAACCAAAAAAAAATATTTTAGATAATAGACAAAAGCCAATCATGTCGTGCCATTGAAAACACAGACTTAAATAAATAGGTTTTAATAAAATTGCTGGTGCTTGATCTTGCCTTGGTTAATGATCCATGATTTAGTGTCTGATTTATATTTCAAATAATTTGTGTTGTGTATTATCCAGTTATTATCCACTCGAGCGCTTTTTACCACATTATGGCAGTATTTCCATATCCTCGGATGGCTTTGTTGCCAAAATGTTGCAAGTTTTCAAAAAAAAAAAATTATTAAAACGACTATATAATATATTGTACTTTCAAAATATAACAAAATAAATATTTTCTACGCTCTTTAAAATTTTTTAAGGTTAAAGATTTAATTATATTTTTTTATAAATCCTACAAATATGTGATAATAGATAAAAGATAGGGGAATTCATTGGCCACATAGAACTATAATCAGCTTGTATTTCTCCATATTCAAATTCGGAGGTATGATTTTTTTAATGTGGGCAAAAAAATTTCCTTAAGCAATCTGAGAAAAAATATTTAAATTTCTCTGTCGCTCCAGTGGGTATTTGAAATTTCTTTAGCCAAAAGTTGGTTTAACGAAAGGCACAAGTAAGAGTCAATGTTTTTAGTTCTAGTATCTCTAGAAGTTTGGACAGCTATGCCAAGTCAAGTTTTGATTGAAATGCTCTCACCAGATCTATACTGAAAGTATCTACAAACATATTATATAAATGTTAAATGGAAAGATCACATCAATCTCACTGCAGAAAGAATAAGAAAACTTATCTATGTTTTCTTTAACATACGAAACGTTTTAAACAAGAAAACTATTAAAATTGTCTATTATGCATTAATTCAGTCCTTATTACAGTACGACATTATTGGGTGGGGAGGGGCCTTTAAGGTTTCCTTACAGCCCATAATTACAATTCAAAGAATAATTATAAAAATCATCCTCAGTAAACCAAACGACTTCTCTACTTTAGAGACATTTCGGGAATTTAATGTACCATCTATCACAGAATTGTATAAGAGAAACTCCTTATATCAAATTTATAAAGATTATTTTATCCAAAAAATTCACCCCTCAGATAGCATAAGCAATAGATTCAAAACTAATGGCTTAATAACAATCCCTAGGCTTAGAACGACCACGGCTCAGCATCACTACTTGTATTTAGGTGTGAGATGGTACAATATATTATTGTCCAAAAACAAAATTAGTTTAACCCATAGACATATGAATATGTATAGACCTGCCCTAAGTGATAAAAGCGTATTATTTCTCCCTTCTTAATTCTGGGTTCCATGGAACCGGCCGGGCTGGCGTATAGGTTCGCGTGAATCAAGAAAATGTGACGTCATCATTCTTGTGCGGACTAGCGTCGAGCTTTTATCGGTACATTTTACGAAATAACACGGCAAAAATGGTAACTTGTGCTATTAAAACATGTAAAAATAGAAGTGAAAAAGAGTATAAACCCAATTGTCGTATTACCTTCCATATGCAGGCATTATTTGTCATTATTTTAAGCTTATTCACATCATATAATATGATCAGTTTTAGACATGAAGCGGAAGCAACCGAAATTCCCGGTCCCGTCGTGTGCACGTTGCAGTTTACTGTGATAAGTAAATTATGAAACATTTGTAAAAGTGTCTTAACTAAACACGGTAACAAAATATTCGACTCTCAAAACAAGCGAACCTTTCTTCATTTTATATGGATTACACAAGTTTGTTCAAACCGGGCGAACAATTCGCGCTCCCACGTAAAAAGGTCTATTCATTCAAAAGCAGATTTTACTTTTAAGAGCTAAATGGTGATATTATAATGCGTGATGCCTATATACTGTCATATTGAAGGATTAACGAATCACATATCGTTACCGTTAACTCATCCCTCTCCGCCCCGCTACAGATGGTTATTACCCCTCTCCCTGATTCTCAAGTCTATGAATAATATGTCTATGGTTTAACCGTAACTTTGAAATATGAACAATTCAAAAAGCAAATTAAGTTTCTTGAAATTGGATAATGATACATTGTACCCTTAATTTACTCTTACTTTACACTTACTTAATCTGTACTATCAATGTTACAAGTATATATATATACTCGTATCTTGGTATTGTCTTTCAATAACATATTTTTTCCTAAATTGTATACCTATGTTAATAATGTTTGTATTTATTTCATAAGTCTTTGATTATTGTTTACATATTTAATTAGAACACTATTTTTTGCCTGTAAATACTCCTTCAATAAACACGAGCTCCTAGAGCTCAACTTATTGAGTAGTAGAATAATAATGAATAATTGTATAACTTTACATAATGTAATCACTTGTAATGTTAAATTTTTTACTTGTAAATAAATAAAAAAAATGTAATTATTTGGGAGCTCCGCGAAATCTTAGCCCACTAGATTGCTCCTATAAATTGATGGTAATTTCAGAAATTCCCACGTTAATAACAGTTCCCTATGTAGAGCTGTATATGCAATACTTCTTTCCACATTTGGACAAGCAGTCCCAATTATACAGCGTACATAAACTGCATTAATGAAGACAGTAAAAAAGTTAACTACTGGACAACAAATACATGGATGCAATGGGAAAAACAAAACTGCAAAGTATTTATTTGTTTCTGCCACTCGAGCGCTTTTTGCTACATTATGGCACTATTTCCAAAACCTCGGATTGCTTTGTTGCCAAAATGTGGCAAATAATTATTTTTTATTAAAACGACCATATAATATATTGTACGTTCAAAATATAACAAAATAAATATTCTCTAGGTTCTTTAACACTTTTTAATGTTAAAGATTTAATTATATTTTTTTTATAAATCCTACAAATATGTAATAATAGAAAAAAGATAGGTGAATTCATTGGCTATATAGAACTATAATCAGTTTGTATGTCTCCATATTCAAATTCAGAGGTATGATTTTTTTATGTGGACCGAAAAATTTCCTTTAGCAATCCGAGAAAAAATATTTTAAATGCTCTGTCGCTCAAGTAGTTACATTATAGTTTTTGATACTTTATTTTTAATTTTAAAATGATGATTGAACAAAAATTAAAATGGAAATTGGACAATTAAGACGGTAGTCTTCGCTTTTCGGCCCATTCAAAAAGGATGCCAGGGAAAAAACACTTTTCGACATCTAAAATTGCACAAAATGAATCTTTTTTTAATATTGCCTTTTAAAGGGTAAAAGCTACGTCTGTATGTTTTTAAAATTTCGATGCGTTTCTTAATAACGTAAACATTCACTGTCAAACATGTATAATTTATCGGAAAATAACTAATATAAATTAAGGTAAAGGTGCTGCTAATTTAATTCTCTTAAAGAATTACAAAATCATAAAAACATACCGTCATAGCTTCTTCTTTGGAAAACATGTTTTTGTTTTTAAATTACAATTTTGTGAAAGTTTGGGTGTAGAAAAATGTTTTCTCCCCAAACCTTTTTCGAACGATTTCCGTAGGTAAATATGAGCGTTGCCCCATTCGCACATTTCGCATGTATCGTAAGTGTGTATGAGCTTATTTCAGCGGGACAGAATTACAGATGCGTGCGTTCTGCGTGTCGTGCCAAGTCCAGCCTCATAAGCACTCAGGCGACGTATTATTATCAATTCTTTGCTAAAATCCAATCATTACATTTCTAAAAGCCTTAGAGCCAGCATCAATACAATGATGTCGACTATCGCAACAGTCATTGGATGCCCTCTACATCAAAGTGACATTGAATACGTTAGCAGAGTTAGTAAGCGTAATCGTAATCAAGACACGACTGACGGACGTCCAGGAAACATCATCGCCAGATTCACCTCTCGCAAGAAGAAGGATGAATTCATAGCAGCCATCAAGAGGAAAAAAGGAATGACTACCAAGGGCATCGGGATGGCCGGAGCTGAACAGAGGATCTTCGTCAATGACCATCTTACGAGGAAGAATAAATCCATACTGAGGTTCGCCAAAGGATTTAAAAACGAACACAAGTATCAGTTTTTATGGATAAGAAGCTCAAAAATCTACCTACGGAAGAACGAAACATCACCTCCCATACACGTATCTTGCGAATCGCAGCTAAAAAACCTTATATGATCACCATTCCCATGTTAAATCACCTATCTTGTAACTACTATTTTTCTCCTACATTTTTAAATATTTTTTTCAATATCACCCTTTTTACACTAACCCCACCTGCTGATAATTATTGCTCACTAATGATTTATATATCACACTCACACACTTTAATTGACAATTGTATGCTTTGCTTTGCTTTTCCCAGTGGACTTATGACTATCAACATAACTCTTGAATATAATATTCGTAAAGTATATTTTATAGAAACCGAATTTATCAATGTAATTAACAAAATTTCACAATGCTTGATTCTTTATTAATTTTTTATCAAAATGCTAGAGGTTTGCGCTCAAAAACGATAGAGTTTCATCAAAATATGCTGCTCAATAATTATGACCTGATCTTTATTACCGAAAGCTGGTTGGTTGATAGCATCCTAGATGAGGAATTATTTGATAATCGCTATTCTGTTTACAGAAATGATAGGGATAGCCATCGCACTGGTAAATCAACTGGCGGAGGCGTAATCATAGGTATTAAAAAGGAATTTTTTGTTACCCCCCGCTCTTGGAAATCAGACGCTGAAGATATTTGGATAACTGTCAATACATCAAGATCTAATCATCAATGTTATAACATCCACATGTGCTGCGTGTACTTGCCTAGCGTCGGTCCAAAATTAACATCTTTAGAAAGATTAGCATTATTTACTAGTCATACCAATATTATTTCTGACTTAACAATCCGTTTTCCCAATGACAAGTTTTTAATAATCGGCGACTATAACATGCCGAATATTGAATGGAATAGTCAACATACGTCAACTAACAGAGACCAATGTTCACTTGCGTTACTTAACTGCTTATGTTTTGCAAACTTAACTCAATTTAACCATTTACCTAACAAATATGGACGAATCTTGGACCTCGTTATCTGTAATACTCTAGCTAAAGTGTCGCTTGCCGATCACCCTTTAGTTAAAGAGGATGCTCATCATAAATCATTGATTGTAGAACTAGACTTCCCATCCACTAATGCAACCCTCTCAACTCCTCGAACAATAAAATTATTCCATAAAGCAGATTATGCCGAAATCAACGAGAGACTGAAAGAGACTGACTGGTCTACTGTTATAAATGCAACGGATGTAAACACAGCACTAAGTTCGTTTTATGTTATAATTGAACAAATTATCAATGCGTTTATTCCCAAGAAAGTCGTAAAATCTGGTAAATATCCTCTATGGTACACAGCAGCCTTAATAAATATAACAAACGAAAAATTGAAGTTCTTTAGAGCATGGAAGCGTCATCGGAACCCTCTCGATTATCTCTCATTTTCTTTGCTCCGAAAAAGGCAAAAAACGGTTGCTTCAGCGGCTTACAAAACCTATATTTCTACGATAGAATCCGGTATACAGCATAATGTTAAAAAAATATGGTCCTATGTCAATTCTCAAAGAAAATCTCCTACCATCCCCGATCATATGATTTACGGTGAAAAAACTGCTAAGGACAGTAAAGGAGTAGCTGATTTATTTTCTGAATATTTTGGATCTGTATTTTCGAATGTTCAACCTACTCATACAAGCAATACCAGTGATTGTTCAAATTCAAATAGCGTAATTAACTCAATTGAGATCAATGAAGACATCACCTTCAAATACCTTAAGTCCATTGATATCAAAAAGGGACCAGGGAATGATCAACTTCCAGGGATATTTATAAATTATTGTAGTAAACAATTGACTCCTCCCATTTTTGCTATTTTCAAACTATCGCTATCTGAAGGAACATTTCCCGAAAAGTGGAAAACAGCCTTAATTACCCCAATCTTTAAAAATGGCAGTAAAAATGATGTATCCAATTATCGACCTATATCCAAACTACCGATTCTAAGTAAAGTACTGGAAAAAATTGTTTATGATCAATTATATTCTACTATCTCACCTTCACTCTTAAGTAATCAACACGGCTTCATGAAAAATCGCTCCACAACCTCAAATCTTGCATTTTTTATAAATTTTCTTCATGCTCAAATGGATATGCGATGCCAAGTAGATGCCATCTATACGGACTATTCCAAAGCATTCGACCGTGTTAACCATTATATTCTTTTACAGAAGTTATTAGGTCTAGGAATTCACGGTGATCTCTATAGATGGATCGCATCATATATTAGTAATCGGCACCAAATTACGGTTGTCAATGGCTTCACATCCTGCTTAATGGAAATCGTCTCAGGTGTGCCCCAGGGGTCGCATCTCGGACCACTCCTATTTAATATTTACATAAATGATATTTATGTATGCTTTAAAAATAGTCATTTTGTGTTATACGCGGATGACATGAAAATTTTTAAACCTGTACAGTCTTTATCCGATTGTATGGAATTACAAAGCGATCTTGATAATTTGTGCATATACTGTGAATCAAACTTATTGTCCTTAAACATTTCTAAATGTCATTCTATTACGTTTACTAGAAATAAAAATAAAATCAACTATCATTACAACTTGAATGATAAACCTTTACAATCTATGTCTATATGTAAAGATCTAGGTGTTTACTTAGACAGCAAATTAATTTTTGATAAGCATATCGAAAAAATTATCACAAAATCCTACAAGATGCTAGGTTTTTTATTAAGAATATGTAAAGCTTTCAAAAGTGCTAAGACACTAGAAATGTTGTTTTGTTCATTAGTCAGAAGTCCACTGGAGTACGCGTCCACAATATGGAATCCTCAATATAAGGTATACATAGATTTATTAGAAAATATACAAAATAAATTTTCGAAACATTTACTTTTAAAATACAACAAAACTACAAATAATATGTTAACACTACAAAAAAGACGCACATTGTCGGATCTATTGTTTCTGTATAACCTGCTTAATAATAATATTGATAGTCCCGAATTACTATCCGTCATTGGTTTAAATGCTCCAATGAGGCGTACCAGGCACACTTCTCTTCTTCATATAGAAGCCCACAACACCAATGCAGCAAATAACTCACCAATCACTCGCGCAATCACAACCTATACCCATTATGAAAAATTATTACAATTAGACATTTTTCACGATTCATTGCGAACATACAAAACAAAATTATTAAATTTCTTATCATTTTATTAAACTTTAGTGAGCAAATAATTTTTGATTTTAAAATGTAAAATTTTCTCCACCCATACTCTTTCATTTATGTTTTATTAGTCAACCAATGTTTGATTCTTTTCATTAGTTTCATCATAATATAGTTTTAAAACCCAGGCGAAATTACCTATTGATATTTTACAGATTTACGTAATAGGTACAAAACCATGTAATTTATTTAAAATACCTTACAACTTATATTTAATGTACTGTGTAAATCTTATAAACAAATAAATAAATAAATAAAAATCTATAATCATTCCATCGTTATTGCAAGTTTATCTGAACTATTTTTACACAATTAACCAATATACCAGTAATATAACACAAATTATTCGTTCCGAGTATAACCTCCAACATTACTGTGCGATTTGGAAGATGAAATAAGTTATATAAAGATCTCGATTTACGATTCACTCCAGACCTCAAGAAACGCAATAACTTTATCGACCTTCAATTCATATTAATTTTAGTTGAAACAAATTTTTAGCTGACTGAAAACACTATATTTTTGACAAGTTTCACAAAATACATCAATATCTACGTATTATAATATATAGATACAATACGTCATGCTACACATATCCCATTGTTATTAGCACCAGCGTGGCGCGTTACACGACTATTTGCATTTACATGTGTTATCCGTGTACACTATTTGTTTTAGGGGGTTTCTCACCATCCTCCCAATAGCTTATGTACACTAATAACGAATATTTTCGATTTACAATTTACGGTTTATTTATTTATTAAGTTGGAGTTTATAATTCGGTACTCAAACCTATGAATAGTGGCTATATATTGGATAAGTTGGCCGAGTTTTCTAACCACTGCAAGTATTTTATTTTTATTTTTAATAATTTTCGTTATTAGGGTAGATAAGCTATTGGGAGGATGGTGAGAAACCCCCTTAATGTAAAAACTAATGACACAAGATGTGTAACATCTTACGTTAAGATGGTATTACCAGAGAATACCGGAAAATGGTCATTTTTAAATCAAATTCTAGACGTATTGTCTCTTTTTTAAGAAAAAAACATAAATTGTTTTTAACTGAGTTTATTTTTAATATACTAAGCATGGGTCGGCAACCTTTTGTTGTTAAAGGGCCAAATATTTTTCATGGGGATCAGTGCGGGCCGCACTTGCAGTAGGTATACATACAATATTTATGTATGTATACCTGGGGGGGGGGTACTAACTTTCGGCGGGACCAACTGTCAGGAGCCTATCGGGGATCAAGTGTCAAGAGGTTAAGTGTCCGGTGATCAAGTGTTGGTGGATCAACTGTCGGATCTCCGGGAAGGAGATGGGAAAGGAGAGAGGGTTGGAAAGTGGCTTTGATTAATCACGCCGACGTGGGTGGGTAGTTAGCGCAGCGCGAGCGAACGAGTAGTGTTACTGGCGGTCGACAACGGAATGATGCGAGGCGCGTGTGGCGTTCTTGCCTTCCTTCTCTTTCGCCCCGCTCCCCCTTCGCTCCAACTTCACTATCCCTTCGCTCCCTTTCTCGCTTCCTTTCACTCGATTGTGTATAATATCGTCCGTCATGTGCGTTGCGGTGAGAATCTCGCGGGCCGCACCAAGATGTCTCGCGGGCCGCAGGTTGCCGACCCATGTACTAAGGTATACCGTTGGTCGTTGGCAGATTTGTTCAATTTTCAAACGACATATTGTATTATGCAACACAAATTTCAAATCATATACCTAATCATACAACAAAACAAGTCAATACATTATAATCTAGTAAACACATTTATCAGAATTTTAATTTTAGTTAAATTAAAATCATAAAAAAATAAATCCGAGAACGTGTTTTGTGACGAAAATGCATAGTTGTTCTATTTATTTAAGGTCAAACTAAAACATATATTTTGTTTAGACATTATTAAAAAATCATAATTACTAATGACCAAAAAAAACGTACAAGAAGTACACGATATTTAATAATTTATAATCGTGCATTTTGAGCATTTTATTGCTTACTTGAATGTAGGTATATATTAAAGCAAGTTTTTAATGAAATAAATCGACATTAAATTTTTAATTTATAAAATTTGATACGGGGAGTTTCTCATCGAAACCTTCCTGTACAGTTGCAAGCATTTTTAAACTTTTATACTCAGCTGCTAGTCAATGGCTCTTAACTGGAAATTATGAATTATTACAGGTAACGTAGGTATGTTAAATATTGACATATTACATCGCGTTGTGTTAATTAATAACTGAATTTGTAATTTCTGTTTGCTGTATTGTGTTCTCACGATGCATTCAAAGTAACTAAAATATGCTAACGTATCACTATCGCAATATCTGGTACTTGTCTTACTCGTAAGCGCCAGAATCAGACAATTATTATCGAAGAGGTAGACGCTATCAGCATCGTCCTGTTGACACCACCATTCCATTCGAAACGTCGCTTGAAATGGCTTTAGCCATTTTTAGTGAACAGATAAGTATAACCAAATACTTCTAAACTATCCTCTTACAAATCTACTCCCCCTCCGTACTCTCTTTTAGCTCTCATTTATTGGGGTTGCCATAATCCCGCTGACTCTTTTGCTGTTAAGATCTTAAACAAATTATGAAACCGAACAAGGACTCAACTTCCTTATTAATAAGCAAAGACTAAAGAAACACTAAAAAATAAATTTAAAGACGGTGGAATCACACAACTTGTTTTATTTACATTTTAAAATCGAGCTATTAAAATGTAATTTTTTATTGAAATACCCTATAATCACAAACACAAGTAAATTGGAAGAATATGTATTGCAAATGCAAATCAAGACAGAAAATCGTACCAATTTATAGTGCAAGAGCATGAAACCAAATAAATTCACATATTAATTTTAACTGCGTACACCATTAGCCATTTTCGCAAGGTTTGCAATCTTCTGCAAGTAGGTACTGGTCATAGTGCCTATCTATTGTTAGACAAAGAAATGATAGTGCGTCTGCTGGGAGCACAGAACTCAATGAGAGGTCTCAGTTTGCTGGGAACTTGTATTACAACAGATGATCTCGTTTGAGGAACAATTATTGATGTAAGAGTTTTTTGTCTTCTGGACTGTCATTTCATTGATCCGGATTTCTTCGTTGTACTTTTTGTAACAGGTAACATGATTTTGAACATGAAAAAATGCAGGCAATTTGAAAATCAGTGCTCGTTGGAAACATGGACACTTAGATCCAGCGAAATAAAGCGGATAGACACCCATTAAATGTGGTGCTGGAGAAAAATGCCCAGGATTCCATGGACAGCCAAACGCAGAAATTTGTCCATTCTGGAAGAGCTAGGCAGCCACAATAGGCTCTCAACTATCTGCCTACAATGTTTTTAAAGATACTTTGGACACGTTGCTCATCAAACTGAGGACTCCAACTTGGAGAAACTCAAGATCACCGGCAAAGTAGAAGAAAGAAGAAGCGGAGTAAGGTAACCAATGCGCTGAAATGCAATTTTTTAGAGCACAGGCGTCAGCTATGAATTATATCCTTGTTCTACAGTTACCTATTGCTATCACCGCTGCATAGTCGGGGAACACGACAAACGCATGCCCAATAATAAGATTGTACATAGTTGACACTCATGATATGACGCTATGTCAGATTCATGTCACTCATGATTCGCTAATATTATCTTCATTAATTAAAATATTATATTATCTGTAAACTTCGTCATCATAAATTCATTGTTTCATTATCTGTATACTTCATTACTAAATATCAATTATTATTTTATCTGTAAACTTCATTGTCATAAATTCATTGTTATATTATCTGCAAACTTCATTACTATCAATTATTATTTTTTCCGTAAACTTCATTACCATCAATTATTATTTTATCTGTAAACTTCATTGACGTAAATTCACTGTTATATTATCAGTAAACTTCATTGTCATCAATGATTACATTATATGTAAACTTAATTATTATAAATACATAGCTATATAATATCTGTAAACTTAATATCTATTAACTTAATTATTATAAATTCATTGCTGCGTTAACTGTAAACTTCAATATCATCAATTATTATATATACTTCACCACCATAAATTATATTATCTGTGAACTTCACCCACCATAACAAGGGGCCATCCCTAGCATGGCGGATGAAATAACACACTATCTATACAATGTACAAAATTGATTTAATAAATAAATAAATAAAACATCAAAACACCATCACAATATGAGAATGGTTACGATTGGAACGATTTGACGGCCTTTGTGTTTTCTCCCTTCTATTCCTATATTTTCATTCTTTCCTCTTCTCGAGAAGACCCCCACACTTTGGAGGCGGGTATGGATACTGCCACCCCGGAAACCATTTTATTGGAGAACCAACACCTCTGCCATCGGCAACCCCAAATGGTACGCTACATTTGGTGACTTAGCAGAGGTGCCTGGGTTCATGGTGTGAGGTTTTTCCGGGACACAAAATGCATGGCAGGCCGGATAGAGAGAGACTGGTTGAGGGAGACCTAACGTACCTCTCCATCTGGACTCTCTCGACCCATCGCCTTGCACCGCAGTGTGAGGGATGGTATCATTCATACATCTCTCCTGGACACACTGACACTCCAGATTCCTACCCATCCATCATACATTTTTCCTTCCCAGAACTTCCTCTCCTTTCATTTCTAAAAAGACTCTTCACACAGAATCTCCTTAGATGACACAGTTCCTGAGGGAAATTATTTTCTTCAGGGCCTCCTGAGTGAAGTTATTGCAAAAAAAACGCAGCATGACATAGGCCCTGAGATAAATTATGTTTCTCTGGGTCTCCCATGTGGAATTAATGTAAAGAATACTTTTAAGCCGCAGCGAGCTACGCAATAAATACATACTGATGCTTTTCACAATAATCACACCTCACGCCCAATATAACATACTGCGAAACGTGATACACAGAACAGGCAGATACCTACCAACTCCTCTGGGGCCTGATCCCAAGGTCCGGGATCTCTTGTGATGTGTTGCAATATGATTTATAATCTGCCGAGGAATCAGAGTAGGTACTACTTGGTGTGAAAGGAATGGATAACCGGCTGCTTGCGAGCGATTTAATGTTTTACGCAGATTATCTCAGGTTTAGAGAAATAAACTGACACAAAACTCAACCAGTACTGTGTTTAATATGATAAAACATCTCGTAAATGTGTGATGTGATTAAACATCAGGAGCGGTCCCTTCATACATAATGTGGATGCTGCGCTTCCCTTCCTTTCAAGGCTTATAATAATGTACGAATTAAAAAAAACATTTGAACTTATTTTTTTCTAGCCGTAAATAGCAATCGATTCCGCCCCAATCTCAGAGACTAACAACAACAAAACGCGGCGCGCGGTGCGAGTCGGAATATTACATCTACAAAATATAATAACATTCCAATGCATACCAATACCAGAAATAGTGGATTCTTTGCTTCGTTCCGTATCCATGAAGTTATAAGAAGTTTGATTTTCGCGCGTGCGCATTGAGCCCTGCGTGCCTAAGCTTGCTTGATGCCGGATACGTTTTCGATAAGAGCATCTAACAGCATACAGAATACCATAGCCGAAGCGGATTGCTTGCGTGATCATTTTTGACAGTTTGGCTTAATTAACTGAAACCGATTGATGCGTTGAATATCTTCCAAATACATATTTAATTAATTTAATTTTGGAACTGTAATAATTGATGTACAGCGTAAAGGATTTAGAGAGCTAATCTGACATAGGTACTATTTTTATTAGTAATTACATCTTGTTCGTGGTATCATCTGTAGGTTTTTATATTTGGTAGTAAGTATACACTTCAGCATCCCTTTAACAAAAAGTCACCGGCCACCACTGTTAAACATCTGTCCCTATAATGAACAGTGTAACGCTTTCCGAAAGGTTGTATAAAGAAGGAGGTAGCGCAATACGGCATAATAACCGAAAAATAAATCATGATAGTACTTTTGGCCGTGAAAACATCAAATCATATCATTTGTTAACTTATTTGCCAGTTGGGAACCGCTCAAATGCATTGTGACGTCACCATGCGTCTGTACGAAACTATTGGCTTTTCATAAATAAAATAAAAAAATATTCACTATACAAAAAGCCCCGAGGAAAAAAAATCTCTCCGGACCTACGTCATCTTTGGGGATGCTGTGAGGAGGGTCTGTTCAGGGAAAGGAAGGACAGTAAGTTCTGGGAGGCGAAACATATGAGGGGGATCTAGGCGTCAATGTATCCAGGAGTGACGAACATATGAATCCATCCCTCTCACTGCGGTACAAGGCGATGGGTCGAGAGAGTCCAGCTGGAGAGCTCTAGTTTTTCCTTTTTCCAGTTGATTTCTCCCCCCACTCCTTACTAATCCCTAGACACACCTCCACCCCCACTTCAACAACTTATAATACATGTTCACACATTATAATTTTGTTATATTAAGATACTTTACGTTTGCCCACGAAGAAGGAATGGTTTTTTGAAACCGGTCGGCGTTAATGTAAAAAAATACAGTGATTTAAAACCAAGAAATACTCTGGAAGCGAAGAATGCAGCGTTTTCACGAAAGCTACCTTATATTGGCAGCTCGTACGCCAAAAGCAGACCTTTTATCATCAGCGACGCGATTCATTCCGTTACCGATTGCCGTCGACTCAACGCTCGCGAATTGCTCCAGTGTTCGCTTCCCACTTTCTCATAAAATAATATCTTACACAAATATAAATTACTAGCCGACCCACCCACGCGTTGTTGTGGCTAACCATACACAACGCCATCTACTGAATGATTGCCTAATCTAGATAACCAAGTGTCGTGTCAATAAATTAACTCACACCGCCATCTGTCAGAAACTTGTGGAACTTACAAATAATTTCAAATCATTTTCCCATAACAAACATTTAATTCGCAATTATAAATATTGGGGTCAATAATTCACATAAAAACTATCCTATCTTTTAAGTTGGACCAAATTACACACAGTAATCCAAATTTCATCAAAATCGGTTAAGTAGTTTCGGTGTTTATCTTGGACGAACATCGTGACGCGAGATTTATATATATACCTAAAAATGTGGTTGAATATTATTACAAGGTTGACAATTCCTCCTCTATCTTCCATCTCACGCTTACCATCCTCCACTAAGCCATACCGATCTAATTACAACATATTTGTTTCTTTGTTGCGTGTAATTTTCACACCACGATCTTCAACAATTCTATTTCCATTAATTCCACATTTTTCCATCTCCTGCGAACCGCAAGTCAAATAATTATAACATTTGGAATTTTAATTGTTGGATGTGTTAGTAAAAGCTTGTAGTAACATTTTAAGTTAAACGAAGGTTTAATGGGTTTTCTGGTAATCGGTTCTCAGCATTTGAAGGCAGCGAGATATATTATTATTTACAATAAAATATATAAATTTGTTTTAGACCAATTATAATTAAAGTGGTCTAAAACAAATTTATATATTTTATTGTAAATTATGGCGAGCCACAAAGTTATTGCTTATTACAAACATGTTTTGACGACCGTCCGTGGTCGAGTGGTAAGACACTTGACTCCCAATCGGAAGGTTGCGGGTTCGAACCCGGCGTGCGCAAATAAATTTTATTTGATTAATTTGTGTTACTTCACAATTAATTAATAAAAATAATATATATTATATTTGCGGCACGTTCCAGAGTGGAAGATACTCTCAGTATCGCCCTGGTGTAAGACCACCATTCAGAATTGAAACGTTGCTTAATAATGGCTCTAGCCGTGTTTAGTGACTAGATCTGAATAGCCAGGTACTTTCCCACCTTCCTCTTCCCCATCTCCTTCCCTTCCTCTCTTACTTTCAGCCTCACAACATACTCCAATTGGGAATGCCATAGTCTCACTGGCTCCAGAAGGGAGCAGTTGGGACTCTTGTGAGGTTTCACTATAAAAATAAAAATAAAAATATTATATCTTCAATCTTTGCAAACTCACTTTGTGGCATCATTAATTTAAACAACCTGATTATCTTTTGTTGATTTTTTAAATATCTTTTAATAACAACATAATGTATCTTATGTTAACATATTCTAAAATAATTTTTATATTTCATTTTATATAATTGTTTTCATGATATCACCACTCTCTGTACTATTTTTGTTTATTGTTCTTTTTGTCTATACTTGTTTGTTTCTTTTGTTATTTTTATTCTTGTTATTATCCTGACGAAGAAACCATCGGTTTTGGAACATGCAGATATTATAACATTGATTATAGTGGTTTATACAAAAGTAATTTGTTTCATTAAGATTTATTATTGTTTATTATAATAATAAGTTATTTCATATTTCTATAGAACGAAGAGATATTTCTATGGAATGAAGAGATATTTCTATAGAACGAAGAGATATTTCTATAGAATTATGAGATATTTCAATAGAATGAAGAGATATTTCTATAGAATGAAGAGATATTTCTATTGAACAAAGAGATATTTCTATAGAATGAAGAGATATTTTCTTGCAATCTTAATCTTCTTCTTACATTATGATGTTTACTTACATATTTCTTAGAGATGCGAATAGTAAATTTTGTGAAAAATTTTCGCATTACAAAAAATAGTTGATATTTAGTACAAACTTATAATTCAAGACAGTGGTATGGGTACCGCCGCCCCGGGATCCATTTATTTGTCAAATTTAAAGGTTATACTCGGAATAAAACATTTTTGTTAAATTACTGGTAGGTATATTGTTTAAGAGCCATTGACCAGCGGCTGATAATAAAAGTTTAAAAATGCTTGCAACTGTACAGGGAGGTTCCATTGAGAATTATCGATTATTCTCCGTATCAATTTTTTTAATTAAAAATTTAAATCGATTCATTTCACTAAAAACTTGCTTTTATATATACCTACATTCAAGTCAGCAATAAAAATACTCAAAACGCATGATGATAAATTATAAAGTATTATTTGATCTTGTATTTATGTTTTCAATAATTTCTAAACAAAATAAGTGTGTAAAAAAATCTGAAATATTTTAGATTTTAAGACCTTAAATAAAATTAAAGAAACTGAGGCATTTTTGTCACAAAACACGTTCTCGGAATTATTTTTTAATGATTTTAATTTAACTAAAATTAAAATTCGGAAAAATGCAAACGACCAACGGTATAACCTTAGTATATTAAAGATTAACTTAGTTTTTCTAAATTTACAACTGCGGTTACCAGATAAATTAACAATATTTCAAAATCAATTTTTTTTTTGTAAAAAAAAAGTTATCAAAAAAGGAGAAATTTCCGGTGTTCTCCTCAATATAGTTCTAAAATTAAGTTGCAATTAAGGTGACATGATTTTAAAAGCTGACTGTAAGGATTTTAGAAAATAAATTATACAGTTTTTGCAAAGAATTGATTACAATAGTTTCGAAATGAGTTGACACTTTTTGCCTCTTGTGAAAGCATAGTCAAAATTAAAATAAAATGCGACACAGATGGTAAATTGTAAGTAAAGGAGCCTATAGAGGGAAATGAATCAAGTTGAATTTGAATATAACACAGGGACATCCCTAGCATGGCGGGCGAAATAACACAATATGTACACTATGTATAAAATTCTTTAATAAATAAATAAAATAAAATAATAAAATAAATATAAAATGACAGATTGAAAATTAAGTTAAATATTTCAAATATAACGACAAAACATTCAACACTCCTTACATTACTTTCTTTAATCGTTTGCTTAACATATCCTAACCGTCTAAGCGTCCCAATCAATAGGCGTTATTCCCAATCCCACTGATCAACTGTTGAGCCGAATTTTTAGCTCAACACTCTTCAAATGCACAAATACGCTCTTCCCAATGCAACTCTCCGACCAACAAGCGAATCGAGCGTTACTAATCAAATTACTTAACTGATCGGAGACTCGGATTGATTGATCGAAAAGTTGGGAACAACGGCCGTTTATCTTAACCATCAGGTACTCTTACATCAGTCTTGAATTTTTATCTGGATTTCCACAGTGTTAACACGGCTATACATGGTTTTGTAAGAATTTCATCTCAACATAATTCAGTCTACTTTCATCCTTCCTCTACCAGTTCTATCCCTCACTGCCATACATCAGGGTTGGTATCAGTTCTCCGTTGTGGACTATTGGCTTCGCTTCTTTGGATATTTTTATGCTGGGGTCAATATTATGAAAAATTATATCACAATACACTACCGCTCAAGACGTTACTGAAGGTTCCTCCCAAATGAATCAGATTTACTTCGAGTGATATATTTAAAATCGTGGACTTTTCTCAGAGAAATTTAAAGTGTGAAATCGTGCTTGGAATGAAATATTTAATGTCTTAATTATGTTTATAATTTTGTTTGTATCCTTATGTAACCAGGGTAGAGATTTAGGTGGCGGAGGATGTAGTGTATTGGACTAGCAGGTTAAGCAAGTTAGCCACAGATGGCAGGAGTTATTTAGCTTCGACTGGTTTCCGTCAGATGGCGGGATTATAGAGTTGTCGAGAGGATCAAGTGGATAAAGCAAACAAAACACATGTCTTACAGATAATTCATCACTTATTCCAAGACCGTAACCATTCCGAATATTATTAAACATTACATCTTCCTACTCGTTCTTCTTATCAAATTTTCATTGCTTTCAATGAACAAACTATAGTACTGTGATGGCTTCAACACTACGATCGAAAGAAAAAAAAAAGCATCTTCTTTATCGGAAGAGCTCATACAAATTTTTCCCACCTAAACGAAATTTCAAATCGACTACACTAGCGACCGCTATTGAAAAGGACAGAAAAATCACAATCTGAGAAGGGCTGAGGTAAATAAAGGTGATGACATAATGAAGGGCTCGAAGTTTTCAAATCGATACCACGTTTAAAATTTATCAATATTGAATGTAAGCCGACACTTCAGACCGTCCATAAATTTAAAATCCTAGAGCGTGTCGAAGAGAGTTTGTTTAGTAACAAAAAAAACTTACATGGTTTTGAGGAATAAATGGGGTAATTAAGCCCAAATTACCACTACAGAATACAGACGGAGTATTGATAAAACCAATTAAAATTAACGACGTATACAATCTATGAATTAGTGCTATAGATCGAGATTTTTCGAAAGGTAAACAAAACACTCAGATTAAAAGTAAATAAGATTTTTACTTTTGGATACACAAAAAAATGAAGCCAAACAGGTACGTACTAGACCATAGAGCTATTTGGAACGCATTAAGAAAATGAATTTTGAATTAATAAGGTGATATTAGTTATTACCAGACAAAGTTTTACGAATATTATATCTGATCATGAAAAGGGACGAAGGATAAAAAATAGTTGTAAACATCTGCAAGGAATGTGGTGAATCAAGTAAATGACAGAAGCAATTTCATGCTACCATGAGAATTAAGCCGGAATACTACTGAATTCAATTTTACCCGCCGCAAATTTTAAACAAAAATAAATGGGAGAGTGCGAGAGTGATAATTATTTCAGATGTAAAGTCACAATTAGCCGAGGAAATTTACCGATTATTAAGGAAAGACCGATTGCAGAATTCTAGAAAAAGTTTAAAGCAAAATTGCATCAAAAGGGTGAGTTACACTTATCGGCGGCCAGATAATGAAATAATTAAAATGGACATATTTAATTTTGGAGAGAGAGAGTCATGAAAAATAACATATCAATGAAAGTTGAAATAGTCTGAACTCTCAATTATAAAACGCCCTAACGAAAGACGAGATGTACGTCCTGAGTCCACGCCTGGCACCTTTTTTTGGACAAGATATTCGAAGGGCTGGATACCATGTGGCGGTAGGCAGTAAGAGTCGAGGGTCGAGGATCGAAGGAAGACGAGGCTATAGAGTGCTAGCAGTGATAAGATCGTTCGTATTTAACAAAACAATTGATCAAATATTATAAAAACGAGTGATAAGACATAATCCACCGAAGAATTAAAAAAGTCGTGATAAACAGTGACAAGTGTTTGTTAATGTTGGGAGAAAATATCCATCGTAATATTAAAGAATTTTTAAGGTTGTGACTTCGTGAGAAGCAATAGTTCGTGTACATAAATTAATTATTCGGCTTGTTAAAATACTCTATTGAAAATTAGCTGCAGTGAATGACAGTGCGCCGCGGGTGAATTAATTAAATAATAAAATTAATTTGAATTATCAAAACCAAAATAATAACCAAAGTGAATGAAATACTCAGCTTCTGTGAGTTAATAATAACATAACTTTGTGTTTTAAAAATAGAAGGAAGTGCATCGCGTGAATTTTGATTTGAAATATAAAATTAGTCTAGTCAATAATAACGTACAAATATCATTTTCAAACTTGTACACACAAAATAATAATATCAAAACAACATCAAAATAAATAACCTACATACAAATGTCACCTTCGATCTTCCGCGAAAATAATAATGATGCCAACATACCTACGCGCTTGTAGTTGCTTCAATATATCATATAATCAAGATAATACAAATATTCAAAATAATATCAACAAATACCTACGTATAAATGTCATCTTCGATAATATTGTTAACAAATAATAATTAATAACCTACGTATTTTCTTAAACTCAAATAAAAGTGTGACATAGAGTCATGGGTGTTACTACTTCTGGGGACTAAATTACCGAATCATAGTGACAGGAAGGTTTTTTACTTTTAATATTTTCCCCACATGTACGTAATCAGGCTTCGTTCAGGTGAGTGAAAGAAACATTTTAATTAAATTACAGGTCGTACATGGTCCCGATACCTGAGAGGATCTGCCAATCTACAAAACCAATGATAAAAGAAGTTATGTTCCAGGATATAATTGTGTTTTAAATATTATTCTCAATGTGTAATTACGAGATTTGTCCCAAATTAAATCTATTATCAATGTGGGTTCAACGAACTTATATTTTTTGCGTGCTAGAAAGGACGAGACGAATGCGTATAAAAAAGGATCCCGGCCATAAATCGTAGCCGTACAGTCATCCAAATTAGAAGGTTTTTTCTGAGGTATGCCGAGCCAAAGTGGAGTGACGGAAGCATCCATACCATACTGGATGTTGGTCCAAAAATGAAATTTGGAGAATTGAATTTAAACATTATAATTGTTTACTAACAACAATATTATCATGTCAAATTTCTTTCAGGCTTCCTTACAAAATATGAAATCAACATTATTTCGGTAATGTTTTCTCAATCAGACCCTTCCAAAATCCCGCTTGACCTGCGAAATATAGACTTCACGATTGGGGAATGCAATAGCGTTCACTGAAATTATATCCCCACAAGATATGAGACAAAGAGGGCTTTTTTTCTTACGCTATCATGCGATAGGGGATGTCAACGTAAACTTAGCATTCACGCGGGGTACTGGAAGTTAATCCCTTTCGCGGGGTCATGCAGAGTGAAAAGGCATGAAAGACAGAATAAAAAGAAAATGCCACTTGGAATGGTAGGGTATGATTCGCTGACGGAGGCGTTTCGACCGAAGGTATCCCAAGTTTTGCGAAGTTATGTGGAGGGGACGTCGGCGTGGTATTCCGTGAGAATAAGTCTGTAGCACTATTGCATACTACCAGTAGTGTCGACCTGAAAGCAAACATAGTTTTTACAAGGTAGAAGTTATGTCAGCTCTTGGAGGCGAGGAACGCAAGCCAATGATTATCCTCGTAGGAGACGAAAGGATCATCTCAAACGGCTCCGTACGCACTCAACGCGAGTAGAGTCATGATAAGGGAAGAAATGGACATACCCCTTCTAGAATCAGTCGAGTTAAAATCAAATCTGGAGGATAGGAAGTCGGGATAATACTGGAAGTGACATGAGGACTCTGCGCGCTTTCATCTGGCGTGAAGGGACCCTTTCGTAGCAATGAAGTTCATGCAAGAGAACAAAATCAGGACTTAAGGACCATCCTAGCAAACGTAATGATTGAGTCTTTGTCCGGAATGTTGGTCACCAGTATCTATTTGGTTAGAGGAGGAGCCGACTTATTCAGGAAACAACATTCCCCAGATCCTCCTATCATCCATCCTTCCCCTTCCTCTTCCCCAGTACATGTAGTGTTTACTAATAACAATTATAACTTGACCATTTAGGTGCAGTACGACGACATTGAGAGCTTCGCAAGGATCCTGGCATGCATGTCATAATTCACACTGTCCATGTCATGTTAATATAATCCAATGTAAATATAGACAGAAAAAAATCGGGTAAGAAAACTACGACTTTGAATTTTATAAACCGGCTGACAATTCACTGTAGGATTAGCGTCAATGACACTCCGTTCAAGTTGAGAAAAGGCGGGTAATACGAGTATAGGTTTGAAAATAAAATAAAACAATCTAAAAAACGGGGTCAGTTTATCAAACGAGATTCTTTCACACTTTACTCCAAAAGAATCTGAGGTTACCACACACTACATTATTTCCTCTACATGTGTATGTGTATTAATTTACACATGCAAATGTAATTACCGAATCAAAAAATCACACAACGGGGTAAATAGGAATAATGTGCAATAAAATCTTAAATCTTATTTACTGTGAGAAAATCGCAGGGGTTTAAGGAAAAGTTAGGTGTAGCTAGATGCAAGGGTATATTGATCGAAGGCCAAAAGATAAGGGTAGCGTAGCCAGTAGATCCCGACAGCTAATGTTAAAGGGAAAGAATAGAAAAACCAAGGATAGACGACTACGGATCAGTACAACGGGTGCCGGGTAGCCCCACAGGTACATTACAGGAGGTCCCGAGACCCATAGAAGTTAGTAAGGCTAGGGGTAGGTTCACTACAGTACACACCATACTTTAATTCCGACCTGAACTTAAAACAATCCATTGTCTCGCAAGTACGGTAACTTTCCTGACTTTACAATTATAGTAAGCGAAAGAGAAAGATGCATAAAAACATACCCGCGCCAGAGAAAGGCGTAGGCGAAAAGGCATGACTAAAAACTCGCCTATTGCGATGATTTCTATATCAATTAAGAGTGTTTTACTAGAGAATACCGGAAACTAGTCATTTATAAATCAAATTCTAGTTGTATTGACTCTTTTTTATATAAAAAAAAATATATTGATTTTGAAAGATTGTTATTTTATCTGGTACACGCAGTTTAAAATTTTGAAAAACTAAGTTTATTTATAATATACTAAGGTTATACTGTTGGTCGTTAGCAGATTTGTTCAATTTTCAAACGATAGATTCTATTAAACAACACAAATTTCAAATCATATAATCATACAACAAAATAAATCAATATATAATCTAGTCAACACAGTTTTCAAAATTTAAATTTAAGACAAATTAAAATCATTAAAAAATTTTTGTGATAAAAATACCTCAGTTTTTCTATTTATTTAAGGTCTTACCAACTAAAATATTTCAGTTTTTTTTTACACACTTATTTTGTTTAGACATTATTGAAAAATTATAAATTTTTTGATCAAAAATTTATTTTAGGAAGTATATAATTTTCATTCATTTACCATCTCCCGTTTGATCATTTTTATAGCAGTTCGAGACATAAATTCTCGCGGTTCATTAGCCGCCGAGACGCGGCCGTGCACAGTTGTCTGTTCACGCTTCTCATTTTGACAACATATTGCAATAAATTTAAAACTAATACCGTTCAGCTTCATGGTTGTAAAAACATCCGCGCGCAGAGCTATTACCGGTTAAAATTTGGCGTATACTATATAACTCAATGGTTACTTCATGCCACGTATTAGACCAAAAATGTACCTACATGTTATAAGTGATGACAAGACGTAAAATACAGCCTTCAAAGTCAAACTTATTTTTTTATTATGTGTAGACTGTTCTGCTGATCTGAATACAAAATATCTTATCTATTTAGTCATGTCATAACAATATATCTCTTCAGAACAAGAAAGGTCAACGATGTTTGTTTGACCTTGTGACGGACACGTCTCAGAGAGATCCAATTCTAATGCTTCTCGCCCAAATACAGTGCCTTATTTTGAAAATTATATTAATTATATGTCTGTGGCCGGGAACCATAATAGTATGATAGGCACACACAAAAAATTAATAAAGTTACATTTTATTGTAGAATGAATAACTTATTAAAAATTTTTTTTAAATTTGTTATTTAAAAACATTTTTTTCCTCCATTTTTTTTCCATCTGATCCATTTGTAAAGGATAAATAAAAGATTTTAAATATATATTTTTTGAAAGTAATGTTTTCAATTTTTATATTAAGTGATATACCTATTAGAATAAGTTCTATTAACCACTCGAACACTTTTTGCCACTATTTCCAAAGCCTCGGATCGCTTTGTCTCCACAATGTGGCAAATATTCTCTAGATTCTTAAAAATGTTTTAAAATTAACGATTTTATAATTTTTTTTATAAATCCTACGAATATGTGATAATAAACAAAATTTAGGTGAATTCATTAGCTATATAGAACTATAATCATTTTGTATGTCTCCATATTCAAATTCGGAGGTATGATTTTTTTTAATGTGGAGGGAAAAATTTCCTTTAGCAATCCGAGAAAAAGTTTTAAATTGCTCCGTCGCTCGAGGGATCAAAAAAATACTTCGAGAGAGAGAAGAACATTACATTAAAGTACACAACGAAGTCATTGCCTAAGAAAAATGTTGTTTTTTTTAAGTAAGACTTATTTAGGAACATTGCGACGGGTAACTCAAATCTTTTTTGGACGGAAGTAACATTAACAGAAATGACGTTCGATTTATATTTCATCATATTAACGTCGTAGGTATGGCAACCATGAGTCCGAAGCCTAGCAACGAATAACAAAGCAGAGCAAACTCAAAAGTCAGACGTCACGCGTTTATTTTTGTTTAGTAGAGGAGATGTACCGAATATGGGATAGCTTAGGTAAAAAATTTCTAATTAATTATATTTAAATAGTTTATTAAGTATTACACATTAAAATCATTGGAAAAATAGTTACGTAACTTAAAATGTCAACGAAACATAAAAAAAAACACACTTTCGTCTTCATTTTAAACGAAAAGTAAAAACATAGAAAAAACCAATGTCCAAAAAAGTGCTCCTATTATGGGATACACCGATTTCGATGCAATAATCACATATAAAATCAATATTATCTGCTCCCGAACACTCAATATTGCACCAATGGCGGTGCCATATTGGTGCTGGCTATACATTGGATCCACTCTTTGCCTCTGATATCACAAACCTCATCGGACTCATCACCACGAGGTTGGATTGTGTCTTCAGAATAGTCGTATCGTAACCTCTGATGGGTTTCTTCGAGACTTATTTGTTTACCTGGACCCCACTAGTGGAGACTAGCCTCAACTAGTGGGGTCAAATATTTTCGTGCCATATTTCACAACACCCCTTTTCTTCTGCAAGCCTTTCAGCTCAGTTTTATAAGGAGACGCGTTATTATGCAAGCTTTTCCTGCTTTTCTTCCTCTAGTGGAAACCGTCTTTTCTTGTTTGTGTAGGGCGTAATTATATGTGGCCTTATGAGGACAGGCTTGGGTCAGCAGATAGACGTGACGTGCTAGTTGGAATACTGATTGAGTTGGGACAATCATCTTCTTGGTCCTCATTTTCTAGGAAGTCCTCTCCCTGAATATATTCCGGTTGATGGGGTAAATTCCAATAGCATTGAAATCGTTAACGGCTAAAGCTGCACAATTTATTTTCAGATATGCTTTTCAAAAACTTTTCTCGCTGTCAAAGACAGACAAAGGCTTCTGATTCATTAGAAGCCATTGCTGAATTTCTTCGCTGTAATATGTCTTTAAAGCTCCTATCACTACCTTATCGAGGGGCTGCAGTTTGAGGGTAGAATGTGAAGGTATGTACAGAATGGTGTCATGATGCTTACGAGCTTTATCTATAACATCAATGCTGAGTGTGTGTCTGTAAAGTCCGTCAAGGTTTTAGTTTCGTATATTTGATGAAGTGTTGGAACCAGTCCGTAAATGGTTCTGTTTGGATAGGTAATCCAGCAACTGTCACCTAAAACTGGGCCTAAGACTGAATTTCGTCCAAGCGCAGCTTCCGTGGCATCTCCTTCAGCGCTAGGCTTACACAGTCTGAATAAAGTGCTTCCAGGGACCTCGTAAAGAATGGCGGTTTTCTGATATCCCATGGTCTTCGATTTTACAGCTTCCATGGCTTTTATCAATTTTTCTGTGTTCCACGTCTTCCGCTGTTTCTTCTCCGACATTTTGACCTTCGTGTAGGCCAAAATACAAACTACAATAGCAAAAAAGAAATTTAGTTCTAATAGAATTTCATATTAGAAACACTGTTCCTAATATGAGATACTATTCCATATTAGGGTCATCAATAAATCCCATATTTGGAACAAGACCAATACAATCAAATATATACATAGAATAAAATCTACTTGTATTTAACTTCAAAACATTACGAAATCATAAAAGTTAAATAATAATTTTGCCGATCAGTGAAAGATTGAGAATTTTTTGAAGAAAATTTTTTAAGAAAAAAATTAAATGAAAATTACGTAAATATTATAACGGTGAGGCATAAAAACTTAATCACTCTCTCAGGTCCATGTGGAGTGGCCGGCGTCCGGAAGAGTACTGACTTGTTCAAGGTCGGTAGGTGGGGAATGGGGAACGCTGAGTTATAGAGGCTTTTCTCCCTTACATTTTGAAAAAAGCCACTATCCCATATTAGGGACATATGCCATATTCGGTACATCTCCTCTAATGTATAAGGTAAGTTCAACAGGTTTTTGTTATGTTTTGTTGATTATTATATGATTTATCGATAATAATTTAACTCGTCAAATATTGATTATTTAGTAAAGTATTGTTTAAGAGTGTTTCATGCTAATAATTATTGCTTATAATAATTGTTACCCTATGTGCATGCATAAAAAATCTTGTCTTAAACATTAGTTTACTTAATAATCAATATTTGACGAGTTAAATTATTTCACCAAAAAATGTAGGCATAATATGTCTCGACACCACCTAGTGGGAGAGTTAGCACTTACATGCCTTTCCCATATAAAAATAAAGTTGGTTGTTTGCAGGTGAAAAAATGTAATAAGCAGTAATTGTCGAATGAAACACTAGGTATATATTGAATCATTTGGCGAGTAGGAGATAACCCGCCGTAGCTTAATGGTAGAGCTCTTGACCGGCAATCAAAGGGGTGCGGGTTCGAGTCCCGTCGGCGATATGTATCTTTTCTCGGAAGATTTTTTCAATATGGATGAGTGTTTCAGGGTAATAATTATTGCTTATTATAATAATATATTTGGCTAAATTATATTAGTTTTTTATATAGGTAAATTCTTATTCAATTTTTTTAAATCTCTGCTATAATGTTCCATATCTTACGAGTAAATTGCATTCTAATTTATTCTGTTTTATTTGTTTGTAAAACACATGTAATTAATATTGTTAATATATGAACAATCTTTCTTTGTTATGTTCTATACTATCTTCTAATTATTATTTCATGTTTATTTTATATTGAATCAACGTTTTAATATTTAACTAATGTGCACTAAATTTTGCTATATTCAATACGTGTTGCTTTTTTTACAATTGTTACATTACATTATTTGACATAAATTTGTCCAGTGGATTTCGGCCAAGACTGATGACATGAAAAATCCTATTTCAATTATTTTATTAATAAAATCCTTTTGCGTGTTAGTGAAAAGTATTTTTTTATGTACAAAGAGGTTAACTTCGAGGTCTTCATTAAATTTATTTCCTATTGATATTACAATATTTTTGATATTAATCGTGCAACTGCCGAAATAGCGAAAACAAAGGTACCTACAAATCAAACGAATCAATTAATGTATTGTACAACTTAATTTCTCGTTGCGCAATATCATTACAAGGAACTACGGTATTATTGTTCCAAAAGAACAAGGCTATTCTTATTTAAAGATCTTCATTTTCATACATTTTTCGGTTTACGAATATCCTAAATAATTTTATAAACCTAATAAATATTTTTAAATCTCCTTCTACCTTAATTATGTGGTTTGTGCAATTCCCACTGTTGATCTTCCCGATTCCTGAGTGATTCACCAGCGGCTGAGAATAAAAGTTTAAAAATGCTTGCAACTGTACAGGGAGGTTCCAATGAGAAAGATTGATTATTTCCGATCGATATTAATTTTAAAAATTTTAATATCGATTTATTTCATTCAAAACTTGCTTTAAAATATACCTACAACCTACATTCAAGTAAGCAATATAAATGCTCAAGACGCACGATGATAAATTATTAAATATCGTGTACTTTTTGTAAGTATTTTTTATCATAAATATTTATGATTTGAATAATGTCTAAAAAAAATAATAGTATAAATTTTTTTTTAAATATTTTAGTTTGCAAGACCTTAAATAAATAGATAGACTGAGGTATTTTCTCACAAAACACGTTCTCGGATTTATTTTTTAATGATTTTAATTCCACTAAAATTATAAAAATGAAAACTGTGTTGACTAGATTATGTATTGATTTATTTTGTTGTATGATTATATGATTTGAAATTTGTGTTGTTTAATAAAATATATCGTTTGAAAATTGAACAAATTTGCCAACGACCAACGGTATAACCTTAGTATCTTAAAAACACACTTAGTTTTTCAAAATTTTAAAACTGCGTGTACCAGATAAAATAACAATCTTTGAAATCAATTAATGTTTTTTTTTTGCAAAAAAGAGTCAATTCGTCTAGAAATTGATTTAAAAAGGATTAATTTCCGGTATTCTCTGGTAATACCCTCTTAATAGGTGATCCCCTAGACAGTTCATCCTCCGCACAGTAGATCCTAAGCGAGCTAATCCTCCAGGCACTAGATCCCATTTCCAATTTGATACCTCGAATAGTGGACCTCCCCATACAATTGATGCCTTGGATATTAGATTCCTCTGGAACTTGACCCCCAGACACTTGATATTCCAGACACTTGTTCCCTTAGATACTCAATTCCTCAGAACTTGATGATACAAACACTTGACCCCTCAGTTCATGATCCCAGAGACACTTTATCCCTCAATATTTAATCCCCTCTGACACTTGACCCCTCAGTTCATGATCCCAGAGACACTTTATCCCTCAATATTTAATCCCCTCTGACACTTGACCCCTCAGTTCATGATCCCAGAGACACTTTATCCCTCAATATTTAATCCCCTCTGACACTTGACCCCTCAGTTCATGATCCCAGAGACACTTTATCCCTCAATATTTAATCCCCTCTGACACTTGACCCCTCAGTTCATGATCCCAGAGACACTTTATCCCTCAATATTTAATCCCCTCTGACACTTGACCCCTCAGTTCATGATCCCAGAGACACTTTATCCCTCAATATTTGATCTTCTCTGACACTTGAATCCCTCAGTAATTTGATCCCAAAGATATTTGAACCTCCGTACATTTGAACCCTCGGGCAATTGATATAAATTAATTTTATTTTATTCGGGAGACCAACCGTAGGTAAACATCTTCTTAATATATAAAACAAAGTCGGGTTAGTTACACCATTTATAACTCAAGAACGGCTGAACCGATTTTTATGATCTTTGATTTGTTGGATTTGTCTTTGTTCCGATTAACAGAATAACTATTAAAACAAAAAAATCACGGGAAAATAATTATGAAGAAAATTAATTAATTAATATTTTGTATGGAACGGCTTTTCAAATAATGTGCGTTGGTCGACATAATTTGAATCAATTCGAACTGTCAACGGTGTAGTCTGCCGAACATTTTGTGCTTAGTCAACAGCTCAATTTCATTTTTTGAACTTAGAGTAGGTACCTATTTATTTTAACTTAATAAAAACTGAATTTATTTCAGATAATAAATTAAACACAACATTTATTGATTATGAGGCGCTACGAAGTTTGCCTGGTCAGCTAGTTATTAATAAAGCAAAATTAATTAAGTCACATTAATTGTACCATTTACAGATTTCCACATGATCCTTCGTATACATGATACCTCGGACATTTGATCCCTTGGAGACTTGATCCTTCAGATACTTGATCCCTCGGATACTTGAGCTTTCGGATAGTTGATTCCTGTACAGTCGATCCCTCTGCCATAAGTTGACCCTTCGCAAAGTTGATTTCAGATATTGATCGCCGGGCAGCAGATGCTTTTGTCTTTTAATTCAGTTGTTCCCCCGGATAGTGCCCCCGCACTGTTGATCCCTTTGAGCCAATTGATCCGTCGCATAGATGATCCCCGGATATTTGTTCCTCGGGCAGTAGAAACTTTGCCATTGGATCCCTCGGTCAATTAATCATCTTGATACTTGGTCCCCGGGACACATGATCTCTCTGAAACTTGATCCCTCGGACACTTCCTCCCTTGTAACGTATGCAGAGAGATTATATTCGGCTGTCTAACAAAAATCAGTATTTATATCTGAAAACGTGTTGAGCGAAAATTCGCTGAACAAATACTTCTGCTTACAATAATGCCCGAAGTAGTATGCAGTGATGGTTATTTAATTTTATTTTATCTGTGCCTTATCTTTTGGAATCGATAATTTAAAATTACAGTACCTCGTTGGTAAAATGTTAGGTTCTGTAGTCCAAAATAAATGTTATTGTTTATTTTAGGAACAAGTCAAATTAAAACGTCACGATCGATCGTCGGTAATTTGGAAATAACTTCTCGTGATCGATTTGTACCAAATACAGACTACGTCAGATTGATACAGATATTCTTTAAATTATAGGGCAAATGCAGGTAGTTGAAAATTTTGCAATGCTTAATAAATAGGTACAGGAAAACATATTTGCGAATAACGAAATGTAAGTATAAAAGATATTTCATTGATAGACCGGAGATTAATAAGATTTCTATCTGGCAACATACCTTGATCTCAAAGAACCTACATAAAATTTCTAACATAGCTAATGATAGTCCTGACTTACTCAAACTAACAAACATCAAAATACCACCCACAAAAACTAAACTTGACGACTTATTCCACATTAGCCGAACGCATACAAATGCTGGTGTCAGGGATTCAATTAGAACAATGTGCGAATTGTTTAATCAAAACCAAAGGATTCTGACATATTTTTTGATAAATGCTGTACTTTTGATAAAAAAAAACGAAGGGCAATAACTTAGACATACTAAACTTACTTTAAAAATTCTGTATAACAATATTTTTGTTTTTTTATCTCCTAAACTTAAATATTTTATTTTTCTTTTAAATAGGTACTTTTCAAATAATGTATCTTCTCTTATGCCTTGTTCGCACCTGACAAGTAGTAAGTCGAGTGGTGAATAACTCGCTACTTGACTCACCAAAAAGTGTTCGTACTACTATCAATAGTGTTCTAATATAGTTCATTAGTAAACGGCGTGTCGCAACATACTCTAATTAAACTAATTGTAATGGTTATTTTAGAAGAGGTGGAAGAATAAATAGTGAGATGAAAATAAATATACTATGGACACAAAAATGATTAATAGCCGCAAAAATTAAGAATTTTAGTGTAGCATTTCGCTCCAACGGTACGACATTTCTGCGTCTAAGAATGAACTGCGCGTGTCAGTGCGCAGGGGCGCATGGAGGGGGACTCTACTCGCAGAAAAAATATAATCAAATGGATTCAATCTACTAAAAGAGCTGACTTGCGTACTCTACTAAAATGTTGGTGTTCGGACACGTTTAGTTACTAATATACTCGCTACTCGACTAAAACACTCGCCCAGTCAGAACGGGACATTAGCCACAATCCCGTAAGTATAGTGCTTAAAATTGTAAAAAATGCGTACAAAAAAAATTTTAATTTTAAAAACTTTGTAGTAAGTTGTTAGATAATAGTAAGTAGCATCAAAAATAAAAAAATAATATTTAAATGATTAATTTTTAACTTTTAAAGTGCGAAATGTCATTTTTTAAGAGCCGCCATAATATTCCGGTTGCTGATTTCCTTTACTTAAGATGATACCCGGTGGTGCAGAAATAGATTTTACAAAAATATTGCTGTCACTGTTGCTCTTACTCCACCGGATATTGAGCGAAAGGGACAATGCACTGACACCTAACTAAAATGGAGGTTTTGTATTCCCCACTTTTCTCCTCCAAAAGTGTAGTGATTTTCAATTTTTTTTTTACCAACTACATAAGAAAAAACTATTCTACGTCTGTACGTTTTGCTTTTTTTTTAAAAACATTGTCTGGTTTGTATACTGAACATCTTTTGACGGCGTTTAAACCAGTCAATTTTATTGATTTTTGGAAGGTCATAACTTCTATAAAAAGTAACTTATCAAAAAAAACAAAAAGTACCGACACGCTAGTAGTTGATATCTATTTTATGCAAAAACAATATTTTCTCTAGGGTTAAAATCGAGAGAGATAAATAGGGAATACGTTTGTATGGAAAAATCACCGCCGGGTATCCTCTTAACTACTATAATATATTTTAAAATTTGGCGTGTCCCTATTTTGTAAATATTTACCTATATTTCTAATAATAAGTTTATTTGATCATTCTGACTTTTCAAAAAGCGTTTTTAGTTTTTGGATACGTTCAGAAATATTACAAATATTTGGATTTTATTTAAAATGCGGAAATTTTCTGACCTTCTGACAGAATATATTAAAAGCAAAATCACCACTCTCCAAAAGTAATGTTTTCGGTAAATCACAAAAAAATTTATACGTGATTTTTTAGTAATAACAAAGTATAATATTCAAAGTGAAATATTATTTTAAAAAATGTTGTAATAATATATTCATTGGTCATGTTGAATTTATTTTGATTTCAGGCCTGTGATTAGTTTTAATGGAGAGTGGTGATTCGGCTTATTAATCGCGGTGGAGAATAGTGATTTTCATCTAAACCCTATTTTCATTTCGATTTTTACATGATTTGCGGTTGAAGGATCTCAAAAACAATCTTGTATCTACGGACATTGCGCATAGATTGGAATTTATAACTCAATTTCGTCATTTTTGGAGAGTGGCGTTTTTTTAATTTCGAGATTTGATGGAATAAACATGATTAAAATAATGTATTCATGATTTTACAACGCCATCTATTAAAAACTAGATTTACTTTCTTCTCACACTAGTAAATATTATGGTGATCATTATTATTTTCATGCCTGATAAAATCTACTTGTTAACAGGCTTTTGCGATAAGGCTGCGTGCGATATAACAGCTTACACATGTAATTCACAGATGTCGTTGTAATATTTAATAGGTTTCGTAAATAAATTATTAAATGCAAATGAGATATTAATTCATATATAATTGCATTCATAACATAAGCAATTATGCAAATTCCTGAGCGCAATAGATAATACTATTCATAGGGCTTTTGTTTTCTGGTTTTGTCACTATTAACATAACAGGAACAAATTTGTAAATGACGACATTTGTGACATACTTAATGGTTATGTTATGAGTTTATGACCTTTCTTGTCATCTGCATAGTATGTTATATTTTCTCTATTGTGATGACGGATTAATGTTCGGATGAATAAAGAAAAATAAGTTATAACAATAAAAATCTGAAAACATCAATTATATCTAGGACACGTGATGAGACATTCGGAGAAATACAAGATCTTGCATCTCATAATGCAAGGAAAGATTGCCGGAAG
This sequence comes from Limnephilus auricula, assembly GCA_951813805.1. Classification (NCBI taxonomy): domain Eukaryota; kingdom Metazoa; phylum Arthropoda; class Insecta; order Trichoptera; family Limnephilidae; genus Limnephilus; species Limnephilus auricula. The sequence continues at coordinate 9,187,488 of OX638417.1, forward strand.
ATGGGGCCCTGAAAGAAGGAGGACATCATGGCTGAAAAACCTGAGACAGTGGTTTGGCCAGTCTACTGTAGAGCTGTTGCAGGCCGCAGTAAACAAAGTCCGCATAGCCAACATGATAAGCCAACATCCGGTGAACAGAGAGGGCACGAGAATAGATGGAGATGACGGATTGCTTGATTTCACTAATCTAGTGATAATCTTAAATTCATGTGAACACCGCATAGGGTCCCATTAGCTCAGTGGTGGAGGCAGGCAAGGCTAAGGTCCTGGGTTCATTTCTTAGATTTGACCGTATCTTTTTTCTAATTTTTCTGTTTCCGATTTATGAGTGAGAATGCTATTATTATCTTCAATGAATAAAATTTACAAATAGAGGTTATACTCATTAATTAAATTGACTTTCAGAAGGAAACGTATGCTAAAAAAAAAGATTTTGTTAAAGAATTTTTTGTACTTACCACTGTTTTTCTTGTTTTCCATTGTTTATTGTTTATTGTTTATTGTTTCTTCCTCACATTTTAGGTATCAGTTTACAATACAATTTTTAACCTCACTAGGACAAGCCTGTGTTGAGGTTAACAATTATTCACAAGGTAACAAAATAACAAAACAGGAAAAAGGAAACAAAAATAATACTTCAAAAAACACAAATAATATAGTTAAAATAAAAATGATACTTCAAAAAACAATATTGTTACACAGATAATGGACAAGCTAAAGGCCCTTTGCACATTACAATGTAAACAAAGTAGGGTGAGCAATTATTATTATGTTTTTCCTTTTTCTTTCATTCAGTTTCTCTGGTCTTTATTTTTTATAAAATAACGTTATTAACACTTTTTAAAAAATGTAATAAAAATAAATGGATATAAATAATGTGTATATTTTATGTACCTGTCTCAATTTAAACAAATATATTATTAAAAGGACCCGTTGACCAACTGAAATCAATCAGTTTAAGAGGGAATACCGGAAAATACCAGAGAATACCGGAAATTAGTCCATTTTAAATCAAATTCTTGACGTATTGACTCTTTTTCACAAAAAAACATAAATTGATTTTGAAAGATTGTTATTTTATCTGGTACACTCAGTTTTAAAATTTTGAAAAACCATGTGAATTTTTTATATACTAAGGTTATACCGTTGGTCGTTGGCAGATTTGTTCAATTTTCAAACGATAGATTTTATTAAACAACACAAATTTCAAATCATACAAAAAATAAATCTAGTCAACACAGTTTTAAAAATATCAATTTTAGTTAAATTAAAATCATTAAAAAATAAATACGAAAACGTGCTTAGTGACAAAAATACCTGTTTTTCTATTTATTTAAGATTTCTATTAAATTAAATTTTTAATAATTTATCATCGTGCGTTTCGAACATTTTTATTTTTTACTTGAATGTAGGTATATATTAAAGCAGGTTTTGAATGAAATAAATCGATATTAAATTTTTAATTTAAAAAATTTGATACGGGGAATAATCGATCTTTCTCATCGTATCCTCCCTGTACAGTTGCAAGCATTTTTAAACTTTTATTCTCAGCCGCTGGTCAATCGCTCTTATGGCATCGGCATAACCGATTTATTTATAGTTTTTTATTTTTTTTTATTTTTATTTAATGACAATACAAATGAAAATTAAAATACAATATTAAATAAATTAAGAATACAAAGTGAAATATTTTATCCTCAGTCCTCCTCACTAGGTATTCCTGTTCCGAGGTGGACTGCAGGTTGTCGTATGGTGTTGATCATGATTTCCTCATCAATGTTGTTTGTTTTTGTTGCTTTTCACGAAATATAAATAAATAAAGCAAAAAGTGTTCATGTTTATTATTTTGCGTTGTTTTAAAAAGTGTTTATGTTCATTATCTGTAGGTTGCATTTGGGTTATTTAATAATTTTAATTAGCTCCTCATCTTCATGTTTAGTTACCCATAATTTGATGTCTGTTTTAAACTTTTGTATATCCACGGTATAATATATGTTATTTTTTATGATAATCTCTGGATACTATCGAGCCGAAACGGTAATCACATAAAATTTCCACGATAGAAAAAAATCTCAAAGTATGTTCCGAAAATAAAAAAAAAACACCTACGGTTCTGTTATTTAACACTTAATAGGTTTGTTAACATTAAAATTCACAGTGTTTCTTTACATGCTTCTTAAGGCATTGTCGAGAGATTTTTGTTCTATTTAAAACGAATCATGTTTTATTAAACATTTTCCCAATTTTCGCTTGAATATTATCGTTTTTAATATTAACTAACTAACATTCGTGTTATCGTATTATCGTATTTCTCCTTCTTCCTCTTTTGAGGGCCTACCACCGGCCCTTAATGTATAAATCAATTTTTAAAGCGACCTTGAGGTGATTTTCACGAAAACGCTGCTATGGAAATGCTCCAATCATTACTATTATTATCTCATTCCCTTCCCCACCCCCTTCATTCCCTAATCATGTATGCCATAGTCCCACTGACTCCGGCTAGTCGGGGGCAGCTGGAATTCTTATGCGAAATTCGTGCAAAAATAAAGGTTATAGATTTATGAAAAAAATAAAACTCACATTTATGTCCGTGGTCGAGTGGTAAGACACTTGACTCCCATTCGGAAGGTCGCGGGTTCGAACCCGGCGTGCGCAAATAAATTTTATTTGATTAATTTGTGTTATTTCACAATTAATTAATAAAAATAATATATGTTATATTTGCGGCACGTTCCAGAGTAAAAGATACTCTCAGTATCGCCCTGGTGTAAGACCACCATTCAGACTTAAAATGTTGCTTAATAATGGCTTTAGCCGTGTTTAGTGACTAGATCTGAATAGGCAGGTACTTTCCCCACCTTCCTCTTCCCTATATACTTCCCTCCCCCACTTACCTTCAGCCTCACAACATACTCTAGAGGTTTCTCTAATAAAAAACACATTTTAAGTATCTTGTGGTAAAAACCATTCGTTTCCATAAAATGTGAACTGCATCATATTTAATTTGTGTGATCTTTCATAAGATCATTCTTATCCAGTGGCGGCCGGTGACCTTTAACTGCTAAGGAGGTGCAATAAAAAATCCGTTGGTTATTACATTCTGTAAAAATGAGACCCCAGAGGCGCATGTGTAGCAAAACCATGTATGATCGTGTGAGAAATGTGGAGATCCGCAAAGGATGGAAGGCTGAAGTAATTGTAATGAAAGAGAACTTAAGATGGTTTGAGCATGTATAGCAAATGAATGAAGAAAGGAGTGTACGGAGAAAATATATATAATAGAGACATCAGAGACCTATTAATGCTCTATAAGATAATTCATAACTATATTGACAGCCCATACTTACTACAAAATATTCATTTTCAATGTCCAAAAAGAGTAACTCGATCTATGGATACATTTTATATTCCTAAGAGCAAAACGAATTACCTTGAAAATGTATTTATAAGAAGAAGCTGTAGCACATTTCATAGATTATGCCCAAACATCGATGTGTTTAACACGAACCTTGCTAAATTCACAACATTCATAAAAAAATTAAATTCCATCGAATGCCACACGTTTAACTAAAAACTTAATTTCATTGATTTCTTTTTTTTTTTATTAATTCCTCACATTTTCTCTTATACTTTTAGTAGTTTGTATTTTAATGAAATCTTTTCCTCAAAGATATTATTGATATCCATTAAAATGTAAGTGTAAACCTTAGAAATATGTATATCATAAAACACTTTGTAAATTGAAGATGCACTTAATCAGAATTGTTTGTATTAGGTAAATTGTTGCATATTTTTTTTATTATGGTCCTGTATCTAAATGTCGTTATTTTATTGGTCAATGACATAAACATACTTATTCACTATTTATAACGCAAATAAATAAATCAATATTTGACGCAAATGTGAATGATAGAAGTCGGGGACGACCGAGGAAGAGATGGCACGGTCAAGTGAATCAGATACCTAAGTCGGGCGATGTCGCAAATACAAGAATTTGTATGAGACGATGAATGAATGTGGATGAGGCTAAGAGCGTGTGCCAAGACCGAGTTGTTTGGTGGTCCGTCCTCTCTGCTTTCTCTCTGCTGCGGGAAAACGGCTTGATGATTGGTTAATTAGTTCTTAGTTAGGTACCTCTTTTTGAAGACAAATATTTTTTGGGCGAAAATTACATCGATGGTTAGAAATAGATAAATCGTATTGTAGGTTCTTAAATTATCTAATATGCCATTTAAGTACCTACATAATATATGTAAATGGTAATATATGACTATTGATCACCCTTAAGTTGATCCCCATAGTTTTAATTTATTTTTTTATATGAATACCGCACAAGAGTCCCAACTGCTAGGGTCTGGAGCCAGTGAGACTGTGGCATTCCCGATTGGGGTGTGTTGTAAGGCTGGAGGTAGTAGGGAGGGGAGGGACTTGGAGAGGAAGGTGGAGAAGTACCTGGCTATTCTGATCTGGTCACTAAACTCGGCTAAAGCCATTTCAAGCAACGTTTCAATTCCGAATTGTGGCTATACACCAGGACGATACTAAGAGCATCTTTCACTATGGAACATGACACAAATCTTACTAATATTAAAAACGCGAAAGTTTGTATGGATGTATGTATGTTTGTTACTCTTTCACGCAAAAACTTCTAAATGGATTTTAATGAAACTTTACAATAATATAGCTCATACATCAGAATAACATATAGGCTATAATTAAAGCTAGCTATTTATTTTCAATATATTGAAAATAATTATTGTTTAATAGAAAACGTCAAAATTTGAGAGTGACATTTTGCAAAACAATGATTGTTAAATCAAAATTCTATTTTGGAAAATATTTAAATTAGTGAATTTATTTGAAGTACTCGCCTAATACTCTGAATCGAATCAAGAATTATACATATTTTAAATAAATAGGTTAAGAATTTTGGTATAATAAACGTAGATGGGACCTAGGAAAAGAAAATAGATTACTCGAAGTACTAATCCTACGCAGACGAAGTCGAGGGCAGAAGCTTGTGTATTATATGATCCCCTGAAAGTTGATTCCCATCATTAAAAAGTTGATCTCCCCAGACAGATGATTATTCCCTAATGCGACTGCACAAAAAGATATGAGGTCTTTTGCTCTGCATACTCTTCGGAATATTGTGTAGAGAATTTCCATTATACGCCTGCAGGTATAAGTATATTGACTTTCGTTTTACGGTCGTATATATGCTCTATGCATACGTTACTAGGAGGGAGGAAATCGAACAAAAATAATCCTTCGAGGAATCAAGTGTCTGAAGGATCAACTTTCCGGGTCATAAAATGTCTGAGGGACCAACTGCTTGGGTTCATCTATCAATTGATCAATAGTCCAAGCTAACTAAGGATTGATGCAGTTAAATTGAAAAAATAAAATAAAATTGAAATGGTACTATGCGATTTAGTGTCCGAGGGATCAAATGTCCGGATAATCAAATATCTGGGGGTCATCGGTCCGTAGATCAACTGATGGGGGTCAATTCTCAAGGGATCAAGAGTCTAAGCTTACTAAATGACTGATGTAGTTAAATTAAAAAAAAAGGAATTGAAATGATCCATAGACATATTATGTAGAGACCTGCCCTAAGTGATAAAAGCGTATTATTTCCCCTCCTTAATTCTGGGTTCCATGGAACCGGCCGGACTGGCGTATAGGTTCGCGTGAATCTAGAAAATGTAACGTCATCATTCTTGTGCGGACTAGCGTCGAGCTCTCATCGGTACATTTTACGAAATAACACGGCAAAAATGGTAACTTGTGCTATTAAAACATGTAAAAATAGAAGTGAAAAAGACTATAAACCCAATTGTCATATTGCCTTCCATATGTAGGCATAATTTGACTTTATTTTAAGCTTATTCACATCATATAATATGATCAGTTTTATCACACCGAGAGACATGAAGCGTAATCAACCGAAATTCCCGGTCCCGTCGTGTGCACGTTGCTGTTTACTGGGATAAGTAAATTATGAAACATTTGTAAAAGTGTCTAATTAACTAAACACGGTAACAAAATATTCGACTCTCAAAACAAGCGAACCTTTCTTCGCTTTTTATGGATTACACAAGTTAGTTCAAACCGGGCGAACAATTCGCGCTCCCATGTAAAAAGGTCTATTCATTCAAAAGCAGATTTTACTTTTAAGAGCTAAATGGTGATATTATAATGCGTGATGCGTATATACTGTCATTTTGAAGTATTAACGAATCACATATCGTTACAGTCAGCTAATCGCTCTGCGCACCGCTACAGTTGGTTTTTACCCCTCTCCCTGATTCTCTGGTCTATGAATATTCATATGTCTGTGAAAAGATCCTTTGCTATCCACAGTACGGGTAATAAAATGACAGGGGGAATCAACTGCACGGGGATCAACTGATGGAGGATCAACTAAGAACTATTGGAGTTCAAGAGTTTGAGCTTACTAGTTGACCAATGTAGTTAAATGAAAAAATGAATTAAATTGAATCGACCTTGTGCATGCGGAAAATTAGAGTTTTTTTATGTTTTATTGATTGACCAATGGTTTTAAAAATTTGGTACACACTAATTGCTCAATAACACGTGCCGTTCCTGCTAATCCAAACGAAACTGCTTTAAAATCCCTCCCAGCGGTCAAGCGATATAGAAAGATGTTCCATCGCTCTAACTAACTCGTCTGCACGACTTGGCGTGAAGGCACGCGGAAAGACAGCCTTACCCGTCTCCCTCCCTTCCCCGATGATGCTATCATGAGCGCATACGATTATCTACTTGTCACGACCTGCTCCAGTTCTTCAATTTCGGATCTAAAAGCGAATCTATTGCGAATATTTGCAACTTTTATCGCTATGGTAGCTAGCATCGATTGCGATTTTAGATTATTATTTTTTTATCGATGAATCCTTTTTTATAACAAACACTTTGTTAAATTAAATTACAAGATGATCTTTATTGAATAAATGCTGTTGTAATTAATGCATTCGATCGTTGAATAGATAGTTAATAAAATTACTTCACTTTGCTTTTAAGGAAGGGCTCATATAACGACCTTGGGGGAAACTCCTGGAGGACTGAATTGGAGAATAACCAAATGTTATCCATGGAAGAGCGGCTAGCAGTCCATAATTGAGTGCTGTTACCAACCCTGATGTAGGGCAGTGAGGCATGAAATCGAAAGAAGAAGGTTGAATGCAGACTAAATGTTGATAAAAATGATATCCTTGAGTCATATGTGTTGCAATTGAAATTTTTTTTTTTTTAATTTGTTCCAAACAAGAGCCCTGAGGAAAATATTTCACCTCAAGGTCTATGTCATCTTTAGGGTTGCTGTATGAGGAGTCTTTTTGGAAAAGAAGAAGAGGAAGGTATGAGAGGTGGTAAGGAATCTGGGGGTCAGTGTGTGCAAAAGTGACGGACGTGTGAATTCATCCCTCCCACAGTTAAGTTAGTGGGGGGATGAATTTCTAGACACACCCACCCCATGAACCCGGGCAACCCTGCTAAATCACCAAACGTAGCGAACCACATGGGGTAACATGTGGTTATCCAATAAATGGCCTTCCAAATTGAAATGTTAATTATTTTAGTCTTTTATCGTTTTTCTCATCGACTCCCATAAAATTATACATGATGCAATTGCAAATGTTTACCAGTACAATGCGGCACAGGTGCTTTGAGTAGCCATCAGAAGTCTATTATGCAGAAATTACACCATGCTCCATATTTTATTAATAAAAGCCATGTATTATTAATATCTACTCGTGTTAGACCAATAAAGGTATATGCGCAAGAGTGTGCAACACGAATAAGAGGACGCAATGGTGATGAATCGCCACGCCTTCCTTTCTTGTGTCTACACGAGTAGCCTACAGCGGTCTGTTTTGATGTAATTTACACACGGGAGTCGCAATTTCTCATAGTAGTGACTTTGGCAGTAAGGGGTGTCAAAGGCCCTAGCACACCCGCTCTTTAACGATCGATAGGATAACTATCGGTAACTTCTCAACGTTCCCTAGGACAACTGCACATCGCTAACATACAAACAACAGTTGATGTCGAATATCTTAAGGACACTTAGTCATTGTAAACTATCACTTTTTCTTTGGCGATCTGTAGTCATGCTAGGTAACGATGAGAAGTTACCGATAGTTATCCTACCGATCGTTATCGAGCGAGTGTGCTAGGGCCTCAGAGGTGCTAGCATGGTCGATCGATAAGGATCGGTAGGATACCTAATTGTCGGTAACTTCTCATCGTTCCCTAGGACAACTGCATATCTCAAACGTACAAACAACAGTTGATATCGAATATATTAAGGACACTTAATCATTGTGAACTGTCACCTATTCGCAGTTGTCCTAGGGAACGATGAGAAGTTACCGATAGTTTCCTATCGATCGTTATCGAGCAAGTGTGCTAGGGCCTCAGAGGTGCTAGCATGGTCGATCGATAAGGATTGGTAGGATAATTGTCGGAAACTTCTCATCTTTCCCTAGGACAATTGCATATCGCAAACGTACAAACAACAGTTGATATCGAATATATTAAGGACACTTAGTCATTGTGAACTGTCACCAATTCGTTTGGGATCTACAGTTGTCCTAGGGAACGATAAGAAGTTACCAACAATTATCCTACCGATCCTTATCGATCGACCACGCTAGAACCCCAGGAGGTCTAGTTTTGTCGATCGATAAAACCCTATAACAATACGATATTGACTAAATCAGTCAACTATGGTAAGTTTTAAATATTGGCGATCACGGTTAACAATTGTGAAGGTATATTCCGACCAACGCCAACGATTGACAAATTTTATTTAACAGTTTCAGATTAGTTTCAAATAACTATCTAAATAAAAATATTTTTGAATTATTTCATTCGGCAAAATTACGTAACGTATTGAACTAACGAAGCTTTTAGAAATAAAACTAACGAAGCTTTTAAAAAAACAAATAGATATAGATAATGCATCTAAGACGCAATCAATTCATTCCAATCGATCTTTGAGAAACTAAAATTGTTGCAATATGACTAAAGACAAAAAGTAAATGCGGATTATCAATGCATATTTAGGTTAGTATTTGATATCAATTTTACCAATTTATTAATATTTTTACGTAATTGCTTGGCTTTGACATTTCGTAGTGTCAATTCGTAGAAAATATCTCGAGTGTTGTAAGCGTACATCGATTTCTTATATAACCACTGGAGCTACAGAGCAATTAAAATATTTTTTCTCGGATTGCTAAAGGAAATTTTTCCGCCCACATTAAAAAAATTATACCTCCGAATTTGAATATGGATTAACACAAACTGATTATAGTCTATATAGCCAATGAATTCCCCTATCTTTTGTCTATTATCACATATTTGTAGGATTTATAAAAAAAAAAAAAATTAAATCTTTAATCTTAAAACATTTTAAAGAATCTAGTTATATTTTGAATGTACAATATATTATATAGTGGTTTTATTAACAAAATGTTTTTGAAAATTCGCCACATTTTGGCAACAAAGCAATCCGAGGTTTTTGAAATAGTGCCATTATGTGGCAAAAAGCGCTCGAGTGGTTATTACTTGTCGATACCGGTTCGGCTGTCAATGATGAAACCGTGCTAGGGACATCGATATAAAACCATCAGACAGAACAAAGCATTTTTGCTGAGAAAATTGTCATCGTCTCGAAGTTCTGGACCCCTAGCACACTCGACCGGTAAGAATTGCATCGATAACTTTCGGTTACTTCTCATCGTTCCCTAGGACAACCGATGATCGCTTACGTACAAACATGAATTGATATCGAATGTATTAAGGATATTTACTCATTGTGAACTGTCATTTATTCGTTGGCGATATGCAGTCATGCTAGAAAACGATGAGAAGTTACCGAAAGTTATCCTCATTCCTTATCGATCGAGTGTGCTAGGGGCCCTGGTTTATTTTAAAATGGTATAGATAATTGAAAAAGATTTAAACAAAAAAATTAATTCCTTTTAAGACGTGTTTTTTTTAATATGCTTAAATTTGCGTGTGCCAAATTAATTTCATATTCGAAAATGATGCACGTGCAATGTAGGATGTACGTTATTAAATAAAATTATTTATATAGGTTATCAAATGAAATTTCGCATTCAAAGTATTGTGAGGCAACTATAACAACATATTTCATTATGTATTCGCTGCAATATCATGAACATAATATCAATTCCTTTTTTCATATACTCACGAATTGTTTCGTTTTCTTCCAGAATCACAATAATAATTATTTATAATAAAATCGTGATAAGCCGTAGGAAATTTAATGTGTAACTTACGTGAAGAAAGTGGATTGAACTTACGGACGCTAGAAGTGGAGTGATTGCCTTTATTGATTCATTTAATTTGAACGTCACCGTTTTTCTTGTACTTTCACGTTACCGTTACCCACAGCCTCCGTGTTTGAGGGGATTATGTAAGACCACTAATCTGAATTGAAACGTTGCTTGAAATGGCTTTAGCCAGGTTTGGTGGTCAGGCTCTCAAAAGTCGCGGGTTTGTGTTATTTCACATACGTGTGGTATAGAAGATAAAATTCCACTCTCCAAAAATGACGAAATTGAATTACAAATGCCAATCTATGCACAATGTCCGTAGATACAAGATGGTTTTTGAGATCCCTGGAATGGAATACATGGAAAAATTGAAATGAAAATAGGATTTAGATGAAAATCACCACTCTCCACAAAAGCCAATCAAAACCCTGAATTCAAAATAAATTCAACATAACCCATGAACACATTATTATAATATTTTTTTATTATAATAATTCACTTTGGAATGTAATGTCATGTCCACCCCATCTCAACCTGGGGAGTCTCATATGGGCTGAGATGTTGGGGGCCTGATATTATATCATACAGTTCTGTGTTATGCCGGATGCGCCACTGTTCCCTCTCTTTCACGCGTCCACATATTCTTCTTAACACTTTTCTTTCAAAAGTATCCAGCATTTCAGTCATCTTTGCCGTCAATGTCAGCGCCTCACATCCATATGCCAATACAGGTCTGACAATGGTCTTATATATTATGGTTACTTTCGTTTTCCTGTGGACGCTACGTGACTTAAAAACTTAAAAATTATTTATTATAGAAATGAGCAAATGAAATGGTATTACATTCAAAGGTCATTTTTGAAAAAAGTGTCAGTTCCAACATATTGTGACCGAGGTAACGAATTGTTGATTACGATTTTTGAAAGGCGTTCAATATCAGCGTACTGCGCGGAACAAACCTCCGCGGTATAAGCTAAGCATAGAAACTTATGCTAAGTTATTACCTAAGAATATTTTGCGAATTCATTATTAATTCGTTCATTCTCTCAGCAATTAAAATATAAATTAAATCAGAAACGGATGATACGTGATACGTTTCATTACCCATTCAAAATGCGCACAACTTAGATAGTATTTTGCAAGGTTGTGGTAGGTATGCCAGTCGACCCGGAATTGCTAGGTAAATTGTTTCGCAGTCGGTTATTCGTTGGTTTACTGCGAAGTAGCATTAACTGTCATTTTCATGCTTGTCAGATGTCTGCAATCTGAGAAGTTCTTCCTGTCATCTGTGGCACGCTTTGTCGTCTTGATTAAGATGATAGACTTCGCTTTTCGGCCCATACAAAAAGAACGCCCGGGAAAAAACACTTTTCTACATCGAAAATTGCACAAAATAAATATATTTTTTTATACTGCCTTCTAGAAGGTGAAAACTATGTCGGTATGTTTTCGAATTTTCGATGCGTTTCGTATTAACGTAAACATTCACTGTCAAACATGTACGATTTATCGAAAAATATTATTTAAGGAAAAAGTGCTGCTAACTCAACTCTCATAAAGAATTATAAAATTATAAAAAGCTACCGACGTAGCTTCTTCTTTCTAAAAAATATATATTTTTTTAAATTTCAATTTCGTGAAAGTTTTGGTGTAGAAAAGTGTATTCTCCATAAACCCCTTTTCGAGCGATTTCTGTAGGTAAATTTGAGCGTTGTCTCATTCGCACATTTCGCATTCGCATGTATTGTAGGTGTGCGTGAGCTTATTGTGAGCGGGACAGAATGACAGTCGCGGGTGTTCCGCGTGTGATTCAAAGTCTAGCCTCTTAAGTCTTAGATTCAGGGTGGACCGTGATTCACTAGGGCGGGCTGTCGATACGTTTATGTCGATTTTTGGTACTTCAGGGTAACTTTTTTTTTTTTTTTTACATTAGGTCCACACAGGAGGCCCTGAGGAAAATAATTTCCCTCAGGGCCTATGTCACCTTTGGGGATGCTGTGTGGAGGGTATTTTTAAGGAAAGGAAGGAGAGGAAGTTCTGGGAAGGAAAAAGGTATGAGGGTTGGGTAGGAATCTGGGGTTCAATGTGTCTAGATCATCCGCCGCCAAGACCTAGACAATGAACCCCATGAACCCGGGCACCCCTGCTAAGTCACCAAACGTAGCGAACCACTTGGGGGTGACCTATGGCAGAGGTGTTGGTTATCCAATAAATGGTTCCCGGGGCGGCGGTACCCATTCCCGCCTCCCAAATTGAATTTAACTAGATCGAAACTAACTAGATCGATATAGGATTGATCGATAATGTCGGTAACTTGTCACCGTTCGTTCACGACTGCAGATCACCAACGAACAAACAACAGTTCACGTCAAATTAATTAAGAATATTTGTCGTTGTGAACTGTCATTTGTTATTAGCTGTCTACAGTCATTCTTGGGAACGATGTTACCGACCATATCGATAAAACCTCCATCTATTTTTATTTTTAAATTTTTAACTTAATTAATTAAACCTTAAATTATAATATTTTAATTAATGCAGATAATATTAGCGAAAGTTAATCGAAAATCCGAAACAGAAAAATCACAAAAAGATACGGATTCATCTGGGACTCGAACCCAGGACCTCTGGCAATCCGGGCCCATTGGCCCGGATTGCCAGAGGTCAATTGGCCTGGATTGCCAGAGGTCCTGGGTTCGAGTCCCAGATGTATCCGTATCTTTTTCTGATTTTTCTGTTTCGGATTTTCGATTGACTTTCGCTAATATTTATTATCTTCATTAATTAAAATATTAAAACCTTTATCAATCGACCGTGCTTGATATTCAGGTGCCTCAAAAATTAAGTACTTGAAAAGTGATATTGTGGTTTTTTCTGATGTTACAATGCAATAGGCAAGTTGAGTGAAAAATATTTTGACTTATATAAAATATGTTCATGTAGATGACATGCAAACTTAAGTAATTTTTTTTTTTTTTTGAATGTTCGTTTTCAAAATGAAATTAATTCTACAAGTTTGAATTTTATTAAAGCCCGCGAAAACGGCCGGTAAGAAACGGGAGAGTGTGTGACATCGTCCACGTCATCCGCTCCCTTTGTGTGAAAAACAAAGGAAAATATTTACAAAACCAGGACACGTTTAATATGGATGAAATTTTTTTATTTTAAAGTTGTAGTAGTTAGATATTAGCTAGTACTAATCAATTCAGTTACCGGAATTTCGAAAACAGTGCATTTTAATGGTTATTTTTTAAATTTAAAAACACGAAATGTCATTTTTCACCGACCTTTCCGGTGTTAGAAACTGTTGAAAAATGACATTCCGTGTTTTTAAAATAAAAAATAACCATTAAAATGCACTTTTTTCGAAATTCCGGTAACTGAATTGATTAGTACTAGTTAATATCTAACTAATACAACTTTAAAAAAAAAAATTTTCGTCCATATTAAGCGTGACCCGGTTTTGTAAATATTTTACTTTATATTTCACACAAACAAGGGACCAGATGACGAAAATGTAAGAATAATTTGTTGGTATACGTACGAAATTTTTTCTAATAATTTATTCTTACATTTTCCCGCCAATAAACATTGAAAACCTGTCAATTTGTTCGTAAGAACTTCAGTCCCGTTTTAACCATTAAAATGATCGTTTTTTTCGAATAACATTTTTCTCCGTGCGGTATTCAGAGATGTCGATAAAAGGAAGTCTTGTATTGTGAAGTCTAATACCATCATAAATTATTTACATCCCATCTAATATCATAAAATGAATATTTAAGTGAATCCATTAAATCCTTCACACTAACAATAATCATTATTTACGATTCAGCATCATTCCCATATTATTTATAATTAAATCTCCTAGATTCACTTTCGAACTATAAAATCGAATAATATTATGTATTTCCTTTATTAACATAAATACCGCGAATTCTAAGTTACGCCAGTCACATGAAATTGTCGTTACATCATTCCCATTTGATCGTATTTGTTGATATATCTTCAATGATAAATTACTTATTGTTTTGTTACGTTTTTTAATTATCCACACTGAATGCCCTGAGGAAAATAATTTCTCGCAGAGTCTATATCAGCTTTGTGTGGTTGGTGTCTTTTTTAAAGAAAAAAGGAGAGAAAGTTCTGGGAAGGAAAAAGGTATGTGGGTTGGTAGGAATCTGAGGGTCAGTGGGTCCAGGAGTAAGGGAAAAATGAATTCAACCCTCGCACTGCATTGCAAGGCGATGTTCCGAGAGAGTCCCGCTGGAGCGATCAAGAAGTCTCCATGCAGACACACCCAAAAACCTCAACCTATGAACCCGAGTACCCCTGCTAAGTCACCAATTATTTAATAAATGCTATCAGGTTAGATTACATTATAAAATAAACATAACCTAATATACTTCGCTATTCTTAATTTTGTTAATATATACAGATATTTCATACATTTTTATGTAAATACAATATGCACAAGAGTCCCAACAGCTCCTGTCTGGAGTCAGTGAGACTATGGCGTCTCGACTACGGTATATTGTGAGGTTGAAGGAATTGTGAAGAGGAAAGAGATGGGGAGGACGAAGGCGAAGAAGTACCTGCCTATTCAGATCTGGTCACCAAACAAGGCTAAAGAGATTTCAAGCAACGCTTAAATTCTGAATGGTGGTCTTATTATACCAGGGCGACTTTGAGAATAACACAAATTAATAAAATAAAATTTACTTGCGCACGCCGGGATTTGGACTCAAGACCACCGATAGTTGTTGATAATATATTCTTAAAAAAGTTATTCGAATAAATTGGATACACCTCAAAAGCTATAATAGAAGTATCGCGAAGATTGCTTCTGTTGAAGGATACAACGAAATCGCTTCGATCCTTTTTAGTCATACCTTATTTTGGCTGTGTGCTTTCAAATGGGTGCCCAGGCTTCAAACAATTCTAAACGGTTCTGATCTTAGATAATAGATTCATATCCCCAAATGTTCCTACTGTAACTGAATCATAATTATTACGGTTAAGGTATTCCAAGGTCTAAATTATTAATTTACACTCGCGAGGTGAACGGAATGAATTGATTTAACCCTTAATTAGGCGCATTATGAAAATACACAATTAGTCGTATGGGGTCACTCCTGACCCCAAATTAATAGATGAAAATCTAGTGGAAGAAATAAATAAAAATAAGTACCTATGTATTAACAAAAGTATTAAAACAATTCATTTTAATTAACAACAATAAAACAAAAACAAAAACTTTGCTATTAAACAATTTCGAATCTCTCTTAGAACTACAAATTTTTCGTACAAATTACTACGTACAGCCCAGATCAACTCTAAATTTTTTTTATTCAGACTCATCCCTTAACTAGGCGCATTAAGAAAATACGCAATTAGTCGCTTGGGGTCACTCCTGACCCTAAATAAAAAGATGAAAATGTAGTGGAAGAAATAAATAAAAAAAAGTACTTATGTATTATCAAAAGTATTAAATTAATTCATTTTAATTAACAACAATAAAACAAAAACCAAACTATGCCATTAAATAATTAAAAAATAAAACCATTTCTAATCTCTCTTAAAACTACAAATTTTTCGTATAGCCCAGATTAAATTAAAATAATTTTTATTATTCAGACTCATCAGCAGAATTTTTATTGATGTAACCCTTAATTAGGTGCATTAAGAAAATACACAATTAGTCGCATGGGGTTACTCCTGACCCCAAATAAATAAATAAAAATGTAGTGGAAGAAATAAATAAAAAGAAGTACCTATGTATTATCAAAAGTATTAAGATAATTCATTTTAATTAACAACAATTAAACAAAAACAAAACTTTGCATTAAACAATTAAAAATTAAAACAGCTTCTAATTTCTCTTAAAACTATTAATTTTTCGTATACCCGAGTTCAACTGTAATTTTTTTTTATTCAGACTCATCAGCAGATTCATTAATTCTGCATCCAACTTGTTGTGAACTGTGATTTATTCGTTGGCGATCTGTAGTCATGCTAGGGAACGATGAGAAGTTACCGATAGTTATCCTATCAATCGTTATAGAGCGAGCGTGCTAGGGCCTCTGGTATGTCTAAATCTTATATTTCTTAAGAGCGATTGACCAGCGGCTGCGAATAAAATCCTGCAACTGTAAAGGGAGGTTCCAATGAGAAAGATCGATTATTCACCGTATCAAATTTTTTAAATTAAAAAATTAATATCGATTTATTTCATTAAAAACGTGCTTTAATATATACTTACATTCAAGTAAGCTATAATGCTCAAAACGCACGATGATAAATTATTAAATATCGTGTACTTCTTGTAAGTATTTTTTAATCATAAGTATTTATGATTTTTCAATAATTAGGTGTATTAAAAAAATGAAGTATTTTAGTTTGTAAGACCTTAAATATAGAAAAACTGAGGTATTATCGTCACAAAACACGTTCTCGGATTTATTTTTGAATGTTTTTAATTTAACTAAAATTAAAATTTATAAAAAAGTGGCAATACGTATAAAATTTGATTTAAAAAGGACTAATTTCCGGTATTCTCTAGTAATACCCTCTTAATACATTAACATTTTTCGAAACCATACACATCAATCTGTCTCTAACCGAGGGACGAATCCACAGACATATTATTCATAGACTTGAGAATCAGGTAGAGGGGTAATAACCATCTGTAGCGGGGCGGAGAGGGATGAGTTGACGGTAACGATATGTGATTCGTTAATCCTTCAATATGACAGTATATGGGCATCACGCATTATAATATCACCATTTAGCTCTTAAAAGTAAAATCTGCTTTTGAATGAATAGACCTTTTTACATGGGAGCGCGAATTGTTCGCCCGGTTTGAACAAACTTGTGTAATCCATATAAAATGAAGAAAGGTTCGCTTGTTTTGAGAGTCGAATATTTTGTTACCGTGTTAAGACACTTTTACAAATGTTTCATAATTTACTTATCACAGTAAACTGCAACGTGCACACGACGGGACCGGGAATTTCGCTTCATGTCTAAAACTGATCATATTATATGATGTGAATAAGCTTAAAATAATGACAAATAATGCCTGCATATGGAAGGTAATACGACAATTGGGTTTATACTCTTTTTCACTTCTGTTTTTACATGTTTTAATAGCACAAGTTACCATTTTTGCCGTGTTATTTCGTAAAATGTACCGATAAGAGCTCGACGCTAGTCCGCACAAGAATGATGACGTCACATTTTCTAGATTCACGCGTACCTATACGCCAGCCCGGCCGGTTCCATGGAACCCAGAATTAAGGAGGGGGAAATAATACGCTTTTATCACTTAGGGCAGGTCTATACATATTCATATGTCTATGGACGAATCACATTTGGGAAGATAAAATATTGTAATAAAATCCTTGTAAATTACACCGCCCATCATAGAATTTTGCTTTTGCTTTCTTGAGCATGTTCATTAAATAACATATTATATATTATCATTAATATATATATATCTACCAGGATTAAATAATGGCTAATCCTTTTTTATTTTATTTTTTTTTATTTCAATTTATTTCAGCTCTTACACACAACAATTTTACAAATTTTAATCATTGTTTAACAATAGAATAACTAAATAAAAACAAAAATATAATAAAAAGGTATAACAAAAAGGTGAAAACATCATTTTTTTTGTTGGTTTCTACACCAATTAAGAGAACTGGCTCTTGAGCTTGGTGTAGGAGTTATGTAAGAATATACAATTTTTAGTCCATAATTAATATAATATCTTAAGGACTAGATTAAGGAAGACATTATACAATATTTGATGGTTTGATTTACAGGATTAAGGTTACATGATTTTATTGCATACAGTTTTTTAAGAATAGTTTGATCTTTTTCTGGAATAATGCTAAATCTCTTATTTTTTTTACTTCTTCGGGAAGGCTATTGAAGTAAGTTATCCCTTTGTATACATAATTATTTTGCATTTGTTGAGTAGAAAATAATGGAATTTGGATATTATATTTACGTCTTAACGAACTTTATTATTTTTTAATGTCTTATCTTTGAATATTTGTAATATTGAGTCTTTTTTATAGAGATCTTCAACAATGTTGCAGAAGGGAATGTAGGTGGTTTTTTTACAATGACTTTAATAATTAGTTTTTGAACCACATTTACAGGGTTTAAAATTTTTTTATATGCACCTCCTTATGGCCTCTAGTGTGGAGCTAATGTAAAAAAAAACTGGTAGAGGCATCAACTGTTCGGGGACCAACTGTTTGGGGTATCAACGCTACAGGGGACCAACTGTGCAAGGGGATAACCATTGGGGGTCAAATTTCGGGGACCAAAAGTTGGGTCACCGTATTGAATGAATGAATCATGTACCTATATAAGTACCCAATTAAAGATAAAAAAAAAACAAAACATTTTGTCTGTCTGTAGTCTCTAGTCCATATTGTCTAACATGCGAAGTTGTTGTTCGCATAACCTTGACGTCTAACAGTAATTGATTATTGTTTTTAATCCGGTTCTAATGAGATAATCAAAACGAAGTGAGTTTACTAGACTTTCTTGACTGTAAAAAATATACATAAAGTCAAGAAAAAAATAATAAACCCGGTAAAATAGTATGTATCTCTTTTAAAAAAAATTATCAACCAACACTGGGATTCTGGTAGAAATCAATCTATTTGTTCTGGAATCTTACACTCGGGGACGTCGACACAATGTGTTTTTTTTACCGTACAAGAGTCCCAACTACTGCCTACCGTCTCGGGCCAGTGAGAGTGTGGCATCCCCAAATGGGTATGTTGAGAGGCTGAATGTAGATGGGAAGAGAAGGGAATGGAAGGGATAGTACCTGGGTATTCAGATACGGTCACCAAACACGGCTAAAGCCATTTCAAGCAATGTTAGTATCTTCCACTCCTGAATGTGCCGCAAATGTACTATATATTATTTTAAATAAGTAAATTCTGAAAAAACATAAATTAATCAAATAATATTTACTTGCGCACGTCTGGATATGATACCATGAACTCTGGATTCGTAATCGAGAATCTTAAGACGATAGACTTCGCTTTTCGGCCCATACAAAAAGGACGCCCGGGAAAAAACACTTTTCTACATCGAAAATTGCACAAAATGAATATATTTTTTTTATAATGCCTTCTAGAGGGTGAAAACTATGTCGGTATGTTTTCGAATTTTCGATGCGTTTCGTATTAACGTAAACATTCACTGTCAAACATGTACGATTTATCAAAAAATATTATTTAAGGAAAAAGTGCTGCTAACTCAACTCTCATAAAGAATTATAAAATTATAAAAAGCTACCGACGTAGCTTCTTCTTTCTAGAAAATATATATTTTTTAAAATTTCAATTTCGTGAAAGTTTCGGTGTAGAGAGTGTATTCTCCATAAACCCCTTTTCGAGCGATTTCTGTAGGTAAATTTGAGCGTTGTCTCATTCGCACATTTCGCATTCGCATGTATTGTAAGTGTGCGTGAGCTTATTGTGAGCGGGACAGAATGACAGACGCGGGTGTTCCGCGTGTCGTTCAAAGTCTAGCCTCTTAACACTCGAGCACAAAAAATTGTTGCTAATTATATCTTATTTAATAAATTGTCGTTGCATATAGAATATGAACGAAAAAAAAAGAAACGTAAATAACGATTCTTTTTATCGACAAAGTGGGAATAATATATTTATGGCAAAAATGAATGTTTACGCTTTTTTCTCACATGCTTCATATTCTATGCACAGTTTTTCTCACATGGTTCATATTCTATACCAGTTCTCGTCATAATTTTAAATACCATAATTATGTCAAAATATTTAATGTAAATTTATTCAAATTTGACATCAAGGCATCACAAAATAATGTTAATAATATTTATATACCAAGGCAATTGAATTGTGTAGTGGTATGCAGAGGAAATGATCTTTTTTTTATTTTTTATTATGTACTATTTTGATTGTCCTCACATGGTTTATTTTCTATCGTCTTAAATATTTGATATTTTTACATGGCTCATATTTTAGAAGATGGAGATTAAAATGGATCTAAAATCTATGGATCGTCACACTTAGGAACTATGATATATAATCTTTTTTTTACTTAAATTGATTTGTATAACTCTAATATCTATCAATATTATAATAATTAACCTATTATTATAAATTAATATTATTCAAATATTTAGAATATTATTTATATTATTTGTAATTTAAATATTTTAAATTGTAAAATTTAGTAAATTATAATTCAACTTATCAACCATACTATGTAACTTATAAAAAATTATTATTTATCTGTAACCCCATTTCCCTAAGTTCATTGTTATATTATCCGTAAACTACACTATCATCAATTATTATATTATCTGTAAACTTCGTTAATATAAATTCAATGTTATATTATCTGTAAACTTCATCTATCAATTATTATTTTATCTGTAAACTTCATCTATCAATTATTATATCTGTAAACTTCTTTGTCATAAATTCCTTGTTATATTACCTGTAAACATCATTATCATCAATTACTATATTATACGTAAATTTCATTATCATAAATGTATTGCTGCATTAACTGTAAGCCTCATTATCATTAATTATTATATTATCAGTTAATGTACTTCATTACCTTAAATTATATAATCTGCAAAACTCACCCGCCATAACACCCTAGCATTGCGGACGAAATAACACAATATCCACACTATGTATAAAATTATTTTAATAAATAAATAAAAAAAGAGAAATAACTGAATATTGAACTTATTTTCATTTACATTGTTCATTTTAAATATGCAACGACGAAATAATCAAAACTAAAATTTCTTCTAAAATTATAAGATTTGTAAGTTGGTTTATTTATTTTTTATTAAGACATAAACAGTTCATTATAATACGTTATAAGTAAATTGAGGTGTATAAAAGCAAAGGCAGCAATCTCCATTCTGGCCAGATTGGTATTTTTGCTTTTGAAATGACGTGGAGATTGCTATCATTGTTTTTACATACAATAACTAAATACAAATATTGTACGTAATATACGTGTATACAATATTTGTATGTAATATTGTGCGTAAAAGTAAAGACAGCGATGTCTATATCATATCAAAAGCAAACATAGCAATCTAGCCGAAATGGAGATAGCTGCCTTTGCTTTTACACACCTCAATTATTACACGGTTATATTACCAATTACGTAAGTCCGTAGAATACCATTTGGTAGTTTCGCATGAGATGTGAAAGGGTCTTAAAACTTAAATTAATGAATCAATTAGTAATAATAATAAAACAAATAAAATGAGTGGAGATAAAGAGACATTTAAAAATCAAGATTTATTTGCTCTCTAATTGTTATTGACTATTCCACTCGAACGCTTTTTGCCACAATATGGCACTATTTCCAAAACCACGGATTGCTTTGTTGGCAAAATATGGCAAATATTCTCTAGATTATTTAAAATGTTTTAAAGTTAAACATTTTATAATATTTTTTTTTATAAATCCTACGAATATGTGATAATAGAAAAAAAGATAGGTGAATTCATTGACTATATAGAACTATAATCAGTTTGTATGTCTCCATATTCAAATTTGGAGGTACGAATTTTTTTTTTATGTGGGCGAAAAATTTTCCTTAAGATATTCGTAGTTTTAAAATAATTTATAACATAGGTACCTACTTACTTGTAAACACCGAGACGATCAGACGACCGTCCGTGGTCGAGTGGTAAGACACTTGACTCCCATTCGGAAGGTCGCGGGTTCGAACCGGCATGCGCAAATAAATTTTATTTGATTAATTTGTGTTATTTCACAATTAATTAATAAAAATAATATATGTTATATTTGCGGCACGTTCCAGAGTATACTCTCAGTATCGCTCTGGTGTAAGACCACCATTCAGAATTGAAACGTTGCTTTAAATGGCTTTAGCCATGTTTAGTGACTAGATCTGAATAGCCAGGTACTTTCCCACCTTCCTCTTTGCCATCTCCTTCCCTTCCCCACTTACCTTCAGCCTCACAACATACTCCAATTGCCAGAATAGCCAGTTACTCTCCCACCTTCCTCTTCCCCATCTCCTTCCCTTCCCCACTTACCTTGAGCCTCACAACATACTCCATAGGGGATGCCATAGTCTCACTGGCTCCAGAAGGGAGCAGTTGGAACTCTTGTGAGGTTTCTCTATTAAAAAAAAAACAATTATGAAAATTATTGAGTCAATTAATACTTTTACTATCAGAATGTACGAGAATTTTTTTTTAGTAACATCTCACCGAAATTAACGAAACTTTTAATCTGGTGTCATCCGTTTCGTTAAACGTTTTTTTCTCTTCCTATTAGCACGATATAATTCATGCAAGATTTTCATGAATGGAATTCGGAGCAAGGTTTTTGGGATCTTAAATTATAATTAATTAAATGTTACTGTACTCTTTACTGCTATTACAAAACTAAAACCATCGATCTAATTCATTCAAAAACCTCGGCGAGACTGATCTGAATTATAATTGAAAGCATTCAAAGTGAGTTTGGCATTATAGGCAAGGTATTTCGTAAGTTGAAAATATTTAACATGTTTGATGTACTTGATATACGCCAAACATACATAAAAATACAAATAAAGTACATTTAAAACCAAAAAGCAGAATAAAAAAAATAAATTAAAAAAACATAAATAGATCAGATAGATATCCGTACTTAAAAAAAAACATAAAAAAATCCGTCGATAGGCACACGCTTTGGACAAAGTCACCAAATATTTAACAATCTTACATTCTCTCCAAAAAATTATCATCATCATCACAATTGGCTCTACAACCCTTGGTGGGTTTTGGCCTCCTCGAGAGTCTTCCTCCACTCATCTCTGTTATGTACTAGTTCTCTCCAGTTTGGAATCTCCAAGATATGTAGGTCTTTGAGGACGTTGTCGTTCTATCTTAATTTTGGTCTTCCCAGGCTCCTTCGCCCTACAGGTCTAGATTTTAGCAGGGACTTTGGTGCTTGATGCTATGTCATTCTCTCCTAAAAATATGGACACAAAACATTACACGCATAAAATCACGATTTGAATTTTGGTGAACTTGTCGTACACCTCACGGTTAATAAGGAATATTTCTTAATAAAATTGTTAGATTTAGCTTAATTGTTACGAAAATTGAATATTTACATATTATATATCGGGAGAGACGAAAAATTTGCATTTTATATTTTAATTTTGTTAAAATTAATGAACTCTTGCGAAGTATTCGACGCCATTATTGGCCAAGTGAAGCGGAGTACTACAATAGATTTGACATTTGCGAAGTTTCGTTTCAATCTAAATGTGCATGAATTACTTAGTTTACCCAAACTAAGAACCTAATAACCTATTTTGTGCACTTAAATAGTTATTTCTTGTAGTAATTGTTGGAATAAAGTGTAATTTACATAATCTGTGCCTAAAAATGAGGCGGCTTAGGTAACATTTAATTGATTTTTTATTTGATTTAACACAGGAAGCACTGAGGAAAATAATTCCCCTTTGGATTCTGTGTGGAGGGTTTTTAAGGAAAGGAATGAGAGAATGTCCTACAAGGTAGGAAGGGGGGGTAGAAATCTAAGGGTCAGTGTATCCAAGTGTGACGGATTTATTAATCCATCCTTCCCACTGTGATGCAAAGGGATGTTCCGAGAGAGTCCTGCTGGAAAGATCAAAATGTCTCCCTCGACCAATCTCTCCCGATAAGGCCTGCCATGCAGTTAGTGGTCTGACACATCTACCGACAAGGTCCGGACAAATCTCATTCCATGAACCCGGGCACCCCTGCTAGGTCACCAGGCGTAGCTTTTCACATGTTTGGTGGAACTATGGCAGATGTTAGTTATCTAATAAATGGTTTCCAGGGCGGCGGTATCCAAATTGGATTAGAACAGAGAGACAATATTACACAAATTTCATTTAATATAGGAATTAAAACACATAATGTCTGCAAACATTCAAATAATTATATACGAATACTACGCATAACCTCACAATATAATGCCTGATTTTGACTACCATCTTTTATTCTGATTGGTTTTTGCGGTATTATGTCGTGTTGCGCTTCCTCCTTCTTTCTGACTGCATAACAGTGTCTATCATGAGCCCTGATGATGGACACTCTAACGAAAATAGGTACTTTTGACCCTGAAAATCTGTCTTTATTATTTTATGTGTTTGCAAAAACAAATTGTTTGGCGGTCTATCCTCTCTACTTACTCCTGCAGGGAAACAGAATGATAATTTTTTAGTTAGTTAGTTTATTTTTTTGCCGAAATGAGGTACTTGAGAGGAGTGCCAGGGGTTACGAAATGGAATCTTATAAGAAACTTGACGATCCGAGATGATCCAAACATTGGACCACTGCTACTCTTCATAGAAAAATCGCAACTGAGGTGGCTTGGGCATATACTAAGAATGTCTGATACTGAGTGCGATTCCAGAGGGTAGACGTCCAGTGGGCCGCCCCAGACACAGTTGGGCGAGGCAACTCTAGAAAGTTTGTGAGGAGAGGATGGGTCTACCATGGACGGAATCCGAACAATCTGCGCAAGACAGGGACGTATGGAGGAGCCTTGTAGATGCAGTGGGTCCCCGACCGGAATAGGACAGAGGGAAGAAGATGATGATGCGTTATTTTAGTTAATATCATTCAGAATCGAAACATCTCATTTTTACACTCGGTGTCACGAATACCCTGTCAAAATTATATGAAGGTATACTTGTAAATCACTAAGAGCCGGTATATCAGTTGCTCTAAAGCTCGTCTTTGACGGGATGTGGAGCTCAGCGTGGCTTAGCACACGATCCGTATATCAATCGTAATCCTAGAGTTGACCAATTTTAAACGTTAAGTATATGAAAATTTTAGTCATTTCTATGCCGAACCAATCTATTTATGTAAGTATCTATGGACTCTATGGTTATTATCAAACAACCAAATGTCAAACGATGTCTAAATCGTCATCACTCGAAGAAAGTTCTAATTCCATGTGGATAGGTAAACTTATTCCTCCAATGTAATTTATTGCCTCCGTACGTAGCAGATCGAAACCGAAGCAATGTGAAATTTAACAGATGACAGATGTGTTTTTGCCAATAGCGCTACAGCGTCTAGCAAAGGAACTATTCTGCGGCTTACCATGGCTTAAGCGGTCGATTTCGGCGGTTTAAGTTGAGCGAGGAATGTGCTCCTTAGCAAAGACTGATATACCGGCACTAAGTCACCATCCTCATAAATCAAAATCCACTTCTATCTAACTTTATTGCTCATGTAAACGACGTTAATCGACCAGTAAAATTGCCCTCTAGATTACATTATTATGCTTAAAAGCAGTACTTATTGGAAAATTAGGCCAATCGTGATTTCCTGTTCACATCATATCGAGTGACGGAATCCGTTTTGGGTAGCAAAATCAAGTGTTTTGGTTTAAATATTCGATCGCTTAGAAATATTTTGGACTAGCTTCTGCCCGCGACTTCGTCTGCGCAGGATTAGTACTTCGAGTAGCCTATTTTCTTTTCCTAGGTCCCATCTACGTTTATACAAAAATTCTTAAAGTATTTATTTAAAATATGTACAATTATTGATTCGATTCAAAGTATTAGGTGAGTAGATACTTCAAATAAATTCACTAATTTTAATATTTTCCAAAATAGAATTTTGGTTTAACAATCATTATCATTCTTAAATTTTGACGTTTTCTTTTAAACAATAATTATGAATTTCAATACATTTAAAATAAATAGCTAGCTTTATAAATTATAGCCTATATGTTATTCTGATGTATGAGCTTCATTATTGTAAAGTTTCATTAAAATCCATTCATTAAATTTTGATTTAAAGAGTAACAAACATACATACATCCATACAAACTTCCGCGTTTATAATATTAGTAAGATGCATTAAATACTGCGCGTAGAACATATTTGGCTTTCAAATAATCGAGTGTTATTTTATTTTTTATTTTTATACGCCCAGAAAAAAATATAGTAAAAACTCAGACCTATAAAATCGGCTTTAACCCTTATACTTAACTATAAATTTGGCGTATTTTGTCAAAGGCTAAAAATATTCCCGCTTTGCAATAAAATCCAATTAAATGGAATATTTGTTAACGTATTCGAAAACTAAAAACTTTTTACGAAAGGTGATGAAATAGACTTTCAAAGTTTATTATTAGAAATTACTATGTAATTTTTTAAATATAAAAATTTTGGATAAAAACTTTAAAAAGTTTTAAAAACGGCTCACTTTGCGATAATGAAAAAAAAACATACATATTTTAATAGACAAATGAATTATAAACGTTACTGTCACCTCACTTTTTTGTCATTTCTATTCAGATCTTGTCAACAAACACGGCTAAAGCCAACGTTTCAAATCTGAATGGTGGTCTTCCAACAGGGCGATACTGAGAATATATTCCACTGGAAATAATGAATTAAACGTAAACAAACACAGTCTTTAAACCGCGACCTCCGGAATCGTAGTCGAGATCCTACCTACCATTTAGGTCATCAAATTGGAACACTTGTACGGTATTCACACAAAAGGGCGTATGAACGGACTTTACAATAAATGTAAATTTATAAACCAACTAGCTGACTTGCCCACTCATTGCTGTGGCTAACGAAACACAACGCCAAATAATGAATGGTTACCTATCCAAGATAACCAAGTGTTGTGTCAATAAATTAACTCACACCGCCATCTGTCAGAAACTTATGGAATTTACAAATATTTTCAAATCATCGTCCCATAGCAAACATTGATGAATATATAAATATTGAGGTCAATAATCGATATAAAAACTATCTTACTTTTTAAGTTGGACCAAATTACACCTAGTAAGCCAAATTTCATCAAACATCATGACGCGAGATTTTTATATATGTATAAAGATGAACTGTTAGGAATTTCCTGGAGAGACCACATTACAAATGAGGAGGTTCTACAAAGAATCGAAGGAGGAAGGCACCTGCTCAGGGCCTTGTCCGAAAGGCGTGCAAGATAGATCGGCCATATAATACGACAAGAAGGCCTCTTGCATGCCATAATGGAGGGTATGCCCGAGTGGACAAACTCTAGGGGACGCCCACGCCAAGAGTACCTGGAGGACCTGCTGGTGGACACGCGCTGCTCATCATATGCAGACTTCAAAAGAGCCGCACAAGACAGGGAAGAATGGAAGAGAAAAATAAAGGAAATTGCTGCAAACCAATCCCAGGATTGAAACCAGAGACAGAGAAAAATGAACGAATGTTACGATAAATGTAAACAATCATATGCATGTATCTATGTGAATTTCTGAACGCAACCAATTTGCTTGAAAAAAAATATAATTACTACAATTTATACGACAGCGATTAAAATCTTGCAAACAAGAAAAATACATTTCATATATTCCCTCAGAAAGTAAAACACTACGTTTTCACAATAAAATAATGAATTCTTTTGCAAAATCGCATTTAAATACCAATTCTCACAATTCAACAACAACTGATGTATTTAATTGGGTTCTCATTACGCATTCAACCGGTTTGCACATCGTTTATTTACGAAATTGGATCTCTGTTCAGTATCGCCGTTGTGAATCTTCTCCTTCTTATGAATTTCACAATATTAGTTGTGTTACTTACTTTGGTATTGAGGTGTTTTTAAATATGGTGACCCGATATTTGATCATCCGATGATTGGCCACCAAAATTATAATCATATTAAAAAAAAAAAATTTTTTGTAATTTTTACCATTTTTAAACCTAAAATTGACTTTTTTTCTCACAGAGGAGATCCTGAGGAAAAAAATCCATCAGGTCCAATATATCATCTTTGGGGATGCTGTGTGAAGGGTCTTTTAGGGATAGGAAGGAGAGGAAGTTCTGGGAAGGCAAAAGATGTGAGGGGTGGGTAGGAATCTATTTATCTTCCCCTTAAACTTCTATCTCCGTTTATCCGCTCCTCGTGTACAAACCATTTAGGCGTCCCTTTCTTAAATTTATACTCACTTGCACGCCTCAGGGATCTCATTTCTATAGCAAATCTGCTTTCATCTTCAGTTTGCCAGACGAGCATTTAAAGGTAGGATATTTTTATAATTCAGATTGAATTACGTTTATCTTTGGTGGTTTATGATTCAATTAATGTTGAATTCCATGCGCAATATTGCCAAGAAGCGAGGTTGGCGACCCACCACGGCGATCTGATACCAACTCTGATGTGTGGCAGTAGGCCATGGATTCGACAGACGAATGACATTTACGAATAAAGGGTAAAAATAAAATTCACGAGGTATGCATGGAAAAAACATATTTTCGGTGAAGTAATTTTCTAGCGGATTAAGGCAGTTAACCATTTTTAAAGTTTTTTTTACAGTGAATACCTCACAAGAGTACCAACTGCTCCCGTCTGGAGCCAGTGAGACTATGGCATCCCCAATTGGGATATGTTATGAGGCTGAAGGTAAGTGGGGAATGGGAAGGAGACGAGGAAGAGGATGCTGGGGAAGTACCTGGCTATTCAGATCTAGTCACTAAACACGGCTAAAGCCATTTCAAGCAACGTTTCAATTCTGAATGGTGGTCTTGCACCAGGGTGATACTTACACTAAGAGTATCTTCCACTCTGGAATGTGCCGCAAATATAGTATATATGTTATTTTAAATAATTAATTGTGAAATAACACAAATCAATTAAATAAAATTTATTTGCGCATGCCGGGTTGGAACCCGCGACCTTCGGAATGGAAGTCCAACGCCCTACCGCTGGACCACGCCGGTCGTCAGAAGAGTCGTAGACAAACAAAATCTCATCTCATTTGCTACCCCTTATAGCTATTCGGGTCGAGACTACATCGCCTTGGAAAGGCTTCTCTGTCCAAAAAGAAAACGAGGTTTAAAATAAAAGGAAAAGAAACAGGAAAAGGATCAGGAAAAGAAACAGGAAAATGAACAGGAAAAGGCACAGGAAAAGGAATAGGAAAAGGAACAGGAAAAGGAACAGGAAAAGGAACAGGAAAAGACCCAGGAAAAGGAACAGGAGAGGGAACAGGAAAGATAACAGGAAAGGGAACAGGAAAGGGAACAGGAAAAGGAACAGGAATAGGAACAGGAAAAGGAACAGGAAAAGGAACAGGAAAAGGAACAGGAAAAGGAACAGGAAAAGGAACAGGAAAAGGAACAGGAGAAAGAGAAAGATAAGCATTTGATTCACTTGATCGTGTCACACATCTTCCTGACATCTCCGACTTCTTCTGCCATTCACTTTCGCCTCTTACATCCTCCTTACACTAATTTCTTCGTTCATGTGCTCTAGGCATCAAATCCACAAATTCCTTATTATTTATTACGATTGCATAAGCCTTGTATTCAATTCGTATCTCCGCTTTAATGCGGTCATATTTATATGTGCATTTTATATTACGACTGCAAATAACATTTATAGGCATTTATTGATATGAAAATGATTATATTACGATACGGCTAAATCGGATTTATGCATCTTCTTAGCAAATAGGTACTTACTTAATCTGTTTACGATGATTATAGAACTTCTTCCTTGAAAACAGAGAAATTAATTGGATCTAACTGCTATAGGTCACCCCAAGTGGTTCACTACCTTTATATAGTACTAGCCTCTGCCCGCGACTTCGTCTGCGTAGGATTAGTACTTCGAGTAATTTAATTTATTTTCCTAGGTCCCATCTATGTTTATACCAAAATTCTTAACCTATTTATTTAAAATATTTATAATTTTTGATTCGATTCAAAGTATTAGGCGAGTACTTAAAATAAATTCACTAATTGAAATATTTTCTAAAATAGAATATTGATTTAACAATCATTGTTTTGCAAAATGTCATTCTCAAATTTTGACATTTTCTATTAAACAATAATTATTATTCTCAATATATTGAAAATAAATAGCTAGCTTTATAAATTATAGCCTGATGTATGAGCTATATTATTGTAAAGTTTCATTAAAATCCATTCAGTAAATTTTGCGTGAAAGAGTAACAAACACACATACATCCATACAAATTTTCGCGTTTATAATATTAGTAAGATATATGAAACTTATCCGTACTTGATCGAAATATATATAATATATATATATATATCCAATAGATTTCGTGGACTTAGCTAACAAGAGAAGTTGCTTTTTTATTGTGGTGGTTTCTCATTAATATTAATGTTAATTTTCTCTACAGACTCCAGATAATTTATTTCTTTTGAGCTCAAAAATTCTATAATTTTTATTGTTGTTTAATAAACCTGTACTTCGATTCTTTGGTTTGTTCTTTGTATCTTTTATATTTGAAGAATTCTTTTTGTCTCCGATTCTGAAAATAATTACGTATTATAATACCATAAATCAACCGCTATCATTTCGAATCTTTCACTTCGGACCCCAAATAAATCGGAGTTCACACGTTGAATTCAACGCCCAACAATCATGTACGCCGTCGGTGGACCAATACAAGTAATTGTAGAGGCTTTGTTCTACTTTAATGCGAGTTCCCCGTTCAACTGCCGGAATCCACTGGAATTTTGCATATTTTAGTGCTATTTAGTAATCAATGCATTGAAAATAAAATCACTAGATGGGAAATGTTCAATTGATCCATCCTATATTTGGTAGAGTTATTTTATTAGACAAGTAAACTGTAAAAATTAGTGTTCTGTACAGTGAACTTTAGTGTAATGCAACTTGCCCAACTTTTTATCATAACTTTCTTGTCTTGTCTAAATTGAGACTTCTTTTATCTATAGATAACGGTCCCACGTTTGAATCCTTGTAAGCGCAATTAAAATACAATATATTTTAATTGGAGGGTCAGTAAAAGTATTGCCCCCTATTTTTTGGTACATTTAATTGCCAAGAAATTAAAAATTACATAGGTTGAAAACCACACTATTGACGAATGATTTGTCTCTTTCAAAATAATCACTTTCCATTTCCACAGTTTGATCCATCTTTTAACAAGGGCATATATCCCAGTGTAGTAAAAAGCACAGTCGTCTTCACGGCCTCCTCATTTCAAAGTATATCTGATGATGAGCTTCACATCACACTGTCTTTATTGAGGGAGAGAATGCTTCACAATTCATCTGTAATTATCTGGCGGTCACTATGAATGATGTAATCGAATGTTGCATGGTATCACTGTTGTCAACTGCCTGCTGTTTCGCTTTTTGTCAGCCAACGGCTTTTGTGCTTCAGCTGCGTTACAGCGACGAACTTTTTGTCTAACAGTGCTGACATCCACTGTTGAATCACTGTACACATTTTTCAGTCTTTCATGATTGCGAATGGGCGTTTCATCTTCTGCAATCATCAATTCAATCACAGAACGCTGACTAATACGAACATCGTCGACCATTTTGCAAGCGACCGCAGTGCTGCCACCTATCGACGCAGAAATTTACTACTGCAGTAGATTGTAGATGAAGATTGGAGGAATAGCGCCAAATTCAAACTTTTCACTTAACTTACTTTATTTAAGAAAAAAATAGGAATCATTATTCTTCTGAACCTTGTATGTAAACCCTGATAACGAAGGCATTGCTTATGAAACATGTTGGTTTTTTTTAATAATAAACGCAATAAAAATTATAAATTTTGAATTAAAATTGTATCAAAAATTAAGTTTGCTTTGTTTGAAAAAGTAATATGCAATATATTAATATAATACTCATACCTACGTGGTGTACAAACTTATTATCACTTCATAAAAGACAACTTTCAGAAAAGAAACGTGGCTTGGAACAAGCGACCATTATAATTAATAATAGTGTTATTCTGAAGCAAGGGAACTCGGCACTAAAGGAGTCCAGCTGTCGACCAGATATCATCAGCTATTTCCGTAACCGTTCGGATATTAGACACTCTCCTAAAGAACTACTTTACTGATATCTGTTGAGACACCTCATCCTAGCGATATCTCTTAAAGAACATTAAAACGACATACATAATATTCCTATACACTACATTAAACGCGACCCCACTTTTTGTGTGTCATTTTACGCTTGGAAGAGCCAATCCATCTTATTGTAACCCAATGTTGTGATACGATTAGTCCATTTTGCTCACATGGTAGGTAATAATTGTCATAATTGTGTAAGTGATTACTGTGGAAACTGTTTTGATGCAAATGTGTGAAAAGCCGTTGTTTTTATTGTGTAAAAATGGAGTAAAAGTGCGCATTGTTAGCTGATGTGTCGGAATGAAAAATAACACATAAACATTACTGATTGCATTTGACAGAAGTACACTAATATCGGGTTTGATGATGGTTTGAAAGGAGAAAAAATATTTACTAACCAATCTTGTTAGCTAACCATCATACCGATTCTCCACAGGGGTGGGCAGAGAGGATAGACCGCCAAACAACTCGGTCTTGGTACACATTTCTTGCTTCATTTATTTATTTATTTCGATACAATAATTTAGTCTTCTTCTTCCTTGCACCGTCGAAACTCATTGTCTAGGTAGGCTGTTGAGGTCGGCTCTTCTCGTTCTCAGGTTGTAGCTTCTTCGGTTCTGAGTACCGCTTTCATCCAGGCCGTTTCTTTGAAGAATTTTAGAGTATTGAGTCATCCAGGAGTTCTTAGGTCTACCTCTGGACGACTGTTGAAGAATCTCCATAGACATTGCCTGCTTCTCTGTGTGGTCTGGTGGTCTCCGTCTCATGTGCCCAAACCATCTTAGCTGTCGTTCCTCTAGCTTGCTGTTTATGTCCGTGACACCCAGGCTACCACGAATGCGTGAAATTTTGATCTTATCTTTTATCTTGGTACTCCTGCCGACCATCTATGCATTCGCATTTCTGCTGCTTCGAGTTGCCTAGAGTATGAGTTTTAGATAGTCCAGCGCTCGGAGTCATACATTATCGCAGTTCTAACAATAGTCTGGTATATTTTTCCCAATTTTATTGGCATTTTCGTGTCGCACAGGATCCATGTTACGGATCTAAAATTACGGTACTAAATAAATGTTACGGTACAATAATTTAGTGTTTAAAATTAATTTGGTTAATGATGGCTTAACCGGGTGGCTTCCCTGTGCTGAGGCCCCCATTTTATAATATAAAAAAACATTAAATAATAAATTAAGGTAATATAAAAGTAACATAAAAATTCAATACGTAGCTAATAAAATCATTATTATTAGCAATAGTTAATAGCCTGAAACACTCATTCACATTGAAAAAAACCCGAGAAAAGATACATGCCGCCAACGGGACTCGAACCCGTGTCCTTCTGATTTCCGGTCAACTACTCTTATCCACTGAGCTACGTCGGCTTGTCTCTTACCCGCTAAATAATTCAATATATATTAGTGTTTCATTCAACAATTACTGCTTATTACAGAGATTATTTCAATGTGATTGAGTGTTTCAGGCTTATAATAATAATTGTAACCCTTTGTGATATGCATAAAAATCTTGTCTTAACCCTTAAAAAAATTGGGGTATTTTGTCAGAGGCTAAAAATATTCCCGCTTTGCAATAAAATTCAAATAAATGGAACATTTGTTAACGTATTCGAAAACTAAAAACTGTTTTCGAAAGGTGATGTAATAGGCTTTCAAATTTCTAGATTAAAAATGACTTTGCATTTTTTTAAATAAATTTTTTTTTGCGAAAACTTTAAAAAGTGTTCAAAATGGCTCACTTTACTTTTTTTTATAACGAAAATTACTGATAATGAAAAAATAATAAAACACATACTTATTTCATTAGATAAATGAATTATAAACCTTACTGTCACTTCACTTTTTTTTGTTTCATGTAAAAAAAATTTAAAAAAAATTCACAAAGTTCCATAATTTTTTTTCAAATTGCTATCGGAAACTTTGGTTTCAGAAAGGGGTAAATGTTAATTTTTTTGTGGTTTTCTTTTACATTTGAATGTATAGTTTGTTGTATTATCTTTCCAATACCGTTTAGATCACATTTCTGACTATGATAGTAAGGGAGAAACAACGATTTCTGTGAGACCTATGTGAGTTGGGACAAATATGGTCTCCTGTGATTAAACGGGTTAAACATTAGTTTATCAATTAAAAAATAAAAATTATCAAAATAAAGCATTCATTTCATTTTAATAAAATATATAAAGTTGGTCATGAAAAAAATATCGGTATATATTATGAGTTACGATTGTGTATAATGATATGTGTTTTATAATGGTATTGTGTGTTAAGTGTTTGTTTTATTATTTACTAGCTAACCCGGCAAACTTCGTACCGCCTCAGAATCAATAATTAGCTGAAATAAATTAAGTTTTTATTAAGTTAAAATAAATAGGTACCTACTCTAAGTTCAAAAAATGAAATTGAGCTGTTGACTAAGCACGAAATGTTCGGCACACTACACCATTGACAGTTCGAATTGATTCAAATTATGTCGACCAACGCACATTATTTGAAAAGCCGTTCCATACAAAATATATGAAAAAAATAATTTTCTTCATAATTATTTTTCCCGTGATTTTTTCCGATGTTTTAATAGTTATTCTGTTAATCGGGACGGAGACAAATCCAACAATAGATCATAAAAATCGGTTCAGCCGTTCTTGAGTTATAAATTGTTTAACTAACCCGACTTTGTTTTATATATTAAGAAGATTATAATAATTTTTTTGTGAAATAGCTTTTTTTCTTTATCTATCTTTTAATTTTGAAACTGAATTTATTATTGATTTCCTCATTTTTGTAACAGTGCTTTTATTGCCTGGAATTTATAGTGTCTTCCAAAGCTTGTATTTACCTGGTCTTTAAGTGATAGTTTGCGTTTATTGAAATTTGTTTTTTGTTCAGAAATGTAGTTTAGTAGTGTTTTAACGAATAATTGGCGTTTTTTTTTATTGAAAGCATAGTTGTAATAAATAAATCAACAAACAAGTCCTGCTAAGCCAATTGAATTGGCTTGTCAACAGGTGCTTATAATTTAGTAAAATATACATAATTTACATCTTATATTTACAGATAACATTTTTTCATACTTTTTTCGTACATAATATAAATAAAAAAATTTTTGATAGCCAATTTTTCACCATATATTTAATCTTATTCATAGAATTACATTGTTTTATAGTGTCAGGTAATAAATTAAATATCTTCGGTATGTTGTATTCAAACGTTCTCTGTCCGTACTTATTATTAAATTTCGGAACTATTAACCCGTCGTTGCGCGTGAATCTAGTGCTGTATTTATGTTCTAATTTCTCTTGGTCTTGTTTCAGATTGGTAATAGTAGTATTTCCCCATATTGTTAATCTATATCTTATTATAGATTCTGCCTGTGACAAATAAATTATTTTAAGTGTTTCAATTGATAGGTAATAAAATTAATATGTACATTATTAGTATTAGATATTTTTAACATTTGGAACCGTCAACATGGTTGTACGCATACCATTTATGACACGTACCTATTTTGTTTACTAGACATGATTGACACGTGCATGATTTCTTCGGGCACACTCAACTTCTTTTATTATTCACGTTCGCTTAAAATATTAT
The DNA here is from genome assembly GCA_951813805.1 of Limnephilus auricula. Taxonomy (NCBI): domain Eukaryota; kingdom Metazoa; phylum Arthropoda; class Insecta; order Trichoptera; family Limnephilidae; genus Limnephilus; species Limnephilus auricula. The sequence continues at coordinate 9,223,380 of OX638417.1, forward strand.
CATTGCACTCCTTTCTTTATTCATTCGCTTTACATGTCCAAACCATCAAGGCGTCCCTTTCTCGATCATCTTATTACGCTTACAACAGCCTTGCATTCATTGCAAATCTCCACATTTCTCACGAAACAAACACGTTTTTACCACGCGTATAAACATAAGGTACTTATCCGAGGTTCATGCACCATTTAAACTTACAGATATGCAACAGATAGATTAAAAGTAGAAATCAGACGTTGTGCAAATCTTGCAATATTTAGTTTTATTATAATTGATAACTCTATTGACAGCCCGTTCCTCTTGGAGGAGTATAGTTTATACGTGCCTGAAAACTTTAGCCGTAGTCGTCGCTACGACTTGTTCAAGATACCATACGGCAGATACCATACCAGATTTAGAACAACATAGATTATCAAGAGAAATGTGAGGAGGTGGAGGAATTCAATTTGGGAGGCGAGTATCGGTAACACCTCCATGAAAACCATTTATTTGATCGCCCCAAGTGGTTCGCTACTTTTGGTGACTTAGAAAGGGTTCGTGGGGTAAGGCTTGTCCGTTGCAAGGATGCGTCTGCCCACCAACTGTGTTGCAGGCCACCTCGGGAGTAAAAAGTTGAGATAGACCTTTTTACCTCTCGAGCAGGACTCTCTCGGAAGAGCAGTAGGTCTTGCAGTAGGAGGAATAGATTCACAGGTCCATCACTCTTGGACACACTGACCCTTTATTATTACCCATCGCTCCTACATTTTTCCTACTCAGAAGTTTCTTTCCTTCCTTTCCTAAAACGACCCTCCACACTGAATCCTAAAGGATGACGCAGGTTGTTAATCTGGTTGATTATCAGAATATCTTGAGATTGATAACACGAGGTTATAGATGACTGTTTATTAATGAGAGCTAAGTGCAGAAAGGGCGAAACTACCTACCACAGGTGCTATATATGGAGGTTCCAATGAGAAAGATCGATTATTCCCCGTATCAAATTTTTTTTATAAATTTTTTTTATCGATTTATTTCATTCAAAACTTGCTTTGATATACCTACATTTAAGTAAGCAATAACAATTCTCAAATCGCACGATAATAATAATAATGTCTATACAAAATAAGTTGGAATAAAAAAAAGATATATTTTAGTTTATTTATTCTTTTATGTGATGCTCCAATTTCAAAAAAGATATGTTACATAAAAATATCATTCAGGTATCTCTTAAGAGCGATTGACCAGCGGCTGACAATAAAAGTTTAAAAATGCTTGCAACTGTACAGGGAGGTTCCAATGAGAAAGATCGATTGTTCCCCGTATCAAATTTCTTAAATTGAAAATTCAATATCGATTTATTTAATTCAAAACTTGCTTTTATATATACCTACATTCAAGTAAGCAATAAAAATGCTTAAAACGCACGATGATAAATTATTAAATGTAGTGTACTTCTTGTAAGTATTTTTTTGATCATAAGTAGTTATGATTTTTCAATAATGTCTAAACAAAATAGGTGTGTAAAAAAAGTTTGAAATATTTTAGTATGTTAGACCTTAAATAAACAGAAAATCTGAAGTATTATTTATTTTTTAATGATTTAATTTAACTAAAATTAAAATTATGAAAACTGTGTTGACTAGAGTATGTATTGATTTATTTTGTTGTATGATGATGTATATGATTTGAAATTTGTGTTGTTTAATAGAATCTATCGTTTGAAAATTGAACAAATCTGCCAACGACCAACGGTATAACCTTAGTACATTATAAATACACTTAGTTTTTCAAAATTTAAAAAGTGCGTTTACCAGATAAAATAACAATCTTTCAATATCAATTAATGTTTTTTTGTAAAAAAGAGTCTATAATACGTCTAGAATTTGATGTAAAAAGGACTAATTTCCGGTATTCTCTATACCCTCGAGTAGAATATTCTCTCAGTATCGTTCAGGTGTCTGATCACTATTCAGAATTAAAGTTTTGCTTAAAACGGCTGATCTGAATAGCCAGACAATTCCCCACATTCCACCTTCCGATATCCTTCCCCTCTCACTACATTCAGCCTCACAACGAAGCCCAATTTGGAATGCCATACTCTCACAGGCTGAGAATGACAGACTCTTGGGCGGTATTCACATGATAAATAAATTTAAAAAAAAAAACGATAAAAAGGTCCTTGAGAATATTAAAAATCAATAAATTATATTTGAGACAAACTAAAAGTTTAATGAATAAACATTATTGTAAAGGTTGTTATGCTGACATTGTTTATTTCATCTATGTTAAATATACACCATTTATTGCATATCATATCGCCACACGCTCCATGTTTATTACGGCCTCCGACATTACCTCAGCAATTTTATCAAAACATCTCTAAAGACACGACCTGATCGTAAAACCGACCAATTCTCATTTGTTCAACACGGCAAGAACACAAGAACCATTATAGTCAACATGGAATTCCGCAAAGTTAACCCCACAGGCCGCGAAATATTTTTTTTATTTTTATTAAAGCGACTATATGTACATACAAAATATAATGGTGAAACTAAGTATATACATAGTATTTCATAGTCCTCCTCACTAGGAGATCCTGTGCGGAGACGGACCAGAAATTTAATCAAAGTTTATTATTTGTTTTCTATGTCATTGTTAGTATCTTTTTTAGGGTTTTTTTCATTGGCTTCTTTCAGCCAGATTTTTATTCTTAATTTATAAGCATTAATTTTCTTTTATTAGTTTTAAGTTTTAGGAAAGGATTTTGTGGAGTTTTGTTGCTAAGTGTTAGTTTCTTTGTCCAAATGCGGTTTTATAACTCGGAATGTTTTTCTATAACATATTTATTCGATATGGTGTTATTTAGTATTATTTTATACTATACTTCTACCCGCGACTTAGTCTGCGTAGGATTAGTACTTCGAGTAATCCATTTTATTTTCCTAGGTCCCATCCACATTTGTACCAAAATTCTTAACCTATTTATTTAAAATATCTACAATTCTTGATTCAATTCAAAGTGTTAGGCGAGTACTGCAAATAAATTCACTAATTTAAATATTTTCTAAGATAGAATTTTGGTTTAACAATCATTGTTTTGCAAAATGTCATTCTCAAATTTTGACATTTTCTATTAAACAATTATAATTATTTTCTATACATTGAAAATAAATAGCTAGCTTTATAAATTATAGCCTATATGTTATTCTGATTTATGAGCTATATTATTGTAAAGTTTCATTAAAATCAATTCAGTAAATTTTGCGTGAAAGAGTTACAAACACACATACATCCATACAATCTTTCGCGTTTATAATATTAGTAAGATAATATTCCGCTTTACAATAAAATTCAAATAAATGGATTATTTCTGAACGTATCCGACAACTAAAAACTTTTTTGAAAGATGATGAAATGTGCTTTCAAATATTTATGAATCAAAATAAACATATAATATTTATTGAAGAAGAAGATTACTTTAATAATCTAAACGAAAATATGAAAAAGAACAAGACACAGAATAATAAAAGATAAATGTCGCAACTGGGACCATAATAACCGGTAAGACGAGAGATTCTGGGTTCGTGTCCCAGTTCAATTCAATTCAATTTATTCTTGTGATCAAATCTTTTATTTTTCTGTGTCTTGTTCTTTTTCATATTTTTGTTTAGTTTATTAGTGTTATCTTCTTTTTGAATGATATATTACATTGATGTTCATAAACTTAAAAAGTTATTAAAAGGGAGTTGTTCTAATAAAAATTGTATAATTTATTATAAAAATTATGCATCCAAAATAATATGTATGTGTGTTTATTTTTTGTCGTTATCATCAATTATAGTTAGAAAAAACTTGTTATGCTTGCATGCATAATTTTTATAATAAATTATACAATTTTTATTAGAACAACTTTCTTTTAATAACTTTTTAAGGTTATGAACATCAATGTAATATATCATTCAAGAAGAAGATAACACTAAAAAACTAAACGAAAATAAGAAAAAGAACAAGACACAGAAAAATAAAAGATATGATCGCAAGAATTATTATTGTTTGCTGTGCCATAGGATAAAAATACTGTTGGTTTAGTCTATCTCCGCCCAGAATATGGATATAGTATAGTATAAATCAACATTAAATATGGTCATGGTAGAAACCAACATTATTTTTGTTTGCTATTTTGTTTAAAAAGGTGTCCTTTAACGTTGTCGATTATGCTTTTATTCAAATAAAAATTCAACCAATTATGTTTTTCTTTTACTTATAGGTAGATTAACCCTTGTATTTTATTATTATTTAAAATAATTAATTTGAAGTAAACGAAACAAAAATATATATAATATGTTTTTAACTTCAAACCTCGTTTTCTCAATACGAGTTTTTGTGGACATAGTACAAACCAACCCTCAGCGAGCGATTTTACTTATTTTGCCGTAAACTTTTATATATGAAAATAAAGTTGGTGTTTTTTCTTTCTAATACCATTTGTATTATATTTTTACTACGATAGTAAGGGAGATAAAATGATTTCTTCGAGACTTATATGAATTGTTACGGAAAGCGAAAAAATTAGCTTGAAGGGTTAACAATAAAGCGTGATGTCGAGATAAAAACGCCAAAATCGGCAAGTAGCATTTAAACATTCCAGATACCGTGCCGCCGACACCGGCTTACGCCATATTGCAAAAGCAGACATAGTCGTGATTGCCGGCTTTGTAATAATATTACTAGGTACGAATTCCAGATTATTTATTGAAGCAATATTAGCTTTGAGTTGCTCTTCGTTTGAAGAATTTATTATTATCGGTGATGCGAGAAAACTAAAATGGGACACGACATTGAAGATTGACTGTTTAAGTAAAGGATATCACGCATTACGATTAATGTGTGAAATACCATCGTGATTTATAGCGGTGATTTGCAGAAATCTGGTAGCTTAAATTGGTTTCTTCAGTGCGTTTACACTGGCTCACTAAAATTGTGATGAATGATTCTGAGAACGAAGAATTGCTAGACGATTTTTTGTTAAATAAGCACCACATAGAAGGCCCCGATGAAAAAATTAACCTTCAGAGCCTATGCAATTTTTGGTGGAAGGTCTTTTAAAGGAGAGAATGTTCTGGGAAGGGAGAAGGTGTGAGGGGTAGGCAGGAATCTAGATGACGGACGTATGTATTATCCATACCTTCCAATGCGGTGCAAAGCGGTGGGTCGAGAGATTCCTGCTGGAGAGGTTAAGATCAGGCCCCATAGCACACTCGATCGATAAGGATTGTATCGATAACTTTCGGTAACTTCTCATCGTTCTCTAGGACAATTGCAGATCGCTAATGTACAAACAACAATTGATGTCAAATATATTAAGGACACTTAGGCATTGTGAACTGTCTGCAATTATGCTAGGAAACGATGAGAAGTTACCGAAAGTTATACTATCAATCGTTATCGATATAGTGTGCAAGGGGCCCAGGGCTCCCTCGTCCAGTATTTCCCGATCCGGGCTGCCAAGCGGAAGGTGGGCAAACGCATTCGCTGCCATGACTTAGACAAACCTCACCCCATAAACCTGGACATCCACCACCTCACCAACCGCAGCATACCACTCGGGGTGACCAATGGCAGGGGTGATGGATATCCAATAAATGGTTCCCGGGGCGGCGATTGATTTTCGGCGGATTATTTTTTTTTTTTAATTTATTCTCTTGATAACATAGCTGTGAGGCTGAAGGTAGTGGGAGGGCAAAGAGATGGGAAGAGGAAGTTGTGAAAGTACTTAGCTATGCAGATCTGCTCACCAAATACAGCTAAAACCATTTCAAGCAACGTTTCAACTTTGAATGGTGGTCTTACACCAGGGCGAAACCGAGAGTATTGTCCACTCTGGAACGTGCCTCAAATATAATGTACGTTATTTTAAATGAATTAATTATTATACAATACGAATTAACCAAATAAATATCTTTGCGTAAGCCGGGATTCGATCCCGCGACCTTTGGATTGCGAGTCGAGAGCCTTACCCTTCGACTATTGCCAGCTTTTGAAAATTCAAAGCAAACAACAAAGAAGAGATATGCTCTTAATTAGTACGTGATAGAGTAACGACAGAGTAAGTTAATAAACAAATACACACAAGCCCTGCTTATTTATGGGGGTACATCAAACATATATATTATATAATTAATTAGTTCAGTTTTCAGTTCAAATGCCGGCAACCCGGGCGTTTTTATTTAATATAAATTGGTTGATTTACAATTGTCTGTTCTTTTACCTGCCTCACTAGACAAAGTCTGTTCCGAGGCGGGTAAATAACATAATAAGTATTTATATTTAAAAAGGATATGAATCATAAGAGACCTGCATTAAAAATATGTATTAATATAGATATGCATTAAAAGAGATATGTGTAAAAAAGCAAAAAGTAAATTTATATAATAAATATTTACATACCTTCTTATTTTGATTTTATTTTTTGTTACACTACAATCAAAAGCTTACATACGTTATAAAAATAAAAATAAAACCAAGAATAAAAATAAAAATAAAAAACTTAAATTTCCAGTTAAGAGAATATAAATAAAGCAGGAACAAGTTATTTAAATTGCAAACCTGCAGTACCCTATATATTTGTTAATTGATTAGAATATTTCGAATGTCTGTTCTTTCCTTTTCATTCAATTATATTACAAATCTTTTGAACAGCCAATTTAAATTGTTTGGGGTGACGTAATTTTTTGTTTGTGTAAGGAAGATATTGAAAATGTGCGGTGCCAAGTAAGATTCATGTTTTTTTGCGAAAGTTGATTTGATATGGGGAACTTGAAAGTGTTTATTTATTTTAGCTCTTGTGTTTTGCGAGTGAGGTATGTGGTGATGTGATGTTTTGATACAGTTTTTTATATATGATCTTCCTTATGAATAGTTTATTTACGTCCAGTAATTTGTTTTTAATCATTAGCTGTTCTGTCGGATGTTGGTACGGCTTTTTAAACATAATTCTAATTATTGTTTTGTGATTTGTTTTAAGAGGATTGAGATGTATAAAATGTATGTGTAATTTATGTATCTTTTTTGGAATATTAATAAAAAAGAGTTATTTGTTTATGGCAAATGAAATAGATTCATTCATGACAGTATATAATAATTATTATAATTAATTTGGTTAATTAAATCGGTTTGTATTCATAGCTTAGTTGAGTGTTTAGGTCTTAGCCGTATCAGGGAACTATGTAGCAATTTTCTGTCTTCTTTGTTAAGAGCCCCTGCGGTAACAATTCACAAAAATGGAGTTGTCGAAAAAAATCACCTATCAACTTATGTATTGAGGATGTAATGATGTTGGTCTAAAGTCGTGTTATTTGAAAGACGGACTACGAAAACACATTTCAATATAATGTATGAATGCAAATCCTTGAAATAATGAAGAGTGTTGTGTTATAGTTACGGTGCAAGTAGGTAATTGAATTAATGGATGATCGCAATTAAGTAATAATTGTTGCAAAGTTTTCAAAGCGAGCAAGGCTAACAGTCCATACAGGAATTCCGATACCGACCCTGATGTATGGCCGTGAGGCATGACATTGGCAAAGAAAGGATAATAGTAGATCGAATGTGGTCAATTTTAGATCCTTGAGGCATTCCTTTTTTATGTGAGTACCGCACAAAGAGTACCATCAGCTTCCAACCATCTGGAGCCAGAGAGACTATGGCATCTCCAATTGAGGTATTTTGGGAGAATGATGGAAGGAGATGGAAAGAAGGGAGGTTGTGAATTACCCGCTATGCCGATCTGATCCCAAAACCCGGATAAAATCATTTCAAGCAACATTTCATTAATTCTGAATAGTGATCTTTCACAAGCGCGATATTGAACGTACTTTACCGTATAAAAATAAAATTAATGCAATCAATAGCTATTACCTGATTATTTTCCCTGATTTTTCTTAACATCATAATATTTCAACTTAACCCAGATAGCTCTGAAACTTATTTTAATATTTTTTTAATAATTTTTTTTATTTTTTTTTTATTTATTTTATACACTTTACAAATTAAGACAAAAAATCCCTATAAACTACTTTTTAGTAGTTTGTCTAACGGGTTCTTTACATTAAAGACCTTATTATAGTGATGTAATAGTAACATTTTTACAATTATACATATAAAATAAAATTAAACTTTTTTCAGAAATATAATATTTTTAAAAAAAGATAAAATAAAAATTATGAAAAACATAAGTAACAATTTTAAAGTATTTAGAATAATATGTCATTGTAAGCTAATACAAATAAATTCTTCTTCAGTAAATTCACCAATTGTGTGTTTTGGTTTCATCATTAAAAAAATTACAAAATATTATAAAATATATTTCTTAAATATTTATTTGATATTATGGGAGGGGGGAGGTGTTCCACTTTTGGTATGGTAGGTTTATAGGCATCTAACAAGTTTCTTTAAATTATTTTTTTATTTGCTTATCAGTGCTCCAAAAACTGACTTTTCTGGAAGAAAATGATGATGAATGTGACAAAGTAAGCAAGATTTGCATACTATCACCATTAAAGGCCAATTCTGACCTCACTTCTCTAAATTCTGGTGATGAAAATGTCGGTCGAATTGAAAATTTTCTGGGGCCACAGTTTCAAAATGAAGAAGAGTGAAGGTTAACTGATGTCGATGTTCTATTGTTATGACCACCTCTCATAATCGAAATACTGCATGAATGCTTCGTTTTGATAATGTAGCACCTGAAAATCTAGATCAGTGTGGTCGGAATTGGCCTCTACTGGTGATTATGTGCAAATTTTGCTTGTTTGGTCGCATTCGTCATCACTTTCTTCCAGAAAAGACAATTTTTATTGCTCTGACAAGCAACTGATTTAAAAAAAAATGAAAACACGTTAGACGCCCATAGCCTTTCCGTACCAAAATTGGAACACTTAATATCCATACACAAAAAGTATTGTTAAATTTTGTTACAATATTAAAACTGCATTTTGCATCTTGATATAAAACATATTTTTTCATATTGTAAGGCACGTATAGTTATTAGATATGAAATCAAACAATTTTTTCACTCACTTTCATATCTAATACAATGGAATTCCACCATGAATTAACAGTTAAAAAACTAGACACGTATACTTACGTTCTAAATTACATGTTTTTCGATTTTGGGACGTGTAAGCTTTGATTAATTTTTTTAATCAAATAACTACAAAAGTAGGCTGTTTGGTGTTTAAATCGTAAATTAATAAATTTTATACAATAAAATCCCCCCAGACTTAAATATTAAAAATTGCTAAATGTCCTGCATTGGTTCAATAATAACTAAATGGTTGATTGGCTTGGGTAGGGAGGAGTCTGAAAAACTATTATATAATGTGACTTAACTATACATGGTTACCTATGAATGGCATATTTAGTAAAAACTTAGCATATAGGTATTAATTTAAAAAAATTATAATAATTTAAATTGTATTTGGCACTTTACACACTTTGGTTCCTTAGAACAGGCAATCTGCCTAGCTAGGAACTAATATCGACCTAAAACAACGTAATAACACTTGTATTCATTTTAAATATATATTATTCTCTTATTATGTAATATTATTTCTGTTATTTTGTCTTTAAATGTATCAAAGGTAAATAAATAAATAAATGTACAGCAACACAAGCCCTAGGCAAAGTTATTTTTTAAACGTTATGCCTTCTTATAGTTATTTTTTGTTCGGAACCAAAATTGGTACGGTAAGGTTATGTGGGTTAAGAAATAAGTTTGTCTTCAATTAATTTGGTCAGAGTCCTGGCAAGATCGAGGTCCTGATTTCGATCCTCAGTTGCGATGAATATATTTTTTTCTTTTTTTTGTTCTGTTTCATGTTTTGTTTAGAAATTAATTATTGCCCGCGCCTGTCTAACTAGGGATATCCTCTTTCTAGACAAACTAGCTTACAAATATTATGTTTTAGAAATATTAACATTTTTAGCCAATCGGGCGCTTTTTGCCACAATATGGCACTATTTCCAAAACTACTGATTGCTTTGTTGTCTAAATATGGCAAATATTCTCTAGATTCTTTAAAATGTTTTAAAGTTAACGATTTAATTTTTTTTTATAAATCCTACGAATATGTGATAATAGACAAAGTATAGGTGAATTCATTGGCTACATAGAAATATTTATATGTCTCCATATTCATATTCGGAGGCATGATTTTTTTTAATGTGGAAGGAAAAATTCCTTTAGCAATCCGAGAAAAAAGTTTTAATTCGATCTGTCGCTATATAAGTTTAATTTCGATAGTTCTAACCTAATTATTCCCCAATAGGTTAAATATTTGACCTTTTCAAAAACGAACTGCATGCACACAAAAATCATCCTTTCAAATGTAATTCTCATGAAATAATATTAATGTACTTTGATTAATAATCAATTTAGATTATTCTTTGTTCTAAACGTACCTAATTCACGACGTGTAACGGATTTGGCCATAAACTGCAACCTAATCGTGTGACTTCATATTTTTTAATATCAAGATCGAATCTAATTTGGTGCAACGTGCTGTGGGTATTTAGATTTTTAATCGATTATATTAAAACTTTTTCAGAACGTTCTCAAACCATGATTGATTAAACTTTTCATCATATAAAGATAGTCCCTACCGATTGTGAATGGAACAGCCAATAACTTCACCGTAATTCTCTGTTTTCTTTGATTGCAAAACGCACAGTAAATATATGTTTATCTTTTTTTTGCAGTAATCCCACGCAGAAGGTCCTGAGAAAATAATATCCCAAAGAGATAGGTCCTTAGGGATCGTGAAATGCTGTGTGGATTGTCTTTAAAAAGGAATGAATGGATTTTCTATGAAGGAACAAGGTATGAGGAGTAGATAGAAATCTGGAAGGTGAATCCGGGAGTATCGTATGCATGAATCCGTTTCAGATGTCCATTAAGAGTTACTCGATCTCCGGATACATATTATATTCCTAAGAGCAATACAAATTGCCTTGAAAATGTATTTACAAGAAGAAGCGGTTGCAAATTTAATAGATTATGCCCAAACATCGATGTGTTTAACACGAATTTTGCTAAATTCACAGCATTCGTAAAAAATAACACTCGATCTAATGCCAAATGTTTAACCAAAAACAAAATTTTTCATTGATTTTTTTTATTTTATTTTAATTAGTTCATCACATTTCCTCTTATACTTTTAGAAGTGCTAACTTAGAATCACAAAATATTATTGATATCCATTAAAAATTAAGAGCGATTGACCAGCGGCTGAGAATAAAAGTTTAAAAATGCTTGCAAATGTACGGGAAGGTTCCAATAAGAACGATCGCTTATTCCCCGTATCAAATTTTTTAAACTAAAAAATTAATATCGATTAATTTCATTCAAAACTCGCTTTAATATATACCTACCTACATTCAAGTAAGCAATAAAAATGCTCAAAACGCACGATGATAAATTATTAAATATCGTGTACTTCTTATAAGTATTTTTTCATCATAAGTATTTATGATTATTCAATAATGTCTAAATCAAACAAGTGTGTAAAAAAATTAGAAATATTTTAGTTTGTAAGACCTTAAATAAATAGAAAAACTGAGGTATTTTCGTCACAAAACACGTTCTAGGATTTATTTTTTAATGATTTTAATTTAACTAAAATTACAATTCTGAAAACTGTGTTTACTAGATTTTGTATTGATTAATTTTGTTGTATGATTATATGATTTGAAATTTGTGTTGTTTAATATAATCTGTCGTTTGAAAATTAAATAAATCTGCCAACGACCAACGGTATAACCTTAATATATTAAAAACACACTTAGTTTTCCAAAATTTTAAAACTCCGTTACCAGATAAAATAACAATCTTAAAAAAAGATCAATTTATGCTATTTTGTAAAAATGAGTAAATACTTCTAGAATTTGATTTAAAAATGACGAATTTGCGGTACTCTCTGGTAATACCATCTTAAAAGTAAGCCTTGGAGAAATTTCATAAAACACTTTTTGTTGATTTTTGTTTATATTAGATATATTGTTTTGAATTTTTCTACGATGGTCTTAAATTACAAAGTCTTTTTTAAAAATTGGTTAATGACATAAATATACTGATCACTGTCATATATGAACCTAAAAAGACTGTTTATAACGCTAATAAATAAAATAAATTTTAAAAATTACTCCCACTCCTGTGCAAGGCCAGAGAGAGAATCCGGCTGAAGAGATCGAAAGGTCTCTCCCAACTGGCCTCTCCAGCACGCCACGCAGCTGGTACGCAGATCCTCGCAGTTCCATGAACCTAATCTCATTTTAACAACTGGGCACAAGCCGGCAGGACCTTGAGGGAACGGCAGATCAGAGTCGAACTAAATCTCCCATTTACTGCTATCTCCTCCAAAACTAGACTGATTTTTGAGATTTTTTTTACTTATTGTATCTATTGTCTAGTTTGTATACTGAACATCTGTTTACGGCGTTCTAATCGGGAAATTTTTACGAATTTTGGAGGGCCCTAACTCATTTGAGAAAAAATTATCAAAAATAGCAAAACGTACCGACACGCTTGTGATTGGTATCTAAACTATATTAAAAGTTATTTGCAATAATGTCAAAATCCAGATAGAAAATTGGGAAATACGTTTGTATACCGTTTAGGGTATGCAGATGGCAGGGATATGGGAATTTAAAAATTACGAATGTGGAGAAGTACTTGGATATTCAGATCTGGTCACCAAACAAGGCCTTTTCAAGCAATGTTTCATCTGAATGGTTGTTTATTTTATTATTATTTTTTTTTTAAATTGATAAACTAATGTTTAAGACAAGATTTATTATGCATAGCACAAAGGGTAACAATTATTATAAGCAATAATTATTAGCCTGAAACACTCATCAATATTGAAAACTCTCCCGAGAAAAGATATATGTCGAAAGGAAAAAAAATATAATAAGCGATAATTGTATACATTGAATCATTTGGCGGGTAGGACGTATCCTGCCGTAGCTTAATGGTAGAGCTCCTGTCCGGCAAACAGAGGGATTCGGGTTCGAGTCACGTCGGCGACATATATCTTTTCTCGGGAGAGTTTTCAAAATTGATGAGTGTTTCAGGCTAATAATTTTTGCTTATAATGATTGTTACTGAATGGTGGTCTTTCCCCAGGGTAAAACTATGAGTATCTTTCATTGTAAATCACCTGTGTCGTCATATTTGCAATTGATATCGGCAGCATAAGAACGAGTTCAAGTTCGTATAAAAACAACATTTTATTCGTGACTGCATTCGCATATAATCTGATTAATAAACGATCATCAATTCCCAGTTTGATTGACCTTCAACAAAACACGAAGCACTCGTTATTGTATTGGGACACACTAAGAGAAGTCAATTAATTATTTTAGAACATCTTCTGATATCAAATAATTGAAGCGTCAAAAGTCTGTGTGTGTGAAACATGAGATTTTACATTTCTATAAATATTTGATGTAATAGAAGATCAAATTGTATCAGTTTCTTCAATTGAGACAGGAATCTGCAATTTTATTAATCTAGGGTCGAATTATGAGACTAACGAAGTTGTTGCATTCAAAATTTTTTACGAATTACAGCTTCAGATGCATTTGGAAATGGACTGTACCCAAATATTAAAGACCGAAACGAGACAAATTGGTGTTTCCTGGAATCGGGCGATTTGTGTAGGAGAAAACAAGGTTTTGAAGGAAAAAGGAAAGACTAATCACTTACCACTGCATCTCTGTGAAGCTGCAGATGACACAATCACATAACATGTATGTAGGGGGAAAGTACGATTTCCGCCGATCAGCCGCCATTTGACGTTTGGTTTCGATAAATCAACCCATAATAACTCGAAAATAAAGAATAAATTTTTTCGATATCTCGAAAACAAAGCGAGATATCGACACTTTAAAGTTTTAGTAATTATTTTTTTATAAAAAATACATTCACTTTTGTATCACAATCCATGTTACATAAACGTAGCGTAGCCGCTAAACTACTTGAACACTGAGATGTTTTTCTTGCCTTGACGAGAGCAGTTCTGTTGAACTATAAAGAGGGCACTTTTTTGTATCACAAACCTAGCGTAGCCGCTAAACTACTTGAAAACTTGGATGTTTGTGGAACATGGTTTGTGATATAAAAAAAAGTGAAATAAAATTTTTCGTCTTTTAATTGTTTACTAACTTTTATTTTTATTTATAAATCCTTACCTAGTTAAAAACATTAAAAACTTTATAGTGTTGATATCTCGAAAACGAAACGAGATATCGAAAAAAATTATTCTTTATTTTCGACTTATTTTGGGTTGATTTATCGAAATCCATTGTCAAATGGTGGTGCCACGGAAATTGTACTCGTGCCGTATGTAGTTCAACCGCGATACCACAACAAAACGTGTAAGTACAAAATGATGTTATGTACTATCGAAATAAATAGTGCAGGAAACGACACTTGCACAAAAATAAATATGAAGTAAAAATATTATTGACTTTGATCCACAGAGTATGTAGGTAACTAGAAAATATAAAAATAAAAAATTTTTTTTTTTGCTTTCAGCCGACAAAATGCTCATAATGTATTATTCTTCTTCTTCTTCTTCGATGGCGCTACAGCCCATACCGAGCTTTGGCCTACCGCAACATTCGCCTCCTACTCCTCCTGTCCTCAGCAGCTGACTTCCAGTTTGTTACCTGGAGAAGCTGTGCCGCATCCCCTCTTACCTCGTCTTCCCACTTTTCTCTTTCTACCTGGGTGTCCAGTCATAATTCTTTTTGGGACGCGTGTGTCCGGCATTCTCTGTACATGCCCAGCCCATCCCAACCTAAGGAGTCTCATATGGGCTGAAATTTTGGGGGCCTGATATATATCGTATAGTTCTTTGTTGTGCCGGATGCGCCACTGTTCCCCCTCTTTCACGGGACCACATATTCTCCTCAACACTTTTCTTTCAAAAGTATCCAGCATTTCAGCCATCTTTGCCGTCAGTGTCAGCGCCTCACATCCAAATGCCAATACAGTTCTCACAATGGTCTTATATATGGTTACTTTGGTTTTCCTGTGGACGCTACGTGACTTAAACACTGGCAGCAAAGAGAAGTATGTTTTGTTGGCTGCTGTGATTCTCCTTCTGATTTCTGCTGGATCCTCATTCTGTCAGACTAAAGCCCAGGTAGGTAAATTTAAATAGTTTTATCAAATTATTCCCCTACTTGGTGAAAAAACTTTCATTATACAATTGTAACACTTCATTTGAACAACATCATTACATATACGTAAGCAAAAAATACTTCAACAGTTTACCGGAAAAAATTGAAGATGATAAATGTCTTATAATAGCGATTAAAGAGCAATAAAGTGTAAAAACAAATAAATGATGAATTTATCTTCATAATTAACATATCTAACTGTCTATTTATCTACTTATTTTTAAGTTCAAATTTTTTAATTCCTTAAATCAGATTTAATTATTTATATTAATATATTATTAATACTCTAACATCTGTCGTAGACACTCCCTCGACGTGCGAGATGCAAATGGAAGTGCCGCCATCTGTACAATTTAAAAAGAACTATTGAAGTTTTCATATTATTATTTGGAAGTAAATTTGATAATGTTCATAGTATCTATATTATTAATACTCTAACGTTTGTCGTAGACATTCGGTCAACGAGCGAGATGCAAATGGAAGTGCCGCCAGCTATAAAACTATATCCAATGAAAGAATTAAGAAGGGTGGATAGTTGGATAGGAATACGGGGGTCAATATGTCCAGGAGGGACGAACGTATGAATCCATCCCTCGTCCCGGTCCGGCTCGCCACGCAGTCGGTGGGCAAACACATGTGCCGCCAAGACCTAGACAAACCTCACCCAATGACAGCACCTCTGCTAAGTCACCTAACATAGCGAACCACTTGGGGTAATCTATGATAGGGGAATTGGTTATCCAATAGATGGTATTGGAGAAGAAACATGTTTCGCTTTCATTCATCAATAAGAAGATTTATGTTTGGGATTAAGAGTGTTCCTCTCTTTTTCGTTGTTTGTTTTTGGGGTGTTATGCCGTGTTGTGTTCCTCTCATTATTCATGGTCTTAATGTAAGAATGTCTACTATTATAAAACTACATATTAATTGTAAGTGTTCGGTTAGGTTATGTTGATAGTTGTTGTCAGTTTTGCAAAAGGGCGAAGCCTTAAAAATGGTCACCAACACTTAAACTTGGCGAAGCAGAACTAAAAACCACCCGCAATTTTTACTTGTACTCTTATTAGGTACTTGTAATATTAATTATGAACGAGTTTTTTAAAATTTTATTTTTAAAATCATAATCCTTTGATTATTGAACTCTTGTTTGAACTCCGAAGAATAGTGGTTTTGTAATTCCGCCCTCGTTATTTCCCAACTGAACGTGATTTATGGTTCATAGCTGAGATAAACAGTTAACTCTATCGTGAATATAAAACAACTTTGATCAATTAATAAACATTTTGCAAACTATCATTCCTTGCTGATTGATGAATGCAGCCTACATTAAATTTATTTAAACCAAACATCTTGAAGGCTTATTTAGTAAACAAATTTGAATGTGAGATCGTGCAAAAATATTGTTTCATATTTAGATGTACCTATATTTATTTTGGAAAATAAATTTAATTTTTTTTTTTTATTAAATAACATTTTTTCGTCATAGTCCACGTTCATAGAGCACGGAGAAAATGTTATTCTAAAATACGTTAATTTTATTCGTAAAAACGGTTAAAAACGAGACTGAAGTTCTTACGAACAAATTAACAGGGTTTCAATGTTTATTGGCGGGAAAATGTAAGAATAATTTGTTGGTATACGTAATTTCGTACGTACATCAACAAATTAATCTTACATTTTCCCTCCAATAAACATTGAAACCCTGTTAATTTGTTCGTAAGAACTTCAGCCCCGTTTTTAATCGTTTTTACGAATAAAATGATCCTATTTTAGAATAACATTTTCGCGGGGCAGCACTCCATTTTTGACTGGTAGCTTCGCTTCTTTGGACAATTTTTTATCTGTCCTTCATTAATGGAGTTGCGATATAGGCTGATTACGTATCTCGTATGTGGATTTAAAATTGCTTAGATAGTTTAGGCAGGTAGAACGAAGAAAGTTTGGAGCGTCCGTAAATAATACATTGCAAGATAAAGTGAATCAAATACTTGAATCAAGCCATATGGAATAAGCCTGATAAACTAAATGCAAGATGTATGAATGTGAACGAAGCGAAGAGCATGTACCAAGATAGAGTTGTGTGATTGTCTGTCATCTGTGCCTTCTTCTGCAGGAAATCGACATGAAGGGTTAGTTAGTTAGACAATTAGTCATTGTATAAGAGGGTATTACCAGGGAATACCGGAAATTAGTCATTTTTAAATCAAATTCTAGACGTATTGACTCTTTTTTACAAAAAAATATAAATTGATTTTGAAAGATTGTTATTTTATCTAATACACGCAGTTTTAAAATTTTGAAAAACTAAGTGTATTTTTAATATACTAAGGTTATACCGTTGGTCGTTGGCAGATTTGTTCAAATTTCAAACAATAGATTCTATTAAACAATACAAATTTCAAATCACATAATCATACAACAAAATAAATCAATACGTAATCTAGTCAACACAGCTTTAAAATTTTTAATTTTAGTTAATCATTAAAAAATAAATCCGGGAACGTGTTTTGTGACAAAAATACCCCAGAGTTTCTATTTATTTAAGGTCTTACAAACTAAAATATTTCAATTTTTTTTTAAACTCTTATTTTGTTTAGACATTATTAAAAAATCGTAAATACTTATAATCAAAAAATACTCACAAGAAATACACTATATTCAATAATTTATCATCGTGCGTTTTGAGCATTTTTATTGCTTACTTAAATGTAGGTATATATTAAAGCATGTTTTGAATGAAATAAATCGATATTAATTTTTTTATTTAAAAAAATTGATACGGGAAATAATCGATCTTTCTCATTCGAAACTAACTGTACAGTTACAAGCATTTTTAAACTTTTATTCTCAGCCGCTGGTCAATCGCTGTTAAGTTATTACATTTTAAGTAATCAATATTTAACTCTACTTCCGTGATTTGGCACAAGTTTGGATGAGAAGGGCGTCCTTTACAACAGAAAGCTCAAGGTAGAGCTCTAATTTCTAAACAATGTTTTTGAACATAATTAGATCATGCGGGGATCACGATTCTATTACAGCCTTACTAAAAAATTTTCTAAAAAAATTTAACAATTGTTAAACGACCGTGCATGCAAAAACCTTACTAATTAAAAACTGACAAAAATTGTTCATGGAAAGATATGTACATCGCTTACACGGCCAAAGAGGGTAGTTTAACTGTTGTACATATCTGTTTTATTTGTATTTTTCAAATTTTTTCTAAGATATTTTAAATGTCCTATATATTTCTTATTTTTCAAAATGTTGTAAAACCAAATACCATTTTAGAAACTAGAAAAAATTACCTTTTAGATTTTTGTATTTTAAAATATACTTTAGTGTTTACAAATTGCAGTATTTTAAACTTCAAACGTGAAAAAAACTGAAAAAAAAAATTACACCAAACATTTTCTATTAAAACGTCGAAAATTTTTTTAATATTTGAAATTAAAAAACACAGTCCTGTTATTTAATGAATTTGCAAAAAAACTATCACTTCACTTTTTATCTCGTTCATACAATTAAAAATTATAAAAAAATAAATTAATAATTCCCCAAGAATAACTGAAAATACCTGACATTTTGAAGTTATTTTTGTAAAACTTAGACTTTGATTCCTATAATTTGTTTTTATTTACACACGCACCATACATTTTCGTTATTAAATAACATTACTTTTATGGAAGTTTTATTAAACTCAATCGGAAAAACAAAATTTTATAATTAATAACCTATATTTTTTATGTTCACAGAATTAAATTACGAACATGACGATATTAACGGACCAAAACTGACAAAAATAACACAAATAATAGTAATTGTGTTGAATAATACTATTATTATAGTGAATTGGTGATTGGGTTAGAAATTATACATAAAAAGATTGTACAAATTGCACGTGAAATCTCATATGTCAAACTGTAATTTGCCGCCCGCCTTAGAAAAGAATATGGCGGACTGCACATGCGCAAATGGACTAATTTTCAGGGTGACCAACCGAAAAATTCATATATTTGTTCGATTTTGTTCGATTATTTTCGATTTGTTATTAGTAACGTTTTGTTTTAAAATATGTACAGACTTTACACAACGTGCAACAGAAACACCGTTTAACGGCCGCGGAGTGTTTTTTTTTAATAAGGCTGTTAGTGTTTACCTTGAGGGAACGGTTAATCAATAGGCATTCTTATTTTCTTTGTAGTATAGCTGCACAAATCTTTTTCTTCCTTGCACTGTCCCAACTCATTGACTAGGTAGGAAGTTGGGGTCGGCTCTTCTCATTCACAGCTTATAAGTTCTTCGTTTTTTTTTTTTAAATTTATATCTTTTATTTTTTCCCATTTTTTTTTAAATGTTGACATATCAGTTCAATAATAATAAGAAAGGGAAACTTACTAAGGCGCAGCCTGTGCGTGGGTAATATAAGTGTTTACATTTTATTTTTGTACTTAAAAATAACAGAGTGCATCTAAAGAATAAACCAAGATTAAAATCAAAAAAATAAAAGAGGTAAGATTTTAATTAAAAGTTGTCTAAAGATTGTACACGACGTAAATATATCGAAGTAAAAAATAAAAATTGTAAGCTACTAAAAATGTAGAAAAAGAAAAGAAAGTAAAATAAACAGAAAAAAAATCAATGCAGAAAAAAAAAAATTAGAATGAAGTAAAGATTAAATTAATAATGCTTGAGTACCTACATTACTCAGCCACAATTTCAACTTTTTTTTTTTTTTTTTTTTTTTTTTTTTTTTTTTTTTTTTATTTTTTTTATTACAGAAAAACAGATTTTTTTTCATGTTAACAATATACCTGCAAAGCTACTGCAAGTAGCTTGTCTGCAGGAAAACAGTGTGAACAAAACATTGTACAATTTAAATGTCTCAAGTATAATACTATTTTAGGTATTGAGCTGGTTTAGTTGCTACTTGAATTTTTTTTGGTAATATATTAAATGTGCGAGGTGCAATAAAACTACTGTGAGTTTGCATTAGTTTGGTATTTGTGTGGAGGCTATAAAATACATGATTTTTTCTAAAATTGATTCTGGGTTCACATTTTTGAAATTTGTTTTGGTTTTTAAAAATATATTTCATGCTTTGTAATGTAAATAATTTGCGAAGACTGAATAGTTGAGATTCCTTCTACAATTGGTCTGTCGAAAATGTCCTCTTTCTATTATATATAACCTTGATAATATGATTTTGGAATATTTGTAACGGTTTCATAAATGTTTCAAGAGCGCCACCCCATCCTTATATACCATACATGATTGAGGATTGCACCAAAGAAAAATAAATCATTTTCAATTTGTCAATATTAAGTACTTCCTTAAGTATGTAAAGTATGTACGTTAGATTTCTTAATTTAGAAACGGTATTATTAATTTATGCCTTTTAAATTTTAAAGATTGCCAGTTTAAATTTGTGTCAATATATATACCCAAATATTTGATCTTATCAACTTTTCCAAGTTTATAGCAAGAAGTGCATGTTCCTTGATTACAGTTAGCATTATGTTTTCTAATTTTAAGGTTATTGGGAGGTTTGTTTTTACTGTTTTCATAAAAATTTTGGTAAAATGTTTTAGTATAGTTTAAAATAAGTTTATTATGGATAACGCTATCATCCAGGCTGTTTCTCTGCAGTATTTTGGGCAATGAGTCATCCAGGAGTTCTTCGGTCTACCTCTGATGACTGTCGATTAAGCTCCATAGATATTGCCTGCTTCAACTGGTCTGGCGGTCTCCATCTTATGTGCCCATACCATCTCAAATGTCGTTCCTCCTTAGCTTACTTTTTATGTCCTTGACACCCAGGCTACCACGAATGCGTGAACTTTTAATCTTATTTTTTTAGTGATACTCCTGCCGACCATCTAATCATTCGCATTTCTGCTGTTTCGAGTTGCCTAGAGTATGAGATGTATATCTTTCCTTTAAGTCTTATAGGTATTTTTCTTGTCACCCAAGATTGATCCAAAAAAAACTTTAAAACTTCCCTTCAAAAATTTGGCGTAATTTGTCAGAGGCTAAAAATATTCCCGCATTGTAAAAAAATTGAATAAATGGAAGATTCGTTAATGTATCCGAAAACTAAAAACTGTTTTCGAAAAGTGATGAAATCGGCTTTCAAATTTCTTTATTAAAAATTACTATGTATTTTTTTAAATATAACATTTTTTCGCGAAAACTTTAAAAAGTTTAAAAAATGGCTAACTTTCCTTTTTTTTCTAACTAAAGTTACTGATATTGAAAAAAAATAAAACGCATAGTTATTTCATTATATAAATGAATTATGGACCTTACTGTTACCTCACTTTATTTTCGTTTTATGTAAAAAAAAATCTCACCAATTTACAAAGTTCCATAATTTTTTTTCGAATTGCGATCGGAATCTTTGGTTTTTCAAAGGAGTAAAGTTAAATTTTTTTGTGGTTTACTTTTAGATTAGAATATATAGCTTATTTTATTCTATTTTCAATACTGTTAAGATCATACTTCTGACTATCATAGTAAGCGAGAAACAACGATTTCTGTGAGACCTGTGCGAGCTGGGACAAATGTGGTATCCTGTGATTAAACGGGTTAAACTTAGTATAGCTCCACTAATAATTTCCGTAATCTTTGGGAATGCTGTATGGAAGGTCTTTTTAAGGAAAGGAAGAAGCATACTGCGGTCCAAGTCTTTGGGTGGAGAAAGTCCTTCTGGAATGAAGTCAAGGGATTTTTATCAACTGGCATCTTCCTTTTGATTCTATTTGATCTTGAAGAGGAATTTTAGAGACCGATATATCTGCAAAATGATGGAAAGCAATCGTTATTTATTTATTATTAATTTAATGCCCATTGACGGCTTTTACATAACAATAATTTGACATATAGATTCTTCTTCTTATTTCGTATGGTGGGTGGTCAGAGGGAGACATCTAGGTCTGCGAGCCAGTCCAGGGCCTCAGGCGTCGCCCTGTGGATCTCATCAATCCCGCCGGAGAATGAATGGAGTGGGCATTCGTTGACCACATGTACGGTGGTCTGCACCGCACTGCATTCACATATCGCCGACTCTTTAAGGCCCCATCTATGCACCATATATGCATAACGGCTATGGGAGCCAACCGCCACACGCGGAGGTAGTGTAACTGTCTCCCGGCCAAGGGGAATCACTAAATATAGGGGAACAATTAAAAATACTATCCCTGAATATTGAGGAAACATCTCACTCAAAGGTGGACATATAGATACAAATTATACATAAGCAAAAATATAAGTTTAAAACATATAAATGAGAAAACTTGCGTGAGTGTTGAAACGTTCATATGACAAAAAAAAAAAAAGTGAGTATTGTAGTGATTGTAGTACCTATACATAAATTGAAAAGTGCTTAAGAAGTACTAAAAAGTATAAAAATTACCTAGTAAAAAAATATTTAGAATCCCGGAAGTAAATTGTGTTTTTTGAAGAATATAAACATTCAAAGTATGTATTTTTATAAAAGTAGAACAATATGTTTGTGCTTATATATGTTTAGTTTAATATGTTTTTTATTAGTATGTTCAATTTGTTTAGTACAATATGTTTTCTCTTTATTTTTAATAATAATTAAAAAAGAAAATGAAATAAAACTATATGTTTTTTAGTTTAATATGTTTTTTTATTAGTATGTTCAATTTATTTAGTACGATATGTTTTCTCTTTATTTTTAATAATAACTAAAAAAGAAAACGAAAAAACAACATGTTTTTTAGATTATTAATGTTGTCTCCGTATTTTCTCTTTATAATAACTAAAATAAAAACTAAAAAAATATTTGCACTTATTCTTATGTAATACTAACTTTTTTTATATTTTATATGTTTTATAAGTCCATTATATACTTTAGGTACTTGGAAATATAGTATTTGTTTTTATATTACCCACACTCAGGCAGTGCCTTAGTGGGTTTTCATTTCTTGTTTATATTTTTTGTTATTATATATTATGTTATTATATAGTATTTGTTATTATATATTATATGTATAAAGAAATGGAAATAAATAAAGTTAAATAAAAAAAAATATGTATGATTATAATTGAACTGAGAAGCGCTGACAAACACATTTAATTAAATAATGTTTGTACGTTGATATTCTTTCAATATTTTTATCATTATCAACAATATATTTATTACTTTTCATTAAACCGATACAAACTAATTAATAAAATAAGACTTTAGTAATCAAGAATCAACGCTTTAATTTGTGAATAACTAATATATTTAGCTCCAATTGTTAAAAATTCATTAATCTCCATTCGTCCTGATCCACTGAAGGTTCTATTTCCTTTGTAATCTCCTTTCCAACAAGCTTATCTAATTTCTAAGGTCAGACCTCTTCTTTGAAGAAAAAAAATACACTTTCGTTTAGTTCTGAGTGAATTAGTTACATCAGTATAAGTTGTTCGTATTGTTAATGTAATAATGTGGAGCGTTTTATCATTATTTACTAGGAAATGTTTTAAAATAAAACATTAAAAAAATGCTTAGTCTACTAAACTCTTTCAAACAAAAGGAAAGTTTATTTTTAAATTTTAATCCCTCTACTAATAAATGTATTTTTAATTTTACACAACTGATGAACTACCATATACGATACGATAATGATTTTCAATCTAATGCGTACAATTTAAAACACTTTTATTAGTAAGGCATAAAGTCAGGCTTGAAGGAAACACTATTATCTCAGGAGATATGTCATATTTAGGGATGCCGAAATTGCCGAATGGAGTGACTTTTCTGGGAAAGGAAGAAATGAACCTCGACTTTGCAAGGGATTGTAACATATAATAAATAAGAACCGAAGAAGTCCGAAAACTTGAAGTCCGAAAGCTTGAAGTCTCGAAAACCTTTCTGGACGGTAGGAGAAAGACTCCTCCGATCACCCCTCAACACAGAAGACAGGTGAGAACTTGAGTGGCAACCAGCCAACGTGTAAAATGCCCATCTCGTACAAGACCCCACTGAGAGACAGCCTGGGTTCTCATTGCCTTGAAAACTCCGGTCTGCCATCAATAGGATAAGGTGCTCCCATAGCCGTTGTGCCCATATAATGCATAGATGGGGCCTTAAAGAGTCGGTGATGTATGAATGCGGTGCGGTGCAGACCACCGTACATGTGGTCAACGAATGCCCGCTCCATTTATTCCCCGGCGGGATTGATGAGATGCACAGGGCGACGCCTGAGGCCCTGGACTGGCTCGCAGACCTAGATGTCCCCATCTGACCCCCCCCCCCCAACCATACGAAAGAAGAAGAATAAGAACCCAATAAACGCGATGTAAACACAAGTTGTGATACGATTTGACGGCCGTAAAGCTCTTGACTCCTGAAGGTCGCAAGTTCGAAGTCAGCGTGCGCAAATAAATTTTATTTGATTAATTTGTATTATTTCACAATTGCAATTGAATAGTTACAAGGAGGGGTAGGTCATATCTTTGCGCACATTATTTTAATTTTATTTTTTATTTTATTTTTTTTTAAACTTTTTAACTTAATGAGTTAAACGTCAAATTATAATATTTCAATTAATGAAGAAAATATTAGCGAAAGTCAATCGAAAATCCGAAACAGAAAAAGATGCGGATACATCTGGGACACGAATTACACATTAGGTCACATTATTATTATTAAGGACACATTATTTTTAGTATTAACTTTTGGATTGGTAATATTGGTCCCCAGAATCGATCCGATGGACCAATAAGCGACAAATAAATTACTTCCTCAATCTTCGCAAAATCACTTTGTGGCTTCATTTGTGATTAAATGGAACAGGCTCAGCCTAGTGAGGTGGCATATACCTAAAAATGTACTTAAAACGTATTTTTGGTTAATAAATAATAAAAATAAAAATAAAAAACTTTCTTCTTCAAACTTCGCAAAATCACTTTGTGGCATCATCCTGACGAAGAAACCATCGGTTTTGAAACATGTAGGTAATTGTGATTATATTAGTGGTTTAAACAAAGTTATTTGTTTTAATTTAATAAAAAACTTTGTTTACACCACTAGGTATATAATCTCAATTATCGACGTGTTTCGAAACCGGTGGTTTCTTCATCAGAATAATAAGTACATGAATAAACATAACAAAAGAAACAAACAAGTAAAGACTAAAATATTATAGAGTGGTGATCAATTACTTCTTTTGTTATATTTATTCATGTTCTTATTATCCTGATGAAGAAACATGTCGATAATTGTGATTATACAGTGGTGTAAACAAAAATATTTGTTTCATTTGACCAATAAATTATTCAATTAAATTTTAGAAATTGATTTATCTTTCATTGCATATTTTTTGTTCTCTTGTGATTCAGCTCTATTTTTTCCTTCATTATTTCTTATTTTTTTGTTTTTATTTCAACTGTTGTTTTATTTTTACTCTTATTTACATTTTTTCCTTTCTATAGAAATCTTGATGAGTTTCAAAACTCATTTTAGGACGGGATGAACTTACAATTTGTAAGTGGGAGGCAATAGGTACAATGTTTGTAATAGGTATTTTGATATCAAAAATATAAGATTCACAAACGATACAGCATACAAATAAAAGAAAGGTTAACAAAAAAAGGTAGAACAAACAACAAGAGAAAACAAATACATAAAAAAATAATGATTAGGTATTTAGGAAAAGAAAGGGAGAGAAAAAAAAACGAGACAACAAAAAGAGGCGACAAAATTATTTTAGACTTTGCTCGAAACCGAAAAAACATAACATAACATAACATAACAGAATTGACTGCAAATGTGATGTTTCCCGCTTTTGTCAGTAGTTTCCGGTTACCGTGTATAATTCGATTTGTTTTAGAAAAGTAAGCACGACTTGATTGCAATTTAGAAACCTTTCAATGCTATGCATAAACTAATTTAAAACCTATATAAATCTTTAGTCGGAAATGCATTTTTAAAGTCTTTTTTATTATTTGTTTTCCAATGCAGAACTGACCTTGATCCATTTTATATGGAATAAACATACCACGGATGACGCTATTAGTTGTTTCTGTTAATTACCTAATATGACTCTAGATGTGTCGGAAATCTTTTAAGATGTTAAATTTTGGTTCGTGTGATTATTACCAGTTGATTTATTAAGTTATCGTAAATATTACAATGAATAAAAAACTGAACTAGATATCCTTACTAGGCTCTAAGTAAGAGCCGCTGCCGCTCCCTGCTGGTGCTCACCCAGCTCTCAAATAATATCATACTCGTATAATATCATACTTTACTGCCATCTGTTGAGATATAGCAAAACTTCTTATTTCTAACTATGCTCTTGACATCTATTGAAGGAAGCTGAAACCATATGATTAACCTATACCTTACATTTTCAAGAACAAAAATGCACTATCTTAATGTTTAATATAAAGTCTTAACAGTTTTTTCACTAAACTTAACTAAACTAACTAACTAACTAACTAACCATCACGCCGTTTCCCCGCAGGGGTAGGCAGAGAGGACGGACCGCCAAACACCTCGGTCTTGGCACACACTCTTTGCCTCATTCACATTCATACATCGTCTCATACATACTCTTCTATTTTTCTGACTCTTGACATGGCCCGACTCAAGTATCTGATTCACTTGATCGTGCCATGTCTTTCTCGGACGTCCCCTACTTCTTATACCATTCACACTTGCATCATATATTCTCATTACGCTCCTTTCTTCGTTCATTCGCTCTACATGCCCAAACCATCTGAGGGTTCCTTTCTTAATTTTACTCATTACGCTTACATCAGCCTATTTCAATAAACTTTTTTCATCATATTTAGATGTCTTGTTGAGATGGACTAAACACTTTACATGACAACATGATAACTTACAGTTACCTTTTTATATAGGTAATACCTCACAAGAATCCCAACTACTCCCGTCTGGAGCCAGTGAGACTATGGCATTCCCAATTGGGGTTCGTTGTGAGCTGAAGGCTAAACACAAAACAAAAAAGTTATTGCAAGCAATCCACTAGCTACGTGGGGGTGGTAGATATATAAGTTTCCTTCAAAGCGAAACGGAGAATAGAAATGAGAAGTGCGATACCATTAGAAATTTCCACGTCTAAATTTGTTATTGTGATTAATTTTTGGGTAATTATGCGCTGTTACGCTTTCTCCTTCTTTAGCCAACGTATCGCACAGCGTTACAGTGAATCAATTTGGTACCGCAGCACCAGGAATAATTTATTAGATAATCAATAGCCATAGGTCGCCCCAAATGGTTGGTTACGTTTGGTGACTTAGCAGGAGCGCCCATGTTCATGGGGTGAGGTTTATTTAGGTTTTTGCGGCAAATGCATTTGCCCAACGACTGTTCAGCGGACCGGATCGGGAGAGACTGGTTGATGGAGCCAATTGCAGTGGGAGTGATGGTTTCATACGTTCGTCATTCTTGAAGAAAACAACCCCTCATAATTCCACCCACCTCTCGTATCTCCTTCCTTCTCAGAATTTCCTCTCCTTCATTCTCCTGAAAATAATCACCACACAGCATCCCACACATAACTTTTTTGCAGGGTCTACTGTGTGGAGATAGTTAAAAAAAAATTCAATGTCAATGGTTATGGATACTGTAAAGTTACCAAAACTATAACTGAGGGACCCGAAACGGCATAAAAACTAAAAAGGCGAAAAAATTATCTCAAAAGAGGTATTTTTTTTGTATTTCTTCTGAAATTAGATGAAAAATTGTTATCTATAATTAAAACAAAACTTTATTTGATATGGTATTTGCGAAATGGCATCCAATATTTATCTTACATCCTAAACAATTGGACAATCAATAACCTGACATCTGTAAACAAAGCGACGAAGCTTAAAAATATCAGATACAATTTAATGAACACGGACAACCCTGAACAAGATGAATGATGTTTCTTCGAAGCGTACAATTGAAATAATTTTGATGGGTAAGTGGTCCAACAGATAAATAATGATTTATATTGACTTATAAAGGTTATTTTTCGATGGGTATGAGTAAATAATTGTGTTGAGAGATCATCGGATGAACTTGTATCGGAATATGGTTTTAAAGGTCAAACAATATAAATACATGAGTATTTGTAGATACTTTTTTCTAATTAAACATTAGATTTTTTTAAAGACATTATCATTATTTTCTTATAAGAAAAACTCTTTTTTTAACTTTTAATAATAATAAGTTAAAGAACAATAACAATCTAAATTAAAATATGACAAGGAACGAGATGCAGAAAAATAATAAAACATAATGGTCGCAACTGGGACTCGAACCCAGATCTCAGGTATTACCGAGGCTTCCAGTTTATTGGTGAAACATCTCCAAATATTAAGAGTAATTGACCAGCGGCTGAGAAAAAGTTTAAAAATGCTTGCAACTGTACAGGGAGGTTCCAATGAGAAATATCGATTATTCCCCGTATCAAATTTTTTTAATAAAAAATTGAATATCGATTTATTTCATTCAAAACTTGCTTTAATATATACCTACATTCAAATAAGCAATAAAATGCTCAAAATGCACGATGATAAATTATTAAATATCGTGTACTTCTTGAAAGTATTTTTCGATCATAAGTATGTATGATTTTTTAATAGTGTCGAAACAAAATAAGTGTTTACATTTTTTAGCTTGTGAGAAAACACGTTCTCGGATTTATTTTTTAATGATTTTAATTTAACTAAAATTAAAAATCTGAAAACTGTGTTGACTAGATTTTGTATTGATTTGTTTTTTGGTACAATTATATGATTTGAAATTTTTGTTGTTTAATAGAATCTATGATTTGAAAATTGAACAAATCGGCCAACGACCAACGGTATAACCTTAGTATCTTAAAAATACATTAATTTTTTCAAAATTTTGAAACTGCGTGTACCAGATAAAATAACAATCATCCAAAATCAATTTATGTTTTTTTGTAAAAAAGAGTCGATACGTCTAGAATTTGATTTAAAAAGGACTAATTTCCGGTGTTCTCGGTACCCTCTTAAGATGTGAGATAATGAGGAAAACAGTATTCGAATGCTCACCATAAATCAAATATTATTTAAAAATGCTATAAAATAATACTTGCAGGCATAACGCTCCGGTAAATTAGTTTAACATTTTGAAATATCCTTCTAATGACCCTGAAAACATAAAATTTGTTTAATTCACTATAAGTTTTTCTGCGTGTAATTGATTTGGTGGTGTTTATGATTAATTCTAGTATTGTACAAAGGGAACCCTTTTACATATAACTACATACTGAGTTCAAATTTTGATTATTTGGAAATGTCTGACTAATCGACTGGATAATTCTTCAAGTATCTTCTTTTCCCAATTAAATTTTTAAATTAAACTAGCTGACCGGGCAAACTTCGTACCGCCTCAGAATCAATAAATGTTGTTTTTAATTTGTTAGCTATTCGAATTGATTCAAATTATGTCGACCAACGCACATTATTTGAAAAGCTGTTCCATATAAAATATATGAAAAAAATTATTTTCTTCATAATTATTTTTCCCGTGATTTTTTTCCCAGGTTTTAATAGTTATTCTGTTAATCGGGACGGTGACAAATCCAACAAATCAAAGATCATGAAAATAGGTCCAGCCGTTCTTGAGTTATAAATGGTGTAACTAACCCGACTTTGTTTTATGTATTATAAGATTAATAAAAAACGGGGTTTCTTTCTTATCCGCGCATTGAAGTTTTTTCCATACAAATACATTTACCATTCAAAGTTTTTTTAAGTTAGTGTAAAACAGCCTCTCAGTATCGCAGAATCGAAACGTTGCTTACAATGGCCTTAGCCTTATTACAATAACCAGGTGCTTCTCACCTTCCTCTTCTCCATCTATCACCCCTCCCCTAGCTTCAGCCTCAAAACATCCCCCATTTGGGGATGCCATGGTCTTACTGGCTTCAGACGGTCAGGAGCAGTTGGGATTCTTATGCGGTATTAACATTTTTAAAAAATCAATCAAAATGTCTCAATGACAAGGGGACAACCGGGAGCTCTAGAACGGTGAAATCGATACATTTACAATATCGGATCTATAGGCAAAACTTTCAATGATTTGATTTTTATCGATGTCCCAAGCAAGGTTTCACCGTTGATGTCCAAACTCATATTTACAGGGAATAAATAAGAAATCGATATAAGCTAGCAAAACTGAGGGTATATTCTACGAATTGACACCCCGAAATGTCAAAAACAAATAGTTACGTAAAAATATTAATAAATTGGAAATGATAAGTTGGCAGTCGGCATTAAGTTTTCGACACTAAACGGGAAATAATTCGTTAATGAGGTCCTTAATCATTTTTCAACCACTTTAGTTTCTCCAAGATCGAATGAAATAAATTGATTGCGCCTTAGATGCATTATTTAAATCAACTTCTTTCGATTCTAAGAGCTTCGTTAGTTGAACTGCGTTCATTAATAGCTCAGTATTTTTGCAAAACCAACAACATTATCCAAATAATGCGCATTGCGAGACTTATCTAAATCTACGGTGGCCGGGCTAAAATTTATCAATCGTCGGTCGGAATATCTCTTACCGATTATTGACTGTAATATTGAAAACTGACGGATTTGTCAATATCGTATGTAGTTTGCCCACGCTAGATGTCCTGGAGATAACCTGGAGACTTGACCGACCTTTTTAGTTTTTGTTCAATCTCCATTTCAAAAATAAAAATAAAATATCAAAAACGATAATTAGTCACTTTTCTAAGAATTATTTAAACTATTGAAACCTTTACCATTATGGAAATAGCTTCATCTTAAACACCTATCATAATTTTTCATTGAAATAATGGAAGAAAATCTCCTCTTCCTGTAAAATTTTCTAATAGTCAATTATAATAGGACAGTTAAGCACTCATGCAACGTGGCGTCGCCGAACAATTTACAAAATTTCAGCAACCTGTGTCTTCGTATTTTAATATAATATATATTACCAATAAGTGTTATTGAGTTTATCGCGCTGTAAATGCTCCTTATTAGCCACGAACTGTTGCAAGATATTTGATTTCTTTTCAACTTAAACGATTTTGGCTTTGCGTTTTTGCTGTAATTTTTCAGAATATCGTTAAATATTACTTATGTATTTGTAACATATCAAAGCAGTCGAGTTTTTTTCTATAGCATTTGAATTATGGTTGCTTTATTATACAAAGAAATTGATTATCTCAATCACTTTCGCCAATTTAACTGAGTGAACGCTAATGGTAGATTCAGACTGGGACGACGTACGTATGCATCGCTAAGCCTAACAATATCTGGGCTACTTAGCAACCATAGATTTTCAATGAAAATTTATGTTTTAGAATCTTATTGGCCACACGCATCGCGACGTGCGATGTCTGTGGCCATTTTCATAGAAAATGTATGGGTTGCTAAGCATTGTTTGGCTTAGCGGTGCGGACGTACGTCGTCCAGTCTGAATCTACCTTGAATGTTATTGTAGTTCAATCGCAATCAATTTTGGGTGTCAAAAATTGTATTATGAAAATATTTAAAATGGATAAACTTGAAGAAATGTAAAGTTTTGGGAAGAAATCAAAACAATTTTAATTTTATTAACTTTTGCAAATGATTGCTGTTTTATGTTTATTTATTTTTTTAATTGCAGAAAATATATTTTACAAGTACAATGCTTTGACTTACTAAATAGGAATATTTTCCCGTTTTAATTGTGCTAACTTAAAATTTTCATGCAAATACTAGTTGTTCTATGAAAAGTAGAAGTATTTTTCAAATTTTCTGGGTTCTTTTTTTTACATTAGCTCCACAAAGGAGGCCCTTATGGAAAAATTCCCTCAATAAATGAAATTCCTCCACCATTGCTCAAGCAATATTCTCCCACTATAACAATGTCCGTCGGAGTTTTATATAATACTAGCTGATATCCGGCATGCGTTGCGTATGATAATTAAATAAATAAATTGTTTTCCCTACGTGTCAATTCCCATTCGTCCTCCTCTTTTCCTTTTTTTCCTCATTTCCTCTTCTCCTCCCGCGTCCCCTTCCCCTCCCGCGTTCCCTTTTCCCCAGCCCGAGATTAATTAATTCCCCAACCGACCCTCCAGCATACCCCTCGCCCCAGCCTTTTTGCCCTGTCGCCTAACTCCATAAAATACATCCATTTTCACAACTCGCGTGACCTATTTAATTTTTTTGTGCAAATTTTAAAATGCCAAAGCTCACCAGTATAGATATAGAAGTATTCACGGCCATGTTCACAACAATTCAAAAAAATTTAATCGCAATCGTATGAATAGTACAGGAAATAATTTCATAACGCCAGAGCTCACTTTCCTATAACCATCCCGGGTATGCGCACATCATATTCCCAAAGTTTCATCGCAATAGTAAGGTACGAACAAACATAAAAACAAACATTAATTTTTATATTATAGATGTTTTTTCACTCTTAGCATTTGCTCCTAGTAACAATTGAAACTGGATTGCATGCTGTGAACATTTTCAATTGGAGTGTTAATATCTGTGCACATTCCAACGGCAATATTGTTAATGTAATATTTATTAACCCTCTGTAAAAGTTTCAAACAATAAATAAATAAAAAGTCCTACACCATTGCACAAGCAATATTCTCCCACTATAACAATGTCATTTAGAGTTTTATATAATATTCTCTAATTAATTAACCTGAAAAAAATTGTATTTCTTTTTCAAAATAATAAATAACAGCACCTTTTATGTCGGTCAATTTAATTTTTTTATACTTAAGTAAAAACGTATCGAAATGATAAATTGAAAAGGAACGTGATCATTATTGACGAACATCGATATAATGCTCAAATCGCAACTCAATTAAATGGATTCCAGGTCATGTTGCGATTTGAGGTTCTAAATCAGGCCTGATCAACCTGCGGCCCAAAATAAAGTTTTCATTTTTTTATATTTTGGATACTAGTATTCATCCCAAAAAAAGGAGTGTGTCTAACCTTTACGCACGGTTGAAGTACAACTTCTTAGACTGTGTGGCAGGTATTACTAAAACAGTACAATTACCGCCATATGTGTTTGTTTTTATTTTTAAAGGGTTGTCGCCTTCGCTAGAATATTTTGATTATTTTTCCAAACTTTGATGAAATGTTAAGTGCGAATCTATATATTCATAATTTTTATTGCATTTCTCAATACAAGCAAACTCAACAGCCGGTAGTGTATCTGAGTACAGATGAATCCATGTCCGAACATCATTTTCGTTTGAAAACGTTATTTCCGCCTGAAAAACATTTGCATTACATTTCATATCGCGCCTTAAGAGGATATTACCAGAGAACACTGTAACTTAGTCCTTTTTTAATTAAATTCTAGACGTATTAACTGTTTTTTACAAAAAAACATAAATTGATTTTAAAAGATTGTATCTGGTACACGCTGTTTTAAAATTTTGAAAAATTAAGTATATTTTTAATATACAAGGGTTATACCGTTGGTCGTTGGCAGATTTGTTTAATTTTCAAACGATAGATTCTATTAAACAACACAAATTTCAAATCATATAATCATACAACAAAATAAATCTATACATAATCTAGTAAACACAGTTTTAAGAATTTAAATTTTAAGTTAAATTCAAATCATTAAAAAATAAATCCGAGAACGTGTTTTGTGACAAAAATACCTCAGTTTTTCTATTTATTTGTTCTTAAAAACTAAAATATTTTAAATTTTTTTTACACACTTATTTTGTTTAGACATAATTGAAAAATCATTATTACAAGAAGTAGACGATATTTATTGTGCGTTTTGAGCATTTTTATTGCTTACTTGAATGTAGGTATATAATATTAACGTAAGTTTTTAATGAAATAAATCGATATTATATCATCGATATTTCTCATTGGAACCTACCTGTACAGTTGCAAGCATTTTTAAACTTTTATTTTCAGCCGCTATTCAATCGCTCTTAAGAACTTTAACTTAAAAAAAAACATTTTCGTAACTATTTTGTCGGTTTTCATAGCATTGAAGATATTCTTATTTTTATTAATATCTCAACAATTAAATAAATAGAAATTATTTTGTATCACCACTTATATATTATCAAAGTTATCAACATGTTTCGAAACCAATAGTTCCTTCGTCAAGATAATATCAAAGTTAACCTCTCTAATATAGGTCTCATAGAAATCGTTGTGCCTCCCTTACTATCATGGCGAGAAATATGATCTAAACAGTATCAGAAAGAGAAAACACCACGCTTTATATTCAAATCTAAAAATTAACCACAAATTATTAAAATTTTTATATGATTTAACTAAAGATTTTAATTGATTTAGTTAGATTTTAATTTTTACATTTTTTGGCCCACCAAATGATTTGGGTTTAACACCTCTCTATAATGAATGTTAGATACACGACTCTTACGTCTCCGGAGATGAGAGGCTGTATCATTAATGAAATGGACCAATTTCATCAAATTAATTGGTCTTGTAATAAAGTCATCGTTTATCGAGATGATTCATACTAAAAGGATTTTGATCATTATGCTATAGGTACTAGCGCAGAACTAAAATTTACAACAGAAACAAATATTACAAAAAAGTATTTTTATTTTAAAATGCATCAAATTAGGTATATTTTAAATTCGAACATAAAAGATTGTTTTTTGTAGAATTTTGTTTTTCTATTATTTTTTTTTCAAAAATTTACCACGGTCGAGAATCGAACCCTAATCAACTGCTTAGCCACTGGAGCGACAGAGCAATTTAAACTTGGATTGCTAAAGGAAATATATCCGCCCACATTAAAAAAATCGTACCTCTGAATTTGAATATGCGGACTTAAAAACTGATTATAGTTCTATATAGCCAATGAATTCACCTATCTCTTGTATACGAGTATTATCACATATTCGTAGGATTTAAACAAAAAAATTATTAAATCGTCAACTTTCAAACATTTTAAGAATCTAGAGAATATTTATTTTGTTATATTTTGAATGTCCTTTACATTAAATGGTAGTTTTAATAAAAAAGTGCCATATTTTGGCAACAAATCAATCCGTGGTTGCGAAAATAGTGCCATATTCTGGCAAAAGGGCTCAGTGGTTAGAAGTTAGAAGGCAAGTATGCTGACCACTAGATTAATAATGGCGGCATAAATTTGTTTTATGATAATGTACTGAAAATGTTAGAATTATAGCGAAGACCCGAGATAAATCTCGGGATATTTTAATTGAATAATTTTCTGTTGAAATATTATATCACAGGTATTGACTTTATCCCTTTTCTGAATTCTTCGCGAGACTGATTCCAATTTTGAAATGACACCTGAATTCAAAGCAAGTTTGAGTTCATTTGACGTGAATGATTTTACGAAGGAATATTTCACTTCATGCGCCGACAACCGAAAAATTAATAAATTTGATTATACGAGTGTAAATAGCTCTTTAGTTTTTATTTTTATATTTTATTATTTTAAATAAGTGTCACATTATTCGAAATTGACTGATATATTAATATACAATATAGGCTCTTAAATACTATTATACCTATACAAATCGTAACAGGCAGAAGGTTGATAGGTGGGAACTAAAACCATTTCACCATCTACATACTTAAGAGGCTAGACTTTGAACCACACGCGGAACACCCGCGTCTGTCATTCTGTCCCGCTCACAATAAGCTCTCGCACACTTACATACAATACATGCAAATGCGAAATGTGCGAATGAGACAACGATCAAATTTACCTACAGAAATCGCTCGAAAAGGGGTTTATGGAGAATACACTTTTCTACACCGAAACTTTCACGAAATTGAAATTTAAAAAAAAATATATTTTTTAGAAAGAAGAAGCTACGTCGGTAGCTTTTTATAATTTTATAATTATTTATGAGAGTTGAGTTAGCAGCACTTTTTTCTTAAATAATATTTTTTGATAAATCATACATGTTTGACAGTGAATGTTTACGTTAATACGAAACGCATCGAAAATTCGAAAACATACCGCCATAGTTTTCACCCTCTAGAAGGCATTATAAAAAAATATATTCATTTTGTGCAATTTTCGATGTAGAAAAACTTTTTGTATGGGCCGAAAAGCGAAGTCTATCATCTTAAGCAGTGTTATTATTAACGGCCAGATTACAAATGTTACACGACGTGGCGCATCACCATACGTAAAAAAAAAAAATTTTAAATGAAAAAAGTCGCGCAGCCGTTCTATTATGAAAATGAAAATATAAACAATTAAAAACTGTAATCATTCTTTTCCTTTATTCATTCGAACCATAACATCTACATTCGTAACTCTGTCCATCCAGCTTATTTTTAGTATTCTTCTGTAGATGCACATCTCGAATGCCTCAAGTCGCTTTATCAGTTCTTCAGTAAGCGGATTCTGAGAAAGTATAAAAATGTTCCATAAAATATTACCGAAAACACGTAGCATCTGACTATTCGCATTCGTAATCCAATGTTCAAATTATGACTGCAGACCATCTTTTTCATGCGGATAAAGGTTGCACTAGCTTGCTCAATGCGGCGTTTGATTTCAACCGAAGGATCGACCACCTCAACATGGGCATGTGCCTAGCATGGTGGTAGTAAATCCTCAAAACATGTAACTAACAATTTAATGAATAAAGAAAAAAATTTAAAAAATTAATCTTGTTTCTTGGTAGCCAAATCATTTAAAGATCACCCAAAGATAGTTAATTTAAAATCATCTCCATCATTACTTTAACTTGGTGCAATAGTTGTTATTGGATCATCCGTAAATAACCTTGCATTATGGTTTGCGCTATGGGTACTCTGCAATAATCAGATATCCATCTTTGGACATACGTGCTGCAGGCATAAATTTAATGTTACATTTTTAATTAGCTCTCAAGGTAACGGATGCTGCGATCTCTGATGGATTTGAGATCATGGGAAAACTATACAAAGGCAGATCAGATTATCTGTGAGGAAGATGCTCTAGTTTCGGAATAACTAATTGAACGTTTTGTCATTGAAAACAATTTCACTGTTGCCGAATAGAGTAATTGATGTTAAGCATGAGATTTTGCGTTTTGCAAGTTGGTTTCGTGTAATAAATTGTTCTTGTTTAAGAAAACAGAGAAATTATTTATGATATGGGATATTTAGTTTGTCTTGTGTCACAAAGCTTTTCAAAGTAGGTAGGAATTATTTATGCAATTGG
This sequence comes from Limnephilus auricula, assembly GCA_951813805.1. Taxonomy (NCBI): domain Eukaryota; kingdom Metazoa; phylum Arthropoda; class Insecta; order Trichoptera; family Limnephilidae; genus Limnephilus; species Limnephilus auricula. Next base: position 9,260,797 of record OX638417.1, read on the forward strand.
AACAAATCGTGAGAAATCAGTATACCTTCTCGACATTCAGATTTTCCGATATACCTATATTTTTTCTTTACACTTTCTCCATTTAGGAATATATTTTTCCTTCACGCCCTATGTCACCTTTGGTGATACTGTGCGGAGGGTTTTTTTAAAGGGAAAGAAGGAGAGGACGTTCTGGGAAGTAGGAATCTGGGGGTGAATTTTTTCAGGAGTGACGAACGTAAGAAGCCACCCAACCCAATGAGTAAGTTGATGGGTCTAGAGAGTCCAGCTGGAAAGGTCAAAAGATCCCCCTCATCCAGTCTTTCCAACCACGCAGTATGTAAGCAAAAGCATCTGCCACTAAGACTTACATTCATCCCATGAATTCGGGCATCCCTGTTAAGTCACCAAACGTAGCGAATTACTTGGGGTGATCAATGGGAGGGGTACAAATTTATTTAAATGGTTTTATCAAATACGATAACCCCACCGAATTAAAAATTAATATCGATGTCCTAAATATATTATCATTAAAATCTGTATTTGATTCCCTAATTTTGAATTCATATCAAAAGAATATGACATTGCGAGGACCAAACAAATTGTTAATATATATAATTTTTGTGTAAATAATTGTCACAACAGCTTTCTGTTAACCGGAGCCGGTGGGACTATGGTATCCCCAATCGGGGTCTGCTGTGAGGCTGAAGGTAAGACTAACTTTTTTTCATTCTTGTAAAATTATTCATAACAAAATAAAAACAACTTTGGCGCTACTTTCCTTGTGGAGATAATACCAAAAAAACTCTGAGTGCTAAATGGGTAAAAAGTCAAATATTTCTGGTGTTATTATTCCTCTATAGCCATCCGAGCGCTTTTTGCCACATTATGGCACTATTTCTGAAACCTCGGATTGCTTGGTTGCCAAAATGTGGCAAAATTAAAAAAAAAATTATTAAAACGACTCTATAATATATTGTACATTCAAAATATAACAAAATAAATATTCTCTAGATTCATTAAAATGTTTTAAGGTTAAAGATGTAATTATATTTTTTATAAATCCTACAAATATGTGATAATAGACAAAAGATAGGGAAATTCATTGGCTACATAGAACTATAATCAGATTGTATGTCTCCATATTCAAATTCAAAGGTATGATTTTTTTTAATGTGGGCGGAAAAATTTCCTTTGGCAATCCAAGAAAAAATATTTTATTTGCTCTGTCGCTTCAGTGGATAATGAACTTTCAATCGGTCAATACTGAGAGTATCAAAATACTACTGTGGTGTTGAAACCCAATGCACTCGGTCGAGTTTTCTAGACATCAGGCTATTGAAATTTAACAACAAATTTTAATCAAACAATTTATTACAGTTTTGAAACAATATTCTAAAAATTATACTTTTGATTATAACGTTCACGGCGAGCTTTGCAATATTTAAACAGGTTAACACCTTCTAATCTATCAATCTTTTGTTTAGTTTGATGTTAAGATGTTGTGGTGTAATGCTTAATATTTTAGCGTTAACACGACTTAAATTAATTGCCTCAGCGTAACATTTTCGGCGCATTGTTTTATGTTGATGTTCTTTTTATTTTTTACTGTTGGTACCTATCTAGCAAATGGTTATTTTTTTAAAGGCTTTCCTCTTGTGTGGCTATCGTATTTCAAAATCTCAAAAAAAGGACATCGACAGCACTGACATAAGGGGGGTTTTGGGGGTCCGGACCCCCCTTATTCATATCCATCTTACTTGTCCAACAGAAAAAAATTACATGCACCGCGCCGATTGTATAAAACGATAGTTGCTTAGTCCGATGATAGTTGGGTGGGGAAAATGAAGGCACAATATTTCTGAGTGAATATGAGATATGGCACAATCTTAATACTTATTAAGACCCTTACATTGTGTATATCACTCTTTTTCTACGATACTTATTAAGACTCTTATATGGTCTATATCACTAGATTTCTATGATACTTATTAAGACCCTTACATTGTGTATATCACTCTATTTTTATGCTATTCTTATTTAGTCCCCTTATATTGTGTATTTCACTCTATTTCTATCACACTTATTAAGACCCTTACATTGTGTATATCACTCTATTTCTATGATACTTATTAAGACCCTTACATTGTGTATATCACTCTATTTCTATGATACTTATTAAGTCCCCTTATATTGTGTATATCACTCTATTTCTATGACACTTATTAAGACCCTTACATTGTGTATATCACTCTATTTCTATGATACTTATTAAGACCCTTACATTGTGTATATCACTCTATTTCTATGATACTTATTAAGACCCTTACATTGTGTATATCACTCTATTTCTATGATACTTATTAAGACCCTTACATTGTATATATCACTCTATTTCTATGATACTTATTAAGACCCTTACATTGTATATATCACTCTATTTCTATGATACTTATTAAGTCCCCTCATATTGTGTATATCACTCTATTTCTATGATACTTATTAAAACCCTTACATTGTGTATATCACTCTATTTCTATGATACTTATTAAGACCCTTACATTGTGTATATCACTCTATTTCTATGATACTTAATAAGACCCTTACGTTGTGTATATCACTCTATTTCTATGATACTTATTAAGACCCTTAAATTGTGTATACCACTCTATTTCTACGATACTTATTAAGACACTATATTTCTACGATACTTATTTGTGCTACAGATATCATACTGGTTTTCTCTACTTTAAAGAGTTTAAAAACTTACCTAAGAAATAAAATGTGCGATGAAAGACTTACTGGTCTGGCTTTAATGAGCGTAGATACACGGAGAAATATGTTATTCGAAAATACAATCATTTTTTTCGTAAAAACAGATATCGGGGGATATCAAAACTCGGCTTGACTGCAGTTAGGTATTTTTGGTACTCGTACGGCCCGCTAGCCAACTACAATTTTAGCCGTCTATGGGGCAGACTCGGGTAAGATTGACACCAAATTGGTAAACCATTTAGCATTTTGATAAAGTACGAAATAAAAAATACACTTGCTCTATAAAATTTAAATTTGTTTACTAGATAATGGATACAGCTAGATAGACAAAAAATCATATTAGACATGTACACGTATTGGGCATGTACACGTACACGAAAAATCCGCCAAAGTTTCATCGCACTCAGATGAATGCTTTAGGTACCGAATAAGGGACAAACAAAGAAACATTAATTTTTTATGTATTATTTTTACAAATTTCATGACGCCAGAGCTCACTATTATTTATAGAAACATTGGCGGGTGTGCACATAACAACTCACCAGAGTTTCATCACAATCGGATAAATGGTATAGGAAATAATTTCATAACGCTAGATAGGAAATAATTTCATACACGACAAATCGCTATCGGATAAATGCTTTAGGTTCCGCACGAGGAACAAACAAAGAAACATTAATTTTTATACGATAAAATAATTAATTATTTAATTTCTACTTTGCTTGTATAACACCCATTTCCCCATTCATTGCTTGACGGAACTGCAATGCGAGCGCGCGACCTCTCCCCTCAAATGTCCACTCATTACTGAATAATATTCCAAAATGTTACCGTAAAACCTGGGCCTTAAAATGTATTTATTATATTTTCCTTACTAGATGTTTTCGTACATCTAAAAAGATATTAAAAGAACAAAAAAATAGACATGTAGTTTCTTTATTATGTAAAATTGTACAATTGTCAATCCTACTAATAGTTTATCCATACTATAACGAATATTATTAAAAATTAAAAATAAAATACTTGCAAAAGTTACCGAATAATAAACTCCGATTTAATGAATAAATGAACGGTAAATCGGAAATAAACTTTATGGTATGGATAAGCTGTTATTAGGAGGATGGTGAGAAACCCCCTAAGTATAATAAGGGTAAAAACGAAGTACTTAATTAAGGTGATGCATGAAAAATAACACCCCTTATGTAAATGGCGATAAGGTTTAAATTTCCATTTAACACTAGCCGTCTGTTTTGATTTATTCACGAAAAAAACTTCGACAAAAACTTTTTTATTTTATTTTGCGAAGCACAGGCATAAACATGTTAATGTTTTACGATCATCTTCTAAAGAATTTAATTTTCCCGAAGAATTTGATTATTTCAAAGTCAAATGCACGTTCTATTCGCATAAAGCATCTAAAATATTTCGGAAGGATCTTATTTTCAAATTAAAATCAAATGATTTTGCATTGCGATGGGTTGTTTAAAAAAAATTTAACAAATCATCGAATATTTGAAGTTGATTTTCGCGTTCTGCTAAAGTTCTATTCAAGTTTTGTGATTATTTCAGTTTTATGAAGCAACTGGCCTATACTGATACAATAACAGAACTTGAAAAGAACTCACACAGAATGTGAAAAGTTACTTCAACTATTTGATGAATTGTTTAATCACTCGAGCGCTTTTTGCCACAATATGGCACTATTTCCAAAACCACGGAATGCTTTGTTGCCAAAATATGGCAAATATTTTAAAGATAATGATTTAATAATTTTTTTTTATAAATCCTACGAATATGCGATAATAAGCAAGAGATAGGTGAATTCATTGGCTGTATAGAACTATAATCAGTTTGTCATCATCATCACAATTGGCTCTACAACCCGTGGTGGGATTTGGCTTCCTCAAGAGTCTTCCTCCATTCATCTTTGTTTTGAAACAGCTCTCTCCAGTTTGGCAGCTTTAAGGTACATAGGTCTTTGAGGACGTTGTCGGTCCATCTTAATTTTGGCCTTCCCAGGCTCCTTCGCCTTACAGGTCTAGATTTTAGCAGGAACTTTGGTGCTTGATGCTCGGTCATTCTTTCCACATGACCCAGCCACCGAAGTCTTCCCAACTTTATGAATTTTGTCACGTTTGGTTTCATAAACAGAGTATAGCTCATCGTTGTATCGTCTTTGCCAAAATCCATTTTTTAGAACTGGTCCGAAGATATGCCTCAACATTTTTCTTTCAAAAACGTCCAGTGCTCGCTCATTCCTCTTAGTAAGTACCCATGTCTCAGCTGCGTACGTGAGCACTGGTCTAATAAGAGTTTTGTACACTAAGGCGCTCCGCCCACTGAGGCAATTGAAAACCAACTAAAACCAGCTGTTTTCTCTGTCTTGATTGGTCAAAAAGCTTGGTTAACCATAGACGAAGAACAATCAGCTGACAGCTGGCAACTACAATGGCCGCCCAGGGCAACCAGCAGAGCAAGTCGCAAGTCACCGCTTGCGTTACCATTGACAACGGGATTTTGTGTGATTGTGAAGTGTGCGGGCCGTCACATTGTCATACAAAGACAGTTGGCAGTTAAGAGTTTTCAGTTGCCTGAGTGGGTAACAGTCTGTATCCATATTCGAATTCGGAGGTATGATTTTTTTTAATATGGGCGGAAAAATTTCCTTTAGCATTCCGAGAACATTTTTGAATTGCTCCTTCGCTCCAGTGGTTATAATTTTTTTTATCACCCATCTGGTGGTTACGGATCACCTTTTTAACATTGGCTATTTTTTATGTGGGTTTATCATAATATGGGCAGCGTCAATATTATATAGTAATTTTTTTAATACAGAGATTGTGACACGTACCATAGAAGATTGTTCGAACATGTCAGATATGATATGCTAAGCGATGCTCGAATTGGCTCCAGTTTTATGGGAGATTAGTCACGAATTAGTATAATTTAATTTATATGGCCTTACTACAGATATAATATATGAGATAACTAGCGTAAAACGTGGAAACATTATCCGTGTCAATATTGTGAGAAAGGAAAAAGGAAAAATTATTATCGGTATAGCACTGATTTTATTTATTTATTTTATATTATATAAACAAACAGCCCATTGGTCAGAGTGATGTGAATACCGCACAAGAGTCTCAACTGCTCCCGTCTGCAGCCAGTGAGACTATGGCATTCCCCAATTGGGGTATTTTGTGAAGCTGAAAGTAGTGGGGAGAGAAAGGACATGTGGTGGAGGAAGATGGGGAAGTACCTGGCCATCCAGATCTGGCCACCAAACACGGATAAAGTCATATCAAGCAAATTTTCATTTCTGAATAGTGGTCTCACATCATGGCGATACTGAGAGTCTTTTTCATTCTGGAACGTTCCGCAAATACGCTGTATATTATCTTTATATTTGAACCGGTGACCATCGGATTGTGAGTCGAGAGCCTTACTGTTGATATTTTTGATGATGTCGTTGTCGTTTTCGTTGTCGTTGTCGTTTTCGTTGTCGTTGTCGTTGTCGTTGTCGTTGTCGTTGTCGTTGTCGTTGTCGTTGTCGTTGTCGTTGTCGTTGTCGTTGTCGTTGTCGTTGTCGTTGTCGTTGTCGTTGTCGTTGTCGTTGTCGTTGTCGTTGTCGTTGTCGTTGTCGTTGTCGTTGTCGTTGTCGTTGCCGTTGCCGTTGCCGTTGCCGTTGCCGTTGCCGTTGCCGTTGCCGTTGCCGCTGTCGCTGTCGCTGTCGCTGTCGCTGTCGCTGTCGCTGTCGCTGTCGCTGTCGCTGTCGCTGTCGCTGTCGCTGTCGCTGTCGCTGTCGCTGTCGCTGTCGCTGTCGCTGTCGCTGTCGCTGTCGCTGTCGCTGTCGCTGTCGCTGTCGTTGTCGTTGTCGTTGTCGTTGTCGTTGTCGTTGTCGTTGTCGTTGTCGTTGTCGTTGTCGTTGTCGTTGTCGTTGTCGTTGTCGTTGTCGTTGTCGTTGTCGTTGTCGTTGTCGTTGTCGTTGTCGTTGTCATTGTCGTTGTCGGTGTCGTTGTGTCTTTTTATGTTGTTGTTGTTCTTGATGATTGTGTCGCTGTTGTTATTTCGTTTTCGTTATCTTCGTTGCCCTTGTTACTGTTGCTGTTGCGTTGCTGTTGCTGTTGCTGTTGCTGTTGCTGTTGCTGTTGCTGTTGCTGTTGCTGTTGCTGTTGCTGTTGCTGTTGCTTTTGTCGTAATTGTCGCTGTAGTCGTTGTTGTTATTGTCGTTTTAGTTATCGTCGGTGCTGTTATAGTTGTTGTTGTTGCTGTTGTTATTGTTGTCGTAATTGCTGTTATCGTTGTCGTCGTATGTGTCGTCTGTTGTAATAATATAATAAAAAGATAAAAACATTCATCCAGTTAACTAAAATAGTAACCAATCTTAATCACACCAAAAAAGTATATTCAACATTTCTTTGCTATTAAAAAACACAAAATCTTTACTAAGGTCTCATTTCACTCCATCTTACTTTTTCATAAACTTCATAAATACCTGCACAGTGCACAATTCCTATAGACTAGGCATCACTTGTTATAATTTGATAATTTGAATGCTCGCCCGATTACTGTAGAGTCAGTATCTGGGTTAGCTGTTTCACCATCAAATCATCTTTGCCATTGCAGTAGACTTGCTATAGCTGATGTAGCCGCTTGAATAATGTGCTTTGTGCTCCACGCGCAAAGTGGGATTGTACGTCTGCAGAGGATGCAGCTAATCTTAAAAAAAACATATTGTTGTATATTTTATTTCTTCGTACACAGCAATCCGGTTTTAAAACTTGTTTATATGAAAACTCTTTTTTGGTCAAGAGAATTAATTTTGTCAATTTATTTAATTTTGGCGTCACGCTGAGCTTCTCAAATACTGGTTCCATGATAGTAGATCTCCCGACAATTAGTCACCCGACTTACATATCGTCATCGAATATGAAGTATGTGAGAAAAACTGTGCATAGAATATAAAGCATGTGAGAAAAGGCGTTAAAATTCTATTTTCTGGCACAAAATAATTAATCTTTGCCATAAATATATTCTTATAATGAACGAAATATATTTTTCCTACTTGATCCATAAAAAGAAACAAAAGAACCAGAGTAAATAGTAAATAAATTCCTTGTTTACTCATATTTTTATAAGAAAAACTCTCTTTTTAACTTTTGAAGGTTCAGTCCTTCTTTTTCGAGTCCCAGTTGCGACCGTTATCTTTTATTATTTTTCTGTGTCTTGTTGATTTTCATATTTAAAAAAAAAAAAAAAAAATGATTATTATTGTTATTTTCTTCTTCAATGATATATTTCCTTGTTTACTGTTTATATACTTATCCTAACCAAGTTATTATTAATGTTTTTTGTATCAATTTCATTTATATTAAATATAATAATGTTACTATTAAGTTCTGCAAGTATTTTAGTTTTTTATTATTGTGACAGCTGTTTTAGCTTACACGGCCATTTTCAAACTGTGTAAAAAATTAAATGGAGTGTTTTTTAAGACGATTTTAGGTTTGAAATAGGTTTTGATTAAATTTATAATATTTATAATTTCGGATGACTAACTGTCAGTCCACCTCAAAAATTGCAACGATTGTCAAAATTAAGTTAACGATGAAAAAATATGTAGTTCATTGTTCAAAAAGGGAATATTTATTTAACTTTAAAATAATAAATCGTTAAAACTTTGGCAAAATTCTTTCGGCATTTTTAAAACGATTTTTTTAGTAAGGTGACCAAATGATGGAATTATATTCTCATTAGCTACTGAAACATAAAAATATTCATGGCAGAAAATGCATTAAAGTTTTTAAAACCTCTGTTGGTCTTTCTTCACGGATTTCAAAACGCATTTTTGCTTGTAATTACGGTGCACAATGTGTTTCACTCGAGGCGCATACCAGTGCATCCCGTAATCGATGACTTTTTGACTTCAAAGAGATCAAAACCCATACAGGGAAGTTAGCAGCTTGCTTAATTTCATACTATTGTCTGAGGTGTGAGCATTCCTCATGGTATTTCTGTATATTAAACATCTCCAATTCAATTTAAACTAGGCTTCTGTTAACCATCATTTCGTTATGGGTACATAATATTAATTTATCTAGTTTTTTTAGTGGTAATATATACATCTGTTTTTGAACACGCTTTTCTTATTGAATAATTATTTATAAATAAATAAATAAAAATTTATAATATTAGTAATTTTGGTTTCATCGTATTTGTAATTTCGAAATATACCGATCGCCCAGTTGATTGGCCAGACATCTTCGAAAGATCGAAAATTGGTTTTTTGAGTTGGCAATTATATGTAAAGGTGTAACCTCTCTCTGGTACGATACTCAGATTTCTCACAAACACCACCAAATCTATTATAATGCAGAAAAACATGTAGTAAATTTAACAAAAAAATTATAATATGGAAACTCACGGGCATGCGCCAGTGTATCAAAATGCAATGTTGCCAGTTCTTTCACGGAGAAAAATGTTATTCGTAAAAACGATCATTTTAATAGTAAAAACGGGACTGAAGTTCTTACGAACAAATTAACAGGGTTTCAATGTTTATTGGCGGAAAGACGTAAGAATAATTTGTTGGTATACGTACGAAATTACGTATACCAACTAATTATTCTTACATGTTCCCACCAATAAACATTGAAACATTGATAATTTGTTCGTAAGAACTTCAGTCCCGTTTTTAACCGTTTTTACTATTAAAATGATCGTTTTTTCGAATAACATTTTTCTACGTGTTCGCAGCACAGTTGACGACATTTTTTATTAGTAATAATACAAATTAGATAAAGTATCGTCTTTATTCAACATGTAACTAAAACATCATTTATCAGTTGTGGTTGCAAAAGAGATTTTTTTTTTATTATTGAAGGAATGAGAAGATACATTTCTAATAGATATCTTTCTAATAAGAAATCGGTTCTTCTTCTTAACATTTCCCAACAATTAATTATTATTGCAAATGATAATTTAAAAAAAAACTATTTCACACTAACTGATTGACTGTTCTCGATTAGATGGATTGATAGATACGTGAATGAATCTGGACCTAAACATTGAGATAAATCGTTAAAGCTGAGTACAAAATGGTAGTTCTACGACCAGTCAGTGGATGAGTTGGCATCGCATTTGAATCCCACCCAGGTGTCTCGTGTTCAATTCATCTGCTGGCTAAGTCCTCCATCAGGACACAAGCAACATTTTACGCTTACTACGGTGGTAGTTGAAAATTTACAAATATTGTCATGTTATTCACACAGAGAAAAATGTTATTCTAAAATACGATCATTTTATTCGTAAAACGGTTAAACAAGGGACTGAAATTCTTAAGAACAAATTAACGGGGTTTCAATGTTTATTGGCGGGAAAATGTAAGAATAATTTGTTGGTATACGTACGAAATTTGTTCTAATAATTAATAATAATAATTTATTCTTATATTTTCCCGCCAATAAACATTGAAACCCTGTTAATTTGTTCTTAAGAACTTCAGTCCCGTTTTTAACCGTTTTACGAATAAAATGATCGTATTTTAGAATAACATTTTTCTCCGTGCATAACCTGGGAATGTTTGTGTTTTATTAAAAAAAAAAAAGTTAGTGGACTTCGCGTCCACAAAAGGTTTCTGTTTTTGTCTTATTTAATAAATCAATACCAAAATCTTCTCAGAAATCATAAGATTTCTAAGTAGGTACTTACGTACCAATCTTTTTTCTACACAGGAGGCACTGTGGGAGGAATAGATTCGTATGTCCATTTTCCTGGATTCACTGAACCCAGATTCCTACCCACCCCAAATACCTTTTTCCTTCCTAGAATATCCTCTTATTTTTTCAATAAAAATACCCTCCACACAGCACCCCCAAAGACGACATAGGCCCCGAGGGAAATTGTTTTCCTCAGGGCCTAATGTGTGAAATTAAAATGAAATGTTACATTGAGAGTATTTTTTATCGTCTTTAAAATAAAAATCACATAACTTTTAATAATATGTGTAACAATATTGAATATTTGCATATATTTAAGTTGTAAGAGCAGTGTTGAAACCCTAAAAATGACAGATAGTAGTCGCCAGGAATAAAAAAAAACTGATTATTATCAATATACATGGTGTTAAGGAACGAACTTGACTTACTTTAAAAAGTGATTCCTGACATAATTTATAAAAAAAAACGTAAATGAAATTTGGGTCTCCTATAAAAAATTTTAAAAATCTTAATTTTCTTTTAAAATTAAAAACATTTTAAAAAAATCACTAGGAATTGGACAGTTCGGTTGGTTACTCGGCTGAGTGACCAGTGGCGACATGCAGATGCTCCGAGGAACTAACTTCATTTACCCCTCGGCAAAGGTACATAGTCGAGAAATACGCCAAACGCACGCCCAACATATGTAAACGGTTGAAATTTGTCACATGAGGATGGATCGCTTCTACGACTTAAGTTCAACAGCTGGGATGTGGAACGATTTGCCTCCCTCTGTGTTTTCTTAGCCCTACAACATGGATCTCTTTAAGTTCCATGTTCACTCCTTCATCTCCTCAAAAATACCCTCTACAATGCATCTTCAAAGATGACATAGGCCCTGAGGGAAATGATTTTCCTCAAGGCCTCCTGTGTTGAGTTAAAAAAATTCTTGTATGATTTTGAAGAAAAAAACAATTTAAAAAAAAATCTAAATATTATCGGAGACAAAAATTTAATTTACATTTTTACTCTAAATAATGTCAGGAATCACTAACTAACTAACTCACTAACCATCCCGGCGTTTCTCCGCAGGGGTGGGTAGGGAGGACAAACCGCCAAACAACTCAGTCTTGGCGTACACCCCTTGCCTCATTCACGTTCATGCATCTTCTCATACATGCTCTTCTATTATTCTGACTCTTTTAATGGCCCGACTCAAGTATCTTATTTTACATTAGGTCCACACAGGAGGCCCTGAGGAAAATAATTTCCCTCAGGGCCTATGACATTTTTGGGGATGCTGTGTGGAGGGTATTTTTAAGGAAAGGAAAGAGAGGAAGTTCTGGGAAGGAAAAGGGTATGAGGTATGGGTTGGGTAGGAATCTGGGGTTCAGTGTGTCTAGATCATCCGCCGCCAAGAACCCCATGAACCCGGGCACCACTACTAAGACACCAAACGTAGCGAACCACTTTGGGTGACCTATGGCAGAGGTGTTGGTTATCCAATAAATGGTTCCCGGGGCGGCGGTACCCATTCCCGCTTCCCAAATTGGATTCACTTGATCGTGCCATATCTTCGTAGAGCGTCCTCGACGTCTTCTTCCATTCACATTTACTGTTTAAAGTAAGTCAAGTATAGCTTTAAACACCCTGTATACTACAATTTTGGTTCATTTTTTGCTCACCGATATTCAATCTCGTGCAATAAACATCATTGGTAATTGGTTTATTCGTATTACGTACTCTATATTACCTGTGTTACTTGCCCATCTTATTGGCTCATCTTTATCTTTAATATGCTGCCAGAATGCAGTCTGTAATCCGAACTATCTTTTTTATTTCTTTCGGACTTCAAGGATTTCATCTCACAAGTAATATATTATTTACGTTCCAGATGATTTAGTTATGAAACACTGATTGGTTTGTGATTTTCTTGGAATTATATACATAATAAAGACAATTAATCTTTCTATTAATTAAATTAACAATTATAAACATGCAACAAATTTGTTCCGTTCTTCTTTGAACAAAAATTATTAAGAACAGCAAATCTTAAATTATTTATTTAACTCCCAGAGGGCTTTTACGTGTTGGTACAGTACACTTGTTACATTTTGTTAATTGTAATTTTTTTTTGGTACATTTTGATGGTAGTAAAAAATATACACAAGTCATAAAAATACAATAACAAAATCTGAAAAAAACAACGATTAGATAGGTTTAAAAAAATACAAGATCTGTTTAGGAATAGTGTTGGAATAAATATTTTACACGATCCACAAAACTTGCCAAGTTGATATTAAATAAGTCAACAAAACCTAAGTATTGATTTCCCATGGTGTGAAATCGTTGTATCGCAGATTGGACAATGTAGTTAGTCTTATAAATGCTGCAGTAGAATAGTTTATTTTTTCATGTTATTAAGTGGGTATTCGTAAGTTTATGAGTTGCAGGAGTTCGCAACAGCCGAGTTTATTTTTTTAATAAAATAGTTTAAAAAAGTCGTATATTTTACGTCTGTCTTCTAATGTATGTATTTTCAGAATATTTAATAAGAAATTAAATTTGAAGTCTTCTAGTGGGATTTAACGTTTAAAAGTTTTAAAACGCATATTTTTTTGTATTCTTTCAATGTTATTAATGTGAATTTCGTAATATGGAGACCAAATTACTGAGTTATATTCAATTAGGCTTCTAACTAGAGATATGTATAATAGTTATATGGCTTGTAAGGAATTGAAGAATGGATTGAATATTATGTATACATACATACACTAATAAAATAGTTAATGATGTCAATTATGAACTTTCACTGATGATAGTAATAATAAAAGTGTTGCAGAATTGTGTTTTTTTTTTTTTAATTAATTTTTTATTTATAATATTTGAGGGGGGTCGGGATGGGGAACATAGGATACGGATTATGAGATGAAGGTAGGAAATATATAAGGGGGTAGATTGAATGATTTTGTTTGAGTCTTGTTGTTTATTGAAATTTCGTTTTACATCTCGTAAAGTCGAGTTAAAAATGTCAATGTAGTAATGCTTTAAGTATGCACGTGTGTTTTTTTTTTGATAAAGAAGTTATATTTATCAGGACTATCAATTAAGTTGTCTGTGATTTTATATAAATATATTTTATCATTGAAGAGGAAGATAACAATAATAATCATACATTTTAAAATATGAAAATAAATTAGACACAGAATAATAATAAAATATTATGGTCGCAACTGGGACTCGAACACAGAATAATAATAAAATATTATGGTCGCAACTGGGACTCGAACACAGAACCTCACGTCTGACCGGGACATACGCTTTATCCAATTCAGCCATTGCGATCTATTATGAGACTTTCGTATTTGTCAACTTCATATTTAGAGACGTAGAGGTACATAAATTGTATACAAACATGATCACTTAAATATAAGGTTAATTCAATTTTAAGTTCAATACAATGGGAAGTGAGAATTAGTTCTAAGAGTGTGATCTTCCAAATCACAGGAAGAGTGCTATATATTAAAATGAAATGGAATAAATGGATAGAAATATATATATTAAAATGATAAATATGTAAGTATATTTGACTAGATTATATTGTTTTATATTATTTGAATATATTTGAAAAATATTACTAAAAGGAAACAACGAAATTTTTTTTTGGTTAGGATAATAATTTGTACTGAAGGTAATAATTATTTTCGTGACAATAATTTATTGAATTTTGATGTATTTACAACAAGTTTGTTTAATTCACAGTACGTCGCCTTAGTTCTTAATTGTCCAAAAGACCATTAGCAAATTTTACAGGAGGAGGTGGTTTTTTTTTCATTATTTCAATGAAACATTGTGATGGGTGTTTGATGAAGCTATTTCCGTAAAGATAAAGGTCTGATTAGTTTAAATTATTTTTAGTTAAACGATTAATTATATTTTTGATTCTTTATTGAACAAAAACTAAAAACGTTTGGACGATTAAAAACTAAGGGGAAGAGTAGATAAAAAGACGATTGAGGTCCTCTTGTTCTTGTTCAGCAGAAATTATATAATTAATTTGAGATCAGCGACAAATGATTGCACAACTTGCAGTGCATTCTTCAACACTGCCCACACTGCAAGTATTTCCTAATCTACACTCTACTTCAGGAAACTAAATCAAACTCTACTGGACGAAATTCATTGAAAATACTAATCATAAAAGCGCTGAAGGCAAAAATTTTCCTGGGCCCAATCACGACCCAAAAAATTGATTTCTTTATAATTAAGTGATACCCAAAGTATTCTTGCTTAGTTTTGAAGTGAGAAAATTCATAGTTCTCACCAGGGTATCATGTATCCAGTTCCTAGCTCTATCTAACTGTATCACCTTGCTGGAGTAGCAATTAAAATTTGGAACAAAACCGAGAAAAATAAAAAAATCCAGTACATTTGTTTTTTTAAAATAGATGAAGAATTTTGACTATTTTTGATCGGGCCTTTACACAATACACAGTTACACAGCCACATTTACCTAAATTATACATATATATCATAAACCGCTGTCCTTGTAGCTAATATTGTTACATTTCCTAACCTACCCTCCTCCTATAGAACTGTCATTTCTTATACACACTCAGCCAACAATCGATCTTCACCGCACAAACATCTCCGCATCAATGTTCCGCTATTTCCCTCTTTACCGCCGATGAAGAAAGTTCCGCTACTATCAATATAATTATTCCTCTATAAATGCAGCATAATATAAAAACCATCAAAACAGAAGAAAGTTCCACTACATAAGTTATTTCGCACCTTTCCTTTGTGCAATGATCGCAATACATACATTTTACACAAAGGTCCTTTCGCTCCTTTCCATGTGCAGTGGTCTCAGTACATACATTTTATACAAAGGTATTTTTTATAAACGGAGACTAGAGGCTTTGAGATGTGGTCCTATAGAAGACTATTAGGAATTTCTTGGAGAGACCATATTACAAACGAGGAGGTTCTCCAAAGAATCGAAGGAGGAAGGCACCTGTTCAGGACCTTGTCCGAAAGGCGTGCAAGATAGATTGGCCACATAATACGACTAGAAGGCCTCTTGCATGCCATAATGGAGGGTATGACCGAGGGGACAAACTCTAGGGGACGCCCACGCCGACAGTACCTGGAGGACCTGCTGGTGGACATGCGCTGCTCATCATATGCAGACTTCAAAAGAGCCGCACAAGACAGGGAAGAATGGAAAAGAAGAATAGAGGAAATTGCTGCAAACCAATCCCAGGATTGAAACCAGAGAGAGATACAAAGGTCCTTCGATTACATACAAAATTACCCTTGCCCAACCCACCCCAACCTTGGAAACAAGATGATGGTGTTTAACGTGTAAATAATCTGTTTTTTTGTTTATAAATATGTTCCTTAGAATGATTCTACTTCGATTCCACAAATTTATTAATTTTTTTTTTATTTTTTTTTATTGTTTATTCCAGATCTCGGGGAGGGTGGTGCAATCCCACGAGCTCCATATTATAAATAGAACATATTATCAAATTAATATTAAAAATATACATATATATTGTGAGATACTGCACACATATTGAGATAAAACAGAATAAAAATAATACAGAAAAAAAAAAAAATTATTAATGCATGCATATAAATAAAATACTACATATCTGAATCATCGATGTAGGCACTTATTGATACTATGTTATTAATATAAATATATTATATTGTAAAGGTCCTGTGAATTATAGAAAAAATTTCATTGTCACCCGTCAATATTATAAGAAGCTAGTTAAGACGTATGTTCCTTTCGATTTTTTTTTTTGGTTTAACTTCACACAGGATGCCCTGAAAAAATGACTTCCTTCAGTGCTTGTGTCATCTTTGTGGATGCTGTGTAAAGAGTATTTTAGCCACTGGAGCGTCAGAGCAATTAAAATATTTTTTCTCGGATTGCTAAAGGAAATTTTTCCGACTACATTAAAAAAAATCATACCTCCGAATTTGAATATGGAGACATACAAACTGATTATAGTACGATATAGCCAATGAATTGCCCTATCTTTTGTCTATTATCACATATTTGTAGGATTTATAAAAAAAATATAATTAAATCTTTAACCTTATAATATTTTAAAGAATCTAGAGAATATTTATTTTGTTATATTTTGAATGTACAATATATTATAATTTTTTTTGAAAATTTGGCACATTTTGGCAACAAAACAATCCGAGGTTTTGAAAATAGTGCCATAATGTGGCAAAAAGCGCTCGAGTGGTTAGAAGAGAGGAAGGAGTAAACATGGGTCTTGAAGAGATCCATGTTGTAAAAGGGAGGAAACACATAAGCCGGCAAATCGTTCCACAGCCAAGTTGTTGAACTCAAGAACGAGTCGTAGACATTCGTGTACATATGTTGGGCGTGTTTGGCGTGTTTCCTGACCATGCACCGGTGCCACGGGGCTCAATGAGCTAGTTCTTAGGATCATCAACCATTGAAGTACAGATAGAACAAGGACAGAATTTCCACCCACAGCCCACCTTTTTCTGCACAGAGTCGAGAGTTTTATTAGGTATTTTGAGGCTCCATACCAGAGTTTGCTGCTAAATTCAACCGTGGGGCGCACTTGCGATTTTAACATGGTTAGCAGTTGTGTATTATTAAAGTATCTGCAGACCCTGTACAGTACGTCCAGCTTCTGAGAGGCTAACTTAACTCTGGATTCGATGAAGCCTCCGTACCTGAGCTGCTGACTAATGGGCTCTACACACGGTGCTGCGAACAGCCGGCTGTTAGCAGCTGGTTATTGTCTCCTGTCTCCCTTTTCCTCGTGCGAACCCGTAACATTCTGTTTCAAGTTGTGTTCTGTCTCTTTTATTAACACAACAAATTCAATATCACCATCTCATTTCCTCGGTTGGTACTAACGGCAGACGGTTTCTTCCAATTTGCAGTCAACGTGAAACAGAGTGTTACGGGTTCGCATGGGAAAAAAAGAGACGGGAGACATTCTCCAACCTTCGATTTTTAGCCAGCTGCCAAAAGCTGCTGTTCGCAGCATGGTGTGTAGATAGTATTAGAGTTACACTATGATGACGTGGATATTACCTCTGCCTGGTTTTACTTTAATAGCAACATAACGCTAATAAATCTGATACATTTTCTTAAATCCGGTATTAAGAATATAATAATTTTCTTACAAGAATACAAAATATATATTTATATATATATATAAGTTTTGCCTAGTCTCGTGGAACGCATAACACTAAGATATTTAGTTCAATCGTGCATTGTCTTTGTTTAGGTCACAACCGACAGTTTTGTTGTCCATTCTTCTCTGTTCTTTGTGGACAGGACCACGGTGGTTTGTAATATCATCAATCTCCTGCGCAGTTAGCTGTGGCATATAACATGGGCGGTGTTGAATGAACCGTGATGCATGCGTGGAGGAGATGCAACAAAAGATGTCTGCGAATTTATTGAGAGCATTTTTTTATGATTAAACTATCACTAAATTGTTGCAATTATATTTCAGTTATTTTTGCGACAAAATGTTGGAACACTTAGAGCAAAGATTTTAACGATACATCAATGAGACTTCACTGAATAGTAAGTCGGGGAGCTTGATATATGAATCAAACGAGTGATTTTTTCTTTGAATGAAATGTGCTCATTAGGGGGTCAAGCAAAGAAAAATTGATATCCTAACGGAAAATATAAAGACACATAATATAGATAAAATATGAGTTGACAAAATGTAATGACACTTGAAACGTCTTCGCCAAACAATTACGTAAAAATATTAATAATCGCAAATCACTACTACTAACCTATTTTCATACAATTACTGATTATTAACAAATTTATGAAAAAACCTTTTTTTTAAATAAACCCATTTAAATGTGGGGAAAAAATTATACGAAGGTATTTATATTAATTCATTTGGCATAGCTAACATTAAATAATAAATAAAAGAATCCTTTTGCAAGTTATCATGTTGTTGCTGTGAATCCTTTCCAGTTACTTGTAATCCAATTTATACACATTTGTTCACTTCAGCTGTAGGTATAATATATATTTTGTACATTTATTATTATTTATATATTATTGCTATTGTGTAGTGAATATAAAGTTTATAATACATTATGTTTTGAAATTTAGCTGCTTATTAGTATATTAGTTACATTTAAATTGTTATTTATTTGTGCTCTTACATCTTCTATTATTTTTCATTTAATATTTACAATATTGTATTTTTTGTTAATATGTCAGCCCGCGGGTACAGGACCCATAGTATTTTTTAAACTTTTATTATTATTATTATTACAATTTTAAGTTATGTGAAAATCTGTTATTGGATTTTATTTTTATTATTAAGTTTTTTGCAATAGATGTAAATAATCTTAATTGACATAATCTAAAAAATATTATTATCTAAGTCGAAGTATGATACAGTTAAAAATGACCGAACCGGATAGGGATACGTTGGCGCAGTGGATAGCGCATTTGCCCGAATTAGCAGAGGTCCTGGGTTCGAGTCCCAGATGTATCCGTATCTTTTTCTGATTTTTCTGTTTCGGATTTTTTATTATTATCTTCATTAATTAAAATATTATAATTTGAGGTTTAACTCATTAAGTTAAAAATAAAAATAAATTTTACTTCGAGCGCACGTAAAGGTTAGACGCACTGATATTTTTTTTATCTGACTTATGATCAAAATTTTTAAAGAAATAGAAGGCAAATATGCTGCTATAATTTATTCTGAAATAACATTTTCATATCAATGAAGTGCTTATAACATTTGTACGAAATCAATTAAAATTCGCGAAAAAATCACGATGATTCGCGAAACAATCATTTATCATAAATTCAACGCCTTAAACTGTTATCTTACACCCACAATCAAAGTTATCAATTAAAACCAAATAAAAAACATAATTTCTATTAGATGTAGACACTAATTATATTTCACCTAGTAGCCAAAAGACGATAAATCTTACATTCGCTTACATAAATCAGGCTAACTCCGTGCAATGTAATTGGGATGATTCGTGATGGATGTATGGCAAAAAACGCCTTCGTGACTTTGCGAATAAAAACGTTTAAAAAAAAACTCAATAAGAAAGCAATGTTGGGCCTGTTATAAGAGATTTATGTAACTGTTTTGGTTAATTTAGCACTTGTTGTAAATTTAGAGCAAAAACTATAATGGTTTTATATGAATGAAATAATATTTACCTTACCTATTGAAGAGATGCAATGTATCTTACGTGATTTGTGTTAATAATTTGAAATAATATTATTGGGAAATTGAAGTGTTATTTTGAATTTATAAATTACTAGCTTCTGCCCGCGACTTCGTCTGCGCAGGATTAGTACTTCGTGTAGCCGATTTTCTTTTCCTAGGTCCCGTCTATGAATATAACAAAATTCTTAACCTATTTATGTAAAATATCTATAATTCTTGATTCGATTCAAAGTATTGGGCGAGTCCTTCAAATGAATTCGCCTTCAACTTGTGACCCAGAAAACATTTAAATTTTGATTTTTATTTTTAACTTTTTAACTTAAAGAGTTAAACCTCAAATTATAATATTTTAATTAATGAAGATAATATTAGCGAAAGTCAATCAAAAATCCGAAACAGAAAAATCAGAAAAAGATACGGATACATCTGGGACCCATAAATTTTGTTTAAAATTCACTAAAAATTATCTAGCAGAATCTGTTATAAGGTATGAAATAAGAGCTTGGGGATTTTCTTGTAAAACAAATATAGACCATTTTCGTTGTTTGTTTTTGGGGTCTTATGCCGTGTTGTGCTACCTCCTTCTTTAGCCGACGTTTCGGACAGCGTTGCAGTGTCCATCATAAGGGCAGATCTGGCAGATCCGACGATGTCACATCCGACACATGATCCGACACATCGTCAAAAACAAACAACGAAAATGCTTTTGGCCGTGAAAATCTAAAAACGTATCCAAATATAAACCATGTTCAATCAGTGCAAAATTCATTGGTCAAATTATTAGCTGAAAAAAATTATACAAAGAAAGGCATAATATTTCATACTTTTATCAGAGTCTCAAAATTCTTTCAGTGAGGGCAATTCTGTGGTACAAAATTATATTTCAGCACATAAATAACCCTTTATATATAAATAGGCTGGAACACAACCATAATACTCGTTTTAACTTTAATGATGGACTAATTGTACCTAAGCATACAAATAAATATGGACAAAGAACGTTAAATTACATGATATCCAGTTGTTTAAATATGTTACCTGCTGAAATTAAAAACTGTGCCCAAAACAAACAATTGGTGAATTTTTTGAAGACTTGGCTTACGGAAATAATGAATTTGTATTAGCTTACAATGACATATTATTCTAAAGACATTAAAATTGTTAGTTATGTTTTCATAATTTTTCTTTTATCTATATTTCTGTAAAAAGTTTAATTTTATTTTATATTTATAATTGTCAAAAAGTAACTATTAAATCACTATAATAAGATCTTTAATGTTAAGAACCCGTTAGACAAACTACTAAAAATTAGTTTATCGGGACTTTTTGTCTTATATTTGTAAAGTGTATAAAATAAATAAATAAAAAGTGCATTATAATCGACTCAGAGGTGTTTATGAGTAATCTACCAGATAGAAGGCCCACTCTTATATATTATAACTTTATGCCTAAATTAAATTTCGATTTTTCAGAGATGTCTGATCAAATGGACGATCGAAATGCAGGTTCAAATAGAAGGTTTTCTTTAGTTCGTGTATAATGTAAAACATACATGAAAATAGGTACATCATTGACCTTGTTAAAATGAGAAACAGATAAATTCATCCACGGAGCAGAGAAGTGCGTGATGGTTACATTTCATCATTATATTGGCATGCAGTAGCATTCTATTCAATGTAACAACCTACAATAAATAACTATTTTCACGACTTTTCATGCGTCGGTTCTCGATACAGTTTTTACCACTGACAAAAAAATATTACGTAAATCCTTGCAACCATAATTTATATGCTTATCATTGCTAAAATTACGCAAAACCTTTTAAGTATGGAGGTAATAAATATCAGGAAACTTATATATTATTTTTTATTACGAAAACTAAGCATATGTATAATTAATGTAAGCAAATTCAGAGATATACTAATTGAAAAACCCTCTGCAATATGGTTGTTGACGATAAATACTTGGAGCAAGTATTCACTATTATTTGAATTTTGTTTGTTCATTTGGAGGAGTGTGTTTACTAGATATAGAAAAGCTTGTGGTGATATTAAAAGAAAGGTAAACGCAGGAAACGACTGAATGCGTTTTTACATCCTGTCGCCGGCCGCAGTCCCCCCGGTGGGTTCGGATTTTTTAAACGATTTTGTACCTTATGTATAAAGAAATTGTATGAACAAGAAGGTCAGAATCGCTTGGGCCATTCTCGTTCTTGACATAACGAAATACTGGAGAGCGTTCAGCCATTCCGAATAATTCAAATTAATTTCCAATGACGCGCCGGGCATCAAAGATGGCGGACAAAATGGCTGCCGCTTGATGATACGAACGGTGTCATATTCGAAGTCTATATTTTTTCATTGTTTTTTATATAAATCCATTGTGGAAAGCATGGATTTGGGTGATTAGTAGGAAATTTTGCGAAGTTTGGAGAAATGATTATTATAGTTTGTTTTATCGACATTATTTTGATATAGTTTTTGTAACATATCACAAAAGAAATGTTATAAAAATTGAATGCGTAAGAAAAGTGAGAACTGAGAAATATTTTCCGTCGTATTAAAAAAAAATTTTTTTTCCATGCTTGCTTTCTACTCCACACAATAATCTCCTTCAGAGAACGATAAAGTGTGCCCACATAATCTGCTGAAAAATAGTGCCACAATTTTCTCTTCAGCCTCTCGTTTGGCTGCTATCGTCACTAGGCAGTGGTCGGACGATCCTAGAGACGCTGTGACATTAGGTATCTTAAGATTGGAAAAAAAGTATATAACACAGCGGATTCAGGAATCACGCGAGTGAAATAATGGTTAGACACAAACATACTTACACTAAATAAATAACACTTACAAAAAAACAACACGAACACAATAAAAATAAACGAATGTATAAACACCAACATCTGCAATTGCCCTATTATATAAAAAACAGACCAAATAAAATATCTAGGAATCATAATAACCTCAGATGGACACATCAAATCAAACATATAACAAATAAACTCCTCAAAACAATACACTTTTTCCTTTATTTTTTAATGATTTTAATTTAACTAAAATTAAAATTCATGAAACTGTGTTGATTAGATCATGTATTAAATTAATTTGTTGTATGATTATATGATTTGAAATTTGTGTTGTTTAATAGAATCTATCGTTTGAAAATTTAACAAATCTACTAACGACTAACGGTATAACCTTAGTATATTAAAAATACACTTAGTTTTTTTAAATTTTAAAACTTCGTGTACCAGATAAAATAACAATCTTTCAAAATCAATTAATGTTTTTTTGTAAAAATATGTCTAGAATTTGATTAAAAAATAACTAATTTCCGGCATTCTCTGGTAATACCCCCTTAACAACTATACACACTCATCTAATACTACAACCATCGTATGAACTTTTTATTATTTATTTTATTTTTTATTTCTTGTAATCCGTATTTTTATTAGTATACACACCTCCTATCCTACCCTCTCCCCAATCCCTTTCAATCAATTTGTTTGTGTAATTTTTCATATCATCTTTAAAATCATTTCACTTATATACAATACCCATTTGGAAACCTGTAAATGGTACAATTAATGTAACTTAAATAATTTTTCCTTATTAATAATGTATACTGTTGGTCTCCCAAATAAAATAAAATAGAAAAAAATAAAAAAATAAAACTGAAGTAAATGAAAACAATATATTTTATACTTTTGAAATTAGCTATCACTTTGTGGTTATCCATTTTATAATTAAATGAAACAATATATCTTAGTTACAACCACTGATTTATTTAGTTACACGCCGACCGGTTTCGAAACAACCTTTCCTTCTTCAGGGCAAACATATAAAGATGACAATTACAAAATAGTGGGTGGGTACAATTTATCATAGAAATAGCATAGAAAACCATCTCAATGTTCCAACCATGTAACCAGTATGTATGAGACTACGCATGCATTTGAATTAATCAAGCAATCATATACATGTTTCTGTAACGGTTTCTGTGCTGGTGTTTCCTTTCGGCCTAACTCTCCGGGGAAGCGGCATGGAGGTTATTTTGTTAATTTTGTTAAATAACCATATGAGTTAATGTTTTATTTTTCGCATAAAATATCTATTAGAAAAAAGACGAGCCTGATCTACTTATGCAAATCACGAGATAAAATTGATTACATATATTTATTTCGCTTCCTATTAGCAATTTATGATCTAGTTATTACGAAGATTAATTATGATTACCTATAACTTGTGGATGTTTTTATTTATTTTATTATTACACGCTTTTTTTTTATTTAATGTTACAGAATTAATACATACTTAGTAGTAATAAAAAATAAAAAATAATTATATACATGTCTCTTTTTCGTGCAATAAATCACTACCTTTTGACCTTGCTGATTTTACACTTATTTTGTGAAACTATTAAATTTCAGGGAAATCCAGCTTTCCCTATTTTTATTTGACTTGAGAATGGCTCTAAAGGAGAAAATTACTGATACTGAAAAAAAAAAAACACACACACATATTTCATTAAACAAATGAATTATAAACGTTACTGCTACCTCATGCTTTGTCGTTTGGATTGGAAACTCTGGTTTCATAAAGGTGTAAATTTTATTTTTTTGTAATTTACTTTTAGATTTGAATATATTGTGTGTTGTATTCTCTTTCTAATACTGTTTAGATCATACTTCTTACTATGATAGTAAGGGAGACACAACGTTACCTATGTGAGCTGGGACAAATATGGTCTCTGTGATTAAATACGGCCAAATTTTGAAGGCTTTAAAGATGAAAAAAAAATTAAGAAAATTGTGTTGTGTGGTGGCCATTTTCGTCCAAACATTCTTGTTTATAGCTCGTATTTATATAAATATATATATGTGTATACTCAGAACTAAACTGTTCTGACAATGCAAATTAGAAATAGCCTATTTTAAGCGACTATTACAAAATTCAATTAAAATAAACAGCCTATCGTTTACCATCAATCTTCAATTCAATAAACTGCAGTAATTGCATCACTTCGAATGCATCTTCGTCACAATACGCAATTCTGATTGCCGAATGCATTTCAATCAGTATTATGAAAGTGCATTAAAATTAAATGCATTTACGGCAGATATGGCAAACCAACGAAGGCCTAATGTGTTCCCTTAATATCGCCTTTGGGAAATACCTCAATACCAGTTAATTATATGATTGTTATGAAATTTATATTGTTTATTGAATGAAATCAGTCGATCCATTACAAAATTAATTTATTTCAGTACATTAAACGGCCGTCCGTGGTCGAGCAGTAAGACACTTGACTTCCAATCGGAAGGTCGCGGGTTCGATCCCGTCGTGTGCAAATAAATTTTATTTGATTAATTTGTGTTATTTCACAATGAATTAATAAAAATGATATATACTATATTTGCGGCACGTTCCCGAGTGGAAGATACTCTCAGTATCGCCCTGGTGTAAGACCACCATTCAGAATTGAAACGTTGCTTAATAATGGCTTTAGCCGTGTTTAGTGACTAGATCTGAATAGCCAGGTACTTTCCCACCTTCCTCTTCCCCATCCCCCATTCCCCACTTACCTCCAGCCTAACAACATACTCCAATTGGGGATGCCATAGTCTCACTGGCTCCAGAAGGGAGCATTTGGGACTCTTGTGAGGTTTCTCTATTAAAAAAAAAAAAATGCCAAAAAAATACAAACATGGTTACGGGCCGGTGGTACCCTACCAAAAAGAAGAAGAAGGAGAGATACGACAATACGAATGTTGGAGAGAGCGCACTAATATTAAAATCAATAAAATTCAAGCGAAAATCGGAGAAATGTTTAATAAAACACGACTCGTTTACAATAGAGCAAAAATCTCTCTTTACCACCTTAAGTAGCATTTAAAGAAACACTTTGAATTTTTTTCATAAATATAACTTGTAAAATAACAGAAACAAACGTGTTAATAACAATTTTCGGAGCATACTTTGCGATTTTTTTCTATCGAGAGAATTTTATGTAATTAACGTTTGGCTCTACAAATCTTCAGGTCTTATCATCAAAAATATTTTTTTTTTTAGAACTACGACATACGTTATAAATCGGTAGAAAAATCGGAATTCCCAGCCTTAAACACATATGTTTTAATCCCATTTTTGCACTAGCTCTACACAGTACGCCCTGAGGAAAAATAATTCCTAAGTACCTATGACATCTTTACTGTGTGGAAGGGTATTTTTTTATGGAAATGGAGAAGAGGAAGTTCTGGGAGAGAAAAATGTATGAGGGGTGGGTAGGAATCTATGGTCAGTCTGTCCAGGAGTGACGTTTGTGTGAATCCACCCCTCCCACTGCGTTGCGAGGCGATGGAGATGGACTGAGAGTCTCTCTTAACCAATCTCCTCGATCCGGCCTCCGAAACCATGAACCTGGGCACCCCTGCAAAGAAACCAAACGTAGCGAACCACTTAGGGTGACTTATAACAGGAGTGTTGGTTATCCAATATAGTTCATCAGGCCAGAGTAAAAGCAAAAGTAATAACAAAAATTGTAACAAAAATAATTATGCAAAACTAAATATGCAAAAGTAATTGACAAACAAGAATGTGTAAAAGGTAGAATTCAAATAGATCCATAAACAATATATTATTGGCATCTGTATTAGGGTGTGTCAATTAGTTCAATGAATTCAGAAACGCCTGAAGTCTCAAACTTTGCACCTTACGAAGAAAATAAGAACTGCATGTAATTTTTTTTTTAAATGGTTATAAGCTCTCTAAAATGCATTGAAAATCGAAAAAAAAACACCTAAAACATGTATTTTTATATAATGGTAATTAATATAGTTTTCACAATCATAACTGTTGTTATCATTAAATTTTGAGCGTCAATTATTTTTTATTTGTTGAATTTTGTTCAAAAATGTTGGTGTCGTTATTGTTCAGTTATTTGATTTTATCCAGAAAAAGTGTTATTTTCCCTTTTTAAAAAAAATATTTTTTTTGCGTTTTTTGAACTACAGTTATGTATACAAAATATAAAATATGGATCCTTTGGTTTATTTTTTTCCGGAATCACGAAATCTAATTTTTTTCAAAATTCCGGCCATTTTAAGTAGCTAATAGTGAACACCAATTTCATTTATTTTTACGTTTTTCAATAGCTACAGATCATATGCAACTTTTGAGACAGCAGGCGTTTAAAACTAAGGCATTTTCTCTCTATGGAGAGCGCCACACGCTAATCTGTACTGATGTGACAATAATTTGGTAGGTACAGTATTGCTTGCCTACAGCTTGATATTATTAATGGCCTCCGTGGTCGAGGTTCGGAGATCCGAAGGTCACGGGTTCAAATCTTGTATATTTGCGGCACTTTACAGAGTGGAAGATATTCTTAGAATTGCCCAGATGTAAGACCACTATTCAGAATTGAAACATTGCTTGAAATGGCTTTAACCGTGTTTGGTGACTAGATTTGAATAGCGAGGTACTTCCCTATCTTCCACTACCCCATCTACCCACTACCTTCAACCCCACAACAACTAGCTCCATTCGGTTGGGAGCAGTTGGGTTTCTTGTGCGGTATTCACATTTATAAAAAAAAGTTGTGAATAACCAGGTACTTCCCCTTTCTTTCTTCACATTTCATTCTCCTCCCACTACCTTATACTTCATAACATAACCCAATTGGGGATACCATAGTCTCACTAGCTCCAGACGGGAACAGTTGGGAGTTTAAATGAATGTGGGAAGTAACTGACTATTCATAACTTGTCAATAAGATAGATTGCGCCTTTTCAAGCAACGAAGTTATTTTTTTCAACGAAGGATTATTTTCTGGTTAGTTATCCACTCGAGCGCTTTTTGCCACATCATGGCACTATTTCCAAAACCACGGATTGCTTTGTTGCCAAAATATGGCAAGTTTATTTTTTTTTAATTAAAACGACTATATAATATATTGTACATTCAAAATATAACAAAATAATTATTCTCTAGAATCTTTAAAGATTTAATAATATTTTTTTTATAAATCTTACGAATATGTGATGATAGACAAAAGATATGTGAATTCATTGGCTGCATAGAACTATAATCAGTTTGTATGTCTCCATATTCAATTTCGGAGGTATGATTTCTTTTAGCAATTCGAGAAAAAATATTTTAATTGCTCTGTCGCTCCAGTGGTTATGCATTGCATTCAGAATTTCATAGGCAAACTGAAAAAAAAAAAAAAAAATTTTTTTTTATAAGAAAAACTCTTCTTTTTATTTTTGAAGGTTATTCCCATCAATGTAATATATCATTGAAGAAGAAGATAACAATAATAATCTATATTTTTTTTTAAATATGAAAATAAACAAGACACAGAAAAATAATAAAAGATAACGGTCGCAACTGGGACTCGAACCCAGAACCTTACGTCTTATCGGGACATACACCTCTACCAATTGGGCTACTGCGATTATTGATTATTATTATCGATTATCGATTATTCTTGTTTATTTTCATATTTAAAAAAAATTAGATTATTATTGTTATCTTCTTCTTCAATGATATATTACATTGATGGGAATAACCTTCAAAAGTAAAAAGAAGAGTTTTTCTAATAAAAAAAAAAATATATATATATATATGAATATTCATTTAGACTTTTATAAAACGTCAACAGATGTTCCATAAAAATAAAATCGGATATATTTATCCGAGACACTATCTAGGTAACAAATACATTCTTTGAATACTTGTTTCCAATAATAAAGGTAGCTGCCAATAATATGGAAAAAAAAACATTAGTCGAAGATAATATTGTTAATTCTGAAATTTGAAATATGAACTTGACAATTACGACAGTCTCATATAAGATCGCAGTAGCCCAATTGGTAGAGGTGTATGTCCCGGTAAGACGCAAGGTTCTGGGTTCGAGTCCCAGTTGCGACCGTTATCTTTTATTATTTTTAGGTGTCTTGTTTATTTTTATATTTAAAAAAAAATTAGATCATTATTGTTACCTTCTTCTTCAATGAAAATATATTTGTTTTTTATTTGCATATCATTATAAAAATCTTGAAAAATAGTTCAAGTTACAGTGTTACCTGTTGGTGCAAAACAAGTGGATTACATCTTTAATTAATTAGTAGTGTTTGCTAACGTTTTGACAGGTAATTACATAATTTTCAGTCACGATGTATAAGTAATACTCGTACACGCAGTGGCTTAACGATCCGGGCTGCGTATTTCCAACGCCTATACCGTTTCAGACACGGCAGCGATTGAGACAAGGCGTTCGCTGCTCTGTCTACGCTTTGGGTTTCTATGACGGTGACGAACGTAAGTATGGTGTAGCGTCTATCGGTGCATTTAATGTGTATGTATTATATTTATTTTTTTATTTTTTATTTATTTATTTATTGAATCTATATCATAAGGTTTACATTTTTGTTTGGCCTTGTCTGTCTCGAGACAGACTAGTTTACAAATATTTTTTTAATTATTATCTAAAGTACATTTTTCAATAAAGCAAAAATATTTGACAAAATTTTCAGGTTGGTAGGTAGTGGTAACAATAATGAGATATACGATTATATTTGGGTGAGGTGACTAGTTATTGCACGACCTTTTTCGATGATCCATTGTTTGATCAGGATTTTGTATTTTTTAATATTATTCGATTGTCTTGTTTTGTCAGGTAGGTTATTGTATGTTTTAGACGCAATGTATTTGAAATTTCTTTGAACAAATGTTGTGTTTGTTTTAGGTATTTGTATGAGTTCTTTGGTTTTGTGCCGCGTGTTTACAACATTATGGGTATTTTTATAAAATGTATGTGTTTTATTTTTAAACAGATGAGTTAAGATAGTTTTTGTTTAAATTTGTCGAATATCTAATACATGGAATTTGTTGAATATATCTACAGTACTTATGTAACTTTAAGAATAACTTTCATAATTAATTTTTGCATTAAAGTCATGTACAATACATTGCTTGCATTATATTCCCAAAAGTTAATACAGTACCAGCACATTTTGATTCGGCCGCGGCCTCATGGTATTAGAGTTCGATACCACTGTGACAGGTTGTTTGGCAGTCTATCGTCTCTGACTACCTCTGCGGAGAAACGGCCTGATGGTATTACAGATCGATGCCACGATTGAAATCATAATTATATAATATGGACTAGTGTACGCGAAGACAGAGCAGCGAATGCCTTTTCTGAATCACCGCCGTGTCTGAACTAATATTGCTTTTTTAAACACGCATCCGGACTACTTAAGTAACCATTTGGGAGGCAGTGTTACGATGGGAAGAGAACGGTGCAGTTGTGCACTGGTGACGCAGGGATTCATCTTCGGAGCATCTTCTATTGAAGTACTGGTAGAACAAGAAGAGTGTTTCCACCTATTGTGGAGGACTGAATGCCGTTGGTATTATTAACAAAAAACTTTCCAAAGAAGCGAAGCTAGCAGTCCACAATGTGCTTGTACCTACCCTGATGTATGGGAGTATATACCCGTGTATGATCGTGTGAGAAATGTGGAGATCCTTAAAGAATGCACGGCTAATGTAAGCGTAATGAGTAAGTTTAAGAAAGGGACCCTAAGATGGTTTGGGCATGTAGAACGAATAAACTACGTGTCAGGAAAATATATGACATATATTTAAATGGTAGAAGAAATCGGGACGCCCTAGAAAGACATGGCACGATCAAAAATGGGACTGAAGTTCTTACGAACAAATTAACAGTGTTTCAATGTTTATTGGCAGGAACATGTAAGAATAATTAGTTGGTTTATGTAATTTTGTACTTATACCAACAAATTATTCTTACATTTTCCCGCCAATAAACATTAAAGCACTGTTAATTTGTTCATAAGAACTTCAGTCCCGTTTTTAACCGTTTTAAAAAATAAAATTAACGAATTTTAGAATAACATTTTTCTCCGTGTACGTATGAGACGATGTATGAATGTGAATGAGGCAAAGAGTCAGTCAAGAAGCAGACCGTCCTCTTTGCCTACAACGTAATCCTACTAAAACCGAGAAGCGTATACCTAAATATGAAAAAAATAAAACTTAGTTGTTAGAATAAAATTAACTTAAACCTAACTACTTTGTACTTAAGTTTGGAAAGTGACATTTTATATTTATTTTAACATTTATATTAAATTAATAAAAAAAAATCAAATAAACAAACATTTAAATTCTTGGATTGTGTTTAAGACCTATTTTATATTATAATGCCCTGCGGCCAAGTAAGTTTATCGCTACGCCTCTGGATAAACGTTGGCACGGATAAAACTGTGTGCTAAAACCATTTATCAAAAGTACTTAAATATTTCAGAATGAAATGCAAAAAAAAAAAAATCAAAGAGATTACAATCTGACGTCAATGAAATCAAAAGTAGATAATTACAGCATAAAAAATCGTGAAAAAAATAGCGATATTTTTATATCAGTTTTTAGCTCGTTAGCAGGTATCTACGGAAGGAGTGTGATTTAATTAAATTCAATTCAATTACAAAATAAATATTTGTTAAACGTAACACAATAAATTAATACATTGATTATCCATTTGATTAGTTATACCTCTCCAAATACTATATTGAGATAACGAGGAAAGCAATAATCGAATGCTCACCATCAAATATTATTTACACGTGTCTGTGTTTTACATATTAAATATGCTATAAAATAACACCGGGAGGCATAACGGTCCGGTATATTTGTACAACATTTTGAAATATCCTACTAGTGACCCAGAAAACATGAAAATTTTGTTTAAATATCTGACTAATGTGACGATCGACATTCTCATATTTGTACCGTTTAGATTGAGACTAGTATTGGTTGTATCTCTGTTTTGAAGAAATTAGGTACATAAATTGTAATTTTTTTAAGAAAAACACTCTTTTTAAATTTTGAAGGTTATTCCCATCAATGTAATATATCATTGAAGAAGAAGATAACAATAATAATCCATTTTTATTAAATATGAAAATAAACAAGACACAGAAAAATAATAAAATATAATGGCCGCAACTGGGACTCGAACCCAGAACCTCACGTCTAACCGGGACATATACATTAACCAATTTTGCTATTGCACCCTATTATGAGACTGTCGTATTTGTATTTAATGGTTAGACGTGAGGTTCTGGGTTCGAGTCCCAGTTGCAGCCATTATATTTTATTATTTTTCTGTTTCTTGTTTATTTTCATATTTAATAAAAATGGTTTATTATTGTTATCTTCTTTGACAATGATATAATTTTTTTTTTTTAAATAAGCTCCAGACAAAAGGCCCTGAGGAAAAATATTCTTCAGGCCTATGTCGTCTTTGGGGATGCTGTGTGGAGGGTCTTTTTATGGAAAGGTAGGAGAGGTACCTAAGTTCTCGGAAGGAAAAATGTTTGAGGGGTGGGTAGGAATCTGGGGTCAATGTATCCAGGAGAGACTTATCTGTGAATCCATCCCTCCGATCGCGGTGCAAGGCGATGGGTCGAGATAGTTCAGCTGGAGAGGTCAAAAAGTCACTCTTAACCAGTCTCTTCCAATCCGGCCCGCCACCCAGTTCGTGGGTAGGTGAAACTGCCGCCAAGACCCAGACAAATCTTACCCCATGAACCCGGGCAGGCACCCCTACTAAGTCATCAAATATAGCGAAACAGGTGGGGTGACCTATGGCAGGGGTGTTGGTTTATACATTACAGGCCATTATACCTGCCTCCCAAATTACACACTTGATATCTGTCATCGAGAACGGGTCGTCTTTACGACCCGTTCTGCCCGGGATCTTCTTGGTCTCTTCATGTTCACTCTTTCATCTACACAAAAAGGCCCGCAACACATCATCCCCAAATATGTTTTTGTTTTAAATTTTTATAGTGAACCCCTCACAAGAGTCCCAACTGCTCCCGTCTAGACCCAGTGAGACTTTGGCATCCCCAATTGGGGTATGTTATGAGGCTGAAGGTAAGCGGGGAATGGAAGGAGATGGGGAAGAGGAAAGTACCTGGCTATTCAGATCTAGTCACTAAACACGTCTAAAGCCATTTCAAGCAACGTTTCAATTCTGAATGGTGGTCTTACACCAGGGCGATACAGAGAGTATCTTCCACTCTGGAACATGCCGCAAATATAGTATATGTCATTTTTAATTAATTAATTGTGAAATAACACAAATTATTAAAATAAAATTTATTTGCGCACGGCGGGTTCGAACTCGCGACCTTCGGAATGGGAGTCCAAAGACTTGCCCCTGGACTACGCCGGCCGGAAGGGAAATTATTTTCCTTGGGGTCTACTAATAATAATAAAAATTAGATAATTTGTAGAGCGCTATTTTTATGAGAAATCACCTCAAGGCGCTGTATATTTTATTTTGAATTCTTAGGCTCTATCTAAATTTATTGTTTATAATCTTAAAAACTTGAACCTTTTCTCAAGGTCATATAAATACACCGAACTAGATTAGCCTAGAAGGTTTTTATGTCGTATTTGCTGATTGCGTCATTTCATGCGGTGAAGTCACGGCAGAAACAATTACCAGATCGTGACCGTGAAACATAACCGGGTTTCATTCAAATTTCCCTTTAACCTGGTTACACTGTTTCTATGGGGCATGGGTTGGCAACCATTGGTTTCTTATATCTAATTTATTAATAATTATTTTCCATGGAAATTTAAAACAAAAATGTAATGTAATAATTGAGTGTAGTGAAGTTCTGTTTTATCCCGGCCGTTATGCTTTTCGTCTATTCATTTCATGTCTAGGCATTTCACAGGCAATCTGCCTAGCTAGGAACTAATATCGACCTAGCAAAACGTAATAACACTTAGACACATTTTAAATATATTCTGTTATTATGCAATATTATAACCGTTATTTTTTTGCTCTCTGTAAATGTATCCAATGTAAAAATAAAAATTTTAAAAAATAAAAACAACTATAATTTCTTTTAATGTTTTTTATCTAAAAATATGACGGTTGTTAGAATCTTTTCAATAAATAAGTGAAAGACAATCTCAGTCTCGTCCTGGTGATAGAGCAATATTCAGAATCAAAATGTTGCGTGAAATGGCTTTAGCCTAGTTTATTGACCAGGTATTAATAGTCGGGTTCTTTCAGACCTTCTCCACCTCATCTTCTTACCTTGCTCCTCCCGCTCCCTTCAACATTAACATTAATTTTATATATTAGGCATATTTTGTCAAAAAGTCAAAATATTTCCGCTTCGCAATAAAATCCAAATAAATAGAATATTTCTCAACATTTTCAAATATAATATTAGGTCCTTATATATAAAATTGGCGTTTTGCCGTACTGGCAACTTTGATCTCAAATATCTTTTCTTTGGTTAGGAATTCCAAATTCAAACTTATACAGCTATTTACTCATGTATTTGTGTTTCAAAAATTATAATTCATTTGTTTTTTCATTAATTGTTTTTTTTTCTTTGCGTAACTTAGTTTACAAAAAGGAAAACTTGAAATATCGCGTTATTTACGAGTTTAATGAGTTTAGTTTAGAATTTAACGAGGATTATTGATGTGTATGGCGACGGTGCCGCATAAGAAAACACAGTGCGTTTTTGGTTCCAACGTTTTCGTTCTGGAAATGTATTGTAAGGGAAAAAATTCAACTCGGATGGGGCAGTGCTAACCTCCTTCAAAAATTTTATTGATTCCCGTCCGAATGATTTTTTTAGTAAAGGGATCGATGAACTTACTACGAGATGGCAAAAGTGAATAGATATCAATGGTACATACTTTGATTAAATAAATATATTAAAAAATATATTTTAAAAAATCGACTTTATGTTCCTCCTATACAAAACGCCAATTTCATATGTAAGGACCTAATAAAAAGAAAGGTGATAAACGTTTTCAAATTTACGATTCGAAACACACACATAATTTTTGAAATTAAACATTTTTGAAAGCAAACATATATTATACAAGATTTAAAAATTGCTCACCCTACATTACTGACTCCAAAAAAAAAAAATAACACATGTTTTATTAGACAAATGTATTATAAACGTTATCTTCACTTCATTATTTGTCACTTTATGTAAAAATAATTTATAAAAAATTACTAAAACATTCATAATTTTTTTTTCAATGTAACTTCGGTTTCATGAAGGTGAACATTTTAATTTCTTTCTGACAAGGTTTATTTATTTCTCACTATAATAATAAAGGAGACGCAGCGATTTATATGTCACCTATTTAGGTGAATTGTTCTCAAAAGCGAACAAATTAGTCTGAGAAGTTAATTAAATAATAATTTTTAATGTTTTTCATGAAAAATGGTTGGCGACTCTTTATCACAAAAATATTTCATTCTTTCAACATGAATACGGCCAGCCACTGTAGCTCATACGAATTATCCTATACAGCCTTTTCTGTACGCAGCATCTCTGCACATTCACGGTCAAATGAGATATAATCTCTTTTTCGTGTGCCTCGAATGATGCCATGAGAAAATTGGGAAATTATCAACATATTATATGTATTATTAACATTTACACGTTAACACTTTAGAACCGTACGCATATTTTAGTATAAATAGATTTACAAGCTGTCCACAATGGAGTGCTGATAACAAGCCTGATGTATACTAGTTTGTTTTGAATCTTTATTTAGATGTAAGCAAACTTTTTCATACATCTAGTAGGAAATATATAAAATAAATAATTTAAAAATACAGTAGTTACATTTATGTACAAATAGGTTTAAAAAAATCATTTTAATAAAAACTAAACTGATATTGGTGAGTATGTTCGTATTCAATACAAAAATTATTTTTTACATATAAAGCACATGTCTTACGAAAAATGCTAAGGGTCGAGATTCGTTTAAAAAAAAAAAAACTAATACTTAAGACAAGACTTTTTTATGCATAGCACAAAGAGTAACAATTATTAAAAGCAATTATTATTATTATTATTTTATTTTTTTAAACTTTTTAACTTAAAGAGTTAAACCTTAAATTATAATATTTTAATTAATGAAGCTAATATTAGCTAAAGTCAATCGAAAATCCGAAACAGAAAATCAGAAAAAGATACGGATACAACTCAGTACCGAGTCCCAGTTGTATCCGTATCTTTTTCTGATTTTCTGTTTCGGATTTTTGATTGACTTTCGCTAATATTATCTTCATTAATAAAAAAAATTACAATTATTATTAGCCTGAAACACTCATCCATATTGAAAAAACCTTCCGATAAAAGATACATGAACCGACGGGACATTTATATAATGTTTTTGCCCTTTATAAAACACGCTGTTGTGTGCACGAAAGTTTAGTTTTGGGAAGCCTAAAATCCCTTCGTATTTTTTTTTACGTTAGCCTCACACAGGAGGCCCTAAGGAAAAAAAAATCCTCAGGGCTTATGTCTTCTTTGGGGATGCTGTGTGGATGGTATTTTAAGGGAAAGGAAGGAGTGGAAATTCTGGCAAGGAAAAATGTAAGATGGGTGTAGGGTGCAGTTGTGGGCAAACTCATTCACCGTCAAGATCCAGACAAACCTCACCCCGTGAACCCAGGCACCCCTGCTAAGTCACTAAACGTAGCGAACCACTTGGGGTGATCTATGGTAGGGGTTTAATAAATGGTTCCCGGGGCGGAGGTAAATAATGAAGACAATATTAACGATCGGAACTCCAGTCCCCGATGAATTATTTTCCTCAGGGCCTCATGTGTGGACCTTATGTAAAACAAAAAAACTCGAGTCCGAGATGTGACCGTATCTTTTTCTGATGTTTCTGTTTCAGATTTTCGATTCGATATTTCTTCATTAATTAAATATATAATAAAGAATTAAAAATGCAGACGTGAAGGAGTTAAATGTATCGGTTACCATTATTAATTTTGTGCAATAAGCTTGTAAAAAATAGCAATTTTCTGCAATAAACTTATTGAGAGATTAACTCAATATACACCTTGGTATGTAAATGCTTTTTTTATAATTTAAATTGGCTGTGAGAGTATTTTTTATTGGTAATTGTTGGTGTGTTAATTTTGCAATATTCATAACTGGTACTCTCGTTTTCATTTAGCCGTGGCTAGACAATTTGCGATTATTATTTTTTCGCTTTAAAATTAACCGCTTTTTTATCATTTTTAATATATGAAAATCTGGCATCATCTGACCGCTCAGTGGCTTAGTTGGCATCTGGTTTAGGTCCCAACCAGGCATTGTGAATTCAATTCCTCGGCTGGCTAAGTCCTCCATCATGACACGAGTAACGTTTTTCATATTGTGGTGGTAGTAGGAGATTTTCAAATATTTGTCAGGTTATTTGTAATTTGGGAATTATTGTCTATCTTTGTATAAAATAATTTTAAAAACCTTCAGTTAAATATATTAATTTTCTTTGTCTCTGCGTCAGTAATGAGTGGAATCTG
Source organism: Limnephilus auricula (assembly GCA_951813805.1). Taxonomy (NCBI): domain Eukaryota; kingdom Metazoa; phylum Arthropoda; class Insecta; order Trichoptera; family Limnephilidae; genus Limnephilus; species Limnephilus auricula. The sequence continues at coordinate 9,297,899 of OX638417.1, forward strand.
GAACAATAAACTCAAATTTGCTGAGAATCGATTTATGTTTAAGGATCGTACTTGACTTACTTTAACCAGTGATTCCTGACATAATTTGAAGTAAAAAAATGCTTTGGTCTCCGGTGAAATTTTTTTTTCTACAAAAACTTAAAAATCAGTACGTGTTGGGAAGTTAAGGGCGAGGTGAGGGGTTGGTTGGTTACTTGGCTTAGTGACCAGTGACAACATGTGGAAGAATTTTTTTTCTTTGATTTTGAAGAAAAAGTTTTTGAATAAAATAAAAAGACATCTAAAAAGTCACCGGAGACCAAACTTTCATTTACATTTTTTACTCCAAATAATGGCAGGACTCGCTGGTTAAAGTGAGACAATTACATTGCTTAACATCCTGTATTATACAAAAAATATGTTTGAACAATTTTCGTTGTTTGTTTTTCATTTCTGAAATGAAGCTAACGGCACGGTATCGCTTCCAACTAAATAAGCACACACTTAACACTACAAATTCACATCGACGGATCTGCCGGATCTGCCCTGATGATGGACACTGCAACGCTGTCCGAAACGTCGGCTAAAGAAGGAGGTAGCACAACACGGCATAACACCCCAAAAACAAACAACGAAAATGCTTTTGGCCGTGAAAATCTAAAAACGTATATGTTTGAACAAATTTAAGCATTTCAAAACGTTTCCAATGAGAAGAATTGAAATATAATAGTCAATTGATTTATACAAAATATAAACGTTAACAACTAAAAAATATATTTTGTCATTAGAAATGTATGAATATACAAGAAATATCTTTTAATTTGTATGTGACGATTCCATTGATTAACATTTTTCTTTCTTATAAAATTATTCACAAAATAAATAAAAATCTCTTTTACGCTTGAAATCGTGACCTCTGGTCACTTGCTCGTCACTTGCTCGATATAAAAAAATACATATATTACCTTTATTACTAACCATAAAGGTAGGTACCTCCAAAAATCAACTGTAACGAAAATAGATTGTTACCCACCCACACATATTTATTTGGGCTTATAAATGATACGTTTAAACACAGTGTTATACAATAAAATGTTTAAATAACAAAGATAAACTTATAGAAATGAACATTATAAAAATGGTAGATATAAAGGTAAGTGAAAATAATATGTTATGAGAAAAGAGAAAAAATAAAAATAAATTAAACAGAAACAATTTTTAAATTGCAGATGGCATAAAAATAATAATAAAGTGTATGTTAATATGAGAAATCTACTGGTGAATAAATAATACATGACAAAGTTCATAATACAGAAAAAGAAAAGAGAGCAACAAGTTTTTATTTTGAAATTTAACATTTTTTGTTAAAAACAAAAGCAACATAACAATCCATATTCCATCACATATATAATTATAGACCCCTGAGTACACTTATTCTGAAAATAAACATTACATACAATTCACACGTAAAACATCGCAAAACCACAAAAATATAAAATAAAACTTATATTTTAAAACTAAAGGACGCATTACATTACATCTCAAACTGATTTCGACCACCGCCATATTGAGATATAAAACTAAATCTAGTGCCCCCCATATTTTTTACTATTAAAAGGTGTGATCCATATCCTATTACTGGGATCAAAAAATGTTTCGTTTATAGGAAATAATACTCATACTTTTACCTAATCATATAAAAACGTTTTCTTATCTTGTGCCTACCATATTTAATAAGATTCCAATGCACATAAAAGATCAATCAAATTGCACCACCGAATTAAAAACCAAAATTAAAAAGTGGTTAATAGATCAAGCTTTTTTATATTGATAGTTTTTTAAAATCTTATCTTATGTATAAATATCTGCCTGTGTTAAAACTGTCTGTCTGAATATTTTATGCCGTTGTATTGTAGTTACTTAAAAGTTATTCTTCCGTATGTTTTTTCTATATGCCTTTGTATTAAGTATATATATATATATATATATATATATATATATTATATATATTTACTTAGTAAAAACAATTAAATATTAATCTTAAATAGCGCACTAGCATGTTGTGAGGCTGGAGGCAGTGGGGAGGGGAAGGAGATGGGGAACAGAGGAAGGTGGGAAAGTACCTGGCTATTCACCGTCCGTGGTCGAGTGGTAACAACACTTGACTCCCAATCGGAAGGTTGCGGGTTCGAACCCGGCGTGCGCAAATAAATTTTATTTGATTAATTTGTGTTATTTCACAATTAATTAATAAAAATAATATATACTACATTTGCGGCACGTTCCAGAGTGGAAGATACTGTCAGTATCGCCCTGGTGTAAGACCACCATTCAGAATTGAGACGTTGCTTAATAATGGCTTTAGCCGTGTTTAGTGACTAGATCTGAATAGCCAGGTACTTTCCTACCTTCCTCTTCCCCATCTCCTTCCCTTCCCCACTTTCCTTCAGCCTCACAACATACCCCAATTGGGGATGCCATAGTCTCACTGGCTCCAGACGGGAGCAGTTGGGACTCTTGTGAGGTATTCTCTATAAAAAAAAAAAAAAAAAATTCAAATCCAATCACCAAACACGGCTTAAACCATTTCAAGCAACGTTTCAACTCAAAATGTTGGTCTTACACCAGAGCGATACTGAGAGTATCTTTCATATAAACACCACTAAATCAATTTTAATGCAGAAAAAACATGTAGTGATTTAATCGCCCTGTGTAAGACAACCGTTCCGAATTAAAACGTTACTTGAAATGGCTTTAGCCTTGTTTAAGGCACATTAAGAATATTTAAAATCAACATTGACTGCTTTTTCTTTTGGCACATATCATTAGCTGATTATAAGTTCTCTTTACAACACAATATTATGTTAAGGCGCATTTTAAGATCAATCAAACATACAAAAATCTTTCCCAAACCTGAGATTAAAAAACGTTGAAAGAAACTTTGACAATGTGTTTTTTTAAGCTCCCGAGGCCGTTAATTATATTTAACGCGCTTTCAATAACATATCGGTAAATTGATATCTTGATTGATGTGGAAAAGATGCCGCTTGTAAAGTTTTGTTTCCACTGGAGCGACAGAGCAATTAAAATAATTTTTCTCAGATTGCAAAGGAAATTTTTCCGCCCACATAAAAAAAATCATACCTCCGAATTTGCGTATGGAGACATACAAACTGATTATAGTTCTATGTAGCCAAGTAACGTTTTAATTCTGAATGGTAGTCTTACACAGGGCGATTAAATCACTACATGTTTTTCTGCATTAAAATTGATTTAGTGGTGATTATATGGAAGATAGTCTCTTATTAATTAATCACCTCTCTCTATAATATTTTTGTCCATAGTTCTTTTTAGTCTGTTCTTTTTAGTCTATACTTGTTTGTTTCTTTTGTTATTTAATGTCATTACTTCCATGACGTAGAAACCATCGGTTTCGAAACATGTGGGTAATTGTGATTATATAATAGTGTATGATACAAAGTTATTTGTTTAATTTAATTTTCTTTATAATCCAATGTACGTGTATCTCAGACATAACATATTATTATAAAAGAACGGTAACGCCCTCGTGATTTTAACTTGTAAGTTTCGGTGATTATTTTTGACCCAAGTGACTCGGGTTCAATGTCATGTTAAACAGCCGCCATGGATGAAAAACTGCATCTGCTTAATTTTTGTTTGACATTATCCGCCGATATCAATTACATTTATTACATTACATTCAACCTTTCGCGATTATTTATGTACGAACTTATATGACCTTAAAAGGGTCTACTTCTTTAATGTCAAGATTAAGTTCTGCAGTAACAGTATTTAAAAAAATGTTGGCAAATTTTAATAGCGTCATTGTTGTGAAATATTACATTATCTTCAGATATAAGTTGGTGGTCGATTTATTAAGAGGAAACCGGGCAGTGTTTAAAAATGACGGTTTACGAAAACATTTAACTAAAAGAAAATGGATTATCTAACAGTCAAAAGATTACCAAAAGTATTTTTTAGCATGTTGTTACCTTTTGTTAGTTGGTCTGCCTGGACCAAATTTGTATTCCAACTAGTTGGCGACAACGGAATCACTAGATTTGTGAAGATCATTTTTAAAGCACAAAATTTATTTTATTTTATTTATTTATTTTTATTTAAAAGTGCATAGGGCTTTTACAATCATAAAGCAATACATGTTTTGATTAATTACAGTGAAGAGTTAGAAGTGAATAAAATACAGGTAAGTAATAAAACGGAATAAATAGTTACGGATTAACGTACAAAACATACTTAAATAAAATTGAACAATTACAAATTCGTTTCCTAAAATTGATATCAGGCAAAAAAAAAGTCCAGTTATGTGAAGGTGATTATAAAAAAGTGTTCTCCTTGTGTAATGTCCTCTCTATACACAGTAAGGTAAATTACCAATTAACGCTAGATGAATTCTGGAATACAGAATTCAAAAAACCTGTAAACCACAACTACCCTACTAGGCATAGAGAAGAACAAATGTTTATTATTAATAAATCTCAAAATGTATAAGGAGATAGAACAAAAAGGCATAAAATTCCGGAAATATTTAACGCATTACCTGAAAATATCAAAAAATGAGACATCTTATTCAAAAATCAAAACAAAAGTTAAATCTTTCTACCTCCGAAGAACATGAAATCAAATAATATAGTTCCCTTCTATTTTATTTTTTTCTCGCCTTATGTTTGTACTGTGTAAAATATTTTTACTACAACGCAATTCATAACTATTATAATAATTAGTTTGTCGTAATAATTAGTATTTAAGTATTATATTTAGTATTTACTATGTAAAACTGAAAAGTATACTGTATTAAATAATTAGAAAAAAAATGAGAGATTTCTTACAATCAAACTGATTGATCAGCTCCGTAAGATTTGTAAAATAAAATATTGTAAAATTAAAACTGAATAAACATATTTATTAAAAAAAAAAAAAAAATAGAAAATATAAAGACACATAATACAGGTGAGATAAAATATGATTTGACAAAATGTACGTAATACAGAATATAAATAAAGTAAAAATGACAGCCTGCCAATATCCTCCAAATCAATAATAATAGGTATTAATAAAAATGTATAAAATTGGTATTTACAATAGTTTATAAATTAAGTAGAAATAGTTCGTACATACTGCGTTTAAAGTTTGCCAAATTCAAATTATTGTCAAATACATCAATATTGTTTAAATATTGGTTACCAAGACTATGTAATCGTTGTATTGGGGAATGCAATTTATAGTAAAAATGAGATGTATGTAATATATAAAACGTTAATTTTTGTCTAGTAGTTCGTGTAGGTACATGTAGATTTATTAAATGCAAGAGTTCAATGCAAATTTAGAGTTTAATAATTTTTATAAAAAGGTTAGGTCGGTTATTTTTCGTCTGTTTTCTAAAGTTGGAATATTTAAAATATTCATTAATGATACGTAATTTATGTGCTCCATTTTATTTTATTTATTCATTTTCAACGCCCCTACGGGCTTTTACATAGTAAGTGATGATATATACAGAGACACAATGTTTGGATAAAAAAAAAGATCAACTTTAAAATATGAAAAATACATAAACAAGTAAAATAGTAGTAGAGTAAATTATAGTAAAGTAAATTAAAATAGTATAAATAGTAGGTATGAAGGTAAATTATAATGAAAAAAATATATTATAGGGAAAAAAAAAGAGAGAAAAAAAAACAAATCAGAAACCATTTTTTTAATTGTACCTACATAGCATAAAGATAATAATGCAATGTAGGTTAAAATATAAAAATTTTCATTGAAGAAGAAGATAATAATAATCTTAATTTTTTCTAATTAAAACTCTAATTTTTTTAAATTTGAAAATTATTGGTAAACGTAATTTTCGGGAACATGTCAGAATAATTTGTTGGTAAACGTAACTTCGTACGCTTACCAACAAATAATTCTTACATTTTCCCGCCAATAAACATTGAAATACTGTTAATTTGTTCCTAAGAACTTCAGTCCGGTTTCAACCGTTTTTACTAATAAAATGATCGTATTTTAGAATAACATTTTTCTCCGTGTAAGTTTTGAAAGTTGACAGACGATTGGGGATGCCATAGTCCCACAAACTCTGGACAGTTGGGAATCGTGCACGCTATAATTTTTCTTGAATAATTGATTAGTAAATATTGTTTTCAAAAATATAATATTTCTCAAGAATATCCTAAACATCCTGCCAGCAATGATTGTGAAAACATGAGTGATTTCAAAAAGCAATCATTTTGAGTTCATTAATATTCATACTATGCCATCCTCATATCTGAGACGGATGCATACCTTTGAAGCCTTAAACACGAGTCTAGGCGACTCACGGACGCTGCTGGTACCGAAGATTCTATAAAGTACGTAGTATACACCGTGAAAGCCTCTTAATCCCGGTAAGTAATTGATAGAGCAGCCTCCCAAGTTGCCAGGGCTTAGGAAAGCTTAAAGGTGCTTAAATAGCAAAAATTTTAAATTTTATTTATAAAAATATTGCCTACTTCAATACGGAGTCTAACATGTGTCATCTGTATAATATATCCCCGATTGGAGTATGTTGAGAGGCGGTAGGTAGTGGGGAGGGGAAGGACATGGGGAAGAGGAAGGTGTATGAAGTATTTAACTGTCGGAGATGATTTTAGATTTTCATGGCCAAAAGTATTTTTGTTATTTATTTTTTGGGTGTTATGCCGTGTTTCGCTAACTCCTTCTTTAGCCAACGTTTCGGACAACGGTAAAGACATATATAGATGTAGGCCTGGCTATATAAAGATATAGGACCTGACTATATATAGATGGCCTGGAATACCTGGCTATCGTATAATATGATCGAATTTGTGATCGTTACTTTGAAACTATGACATCCCTAATTGTAGTATGTTGAGAGGCCGTAGGTAGTGGGGAGTGGAAGGACGGGGGAAGAGGAAGGTAGTGGGGAGGGGAAGTGTGAAGTACTTGGCTATTCAGATCGGGTCACCAAACACGGCTAAATTTAACCAATGATTCCTGATAATATTTGGAGTAAAAAATGTAACGGAAATTTAAGTCACCGGTGACTTTTTTAGTTATTTTTCTTGTAGATACTTTCTTTTCAAAAACAAATAAACATATAAATGAGTAACCCACACTGACACAAAAAAAAATATATATTTAATTGGAAAAAAAATGTTTTTTCAAAGTCACCGGTGAACAAAATATCATATCATACCCGTTTAAATTAAAACATGTACAAATGTAAAAACAAATATTATTATTATTTTTTAATTGATAAACTAACGTTTAAGACAAGATTTTTTATGCATAGCACAGAGGGTAACAATTATTATAAGCAATAATTATTAGCCTGAAACACTCATCCATATTGAAAGAATCTTCCGAGAAAAGATACATATCGCCGACGGGACTCAAACCTGCACCCTTTTGATTGCCGGTCAAGTGCTCTACCATTAAGCTACGGCGGGATACCTCCTAACCGCCAAATGATTCAATATATACCTAGTGTTTCATTCAACAATTACTGCTTATTAGTTTATTGGGACTTTTATCTGTGTATTATTTTTTTTTTTGTTTGATATTATATTATTTTGTCTGTATCTTTAAATTAAAAAATAAAAATATAAATATATATATATATTTTTTTAATTCTAAATAACTTCGGAAATTACTGGTTAAAGTAAATCGGTTACGTCTCTTAACACCATGTGCGAGTATAAGACGTATTTATTAACATAATGTCATTTAATATATTCGTAAACAACGGTTACAAGCAAGCGTAATCATTTCTAGCTCGGTGAAAATTGATACTTAGCTCCAATTGTCTTGTAATAGTTTCCTTTCAAATTTACTCGCAAAGAAATGACGTTAGACGATAGTTTGGTACCTACATTCCTATAAAATAATTATTTTTTATTGTTAATACTCCATTCAAGTCGCATTCATCAACATTATTGGGTATTGGGACGGAATACAATAAATTTGCAAGAATGACATGGTTCATTAACTTGTTGAAAGAAAGCATACAAAAACTATATTTTTTCAATACGACGTAAAATATTTGACAGTTCTCACCTTTCTTACGAATTCAATTTTTATAACATTTCTTTTGTGATATAATATAAAAATTATATCAAAATAATGTAGATAAAACGAACTTCCTAATAATCACTCAAATCTATGCTTTCCACAGTGGATTTATATTGAATAAAAAATATAGGCTTCGAATATGACAGCGTTCATATTATCAAGCGGCAGCCATTTTGTCCGATATCTTTGGTGCCCGGCGCGTCATTGGCAATTAATTTGAATATTTCGGAGTGGCTAAATTCTATCCAGTATTTCGTTATGTCAAGAATGAGAACAAATCACTAGGTATTAGTTATATATTTTATTGTATATTTTTAATATATAAATGAAAAGTTTAATATATGCGTGAAACCATTACATCTTTTAAAACACTTTTAAAATTTTATTTTACATACATAATTGTATTTTATCATACCTTTAACTAATTAATCATCACTCTTTATAATGTTTTTTTTGTAGTCTTTTGTCTGTAGATACTTATTTGTATTTGTTTATTGATTATAATTTTTGTTAATTTTATTTTTATTCTGACGAAGAAACTATTGGTTTTGACACATGTTAATTATTTCGATAAATTTTTTTTATTGAAAGCATACAAGTAAATAAATAAATCAACAAACAAGTCCAGCTAAGCCAATTGAATTGGCTTGTCAGCAGGTGCTTATAATTTATTAACATATACATAATTTACATCTTGTATCTACAGATAACATTTTTTCATACACAATATAAATATTTTTTTCAGATAGCCAATTTTACACCATATATTTAACCTTATTCATAGAATTACATTGTTTTATAGTGTCAAGTAATAAATTAATTATCTTCGGTATGTTGTATTCAAACGTTCTCTGTCAGTACTTATTATTAAATTTCGGAACTATTAACCCGTCGTTGCGCGTGAATCTAGTGCTGTATTTAAGTTCTAATTTCTTTTTATGCTGCGGGGTAAATATATGCTGAATTATTATTTTGTGCCATAGTATAGCCTTAACAGGTAAAATTTTGGCACTCTGAAACAACAACGGTGTATTATGTCTCTGTTTGAAAATATTAGGGACAACTAATAATTTTACAATTGCATTTTGTACCACTTGGACTTAAAATACATTTTGTACCACTTGGACTTAAAATACATTTTGTACCACTTGGACTTAAAATAAATTATATATTTTATGTATAAGCTGTCTGTCTCTTACCAATAAATAAATAAATAATAAAATACATCAGTGATGTATACAAAGTAATTTGTTTTCATTTAATTGACGTGATGCCACAATTCAAAGTCAATTTGCGAAGGTTGAAGAACTCATTATTTGAGAAAACGAGCAATTTACAATTTGGTGCATCCCTGACTGCACTGCGTACATACAACAATCTCTTCGTACATGCATTGAAGATCCCTCCTCTTTGCTCTGTACTCCTGGCAGCATATAATATACTAGAATCATCTGCTGAGATAAAAAAATGCTCCGATTTCGCAAGAAAATGTACCGCGCGAGAATGGAGCACCGAACATGAACCATCTCGCCTCATTGGAGAGTGGTATATAAGCTCAGAATGAGGTATTGATTGCCATCACAAGTCCACAGCATCTTCTCAAGAGAAGATCCAGTGCATTGTACAGTGTTTAATTTCTTATTTCGGTGAGATAATCTAATATTTTTAAATAACCTCACGAAAAAATATAAAACGAATCATTCAAAATCACCGCACTTAATATTCCAAACGAAATTTATTACAGTGTTGTTCACAAAAAGTTTTTAAAAACATATTAATTTTTAGTGCATATCACTACAAGTACTTACACTAAATTTTGATTTTTTCTACAATGATTTCAACAAGTTTTAATATATATGAATTACTAGCTGACCGGGCAAACTTTGTACCGCCTCAGAATCAATAAATGTTGTGTTATTAGCTGAAATAAATTAAGTTTTTATTAAGTTAAAATATATAGGTACCTACTCTAAGTTCAAAAAATGAGATTGAGCTGTTGACTAAGCACGAAATGTTCGGCACACTACACCATTTCGAATTGATTCAAATTACACAGTTCGAATTGATTCAAATTATGTCGACCAACGCCAATTATTTAAAAAGCCGTTCCATACAAAATATATGAAAAAAATTATTTTCTTCATAATTATTTTTCACGTGATTTTTTCAGATGTTTTAATAGTTATTCTGTTAATCGGGACGGAGACAAATCCAACAAATTAAAGATCATAAAAATCGGTTTAGCCGTTCTTGAGTTATAAATGGTGTAACTAACTCGACTTTGTTTTATATATTAAGATTCCTTCTAATTCCTTCATTGTTAGTGAGAAGTGTAATTATGTGGGACTTAATTAGTAGAGAGTTGAATGTTGGGACAACGACGCATTTGTTCACTCGGCTACTAACCGAACTTGTTAAAATCTGATTACATTAAACAGCTTTATTATCGTGTTATCATAGGGATAGAAAAAAATAATCACTGTGGGAAAACAAATTCATATCAAACAAAAATTTTAAATTAACGTGGTGTTTGAGAAAAATTAAGTTCCAGCTGTTTTACAGAACTTGAACAATCAAAATCAAACATTCAAGTTCCGTGAAAGTTCTATTCAAATTGTGTCATTATCAAAATTCTATGAAACAACTCCCATAATGGGTTAATATGAAAGCTTATTTTTATTCCTCGTTATCATGCCAAAGCAGTTTCTGAGCAGGTTAAGTTCATCATATTAATTATAACACTAAAGCAAGCGTATAACGATAAACCACAGAATACAAACTAGATATAGAAGAATACCATTTCAAGTGACTACAATACAAAGGCATACACACTCAAATGCACATAACATACTTAAACGCATTCACAGACAAGATTACATACATACAATCAATGGATGTAATGCTAAGAAACAATATCAATATAAAAATAGATCTACCATTTTTTCAGCATCTTTTTGTTTAGGGACGTAATTTTGTATTTGCCTATATGCATTGGCATCTTTTTAAATATAGCACGTACAAGAAAAGTGACTGTTCATTGCCCTTATTTATTTGCAATTTTTGGAAAGGAAATACTATTTTTAATAAACCTCGTGTTGTGTTTACCAAAATATATAAATTTATTAAAAAACTTTCATAGAACTTGAGTACTAACTTTGAAATTTGATTAATTATTTGAAACAATTTGCCTTAAGTCTTTTAGAGTTTTCAAGACAATATAAAAATAAAGCTAACATTGAAGAAAAAATAAGCTCTTATGGGTCCAGACCTTATCTCAAACACAATAATATATTAATTTAAAATAAGTACATACTCAAACACGATATTATATTAATTTAAAATAAGTACAAATGTGCTAAGATTTATTATATATATTTAGTATTATATTAAGGTGAGGCCCAATTTTTGTAAACTATCCCTGGTCCTACTCATTATTTTTAAATTATTTTATATTACAAACTATTATTTTTAATTACTGTAAGCCTAAGTAAATGAATACTTGCATAGCAAAATTATGAAGTCCGGGAATGAGATTACTGTAATGCGTTTGTCGTGTAGAAAATAAAGAAGTTTTTGTGTTTAATTTATGCCTTAATGATGAATTTAGTTTTCAATACATTAATATCTATGTCATCTTTTTATAAATCTTTGTTTTACCTGTCTTAACATTTATATTAATTTTTTGTGTTTGTTTTCTATTTCAGTTTCATTGGATACTCATAGATTCGTCAAAATGAAGGTAGGTTTTTAAATAATGTATCAACTAAGGAAATATTTTTTCTTCTTCCTTTCAGTATACTAATCTTCATGTCTTTGACATTGCATAAAAAACGCCATAAATGGTAACATTTTAATATGAAACTGCACATTAGTTATGAAATTAAATTGGTCAAATGCGAACATCCGAGCAATGTCACCCACCATGTAAGATGTTTTAATTTGTAATCAAATTGATCTATTTGGGAAACGGGTATGAGTACGGATGCCGGGAACCATTTGTGAATTACCAACACTTCTGCCGTAGGTCATCCTAAGTGGTTCGCTACATTTGGTGACTTACCAGGGGTGCCCAGGTTCAGGGGTGAGGTTTGTTCAGGAATGGATGCGTCTGTTTACTTACTGCGTGGCGGGCCGGTTCGGGAGGGACTGGTTGAGGGAGATCACAATCCCTCCCCACTTTCCACAGCCTCTCAGCAAATTCAACATGCAAGCTTCCGAATAATTGGGAACAGTTTGGACTCTTGTAAATTTATCAAAATTTAAAAAAATTAACATTTTTTCAAAAACCTTTGCTTACACTCTTATTAAAATTATAAAACAATATACGATGCAGTTAAAAAAAAAAACAGATGTAATTCTGTCTAATATTTTTGCTCCAAACAGATAAAAATGTACCCAACGAAATTGAGCTTATCGAAAATTGTACGGATGTAAAAAAAAAATTTTGTATGCTAGCCTGTCTTGACACATCCTTAGTGAGGCAGGCATCACAAAACAAGTGCAAATTCTACTTACAGGTGTATATATTAATACATATAAATAATTCTGATCAATTAGGAGCAGTTGGTTCTTTTGACGATTTTTGAGATTAATAAAATAAACCATAAGTTTTCAATTAAATTAAAACAAACAACTTTGTTTAAACCACTAATATAATCACAATTACTTACATGTTTCAAAACCGGTAAAGATGGTATTCTTGCTCAGGGTAGTAATGACATTACTACCATTAGTCATTACTACCCTGACGAAGAAAACCATCGATTTTGAAACATGTAGGTAATTGAGATTATATTAGTGGTTTAAACAAAGTTGTTTGTTTTAATTTAATTCAAAATGACGCCATAAAGTGATTTTGCGAAGTTTGAAGACATAAGTTTTCATACTTTTCGCCCTGTATTCAACTGTCTCTTTGGTTAGGTTAGAATAATATAGGTTTATTAATTTTTGAAATCACTAGGACAAGCCTATGTTGATGTTATTAATTTTAAAAAGTAATAAAAATAATCCAAAATAATATAGATATTTATTTAATTTCTACAGTAAAATAAACCATAAACAGTAGTTACATCACACAATTAGAACCATAAGAAAATATTAGCAATCATTTTAAATAAAGAATAACAAATTAATTGTGAAATGACATCAGAGATATGAGCAAGAGATAGGTACAAATATATCCATATTCTATAGTATAAATAAGGTAAACTTAGATTGAATTAATATTGAAAGAACCATATTGTTTCACTAATTTTAATTAGAGACAATGGGACCATGTGTTGAAAAATCTCAATGTATATTTCTTAATAAGTTTTTGAGCTTGCAATCTTTTCTTTAAACGCCCATCAATCATTTATGATTTTGACTTCAAATCGTGGTAAATATATGATATCAGTGATGACTTTATGTTGTTTTAATCAAATTTGTGTATTTCCTCAATACAGACTATTATAATAAATTACGTTAATTATTTTGTGAAAAATTGTGCTTTATATTCTTTGAGAAGCAATAAAGTATATACATTATTAAGTATTTACTTATTTTTTTGTTTATAATTCCAGATTGCCTGTGTCGTCGTTTTAACCCTTGCAGCGGTATGCACCGCCGAACCTCCTTCCCCCAACTCCCGCTACCTCCCACCCGGTCAGGGGGGCGGTCAGCAGGGTTATAACGCCCCCTCCAGCCAGTATGGAGCACCCAGCGGCCCCTCGAACCAGTATAGCGCCCCCTCAAGTCAGTACGGAGCACCCCAGCAGACCCAGGCTGTATTCAGGTAAATAAAACGTAACCAAATATACACATTAACCTGTAATCTGTGGCTCGGATTAAAATTTCAATAATTTTAACCCTTATGTATAAATAAACTGATCAAGGACAAGGTCAGAATCGGTTGCGCCAATAACATTGCAGCCGTTGCTTTTAATCTCAGTAACGTAGCTTCTCGGAATGCTTTGAAATTAATTTTCTAAGAAGAATGACTATCATGTTGCCAAATGTCATCCCACTTTCAAGAGGTTAATGACTGTAATAATTCAAATAGTATTTATATATTATTGATCAACCATGTCAGTCCTTTTATTGGGGGACTTACAATTTGTGTAAATACTTTAAAAATCTTATTACACAGGGTGTTAAGCATCGTACTTGTGTTACTTCAACCAGTGTTTCCTGACATTATTTTAAGCAAAAAATGTAAATAAAATTTTTGCTTCGGTGACATTTTTTTTTCTAAAAGTTAACCAGAAAATAATAAAAATGTACGTTTATATGAAACCAAAATTTCCGACTGCAATTTGATAAAAAAACTATTTTTTTCATGAAACAACGAAAAAGTAACGTAACGAAATCCTTTATAATATATTTGTCTAATTAAATATAGTATTTTTATCAGTAATTTTAATTAGAGAAAAAACACATAAGATGAGCCATTTTCAAAACTTTATTTTGTTTCCATTCAAATATTTTTAAAAAATCTAATTATTATAAAATTTGAAAGCGTGTTTTATCACCTTTCAAAAACAGTTTTTAATTTTTGGATACGTTTAGGAATACTCAATTAATTTGGATTTTAATGCAAAACGGAAATGTTTTGACCTTCTGATAAAATAGGACCGAGGTTTGACGGGTTAAGCGTCTTTGGTGTAATAAAAATTTATATCACGCATAATATTATTATGCTATTTTTTGTACTCGACACATCTTCATTGTTATACTTTTTATGACACAACGTTCCTGATAAAGTAATAATCACTGATCCTTTTTACATAAACAATAAACAGATGTTTCACATTATACCGCATTATCATCTGTCACGCATAAATATTCGCATCATTTAAACTTAGAAATAATGAATTGTTTTATGGTAATACAGAACAGCTGCTCCTTTTTAGACTGCAACATTTGGTGTAAAACTCAAATACCATGCAAAAATAATTATAAATTTAACGCATACCATATTTGCGTGTTATGCATCACTTATTTCATCATGTCAAATTTGTCAAGGGACATTAAATTAACAATATTTCCACACTCATTTTACGAATGTTAATAATATTGTGTTTGATTGGCTTCATTGCATTGTTTAGCAAAATATACAATGTAAATGTTATATTTTATATATCACATTTGTCATATATTCGCATGTTGTTACTGTTGGCGAATAGTTTGAGATATTGCTCATATTAACATTGACACTAAAACAATGCTTATACATTTGTATTGCTTGTACTTGGCGTGTTTTAAACTTAGTATTCGATTGCAGAAAAGAAAAAAAAGAGTTAAAATAAAAAAAGATCTTTCTTTTGCAAAGAAAATCCAATATATGTCGCACATTAAAATAAAAATGGATAAATTTATCCAAGACATTATCTAGATTGCGTTTATTTCGTGAAGAGTCTTGCAACCATATATAAAGATATCAGCCAATAAAATATACGTGCGGCAAAGCTAAGGTTCTGGGTTCAATTTCTAGATGCAACCGTATCTTTTTCGTTAACATTGTATTCAATGAAAATTATTTATACGTATAAAAATAACGAAATTACATACTTCATTTCTTCAATCTTTGCAAAATTACTTTGTGGCAACATTTTAATTAAATGAAACAAATTACTTTGTCTAAACCACTATAATCTTCTTCTTCTTCTTCCCCTTGCCCTATTCGGGTCGGGGACCCACTGCATCGACAAGGCTTCTCCTTGCGTCGATTATTCGGCCTCCGTCCATAGCAGACCCATCCTCTCCTCGTACAGTTTTTGGAGTTGCCTCGCCTAACTGTGTCTGGGGCGGCCCACTGGACGTCTACCCTCTGGAATGGCACTCAGTATTCTCCTCGGAATCCGATCATCAGACATTCTTAGTACATGCCCAAGCCACCTCAGTTGCGATTTTTCTATGAAGAGTGGCAGTGGTTCAATGTTTAGATCATCTCGGATCGTAGAATTTCTTATATGATCCCATTTCGTAACCCCTGCCACTCCTCTCAAGTGCCTCATTTCGTTTGCTTTAGAATTAAATCAAGTACAAATAATCAGAGAACGCCCTGGTGGACGGAAAGTGTAAAACGAGCAGTTAATGAAAAGAAAAATGCATACTGAGAGTACATTGCTAACCTTTCACAAGAAAACCGTAAAAAATACTCAGAAAAAAAACGGTTGCCAATAAAGGGGTCAAGGAATCCAAAAAAAGAGCCTGGGAAGAGTTTAGATCCAAATTCGAAGAAAACTACCACTAAAATCACATGTAATATCTACATGTTTCAAAACCGATGGTTTCTTCGTCAAGATAAGAACATGAATACATACTTTTTGTTAAACGTTTCTAATAAATTTAAAAAAACTTTAAATATTTAAGTTTTAACGAAAATTGCATCTGTTGTTTTTTTTAAGCTAAAAAACCAGTAAGTTGGCCAAAGCAAGACGTTTGTATACAGATGTTTACCAGTGACGTTTTGCAAGGATATCATTGTCGCGAGCGTATAAATATGCAATACTAAGGATGTGTTGTTTGGATAAACTCTAATTTAGAATTACATAACTCGATTAAAAGGAAGATTCGCTTGATCGAGGTATGGCTTCCTGTGGAATCCTTTAATTAGTATAGTATCGAATGTCCTTTCTTATTTTCTGATACTTGTGAATGGGGTTTTATCAGAAACGGTTAATATCGTTAAAAAGTTGTGGAAGATATAAAGTCTATTTTTTGATTCTGATAACTGTACAAATTTAAAAAAAATATATTAATTCATTTATTTATTGATTTTAAAACCCATACATTCCACATTCCAAAACGGTTCCGACTGGCAAAAATATCATTATGACATAGGAACCGCCAACAATGGTAAGACGGCTGCCTCAAACGTTTTATGGGGTGACGTCAACGCCGCCAAATTTACTATTATAAAAGAACATTTCTTTTCGGAGGTAAATAGAAAATGGAAAATTTTAAACCGTAATAGAAAAATAAAACAATATTAAAATACGAAAGACATTTATAAACAGTGGAAATATCCAATAAGTTAACATTTAAAATCTCAATTTAAAAATAAGTAAAAAGTAATCTAATAATTTCACTCCTCTCTCAACAGTTTTTTAATAAATTGTTTTTCTTTTCTCAATTACATAAATTTACGTGACCAAATCACTATTATTGCACACATGTCCATTTTAAACTGACTGCATTAGTTACGCAATAAACATGTCTCATTAGGTGAATTCCGGCACTTTATCACGAAATAACATGATTTTCTTATGAGATCAAAGTCGTGTTAAAGCTTTTTGCAAATCTCTTATTTCATAACAACCTGGTAAATAGTCGTCTGTAAGTATCGTCCTGGTGAATGACCACCATTTAGGATCGAAACGTTGCTTTTTTACATAATTTTATTATTTGTGTGAAAAGGACATCAATGCTCGGACAAGCAACAAACCCGTTTATTCGGCTCAGTATTAATGTAATGTTTTAAACTTTAAAACAAATATATTACTTAATTTTAAGAGTGTTTTTTGAAGGTCAGAACACATAAAAAAATCAATGATACCAACTGGGAACCGTACCTAGGATACCTGTCTTACCCCGGACAACGCCTATAACCACTTAGCCATTGTAACCTGATATTTTAACGTCATTTTAATCGACCAGATATTTTAAACTTAGAAACAACAATATGTCCAAAACGTTGACTAGAAAAGGACATAGCGTAAGATGGCATAATAACCCAAAAATCTACTATTTTTTTCTCATATTTTTGGCTGCCATCGTTTAGTATCATTACAAAGTTTTACATGAGTTTACTTGTAACTATTTATTTTCAATGTTTCGTTTAGATTTATAAGTAATGTATTTTTGTTAAATGATCAATTTAATATAACATGATTAAGCTTAAGAACTCGGTAAATTAATTATTATTTGACCTAAGAATTTGGGAAACTAACTAATTGCGATCGCTTTGTTAATCGTGTTATTAAATCTCGCACATTCGCTACGCGTAAATTTCAAATCTTACAAAATAACGATTTGTAAATTATCGACAGAGTGATTCAGATATCATTCAACCGATCTCTTTTTATTGGTTCATTACCTGCATCAATTCACACTCAATCATTGAGATGCCAATTTGAAGAAGATGCCTTTGTCAGTTATTCGGATGGATCCAATTACATGATATATAGTTGCTTGCGGTGCGGTAATGACCACTGATACCAAAAGTTAAGTAATTTTATGAGCACACTCTTTTTCAGAACGGAAGAGTTCAATAGGTCAACACTTAAGCTTGTAATAACGTGATATTTGAATACGATAAACTTTTTTACCTTCTGTAAAATCATGTCGAATGGATATTATCTTGTGTAATAAATGCAAGTAATTTTAATTTTTCAGTGTCATGGATAATTGTAGATTGGTTAATTGGTCGAGCGGTTTAAACTATTGACTTCGCACCCAGGTGTCACGGGTTTAATCTTTGCAGTAACATTTTCTGCTTATCCACTCGAGCGATTTTTGCCACATTATGGTACTATTTCCAAAACCTCGGATTGCTTTGTTGCCAAAATATGGCAAATTTAAATTTTTTTTTATTAAAACGACTATATAATATGTTGTACATTAAAAATATAACAAAATAAATATTCTCTAGATTCTTTAAAGTGTTTTAAGGTTAAAGATTTAATTATATATTTTTTTAAGAATCCTAAAAATATGTGATAATAGACAAATGATGGAGGAATTCATTGGCTACATAGAACTATAATCAGTTTGTATGTCTCCATATTCAAATTCGGAGGTATAATTTTTTTAATATGGGCGGAAACATTTCCTTTAGCAATCCGAGAAAAAATATTTTAATTTGTCTGTCGCTCCAGTGGTTATTCATTTATTGTTTATTAGGTATATTTGATGTTGAAAACAAATGGACGGTCCCGAAGATCAATTTCTGATGTTCTTTAAATTGAAAATAATTTTTTGTATTATTTGTTGGCTTTTTTTGTTGATTTAAAAGTCGTATTTTCTGATTTTTGTTTGATGTGTATTACAGATTTTCCAAATTCTATTACAATACACATGATATATACATAACTTTACATAAATAAATGAAAGTTTTACAATAATATATATTTTACAGAGTTCTTGTCTAAAATCACTCTTGAAACCTTCAAGGCTAATGTTGAAGATGTTAAGAGACCTGGAGATATCATTTAGCAGCACCATACCTCTTGTCACGCTATGCTTGGCCAGAACGTCCGTTCTTTTAATGTGTGTTATAGATTGACAAATCCTATTACAATACAAATGATTTATACATAACTTTACATAAATGTTCGTCCGTTCTGCCATGTGGAATACAGAGCATGTCGTGGTGGCGACCCTGGCGGTAGTTGTTCGGTACGAATAATTTGTAGCTTGCCAAGAGTTATGGGCTGTCAATGAAAGAGTTTATAATTTTAAAAACCGTTAATGAAAGGGGTCCCTTTCAGTAATGAAAATGAAAATTTTGAATAAAAAGCATTTATTTGACTTCGAAAATAGTAATAGTTCTGAAACGAAACTTTAAACAGATCTACATCAACATCGCACATCCGACATTGTTGTTCGGAACAGTCAATTTATTTGGTAGTAGGGAGTGACTTTTTTTACTGCACAAGAATCCCAACTGCTTTCGTCTGGAGCCAGTGAAACTATGACATCATCAATTAAGGCATGTTGTGAGGCTAAAGGTAGTGGGGAGAGGAAGGAGATAGGGAAGAGTAATGTGAAAAAGTACCGGGCTATTCTGATCTGATCACCAAATACGGCTTAAGCAATTTCAAGCAACGTTTCAATTCTGAGTGGAGGTCTTAAACCATGGCGATACTGAGTGTATCTTCCACTCTGGAACATACAAAATTACCCAAAAAAAAAATTCCCATGCCGGGTTCGAACCCGCGATCTTTGGATTGGGAGTCAACAGCCTTACCCCTCCACCACGGAGGCCATCGAATTGTCAAATCTTTATGTATGGTGCGAGCATCGGATGGCAGGAATCATCGATTAAATGTACGATATGATTTACAAGCTTTAATAAGTAGTTCCTAATAAATTCGTTAAAAATAATAATTTAAGAAGTGAGATTGAAATTATCTGTTTTAAAAAACTAATATTTATAATTGTTTTAGGCCTTCTCCCAACTTCGGAGGCTCGAAGCCTTCTCAGAACTACGGAACCCCTTCCAGCCAGTACCTTCCCGGTAACCAAGGCAACCAAGGATATCCCGGAGGAAAATCAGGATACAATGGTGGAGAAGATCAGTACAATGTAAGAACCACTTGAATTTTTTAATTATTATTTTCCCGTTGAAACTTGAACCCTTGTGAATATCGCACAAAAATCCCAACTGCTCCAAGCTACTGGTACTGGGGGACTATGACGACCACAAATGGGGTATCTTGGGAGAATAGGGTAGGAAGGGAAGATGTGAATGATGAAAGTAGTGGTGTAAAAGATTAAAATTGCAATTTTAATGTCCTTCAACATATTTCTTTGTTAAAGGTAGTTACATATATGTAAATCTCAAAAGTTGTCAGTTAGGTAGTACCTACCCGACAGTAGAGTGGCAAATGTATACCAGAGGCCCTAGCACGCTTGCCGATAGTTATCGGTAGGATAACTATCGGTAACTTCTCATCGTTTCCTAGGACAACTGCACATCGCTAAAGTACAAACAATAGTTGATGTCGAATATGTTAAGGACACTTAGTCATTGTGAACTGTCACTTATTCGTTGGCGATCTGTAGTCATGCTAGGGAACGATGAGAAGTTACCGATAGTTATCCTACCGATCGTTATAAAGCAAGCGTGCTAGGGCCTCTGAAGGGTTATGAAAATAGCCGATGATATAGGAACGACGAGTAAGCACCTTTAGTACCGAGTTCTCTTGCTTCAGAATTACGTCCATTATAACAAAAGTTTGGTGCAGTTAAATATGCATTGTAAACCTCACGATAGCATAAATAAAGTAACTTGTATTCTCGACGAACTTCGCGTTTTTTTGGAGATTCCCGAACAAATATCAAGAAATCCCAATTGGAGATTGGAGAACATTACAAAGTTAAGATGCCCCTAACTATTTAAACCTGGTCTTCAAACGTGACGTAAGCTATTTCGGGAATGGTTTCGATTCTGAATGATGGTATGTCTAAGTGACTATGAAAGGGGTGCTGGTAATTGGCACAATTATTTAATTAATCTTATAATTTTGTTCACAGGAGCCCGCCAACTACCAATTCGAATACATGGTAAAGGACGAACAGTCAGGTAACGATTTCGGCCACAAGGAGTCCAGGCAAGGAGAGATGACTGAAGGAGAATACTACGTCCTTCTTCCCGACGGCAGGAAACAGGTACACTCCCAATACTCCACATTAAACTTCTCTAAATCATTGAGTGGGAAGTAGTGTCTTTAAAACTTGAAGGCATTCTTTAACTGTGGTTCCAACCTATCCTTGTAGAGCATGTAATGTTACTTCTTTCAATTTGCCTAGGACAGTCCACTGGACGTCTTCCCTCTTCAACTGACTTCAATCTAATCGAATTTCTAGTAGAATTAAGTCTTTTGGTGCCAAACCTCAATACAAAGGACCATTCTATCAAAACCTCGGTTTCAAAAATACCTAATTTTTCCAAAAAAGACATTTCCTCACTTATTCGAATAAGAATCGGAAATTGTTCCGTTATTTCACACCTTTTTAAAAAACAAGTCCTTGATTCCTCAAATTGTACAAGCTGTGGTGTAGAAGTGGAAACATTAGATCCAATATTGTATTTTGATTTTCCCTCTCTAAACAAATACCCTCTCTTCTATCCAGCATTATCTATTCAACATTCTATCTCTTCCAAATCTGACTCCAATCTTCCAAAACAACTTTGAAATTTGCCCACTTGAATAAAATTAAGCAAATTGTACAAGCTGTGGTATAGAAGTGGAAACATTAGATCCCATATTGTATTTTGATTTTCCCTCTCTAAACAAATACCCTCTCTTCTATCCAGCATTATCTATTCAACATTCTATCTCTTCCAAATCTGACTCCAATCTTCCAAAACAACTTTGAAATTTGCCCACTTGAATAAAATTAAGCAAATTGTACAAGCTGTGGTATAGAAGTGGAAACATTAGATCCCATATTGTATTTTGATTTTCCCTCTCTAAACAAATACCCTCTCTTCTATCCAGCATTATCTATTCAACACTTTATCTCTTCCAAGTCTGAACTCGACTCCAATCTTCCAAAACAACTTTGAAATTTGCCCACTTGAATAAAATTAATATATAAATTCATCAATTTATAAGTATGGCCTAGAAACACCCTTGAAGAAAGAAAACCATTTAAAAAAAGGTTTCTGGCATTCTTTGCGTGACTTCTTCTTAAGCTGGGACCTCATTTTTGAGGAACGTAATACCCACTCCAATTTCCATGGTTGACAAACTTCTTTACTCCTCGTGGTTCTGCGCTTCGTGGACAACTGCGTATAACGAAGTACCAGGTGCCAGTAATACAATGCTTCTTCTGCCTTTTACTTTGCCAGTGACAATAGGCTCTTCAGGTTCGGTCCTCAGTTTGGCGCTCAACGTGTCAAACGTATCTTAAAAGATGTTGTAGGCAGATAGTTGAAAGCCTATTTTAAATTCCTACCTCTTACAGAATGAACAAATTTGTACGAGTAATGTGTGACTAAACCACTTCAATTGCAACTAATAATATTAAAATTTACGACCCTTGAACGAAGATTGGTAGAGGTTCGATGATACGCCTATTTCCTAATTTTTTTTTTTTTTTTTTTTTTTTCTTGTTTATTCCAGATCTCGGGGAGGGTGGTGCAATCCCACGAGCTCCATATTATACATATAACATATCAAATTAATATAACAAATATATATATTGTGAGATACTGCATCCATAGTGAAATTTTTTAACCTTAAACTTAAAATTTCATAACCTTAAACTTCAAATGGTTCCATGACAAACCAGAAGAAGACAAAAACATAACCTCACTCAACTTAACCTAACCTAACCTTACGTCAACTCACCTAACCAAAGCTAACTTACATAACTTAACCTTAACTAGCACTTTATAACATCCAATTACCATTTCAAATAGTATGCACTTTTTAAAGTCGATAAGTTTTGATACTTCACACTGCTAACGCCTTTGGAATAATTTGAATTGAGCATCCTTCATGGCACAGATGTTACGCGGTTTGCTTAATCAGGCGCAGTAATATTTCTTACAAACCGAATTATTATTATTATCGATGATTTTTTTAACTAACTAAACATCATACCGTTTCTCTGGAGAAGTAGGCAGAGAGGATACAATAGCCATATTATATCATAGCCACTCTTGGCAGGACCCAATTCACTTGGTTGATTTTTTTTATTTATTTCTATACTTATACATACATTTAACAAATAATTTCAATGGTTTACATAGTAGTACAAAAAAAATGTTCATATTCAGTAAAGGGATGTAAAAAGCTATGAAAGAAGGTTAATAGTAGCATTTTGTGAACAACTCGCTGGGAGAATCTGTGCTGAGGTGTTCGCATGTTTAGAATTAGACATAAGTGTGATCATATGTTTTATTAAGGTTTATTCACAGATATCTCATTGCAATTATTGTTTTAGATCGTGACCTACGAAGCTGATGAGAATGGATACAGGCCTAAGATCAAGTACGAGGAATCTCAGTCAGGATACGGCAGGGGTCCAGCTAACGGAGGATACTCAGGAGGAAACAACGGAGGATATTCCGGAGGCTCAAATGGAGGATATTCTGGAGGCTCAAATGGAGGATATTCTGGAGGCTCTAATGGCGGATATTCCGCAGGCCCCAAAGCCAACGGAGGATATTAATTAACCACTACCCACACGACTCTGACTGCATGAACGTACCCGCCATTCCACGGTGATGCCGTGATTCGGATTAATAATTATAATTAATATTTATATTGTGATAAAGAATTCTTCTACGTATTTTTACATACAATTGCGTCATATTGCTTCTATGTATTATTTATTATTTTAAATTAGTAACATCACAACTCTTACATTCAAATAATGTCAAAATAACTAATTCATTAATCTTTACTGATCTCCTCTCATTTTATTCTATTCATAACTTAGTAGCTGATAAAAACCTGCTGCCGCGGATTGAAAACATCGGCGGTTATTTTTGAAAAGTACAGATGGCACCACTTCCGTTTACAATAATCGTAAAGATAATAACACTTTCAGATATTATATTTGTATATGATTTTGATGATAAGATCATTATTTTAAAGAAGGCATTTCTTACCTTCAGGAATATCAGCAAAAAATGAGTCAATTATCATGGATGAAAAATGATGGAGAATAAAAAATAAAAATAAAAATAAACACTTTTGTTTATTTTTTATTTCAGCAATTACAAATGAATAATAAAATATTGTATTAGAAGTTAAAAGATGTTAATGAAGATTCTTGTCTTATAGTAGTCAAAATGACGATGTGCAATATTTGGAGATAATCATGAAATAATTATTGTATATATATTCAACAGTGCCACTCGCATGGAAATATATAATATTTCTTATGTGTGAATATATTATTGTTTAATGTGCAATGTAAAAATGTATTATTTATAATGTAATAAATTTGGTGATAAGTTACCACGAAACTACTCTTTTATTGTAAAACAAACAAAAAAACTCAAAATTGCATCATAAATACTATACTAAAGGTCCCCAAAATTAGTCAACAACAGACATTTCTATTATTATTTTTTTAATTGATAAACTAATGTTTAAGACAAGATTTTTATGCATAGTACAAAGGGTAACAATTATTATAAGCACAAATTATTAGCCTGAAACACTCTATCCACATTGAAAAGTTCTCTCGATAAAAGATACATGCCGCCGACGGGATTCGAACCCGTGTCTTTCTGATTTCAGGTCAACTGCTCTATGCACTGAGCTACGTCGGCTTATCTCTCACCCGCCAAATAATTCAGTATATATTTGTGTTTCATTCAACAATTACCTACTAAGGAAATCAAAAGGACACGGGTTCGAGTCCCGTCGGCGGGATGTATCTTTTCTCTGGAGATCTTTTCAATGTGGATGAGTGTTTCAGGCTAATAATTTTTGCTTATTGTTAGACATTTTTATGTTTTAAGAACAGTTTGATGTTACAAGTAAATAATCTATGCCGGTTCTAAAAAGCTATTCTCGTTCATCATCCCAAAAAAGACAGTCACACAATCGTAAAACCAGGGCCAAACAAACAGAAATACTAAATATCCCAAAGTGTAATTCTACCTTTGGACAAAGAAGCTCTGAATTTTTAGCAGTAAAGTTATCAAAATCTCACACAGTATCAAACAAATTAAAACAAAAATAACTACATTAAGGACACAAATATTGGCATAAGGAACTATTTTTTTTTAATGTTTATTTTTTCTTAGAATAGTAAATATAACATTTGTGAATTTTATGGCCACAATACTAGGCACTTGCCCGTGTTATGGTGGCCGATAAATAAGTAAAAAGAAAAATAACTTATAAAAGCTTCTGATAAAACCTTACCCAAACCAAGAAGGGGTAGCATAGAAGTCGTTGAAAATTTATTCAAAACATAGAAATAATCTATTTTATATATATATTTATTACGCATCTTCTATAAATGTAAAACTTATAATGTGATAACTAAATAAAAAAATAAAAAAATAATAATGTCAACTGGGATTCGAAAAGGTCGCCACTGGGACTCGACCGTTATCTTTTATTTTTCTGTGTCTTGTTCTTTTTCATATTTTCATTTAGATTATTAGTATTATTACTAGTCCATTATTATTACACTAGTCTGGGTACGATAAAAGGGTCGCGAAAGGAAAAATAGTCAAGAAAGTATAGTCAAGAAAAATAGTCAATAGTCAAAAAAGCCAATAATACAGTTAAAATCGTAGCTAGAAAAAATACAGTTAGGCGCTCCGCTGACGAGGCAAATGAAAACGAACTAAAACCAGCGGTTTCTATATCTTGATTGGTCAAAAAGCTTGTTTAACCATAGACGAAGAACAATCAGCTGATAGCTGGCAACTAGCAACGGCCGGCCATGGCAATCAGCAGTGCGAGTCGCGAGTCACCGCTTGCGTTACCATTGACAACGGGGTTTTGTGTGATTGTGAAGTGTGCGGGCCATCACATTGTCATACAAAAACAGTTGCCAGTTGTTGGCAGTTTTCAGTTGCCTCAGTGAGCGGATCGCCTTAGGAGAATAGTTTAGTTTCTGTAGAAGTTTCCTTCACTCTCAATCTTAAAGAATCTGAGGTTACCACACACTATACATTATCTCCTTTACATGTGTGTGCGTATTAATTACACACATAAATGTTACTACTATATCAAAAAACTACACAACGCAGTATATGGGAATAATGTGCAATAAAATCTTAAATCTTATTTACTGTGAGAAAATCGCAGGGGTTTAAGAAGAACAAGTAAGGTTAAGCTAGTGTTAAAGGGAAAGAACAGAAAACTAAGGGTAGACGGGTACGACTATCACAAGTGGTGTACCGTGACCAGTAGTAGATAGAAAAGGCAGGGATTAGGATCGTCACAAATAGTAACCGCGACCAGTAGGGTGACGAGCCCAATCATCACAGGGTCAAAGCCAGAAATATTTGGAAAACATATATGAAAGGGTGCCCCAAAGAAAATTATAAAAAATATATTTTTCAAACGTTTTTGAAGCTTCCCTACACAAGTCACTCTGCAATTACAAACTATACATACCACAAATTATAAGACATTACTCGTACCAGGATATATATTATCATTGATACCCACTACGAAAGCCTTCGCAGTCAAGGGGTTAAGCTCTCAACTAGCAATCCGAAGGTCGGAAGTTCGAGTTACGGGGTGCGAAAGTAAATTTTATTTAATTGATCGAAGAATAAGTGTGGCAAATAGTGTGTTGCGTCCTCTCTACAGCTCAGTGATAAGAAAAGCCGAGCTCAGCATCAAGACAAAGATGGCAGTGTTTAAAATTGTATACCATCCGACGCTCACTTATGTCCACCAGATATGGATGCTAAACGAACAAACACGCTCTAGAGTCCATGCTACCGAAATGAGGTACTAGAGAGAAGTGGCAGGGGTTACTAAATGGGATCATATCAGAAACTCGACGATCCGAGATGATCTAAGCATTGAACCACTGCTACTCTTCATAGAAAAATCGCAACTGAGGTGGATCGGGCATGTACTGGACGCTCACGCCAGTAGCATTGACTATAAAAATGCCGGCTTCCTCTTCAGGGTACCTTGGGTAAGGCTTTACAAAATGAAACACAGACTTCACGAATGTCACAGGACAACTAACTGATTTAGTCAGTTACATCTCTATTTATTAGCCTAAAAAGTATACAGTGCTACACGTGTTAATATGACAATTATTTCTTATCCAGAAAGGAATGCATGGGGCCGTAGTCGAAACAATACAAGCCTTATAATCCGCAAATTTAACTGATAAGCTCCCACGGTTTGTCGTGAGAGTAATTCAACCTTGCAAAAGCAGTATGACACGTGTACAGTCATAAAAATCTTATCAATAAGATTCATTGTAGAAATGGGCGACGGTACATCCATATGCTGTCCGTTACAGGGCATGTACTGAGAATGTCTGATGACCGAATTCCGAGGTTGATACTGAATGCGATTCCAGCGGGTAAACGTCCAGTGGGCCGCCCCAGACACAGTTAGGCGAAGCAACTCCAGAAACTGTGTGAGGAGAGGATGGATCTGCCAAGGATGGAGGCCGAACAATCAGTGCAAGACAGGGACGCATGGAGGAGCCTTGTCGATGCAGTGGGTCCCCGACCCGAATAGGACAAGAGGAAGAAAATTATGATGATAAAAATAATATAAAGTATATTTGTGGCACGTTCCAGAGTGGAAGATACTCTCAGTATCGCCTTCGACCCCGTTATTTAATATGCCAGTAATTTTTCTTAACGAAAGACAATATAAATAATAATTGCGTTCTATGAATGCGTCAATGATACTATCAGAGCCGGGCTAAAATTTATCAATCAGTTGTTGACCGTGATCGCAAATATTGATAACTGTTTATAGATTAAAAAAATTGGTCAATACCGTATTGATATAGGGTTTTACCGATCGTCCGTGATAGATCTCCAGGACAATCGAACGACGATCCCCCAAAATTATAAGGCGACAATAGTTGTAGGTTTCAGATCAGAACAACACTGGCCGTATTTGATTTTAATAACGAGTAGCGACATCTAACATTTCCGTTAAAATCTCTATGTACTACACCAGGGGTGTTACGGATATTCGCATCCGCATCATTAAATTCATACATCTGCATTCGCATCCGCATCCGCATCCGAATCCGCATCAATTATTGGGGAGCTTTTACTGATGCGGAGTCACATCTGAGACAAGTAACGATGTAAAGAAAGTGGGCGGGGCCAGAGTGTCCAATAGGAAGGAACAGATTAGTGACAAGATCATACAGGTTTGGTTTGTTTTGTTTTAGTTATCCATGTTATTCACATTGTGAATCAATTACAATGTTTGTTCACTGTGTTTATCCAAGTTTTTTACGTCGTTGATGAATATTTCGATGTAAATATTAAGTAAAAAAGTAAATAAAAATGCCGCCACCAATATAAAAAGCAGTATGTATCTAGAATTATTTCTTATTAGGACTTATACTATTTATAAAATATAATTCACCAATTTTTAATTTTTTTTTCATTATATTACAAAACAATAAAAAAGATGACACTAAAAGTTTTGAGATAAGAGAGCCCAAACTTTTGAATTCATCTATTTTAAACTTTAACAAACCTTCCGTATAGTTTGCTATTGCAATTGGTTAGCAATTTATTTTTGTATGTATTAAGCATCTAAAACAAATAATATATTGTAGATAACAGTTTATTTGCTACACCTAAAATAGCCGATGGAACTTTTTTACTGCGAAACTTTAGATTGTAGTCAGTTCGAAAAGGTTCCATGTATTTCTTTCTTTGTTTATAACCGCTTTATGATTATGGGTTATTTTAGATAAATATTTTAGAACCGTCTAATTATTGCTCAATCACAGAACAATATACGATTTAGATTATTAAACTGATTACCATTGATACAATGTGAAAAATACGAAATTAAAATTGCATTGGTTTGTAGCTAATAAAACATAAATAATAAAAAATGCTAATTAATTCTATAATAATCTTGGCCAACTGAAATATATAAATTATAACATTAAAGTCATAAATAAGTTAGATGGAA
Source organism: Limnephilus auricula (assembly GCA_951813805.1). Classification (NCBI taxonomy): domain Eukaryota; kingdom Metazoa; phylum Arthropoda; class Insecta; order Trichoptera; family Limnephilidae; genus Limnephilus; species Limnephilus auricula. Next base: position 9,327,331 of record OX638417.1, read on the forward strand.
CCTTTTCGAACTAAATGGTAATTTAAAATGTATGAAATAAAAGTTCCAACTGTAGTTGAACCCTTATAAACTCAAACGTAATCAAAATTTAGGCGCAGTTAGAACCAAATTACTTTTAAAAAACGGTTTACAGACATCATTATAATGATGAATTTTTTTTTCAGTGTTATTTAATCGAAAATAAATTCCTTAGTAACAAAAACTTTAAATAATATTACATATATATCGATAATCGAAATTTTAAATGCTGTAAAGGACAATGCATCGGAAAATGAATTAAATACGTCATTTATCTCCGTCTTTATTTCTCTTTCGATCTGCGTGGTCAAAATATTTCTAGAGAAAAAGTACGTATTTTACGACGTACATTTTAGCAGGTTTTTTTCTGAAAATTTTTAAATTAATTTAATAATTATTATAATAAAAAAATAATAATTTTTTAAATATTTATATTGAGGGATCAGTAGGTTTTATCGGTCAAAATAGGAATTCCACCGAGCCGAACCATCTGATATGAAGATATCTGGAGGTGAATTATTTTCCCATTCAATAGTCTGGTAGGTTAACATGTTGTTCTTGTATTGTTTTGTATTAATTATACTTATATAATACACTTGCATAGCGTGGATTTACTAGATGGTCATTTTTATGGAAAAGTGTGTGAAAGGGTTTAGTTTTTCCTATGGGGAAATCTAAACCCGGACCTAAAAATCTGGTGCGTAAAAATAAAAATAATAGGCCAACAAAAACAGAAAATATGTTTTTTTGTAAAAATAAAAAAAAAGTTTTTTTTCGCTCTTCTTAAGAATTATAAAGGTGAATTTAAATATAAACCGACAGATGGGAAATTAAGTTCGATTTTCAACATAGGACGACACAACCCTCAACACTTTCGACCGTATCTTGTTCTGCTTTAATTTTTAATGGAGAGTCGCTGATTTTGTATTCAATAATTAACCACTCGAACCCTTTTTGCCACAATATGGCACTATTTCCAAAACCAAGGATTGCTTTGTTGCCAAAATATGGCAAATATTCTCTTGTTTCATTAAAATGTTTTAAAGTTAAAAATTTTATAATATTTTTTTTATAAATCCTACGAATATTGATAATAAAAAAGATATGTGAATTCATTGGCTAAATATATCTATAATCATTTTGTATGTCTCCATATTTAAATTCAGAGATATGACTTTTTTAATGTGGGCGGAAAAATTTCCTTTAGCAATCAGAGATTTTTTTTTAAATTCCTTCGTCGCTTAAGTGGTTTAATGAAACTATTCAAAAAAAATGTATAGCTCTAATAATTAAAAATAATTACAAACAGAAGGTCACCTTCATGTAGGTTATATAGATTGAAATAATAACGTGATAATGAAACCATTGATCCATTAATCTATACCAAAACATTCATCAGATAGGATGGATAGATCGTGTCCGCATTTCATAATGCCTTGTAATGTGTAGCACTCGCTTCCTTTGGCCGCATTTTCCCCCAAGGTTGAATATTGCATACCACGACTTGCGTAGAGATTCTCTTCATAATTAGACTTTAAGACGTATTGATAAATTTTGAAAATCACTTAGAGCGATTGACTGAGAATGAAAGTTTAAAAATGCTTGCCACTGTACCGAGAGGTTCCAATGAGAAAGATCGATTATTCACCGTATCATTTTGTTTTAATTAAAAATTTTATATCATCGATTTATTTCATTCAAAACTTGCTTTCATATATACCTACATTCAAGTAAGCCATAAAAATGCTCAAAACGCAAGATGATAAATTATTAAATATCGTGTCCTTCTTGTAAGTATTTTTTGATCATAAGTATTTATGTTTTTTCAATAATGTCTAAAAATTTTTTAAATATTTTAGTTTGTAAGACCTTAAATAAATAGAAAAACTGAGGTATTTTTGTCACAAAAGACGTTTTCGGATTTATTTTTTGGTATTTTAATTTAACTAAAATTAAAATTCTGAAAACTGTGTTGACTAGATTACATATTGATTTATTTTGTTGTATGATTATATGATTTTAAATTTGTGTTGTTTAATAGAATCTTTCGTTTGAAAATTGAACAAATCTGCCAATGACCAACGGTATGACCTTAGTATATTAAAAATAAACTTAGTTTTCAATCCAGGGGAAGACCAAAGAACTCCTGAACAATGCTCCAAAATTCTACGAAGAAACGTGATACGAGGAAATTATAGACCAGATAAATGATAAAGTTAGTGGTGGCTGTAGGCTTAATTTTTATTTTATAAAAGGGGAGCCACTGGTCTCTGTGACCAGGCCAACAGCGTAGAACAAAATTCTCCTTACAGGGCCGTGGGGAACAGCGCATACTTTTAGGTAATGAAGGAAACAATTAAAAACCAGTATTAACAAATAACAATAAAAAAATGTATATTTATATATTAACAAATTATTAGTATTAAATTACAGAGATTTATAAATTAACCGATAATTAACTTACCCCTGGATCGACCATTTATTTTCTCTAATCTAACTATGGTGAAGTTAATTATCCTGGAAGTCGCCCACCCGTCTGATCCTCTGGTATCTGGTAGCCAATGAAAAGTTTGCTCCAACCAACGGACAATGGTGTCCTGGCGAGTCAAAACTTTCCGTAGATTGGTGCAGTTTCCATCCCAGATCTATTCGTGGGTGACAGTGTTCTTTTTAAATTGTTCTTAAATGATTCAATTAGTTTTGCATACAATAATGCGAATTGCGCGTATGGCATAGATTTTAATGTGCACTCTTTGCCGTTTATATTGTGTACAGCGAAAGCCACTCAAAAGAGGAGCACTTTGTAATATATTTATAATCGCCCGATTTAAAAGTTAAAATGATTTTACATTTTATAAATCTAAGGGTCACGTTGACCTTTGTAGAGGCGTCTACCTCCAAAGAAACATCTCCAATAAGTGACTACCAGTGACTAGCTTTTAGCTTTTTGTGAAAATTCTGTTTATTTTTCCAAAAATAAAAGCATTCGCTGAAATTCTATATTTTAAAATTATTAACTGACAGAAAGAAAAGGAACATTTTATTCTTTTTAAGTAAGAACTATATCTAAATTAATTATATCATAACAAACGGCCTAACGGATAGAGGAAGGTTTTTTGTTTCCAATTATTCTATGGGATCTGGTAACTTGTGGAAATGTGTTGAGATGAGGGCGATATTATGTTTAATGGGTGCGTCTTCAAATGCTAGCTTGCTTGACTGAATTGCAATGCCCGCAGAACTGTGAAATTGATCAACGAAAGCAACGAAATATGCACGATTGGGAAAAAATGCTAAAATATGCATTAACGCAGTATTTAGACAGTTATATGGATTTGCATATGCAAACATGCAAATGCATATAATCCGATGTCTACTTATTACCATACAACAACAAATGTTTTCCAAGATTTCCCGGTTTCCCCACTTTCAAAAATGTATGTCAAAATTGCACTACTTCAATTACATAAAGAATTATTGAAGAAGAAGATAACAATAATAATCCTTTTTTAATATGAAAATAAACAAGACACAGAAAAATAATAAAATATAATGGCTGCAACTGGGACTCGAACCCAGAACCTCACGTCTAACCGGGACATAGAGGTGAGGTTCTGGGTCCGAGTCCCAGTTGCAGCCATTATATTTTATTATTTTTCTGTGTCTTGTTTATTTTCATATTTAAAAAAAAGGATTATTATTGTTGTCTTCTTCTTCAATGATATATTACATTGATGGGAATAACCTTCAAAAGTTAAAAAGATAGTTTTTCTTATTAAAAAAATAACATAAAGAATTCTTTGATAAAAATAATATCCCCAATTAAATATTTGGAAAAGAATTATTTCCGTTGCAGGGCTATCCGTACATCTAGTACGAACTACAACCTGACAGCATCACTATAATATATTTAAGGGTATAAAATTATTTAACTAATTACCTCTAGATAAAATTCTCTAATACCACCTCATAACTTTTCTTATTGTTCGATATTATGTTTTGCTTATTATTTCCTTTGCATCATTTATAACTTACCGTTTTGTTATTTTTACTGTATTTTCTTGTCTTGTATCATTTATAACTCACCTATGTTTTTATTACTTTCGATGTATCTTCTTATAAAATTACTAACGGTTTTTATAATAATATTTGTATAAATAGATATAAAAATGTATAGTTGCCTTCTTCTAAACAAAGGCAACTGCTTTATTAGGAGAGTGATTCAAATGTTATGATATTATATTAAGTTGTAAATATTGTAACAATAAACATGTTTAAATAAATAAATCAAAAACCGAAAACACCAAAACGGCCCGTGGTTAACAACGACGCCAAATACGCACATCAACAAACAAACAAAGTACCTGGGGTGTTAGCATGGTCGATCGATAAGGATCGGTAGGATAACTTATCATCGTTCCCTAGGACAACTGCAGATTGCTAACTTACAAACGACAGTTGATATCGAATAAATTAAGGACACTTAGTCATTGTGAACTGTCACCTATTCGTTTGCGATGTGCAGTTGTCCTAGGGAACGATGAGAAGTTACCGACAATTATTTATTTAAGTTACCGATTTTTATCGATCGACCATGCTAGCACCCCTGATACTGTCAGATTTTTTCAAAGCCGTCAACGCTTATGACGTCAACCAAAAAAATTAAATAAAAATTCCATAATAATCGTGATTTTTCCTTAATTTTTTAAAGCAATAAATAAACCAGGAAATACCCTATTAGTTGAGTGTTGCTTGAGAAAGGGCAGTTCATTATTTCTGAGTCTACGGGGCAAGCATATTAAAAAGGCATGTAGTAATGTAGGTGAATCAATAATTTTATTGAGTAATGTAGGTGTATCAATAATTTTATTGATAGTTTTGAAGAAACAAATTAATACAATTTTTTTAGCTTCGGTTTAGTTAGCTTTCATTAAAGTGCATTTCAGTAAATTCCTTTATTCACCCTTATTTCAATATCTTTATCGGCCTTCCTTAAAAAAATAATTTTTCAATTAAACCATCGTAAATAATGTAACAACTTATCAATACCCACGCATTAATTCCCCCCCTACAGCCTTCGATGAATAAACTTGTACCCAACATTCTCCTTGTAGAACAGAGTAGCATCTCCAGTGTATAAAAAACTGCTCCGATTTCACAAGGAGAGGAGTATTTAAGGTGGCGATACGAAGCAGATAGCATCAGAGACAAACTACATCTTCCCCAGTGAAGATCTCTTCAATTCACTAAGCAAATACAATATTTATTTATAACAGGTGAGCAATCGCATTGCTAATATTTGTAAAATCAAAGTGTTTAATGTGTATAAAGTCAGTTTAAATTAAGTGAAAAAATCGTCAGTCATTTTACGTGAACGCAAAACAAATAATACCAAATAATATAAATAAATACTGCAAATGTATAAATTGAAAATGACTAAAAAGAATACTTGATTAATAATTGATTCTCGTAATCTGACCTAGTATTATTAAACGTGGTCTCAAACTAGTCATTTCACCAATTTAACTACACATATCCCACACATAAGAGTGTTTCTTGTCTATTTTTATCAGTAGAAGAGGAAAACTATTTAGCTTATCTTTTAGTTTTTTAGCTTATCAGCTTATTACAATTTGATAAAAAGCTAAAATGCATCTAGAATCGACGTTTAACGGAGACCTTTCAAATTTAAAAAAAAAAACTAATTTGATGACAATGTTACATTTGAATTTCCCCGAAACAACTGGGCCTTAGTGTTACCTGATTAAACCCAATCTCCGATAGGAGAGTGCACCAGGAGAAGGAGAAAAATCTTATTAAAGGAATACATTACAATTTTTTTTTTTTGTATTAAATACTAAAAAAGATTTTATTTTTATTTTTTTTTACTTATTAACTTAAAGAGTTAAACCTTAAATTACAATAGTTTAATTAATGAAGATAATATTAGAGAAAGTCAATCGATAATCCGAAACAAAAAAATCAGAAAAAGATACGGATACATCTGGGACTCGAACCCAGGACCTCTGGCAATCCGGGCTCTTGATGTATCCGTATCTTTTTCTGATTTTTCTGTTTCTGATTTTGGATTGACTTACTTTAAAAAGGAGTTCAAAATTATTTATTTGCTTATGTAGCTCCCACTAGATATTATTCAACCTTTTCTGAGGTCTACATATTACATTTTTCTATGCTGATTTGACCCACTGACAAAAAAAAGGTACATTTTAGTGTGTTGCTTCTGTATAATTCTGATGTGCTTATGATTCGTTGATATGATGTTTTTCGATATCCAGTTTTTGTTTGTTTTGAAAGGTAGTTGGTTTTGTTTTGTGTTATAATTGTTGAAATATTTCTTACGCTATTGTATTTTTATTTCAGCTCTCCGGTAAAGTACAACTCGTCAAAAATGAAGGTAAATGATCATAAACATATAAAAATAAATACTTACTATCAAAACGATTCCAGTATATTCCAAAAAAAATCAGAAATGTATTTATAATACTATTACTTTTTTGTAGATTTCTTGTGCCGTAGTTGTGGTACTGGCTGCAGTATGCTTTGCAGAGCCTCCTGTGGATAGATACCTTCCCCCCGGTCAGGGCTCTAGTGCTCCATCTAGCCAGTATGGTGCTCCATCTACCCAGTACAGTGCTCCGTCTTCCCAGTACAGTGCTCCGTCTTCCCAGTACGGTGCTCCATCGAACGAATTCTCCGCTCCTAGTGCCCCGTCAAGCAAATATGGAGCGCCTTCAAGCCAATACGGTGCTCCATCTAGCCAGTACAATGCTCCATCTACCCAGTACGGTGCCCCATCAAACCAGTTCTCTGCCCCATCTAGCAAATATGGGGCTCCATCTAACCAGTACAGTGCTCCATCTTCCCAATACGGTGCTCCATCTAGCCAGTTCTCTGCTCCTTCTTCCAAATATGGTGCTCCATCTAGCCAGTTCTCGGCTCCTTCTAGCAAATATGGTGCTCCATCTAGCCAGTTCTCTGCTCCTTCTAGCAAATATGGTGCTCCAAGCGGCCAATCCAGAAAGTCCAGGTAAGTCGAATTGAGTTCTATACGCTAAGATAAAAACTAAGATAACTCTCAACTGAAATTTTTGTAAATTTCCGCTTTGCAACAAAATCCATTTAAATTAAACATTTCTTACTGTATGCGAATACTGAATTATGTTTTGAAAAACTGTGTTTTTTTTACATTAGCTCCAGTTTAGTTGCGCACGCCGGGTTCGAAATCACGACCTTCCCTTTAAGATTTGAATATATAATTTCTGAAATGTTAAAATTTTTAATTCAAAATTTATAAAAATTACTCAACTTACGATTTTTCTATGTAAAATTTTTGATACAGAATAAAAAAGAAAACACACATTTTTATTAGGTAAATGTATTTTAAACGTTATTGTAACCTTATGCTTTTGTTGTTTCATAAAAAAATGAATGAATTAAAAAAAATCTCAAATTTCTGTCAGAAACTTAGGATTCATATAATAATTAGACATTTAAATTTCTCTATGGTTAAAATCTATAATTTAATATAAGCGTTAGGTAAATTTTTTGTTCGTAAGACCGTTTAGATGATATTTTTCACCATGACAGTAAGGGAGATACGACAATTTTTACGAGACCCAATGTGGTCTCCTGTGATTAAATGGGTTAAGAATATAGCATGTGTCTTACAGTAAAAAAGGAATATTATAAAGCGTAAAAATTGCAGAGCAACAGGAAAAAGAAAAACCATTTCAAAATGTGTAGGCATCACACCACCAAATTAATGGTGTTAAATATTATAAATAATAGTTCTACTATGGAATGAAAGAAAAGCTATTTTTAATTTATAATATTTAACACCTTTATACAAGTATCATAAGATGTATGCAAGAAATTATATTTACAATAAATAAAGTGGGACGTAGAATTATCCCCTGTGGAACACCAGCAATTAACCTATGCCAAAAAAATTGGCAATCCATTTACACAAGGACGCGTAAAGTCCGTCAAAATAATCAAAATATTTGTTCCAATTCCATATCATTGGGAGCACTAATAACCTTTTATTTGTTGTTGGTTTTAGGCCATCTTCCAACTACGGAGCCCCCGCTCCTTCCTCTAACTATGGAGCACCCTCCAACCAGTACCTCCCCGCTAACCAGGGATACTCCGGAGGTAATGGATATGGAGATGAACAAGACGTCAGTATTACCACTTTATCTTTTTCTCGTATGAGTGGTTTGTTCTGTTCTTGTTGTCAGCCGAGTGAGTTTGTTCATTGTGTCTGTTATTTCAGGAGCCCGCTAACTACAACTTCGAGTACATTGTAAAGGACGAACCATCTGGTAACGACTTCGGCCACAAAGAGTCCAGGCAAGGGGAGATGACTGAGGGAGAGTACTTCGTCCTTCTTCCCGACGGCAGGAAACAGGTCAAATATCTTCAAAGTCTTTAAAAGAATCTCGATAATTGTAGTTTACCTTCATTTAAATAAAATATTTTCCATCAGGACTTATTCACCTTTAGAGATGTTGCACGGAGAACACTTTTAAGAAAATAAAGGATAGGAACTTCAGAGGCCCTAGCACAATCGATCGATAACGATCGATAGGATAAGTATCGGTAACTTCTCATTGTTCCCTAACTTGACTACAGATCGCCAATGAATAGTTCACAATGACTAACATATTCCGTAACATATTCGACATCAACTGTTGATTGTGCGTTAGCGATGTGCAATTTTCCTAGGGAACAATGAGAAGTTACCGATAGTTATCCTATCGATCGTTATCGGTCGAATGTACTAGGGCCTCAGGGGTGATAGCATGGTCGATCGATATGAAGCTACCGATCGATTGTCGATAACTTCTCATCGTTCCCTAGGACAACTGCAGATCGCAAACGAATAGGTAACAGTACACAATGGCTAAGTGTCCTTAATATATTCGATATCAACTGTCGTTTGTACAATAGCGATCTGTAATCTCTCGATCTCGGCAATGATCTCGGCAATGCAAGCACACAAGGATTATATCAATATTACGTTGTCTTATTTCATCAACGCCTTATTTGTGAAAGAATCCCACAAGGCATTGTAACACAGCTGATAAGCATTTTGCTTATTAAGGCGTAGCCAATGTTCTAACTTATCAGTTTCTATTTCCAGATTGTGACCTACGAGGCCGACGAGAACGGATATAGGCCCAAGATCAAGTACGAGGAGAGCCAATCAGGATACGGCAGGGGTCCATCTAACGGAGGATACTCGGCAGGAAACAATGGAGGATATTAAACAACACAAACTTTCTAGAATCTCACATGAAACTTACATTCAACACGTCATTAATTAGTGTTTTTAATATAATCTACATCTTTGTATTTCAATCTGCCTTCGTTTTTAGTAGGCTTCTATGAATTTTCTTTGATGTAGGTACCTGTATTGTATATTTATGTTTTTGTTTTGGTTTAATTTAATTGGCGTGTTGATGAAGAGTTGATAATAGTGCAATATACCTTAATAATGTGTTCGAATGTGCCAGTCACAATTGAAAAGATCATTGTTGTCTTTTGATTTGTGAATTAATTATTTTATAAAATATTTATTGTGAATAAAGATGGTTTGATACCAATTTTAAAAAAGTTACTTAGTTTTCTTTACGAGCTTTTTTTTTGTTTCTGAATCTATTAATCAATCAAAAAACAAAAAAAACAAAAGTTTTATAGTACAGAAACAATGATTAAAAACTGATTACTACTGGGGACTGTGCTTGGCCCAATTCTCTTTCCATGTATATATATAAATATATTGAAAAAAAATCGTTTCTTAAGCTGGTGATACAGCAATAATAGCAAATTGAAAATTCTAGCCCTAAACTTTTTTTAAAACAACAAAATGTACTCAATATTATCATGGGTAAAATGTAGTAGACTCTTCTTAAACTATAATAAAACATTTTACCTAACTTTATATAATTTTTTTTTTTAAAAACCCCCCAATAACCATAAAAATACAAAACGTAATGTAAATTGTAATCAAATAACTTGCTCGTCTGGCTATTTATATATTGATACAAATTTAAAATTGGCAATCACAAAACTTATAATACCGTTTGTAAAATAAGATATCTTACGTACATATTTTACAGACTCAATGATGTATTCAATTTTGACAATTTAAAAATGATTTATTTTTCTCTGGGGCAATCTTCAATTACGTACGGTATAATAGGATGGGGCGGTGCGCTTGATGTAGTTATAAAATCTTTACAAATAACTCATAATCATATTATAAAAGTTATGTATAATAGAAAAATAACATTTTTGACAGGTACATTATACAATAAATCTAAAATCTTCAGTCTCCGTAAACTATTTATACTGCAAACCATGAAATATATGTTTAAAAACAAAGCAAATTAGAAAAAAATTAAAACAGTACCAATGTAAGAAATAATAATGTATTTTATAACCCAAAACGAATACCAAACAAATGCAAATACACAGCAGTTGTATTGGGCCTCGTACTTTCAATAATTTACTAAAAAAAATTCAAGCGACAACTAAATTATTTCAATATCTAAAACAGTTAAAATTATGGCTTAACAATACAGATGATGTTTATTTATTGACTTATACTGGGTATTAACAGATGTTCCCACTTACGTGAGAATAATCCAGTTACAAAAACTAAGTTATTGTACAAATAGGAACATGCAACTACAAAAAATCTACGATTACATACAACTAAATACTACAGATAAATACAATTAGAAAAACAGAAACATCATAATGATGAAACATTCTTATTTATTTATATATTCTCATTTTCTTCTTTTGTTTATGTTTTGTTATTAGTATATTATTTTGTTTTCTTTTACTATTTATTATCTTACCATATTTTTATTTTTATATTTATTTTTATGGACAAACATGAAAAAAAAATCCCCTTAATGTTCTTCACAAATTGAGTACTGTACACACTTTTTATATAAACTTAAAGATTTTTTTTTAAATTATAAGCTTACTGTTTTTACTTTTTATGCCCATTATTTGTTTTATTTTAGGTACAAACCAGTTGGTTCCCATTACTCATATTAATTCATTGAAAATATTTATAAAATCAAAAAAGTGGGTAAAAATAAAGGAACTAAGATCTATTTTATTTTATCTATTTATTTATTTTATTTTATTTATTCAATCTCCCATAGGGCTTTACACATAATGCAGTACATGTTTTTTTTTAATTACAAAAAGAGTTGACAAAATAGAAGTAACATAAAATATAAGAATCAAAATACAGATTATATAATCTGTAAAAGTTGACAAAAGTAGGTAACATACAATAATCTGCCAATATCCTCCAACTTCAAATCAATAAAAATATTATTGAAAACGAGCACTTAAGTACTATAATATTATATAAAAAATTAACAATAATTGAGTTTGAAAATTGAAGATGGCAACACTACCGCTTTAATCTGGTACGTGGAGTAGTTTTTTTTTTTTTTAACTTGAATACCGCACAAGAGTTTCAACTGCTCCGGTATGGAGCCAATGAGACTATGGCTTCTCCAATTAGGATACGTTGTGGGGCTGAATGTTGAGGGAAGGGTGAGGAGATGGGGAAAAGAGGGGTGGGGAAATCTGGCTATCCAGATCTGGTCACCAAACACGGCTTAAGCCATTTATTTCATGCAACGTTTCAATTCTGAATGGTGGTCTTACACCAAGGAGATATTGAGATCATCTTCGACTAGGATGATTCTGGAATGTGCCGCAAATATACAAAATAATATTTTTTTATTTAATTAATTGTGTAATAACACAATTTTGTCGGGTTGGGAGTCGAGAGCCTTTAACTAGACCACGCCTGCCGACAGATGTTAGCGTATGAATATTATAAGTGTTTAAAATTTATGTTCATGACAGTTTATGAAATATGTAGAAATAGTTGGCACATAATGGCGTTTGAAGTTTGCCAAGTTCAAATTATTTCCAAAAACATTTACAGCCTTACTAAAAAAAAACACTCCGCGGCCGTTAAACGGTGTTTCTGTAGCACGTTGTGTAAAGTCTGTACATTTCGTTTTTCAAATTCTTACTAAACAAAATATATGGTTTTGATCTGACAACGTCGCCATTTTACCAGCCTTACTAATAAACTTTCTGAAAAATTTGTACAGTGGTCAAACAACCATGTATGAAGAATCCTTACTAATTAAGAACTGACAAAAAATTGTTCATGGAAAGATATGTACATTGCTTACACGGCCAAGGAGGGTAGTTTATCTGTTGTATATATTTGTTCCATTTGTTATTTTCAACGAATTTCGAATTTCTTTTTTTTTAAATATACTTAAATGTTTAAAAACTGTAGTATTTTAAGCTTCAAGCATCAAGTTGAAAAAAAAACTCACTTACCCCAAACACTTTCTATTAAAACATTGAAATATTTTGAAAAATTCAAAATTAAAAAAACACAGTCCTTTTATTTAATGATTTTGAAATAAAACTGTCACCTCACTATTTACTCCTTCACACAATAAAAAAATCTTGAAATTAGCTTTGCATTCCCAAAAATTTACAATAAAAAAAACTCACGTTTGAATACATTGCTTGCACATCTTAACACATTAATTTCTTTGATACGTTTACTAAAATATGTATTAGACATTTTAGTCACCAAAAAACATCACTTTTAAGAATTTATAATAAAATAAAGATCTTAAAATGCAAATTATTTCTGAATATAACCTAAAGAACCATTTTCTGACAGATCAATTTAGAACACACGATTTTAGTGTCACAATTTGACTTAAACTAACGAAAAACAACACAAATTAATAGTAAATATATTGGGTAAATGAATATAAGTGCGAATTAGTCAAGGATTGAAATCTTTTACGAAAATATCATATTAATCACACACACACCGCGACCGACTTTCTTCTGCATTTCCGCGGCTTTTTTTTATTCAGCGGGAAAGCAATGCGCAGGCGCATCAATCACACCACCTAGCGGATTATTATGAAAACTCCAATTTGAACAAGAATATACGGCGTTGTCAAATCTAAAGATTCACAAAAACACCGTTTAACGGCCGCGGAGTGTTTTTTTTTTAGTAAGGTTATTGTTTTGTCACCATGACTGAGTAAACGTAATGTACATAAGTATTTGTTACAAGACTATGTAAACACAGTGTAACGTAATCCAAAACAATTTATTCATTGGAGATGAGTAAATGGTGTCCGAATTTCAAAAATCCCCTTTGTGGCGATCACATTCCTTTGGGAGCATTTTTATCAAAGTTAAACACTGCAATCACGGATAATAGAAACAGTGGAGATGGATCCTTTACCATATTATTATTTTATTTTATTTGTTAAAAGTTTTTGTTGCAATGGAACGGTTATATAAAATGATAGTACAAAAATACTAGGCAATATAAAAAAGTGTACTAAATACAATATTAAAAAAAAACAGTAGATATAAACATGAAGATGAGGAAATAATTAAAATTATTAAGTAACCTAAATGCAACCTACAGATAATAAACATAAACACTTTTTAAAAACAACGCAAAATAATAAACATAAACACTTTTTGCTTTATTTATTTATATTCGTGGAAACCAACAAAAACAAACAACATTGATGAGGAAATCATGATCAACACCATACGACAACCTGCAGTCCACCTCGGAACAGGAATACCTAGTGAGGAGGACTGAGGATAAAATATTTCACTTTGTATTCTTAATTTATTTAATATTGTATTTTAATTTTAATTTGTATTGTCATTAAATAAAAAATAAAAAAACATAAAAAGCCTGTGCTTGGATGTGATGATCATTAGTAACATATTTCCATATGTAAGCTTTTAAAATTAATTTTATTAAGTTCTTTTTTTATTTGAAAAGGGTACATTTTGTACTGTCTTTTAAATTATATTATTTTTATTAATAATCTGGGCCCTGTAAAGTTCACCTAGCTTCAGTTTATTTGGCACAGCTTCATTTTTAATTTATAAGGCTGTATAAGCTTTATTATGGCTGTCCTCCGTCGGGGAACCGGCCGATTTGCGACTTACAATGAGAAGCGTCCGGAGACTGCAGGCTACATCCGGGACCTCCCTGACGTCGATTTTGGTCATAGTAACGAGGCGTCCCATGACTTTAACATCTATCCTTAGTCTGAAGGACGCACAGAACCGGATAAGCGGAACGTGACCCACCGTTGGGCGGCTCAATTTGACGGCCGGCCTTGTCCAGTGGTAACGCTCTAGACTACCATTCCGAAGGTCGCGGGTTCGAACCCGGCGTGCGCAAATAAATTTTATTTAATTAATTTATGTTTTTTCACAATTAATTAATTGAAAATAACACATACTATATTTGCGGCACGTCCCAGAGTGGAAGATACTCTCAGTATCGCCCTGGTTTACGACCACCATTCAGAATTGAAAAGTTGCTTAATAATGGCTTTAGCCGTGTTTAGTGACTAGATCTGAATAGCCAGGTACTCCTCCACCTTCGTCTTCCCAATATCCTTCCCTTCCCCACTTACCTTCAGCCTCATAACATACCCTTAATTGGGAATGCCACAGTCTCACTTGCTCCAGACGGGAGCAGTTAGGACTCTTGTGATGTATTCACTATTCACTAAAATTTTGGATGTCCGTTTAAGTTTTCTTTCAAATTATGATCACAATGACTAGCTCTTCATTTTGAGAGTCAGGTATGGGCGCCATAGCCCCAGGAACCTTTCGTTTGATAACCAACACCTCTGCTATAGGTCACCCCAAGTGGCAAGCTGTGGCCGGGGAATTAGCAGGGGTGCCCGGGTTCATGAGGCGAGGTCTTGCAGACGTACTACCTACTGCGTGGCGGACCGAATCGAGAGAGGATGGTTTTGGGAGGACTTTTGACCTCTCCAGCCGGACTCTTTCGATCCATTCGCCTAGCATCGCAGTTGGTGGGATGGATTTATATGTCCTTCGCTACTGGACACACTGACCCCAAGATTCCTGCCCAGCCCTTATATCTTTTATCTAACCCGAACATCCTCTTCTTCCGATCCATATAAAGATCCTGCACACAGTATTCTCTAACATGGCTCAGAGAAAAAAATATTTCCATCAGGGTTTCCTAAGTCAGTTTAATGTAAAAATAAATGAGAACAAATCAATTAAAAGGAAATATCATGAAATTAAAATTAATAATTTTTAATCATTTCCGAAGCACTTACAAACACGGAACAGGAACTAGAAAAACATCCCATTTAATCACAAATAATTGATATACTCGTATGGTCAGAGATATTTATCATTAAGAGGGTATTACCAGAGAATATCGGAAATCAGTCCTTTTGAAATCAAATTACAGACGTATTGACTCTTTTTTTACAAAAAACATACGTTGATTTTTAAAGATTGTTCTATTATCTGGTGCACGCAGTTTAAAATTTTTGAAAAACTAAGTGTATTTTTAATATACGTGGGTCGTTGGCAGATTTGTTCAATTTTCAAACGATAGATAAAACAACACAAATTTCTAAACTAATAATCATACAACAAAATAAATCAATACACAATCTAGTCATCACAGTTTTAAGAATTTTAATGTCTTAAAAACTAAAATATTTCAAACTTTATTTACACATTTATTTTGTTTACACATTATTAAAAAATCATAAATACTTTTGATCACAAAATACTAACAAGAAGTGCACAATATTTAAAAATTTATCATCTTGCGTTTTGAGCATTTTAATTGCTTACTTGAATGTAAGTATACATTAATGTAAGTTTTTAATTAAATAAATCGATATTATATTTTTATTTAAAGAAATTTGTAAGGGGAATAATCGATCTCTCTCATTGGAACCTCCCTGTACAGTTGCAAGCATTTTTATACTTTTATTCCCAGCTGCTGGTCAATCGCTCTTGACAACTAAATTAAATTTGGCTTGCGGGAATTATCGGTACCGCCGCCCAGAGAATCATTTATTGGATGACTTAATACTTAAAATTGATATTCACGACAGTTTATGAAATATGTAGAAATACGTTCGTTCAAATTATTTCCAAATATATGTATTGTTTTTTTACCATGACTATGAAAACGTCATGTACATAAGCATTTGTTACAAGTTTATTGGATGACTAACACCCCTACCATAGGTCACTCAAAGTGGTTCACTACTTTTTTTGTGAATACCGCACAAAATGTCCACTGCTCCCAACCACCTGGAGGCTGTGAAACTATGAAATTTCCAATTGGAGTACGTTGTGAGGCTGAAGATCGGTGGGGATAGTAAGAAGAAGCAGTAGAGGAAGGTGGGGAATTACCTAATTATTCAGATCTAGTAACCAAACATGGCTAAAGACATTTCAAGCAACTTTCCATTTCTGAATGGTGGTATTACAACAGGGCAATACTGAGAGTATCTTCCGCTCTGAAACGTGTCACAAAAATATACTTTATATTATTACAAATTATAAAATTCTGAAATGTTAAATTTACTTGCGCTAGTCGAGAGCCTTGCCCCTCGATCCCGTCCTTGCCCGTTTGTGTTTTCCTAAGGAGGCTCTGATAAAAACAATTTGTGGGGGGTCTTTTTTGGGAGGAAGAGGAAGTTCTGAAAAAGAAAACGGTATGAGGATTGGGTTAGAATCTGGGGGTCAATGTATCCAGGAGTGACGGGCGTATGAATCCATCCCTCAAACTGCGTTCAACGAAATGCGTCAAAAAAAGTCCGGCTGGAGAGGTAGCAAATGCAAAAAATATATGTAGCACATCGTTTGTGTAGCCTGTCTTTTACATACCGTGAATCTTGACTTACTTAAATTCATCATTAAATCAGCCTGTTTTCATACTTTGTTTATCATAGACACAAACACTGGTAAATTTAGATCTTCATATCTGTTAACATTCATTAAAGTAGCTTCCTTCACCCTTCTTTCAATGTGTTTATCGGCTTTTCTTAACAAATTGATTTTTCAATATCTCACAAATAATCTAACGACTTATCAATACCCACGCATTAATTCCCTCCCTACAGCCTTCGATGAATAAACTTGTACCCAACATTCTCCTTGTAGAACAGAGTAGCATCTCCAGTGTATAAAAAACTGCTCCGATTTCACAAGGAGAGGAGTATTTAAGGTGGCGATACGAAGCAGATAGCATCAGAGACAAACTACATCTTCCCCAGTAAAGATCTCTTCAATTCATTAAGTGAACAAATTATTATTTATTTATATCAGGTAAGCTAATATTTGTAAAATCTAAGTGTTAAATGTGTATAAAGTTAGTTTAATGTTGTATTGGAGCAAAAATAAGTGAAAAAATCATCAGTGAGTTTAAGGGGAAAGCAAAGAAAATACCAAAAAAATTAAATACTAATAAAATAGATATTAAAACTATATTTATGGTCGTAATCTGAAATAACTTTTTTTTTTTAATTCTATCATTTATTAGACGCGGATTAAACCTGTTATTTTTTTCCAAGCTAAATATATCTAAATATGTTTTAGCCCACTTTTATTTTAATTAAACTAAACCGGTTTTGGAAAAACCCTTTCGTCGTCAGGAAAATATTAAAACTAATATTTGTATACATCTATCAATATTTTGTATCGTATGTAAGTTTCAATATTATTCTGATAAAGGAAGGGTTCTTCCGAAACCAGTAGAGTTTGATTAAAATAAAAGTGGTCTAAAATAAATTTATATATGTTTTTACTGTAAATTGTGGCGAACCAAAAAGAGGGTATATATAACCAGAGAATACCGGAATTTTTTCCCTTTTAAACCAAATTCTTGACGGATTGACTCTTTTTTACAAAAAAAAATATTGATTTCGGAAGATTGTTATTTCATCTGGTAAAGACATGTTTTAAATTTTGAAAAACTAAGTTTATTTTTAATATAGTAAGGTTATACCGTTAGTCGTTAGTAGATTTTTTAAAAATTTCAAACGACATATTGTATTATACAACACACATTTAAAATCATGTAATCATACAGTAAAATAAATCAATACATAATCTAGTATAGACACATTGCAGAATTTCAATTTTAGTTCAATTAACATCATTAAAAAATAAATCCGAGTACGTGTTTTGTGACGAAAATACCTCAGTTTGTCTATTTATTTAGGGTCTTGTAAAGTAAAATATTTCAATTTTTTTACATATTTTGCTTAGACATTACTGAAAAATCACAAATTCTTATGTTAAAAATATACTTACAAGAAGTACACGATATTAAAAATATATCACGCATTTGAGCATTTTTATTGATTACTTGAATGAAGGTGTAGGTATATTACAGCAAATTTTGAATGAAATAAGGTCGATATTGAGTTATTTGGGTACGGAGAATAATCAATCTGTCTCATCGGAACTGCCCTGTACAGTTGCAAGGGCACGATTCCAAGTTCAAATTTGAATTCTCGGCTGCTGGTTAATGGGCCGTTATGCATATTACAAAAACTTTTATTTTTACTCCTTAAACTTGTCCTTTCACTTAAATTTTTCCACACGTTTCCCTTTTAGTTCGTATTTTCATCTAATTCTTTTATTATTTGCATAAAGAATTCAATGTACAGATAATAATAATCCGGAGTAATTTTTTTTTTAAATACAATCCAATATTAGAAGTGAATTAAACGTTTTCGTTCTTCCCTTAAAATCTGTTGTTTTACCATTTTTTAAACGTTTCCTTTTTTATGTATTTTTTAAAGTTATTCTTGTAAATATTTTATTAATGACGTAAGTTATTTAATATACAAAATAAATTAAACTGTGCTATTCCCACCGAATTGATGATGTTCTATTTCTCACTAATTTAAAAAAAAAAAAGATTTATTTGAAATAAATAACATAAAAAGGAAGCGCACAGTTGTTCAATTCAGAGTACATTTGACTTGGTTGTTTGGCAGAAATTCACATATAAAAGTCATCAAATTGCGATTCAGCGCCAATTTGGTTATGGGGACCGCCGCCCCGGGAGCCTTTTAATGGAAAATTAAACTCTCCTGCTATAGGTCACCCAGAGTGGTTCGCTACGTTTTGTGACTTAGCAGGGGTGCTCGGGTTCATGTAATGAGGTTTGTCTAGGTCTTGGTGGTTTAACCACCTACTGCGTGGCGTTTTGAATCAAGAGAGATACTTGTTGAGGGAGACACTCGGGGACCTTCTGGGTAGAGCTAATGGGTAGTGCGTTGTTTTTTACAGTTGAAAGGTTTCCGTTAAATTCTAAGCCCGTTTCAGCTTTTGAACTAATTGTGACCAGCAGCAGAAAACAACAGTCATGTTTTTTAGCTTATCAGCTTATTACAATTTGATAGAAAGCTAAAATGCCCCTAGAATCTTTCAAGTGTCAAAAAAAAAAGGCACTGCATGGCCATTTGATGACAATTTTACATTTGAATTTCTGCGAAACAATTGGGCAATAGTTTCGTAAAATCTGATGATACGGAACCTCCGATAGTGCACTAGGAGAGGAAGGGAAAATCTTCAGGGGTATATTTCTATTAATTCGTGGTAATATTGTGATTATTCCAACATCTTTTTTAAATTATCTTTTTTTTTAGAATACTTGAAAAGGAGTTGCAAATTATATATTTTTGATATATTGACCTTATAAGATATTATACCAGATCTGAGATCTACATGTTACATAATACTATATGCTTTTATCTTCTAAAATTGAAATTAACAGTAGAAGATTTAAGTGTATTCCTTCTGTAAAATTGTGTTGTTTATGGTTCTTGTATGTAAAGTTCTTTATTTTCTAGCTGTTTTTTTAATGTAAACTTTTATTGTTATCTTGATCCACTTGTCTGTTTGTTTATGAATTCTAGATTGTTTTTTGTGTTTTAATTGCAACCACGTGAAATCATTTTGTTATTATCTCTACAAAAATATTTCTAACATTTATTTATGTTTATTTCAGCTCTCCGGTAAAGTGACAAATCGTCAAAAATGAAGGTAAGAAAACTCTAAACATTTCAAAATAAATTCTTAATTTCAAAACGATTTCGTCATATTCCAACAAAAATCAAATACCTATGTATTTATAGCATTATTCCTTTTTGTAGATTTCTTGTGCCCTAGTTGTGGTACTGGCTGCAGTATGCTTTGCAGAGCCTCCTGTGGATAGATACCTTCCTCCCGGACAGGGCTCTGCTGATCTATCTAGTCAGTACAGTGCTCCCTCTTCCCAGTATGGTGCTCCATCTTCCCAGTACGGTGCTCCATCGAACGAATTCTCCGCTCCTAGTGCCCCGTCAAGCAAATATGGAGCGCCTTCAAGCCAGTACAGTGCCCCATCTAGCCAGTTCTTTGCCCCATCAAGCAAATATGGTGCTCCATCTAACCAGTTCAGTGCTCCATCTTCCCAATACGGTACTCCATCTAGCCAGTATTCTGCTCCTTCTAGCAAATATGGTGCTCCAAGCGCCCAATCTAGAAAGTCCAGGTGAGTCAAAGTAACTACAGCAAATCCCATTACAAAAAATCACTCACTATGCATAAAAGCACATAGCTTTTAGTTATAAAAACAGAGTTCAGTTTAAGAGGATATTCTATGACTTACAGTAAAAAGTGAACATTGTAAAGTATAAACATCGCAGAACATCAGGAAAAATAAAAAAATTTTTTCAATTTATATCCATCACCAAATGTTGTCCAATATTTAACGATAGATTCTATTAGTTTTCAAGAACATCAATTTACGATAAATAAATTCGGACGCAGAACCGACCCCTGTGAAACGCCATCAATTAATCTATGTCAAAAAAAATCGTCCGGCTATATTTATCACACTTATATATTTATTACCTCAGATCATTGGCTTCAAATAAACTTTTGATTTGTTTTTGATTTTAGACCATCTTCCAACTACGGAGCCCCCGCTCCTTCCTCTAACTACGGAGCTCCCTCCAACCAGTACCTCCCCGCTAACCAGGGGTACTCCGGAGGTAATGGATATGGAGATGAACAGAACGTAAGTATTATCACTTTATCTACTTTCCATATCAGGGTTTTGTTCTAATGTATATAGAAGGCATCAGAGTCAGATTGTTCATTCCGTTTATTATTTCAGGAGCCCGCCAACTATAACTTCGAGTACATTGTAAAGGACGAACCATCTGGAAACGACTTCGGCCACAAAGAGTCCAGGCAAGGAGAAATGACTGAGGGAGAGTACTTCGTCCTTCTTCCCGACGGCAGGAAACAGGTACAAATCCTTCAAAGTCTTGAATCTCGATAATTTTAGTTTACCTTCATTAAAATAAAATAATTTCCATCAGGACTTATGTCACCTTTAGAGATGTTGCACGGAGAAAACTTTTAAGAAAAGAAAGAATAGTAACTTCTGGGGATTATATCAATATTATGTTGTCTTATTTCATCAACGCCTTTTTATAGAAAATCACCTTCAAGGCATTCTAGCAATGATATGCATTTTGCTTATTAAGGCGTAGCTAAAGTTCTAAATTATCTGTGTTTATTTCCAGATTGTGACCTACGAGGCTGACGAAAACGGATATAGGCCCAAGATCAGGTACGAGGAGAGCCAATCAGGATACGGCAGGGGTCCAGCTAACGGAGGATACTCAGGAGGAAACAACGGAGGATATTAAACAACACAAACTTTCTAGAATCTCACATGAAACTTACATTCAACACGTCATTAATTAGTGTTTTTAATATTATCTACATCTTTGTATTTCAATCTGCCTTCGTTTTTAGTAGGCATATATAAATTTACTTTGATGTAGGTACTTACCTGTATTTTTTGTTTGTTTTTGTGTTGTTTTAATTCAATTGACGTGTTGATGAAGAGTTGATAATAGTGCAATAATATAACTTAATAATGTGTTCGAATGTGCCAGTCACAATTGAAAAGATTATAGTTGTCTTTCGATGTGTAAATTAATTCTATTATAAAATATTTATTTTGATTAAAGATGGTGTGATGCCAATTAAAAATATACCTTGATTTCTTTTAAACTATTGATCAATTAATCAAAAACAAATCCTTCAATGGAGAAGGGTAAATGGTGTCCGCCGTTAATAATACCCTAGTGTGGTCGCATTCCTTTGATAGCATTTTTATCAAGGATAAGCACTGCATACATGGATAATAGAATCAATGAAGATGAGCCATTAAATATAATGAATGTTTTATTTTATTTGTTGAAGGTTTTCTTTACAATGGAACGGTTAAAATATACAGCGTCCGGTAAGGCTAAGGTCCTGGGTTCAACTCATATGTGTTGTACGGTTCCTCAATGGTTTCTGGAGGTCTGGAGTCAGGAATCGTGCTCCTATTATGTCTTATTTCGTTTTCCAAAACAAGGGGGTTGACGCTCAGGAATGATTAAAGTCGTACTCGGAATGAAACACTTATCTTAAATTACTGGTATTTTTTGGTTAATTGCATATATGCTTCAGGTAAACCTGCAATAAAGATGAAATGATTTAAATGCTGGCTCTAAGGCTTTTACAAATGGAAGCATTGAATGTTTGCAAGAAATTGATGAAAATAGGTTTTCTATGCATTGCATGTGGTTCTCGTGACATTTTTGCTTCTCGTGAAAGCCTAGACCAAATTATACAAAGTTAATAACAAAAACAAACTTTTGGCTTATAAATTAAAAATATTAAAATTTTCATTTTAACTCTTTAAGTTAAAAATACAAATAAATATTGCAGAAAAGTCAAAAGATGTCGCATTTTAAATAAGAATGGATACATTTATCCAAGACGCATTAGCTTATTTGGTAGAGCCGCGGCCCGGAAAACCTAAAGCGGGTATTCTAGGCCATCATTTAAAATTATGGAGAAATGGAAGGCGAATACCACATTCAATAGGTTAGATGGTTTAATCTTGCTCAGTTTCTTGTTCGTATACTATGAACGAGCCACGGGAATGAGGAGAATAAATGTTTGTCGGAGGATGTTGAGGTAGTGTTGGTGGGGACTGCGAAGTTGAAGGCGAGTCAAGTTTTATGAAGGAAGGGGGAGTAAATTTTCTTTTTTTGGTTGAAGTAAGTTTGGGGGCTTTGTAAGGGCTCCAGGAGGGAAATATTCCTCCATTATTCACAAAAGTAAGAACTACAACAATAGTATGGAAAATGACAGCAGTAACAAAATTTTATAAATATCTGGATATCAGCAGCAAAAAGTGACTCCTGGAAGATCAGGAGAGAGAAGAAACCTCAAGGCACAACACACTTCACTTTTTTTGTTAGAAAATAAAATAAAAAGTTATAAGATTATTTTTAGATGGAACAAAACAAAACAACCGATGACTGCCAAATGTTATTGTTGCGATTCGTCTTTATTAATTAAGATATTTAAAAAAAGATAAAATTTCACACACACGTTATATTGAACGTAAAAGAATCAAGATGAATTTAAATATAAAATTACAAAAGTAATTTAAAATAAACGACACAACACTCAACAGATTCAACCGTATATTTTTATAGTTTTTCTTCAGTGATTAAATAAAACTAGTAAAAATAAATTGCTATTATAATTAAAAAATACAAACAGAAGGTTAACTGCATGTAGGTTATATGGATTAATATAATAACGCGTTAATGAATCCATTGATCCATTAATCTTAACCAAATCATTCATCAGAGAGGATGAGTAGATCGTGTCCGCATTTCATAATATCCTTGTAATGTGTGGCACTCGATTCATTTGGCCGCATTTTTCCCCAAGGAGCAATATTGCATACCACGACTTGCGTAGAGATCCTCTTCATAATTAGAGTATAAGACGTATTGATGAATGTTTAAAATCACTTAAAATACAGTAAGGATGAAATGTTTCAGAGAATTTCAAATGTATCATTGTTATTAGATGGGCAATCCACGCCATTTTTTTACAATATCTAACGTTTGAACATGGTTGACGTTTGTCACTTTTTCCACTCTGTGCTTCCTTCTTCCTACAACATGGGTTAACCCGTTTCTTTTCACAAAAATACACACAGCATTCATAAAGACACAGGCCCTGAGGAAAATATTTTTTACGTAAATGGAAAAATCAATAAGATCAAATTAATTAAAAGAATATATTAAAAAACAATTTCAGTCAAAATATTGTTCTTAATTAGCCTAACTTAACTATCAAACTAATTACTTCACGTGTGTATTTAACTGAAAAAAATCTTAAAATGCACGTCGTAAAATACGAATTTTTTATCTAAAATTATTTTGACATGCAAATCGAAACAGAAAAAAAAACATTTTTGGATTTATTGTCCTTTACAGCATTTTAAATTCACATGATAAATATATAATATATATGTGATATTACTGAAACCCATGCATTGAATACAAAATAAATTATCTGCTTAATTTTTCACCATAGTCTAAGAAAGTTCTGACGTTAGTTGTGCAGTTATGCCCAGCTATTTAAAATAAAATCACTTACTAAACTAACTTACCACCACGACGTGTCCGTACAGGGATAGGCAGAGAAGATGGAGTAGCACACAACTCTTTGTTGTCACACTTTCCTTGCTTCATTCTTTTCACTCATCGTCTCATACATACCTTTCAGTTAGGTTAACCCGAGTCAAGAATTTATTTCATATGATAGTGCCAAGTTTTTTCTTGGACGTCCATAACTTTACCATTCTCCGTATTGTGTTTACGCTCTAAGCATCCAAACCATCAAAGCGCTTAGTGTCCACACATTCAGTGTCTGGGTCCCACCCAGGCGTCGTGGGTTTGATTCATTCGCCGACTAAGTCCACGATACAAGCAATTTTTTCCGTTTGCTACTGAAGGTAATAAGGGATTTTCAAATATTGTCAGGTTAATTCTGTTGAAACTCGGGATCGTTTGACTTTCTTCAGAAAATATTTTTAAAAATTCTTATTTAGCGTTCTTTCGGCAGATATGGGTACCACCACTCCCGTAATGTTTATTTAATATTCAACACCGCTTCCATAGGTCACCCCAAGTGGGACGCTAATACGTTAGGTTATTTAGCCGGAGTGCCCGGGTTCATGAGGTGGGGTTTGTCTAGGTCTTGGCGGCACAAGCGTTTTCCCACCTACTGCTTGGCGGGCCGGATCGGCAGATCTCTCGAGCCGGACTCTCCCGACCCACCGCCTTGCACCGCAGTGGGAGGGATCAATTCATATGTCCGTCACTCCTGGACACAATGAACCCAGATTATCACCCATCCTTCATAACTTTTTCCTTCCCGTTACTCCCTGTACTTCCTATCCCAAAAAAGACTCTCAACAGAGCATTCTCAAAGATGTCATTTGCCCCGGTGGAAATTGTTTCCTCAGGGCCTCTATGATTTGAATTATAACATTTGAACGTTTTTTTTTTTAATGTTTCTTTATTCTTTGAACAATAAATATAACATTTGTGGATTTTATGGCCGCCATACTAGGCACATGCCCGTTATTCCCATCAACGTAATATATTATTGAAGAAGAAGAAAACATTAATAATCTAAATGAAAAATGAAATTGAACAAGAATCAGAAAAATATAAAAAACCATCGCAACTGGGACGCGAACCCAGAACATCTCGTCTTACCGGGACCAGTTCGGCTATACTAATTTGTCTAATATGATAAGTGTATATGTAATATTTTTTTATACATAGGTTTATTTTGTATTATTTTATATTTAAAATCTTTTATATAAAAAAACTTGTATGTTTATTTTGAAATAATTTTTTTTTAATCCTTATTTACCACCTTTCAAAAACAGTTTTTAGTTTTCGGATACATTCAAAAATATTCCATTTATTGGGATTTTATTGCAGAGCGGAAACATTTTGATCTTCTGTAAGAAGATATTGAAAATAATAAAATCAATCGTACCATATGTTTAGATCTTCCATTTTCATAACATAAAATTGGTTTCCTGTCTTCACTCTTCTTTCAGTGTCTCTATCGACCTACCTTAATAAATTGATTTATCAATTATACCATCATAAATAAATTAAAAACTTATCAATATCCACGCATTAATTCCCTCCCTACAGCCTTCGATGAATAAACTTGTACCCACCATTCTCCTTGTAGAACAGAGCAGCATCTCCAGTGTATAAAAAACTGCTCCGATTTCACAAGGAGAGGAGTATTTAAGGTGGCGATACGAAGCATATAGCATCAGAGACAAACTACATCTTTCCCAGTGAAGATCTCTTCAATTCACTAAGCAAATACAATATTTATTTATATCAGGTGAGCATTCGCATTGCTAATATTTGTAAAATCAAAGTGTTTAATGTGTATAAAGTTAGTTATGTAATGTGCTAAGACAAAACAAGTGAAAAATCATCAGTGATTTTATGGGGAGCGCAAAACCAATACTAAATAACTTTTTTTTTAAATACTTAGTTAAAAATGATAAAAAATATTACAACTAGAATAATTGTCGAATTCTGGTTTTTTCATTAAAAATTTCATTCGTTATTAGACGTGATTTTATTTATTTTCTTCTCCTACAACTTGAGCTTTCACTATTTCTTCCATACTTTTCCATTTCTAAGTGTGTTTTTTATATTTTTTCATCAAATTCTTTTATTATTTGCGTATTTTTAATAATAAGCTGAAGTAATTTTTCTTTTTTTTTCAAATTCAATCCAATATTAGAAGTAAATTAAACGTATTCGTTTTTATACATAATCTGTTGTTTTACCAATTTTTTAAAGGTTTTCATTTTCTTTGCATATATATTATGTTTTTTGTAAATATAATACTTCTGTCAATGGCGAATGTTATTTAATGCACAAAATTCAATTAAATTTCGCTGTTCCCGTGGAGTTGATTGAGTCCTGTATACTACGTAAAAAATAATTAATAGTTTCATTGCCGGCAACCCGGGCGTTTATTAAGGTAATATAGTATTTTATAACAAGTAAGTTAACCGCCTCACTAGACGTTGTCTGTTCTGAGACGAGTAATAAATAGAACAAGGTGTACAGGAAAATAGTCAGAAAATAAACATGAAAATACAAGTTGTATTAATCAATAATAATAAATCAATAAAAAGAAAGAAAAAATCTCTAGAATTGGAAATAAAACATGTGTAAATAAAGGATGAGAAATTATCGATTAGGAAGAGATTAGCATTAACTTGGTGATGGATGCATTCTCTTTTTTTGTGACATAATTGCCATAAATAACGTAAAAGGAAGTTTATAGTTGTTCCTGGCCGTAGCCATCAATCAGAGTACATAAGGCTCGGTTGTTTCGCGGAAATTCACGTATAAAAGACATCAAATTGCCATTCAGCACCAAATTGGGTATGGGTACAGCCGCATCGGGAACCATTTATTGGATAACCAACCGACCAGACGTCACGCCAAGTGGTACGCTACGTTTTGTGACTTAGCAAAGGTGACCGGATTCATGGGGTGATTGAGGGAGACCTCCCCAGGCGGAGTCTCTCGACCGTACCTTAGTCACTCTTGCACACATTGACCCCTGGATTCATATCCATCTCTCATACCTTTTTCCTATACAGAAATTCCTTTCTCCACACGGCATCCCCAAAGATGATATAGGCCCTAAGGGAATATGTTTTCCTCGGGGCCTCCTGTGTGCAGCTGTTTTAAAATAAAGGTTTTTTGACAGTTGAAAGGTTCCCGTTAAACACCGATTCTAAGTTAGTTTCAGCTTTTGAACAATTTGTGAATAGCAAAAGAAGACAACTATCAAGTTGTTTAGCTTATCAGCTTACTACAAGTTGATAGATATATAAAAAGCACCTAGCATCGACTTTTACGGGGATCTTTCAGAAGCAATAAAAAAAACAAAGTGTCGATAAATGGCAATTTGATAACAATGTTAGATTTAAAGTTTTGAGAAACAACTGGGCCTGAGTGTTATTTGAAATCACGCAACCTCCGATAGGAGAGCGCAACAAGGGTAATATTAAAATCTTTTTAAAATAATATATTTCTGATAGTCCTTGGTTAAATTGTGATTATTCAGCTGTTAAATTCCCATTTTTTAAATTTGATTTTTTTATATTTTTAATTTAAAAAAAGATTATTTTTTGTTATGTAAGTATTATTTAAATTATTCTGAGGTCTACATATTACATTTTTCTTGGCTGATTTTATCCTCTGATAAATAAATTAACAAGCGTAGATTTTAGTGTATTGCTTCAGTAAAATTGTTTTTGTTTATGGTTCGTGTATATAAGATATTTTTCATTATCCAGTTTTTTGTTTGTTTTGAAAGCTAGATGGTTTTGTTTTATGTTTTAATTGTGTAAATATTTCTTACGCTATTTAATTTTTATTTCAGCTCTCCTGTGAAGTTATAACTCATCAAAAATGAAGGTAATAAAATAATAAACATTTAAAAATAAATACTTAAGAGCGATTGATAAGCGGCTGAGAATAAAAGTTTAAAAATGCTTGCAACTCTACAGGGAGGTTCCGAGACTGAGTATTCCTAGCATCAAACTTTTAAAATTAAATATTTAAAACCGATTTATTTCATTCAAAACTTGCTTTCATAAATACCAACATTCAAGTAAGCAATAAAAGTGCTCAAAACGCACGATGATAAATTAATAAATATCGTGATCTTTTTCTCAGTATTTTTTGATCATATACATATATATTTTTCAATAATGTCGTAACAAAATAAGTTTGTAAAATTTTTCTCTTATATTTTTGTTTGTAAGACCTAAAATAAAAAATAAAACTGAGGTATTTTCGTCACAAAACATGTTCTCGGTTTTATTTTTAAATGATTTTAATTAAATTAAAATTAAAATTTGGAAAACTGTGTTGACTAGATGTATGTATTTATTTTGTTCGATTATATGATTTGAAATTTGTGTTGTTTAATAGAATCTATCGTTTGAAAATTGAACAAATCTGCCAACGACCAAAGGTATATAACCTTAGTATATTAAAAATTCACTTAGTTTTTCAAAATTTTAAAACTGCATGTACCAGATAAAATAACAATCTTTCAAAATCAATTAAGTAATGTTTTTTTGTAAAAAAGAGTCAATACTTCTAGAATTTGATTTAAAAAGGACAATTTTCCGGTATTCTCTGGTAATGCCCTCTTAATATTAAAATGATTTCAATATATTACAATGAAAATCAAATATGTGTTTAATAACAATAATAATATTCCTTTTCGTAGATCTCTTGTGTCCTAGTTGTGGTACTGGCTACAGTATGCTTTGCGGAGCCTCCCGGTCAGGGCTCTACCGCTCTATCTAGCCAGTATGGCGCTCCATCTAGCCAGTACAGTGCTCCATCTTCCCAGTATGGTGCTCCATCGAACGACTTCTCCGCTCCTAGTGCCCCGTCAAGCAAATATGGAGCGCCTTCAAGCCAATACGGTACTCCATCTAGCCAGTACAATGCTCCGTCTACCCAGTACGGTGCCCCATCTAGCCAGTTCTCTGCCCCATCAAGCAAATATGGTGCTCCATCTAACCAGTACAGTGCTCCATCTTCCCAATACGGTGCTCCATCTAGCCAGTTCTCTGCCCCATCAAGCAAATATGGTGCTCCATCTAGCCAGTTCTCCGCCCCTTCTAGCAAATATGGTGCCCCAAGCGCCCAATCCAGAAAGTCCAGGTAAGTCAAATTGATTTCAATGTGCTAAGATATAAACCAAGGTAACTGCCAATCATAATAGTTGTAACTAGAAAAAATTCCATTACGAAAAATCACTCACTATGCACAAAAGCACATAGCGTTTAGTTTTAGATAATATCCTATGTCTTACAGTAAAAATCGATTATTGTGAAATATAAACATCGCAGAACAACGGGAAAAAGAAAATCCTTTTCAAAATTTATATCCCTCCCATCACCAAATGTTGTCAAATATTATAAGATAGTTTTTCTTTCATTTCGTAGTAGAACACAAAATAATCTTTTGGTATAGGTTTGCAAAAAATCAAAATAAAATAGATAATGTCGGACGCTGAACCGTCCCCTGTGGAACGCCACAAAAAGTCGGAAATTCATTCACACAAGAACGCGTAAAGTCGGTCAAAGAAGTCCAAATATTTGTTCAATTTCAGATCTTTGGGTTCACTAATTAACTTAACTTCTTTGTCGTTTTTAGGCCATCTTCCAACTACGGAGCCCCCGCTCCTTCCTCTAACTATGGAGCTCCCTCCAAACAGTACCTCCCGGCTAACCAGGGATACTCCGGAGGTAACGGATATGGAGATGAACAGAACGTTAGTATTACCACCTTATCTATTTCCCATATCAGGGTTTTTTTCTAATGTAGAAGGGTCAGTTTGTTCATTCCGTCTGTCATTTCAGGAGCCCGCCAACTATAACTTCGAGTACATTGTAAAGGACGAACCATCTGGAAATGACTTCGGCCACAAGGAGTCCAGGCAAGGGGAGATGACTGAGGGAGAGTACTTCGTCCTTCTTCCCGACGGCAGGAAACAGGTACAAATTCTTCAAAGTCTTTAAAGAATCTCGATAATTTTAGTTTACCTTCATCTAAATAAAATAATTTCCATCAGAACTTACGACACCTTAACAGATGTTGAACTTTTATGAAAAGAAAGGGTAGGTACTTCTGGGGATTATATCAATATTACGTTGTCTTATTTCATCAACGCCTTCTTACTGAAAGTCGGTCTAGAAATGATATGCATTTTGCTTATTGAGACGTAGCCAATGTTCTAACATATCTGTTTCTATTTCTAGATTGTGACCTACGAGGCCGACGAGAATGGATATAGGCCCAAGATCAGGTACGAGGAGAGCCAATCAGGATACGGCAGAGGACCAGCTAACGGAGGATACTCAGGAGGAAACAACGGAGGATACTAAACAACACAAACTTTCTAGAATCTCACATGAAACTTACATTCAACACGTCATTAATTAATATTTTTAATATTATCCACATCTTTGTATTTCAATCTGCTTTCGTTTTTAGTAGGCATCTAGAAATTTACTTTGATGTAGGTACTTACCTGTATTTTTTTGTTTGTTTTTGTTTTGTTTTAATTCAATTGACGTTTTGATGAAGAGTTGATAATAGTGCAATAATATAACTTAATAATGTGTTCGAATGTGCCAGTCACAATTGAAAAGATCATTGTTGTCTTTCGATTTGTGAAATAATTATTTTATAATATATTTATTGTGAATAAAGATGGTATGATACCAATTAAAAATATACCTTAGTTTCCTTTAAACCATTTATCAATTAATCAAAAACAAATCCTTCAATGGAGAAGGGTAAATGATGTCCGCCGTTAATAATAAATACCCTAGTGTGGTCGCATTCCTTTGATAGCATTTTTATCAAGGTTAGGCACTGCATACACTGAAAATAGAATCAATGAAGATGAACCATTAAATACAATTAATGTTTTATTTTATTTGTTGAAAGTTTTCTTTACAGTGGAAAGGTTAAAATCTACAACGTCCGGTGAGGCTAAGGTTCTGGGTTCAACTCCTAGATGTTGTACGGTTCCTCAATGGTTTCTGGAGGTTTCTGGAAACAGGCATAAATCGTGCTCCGATTATGTCTTCTTTCGTTTTCCAAAACAAGGGGGTGGACGCCCAGGAATGATTAAAGTCATACTCGGAATGAAACACTTGTCTTAAATTACTGGTATTTTTTGGTTAATTGCATATATGCTTCAGGTAAACCTGCAATAAAGATGAAATGATTCTAGATGCTCTAAGGCTTTTACAAATGGAAGCATTGAATGTTTGCAAGGAATTGATGACAAAAGGTTATCGATTCATTTGCATGCAGTTCTCATGTCATTTTTGCTTCTCGTGAAAGCCTATACCAAATTATACAAAGTTAATAACAAAAACTCACTTTTGGCGTATAAACTAAAAATATAAAAAAATTAATTTTAACTCTTTAAGTTAATAATACAAATAAATATTGATGAATAGTCAAAATATGTCGCCTATTAAATAAAAATGGATACATTTATCCAAGACGCATTTGCTTATTTGGTAGAGCCGCGGCCCGGAAAACCTAAAGCGGGTATTCTAGGCCATCATTTAAAATTATGAAGAAATGGAAGGCAAAAACCACATTCAATAGGTTAGATGGTTTAATCTTGCTCAGTTTCTTGGGCGTATACTATGAACGGGCCACGGGAATGAGGAGAATAAAGTTTGTCGGAGGATGTTGATGTAGTGCTGGTGGGGACTGTGAAGTTGAAGGCGAGTCAAGTTTTATGAAGGAAGAGGGAGTAAATTATTTTTTTTTGGTTGAAGTAAGTTTGGGGCCTTTGTAGGGGCTCCAGGAGGAAAATATTCCTCCATTATTCACAAAAGTAAGAACTACAACAATAGTATGGAGAATGACAGAAAGAAGTAACAAAAGTTTATAAATATCTGGAAATCAGCAGCGAAAAGTGACTTCTGGAAGATCAGGAGAGAGAAGAAACCTCAAGGCACAACACACTTCACTTTTTTGTTAGAAAATAAAATAAAAAGTTATAAGATTATTTTTAAATGGAACAAAACAAAACAACCGATGACTGCCAAATGTTATTGTTGCGAGTCGTCTTTATTAATTAAGATATTTAAAAAAAGATAAAATTTCACACACACGTTATATTGAACGTAAAAGAATCAAGATGAATTTAAATATAAAATAACAAAAGTAATTTAAAATAAACGACACAACACTCAACAGATTCAACCGTATATTTTTATAGTTTTTCTTCAGTGATTAAATAAAACTAGTAAAAATAAATTGCTATTATAATTAAAAAATACAAACAGAAGGTTAACTGCATGTAGGTTATATGGATTGAAATAATAACGTGATAATTAATCCATTGATCCATTTATCTAAACCAAATCATTCATCAGATAGGATGAGTAGATCGTGTCCGCATTTCATCCTTGTAATGTGTGGCACTCGATTCATTTGGCGGCATTTTCACCCAAGGTGCAATATTGCATACCACGACTTGCGTAGAGATTCTCTTCATAATTAGAGTATAAGACGTATTGATGAAAGTTTAAAATCAGGAATGTTTCAGAGAATTTCAAATGTATCATTGTTATCAGATGGGCAATCAACGCATTTTTTTTACAATGTCTAATGTTCGAACATGGTTGATGTTTGTCACTTTTTCCACTCTGTGCTTCCTTCTTCCTACAACATGGGTTAACCCGTTTCTTTTCACAACAAGACCCTCCAGACAAGACACAGCAATAATAAAGGGCAGCCAGCAATGACACAGACCCTGAGAAAAATATTTTTTATGTAAATTGAAAATTAAATGAGATCATGTTAATTAAAAGAAAATATCACAAAACTATTTCAAAGTGGGAGGCGGGTATGGGTACCGCCACCCCGGGGACTATTTATTTAATGACCAACCCCTCTGCCACAGGTCACCCCAGTGGTTCGCTACGTTTAGTGACTTAGCAGGGGTGCCCGGGTTCATGGGGTTAGGTTTGTCCGGGACTTGGGGGCGGATGCGTCTGCCGATCATCTGCGTGGCAGGCCGGATCGCGAGAGACTGGTTGAGGGAGACCTTTTGATCTCTCCAGCCGGACCCTCTCGACCCATCGCCTTCCACCACAGTAGGAGGGATGGCTTCACACGTCCATCACTCTTGGACATATTTATCCCCAGATTCTTACACACCCCTCAAACCTTTTTCCTTCCCAGGACTCCCTCTCCTTCCTTTCCGATCGATAGTCGGATCTGCCGGATCTGCCCTGATGGACGCTGCAACGCTGTCCGAAACGTCGGCTAAAGAAGGAAGTAGCACAAAACGGCATAACACCCCAAAAACAAACAACGAAAATTTATTGTGATCCGTCAATACTTATCAAATATTCTGATATTTATTGAATGAGTATGCTAGCGTATTGGCGGATCACATAATGGATCACAGGATTTCTACATTCAAATAGCGATTGATTTGAATTCGGAATTCCGGATAATCAACATTTATCCCAATCCGTGGGTTTACAATATGTAATTCAGGATTCTAGACGTCTGCTATAAATATTGTGATCCGTCAATAGGATATCGAAAAATATCACGATATTTGATAAATATTGACGAATCACTATATATCTATATATATTACCCACGTACAGGCTGCGCCTTAGTGGGTTTCCTTGTACTAATATTATTTAATTGTATGTTTAGGTACATAAAATATAAAAATTGGAAAAAGTTAAGTATTTTTTTGTGTCTAAAACATTTCATTCATTGGAGATGAGAAAATGATGATGATGCGAATTTCATAATACCTTTGTATGGCGGTCGCATTCTTTTGGCCGCATTTTTTTAATCACGGTTAAGCACTGCATACATGGATAATAGAAACAATGGATATGGCCCATTAATCATTTTTATTATTTTATTTTATTTGTAGAAAATTTTGTTGTTTTGGACAGAAATATTTTTTTAATTACTTACGACAAAATAACAAATGCAAGGCAAGATAAAAAGCGCACTAAATACAATATAAAAAAAAATATAAAAAAATACAAACATAAAAAGTCTTACAAATTCAA
The DNA here is from genome assembly GCA_951813805.1 of Limnephilus auricula. Taxonomy (NCBI): domain Eukaryota; kingdom Metazoa; phylum Arthropoda; class Insecta; order Trichoptera; family Limnephilidae; genus Limnephilus; species Limnephilus auricula. The sequence continues at coordinate 9,361,889 of OX638417.1, forward strand.
AGCCTCTGCTTGGGTATGATGATCATTAGTAACATATTTCAATAATTTAAGTTTTTAAAATAAAGTTTTTTTTTATTATTTGTTTATTCACTTTATAGCTTCATTTTATTTTTATTATTTTTATTAATAGTTTGGGCTCTGTACAGTTCGCCCAGCTTCAGTTTATTTAGCACACCTTTATTATTTGGAAGACAGTTTTCTTTAAAATTATGATCAGAATGGTAAGCTTTTCATTTATAAGAGTCGGGTATTGGTACTGCCGCCTTGGGAACCATTATTTTGATAACCAACATCTCTGATATAGGGAACCTAAAATGCAAGCTACGGTTGGGGAATCAGCAGGAGTGCCTGGGTATACTAGGAAAGGTTCACCAGGTCTTTGCATCTGCCAACCTACTGGTCCGAATCGAGAGAGACTGATTTAGCGAGGACTTTTGACCTCTCCAGTTGGACTCTTTCGATCCATCGCCTAGCATCACTGTTGGTGGGATGGATTTATATTTCCGTCACTCCTGGACACACTGACCCCAGATTCCTACCCACCCCTAATACATTTTATCTAACCAGAATTTCCTCTCTTTCCGATCCCCTTAAAGATCCTCCATTCGGCATTCTCTAACATGACACAGGCTCAGAGTAAAAACATTTCCCTCAGGGCCTCCTGGGCGAAGTTCATTTAAATTCAAATGAGTACGTATCAATAAAAAAAAATAATATAAATAAAATCAGAAATAATATTTACTTAATATTAAATCATTTCCAAGAACTTAAAAATACGCAATCATTTCATTTAGGCATAAATCTTACTAATATTATAAACGCGATAGTTTGTATGGATGTATGTATGTTTGTTACTCTTTCACGCAAAAACTGCTGAATGGATTTTGATGAAACTGTATAATAATATAGCACCTACATGAGAATAACATATAGGCTATAATTTATAAAACTAATTTTCACATATTACATATAATAATTTTATTATTTAATAAAAAATGTCAAAATACGAGAATGACATTTTGAAAAACAATGATTGTTAAATCAAAATTAGTGAATTTATTTGAAGTACTCGCCTAATTATTTGAATCGAATCAAGAATTATAGACATTTTAAATAAATAGGTTAAGAATTTTGGTTCAAAAATAGATGGGACCTAGGAAAAGAAAATAGGCTACTCGAAGTACTAATCCTGCGCAGACGAAGTGGTGGGTAGAAGCTAGTAATTAATATATTATAATCTCTGATATTCAATAATAACAACTGGATTCAATTTGGGAGGCGGGTATGGGTACCGCCGCCTAGATAACTATTTGGATATACCCCAAGTGGTTTGCCACATTTTTTTTAAATGTGAATAATGACCTAACTGCTCCCAACCACCTGAAGCCGGGGAGGCTATGGCATCCCCAATAGGGGTTTGTTGGGAGGCTGAAGGTTAGTGGGGAGGGGAAGAGAAAGATGGCGAATTACCTAGCTATTCAGATCTAGTCACCTTTCAATTTTGACCTTCCGCTCTGAAACGTGCCACAAATAATTACTTTGTATTATTATGATTTAAAAAAAAATGATTAAACCTCGAAAACACCAATCAATTAAATAAAATTTACTTGCGCAACCCGGGATTTAAATCCGCAATCTCCGATTCTCTAGTAAAGAGCCTTGCCCCTCGATTACGGAGGCCGTCTGTGTATTTTTCAGGAGGCCATAAGAAAAACAATTTGTAAAGGGTATTTTTTGCGGAAACTGGGGAAAAGCGGGGAGGCATGTATGTGGGGTGTGTTAAAATCTGGAGGTCAATGTGTCCAGGAGTGATGGAAGTATGACTCCATCCCCCCTACTGCGGTACAAGATGTCAAGAAAGTCCGGCTGGAGAGTTAGCAAAAATAATACATAGCACAGCTTTAGGTAGCCTGTCTTTTAAATACCGTGATTTTTAATTATCAAAAATTAACATTAAATCACTCTGTATGCATACTTTGTCTATCCTAGACACAAAGCGCCGGTATGTTAAGATCTTCAGATCTGTTAACATCCACTAAAGTAGTTTCCTGTATTCACCCTTCTTTCAATGTCTATATTGGCCTTCCTTAATAAATTGGTGTATCAATTATACGATTATAAATAATTTAACAACTCATCAATATCCACGCATTAATTCCCTCCCTACAGCCTTCGATGAATAAACTTGTACCCACCATTCTCCTTGTAGAACAGAGCAGCATCTCCAGTGTATAAAAAACTGCTCCGATTTCACAAGGAGAGGAGTATTTAAGGTGGCGATACGAAGCATATAGCATCAGAGACAAACTACATCTTTCCCAGTGAAGATCTCTTCAATTCACTAAGCAAATACAATATTTATTTATATCAGGTGAGCATTCGCATTGCTAATATTTGTAAAATCAAAGTGTTTAATGTGTATAAAGTTAGTTATGTAATGTGCTAAGACAAAACAAGTGAAAAATCATCAGTGATTTTATGGGGAGCGCAAAACCAATACTAAATCACTTTTTTTTTAAATACTTAGTTACAAATGATAAAAAATATTACAACTAGAATAATTGTAGAAATCTGGTTTTTTCATTAAAAATTTCATTCGTTATTAGACGAGAACTAAACATTTATTTTCTTCTCCTACAACTTGAGCTTTCACTATTTCTTCCATACTTTTCCATTTCTAAGTGTGTTTTTTATATTTTTTCATCAAATTCTTTTATTATTTGCGTATTTTTAATAATAAGCTGAAGTAATTTTTCTTTTTTTTTCAAATTCAATCCAATATTAGAAGTAAATTTAACGTATTCGTTTTTATACATAATCTGTTGTTTTACCAATTTTTTAAAGGTTTTCATTTTCTTTGTATATATTATGTTTTTTGTTAATATAATACTTCTGTCAATGGCGAATGTTATTTAATGCACAAAATTCAATTAAATTTCGCTGTTCCCGTGGAGTTGATTGAGTCCTGAGTGTATACTACGTAAAAAATAATTAATAGTTTCATTGCCGGCAACCCGGGCGTTTATTACGGTAATATAGTATTTTATAACAAGTAAGTTACCCGCCTCACTAGACGTTGTCTGTTCTGAGACGAGTAATAAATAGAACAATAAAAAAGATAAAAGGTGTACAGGAAAATAGTCAGAAAATAAACATGAAAATACAAGTTGTATTAATCAATAATAATAATAATTATACCTAGCTCTCTTATTAAAAATTTAGGCATATTAGATTTGTCAAAGAATTTGTATATAAAAATGCAAAAATCAGTCATTTTAAATACATGTAGAATTACGAAAGATTTTTTAAATATTTATATTGAGGGATCAGTAGGATTTATCGGTCAAATTAGGAATTCCACAGAGCCGAACCCTCTGATATGAAAATATCTGGAGACGGTGAATTATATTCCCATTTAATAGTTTGGTAGATTAACGTGTTGTTCTTGTATTGTTTTGTATTAATTATACTTATATAATACACTTGCATAACGTGGATTTACTAGATGATCATTTATATGGAAAAGTGTATGAAAGGGTTTAGTTTTTCCTATGGGAAAAACTAAACCCGTTCCTGTAAATCTGGTGAATAAAAAAAAAGAAAGAAAAAATCTCTAGAATTGGAAATAAAACATGTGTAAATAAAGGATGAGAAATTATCGATTACGAAGAGATTAGCATTAACTTGGTGATGGATGCATTCTCTTTTTTGTGACATAATTGACATAAATAACGTAAAAAAGAAAGTATATAGTACATAAGGCTCGGTTGTTTTGCGGAAATTCACGTATAAAAGTCATCATTCAGCACCAAATTGGGTATGGGTACAGCCGCATCGGGAACCATTTATTGGATAACCAACCGACCATACGTCACGCCAAGTGGTTCGCTACGTTTTGTGACTTAGCAAAGGTGAACGTGTTAGTAGTAATGTTATTCGAAAAAACGATAATTTAAATAGTAAAAACGGTTAAAAACGGGACTAAAGTTCGTACGAAATTACGTATACCAACAAATTATTCTTACATGTTCCCGCCAATACACATTGAAACCCTGTTAATTTGTTCGTAAGAACTTCAGTCCCGTTTTTAACCGTTTTTACGATTAAAATGATGGTTTTATCGAATATCATTTTTCTCCGTGTACGTTCGTCACTTTTGCATCCATTGACCCCTGGATTCCTATCCACCCCTCATGCCTTTTTCCTATACAGAACTTCCTTTCCTTCCTTTCTCTATAAAGAACCTTTACACGGCATCCCCAAAGATAAAATAGACCCTCAGGGAATATGTTTTCCTCGGGGCCTCGGGGTGAATGTATATCAGTTGTTGATAGGTTCCCGTTAAACGCCGATTCTAAGTTAGTTTCAGTTTTCAAACAATTTGTGAATATCAAAAGAAGATATAATATAATAATAATAACTATCAAGTTGTTTAGCTTATCAGTTTATTACAAGTTGATAGAGATCTAAAACGTACCTCGCATCGACTTTTACCGGGATCTTACAGAAGCAATTAAAAAAAACAAAGTGTTGATAAATGGCAATTTGATAAAAATTTTAGATTTGAATTTTTGAGAAACAACAGGGCCTGAGTGTTATTTGATGTCACGCAACCTCCGATAGGAGAGCGCAACAAGGGTAATATTAAAATCCTTTTAAAAGAATATATTTCTGATAGTGCTTGGTTAAATTGTGATTATTCAGCTACTAAATTCCTATTTTTTTAATTTGATTTTTTTATATTTTTAATTTTAAAAAAGATTATTATTTTGTTATGTAAGTATTATTTAAATCTATTCTGAGGTCTACATATTACATTTTTCTTGGCTGATTTTATCCTCTGATAAATAAATTAATAAGAGAAGATTTTAGTGGATTGCTTCTGTAAAATTGTGTTTATGGTTTGTGTATATACGATATTTTCATTATCCAGTTTTTTATTTGTTTTGAAAGCTAGATGGTTTTGTTTTGTGTTTTAATTGTGGAAATACCTCTAACGCTATTTAATTTTTATTTCAGCTCTCCTGTAAAGTTATAACTCATCAAAAATGAAGGTAATAAAATCATAAACTTTTAAAAATAAGTACTTACGAGCGATTGATAAGCGGCTGAGAATAAAAGTTTAAAAATTCTTGCAATTGTACAGAGAGGTTCCAATAAGATAGACCGATTATTCCCCGTATCAAACATTAAAAATTAAAAATTTAATATCGATTTATTTCATTCAAAACTTGCTTTCATAAATACCAACATTCAAGTAAGCAATAAAAGTGCTCAAAACGCACGATGATAAATTAATAAATATCGTGATCTTTTTCTCAGTATTTTTTGATCATATACATATATATTTTTCAATAATGTCGTAACAAAATAAGTTTGTAAAATTTTTCTCTTATATTTTTGTTTGTAAGACCTAAAATAAAAAATAAAACTGAGGTATTTTCGTCACAAAACATGTTCTCGGTTTTATTTTTAAATGATTTTAATTAAATTAAAATTAAAATTTGGAAAACTGTGTTGACTAGATGTAAGTATTTATTTTGTTCGATTATATGATTTGAAATTTGTGTTGTTTAATAGAATCTATCGTTTGAAAATTGAACAAATCTGCCAACGACCAAAGGTATATTACCTTAGTATATTAAAAATTCACTTAGTTTTTCAAAATTTTAAAACTGCGTGTACCAGATAAAATAACAATCTTTCAAAATCAATTTATGTTTTTTTGTAAAAAAGAGTCAATACTTCTAGAATTTGATTTAACAATTTGATTTGACAATTTTCCGGTATTCTCTGGTAATGCCCTCTTAATATTAGAATGATTTCAATATATTCCAATGAAAATCAAATATGTGTTTAATAACAATAATAATATTCCTTTTCGTAGATCTCTTGTGCCCTTGTTGTGGTACTGGCTACAGTATGCTTTGCGGAGCCTCCTGTGGATAGATACCTTCCTCCCGGTCAGGGCTCTACCGCTCTATCTAGCCAGTATGGTGCTCCATCTAGCCAGTATAGTGCTCCGTCTTCCCAGTACGGTGCTCCATCTTCCCAGTATGGTGCTTCATCGAACGACTTCTCCGCTCCTAGTGCCCCGTCAAGCAAATATGGAGCGCCTTCAAGCCAATACGGAGCTCCTTCCAGCCAGTACAATGCTCCATCTACCCAGTACGGTGCCCCATCTAGCCAGTTTTCTGTCCCATCAAGCAAATATGGTGCTCCATCTAACCAGTACAGTGCTCCATCTTCCCAATACGGTTCTCCATCTAGTCAGTTCTCGGCTCCTTCTAGCAAATATGGTGCTCCAAGCACCCAATCCAGAAAGTCCAGGTAAGTCAAATTGATTTCTATGTGCTAAGATTTAAACTAAGGTAACTGACAACTGATTGTTGTAACTAGAGAAAATCCCATTATGAAAAATCACCCACTAAGCACAAAAGCACATCGAGTTTAGTTTAAGAGAATAACCTATGTCTTACAGTAAAAATCGAACATTCTAAAGTATGACAGTCGGCGTAAACTGGGAGTCAGAATGTGTCGCGCATGCAGACAACGCAGGAAATGTGTTAGCTGTGTATGTGTAAGAAATGTAAATGCTGCACGCGCGACACATTCTTACGATAAGCTTACGCCAACCCTAAACATCGCAGAATAAAATGGGACGCATAACCGTCCCCTGTGGAATGCCAGCAATTAACCTATCATAACTAAACGGAAATCCATGAACACAAGCTCGCGGAAAGTCCGTCAAAAGAGTCAAAATATTTGTTAAATTTTAGATATTTTTATTCACTAATTAACTTTTTATTCGTTGTTGTTTTAAGGCCATCTTCTAACTACGGAGCCCCCGCACCATCCTCTAACTATGGAGCTCCCTCCAATCAGTACCTCCCCGCTAACCAGGGGTACTCCGGAGGTAACGCATATGGAGATGAACAGAACGTTAGTATTACCATCTTATCTATTTCCCATACAAGGTTTTGTTCTAATGTAGAAGGCATCAGAGTCAGATTGTTCATTCTGTCTGTTATTTCAGGAGCCCGCCAACTATAACTTCGAGTACACTGTAAAGGACGAACCATCTGGAAATGACTTCGGCCACAAGGAGTCCAGGCAAGGGGAGATGACTGAGGGAGAGTACTTCGTCCTTCTTCCCGACGGCAGGAAACAGGTACAAATTCTTCAAAGTCTTTAAAGAATCTCGATAATTTTAGTTTACCTTCATCTAAATAAAATAATTTTCATCAGAACTTACGACACCTTAACAGATGTTGAACTTTTATGAAAAGAAAGGGTAGGTACTTCTGGGGATTATATCAATATTACGTTGTCTTATTTCATCAACGCCTTCTTACTGAAAGTCGGTCTAGAAATGATATGCATTTTGCTTATTGAGACGTAGCCAATGTTCTAACATATCTGTTTCTATTTCTAGATTGTGACCTACGAGGCCGACGAGAATGGATATAGGCCCAAGATCAGGTACGAGGAGAGCCAATCAGGATACGGCAGAGGACCAGCTAACGGAGGATACTCAGGAGGAAACAACGGAGGATACTAAACAACACAAACTTTCTAGAATCTCACATGAAACTTACATTCAACACGTCATTAATTAGTATTTTTAATATTATCCACATCTTTGTATTTCAATCTGCTTTCGTTTTTAGTAGGCATCTAGAAATTTACTTTGATGTAGGTACTTACCTGTATTTTTTTGTTTGTTTTTGTTTTGTTTTAATTCAATTGACGTGTTGATGAAGAGTTGATAATAGTGCAATAATATAACTTAATAATGTGTTCGAATGTGCCAGTCACAATTGAAAAGATCATTGTTGTCTTTCGGTTTGTGAATTAATTATTTTATAAAATATTTATTGTGAATAAAGATGGTTTGATACCAATTTAAAAAAACTCCTTCTTTTCCTTTACGAGCATTTTTTTGTTTCTGAATCTACTGATCAAACAAAAAAGAAAATCTGGGAATTTTTCTAGTATAGAAACAGGGATAAAAAATTGGAGTATCACAGGGGTTTGTTCTTGGCCCAATTCTGTTTCTATAATATATAAATGATTTACGTAACGTTGTAATTCCTGGTAAAACTTTGTATAAAAAAAGGAAAAATATGACCTTAAAAAATTAATACATTATGCAAACTGTAATCAAATAACACGCTCTTCTTTCTTTGAATTTGGAAAAGTTTTGAAAAGATCAAATATTTGGGTACATATTATACACAATGTTCGTCTAGAGTAAACTGCGAAATTACTTAACCGATTTTGATGAAATTTGACTTACTGTGTGTAATTTGGTCCAACTTAAAAGATATGATAGTTTTTATCTCTATTATTGAACTCGGTATTTATTATTGCAAATTAAATGTTCCTAATAGGACAATGATTTGAAATTATTTGTAAGTTCCACAAGTTTCTGACAGATGGCGGTGTGAGTTAATTTATTGACACAACACTTGGTTATCTAGGTTAGGTAACCATCCGGTAGATTGCGTTGTGTTTCGTTAGCCACAGCGTCGCGTGGGCGAGTAAACTAGTTTTGATATAAATTTCTAACTGGCAATCACAAATTAATAATGCCGTTTAAGGTAAAGATATCTCACGTACATATTTTACAGACTTTAAGGAAGTATTTAATAATGACAAATTCAAAATGATTTATTTTTCTCCGGTGTAATCTTTATTCACATACGGTATAATAGGATGGGGAGGAAAAAAAATCAAAACATTTCATTCGTTGGAGATGAGTAAATAATGCATTTGTGTGGCCATTATATTCCTTTCGAACATATTTTTGTTACATTGGAATCGTAATATAAAATGATAATATAAAAATGCGAGGCATTATAAATAATTGCACCGAATACAATAAATGATTTTTTAGAGCAGAGACGGTTTACTTGTAGTTTCCGTGCTCTCTCCCATTTTACCTCATTCCTTTAACTGTAACCCAATCTCTCTTATAAAGTTCACCAGGGTTGTCATTGGAAAAGAGGCCATATCCTCTGGTTCCACAATGTGTTTCCAAGGTCTCATCTCTCCTCTCCACTGTTCCCTATGGTTCCCTTAAGGCCCTATAAGGAAATAGCCCATCCCACCTTGGTTCCCCGAAGGTCCTATAAGGGATGAGGACCTTATATCTCCTCTCAACTCCTTAGTTCCCGGAAGGCTCCACAACGGAGAGTCTACTCCCATTTGGTTTCCCGAAGGCTCAACAGAGGAAGAGTCCTTATAAGAATATAATATTAAAAATATATATGTTAACATAAAAAGTCTTAAAAGGCAAAGGTATAATGATCATTAGTAACATATAAATATATTACCCACATATAAATATTCTGAACGACAGAGTAAGGAAACTAACATATATATATAGATGTTTAAGAGGTATTTTTAAACGAAAAATTACTTGGAACCACATACTTTGGCTTTCTGTCAATCAATTATACAATACGACATCATAGGATGGGGCGGTACATATACAAATCAAACACAAATAATTTACAAATCACAAAAATTAATAATAAAAACCGTTTTAAAAAAACCGTATACATATTCGTCAGAACTCTTATTCGAACAATTTAAGGTCAGAAAATTAAGCGCATTATACTTCTACGATAATATTCAAAATAAAGCTGCACCATTAAAAAATAACAAAAATCTTAGACCAACTTCAATACTTCCTACTCCAAAATGTGAAAAAAACAAGAGGACAATTAAATCATAAATATCTCGGATTATTTTTTTAAAATTCATTACCAGAAAAAATTTGAAAGATGATTACTAACACAAAAGAATTTAAAACTCACCTAAAAAATTATATTGAAAACTTGAACTGAATCATGTCAAATAAAACCAATGTAATAACATCCCCCCATACACACAAGCCCCGCTTATTTATAGAGGTACATCAAATATATATATTACTGTAAAAATAAATATTTGTAATTTATGTACCTATCCTTTTGTACCTAATAAAAATTTAAAAATATTTCAATTATAATTAAATTAAGTTTTTTTTAATAATTGCTAGTTCACTTTGTAGCTTCATTTTAATTTTATTATTTTTATTAATAATATGAGCTCTGTACAGTTCTCCTAGCTTCAGTTTATTTAGTACACCTTTATTATTTGAAGTACGTTTAAGTTATCTTTCAAAATATGATCAGAATGGGCCTTTCGTTTTGAGAGTTGGTTATGGTCACCGCCACCGGAACCATTAATGTAATAACCAGCACCTCTGTCATATGTCACCACAAGTGCCAAGCTATGGTCGGGGAATTAGCAGGGGTGCCTGGGTTCATAGGGTGAGGTTTACCGGATCACCAGGTTCACCACGTCTTGCAGACGTTCATCTGACTCTTTCAATCCAGCCCGTAGTACTGCAGTTGGAGGGATGGATTTATATGTCTGTCACTCCCGGATACACTGCCCCAGAATCCTAACCATGCCTAATACATTTTATCTAACCAGAACTTCCTCTACTTCCGATCCCTATAAAGATGCTTCACACAGCATCCCCTAAGATGACGTAGGTTCTGAGGATTTTTAGTTCCTCAGGGCCACCCGGGTGGAGTTAAAGTAAAAACGAATGAGAATAAAAATAATAAATGGATAATTTTTAGAGCGCCGTTTTTGTGAGAAATCACCTCAATAAAAAGAAAATACTATATTCGTAGAAAGATTTAAAACAAATTCGATTTACATCACAAATAATATAGTCAGAGCAGATATTTATCATAAACCGGGTCATTTTGGGAGGCGGGTATGGGTACCGCCGCACGGTGGTTGCAAACGCTCATTATCGTCTGATAAATCCGTAACTTATTTGTTTCTTAACATAAAAAATAAAAATAAAATGTGTGCTGATTAAAAACTAAATTATCTCTCGTTTCTATAGTTTTTTTTTTTTATGAATTATTATACCAAATCTTATTAAATTCAGTCTAAGAAACCAAAACGTTTTTTTGTCTAAAAAAATTTTTCTAAGAATTTTTTTTTTCTTTTTAGTCGAGCGCCTTGCCCCTCGATTACGGAGGCCATCTGGTTTTCCTCAAGAGGCTCTGAGAAAAACAATTTGTGGAGTGCCTTTTAGGGGAAAGGAAGGAGAGGAAGTTCTGGAAAAGAAAAATGGGTGGGGGTGGGTTAGAATCTAGGGGTCAATGCGTCCAGGAGTGACGGACGTATGAATCCATCCTTCCCACTGCGGTACAAGGACATTCGTCAAGAAAGGCTTACTGGAGAGGTAAAAATTGCAAAACAAAAAAAATATATTGCACAATTTGGATAGCATGACTTTTAAATACGAAGAATATTAATACTTGTGGTAAATATTCTTAATGTATCTGTAATGTTTTAAGATTCACTCAAGAATAGAAAGGAGACTTTGAATATACACTTTAGTTTTTATCGTACAAGTATAAAATTTTATTGACACGAAATAATACAACCCAAGGAATTTTATTTCCCCCCAACGGAATTGATATTTTTTTTTATTTCAATTTATTTCACCTCTTACACACAACAATTTTACATTTTAATCATTGTTTAACAATGGAATAACTAAATAAAAACAAAAATATAAAAAAAAGGTATAACAAAAAGGTGAAAACATAATTTTTTTTTATTTTTTGAAATGTGTTTCTTTCTACGTAGTCTGATGCAGAAGAGAGCAATAATAAGTTTTGCAAACAAAATATATTGATTTCAATTCCGTTGGAGGGGATGGGAGAAGCCTGCCATCTATCTTGATAATGCCAAACTATTATTCAAAATCTTATGTTAAGTTCTGACCTACATTCAATTTCTGATAGTATCATTGAAGAAGAAGATAACACTAATAATCTAAACGAAAATATGAAAATGACACAGAAAAATAAAACATAACGTTCGCAACTGGGGATGTTTAAATAAATGGTGGCAGTAGCCGAATTGGTAAAGACGTTGGTCCCGGTAAGACGAGAGGTTCTGGTTTTGTGTCCCATTTGCGACCGTCATATTTTATTTTTCTGTGGCTTGTTCATGGTCATATTTTTGTTTAGATTATTTTCGTTTTTGAGTGTTATTTTCTTCTTAATAGCGATTGACCAGCAGCTGAGAAAAAAAAGTTAAAAATGCTTGCAACTGTACAGGGAGGTTCCAATGAGAAAGATCGATTATTCCACGTATCAAATATTTTAAATAAAAAATTTAATATCGATTTATTTCATTCAAAACTTGCTTTCATATATTCCTAGATTCAAGTAAGCAATAAAAATGCTCAAAACGCACGATGATAAATTATTAAATATTGTGTACTTCTTGTAAGTATTTTTTGATCATAAGTATTTACTATTTTTCAAATATGTCTAAACAAAATAAGGTTAAAAAAATTAAAAAAAATTTAGTTTAAGGTCTTACCTTAAATAAAAAGAAAAAATTAGGTATTTTTGTCACAAAACACGTTCTCGAATTAATTCTTTAATGATTTTAACTTACCTAAAATTAAAAATCTGAAAACTGTGTTGACTAGATTATGTATTATTTTATGATTTGAAATTTGTCTTGTTTAATAGAATCTACAGTTTGAAAATTGAACAAATCTGAAAAAGACCAACGGTATAATCTTAGTATATTAAAAATAAACTAAGTTTTTCAAAATTTCAAAACTGCGTGTACCAGATAAAATAACAATCTTTCAAAATCAATTTATTTTTTTTTTAATAAAAAGGAGTCAATACGTCTAGAATTAGATTTAAAAATTACTTATTTCCGGAATTCTCTGGTAATACCCTCTTAAGTGATACATAACATTGACCGGAATAACATTTAAAAGTTATTTAAAGATAGTATTCTAATAAAAATTTTACATTCTAAATATACTTAAAATTATTATTAATTCACTTTCTATGCATTCATCCTAGACGAAAAGCGCCAGTATGTTAAGATCTTCCATTCTGATCACTTCTATTAAAAGTGGTTTCCTGCCTTCACCCTTCTTTCAATGTCTTTAGCGACCTTCCTTAATAATTGCTTTATCAATTATACCATCGTAAATAATCTAACGACTCATCAATACCCACGCATTAATTCCCTCCCTACAGCCTTCGATGAATAAACTTGTACCCAACATTCTCCTTGTAGAACAGTGTAGCATCTCCAGTGTATAAAAAACTGCTCCGATTTCACAAGGAGAGAAGTATTTAAGGTGGCGATACGAAGCAGATAGCATCACAGACAAACTACATCTTCCCCAGTGAAGATCTCTTCAATTCGCCATATTTTTAATTTATTTATATCAGGTGAGTTAATATTTGTAAAATTTAAGTGTTAAATGTGTAGATAGTTAAAGCTACGATCAAACAAATAAAAAAAATTACGGGGTACGCAAAACAAATGCTAAATAACATTTCTTTAAATACTGGAAATGTAACAGTTAAAAATTTTTAAAAAAATTACAAGTACAGTGATTGACGTAATATGAAATAGCTTTTTTTAAATTCAATCCAATATTAGACATGAATTTAATATTTTGTTCTCTTCCTTAAGATGAAACCCGGTGGTGGTTAAATTTGAAAAAATAGATTTTACTAAATTGTTCCTGTCACTGTTGCTCTTACTCCACCGGATATTGAGCGAAAGGGACAATGCACCTCGGGTTACGAATATCTAACTAAAATCGAGATTTTGTATTTCCCACTTTTCTCCTCCAAAAGTGGACTGATTTTCAATTTTTTTTTACCATTTACATAAGAAAAAACTATTCTATGTCTGTACGTTTTGCGTTTTTTAAAAAAAAAACATTGTCTAATTTTGTATACTAAACGTCTTTTGACGGCATTTAAACCAGTCAATTTTATTGATTTTTGTAAGGTCATAACTTCTATAAAAAGTAACTTATAAAAAAAAACAAAAATTATTGCTAGTAGTTGATATCTATTTTATGAAAAAACAATATTTTCTCTAGGGTTAATATCCAGAGAGATAAATAGGGAACATTGTCCTTTAACCACTTTTATCACACAATTCTCTTTTGTGTGTTTTAATGATTTTTATTTTACCTAATTATTTTATTATTTGGTATTTAATGTACAGATAATAATAATTTCAAATAATACAATTTTTTTAATTCAATCCAATATTAGATGTGAATTGAAGGTTTCCGTTCTACTCTTAAAACTTTTTGCTGCGCCAATTCCCAATTATGTATTTTTTTTTTTTTCATTTATTCGTTTCATTATTTGCAAAAGATATTATATAAAGTACCAAATCAAATTGCATTATTCCCATTTGTTGAATTGGTTCTATTTTGCCCACACTTCTTAAAAACATGATAACAATTTCATAACAGTGTTAAGGTAGTTTCAGACTGGACGACGTACGTACGCATCGCTACGCCAAACAATGCTTAGTTACCATACATTTTCTATGAAAATGGCCACAGACATCGCACGTCGCGATGCGTGTGGTTAATGTGATTCTAAAACATAAATTTTCATTGAAAATCTATGGTTGCTAAGTAGCCCAGATATTGTTAGGCGTAGCGATGCATACTTACGTCGACCCAGTCTGAATCTACCATTAGGGTTGAATCTTTGAAAAACGATCGGACCTTTTTTATAGTGAATACTTTACAAGAGTCCCAACTGCTCCCGTCTGGAGCCAGTGAGACTATGGCATCCCCAATTGGTGTATGTTATGAGGCTGAAGGTAAGTGGGAAAGGGAAGTGGGAAAGACGAGGAAGAGGAAGGTGGGGAAGTACCTGGCTATTCAGATCTAGTCACTAAGCACGACTAAAGCCATTTCAAGCAACGTTTCAATTCAGAATGGTGGTCTTACACCAAGGGGATACTAAGAGTATCTTCCACTCTGGTCTTAGTGTTATTTAATGATACGCAACCTCTGATAGGAGAGTGCAACAAGAGAAGAAGGGTAAAAACTTAAAAGGAATAATTTTCTATTGGGCGTGGATAAATTGTGATTATTCAGCTAATAAATTACCATTTTTTCATTAGATTTTTTTTCTATAAAATATATAAGGAGATAAGGTTTTTTTGTGCAGGTATTATTTAAACCTGTTCTGAGGACTACATTTTACACTTTTCTTCGCTGATTTGATCTACTGTTAAAGAAATTAAGAAGAGTAAATAATTATACTCTTTTGCTTCTGTAAAATTGTCTAAAATAGTGTACGTGATATTCTTCATTGTCCAGTTTTTATTTTTTTGAAAGATAGATTGTTTTGTTTTGTGTATTAATTGTTGAAATGTTTCTTACGCTATATAATTTTTATTTCAGCTCTCCGGTAACAAATCGCCAAAAATGAAGGTAATAAAATCATGAACATTTAAAAATAAAACTAAATACCAAAACGATTTCAATATAGGTATTCCAATAAAAATCAAATTTGTGTATAATAACACTATTTCTTTTTGTAGATCTCTTGTGCCTTAGTTGTGGTACTGGCTACACTGTGCTTTGCAGAGCCCCCTGTGGATAGATACCTTCCTCCCGGTCAGGGCTCTAGTGCTCTATCTAGCCAGTACGGTGCTCCATCTACCCAGTACAGTGCTCCATCTTCCCAGTATGGTGCTCCATCTAACGACTTCTCCACTCCTAGTGCCCCGTCAAGCAAATATGGAGCGCCTTCAAGCCAATACGGTGCTCCATCTAGCCAGTACAATGCTCCGTCTACTCAGTACGGTGCCCCATCAAGCAAATATGGTGCTCCATCTAACCAGTACAGTTCTCCGTCTTCCCAATACGGTTCCCCATCTAGTCAGTTCTCTACTCCTTCCAGCAAATACGGTGCCCCATCTAGCCAGTTCTCTGCTCCTTCTAACAAATATGGTGCTCCAAGCGCCCAATCCACAAAGTCTAGGTAAGTCGAATTGATTTTTATATGCCAAGATATACACTTAGGTAACTGCCAACGGAATGTTGTAACTAGCGAAAATCCAATAACCGAAAATCACTCAGATATTAACCGCTCCATGCATATAAGCACAAAGCATTTAGTTTAAGAGAATATCCTATGTCTTACAGTAGTAAGTGAACATTGAAAGTATACAAATGCACTCTCATTACATCACCAAATGTTGTAATACTTTTAACAATATTATGTAATACTTTTTCTTTAATTCCATAGAAGAACACATCTGACTAATATTATAAACGTGAAAGTTTTTATAAATGTGTGTGTGTTTGTTACTCTTTCACGCAAAAACTACTGAATGGATTTAAATGAAACATTATAATAATATAGCTCATGCATCATAATAAGAAATAGGCTATAATTTATAAAGTTAGCTCTGGCGTTATGAAATTTGTATAAAAAATTTAAATAGGTTAAAGGCGAGTTGTTTGAAACATGGGTTTATTTTATAGAGTTTAATGGCAGGGAAAAACAGCGGGAGGTGGAGGGAAATTCGGTAGGGGCGGAGAGGAATTAAGGAGAGGGGTTCGCGGGAGGGTTGACGTGGGAGGGGGGAGGGGAAAAGGTGGAAAAGGAATGTGTTATAGAAGGTCGCGAGAATGGTGGGTGAAGGTAAAAGTGGAACGTTGGAGGGGAAGGATGGGAAGGGAGGAGAAGAAGAGGAGGCGGAAGGGGAAAAGGGACAGCTACAGCAACGCGTGGCCGGTTCATCTAGTATTCTATATGTATAATGTATAGGTTTGCAAGAAATTCATAAAAAAAATAATAAAGTGGGACGCCGAACCGTCCCCTGTGGAACGCCAGAAATTAACTTATCCCAAAGAAATCAACAATTCACACAAGGACGCGGAAAGTCTGTCAATGAAAAGTTAAAGTATTGGTTCCCATTCCACATCATTGGGTTCACTAATTAACTTTTTTCGTTGTTATTTTTAGGCCATCTTCTAACTATGGAGCTCCCGCACCTTCCTCTAACTATGGAACACCCTCCAACCTGTACCTCCCCGCTAACCAGGGATACTCCGGAGGTAACGGATATGGAGATGAACAGAACGTTAGTATTACCACCTTATCTGTTCCCCAAATCAGGGTTACGTTCTATTTTAGATGGCTATAGATTTTAATTCATTCTGTCTGTTATTTCAGGAGCCCGCCAACTACAACTTCGAGTACGTTGTAAAGGACGAACCATCTGGAAACGACTTTGGCCACAAGGAGTCCAGGCAAGGAGAGATGACTGAAGGAGAATATTTCGTCCTTCTTCCCGACGGCAGGAAACAGGTACAAATTTTTAAATTTCTTCAAAGTCCCGGAGAACGGAGAACCCTTTTAAAAAATGAAAGAATAGGAAGTTCTTTGGATTATAATATCAATGTACCGTTGTCTTATTTCATCAACGCCTTAGTGAATATCACCTTCAAGACATTCTGACATAGCTGATAAGCATTTTGCTTAGTAAGGCGTAGCTATAAACTTATAAGTTTTATTTCCAGATTGTGACCTACGAGGCTGACGAAAACGGATATAGGCCCAAGATCAGTTACGAGGAGAGTCAATCAGGATACGGCAGGGTTCCAGCTAACGGAGGATACTCAGCAGGAAACAATGGAGGATATTAAACCACACAAACCTTCTAGAATCTCGCATGAAATTTACATTCAACAAGTCTTTAATTATTCTTTTTAATATTATCCACATCGTTGCATTTCAATCTGTCCTCGTTTTAAGTAGGCTTCTAAAAATTTTATTTGATGTATTTTATTTTGTTTTTGTTTTGTTTTAGTTTAATTAATAATAAATGAAGAGTTGATATAGTGCAATATAACTTTAAAATGTGTTAGAATGTGCCAGTCTGAATTCAAGTGATTATTTTTGTCTTTTATATGTGAATTAATAATTTATAAAATATTTATTATGAATAAAAATAGTTTTATACCAATTAAAAATATACCTTAGTTTCCTTTAAAGGCATTTTTTATAATGAATCCATTGATCAATTAGTCTAAAAAAAACATTCGATGGTGATGTTTAAATGCTGTCCGCATTTAATAATACCCGTGTGTGGTGGTCGCATTCGTTTGGCCGCATTTTTATCAAGGTAAGCACTGCATACATGGATAATAGTAACAATGTGAATGGGCCATGAAATATTATTATTGTTAATGACAAATTAAAACACTTTGTTTTTACCACGATAATCTTTATTTTAACAAATCGACAAGTTTCGAGAACGATGTTCTCTTCCTCAGGACATAAAATGTACTAAAACTAAATAATCAAGTATACAAAGCTATGCGTGGGTAAAAATTGATGTAGTGGGGGGAGAGAGGTGGTGAGGGGAGGTGTTTAGAAGATCAACAGGGAAGAGTGGGGAGGGGGAGTGGTGGAAAGGTGAGGTGCTTGGAACATCAAAGACAAAAAATTACAATGGAAATATGTTTAAAATAGGATTATTCATAAAATTGATTTGATTATTAATAATATTTAAATTTCCATTGACATTTTTACTAATTTCTAAAATTTCTCAAAGATCTAATTGAAAACCACTAATGTTAGTATGTAAAATTTTAAAACCAGTATTTATATCAAATGAATGGTTAAAATCAATTAGATGGTTAGCAAATTCCGAATAATTATTGCTATTTAGACATCTCAAATGTTCCTTAACCCTCGTTTCAAAATTTCTGCAAGTTTTACCTATGTAAAAATGGTTGCAATCATTACAATTCAATTGGTAAACTCCAGATTTTTTTCATTTTTTGTTCTTTGTCCTTGTTATTTAAAATATAATTTTTCAATTTATTATTTGTATAAAAAGCTTGCTGTATGGTATTAGGAATTTTATTTCATGATTGAATTGGAGGTTTGATGATTTGCAAACAATATTTTTCTCCATTGTGTTTTAATATTATCACTACATTATAACAATGGGTAGATGTAGGACAAATGAAATTTTTTCTTATATTTTTGTTTAATATGTCGTCTATTAATTTGGAATTATAACCATTATTAGATGCAATTATTTTAATGGTGTTAAGTTCAGCTTTGAAATTATTTGGGGATAACGGGATATTAATTAATCTATTGATTAAATAATGAAAAGCTAAGAGTTTTTGTGAAAAAGGATGGTTAGATGAGATGTTTATTTTGAAAAATATTAAACTCAATCTTATTATTAATTATAGTTAGGTTTAAATCCAAGAAATTTATGCTACAGTCAATTCCTATTTCTAATGTAAATTTAATGTTTTTATGAATTTTGTTTAACAAATTAAGGCACATTTGAAGTTGTCTTTTTGTTTTATTTTATTATAAACCAAATCATTAATCAGATGAGTAGATCGTGTCCGCATTTCATAATATATCCTTGTAATGTGTGGCGCTCGCTTCCTTTGGCCGCATTTTCCCCAAGGTTGAACATTGCATACCATGACTTGCAAAGAGATTCTCTTCATAATTAGATTAATGGTACTGACAGAAATTTGTTAATTCTTTATTAATTAATTTTCAACGCCCTGATGAGCTTTTATATTTTTAGCGTATGATACAGAAACACAATGTTTAGATAAAAAACATAAACTTTAAGAAAATAACTTTATATAAATGATAGTTATAGTATTAAATTTTAATGCAAATAATATTTTAAAAAATCAGAATTCAGTTTTTCAGTTCAGAATAATATATTTTCGGTTAAAACGAGAAATTTTCAGGTAAATAATACATGACAGAGTGCACGATAGGGGACATACATTAATTACGTGAGCAGTTTAAAAAATAATTAACCCTCCCCCCCCCCCCCCCCCCCCCCCTTGGTGAGATTTAGTGGGACCCCCCCCCCTCCTTACGTGAGATTTTTTTCTTACTCTCGAAATAAATGTTTTTCATAATAGCCATATTTTCAGCGGGCAAAATGGGACACAAACGAAGTAAAACAATTTTTTTTTATTATCTCTATAATAATATATACTATTTTAAAGTTGACGTGAGATTTTTATTGACCCCCCCCCCCCCCCTTATAATGGAATTTGGTTAGAAAAAAGAGGAACAAGTTTTTACACTGTAGATAAATAGAAATAATATAAAAATATAAACAACAGCTTCTTAAATATATTAGTATGCTACACATACATATATCATTTAAGGTATAATTTAAATTCCCGCTAAGACGAGAGGTTCGGGGTTCGAGACCCAGTTGCGATCGTTATCATTTATTTTTCTGCGTCTTGTTCATTTTTATATTTTCATTTACTTAGATTATTACTGTTATCTTCTTCTTCAATGTCATTTTACATGGATGGTAATAACCTTCAAAAGTAATAAAAAGAGAGTTATGGTGGAGTTATACTTGTCTGTCGTGACGTGACGTGACGCGTCATAACGGTATCGGTTTCATACATTTAGTATGGTGACGATTATATTAGTCTGTTGGGTTGTGTCATGATGCAATCTGTCGTGATGCGACAGAAGTGATCTCGATTTTCGACAGAGCGGTGAAGGTGAGGGGCGCGGGGACGGCCGTATCTTGGCTAGTGTGTACGTACCACGTGCTGTATTTATTTAAAATATCGTCATAAGGCGTCAGAACACAACTTATAGATGTGATCGCTAGCCCTCACGGCAGTGAACATCACGACACAACACGCCTTACAAGTATAACTCCACCATTATCTTATAAAAATTTTACGAGTATATTTAATATGTCGATATTTTTTATGTGAATTTGTTTCCAAGTGTGTGAAAGTGTAGGTGCGTGTATGTGGTAGTTGTTTCCAGAATTTTTGTTGCGTAATAATATATTTTGTCTAGTTGTTCGATTAGGTACCTTTAAGACGATGAGATGCAGGATTTCAAAACGCGCTGCCCTAGTGCTTGTATGTTCAATAGACCATTTGCAAATTTTACAGGGACGTTTGTTTTTGTTTTTTACAGGCAAATTCTAAATAATTCTCGACTTTAGTCATTTCGTTTTATACATGTCTATTGAATACGGTATAAAACGAAATGACTAAAGTCGAAAATTATTTAGAATTTGCCTGTAAAAAAACAAAAACAAACGTCCCCTGTAAAATTTGCAAATGGTCTATTGAACATACAAGCACTAGGGCAGCGAACGGTATTTATTATTCGAAGTAAATAATTTGAAACAAACAAGTTAAGTCTTTCTTCAATCTTCACAAATTTCAATAATTTAAATAAAAAAGTTGATTAATTTATTTGCTATTAATGAACAAATGCTACCTAGTAGCCATACCTTGCAAAAATATCAAAAATTAACCATTTTATTTATTACTGCCCGCGACTTCGTCCTCGCAGGGTTACGTACTTCAAGTATCTTATTTTCTTTTCCTAGGTCCCATCTACGTTTATACTAAAATTCTTATTTTTAATATCTATGATAATTCTTGATTCGATTCAAAGTATTAGGCCAGTACTTCAAATAAATTCCCATATATTTATAATTATAATTAATTATCACAATATTTATATTGTAATAAATATTTACTTAAATAGAATTTTTATTTAACAATCATTGTTTTACAAAATTTCATTCACAAATTTTGACATTTTCTATTAAACGATAGTTATTATTTTCAATATTTTGAAAATAAATAGCTAGCTTTATTAGTTAAAGCCTATATGTTATTCTGATGTATGTGCTTTATTTATTGTATAGTTTCATTAAAATCCATTCGGTAAATTTTGCGTGAAAGAGTAACAAACACACATACATCCATACAAACTTTCGCGTTTATAATATTAGTAAGATAAGATGATTAATGTATTTGGAACACAGAATCAGTAAAATACCCCAGAATAGATGTTCAAATTTTTCAAAAGCTCCTTTACCTAAAAAAGGAAACCGAATTATATTGAAATAAGCATTTATTTTTTATTATCGAGTCATTTTCGGATTTGTTGACATCTTAGACCAAAGTCAACCGTTTTAATTTCTTTCTTTAAAATATTTTTTAAATAGGTTGCAAGCAATAAGAATATTTCGTTTAGTTCTGGGCGAATGAAAATGACAATTATTATAAGTAATAATTATCAGCCTGAAACAATCATCCACATTGAAACTATCTTCAGAGAAAACATACATGCCGCCGACGGCACTCGAACCTGCGCCTTTCTGATGTTCGGTCAGGTGCTCTTAAGATGATCCACTAGTCCTTGACTCATTCGGAATTGGGCGGAGCGAACGATTTTTGGGCGTTTACCAATAAAAACCCTAATCTCTAGCAAACAACAGTGTTTTGTTATTCCGCAGGTATATTTTTAAAGATCGAAGCGCCGCGTAGACTAAGGGAAGTCCGTTTGCCCCGGGCCCTGGGCGTAGAATGAGCGACGGGCTAAAATCCTTCCGTACATGGCATAAGGATGAAATTCGCACTTACAAATTCGTTGGGTACCGCCTATTTTTATTCACTGAAAAGAAACGTCGCCAAAATGCACGTTTTATTTTATTTTGTGAACTTCAGATACAAATATTAAAATGTTTTCCGATCACTCTATAAGAAACTTAATTAGCTACATTATTCAATAAAACAACACCAGAAAAAGGATTTGTAATAGGAGATTTTTCACTTTTAACCATTTTTTATAGGTCAGACGCATAATTTGTTTCTAAGCGTATTAAAAAGCTTATCAAAAAAATACTCGATCACTTCAAAGGCCAAGATGTGTTCCACTCACAGTATTTAATTGAAGCATCTATATTATTTCTAAGCGATCAAATTTTCAAAACTAATACACAAGATTTTATACGATTTTGCGTTTTTCCGCATGTCTTCACCTTAATCTACTGAGCTACGGCAAGTTACCTCTTACCCACCAAATGATTCAATATATACTAGTGTTTCATTCAACAACTACCGCTCATTACACGTATCTTTTCTCGGAAGATTGTTTCAATGTGGATGAGTGTTTCAGGCTAATAAGTATTGCTTATAATAATTGTTACACTTAATTTTTTTAGTAAAGGGATCGATGAACTACCTATGAGATGGCAAAAGTGCATAGATAGCAATGGTACATATTTTGATTAAATAAATATATTATATTTAAAAAAATCGACTTATGTTCCTCCCATACAAAACGCCAATTGCATATGTAAGGACCTAACTCGTAAATAACGCGATATTTCTATTAATATTTTTATTAATAATTGAATCTTGTTCGTGGGCTAGCCTATAGATTTTTATATCTGATAGTAGGTATATACTTCAGCATCCCTTATATAAAAAGTCACCGACCGCCACTGCTATGTGCCTCTATGTCTGTCTCAATAAACATGTATATCCTAGTGAGATAGGCATCGAAAATCAAATTGTAATTACAGTAAAAAAATTTGTTTAAACTTTATTAGATAAATAAATGGAATCGTCTTGTAAATAACTGTTTGATAATATAAATCATGTTCAATCAGTTCAAAACTCATTAGTTAAATTATTAGCTCATAAAAATTTATACGAACAAAGGCATAATGTTCCATACCTTTATCAGAATCTCAAAATTCGCCCTGTAAGAGCAATTCTGTGCTATAAAATTATATTTCAGCATATGAATAGCCTTATGCATATAAATAGACTGAAACACACAATACTCGTTTTACGTTAAATGAAGGACTAATCGTACCGAAGCATTTAAACAAATATGGACAAAGAACGTTATATCTACTACATGATACCTAATTGTTTAAATATGTTATCTGTCGAAATTAAAAAATGTACAAATGTAAAAACTAATATTATGTTGAAGAATTGGCTCGCTGAAAGAAATAGTTTGTATTAGACTTTAATACAAACTATTTCTAACTGCATACATATTTTTACGGTTGTTATGTTATGTTACACCTTTTAGGTTGTACCTCTTATGCTATAAATGTAAACAATAGTTTTATTGTTGTTAAATAGTATCTCTGTTGATCTCTTCATGGTTGATTCTTAAAAAACAAATGCTTTCATTTTTGTTATATCTGTTGTTTATATTATTATTTATTAATCATGTGCATGTATGTTTACGTCATTATGTTTTGTATAAATTGCATAAAATGTATTTGTACATTTATATGTCCGTTATATTACATACATGTACAATATTTCAATAAATAAGCAAAATAAGTTTTGTTTTTATTTTCAAAGTTACCCATTGACAAAACTAATTAAAAGTAGTTTATTGGGACTTTTATCTCTTTTTGTATTTTTTTTTTAGTTTGATATTATATTATTTCGTCTGTACCTTGAAATAAATAAAAAATCCTAAACATAATAAAATAAAATAAAAATCAAGTATTTAAAGTATATTTAAAAAATTGCAATTCGGACATTTCACAGAGCGAATAAAAACGTCTAAATAAAGTAAATTACAATAACTTATCGGTTACCAAATATTAAATTGCATTTCTTTGCTAAATTATCTTTAAAAATCTCCTTGTGTTAGCATCTTTAATGTAATATCGCCATAATTTGACAAAAACATGTTCTGATTTCGTAACTTGAATCACACACAAAATGCCTTCTAGTGAGGTAATCTCATGTATATAATCCTGTGATACGGACCAGAGAGTGTCACTGTCGCAGTGTTTCTTGTATAAATATACAGTAAAAATATCAAGTAGTGTGTCATTATTTTTGTTGATTAATTTATTTATTTATTTTTCTGTGTTCTAGTTTTTTGGTAAGCATTCTTTTTCTGAGGATTTGAAGTGATTTTTATTATGAAATTCCGTTATATTTTGTTTCCTTTTTTAATATCTTTTTAATAGATTGAAGAAAAGTGTTTTTCTTACACACACAAACTAGTTTATTTTGTATTTTAGCGACTATATAAAATAATTATACATATGTAAATTTAAGAATAGATAATTTATTTCTTAGTCCTCCTCACTAAGGGGTCCTGTGCCGAGGTGGATTAAAGCTATTTAATTATAGTTTATTTGCTTCTATGTCATTTTTAGTGCTTCATTAGGGTTTTTTCATTAACCTCTTTCAGCCATATTTTTATTCTTGATTTGTACTAATTCAAAATTTCAATTAGTTTTATGTTTTGGGGAAGGATATTGTGGAGTTTTGTTACTAAGTAAGTATTTGTACTTTCTTTGACCAAATGTGGTTTTATTTGGTTGGAATGTTTTAATCCCCATAATAAAGAAAAATTATTTTCTCAAATGTTGGCTAAAAACGGAGGTATCGCAATATAGAACACCCCAAAAATATGTCACGATAAAAAAATAATATTTATAAACAAGAGCTTTGTAAGAAATTAATACAAAGAATAATTAAAAATAAAATGTTTTGTTTTAAAAATTATTTAATGACTACCCCAGACCCGTGAAAAATCATGGGATAGTCTGAATTCTTAACAAATCAGTTCCGATTTTGAAAATAACAATAAAAATATTTTTCTGATAAATTTTTATATTACCTATAGGTAGGTACTTTATCACTATTGAAAATTTTGAAAATAACACTTAAATTCAAAGCAAACTTGAGCTCCCTAGTTCATTCAACCAAAGTTACCCAAGACGCACGCATTACCAAAATAGGTATAGTTTAGAAAATGTTATATTAAAACCGCACAAGAGTTCCAACTGCTCCCATCTGGAACCAGTGAGAACATGGCATCCCCAATTGAGGTTTGTTGTGAGGCGTGAGGTAGTGGGAAGGGGAAGGAGATGGGTATGAGGTAGGGGAGGAATTATATGGCACCAAACACGGCTAAAGCCATTTTAAGCAACGTTTCAATTCTGAATGGTGGTCTTACACCAGGGCAATATTCAGTATCTTCCACTTTGGAAATAATATGTAGTATATTTGATGTAACATATATAACAGTTGTATGGTGATATACCACAAAATAATCAAATAAAATTTATATGCTCACGTTGAGTTCGAACCCGCGATTGGGAGTCAACAGCCTTATCCCTCAACTAATGAGGAGTCTGATTCGATATTAGAGGCCTTTTTAGAGATTTTCAAAGATGTGAAATGACATATATTAATCAAATAATTTTTTTTTTCATCAATCAATGTAAAACGCATTTTACATTGGCAAAACTGCAAGAAATATTAATACCCGTGTCAAGGAACACCTAAGATGTTTACACAGTACCGGATTCTCAGAATTTGCAAACCATCTTATAGAAACAGACCATACATTTTTTTTTTTTTTTTTTTTTATTATTATTGAGTTAGTTTATACTACATGAATATAAACTAATAAGCACAATGTAACATTTCATTTGATAAATTTAAATATTTTTACAGTAATCATAACATTTCTTTTTAAATACATTCATTCTTTCTTCATTCTTCATAGTTTCAGGCATTTCATCATACATCTTTAGTCCTCTGTACATTATGCAGTTCTGTGATTTTGATTTCTTCATTTGAAATAAAAATACAGGCGTAACGTTATTGCACAAAAACGAAATAGGTATCAGATTGGATAATTTAGAAGCCCTAGAGCTAAGGAAAGCCATAAACACTAATAGAAAAGTAATAAACAATCAAATAAATTTAAATAAAAGTCCGATACTTAGGTTGTTCCTTATTGACAAAGAACATTCACTTTCCAACACCCAGTCCCTTACTCCAATTAAGTCCTAAACCCAACCCATTTCTTCAATCTCCTGAATACATTATAACACGTGTTAGATATTAGTAGAGAACTATGAGTATGGATATTAGAGAGACGGCATGTGAAGTGTGCCCGCGCGCTCCAAGTGTGCCTTTTCGAGAATTCTACCCACATGGCTGACATTGGCTGTCACCATGTAAAATGGCTGCTGTCGGAACGTATTAAACGGCCAAAAACCAGCAGCATATGTAAGCCGTTTGGGTAAAATTTTTGAAAAGGCACACTTGGAGCGCGCGGGCACACTTCACATGCCGTCTCTCTAATATCCATACTCTTAGGTAGAGAATATACTGCCCTGAAGAAGCTACGGTTGTAGCGAAACCCGGTCGGCATTAAGTATAAAAAAATAAAAGTGGTGTATACAAAGTTATTGTTTTATTTCAAATAAAATTTATTTGCCCGCCACCTTCGAATTGGGAGTCGAGAGGCTTATCCCTCGACCACGCTGGCCATCACGTGTGTTTAGGAGTTTTCAAAAATGAATATTGTATAGTGGAATATGCTCTCAGTAGTGCACTGGCGTAATATTAAAAAATCATATTCGAAACGTTACTTAACGGCACTCACCGTATTTGGTGACCAGATCCAAACATCAAGCTACTTCCCAACCTTTCTCTTCCCGATCTTCATAAAATACCTCATAAATTGAGAATGACATAGTCCCACTGGCCCTGAACTATCGAGAGCAGTTAGAACTATTACCCCCATAAGAGGGTATAACCAGAGAATGCCGGAAATTAGTCCTTTTTAAATCAAAAACTCTTTTTTACAAAAAAACCTTAATTGATTTTGAAAGATTGTTATTTTATCTGCTACATGCAGTTTTTAAATTTTGAAAAACTAAGTTAATTTTTAATATACTAAGGTTATACCGTTGGCCGTTAACAGATTTCTTCAATTTTCTAACGATAGATTCTATTATACAATACAAATTTCAAACCACATAATCATACAACAATATAAAACAATACATAATCCAGTAAACACAGTTTTAAGAATTTTAATTTATGTTAAATTAAAATCTTTAAAAATAAATCCGAAAAATGTTTTGTGACAAAAATAACTCAGTTTTTCTATTTATTTAAGGTCTTACAAACTAAAATATTTAAAAAAAATTTACACACTTATTTTGTTTATACATTATTGAAAAATCATAAATACTTATGATCAAAATATAATTTCAAAAAGTACAAGATATTTTTTAATAATTTGTCATCGTGCGTTTTGAGCATTTTTATTGCTTACTTGGATGTAGGTAGGTATATATTTAAGCAAGTCTTGAATGAAATAAATCGATATTAAATTTTTAATTACATTAAAATTTGAGGTTTTACCTAATAAATAATATTTTAATTTAAATGCGCACCTTGGGATTAGAACCCGTGACATCTGGATCGTAGTCGATAATCTTAACAAATCGACCGACGGAGGTAGGAAGTAATAAATAAAAATCTGTTACTCCTACAAAAAAATGCAAAATATTTAAAATTATTTTGTTTCTTTTCAGATGTATTTGACCTCAACACACCTATAAAATGAAGGTAAGAGATATTATGCAAATTTCGTAACACAATAACCAACAAAAGAGTTTATTTGGATAATTTACATAAAATCTTTATATGGAACGATAAATGCTGTTAAATCACATATTAATATTTGATTTTGGCATATTTTTTTCCTAAAATACAGAAGAATTATTGTGTAAACGTCTCTTATGAAATAAATATAGTATTTAGTTTTCCATACTCAATAATGTCAAGATCTTAATTTAGCAACAAAGAATATTTATGTTTTATTGTTTTTAAATCGATTGAAAACACGCCTTTAATGGCCCTCTTTCATTATCGTAATATTATTACGCAATACACTTTTTTATGTGAGTACCTACCGCACAAGAGTCCCAACAGCTCCAACCGTCTGGAGGCAGTGATACTATGACATCCCTAATGGCGGTATGTTGTGAGGCTGAAGGTAGTTGACGGCCTGCTTAATGGAGGGGTAAGGATCTCGACTTCCTATCCGAAGGTCGCGGGTTCAAACCCGGCGTGCGCAAATAAAATTTATTTGATTTATTTGTGTTATCACAATTAATTAATTAAAAAAGATATATAATAGTATCTTTTCGGCAAGTTCCAGAATGGGAGATATTCTCAATATTTCCCTTGTGTAAGATCACCATTTAGAATTGAATCGTTGCTTGAAATGGCTTAACCGGTGTTTGGTGACCAGGTCTGAATAGCCAGGTACTTCCCCACCTTCCTCTTTCCCATCTCCAGCGATCAATATCGAATATATTAAGGACACTTAGTCATTGTGAACTGTCACCTATTCTTTTGCGATGTGCAGTTGTCCTAGGGAACGATGAGAAGTTACCGACAATCGGTCGGTAACTTCATATCGATGGACCATGCTAACACCCCTGGACAAGGCTCCTCCACTCCTCGCGGTTTTGCCCTGCATTCCGAGAGCCAACAACGCCCTAATACCGTAAAAGGTGATACCTACTTTGGTCACTCCAACGCACCGTTGACCTTCCTCTGTTTCTTTTGATTTCCTCTTTGCCAGTGATCATGACCTTCATTATATTCAAGTTCTCGGTTTGGCGAGCAACATGTCCAAAAAATCTTTATTTATTTATTGTGTTAACCACTCGAGCGCTTTTTGCCACATTATGGCACTATTTCAAAAAACCTCGGATTGCTTTGTTGCCAAAATGTGACAAGTTTAAAAACAACAAAAAAATTATTAAAATGATACCATAATATATTGTACATTCAAAATACAACAAAATAAATATTCTTTAGATTCTTTGAAATGTTTTAAGATTAAAGATTTAATTATATATTTTTTATAAATCCTACAAATATGTGATAATACACAAAAGGTAGGTGAATTCATTGTCTATATAGAACTAAAATCAGTTTGTATGTCTCCATATTCAAATTCGGAGGTATGATTTTTTATGTGAGCGGAAGAATTTCCTTTAGCAATCCGAGAAATAATATTTTATTTGCTCTGTCGCTCCAGTGGATAAACAGTATAATTACATTGCACAAATTACAGTTTTACATACGTACATTTAATTACGTAGCAACACAAATTTCAAATCATATAATCATGCAATAAAATAAATCAATACATAATCTAGTAAACACATTTTTCATAAATTTTATTTTAGATTAATTAAAATCATTAAAAAATAAATCCAAGAACGTGTTTTGTGTATGTTGTAAGGCTGATGGTAGTGGTAGAGGATAGAGATGGGGGAGATGAAGGTGGGGAAGTATTTGGCTATTTAAATCTGGTCACCAAACACGGCTAAAGCAAGCAACGTTTCAAATCTGAATGGTGGTCTTACACCAGGGCGATACTGAGAGTATCTTCCACTCTGGAACGTGCCACAAATGCACTATCCCGCGACCTTCCGATTGCGAGTCGAGAGCCTTACCTCTCAACTCAAATTAGCGCCATCTATGAAAGAGCAGATTAAGATTATGAACTCTATGAATGAATTTATGAACCTATGGTAGAAATCTGTAAATTAATGTTTACTGGAATTGGTTTGAAACTGGAATTGGTTTGAAACCTTGCTAATTATTTTACCTAAAAATAATGCTAACTAAATATTGTCAACAATTTTAATAATGTTGAAAGAGATTTACTTATATTTTCGTAACAAGAAGGTATCCTCGTGGGAGTCAATTTTTTTAGGCTTTGAAAGGTAGAACTTCTGCGTATCAGAATGTGCCGAACTATGCTCTGTAGGTAACCCGCTTGTACAGCGCGGGTTTAAGGTGAATGTCAAAAGAATTCATATTCTACGCTTTCGTAGATGGCGCTCGTATAGTATTTTTACTTATACACGCTTTTTACAAGTTATGCTTTGAAATATTAAGAAAAAAATATTGTTCGCGAAAGTACACAAGCAATTTGAATATTAACAAATAGTTTTGTTAATTAAAAAACCTTAATCTTTAAAAAAAGGCTAACAAATACAATATTGGTTTGAATCACCGATGAAATATTGTATTTGTTAGCCTTTCTTGAAAGATTAAAGTTTTTTAATTAACAAAACTATTTGTTAATATTCATATTGCTTGTCTACTTTCGCGAACCATAAATTTTTCTTAATATTTCAAAGCATAACTTGTAAAAAGCGTTTATAAGTAAAAAATACTATCACCTTAAGGTGAATGTCAAAAGAATTCATATTCTACGCTTTCGTAGATGGCGCTCGTATAGTATTTTTTACTTATAAACGCTTTTTACAAGTTCTGAAACATGCTTTGAAATATTAAGAAAAAAATATTGTTCGCGAAAGTACACAAGCAATTTGAATATTAACAAATAGTTTTGTTAATTAAAAAACCTTAATATTTTTAAAAAAGGCTAACAAATTCAATATTGGTTTGAATCACTGATGAAATATTGTATTTGTTAGCCTTTCTTGAAAGATTAAAGTATTTTAATCAACAAAACTATTTGTTAATATTCATATTGCTTGTCTATTTTCGCGAACCATAAATTTTTCTTAATATTTCAAAGCATAACTTTTAAAAAGCGTGTATAAGTAAAAATACTATACGAGCGCCATCTACGAAAGCATAGAATATTAATTCTTTTGACATGACCTGAAATTTAAGTTATTGTCAAAAGAATTCATATTCTAGACTATAGATGGCACGCGTTTAATTATTTTGCGGAAAAACGCTCGTTACAAGTTGTGTTTTAAAATAGTCTATAGTAGAAATAGGGGTTTTCTCACCATCCTCCAAATATCTTATCTACACTAATAACAACTAATAACGAATATTTTAGATTTAAGATTTATTTATTTATTAAGTTGGAGTTTATAATTCGATACTCGAACTTATGAACAGTGACTGTATATTGGATAAGTTGGCCGAGTTTCCTAATGCTGGAATCAGACGGTTCACTCGAGTGACGGTTTACTCTACGGTAAAGCGCCATTCAGACGGTTCACTAATCGCTCATTTCCGCATTTCATTCGGCCTAGTTTACTCGGAATGACACGTCTGAACATGAAATGAAACGAAAGTGCCGAATAATGCCGAATGAAATCTTCAAGTGAACCGATCCAATAATGTTGGATATTTTCATTCGGCATCCTTCACTTGCGCGCGCATGCGCGCGGAAGAGAGCAAAGTGAAACGTCTGAACACCGAGTGAAATCTCAATCAGTTTGTCTCGCGTCCTGTGCGGGAAGGACCGTGGAAGGACGCTATCACATCGCACGCAAAACGTCAAAATGGTATTCGTTCGGCTAATTTGTTTGCTTTTGGGAACACCTCTCATATAAATTTTTGAGTCTCCCTTACAATCCATGTATTATGTATATTATTTAATATATGTAAGATTATTAATTTGTAGGAAAATGTTCGTAATAAAAAAGTAAAATCAAATTGTGTTATTATGTCATAAAAAATAAAAAGGTTTATAAGACGAAACAATACTGTTTTCTTTATTTAATTGTGTCAACAAAATTGCGTAAAAATCGATGCATCTGACATGTTTTTCCTTAAAATTCGGGGCCGGACCGCGCTGGAAATCAAACGAATTCCAGCGCGGTTGACCTCGCTCGGCGACGCTGTGGTGGGAATGGACGAGTGAACGCTTATTTCTATAGCGCCGTCTGAACATGGAATGAAACGAAGATGGAAGATTAGGCCAAAAAACATGGCGAAAACCTTCACTCGAGTGAACTGTCTGATTCCAGCCTTAATCGAGCGAATGTTCCCATCTTCGTTTCACTTTTGTTTCATTTCATGTTCAGACGTGTCATTCCGAGTAAAATAGGCCGAATGAAATACAGAAATGAACGATTATTGAACCGTCTGATTCAGCCATAACCACTGCGAGTATTTTATTTTTATTTTTAATAATATTCGTTATTAGTGTAGATAAGCTATTGGGAGGATAGTGAGAAATCCCCATTTATACATTAAAAAATTCAGATCTTTCAAAGTCTAACAAATAATACAAGATTGCACAGGTGATTCAATCCAGTATTGTATTTGTTAGCCTTTTTTAAAGCGTGTTATATATTTGGTTTTGGTCAGTCTCTCTATATTTTTGTGTATTACCTGGGGGTTTCTCACCATTCTCCCAATAGCTTATCTACACTAATAACGAAAACTTTCGATTAATGATATACGGTTTATTATTTATTAAGTTGGAGTTTATAATTCGGTTCTCGAACCTATGAATAGTGGCTATATATTTGATAAGTTAACCGAGTTTTCTAACCAAGGCGAGTATTTTATTTTTAATAATATTCGTTGTAGTATGAATAAGCTATTGGGAGGATGGTGAGAAACCGCCCTATTATCAGAACTACTTCTTCGCATGTATATATTTTACCATTTCTCTCTGTACAATTCGATCTTGGTTGATTATTCAGACATCTCGGAAAATTCGAATTTGAGTTTTGTATGCATTTATATGTAAAAGTGTACCCAGTATCTATTACAATTCTTAGATTACTCATAAGCACCACCAAATGCATTACAATGCATAAAAAAATTAATAGCGAATTAAACAAAATGATGCTGTTTTCTGGGTCACTAATAGGATATTTAAAAATGCTTTATATATACCGGATCATCTTGCTTCCCGTTATTTTGTAGCATATAATATTTAAAACACAGGGTGACCAGAATGTTCAATGGAAACTTTTTAAGTGGATGAATATTGAGTACAAACTTTTCATCGGATGTTAATTCCTCACATGATAATTCATCATATCTCGAAGCGTCGAAAACTGATAATTGGGGTTTTTAACCTTAGGTTAGGTTAGGTTAGAATAGGTTAGGTTAGGTTAGGTAAGGTTAGGTTAGGTTAGGTTAGGTTAATGTGAGTTATGATGTGATGAATTATCATGTGAGGAAGTATCGTGTCTGAATAAATTTACTATGGAAATTCAGATGCTGAGATCTTATAGTCCGATTAGACATGGAACCAAAACACAGACACGTGAAAATAACATTTTATTTGTGCATGAGCATTCGAATATTGCTTACCTCATTATCTTAAAACTTTGTATTTGGAGATGTCTGCCTAATTAACTAGACGACCAATGTATGTGTTCTACATTTGTGATATCTATAATATATTGTTTAAGTACAATTTTTTTTATTTCCAGATCTCTTGTGCCCTGATCGTGGTTTTGGCAGCAATGTGTCTTGCAGAGCCACCAATTGAGATATTGCCCCCTCATAGGACCCCTCAAACATTTTATGGAGCCCCAACCGCTACATCTTACCAATATGGAGCACCCAGCGCTCCACCGAGTAAAAATGGAGCGCCCCAAGCATATCAATATGAACCACCATCAAATGAATATCTTCCCTCCTTCTCCAAGAAATCTGGAGAACAAGTATGAAAATATTATTTTTATTATGTAATTATTTGGTGAATCGCCGAACTTTTAATATCCACAGAATCTTATTCAAGGTTGCGCAAAGGACATCTTCGTCTTCGATGGCGCTACAGCCCATATCGAGCTTTGGCCTCCAGCAACATTCGCCTCCAACTCCTCCTGTCCTCAGCAGTTGACTTCCAGTTTGTTATCTGGAGAAGCTGTGCCGCATCCCCTCTTGCTTCGTCTTTCCACCTCAGTCTGGGTCTTCCCACTTTTCTCTTTCCACCTGTCCAGTTAAAAGACATCATCCTATCGGAAGATACCATAATTTTTTCAAATGGCTATAAATGTCAGTTTGCTTTGACATTTGTAAAGTAAACAGATACAAAATATATGTCAGTAAGACATGAATCGCTATACTCCTCAAAAACGAGAAAAAAAAACACATTTCCTGGTCGCCTAATATCTTGTTTTGGTGATTTTTCTGGCCGGCATGATCGCCCGATTTAAACGTTCCATACTTCTTTTTGTGGAGTTTCTTGAAGTCACAAGTCTAAGTCAACAAGCCTAATGGTAGATTCAGACTGGGTCGACGTACGTATGCATCGCTACGCCTAACAATATCAGGGCTACTTAGCAACCATAGAAGTTCTGGAAAGAGTGATGGAAAATGACATAAATCAGGCCCGTATGGTCATCAATTTTCACTACTTAACCCTTAAAAAAATTGGCGTATTTTGTCAGAGGCTAAAAATATTCCCGCTTTGCAATAAAATCCAAATAAATGGAACATTTGTTAAAGTATTCGAAAACTAACTAATATATAGCCAACAACTCTGTGTTAGTATTTATTTATTATTATATCCTGATGAAGCTCGGTCGGAGCGAAACCGGTCGATATATCAAATAATAAATATACGTGGTTAAATACTAACAGCCTTACTAAAACACTCCGCGGCCGTTAAACGGTGTTTCTGTAGCACGTTGTGTAAAGTCTGTACATTTCGTTTTTCAAATTCTTACTAAACAAAATATATGGTTTTGATCTGACAATGTCGCCATTTTACCAGCCTTACTAATAAAATTTCTGAAAAATTTGTACAATGATCAAACAACCATGTGTGAAGAATCCTTACTAATTAAGAACTGAAAAAAAATTGTTAATGGAAAGATATGTACATTGCTTACACGGCCAAGGAGGGTAGTTTATCTGTTGTATATATTTGTTCCATTTGTAATTTTCAACGAATTTCGAATTTTTTTTTTTAATTTCCTATATATTTTTTTTTTTTGAGATGTCGTAAAAACAAATACCATTTTAGAACCAAAATTTAATTACCTTTAAGATTTTAATATATCTAAAATATACTTAAGTGTTTAAAAACTGTAGTATTTTAAGCTTCAAACATCAAGTTGAAAAAAAAAATTCACTTACCCCAAACACTTTCTATTAAAACATTGAAATATTTGGAAAAATTCAAAATTCAAAAAACACAGTCCTTTTATTTAATGATTTTGAAATAAAACTGTAACCTCACTATTTACTCCTTCACACAATAAAAAAATATAAAAAAATCTTGAAATTCGCTTTTCATTCCCAAAAATTTACAATAAAAAACTCACGTTTGAATACATTGCTTGCACATCTTCAGACATTAATTTCTTTGATACGTTTACTAAAATATGTATTAGACATTTTAGTCACCAAAAAACATCACTTTCAAGAATTTATAATAAAATAAAGATCTTAAAATGCAAATTATTTCTGAATATAACCTATAGAACCATTTTCTGACAGTTCAATTTAGAACACACGATTTTTGTGTCACAATTTGACTTAAACTAACGAAAAACAACACAATTTAATAGTAAATATATTGCGTACACGAATATAAGTGCGAATTAGTCAAGGATAGAAATTATTAACGAAAAAATCATCTTAATCACACACACATTCGCGACTGACTTTTTTCCGCATTTGCCGCTATTTTTTTTCAGCGGGAAAGCAATGCGCAGGCGCATCAATCACACCACCTAGCGGATTATTATGAAAACTCCAATTTAAACAAGTAAAATACGGCGTTGCCAAATCTAAAAATTCACAAAAACACCGTTTAACGGCCGCGGAGTGTTTTTTTTTAGTAAGGCTGTTAGTGTTTGTTTTATTTAAAATAAAATAAATATTCTTTATATTCCTTAAAATATTTTAAGGTTATAGATTTAATTATATATTTTTTATAAATCCTACAAATATGTGATAATAAACAAAAGATAGGGGAATTCATTGGCTATATATATCTCTAATCAACTTGTATATCGCCATGTTCAAATTCGGAGGTATGATTTTTTTAATGTGGGCGGAAAAATTTCCTCTAGCAATCCAAGAAAAAATATTTTAATTGCTCTGTCGCTTCAGTGGTTAAATAATGTATGCGTATTTCCTAAGCTGATAAACGTCAGATCCTAAAAAAAAGGCCGTCGTTCTAACAAAATTTCATGAATTTTTGAAATTTGATTAAAAAATGTGCACACACTTTGGTGTTAGTGAGTAAGTAGTATACCGTATTTTCCTTAAACCGACCAAATGACATGGTCAGAAAAAACCAATTAGTATTTAATATTAAAAAATGTGTAATAATGACATATATACCTGCTCCTAGAAGCCCATAGTTTTAGATTACACCATTAAAGGGCAAAAATTATGCCGAGTTAACTAACATTCTAGGATATTATAGCTTGCTACAAACTCCTGGGGTTTATCAGGACAGGACATGTAAAAAATGTCGTGACCCAGATGCAATGATAGCAATGTTTGATGGCGTCATAAGAAGTAACCTGGAGTATGCTAGTGCGGTGTGGACTCCGCACCAAACCAATTATGTTAATATGCTGGAACAAATCTAGGAAAAAATCCTCATGTATGTCTATTTGAAAACGCGTGGAACTTGTATAGACTTACTTGAGGCAACAAATAGATTTAGCTTAGAAACTAGACATTGTGCAAATCTTGCAATACTTAGTTTTAACATAATTCAGGTATTGATAGCCCGTTCCTTTTGGAATGCTATGGCTTATGCGTGCTTGTAAACTTCAGCCGAAGTCGTCGACACAACTTTTTTTAAAATACCATACGGCAGCACAGATATTCTGGCACAACATAGCACGACAAGAGGAATGATGCTGTTGAATAAAATCTATGAAACGCTATATATGTATAATTCTTCGGTAGCCTTATGTTTTTTTTTGTATAATAATTATTTACCTAGGTTATTTTTTAATTGATAAACTAATGTTTAAGACAAGATTTTTTATGCATAGCACAAAGGGTAACAAATATTATAAGCAATAATTATTAGCCTGAATCACTCGTGAATCACTCGTGCGGGTTCGAGTCTCGGGAGATTTTTTCAATATGGATGAGTGTTTCAGGCTAATAATTATTGCTTATAATATTTGTTACCCTTTGTGCTATGCATAAAAATCTTGTCTTAAACATTAGTTTATCGATTAAAAAATAATCAATATTTGAAGGGTTAAAGTATTTCACCAAAAATAGGTAGACATAATATGTCTCGACGCCACTTAGTGAGAGAGTTAGCACTTACATGCCTTTCTCATATAAAAATAAAGTTGGTTGTTTGCAGGTGAAAAAATGTAATAAGCGGTAATTGTTGAATGAAACACTAGGTATATTTAATCATTTGGCGGGTAGGAGGTAACCCGCCGTAGCTTAATGGTAGAGCTCCTGACCGGCAATCAGAGGGGTGCGGGTTCGAGTCCCGTCGGCGACATGTATCTTTTCTCGGGAGATTTTTTCAATATGGATGAGTGTTTCAGGCTAATAATTATTGCTTATAATATTTATTTACCTAGGTGTTGAGATTATCAAAATGAGAATTGTACAGTAATTGGATAAGTAATATGTTGTAAAATAAAAAATCGTAAATGCTCGTACGTAAGCCGAGGGGCCAGCTGTCGAGGAATCAACATTCATGGAATCATTTTTTTAGAATGAGGAGACCTTGCTTTGTGTGGATTTGTAAAAAAGAGTGGTCTATCTCATTTGTTTCTAATATGAATTAAACGGTGAGTTTTGTTTTTTTAGGATCCCAATTACAGCTTCGCGTATACAGTGAAAGACAAGAAGTCCGGAAATGACTATGGCCATAAGGAGTCAAAACAAGGAAAGAAGACTGTTGGAGAGTACTTCGTCCTTCTTCCTGACGGCAGAAAACAGGTGAAAATACTTTAAAATAATTTATTTTAAACCTCCCATAAGAGGATACCCGGCGGTGATTTTTCCATACAAACGTATTCCCTATTTATCTCTCTGGATTTTAACCCTAGAGAAAATATTGTTTTTGCATAAAATAGATATCAACTAGTAGCGTGTCGGTACTTTTTGTTTTTTTTGATAAGTTACTTTTTATAGAAGTTATGACCTTCCAAAAATCAATAAAATTGACTGGTTTAAACGCCGTCAAAAGATGTTCAGTATACAAACCAGACAATGTTTTTTTAAAAAAAGCAAAACGTACAGACATAGAATAGTTTTTTCTTATGTAGTTGGTAAAAAAAAAATTGAAAATCAGTCCACTTTTGGAGGAGAAAAGTGGGGAATACAAAACCTCCATTTTAGTTAGGTGTCAGTGCATTGTCCCTTTCGCTCAATATCCGGTGGAGTAAGAGCAACAGTGACAGCAATATTTTAGTAAAATCTATTTCTGCACCACCGGGTATCATCTAAAGCTATAAAGAGGAAACATTTAAAATTTTACCAAACAGTTGCATTCACTCTTGCGGTTACTTCCTCCTAATACTAAGAGAAAGGGAAAACTGCACCTCAGGCTGATAATACCTAAATAAAATCGTCATGATCGATGTTTTGTACTCCCCATTCTTCTCCAATCTCAACCAATTTAAAATATTTTTTTTTACCAACCTGTATTAGCAGAAAAGATTCTATATGTATATCTGTATGTTTTGCTTTAAAAAAAAATCATGTAGTTTGTACACGGAACGTCTGTTATAATAATACGAGTGTGCTTTAGACCACAAGGCTGAAGTAAAACTTCTAGAGAGAAAGAAAATGTGCGCGCGCACTGCTCTCTCTTGCTCCTTTAGTATTTATAAAATTGTTCAACAACGAAATGAAATTACGAATAATCTTCATGCACTGGCTATGAGAGGAAGAGAGAACGAAGATGTGCGCGCGCACTGCTCTCTCTTACTCCTACAGTGTGATAAAACTGGTTCCAGACAGGATCAGTTGGGACTCTCCTGCGGCGTTCATATAAAAAAGTGTATTATGCGCATTTAGGGGGTCTTTAAACTTTCTGTTTATAATAATAAATTAACTTATCACAAATATTCTTCCAGATTGTGACCTACGAGGCTGACGAGAATGGCTATAGACCTAGGATCCGATACGAGCAAAAAGCAAGATAAGGCAATGGATCAGATGAAGAAAGACAATAACCGAATCATCACTTCTAAATTATCATGTTCAACTTTTACATTTAACAGTTAAGAAAATACATATACAAAAAAATGTTGACATTGTTTTGCTTGTTTTTATTTCATGCTAGCGCAGACCTTCGAAAAATTACGAGAAATTTTAAAATAATTAATAATTGTTGTTCATACAAAGTTTAATGTTGATTCAAAGTATTGTATTTCTTAGTCCTACTCACTATGTGGTCCTGTGCCGAGTTGGACTATAGTTATTTAGTTATAGTTTATTTGAGGTGCGTAGAATCAAATGCAGCAATCTCCAAAATGATTTATTTTGAGAAAACCAAAAGAAACCTTTGATTTCAGTAATTCTCAATTATATTTCGTTCATTGGTTTATTTTCAAAGGTAAACTTGGGCACACAGAGCTGATTTTAATGCCAAATAACTGCTTTTGTGGGTAAAATAGTGAATCATTAACAATGTTGCATAATTAGTTCACTTTTGAAAAAAGTGGAGTTAGCTGTATTTGATTCTATACACCTCATTTGTCTTCTATGTCGTTTTTAGTGTCTTTGTTAGGATTTTTTTTTATTTACCCCTTTTTTATTTTTTATTTACCCCTTTTCTATTTACTAGTTTCATTTACCCCTTTCAGCCATATTTTTTGTCTTGGGGAAGGATGTTATGAAGTTTTGTTGCAAAGTGGTTTTATAACTTGGGAGGTTTTCTTTGTAATTTTTATTCGATTTAGTGTGATGGATGCACGGTCTAGTAGAGGATTCAATACTTTTGAATACCTTCAATAATATATTTTTTGCATTCATATTATTCGTTGAACATTTGGTACGTCAAAGCTGTCGAAAATTTCAATCGAAGCCGTTCTAATGGGTACTTCACGGTCTTTATAAATCTTTTTTGAAATGAATTCAGTTTGTGAATGTGTGGCAGATCCCCATCCTATAATTCCATATAATTTAATCATTTCTAGGGCTGATTAAGGCGTATTAGCGAAAAAGCACAGACCGTACTGGAGTAGGGTCATGTCAAGTATCAGAATAGTAGTAGAGTATGTATTAATGTGAATGAAGCAAGTTGTATGAAGCTTGTTTAGCTATTAGTTCACTGTGTGTATGAATCACTGAATAATTTTATATTGTTTGACTTGCTGAACACAAATTTTCCCATATAACTTTGCAGTCGAAAATTATACCAATAAGTTTACCATTGAGGCTGCCATGGCTTCAGGCGGTGGGAAGCAGTTGGGACTCTTGTGCGATATTCATAAAAAGCAATATATTATTAAAATTCACGCATAATTTTTTTATGACTAAATCTAAGAGTAAGTATGTTTCTATTTATATGTAAAAATGCATAAAGCTATTTAAAAAAATGTAAATCGTAATAAATATGTTTTGAGTGCAAAACCAAAACCGCCTCCAATGTTGCATTTACAAATAATTTATACTGTGTGGATAGACTTAATCGAGGTCTTATCTTTTCTTAGAAAAAGGTGGCCCTAAAAAAATAGCACAATATTTCAAATGAATTTATGTGAATACCAAATAGAAGTCCCAAATGCTCCCAATCGGTTGAGTAGGGCAATGAGCGGCACAAAAAAGGCAATAAACGTACGTTGCTTACCACAATTACGCTGCAGCTCTTTCTTACACATTAAATAATGGTGAGACAAAAGATGAGACACAATGTACGTATGTCTGTTTCGTCTTAATGAAAAAACGTTATCATTATATTGCCTCTCCCTCAAATAGCGTGAGGCATTACCGTCATCGCCATTTCCACGGGATTACTAAAAGCAGTTATTGAGCGCTCTTATTATTACCGTGACGACCCGCGGAAACGTCACGGCGACGGTAACTACTCGCGGCATCTCATTTTTTTAATACGAGTGAGGGAGAGGCAAGAAAATGATTACTTTTTTGCATCTCCCTCACTCGTATCGAATAAATGATGTGGCGCGAGGCGTTACCGTCACCGTGCCGTTTCCGCGGGAGTACTAAAATCAGCTGTTGGCAACCTCAAATCACGATCCGGGGTGATTTGTGAGGCAGAAGGAGGTGACAGGCAAGGAGATGGGGGAGTGAAAGGTTTGGAAGTACCGGGCTATAACTGGCCACAAGACATGGCTAAAGCCATTTCAGGCAACATTTCTGAAAGGCAGTTTTTCACCAGGACGTTCATTTACATTTTGTGAAAATGAATGTTTATTTTCTCCACACAGGAGGCCCAGAGAAAAATAATTCCCCACAGGGCCAGTGTCATCTTGGAGATTCAGTATAAAGGGCATTTTTAGGAAAAGAACGAGGGGATGTTCTGGGAAGGAAAAAAGTATGATGGGAAGGTAGGTCAGTTGGTGGGCGGTCAGATCTATGTCCCTGTCAAACCATGGACCCGGGCACCCCTGCTAAGTCACCAAATGAAGAGGTGTTGGTTGTTTAATAAATGCTTCCCGGGGTAGCGGTACCCATCTCCGCCTCCCAAATTAAAATTAAGCTGCACAAGAGTACCAACTTCTCCCAAACACCTGGAGCCATTGATACTATTGCATCACCAACGTTGCCAGGCTAAAGATCCATCTCCTTCCCTTACCACTAGAAAAGGGAACAGAGATGAGGAAGAAGACGGTAGGAAAGTACCTGGCTATTCAGATCTAGTCAACAAAAACGGCTAAAACGAGTTCAGGCAACATGTTTCGATGCATAGTGGTGGTCTTTCCCAGGGCTATACTGAAAGTAACAAACTTTAAAAATACACTATAATATTAATTATTTATAAATTAGTCAACGTGTAAAGTCATAAATTAACCAAATGAAATATATATAAATCACTCTGCGATTTGAACCCACGACCTCCGGATTCGTAGCCAAATGTGCAATTACACAAATAGTTAATAAATTTTATTTGTAAAACTATTTTTTTTTTAACTTTTTTTTTTCTATGTTTTTTTTTAAACATTTCACGGTATTAGCGTTTGCCACACCGTGTAGCATGTGTAATAAAAAAAAAATAATTCCATAGATTTATTCAGCAATAGCATTGTCTTTATAAATTCCCACGTAAATGTAATTTTTTCCCAACGTTACCACTGTGCGACAGAGGGGAGCAGCAATACTAATTCGCATTAAACCCCATGAGAGAGAGAGAGACAAAATGCCCGGACGATCCTGTGAATAAACACACCGAAGTTACATTACTTGGGTTAATTTAAATGTAAAGTGAGGTGAACAGAGACGCTGGTGTAAAATGGTAACATTTGTTTTTTGTTTAAATATGTTTTTATGAGCTTTTGCCATTACTGAAAATTATTTATTTCTTTTAATACACACGGCACTACATTTGAAATTAACATCAGAATTTATAAAATTAAAATGTTTAAAAGTTTTTTTTTTACATTAGCTCTATACAACCTGAGGAAAACAATTTTCCTTTGTCGTCTTTGAGGATGCTGTGAGTAGCGTATTTTTAGGAAAAGGGAGGAGATGAAGTTCTGAGAAGGAAAAAAGTATGAGGGTGGTTAGGAATCTCGGGGTCAATGTATCCAGGAGTGACGGACGTATGTACCCAACCCTACCACTGCGGTAGAGGGGTGATGAGCAAGTGGGCAAATGTATGTGCCGCCAAGTCCTAGACAAGTCTCACCCCATCAACCCAGGCACCCTTTCTAAGGCACCGAAGGTAACGAACTTCTTGGGGTGACCTATGGCAAGGGTGATCATTTGAAAATCCTAAATCAAAGGTGGCGGTACCCGCTTCTTAAATTGTTTATAAAGATAATTTTATTTTTAATTTTCTTTGTAAAAAAACTCAACAACATCCTTCCCCTAAATATA
Organism: Limnephilus auricula; assembly: GCA_951813805.1. Classification (NCBI taxonomy): domain Eukaryota; kingdom Metazoa; phylum Arthropoda; class Insecta; order Trichoptera; family Limnephilidae; genus Limnephilus; species Limnephilus auricula. The sequence continues at coordinate 9,405,141 of OX638417.1, forward strand.
AAACTAATTTTAAAAAATTATTAGTACAAATCAAGTATAAAAGGTAAAAAAAAATTCCTAAAGACACTAAAAACTACATAAATCCACTCGAGCGCTTTTTGCAACATTATGGCACTATTTTCAAAACCTCGGATTGCTTTGTTGCCAAATTGTGGCAAATTTTCAAAAAAAAATTTTTTTATTAAAACGACTATATAATAAATGCATTGTACATTCAAAATATAACAAAATTAATATTCTATAGATTCTTTAAAATGTTTTAAGGTTAAAGATTTAATTATTTTTTTTTATAAATCCTACAAATATGTGATAATAGACAAAAGATAGGGGAATTCATTGGCTACATAGAACTAAAATCAGTTTGTATATCTCCATATTCAAATTCAGAGGAATGATTTTTTAATTTGGGCAAAAAAATTTCCTTTAGCAATCCGAGAAAAAATATTTTAATTGCTCTGTTACTCCAGTGGATAAAATACAAATAAACAATAATTAATTGTTTGTTATTATGAAGAAGTTACTTTGTGATGTGACATAATAATATTAACGACCAAGTAAATCTTAATAAAAGTCCTATATTCAGGATGTTCCCATTGACAAAGAACTTCCACTTCCCAATCCTTAGTCTTCCCTTACCTACTCAAATGACTTCCTGCACTGGCCGAGCCCATCCCATTTTTTCCAATTCACTTTAAAAACAAACCATAACAAATCACAAATGTAGCGACAGACTCGCAGTTCAAATCAATAAAAAGATACTTATATTACAATAGCGCTCGTCGTACAATCCCATAGAGACCCGCCACACGTAAAAAGGTGATGTGCGGTTTGAATCTTCACTAATCAGCGTTATTTCTCGTGACCGCTACGATCGCGATATCAGAAAAGTTATGCGTACTCCCCTTCGCCTTAAACAGGAGAGGGGTCATTTTAAATACACGGAGCATGCACGGAGCTGTCAAGTTGACATATCCAGTACAAAGAAATGATATTCTCTCGACCGCTTCCCATTTCAACTGACCCCTTCTCCTGATGTAGGAAGAAATATTTTATAACGTAGTGTGTCGGTAGAAAAGATACTTTATAACACAGTATCTTTTGATGTGAGCTTCGCGTATGTCGCCCGCTTAACACATGTTACTAAAATGTTAAACATTAGTAGAGTTTATACTGCCCTGAAGAAGCTACGTCAGTAGCGAAACTCGGTCGGCACAAAGTATATAAATAATAAAAGTGGTGTTTACAAAGTTATTGTTTATTTAATTATTAAAAAATAAATAATGTTAGTCCGCCTCAGCACAGGACTCTCAAGTGAGGAGGATTAAGAAATACAATATCTACATTTATATTCACCATTATATTTTTATGTATAATTATTTTATATAGTCGCCTAAATAAAAAAATAAATATTAGTAAAAAAAAATTTTTAATATTGTTGCAATTATTTTTAAAAACTGTTTTGTGTTCATCCCATTTTACGGCAGCGATGATACATGAAGTGATTTTATACAATTTTAGCTTTTTTATTGTGTTTATTTCGTCACGGTGTGTTGAGTTCTGTAGCGCGGGGTAACCTGTTCTACTAGATGGCCATCTTTTATTACGCTATATTACATGATAATTAAAACCATGGCGTAAAAAGGGGCTAAGACTGAGAACTCTTTATTTATTCATACCGCACAAGAGTCCCAACTGCTCACAATCTTTTGGAGCAATGCCAGGAGTTTATATAATCCCGTATTACTGGGGTATGTTGTGAGGCTGAAAGTAGTGAGTAGGGGAAGGAGATGAGGAAGAGGAAGGTGGGGGAGTACCTGGCTATTCAGATCTGGTCACCAAACACAACTACAGCCATTACAAGCTACGTTTCAATTCTGGATGGTGGTCTTTCGCTAGGGACGACATCCGTGCTCGAGGATTAAGGCTCTCGACTTCCAATCCGAAGGTCGCGGATTCGAACCCGAAATTTTATTATAATATGTATTAAAAATAATATGTAGAAATTTCCGGCATGTTCCAGAGTGGAAGATACTCCCAATGTCGCCCTGGTGTAAGACCACCATTCAGAATTGAAACGTTGCTTGAAATCGCTTTAGCCTTGTTTAGTGACTAGATCTGAGTAGCCAGGTACTTTCCCACCTTCCCCTTCCCCCTCTCCTTCCCTTAACCACTTACCTTCAGCCTCACAACATACCCCAATCGGAGATGCCATAGTCTCACTGTCTCCAGGCGGGAGCAGTTGGGACTCTTGTAAGGTATTCACAATTAAAAAAGGACGAAACTGAGAGTATCTTCCCTTTTGAATACATATTACAGTTTCGATATGTTAATCCTAATAAACTGAAATGTTTTGTAGTATAATTTAATTTTTTTTTTAAAGAAAGTCAAACATTCCAGGGTTACGAATAACGCAACAAACATTTGAAAATCACCTACTAACATATATTTTGCTTATGTTGTGATGGAGGACTTAGCCAGCCGAGGAATCGAACACGGAATGCCTGGGTGGGATCCAATCGCGATGCCCACTCAACCACTGACCGGTTGATACTGATAATATAATTATTATTTTTCAGTTAAAAGTGATTTAATTGTCATCTATTAATTTTATTTTTTAAATTTATGAAATTATTTGATCAAAGTATTTAAGTATAACATGATAAATATAATTTTAGTATTCGTAAGAAAACTACACATGTGTATTTGTCTATAAAGAAGAGTGAAAATTATATAAACTCTAATATGATGATTAAAATTGAATAATATAGACTATAATACAACCACTGAAGCGAAAAAAAAACTTTTTCTCGGATTGCTAAAGGAAATTTTTCCGCCCACATTAAAAAAAATCATACCTCCGAATTTGAATATGGAGACATTCAAACTGATTATAGATCTATATAGCCAATGAGTTCACCTATATTTTGTCTATTATCATATATTCGAAGGATTTATAAAAAAAAAAATATAAAATCGTTAACTTTGAAACATATAATAATCTAGAGGACATTTGCCACATTGTGGCAGAAAAGCAATCCGAGGCTTTGGAAATAGTGCCATAATGTTGCAAAAAGCGTTCGAGTGGAAAAGCCATCACTTCAAAAATTGTGCTATTCTGTCAGAAGTTAAAAAAATTTCCTGCGCTGCAATAAAATCCAAATAAATTGAATATTTGTGAACTTATTTATACGAAAACAAAAACTTTTTTTTGAAGGTGAATATTGAAGTTTTGGATGCATACTTTTAAAAAGTTTTAAAAATGTCCCACCTTCGTTTTTCTAACTTAAGTAAGTGATATCGAAAAAACTAAAAAACACGACACTGAATTTATTAACAAATAAATTATATAAGTTATTGTGACCTCACTTTTTTATCTTTTGGTTTAAAAATAATTCTTAAAAAAAATCATAATATTTATTAAAATTCCATTTATTTTGTTACTTTTTTTTACAACAATAATTTTTACCACAACAGCAACCACAACAGCGACCACGAAAGCTACCACAAGAGCCCACAAAACAGCACATTGTCCAATAAGGAAGTTGAGTACTTTTTTAAAATTTTTTTATTAATGTTCACAGGCAAACTATTTGTATTTTTTTTTTTTTTTTAAGTTCGTTTTCATAATTAAATTAATTCTACAAGTTTGAATTTTATTAAGCCCGCATAAACGGCGGCAAGAGCTTAATACCGTGCGGCAGAGTTCGTGACGTAACCCGGTCCTTGTTTGCGTGAAATATAAGGGAAATATTTACAAAACCGGGACACAAATATCTAACTACTAAGACTTTTTTTAATTATTTATTTTTTTCGTCCATATTAAGAGTGTGGCGGTTTTGTAAATATTTAGAGTTTTGTATAGTTTTCGCGGGCTTTAATAAAATTCAAACTTGTAAAATTAATTTAATTATGTAATTAACGAACTTTAAAAAAAAAAAAATTGGTATTTAAGTTTGCATGTCATCTACATGGACATATTTTTTATAAGTCAAAATATTTTTCAATCAACTTCCATATTGCACGTATTTAGTCAAATTAAATATTTTTTTGTCTTGGACTATTTTCAACAGCCAGGAAAACACCCATCCAAACAGCCACTAAAACAGCCACCAAAACATCCATCAAAACAGCCAACGCAACTGCCCACTAATTTTGTTGCCAAATATGTATCATAATGAGGTTATTGTTACATTGAAAATAATTTTTGGTTAAACATTGCCTGGCAGGTACAGTACATGACGGCCATTTTTTTTTTTGCTAATTATTATGTGATTTTTTTATGATACCGTACAAGGGAACCTTTGTCCCACTCGGGCACTGACTTAATAATAATACTATTTGATTTGATTAGCACAAGTGCCTCCCTTTTGTTGACCTTTATCCCTTGTAGTGGGTAGTTGAATTTCATCTCCAGAAGGTCATGAGACTTCGGATAATGGACTTTCTCGTCTTCAAATAGGGAGGAAACCAATAATTAATTATCAAATTATTCAATAATTTGACTATGACGACAATATTCAGGAAACCTAGAATGTTAGATTTTGTAGAATTACATTTCTATCCTTAGATCTTTATCTGTACGTCGTGTTTACTTCAAGATTGATTCACTTTAAACTAGAAGGCAATTGACAGCTGTAATATGTTTACATAAAATCATTCACGGCCATCTTGATATTACACTATGTCTTAGCAAAATTAAAATAAATGTCCCCAATTCCCATTGTTTAAGATGCCATAACACTTTTCAGCTGAATACATTTAAAAATAATATCGCCTACTTTAGGCCTCTGACCCAGATGTGTCGACTATATAACAAGATAGAATGTGCCGAAGTAGATATTTTCGTCGATAATTTGTACGGATTCAGAAAAAAAGTTCTGGCGCTGTTAAAATATATGTTCAACTAATTATATTGTGGCAATTGTCCCTCTGCATGCCTCTCGTGCTTAGTATGTCTCTTGCCTCTCATTGTAATATGTGTTACTTGAGGAGCTTGTTGTAATTTTGTATTTTTTTATTTTTTTTATTACTTATTTTTATTACTTATTTTTATTTATTTTTTGTAATTTTTATGTTTTTCTAATTGTATGTATCTGTATTTAATTGTATGTAATTGTAGATTTTTTGTAATTGTATATCTCTGTTTGTACAATAACTGAGTTTTTATAACTGGATGTTCTCACGTAAGCGCGAACATTTGTAAACACCCAGCATAAATTAATAAATAAAATAAATAAATCTTTAATTATTATATTTTTATCCCCTTGTGGCCAGCGAACAACTCAACACATTCGCTACGCGATTACCTCCTATTAGCTATTTGTACTACAATAGTGGACACGGGCCCTTTATACCCCAGCGGCAGGTGCCAAACTAAAAGAGGATTCATTCCGTTTCCGATTGCCGCCGATCTATCAGTTCGCGAATTACTTCGAGTTTGCTTCCCACTTATCGATAGATAATCTTGTATAAATGTAAATTATAGTACTGAAATTTTGTTTAACCTGTAAGTACAGATTTGATTTACACACACAATATACATTTTTGCCTCCTTACCCTCGTGGGAAAGCTGAATCTGATCTGGGAAGTTTATTTACGAGAGATGGAAAAGCTGATAGAGATATTGAAAGAAGGGTAAATGCTGGTAACTCCATTAATGGAGGATTGAACGCCGCTGGCGTTAACAAAAAACTGTCCAAAGAAGCTAAGCTAGCTGTCCACTCTGTGTTGGTACCTAACCTGATGTACGTGTGTGAGGCATGGAACTATAGAGGAAGGATAAAAGAAGACTGAATGGTATAGCTAAATGAGAACCCTGAAGCGTATGTGTGGTAACACCATGTATGATAGTGTGAGAAATGTGGAGATCGGCAAAGAACTCCAAGTTGATGTAAGCGTAATTAGTAAGATTAATAAAGTGAAACCAAGACGGTTTGGGCGTGTAGAGCGATTGAACGAAGAAAGAAGTGTAAGGAGAATATATGACGCTAATGTGAATGACAGAAGATAGTTTCTAATAATACTAGGCACGATCAAGTGAATCAGATTCTTGATTCGGACCATGTCAAGAGTCAGTGTAACAAAAGAGTATGTAAGAGACAATGTATGATTGTGAATGAGGCAAGGAGTGTATTCGAGTTTTTTGCCCTTCGTCTCGGCCTACGAAACGACGTTATGGTTAGTTAGTTAGTTTAGACTTTTAAATAGACAAAATATTTTATTATTTGAAAAACCAACAATACCATTTAAGAAACCAAACCAAAATACCTAGGTGTTTGTATTCAACTTAAACATTGATATTTTTAAATGTTAATAAAATTGTATCAAACGTAAAAAATGTTTTTTTGTTATTGTTTATTTTTGGGATGTTATGCCGTGTTACGCTAACTCTTTATTTAGCCAACGTTGCATCTGTAAACTGAAACATCTGCCCTGATGATGGACACTGTAACGTTGTCCGAAACGTTGGCTAAATAAGGAGTTAGCGTAACGCGGCATAACATCCCAAAAATAAACAAAAAAAATACTTTTTACCGTGAAAATCTTAAATTATGAAAATGTTAACGAAAAACTAAAATAATCATTTTGACTCGAAACGTCCATAGAATGCCACAATGTCACTGGTATCAGACGGATGGTAGTCTTTAGAAGGCGGTTATGGGTGCCGCCGCCCCAGGAACCATTTATTGGTTAACCAACACGGTTCGCTACGTTTGGCGAATTAGCAGCGTTTCCCGGGTTCACGGAGTGAGTTATATCTAGCTCTTGGTGTCACATGCGTTTGCCCACGTACCAAGATCGGTAGAAACTGATTGTATCTCTGAAGCCGGATTCTCTCGACCCATCGCCGTGTGCTTCGGTGGGAAGTACAGATTTATAGGTCTGTACCTATTGAACTCATTGTGCCCTAGATTCCTACCCACCCCTTATACCTTTTCTCTTCAGAAATTCCCTCATTTCCTTTTCCTTCTCAGAACTACATTTCCTTCCTGTCCCTGAAAATTCACTCCATAGAGCAGCCAGAATAATTGTTTTCCTCGGGACCTCTGGAGCTAATTGTAGAAAAAAATGTACCTTTCAAATTAAAAAAGTACCTTTCTAATAATACGTGAAAATTCACTTCAGAATACATTAATTACATCATCTAAGGATCCAAATTAGAATATTTTTTCTTTGATCCTTTCAACTCTCAATACGTTTATCCCTTTGAACACCTACGGTACTCAGCCGTCCCATTTACTTAGGTGTGGGGACTGGTACGTACCTACCTCTTTTCCTTCTCCTTTGGCAGTACAGAATCCTCCCCTTTCTACTTCGTATTCTGTACAGAACAGAACGGTATTGGGTACCTAACCTAACCTAACCAAAACATTGACTCGTTAATTCTGAAGAAAGGGCAGGATGTGAAACGGTAATTTTTTTTTTAAAATATTTTTCTTTTATGAAAAAGATATTATTATGAGAGCGTATGTCTGAATGCTACCGGCTGCGCCAGTTTGATGTGATTTTTCTATTTAGATAAAACTCCCGGTACTTATAGTTTGTATCACTGATCAAAGAACTGATGGATGCAATATTTTGGCCACATATTTTTATAAAGTTCGTCTAGACTGTAAGTCTAGAAGTAAGATTGCAAAAATATATTTTTTAAAAGTCATACAAGTATTATTATTATTGACGTCTATAAATCGCTTATACGACTTCTTTCAATTCTAAGAGCTTCATTAGTTCAACCCGTTCATTAAATAAGTAATTTTGCATAACGACACTATTAAAAAATATGTGTTATTTTATAGTTAACCGGTCTGATTATATGGAGGCCGCATAAAATTTATCAATCGTCGGTCGGAATATTTTATCGTGCTCGCAAATATTGATGACGGATTTTGTCAATATGGTATTGATATGTGGTTTTGTCAATCGTATATACAAGGAAATTTCATTTTTTCCTTTAAAACATGGAGACATCAATTTTCATTATTTTAAAATATTTTATATTTTATTTTATGAAGACAATGTTAGAGAAACTTAATAAAAAATCTGAAACAGAATAATCAGTAGGTGTTCCATAAAAATAAAAATAGAATGAATCCGAGACACTATCTAGGTAACAAATACATTCTTTGAATACTTGTTTCCAATGAAAAAAGGTAGCTGCCAACAATATGGAAAAAATATTATTGGCAGCTACCTTTTTTCATTGGAAACGCATATGATGCATAAATGGGGCCTTAAAGAGTTGGCGATGTGCGAATGCGGTGCGGTGCAGACCACCGTACATGTGGTCAACGAATGCCCGCTCCATTCATTCCCCGGCGGGATTGATGAGGTCCGCAGGGCGACGCCTGAGGCCCTGGACTGGCCCGCAGACCTAGATGTCCCCCTCTGACCCCCCACCATACGAAAGAAGAAATATGGAAAAAACATTAGTCGAATATAATATTGTTAATTCTGAAATTTTAAACATGAAATTTGACAAATACGATAGTCTCATAATAGGTCGCAATAGCTGAATTGGATAAAGCGTATGTCCCGGTTAGACGTGAGATTCTGGGCTCGAGTCCTATTTGCGACCATTATCTTTTATTATTTTTCTGTGTCTTGTTCATTTTCATATTTTAAAAAATTAAATTATTATTTTTATTTTCTTCTTCAATGATATGTTAATATATATTTATTGGCATCCTTAAAAGTTCGACTCTGAACGACATACATTAATATCACTACCCACCTTGGAAAGGAAAATGTTAGGCCTGGGTCCCAGTAGGTACATACTTATTGCTTTCAGTCAGGGATATTCAATTTGCCGCACATCGTAAACAGGATGCCCATATTTATTTTCGTTTCAACAATTTTATAAATATCCCTCAATTTTAGATTTAGGGTGACTTTCACAGCAATAGACCGCTCTGTGCATAATATTAATCGCTCGTATTTGTTTATTATTTACTAACTAACGCCATAGTAGGTTTTTACACGGAGAAAAATGTTATTCTAAAATACGATTATTTTATTCGTAAAAACGGTTAAAAACGGGACTGAAGTTCTTACGAACAAATTAACAGGGTTTCAGTGTTTATTGGCGGGAAAATGTAAGAATAATTGGTTGGTATACGTACGAAATTACGTATACCAACAAGTTATTTTTACACGTTCACGCCAGTAAACATTGAAACACTGTTAATTTGTTCGTAAGAACTTCAGTCCCGTTTTTAACCGTTCTTACGAATAAAATGATCGTACTTTAGAATAAAAATTTTCTACGTGAACATTAAAATTAATAAATAAATAGTATTTAAGTATAACGTGATAAAAACTAGTAATATTAATATACAATGTCTTTAGAAAAGGGCGTTCGATTTTAAAATGTAAATAAATCACGTTGTGTATGAAATATCCACTCATTATTTTTATTTATTTGAAAGAATATTTTATGGCAGTGTGTGGAATATAACGTGGATCAGATGTCAGCCGTGGCTTTACGTAGTGGTATGTATTCGGAATGTCCAATTTTTAATAACTTTGACGCATAAATCTGGCTGAATTTGTGGATGGCGTTCGTTATGTTGACTTTAAGACGATCCTCACTGAGGCAACTGAAAACTGTTAACTGGCAACTGTCTTTGTATGACAATGCGATGGCCCAATACAATCACTCAAAAACCCTTTGTCAATGGTAACGCAAGCGGTGACTCGCGACTTGCCGTAACCGGCCGTTGCTAGCTGCCAGCTATCAGCTGATTGTTCTTCGTCCATGGTTAAAAAAACTTATTGTCCAATTAAGACATGGAAACCAGCCGGTTTTAGTTTGGTTTCAGTTGCCTCGTCAGTAGAGCGCCCAAGGGCGTCAATTGTTGCGGTTTAGTTGCGTAGACCTGCGATTATAAGCCCATCGTTCACGTAGCTACTTACAAGCGACGCTACCGCTACCTCATGGAACTTACAAATAATTTTAAATCATTGTCTCATAACAAACATTTAATGAGCATTTAATTCGGAATAATAAAAATTTAGGTCAATAATCTAAATAAAAACTATCATACCTTTTAAGAGGGTATTTACGGAGAATACCGGAAATTAGTCCTTCTTAAATCACATTCAAGACGTATTGACACTTTTTTTTTTACAAAAAAACATAAATAGATTTTGAAAGACTATTATTTTATCTGGTAAACGCACTTTTTAAATTTAAAAAACTACGTTTATTTTTTAATATACTAAGTTTATACCGTTCGTCTTTGGCAAATTTAATCAATTTTTAAACGAAATATTGTATTATACAACACAAATTTCAAATCATATATACAGAAAAATAAATCAATACATAATCTAGTAAAGACACTTTAATTTCAGAATTTTAATTTCAGTTAAATTAAAATCACTAAAAAATAAAGTCGAGAACATGTTTTGTGACGAAAATACAGCAGTTTTTCTATTTATTTAAAGTCTTTACACACTTATTTTATTTAGACATTATTGAAAAATCATAAATTCTTATGATTAAAAAATACTTCCAAGAAGTACATACATGATATTTAATAATTTATCATCACGCCTTTTGAGCATTTTTATTGCTTACTTGAATATAGGTATATATTAAAGCAAGTTTTGAATGAAATAAATCGATATTAAATTTTTCGTTTAAAGAATTTGATACGGGGAATAATCGATATTTCTATACTTTCGATAACCTCACTATACATACAGTAATTTTTAGTAATATTGTTTCTTCAATCTTCGCAAATTCACTTTGTGACATCATTTTATTTGAATGAAACAAATTACTTTTGTGTAAACCATAATAACTATGATTAATCTTACCTACTAATATTATAAACGCGAAAGTTTGTATGGATGTATGTATGTTTGTTTCTCTTTCACGCAAAAACCACGGAATAGACTTTAATGAAACTTTACAATAATATAGCTCATACATCAGAATAACATATAGGCTATAATTTATAATTTATACCCAAAGCTTGCTATTTTCCATATATTACAAATTAATAATAATTATTGTTTAATATAAAACGTCAAAATTTGAGAATGACGTTTTGAAAAACAATGATTGTAAAACCAAAATTCTATTTTAGAAAATATTTAAATTAGTGAATTTATTTGAAGTACTCACACTTGAGCCGAATCAAGAATTATGAATATTTTAAATAGATTGGTTAAGAATTTTGGTATAAACATAGATGGGACCTACGAAAAGAAAATAGGCTAATCGAAGTACTAATCCTGCGCAGACGAAGTCGCGGGCAGAAGCTAGTATGATTATAAATCAATAAAAGACGTAAATCAATAAAGTCGCAGGTTAGTTACAGTAATCAAGTATTCCAAGAACATTACGAAGTAGATCAGAAAGCTAGATATAAAGATTGCAAATTCATTGAACTTGTAATCACCCTCATCCCTTATATTTAGTACCTTTTCATCCCTGCCACAGTAGAATGGCATCAATCAATTTGCTACCCCTGAGATGTATTGATGTATTGGAGGGTGTCCCAATTAGTGACTCATAGCAGAGAAAGGGCGGTGTAAAGGCCTAAGGCCACCCCGACAGTCCTTATTTAGGCCACAGAATCAGGTCAAAGGGCCTACAGTCTATATAGGCCGTACTGGGGATATAACTTCAAATGATGCAATAAATCTGCGAAATGTGGTTGATTTTTAGAACCGTTTGAAATAATACTTACAGTGATTTTTTTTATAGTGGGCAGACATCTCAAAATAAATTGTTTTGATTAATGAAGACAATATTAACGAAACTAATCGAAAAACTAAAACATAAAAAGATACGGTCACATCTGGGACTCGAACCCAGGACCTTCGGCTTTCCGGATCGCTACTCTACAAACTTAGCGAATGTGTCCCTATCCGATTAGGTTATATATTTAACTGTATCATACGTAGACTAAGAACTACCTAGATTATCTTCATTTTTTAACGCACATTTTTATTGGCTGCTATCTTTATCTATGATTGCATGATTCAACTCGAAATAAATGATATCTTTATGATATGATAATGATATCTATTAAAAAACTCAATTTTTTTAAGAAAGGTCAATAAATACAATATTGGATTGAATTACTGATGCAATATTGTATTTGTTAGCCTTTCTTAAAAGATTTGAGTTTTTTAATTGCCAAAATACTTTTTAATGTTCATTTTGCTTGTGTACTTGCGTGAACAATTTTATTATTTTTTCTTAATATTTTAAAGCATAACTTGTAAAAAGCGTTTTAAAGTAAAAATATATGCACACCATCTACTTCAGAATATGAATTCATTTGACAATCAAAACCAACACCTTTACCATAGGTGACCCTAAGTGTTTTGCTACGTTTGGTGACTTAGCAGGGGTGCCCGGGTTCATGGGGTGAAGTTAGCCTAAGTCTTGGCGGCGGATGATATGGACACACTGAACTCCAGATTCCTACCTAACGCTTATATATTTATCCTTCCTAGAACTTCCTCTCCTTCCTAAAGATGACATAGGCCCCTAGGGAAATTATGTTCCTTAGGGCCTCCTGTGTGGAGCTGATGTAAAAAAAACCTTAAGGGAGAAGAAGAAGGGGATATCCGTAATACGAGCGTTAGAGGGAGCGCGCTAATATTAAAAATGATAATATTCAAGCGAAAATTGTGAAAATGTTTTTATTTTTAGAGAATACCTCACAAGAGTCCCAACTGCTCCCGTATGGAGCCAGTGAGACTATGGAATCCCCAATTGGGGTATGTTGTGAGGCTGAAGGAAAGTGGGGAAGGGAAGGAGATGGGGAAGAGGAAGGTAGGAAAGTACCTGGCTATTCAGATCTAGTCACTAAACACGGCTAAAGCCATTATTAAGCAACTTCTTAATTCTGAATGGTGATCTTACACCAGGGCGATACTGACAGTATCTTCCAATCTGGAACGTGCCGCAAATATAGTATATATTATTTTTATTAATTAATTGTGAAATAACACAAATTAATCAAATAAAATTAATTTGCGCACGCCGGGTTCGAACCCGCGACCTTCCGATTGGGAGTCAAGTGTCTTACCACACGACCACGGACGGTCGTCAATAATTAATTAATAAAACATAACTCGTTTAAAATAAATAAAAAATTCTTAAGTTGCATTTAAAGATACAAAGTGATATTTTTCATAGCTGTAACATGTTAAATAGAGCGCCCTTTAGGTGATTTCTCAAGATAACGGCGCTCTACAAATTATCCAATTATTATCATTATAATTATCACAGCAAAATGTGTTTTCAATGTTTTTGGAGCATACATCGCGATTTTTTTCTATGGAGTGAATATTATCATATGTAATACCGGCTCTTTCCGATATTATCTTCATAAATAACATATTTTTTTTTAGGAACTTAAATACTGAAAGTGTTCAAAATACATATGTTAAGAGGATACCCGGCGGTGATTTTTCCATACAAACGTATTCCCTATTTATCTCTCTGGATTTTAACCCTAGAGAAAATATTGTTTTTGCATAAAATAGATATCAACTACTAGCGTGTCGGTACTTTTTGTTTTTTTTGATAAGTTACTTTTTATAGAAGTTATGACCTTCCAAAAATCAATAAAATTGACTGGTTTAAACGCCGTCAAAAGATGTTCAGTATACAAACCAGACAATATTTTTTTAAAAAAAGCAAAACGTACAGACATAGAATAGTTTTTTCTTATGTAGTTGGTAAAAAAAAAATTGAAAATCAGCCCACTTTTGGAGGAGAAAAGTGGGGAATACAAAACCTCCATTTTAGTTAGGTGTCAGTGCATTGTCCCTTTCGCTCAATATCCGGTGGAGTAAGAGCAACAGTGACAGCAATATTTTAGTAAAATCTATTTCTGCACCACCGGGTATCATCTTAATCGGAGATGCCGCTGGTATTTCACCGTAATGTAGATTTTTTTTACTCTAATTTTATATGATCCTTTTAAATAACTCTAGTATTACAAAAGTTTATTCATCAATGGTCTCAATTAACAGGACATTAGACGAGACGGGACAAAGCTGGTCTTTTAATGTATTCACTGTAAATTAGTTTCTTTGTCGCGTAACAGATGACACTATGTTACTGATTTACTTAAGACGATAGACTTCGCTTTTCGGCCCATACAAAAAGGACGCCCGGGAAAAAACACTTTTCTACATCGAAAATTACACAAAATGAATATATTTTTTTTATAATGCCTTCTAGAGCGTGAAAACTATGTCGGTATGTTTTCGAATTTTCGATGCGTTTCGTATTAACGTAAACATTCACTGTCAAACATGTACGATTTATCAAAAAATATTATTTAAGGAAAAAGTGCTGCTAACTCAACTCTCATAAAGAATTATAAAATTATAAAAAGCTACCGACGTAGCTTCTTTTTTCTAAAAAATATATATTTTTAAAAATTTCAATTTCGTGAAAGTTTTGGTGTAGAAAAGTGTATTCTCCATAAACCCCTTTTCGAGCGATTTCTGTGGGTAAATTTGAGCGTTGTCTCATTCGCACATTTCGCATTCGCATGTATTGTAAGTGTGCGTGAGCTTATTGTGAGCGGGACAGAATGACAGACGCGGGTGTTCCGCGTGTCGTTCAAAGTCTAGCCTCTTAATATGTATATATTTTTTTGTGAACACCTCACAAGAGTCCCAAATGCTCCCGTCTGGAGCCAGTGAGACTATGGCTTCCCCAATTGGGGTATGTTGTAAGGCTGAAGGTAAGCGGGAAAGGGAAGAAGATGACGAAGGAGAAGGTGGGGAAGTTAAGCAAGCAACGTTTCAATTCTGAATAGTGGTCCTTCACCAGGGCGATACTGAGAGTATCATCCACTCTGGAACGTGCCGCAAATATAGTATATAATATTTTTAATTAATTAATTGTGAAATAACATAAATTAATGAAATAAAATTTATTTGCGCACGCCGGGTTCGAACATGCGACCTTCGGATGGGAGTCCAAAGCCTTGCCCTTGAACTACGCCGGCCGTCAGTGTTTGTTTAATATAATATAATGTACATACAATGATACAGAGTATGGGGTAGGAACTAATTATTTGATATAAATTCATTGGTTATTTGTAATATAAAGTTTAAACTTTGACTTGTAAATTTGTTTTTTTGTCGGTATATTGATTTGGTGGTGTTTACGAGTAATCTGAGTATTGTACCAGAGAGAGGGTACACTAATTCTAATTACATATAGCTGCATACTTCACTCAAAATTCGGATTTTCAGAGATGTCCGTCTAATAAATTTGAGCCCAATTTATTTATTTATTTATTCATGTTAGTATAGTACACTTGTTACATTTTGTTGGAAGAAAAAAAATTAAATTTAATTCATTTTGTTGCTAGTAAAAGTTACACACAAGTTATAAAAATACAAGAACAAAAACTAAGAAATACAGCGATTAGATTGTCAAAAATACAGGAATAGTGTTTATACAGTTGAGGAGTGTGAATACAGTTTAGGAATAGTGTTGGAATCAATATTTTACATGATCCACAAAACTCTATAATGATGATGATAATAATAATGATGCAATGATATTTTGCATACAATTATCAACAACCTATTATCAAAATGATTTTCAAACATTTTGAAACGCGTTAAAGCATTTTGAAGCCTGTTTAAGCATGTTAAAGCATGTTAAAGCATATTAAAGCATGTTAAAGCATGTTAAAGCATGTTAAAGCATGTTAAAGCATGTTAAAGCATGTTAAAGCATGTTAAAGCATGTTAAAGCATGTTAAAGCATGTTAAAGCATGTTAAAGCATGTTAAAGCATGTTAAAGCATGTTAAAGCATGTTAAAGCATGTTGAAGCATGTTGAAGCATGTTGAAGCATGTTGAAGCATGTTGAAGCATGTTGAAGCATGTTGAAGCATGTTGAAGCATGTTGAAGCATGTTGAAGCATGTTGAAGCATGTTGAAGCATGTTGAAGCATGTTGAAGCATGTTGAAGCATGTTGAAGCATGTTGAAGCATGTTGAAGCATGTTGAAGCATGTTGAAGCATGTTGAAGCATGTTGAAGCATGTTGAAGCATGTTGAAGCATGTTGAAGCATGTTGAAGCATGTTGAAGCATGTTGAAGCATGTTGAAGCATGTTGAAGCATGTTGAAGCATGTTGAAGCATGTTGAAGCATGTTGAAGCATGTTGAAGCATGTTGAAGCATGTTAAAGCATGTTAAAGCATGTTAAAGCATGTTAAAGCATGTTGAAGCATGTTAAAGCATGTTGAAGCATGTTAAAGCATGTTGAAGCATGTTGAAGCATGTTGAAGCATGTTGAAGCATGTTAAAGCATGTTGAAGCATGTTAAAGCATGTTAAAGCATGTTAAAGCATGTTAAAGAATATTAAAGCATTATAAATAATGATAAAGCATGGAAAAGCATGTTAAAGCATGGAAAAGTATGTTAAACAAGCTAAAGCTTGTTAACGCTTTCATGTTAAAGTATGCATGTTAAAGCATGAATGCTACTTCATGCATCTTAAAGCATGCTTGTGCATACGCAAGCAAGGAACGAAGCAACCACAAACGGAGGTTGCGTTTGTTTTGTTCTTTCGATCTGTTCGTTCCTTTCCCATAATTAGTAACACGGTTCACGGTAACAACTACCTGTTTATACCCAGCATTCGGTTGTGTAATGTTGTTTGTCGATTGTTGTAGGTTATGTTATTAGCTTATATTATACAATTTTTACACATCTTAACCTGTATTTAATGACTAGCTTGGATAGACAGGACTTCTATTGTGGATTGTGGAGGGTTCACACATAGGTAATTTTACCCGGGAATGGACAAAAGTCATTACAGGCCAATTATACAGGGCCGAATTGGCTTTTATGAGGCACGGAGCGCCACACCGGTCTAACAACAACTGTAGAACTGTCACTTTGGTGTAGTGGGCACTTGATTTAGTAGGGAACCGTAGCAGACCTGTGAAAAATCAAGAGATATTATAAATGTGGAATTTTTGAGGCCATATATATATTTTACACAATTATTATTGTTTTTTATAAAGAATTTGGGAGGCTTATATGGGTACCGCCGCCCTGGTAAGCATTTATTAGATAACCAATACCACTGCCGTAAAATAATCTCGCACTTTTTGTTTTGAAGAGTTTTAATTTTCAATGTACTATCGTTACTTAAATTTTAATTTTTATGCTACCGGTTTCGACACATCCGTGTATAACCGAAACCGGTAGCATAAAAATTAAAATTTAAGTAACGATAGTACATTGAAAATTAAAACTCTTCAAAACAAAATGTCTAGAAATTGTTACATAGTTAATGCCCAAGAAATACAAATAATCTCGCACTGTCTACTGTGATAATAAAGTGAAAAATAATATAAAAATAATATTATCTTTAACATAACATTTTTGGGTAGAAATTTTAAATCGAATCGAATCAAAGAAAATCCGTGATTTGAAACTTAAAAAATATATTTTGATATTATATTTCATCATATTATCAAAGCAAATGGAGCAATAAAATTTTTTTAAATAATTATTTTCAACCCACAAATTATTTCAAAAATTGCTTCTAAAAACATGAATAATTGAATTCTTTCATAACCTTTATTTTATAATTTAAAACACAACAAAATATAGAGTACAAGCTTACTAGATATATATCTACTATAACTTTGAATTTAAAAAACCAAAATTCAGTTTTGTGTATACTCAAATCCAAATTTAAGTTTTATTTTATAATTTTACAGAAATCCGTTCTCCTTAAGTATACAAATTACTATTTACAAGTGGTACTTACAATGTATTTTTTAAATTTGGTAATCGATGTGATTTTATGGTTTCCGGTAGTGCATTTTTCATCATAACATTTCATCCCTTTCTAAGATAAACTGTTTGGCGTATTGGTTTTGTAATTTTTCGATAGTTTTGGTTTTTTAATTTTTTTTACGAAAATATATTTGTTTTACATAGTAAGCTAGATGAACTGGCTTCCCGTTGCTGCGGCTAATGAAACACAACGATAAACGTGGAATAGACTGACGTGAAATCGAAACACAATGCAATTACCTAAAATGCAAATTAACTCACACCGCCATCTGTCAGAAACTTATGGAACGTACAAATAATTTCAAATCATTGTCTCATAACAAACATTCAATTCACAATAATAAATATTGAAGCAAATAATCGAGATAAAAACTATAATACCTTTTAAGTTGGACCAACTTACACAAAGTAAGCCAAATTTAATCAAAACCGGTGAAGTAGTTTCGGAAATTATCTCGGACAAACATCTAGACGAGATATTTTTATATATAAAGAAATAAAGAAAGATATCATTCAGAACATTCAAACCATCTCAGATACTCTTTTAAAAGCATTTGGTTGGGATCTTAAAGTAACACCCACGTTATAAACTCCAATTTTTAAAAAAAATGTTTAAAACATGTATAAGTATTTCCATTATTTTATTACGTATCATCCAAATTTTTGGCATAATCGATATCGTGGAGTAGTAAATATATAACACGAGATAATCCACCCCTGTTTTGTATCCTTCTGCCTCCATTGACCCTCAGTAACTGCTCAGCCAAGCATGATAATTCAACAGTGACGGACCAGTAGCATCCAAAGTGGCCTCATTTTGTAATTGAGGAGCATTTTCACAGAGAGGAACTTCTATCCCAGACGTTTTTTTTAATTCTTATTCCCTATAAAGGTGTCTATGAAATGGCTAATTCAGATACAGGGTTTGTAACAGGACGTACCCGAGAGATTTTACCCAGCGATACCTGAGCATATTTGGAGTAATAAATGTTTTGGTAATTGCGTGTAAATGTAAAACTCATCTTTGATTACAATAAGGAAGTTGAGTCCTTTTATTTCTTTTTTTTTATCAATGTTCACAGGCAAACTTAAATACCGGTATTTTTTTTTTTTTTAAAGTTCGTTTTCATAATTAAATTAATTCTACAAGTTTGAATTTTATTAAGCCCGCGAAAACGGCTGCAAGTGCATAATACCGTGCTGGCAGAGTTCGTGACATAACCCGGCCCTTGCGTGTGTGAAATATAACGGAAAAAAATTACAAAACCGGGACACGCTTAATATGGACGAAAAAAATAAATTAAAAATGTAGTAGTTAGATATTTACTAGTACTAATCAATTCAGTTATTGGAATTTCGAAAAAAGTGCATTTTAATGGTTATTTTTTAAATTTAAAAACACGAAATGTCATTTTTCAACGAAACTTGCAACAGTTCCTAACATAGCGGTCGGTGAAAAATATTTTTTCGTGTTTTTAAATTTAAAAAATAACTATTAGTAAGCACTTTTTTTGAAATTCCGGTAACCGAATTGATTAGTACTAGTAAATATCTAACTACTACAACTTATTAGATTTATTTTTTTCGTCCGTATTAAGCGTGTCCCGGTTTTGTAAATATTTCCCTTATATTTCACACAAGCAAGGACCGGGTTACGTCACGGACTCTGCTGTGCTCTGGCTGCTGTTTTCGCGGGCTTTAATAAAATTCAAACTTGTAGAATTAATTTAATTATGAAATTTAAAACTTAAAAAAAATAAATAAAAATACCGGGATTTAAGTTTGAATGTCATCTACATGAATATATTTTTTATAAGTCATAATATTTTTCACTCAACTTCCCTATTATATTGCAGTTTACCATAGTGGCATTACAAATTATATTGTCTAACCGGGCCTTTGGCTTAGTTTGTTAAATTGTATTGTCCTAACCAGGCGTTTGCCCTCAATTTGTTAAATTATATTGTTTTAACCGAGCATTTGCCTTCAGTTTGTTAAATTATCTTGTCTTAACCGAGCCTTTGCCCTCAATTTGTTAAATTATATTGTTCTAACTGGTCGTTTGCCTTCAATTTGTTAAATTATGTTGTTCTAATCGGGCATTTGCCTTCAGTTTCTTATATTATATTGTTCTATTCGGGTGTTTGCCTTCAGTTTCTTAAATTTTACTGTTCTAATCGGGCGTTTGCCCTAAGTTTGTTAAATTATATTGTTCTAACCGGGTGTTTGTCATCAGTTTCTTAAATAATATTGTTCTAACCGGGCGTTTGCCCTAAGTGTGTTAAATTATATTGTTCTAACCGGGCGTTTGCCCTAAGTTTGTTAAATTATATTGTTTAAACCAGGCGTTTGCCCTAAGTTTGTAAAATTATATTGTTCTAACCGGGCGTTTGCCCTAAGTTTGTTAAATTATATTGTTCTAACCGGGCGTTTGCCCTAAGTTTGTTAAATTATATTGTTCTAACCGGGCGTTTGCCCTAAGTTTGTTAAATTATATTGTTCTAACCGGGTGTTTGCCATCAGTTTATTATATTATACTGTTCTAACCGGTTGTTTGCTGTAATTATGTTAAATTATATGGTTTTAACTTTACATTTTTCCTCAATTTGTTAAATTAAATTGTTCTAACTAAGCATTTTCCCTCAGATTGTTAAATTATATTGTTCTAACCGGGCGTTTGCCCTTTTTTAAACATACCTACCCATAATTTTATATTCCAATTCCACCTCTGTAGGCAAAGGCAAAGGTAAAAATGTGCTACTGATAAAATCCTCATTCCTCCTTACTCCTATTGACTTCCGCCCTTGGGGTTATAAAAAACAGTAGCGGTTCGTGATGATTTTGCTAAATACATGTATTTAATATCTGAAAATTATTTTAATATCGTTATTTTCAGGGACTTTTACATATGTTCAAAGCAAAATATCTACAGTATTTATTATAACTAAACTGCTTCAGTAAAAACATTTTGTATTTGTCAAGTGACAAATTGAAGATGTCCATTGAATTGACTGAGTACTATAGATATTCAAGCATTATTAATTTAATCTTTACTTCATTCTAATTTTCATTTTTGTTTCTGTATTGATTTTGTTTCTGTATTAATTTTGTTTCTGTATATTTTACTTTCTTTTCTTTGACTACATTATTAGTACATAAATAAAATGTAAACACTTATATTACCCAAGCACAGGCTGCGCCTTAGTGGGTTTCCCTTTCTTATTATTATTGAACTGTAATGTCAACACGTAAAAAAATGGGAAAAATAAATAAATAAATAAAAAAACAAAAATTGGTATAACTATTTTCCTCCGTTCGTAATCTAGGCAAAGAGGAATACACATGATAGTTAGTCGCAGAATTTTTATACTGAAATACAGGTTCTATAGCAAGTCGTACCTAACCGACAAATTTGTAGCATAGACATATCTATATATTTTTTTTGTATTTGGAAATCGCCCGTTTTATATCAATATCAACACAATTTATTACATTGGATAACCAACACCTCTGCCACAGGTCGCCCCAATATTTTCACTACGGTTGATACTTAGCAGGGGTGCCCGAGTTCATGGGGTGAGGTTTGTGTTGGTATGAATGCGTTTCCCACTTAAGGGGTGGCGGACTGGATCGGGAGAGACTGTTTTACTAACCTAACCTAACCTAACCTAGAACTCTTCAGCCTTGACCGCCGTGGGAGGGGTGGACTCCTGGACACATTGACGAACAGATTCCTACCAACCCCTCATACTTTTTTACTTCCCAGAACTTCCTCACCTTCCTTTCCCTAAAAGACCCTCCATACAGCATCCCCAAAGATGATATAGGCCCTAAGGACTTTTATTCCTCAGGGCCTCCTAAGTGGAGCTATTATTTCTAACCTTGTGGTGATTTTTAACAAGAATGACGCTCTAAAAATTATCCAATTATTATTTCTTTCATAAAAATAATATTCACGTGCCGTTACTGTTTCGCGAGTGTAATACGCCAACTGTTGCTCTTTATGGGGCTTCGATTCAATTTGACACTGTTTCCTGTGTGTTCTACTAAAATGCAATATTTTGACTGGTTATTAGGTTAATGGACAAGCGTCGGGTTCTATTCCTCCGATAGCTATGCCCCCCATCACTGCACAAGCCACATTTTCTCATTATAGTTATGATAATAGGAGTTTTTAGAATATCGTCCTGTTACTCGTGACCCGTGAACGTACGATTTTATTTAAAGAGTATGTATTATAATCCGTCAATTTTTTAATATGTATACCGCATAAGAGTCCCACCTGTTCCCGTCTGGAGTCAGTGAGATGGCATCCCCAATTGGGGTATGTTGTGAGGCTGAAAGAAGGGGGAATTGGAAGTAGATGGGGATGAGGAAGGCGAGGAAGTAACGGGCTAATCAGATTTGGTCACTGGACACATTGACCCCCAGATTCCTACCCACCCATCATTACTCTTCCCTCCCAGAACTTCATCTCCCTCTCTTCCATAAAAAAGACCCTCCACACAGCATCCCCAAATACGAAGTAGGCCCTGAGGGATTTTTTTACCTCAGGGTCTCCTCTGTGGAGGAAATATCCTTTTTTTAAAACACAAGATACAATGTTAATAATGTTTTTGTTCCATTTTTACCAATTAATTGTTCATCTAGCTGAAATCCCCGGCATTGCCCGGGCTTTACACAAAATTCGAAATCAGACTTAGACAGTGACCTTCCTTTTGTTTTAATGGTCAAGTATAAAAAAAATCATCAATCTAAGTAATAGAATAAAAATAGATTTTGTATAAAAAAGCAAATCGCCCGTCACCGCCCGCCACAGACACTCATCATATAAAAAGTGAGATGTGAAAAAAAAATCAATAAATAGTGTTGAATATCTTCAGAAAGCGTAACAGCTATCATGCTTAAAAATATTTTTGCCTTAATATTATTTTATTCGATATTGAAATTTCTGCAGAATATTAAATAAAGTTTTTGTAAATTTTCATTCCTTTAAAATTAGTAGTTTAAATTAAACGAATGATCTAATATCAAATTAATTTAAACGGCGAACAAGACGACCCGATTCAAATTTCGAACTTGGAACACTCAGACGCGACGATAGCGCCACGCCTTGGCGGCAAATTCAAACTTATTCAGTTCAATTTTGTCGCTCGCCGCGAATGGTCGCGTGTTCTGCGACCAAAAATAATTTGACTGTCAAAATACAGTATCGAATAACGAAATAAATAATAATATACTTCTACGAAACGAACAAAATAAACAAAACAAATTGATTGTAACAATAAAATAGTTATTTTTTGTGATGTGAAAATAGATTTTTAAAAAAGTGAGTTATTTTTAAATATAAACATTTATTTCTACAAATAATTAATTGTACGGTTTTTTTGTTTTTGTTTTTAAAGTGTGTTTGAAAGTTATAACTCTTATATTTTCGTTGAATATTGTGATTTTTGGATTTTTCAATGTTAATTTATTGAATCTGAGTGAGTATTATTATTATTTTCAAATCAAATTTTAATACATACAAAAAAATAAAACTCACACACACAATACAAGCAGGTACTTCATATTGAATATTCGTCGTGCTACCCGGAGAGGATATACCTACCACAAGTTCAGAATTTTCTTATATTTTTAAAAACATATATTGTGAACCAAAAAATTTTTTTGAAACTTTAAAATTTATTATACTTGTTAGAAGTGGAGTAGAAACATGCTTCTGGTTCCCACCCAGTCCGTAGTGGGTGTATTCTTGAGCTAGCTGTGTCCTCCATCATTGCACAAGCAACATTTTATGCCTAAAATGATAGTAGTATTGGGAGATTATCAACTTTTCTTTC
The DNA here is from genome assembly GCA_951813805.1 of Limnephilus auricula. Taxonomy (NCBI): domain Eukaryota; kingdom Metazoa; phylum Arthropoda; class Insecta; order Trichoptera; family Limnephilidae; genus Limnephilus; species Limnephilus auricula. The sequence continues at coordinate 9,428,803 of OX638417.1, forward strand.
TTTTAAGAAACAGGTTCGTTTTAAAAAATAAATTTTTATTTTTTATTTTTAATGGGTAAAACAGCTGTTTCGCCTTCTGAAGGTATTGTCAGAGATATTTATAAATCCTTCAGCAGGAGAACTAGCTGTCACATGTAAAAGTAATTGTAGATTGTAGAACTTTCAGAATTATTGAAAATGCGCTTATATTTTTGAATTTAAAGTTCTTCAAAATGAATAAATAAATCAATAATTTTATTACCTTTTTGAATGAATACATTTATGTACTGGTTTGGTTAGGTTGGGATAGGTTATGTTATGAGATGATAGATTTAAAATCCGTCGGTCAAAAGTGTGATTCGTTGAAGAAAAACAACTCTTTCTTGAAATAATTTTTTCCAAGAAATTTTTTAAAATAACTTTTATATTTTTATTGTTTATTTGTAGATTCGTGATAGATTGTCTTTTTCAATTTTTAAAATATGACTTAATTTGACGGCCGGCGTAGTCCAGGGGCAGGGCTTTGGAATCTTATTCCGAAGGTCGCGGGTTCGAACACGACGGGCGCAAATAAATTTTATTTGATTAATTTGCGTTATTTCACAATTTATTAATAAAAAATAATATATACTATATTTGCGGCACGTTCCAGAGTGGAAAATACTCTCAGTGTCGCCCTGGTGTAAGACCACCATTCAGAATTAAACCTTGTTTCAAATGCTTTTAGCCGTGTTTAGTGACTAGATCTGAATAGCCAGGTACTTCCCCACCTTCCTCTTCTCCATCTCCTTCCCTTCCCACTTACCTTTAGCCCCACAATAGACCCTAATTAGGAATGCCATAGTCTCACTAGCTCCAGACGGGATCAGTTGGGATTCTTGTGAGGTATTTCTGTATAAAAATAAAAAATTAGAACTAAAGTTTATGGGAAGGTGTAAGCAGATTGGATATATTGCCTTACTTTGTATTGGTACACACTGCTTGCTTCATTCACGTTCATGCATTATCTCATGCATAACCACTCTTCTCTTACTCTGACACTTGACATTTTTTATGCCTGATGTATCATTATTTTTATATCACATTATTTATATATTCTTATGATTTTTCCCATTATTTTATATTTAATTTTCAATAAATAATTGATTAAACAAAAATTTTTAAATATATGTAAAGTTGAACCATATGTAACTACGTACATAACACATTATTAATGAAATCTGAATAATGAGGTAGGTACTTACTTACCTTCCCCTTACTTCTCCTTCCTTTTGCATGATTATGTCTCCGGGTGTTTATATCTATCTCTTGTGCAGTTCACATTAAAAAATTCTGCATTTGGGTTATATTGTGACATTCGGTGTGATCTCGAACGTAGATATTTTTTTACCTTGGGCCCTGATGAAAACGATTTTTTTATTTTTTTTATTGACAATATTTTTGATACATACAAAATTTTATTGACAAATTTTTTGATATTTACAGGTAGGTACATACATAATAACATAAATGAAGAGAGTAACAAAAAAAAAAACCCACAAGACAAAGCCTGTGCGTGTGCATTATAATAAGTGTATATTAAACAGTATTGGTTAAAATAAAAAAAATTATAATATATAACATATGTGTAGAGTTGATTGATTTTAGAGGAATTTCTGTGAATTTTTATTAAAATTACAAAAATATTTATGTATTCTTATATATATATATATATTTTTTTTTTTTTTAATCTGCACATTCAGAAAGACGTGGCATATTTTAGTTGTTTCAAATTTAGCTAGTACAAATTATAGGAAAAATTTATTCACTTCCAAATTTTTTACCCAAATTTTAATTTTTTTTTTCAAGTTTTGGCATGTGTTGATGGAATTGGGTAAGGAATTGAACAATTTTGGGGCAATACAGTTAATGTGCCTTTGGGCCAGCCTTTAGTTTTGCAATGAGGCACTGTGTACATGCAAGTCATGAGTGATTTGGGTTTGGAGAGTTTGACTAGAGCGATCTGGGTTTGATTCCTGTGTCATATTTGGGGATGCTGTGTGGGGTTTTTTTTATTAAAAAAGGAAGGAGAGGAAGTTCTGGGAAGGAAAAAGGTACGAGGGGTGTGTAGGAATCTAGAGATCAGTGTGTCTAGGAGTAACGAACGTGTGATTCCATCCCTACTGGAGAGTCCTAATGGAGAGATCAAAAAATCTTCCTCAACCAGTCTCTCCCGATCATGAATCCGGGCACCCATGTTAAGCAACGAAATGGAGTGACCTGTGGCAGAGGTGTTGGTTATCCAATAAATAAATGGTTCCCTGGGGAGGGGGTACCGATACCCATGAAACCGGTTTGCACTAAAAAATTTTAAATTTACGTAAAACAAAGTTTTTAAAAGATAATAATAATTTTGTGGTAGATGTGGTGATGATGTATTTACATATTAATTCTGAACGCAAGGTTTAATTCTGTAATACATATTTGAAGAAATCATCGCATCATAATTATTTTTGTTCGTCGCCAGACTTCGACCACGACCTCCATTAGAGAAATACATGGCGCCATCCAATACGCCAGAAATACACAATTAGATCACACATACAATAGTAGAGTAAGTTCGGGTAATATGGCACACCGCAAGCCTTTTTGGAAATAAAATACGAAATTTTTGAGATTAATTAGCTTTTATTGGTTAAATCAGTCCTTTGAACTTAATAGTGTTAAAAATATATAAATTTATGGTTATATTGGCTTCGAAACATAACTAAAATAATTTTTTTCTTAATCTTGAATAATCTTAAAAAATAAATGTGGTAGGGCAATATGGCCCAGGGCCATATTGGCCACAAATGAAGTGTGCCATATTGCCCACCGTAACAAATAAAATAAAAAATCAAAAGAAATAAACTTTGTGTTACTTTGCAGAACAAAATTCGCAGAATAAAACGTCCGTTTCCACTCCTGAGCATTCTTCGTGAGCCCATAATTTACAATATAGGTATTGAACCTATATTTCACCTCTGTTATTCATAGAATAGAGATCGTCGCAATACAAACACTTGGCATCATAAACATTGCTCCTATCTGGACTTTCGTCAGAACTGTCTTCGTACAATGGTTCGTTTTCTTCCTCCGAGCTAGGCATTTGTACCTCCTAAAGGCCTCTATACAGTAATTGTGAAGTTGATCGAGGTTAATCGAATACGATAGTGTAGAAATGAACTTCACTTCGCTTCGTGCAACCTCACCTCGCTTCGTCCGATTTCCGATCGTTGTCGGTTTTTGCGCCGAGTCAAAGGACTAGAAGCGTTTCGAAGTCCGAACAAGATGCGTCTCACTACATTACTTGGCTCACTTCTTCATTAACTTCGGTCAACTTCGCGAGTAGTGTATTGGGGCTTTTAGGTTTTGACTTTGTCTTTTTACCTTTGCCCTTTCGTTTTTTGCTTTAATGCATAGCCTTTTCGATTTTATCATAGCACCAAGTTTGGCGTTTTCTTTGTGAAATTGGTTTTCGTGGAGCCATTTCCCAGTAGGAAAAAAATATTAACATGTTAGAAAGATTTACTCTATGTGAGGCCAATATGGCCCGGTAGACCATATTGGCCACCTACCTAGTGAGCCATATTGGCCGTAAAGACGTTTGTAACAAATAAAAAGTCTAACCTAAAAACTAGTAAACAATGTCCTTAAACAATGTCACCACACTATTAAATAAAAGTTTACCTACAAAAATGTGCATTAGCAATATAAAAACAATGATTATTTGAGGAACAGGAATGAGTGAAACTTAACCAAAAAATAACATCAAATCAGATAATTTTCGATCGTCGCACGCGCTGCACACATACACACTCAACGCAACGCAGGGATCGACTGAGGGGGTCGAGGGAAAGAGTTTTACAATATGACGGATATATAAACCGCTAGTGTTGGATGGTGTCGGAAAAAACAATACTGGCCATATTGGCCCACTAGGCCATAATACCCGAAACTACTCTATCATCGTCAGATTTAGGGACTGCAAATCCGGATCCGTTTCGGAAAATCCGGATTCGGATTTTGTGAATCTTGAAATCCGGATGTTTCTTAAAACTTTCTCAATAACTTTGTAAACTTGAAAAATCACTACGTTTCTAAAATTTAAACAAAAATACTCGTATCAAATTTAATATTGAATTAATAATTAATTAATTTACATAAAATAATCGAAGTATAATACGGTAATGCCCGTACGGTTCAAATTAAGGAACCCGACAATGCATGGAAACCGTTCTGAGCCGTCCGTGAATGTGCATTTTTCCACAAAGCTGCTGTCGTAATATACACACTTATCACTCGCTCACATGCGATTTTCAAACGGAAGTGGCGCCATCTATAATACTATATTTAAGGAAAAAAGTATGAAGAAGAAGAAACATTTTTCGTTTTCATTCAATAATAAGAAGATTTATGTTGGGGTGAAGAGTGTTCCTCTCATTATTCACTGTCTTAATGTAAGAATATATTATTACATATCTACCCATTAAATTATTAAAGTATTCTGTAGTTTAATGTTAAGAGAAGTTAGTTTTGCAAAAGGGTGATGCCTTATAAATAGTCACCAACACTTAAACTGGGCGAAGCAGTACGAAAAGCCGCCCGCAGGGCTTAGCAGCAAAAACCCGCGGAGCGGTTTTTCACTGCTAGTTTTCTTATAATGTGAAGGTGCCTGTCTAATATCGTAAAATAGAGGTTTTAATTTTAAAAATTATACTTAAATTTAAAGCAAATTTTAGTTCAATAAACCAGATGACAAGCAGCAATATCTAGACAAACGAAATTAGTATATTTTGATAAATAGATACCTAGTACATAGAAATTTTCGGTGAATGGAGTGACATCATTTACGTAAACAATCTCACGTTGCTACCGACAGGTCTGCTTTCAGTCAACTTAATATGTGCACATGTCGGACACGTGTTCTTCAGGGCTGTTTTAATACAGAACTTCGAAATCATAGATTTTTAATTCGAAATTAGAATTATTTTAGAACAGAGTAGATTACATGAAATATTATGGGAGTCATAAATTCCATCAAAACCTTGATCAGAAATGATCCACACATGAGGTCTTGAGGAAAGTAACTTCCCTCAGGGCCCACGTCATCTTTGAAGATGGTGTGTGGAGGGTCTTTTTTAGGAGAGGAAGGAGTGAACAAAAGGTCTTGAAGAGTCCATGTTGTAGGAGGGAGGAAACTCTGAGGCCGGCAAATCAATCCACAGCTGAGCTGTTGAAGTCAAGAACGAGTCGTAAAAGCGACCCGAAGATAGAGTTAAGTGTATACACATTTCGTTGGGCGCGCGTTTGGCGTATTTCCCGACTATACACCGGTGATGAAGAGATCAATGACGCTAGTTCCTCAGAGCATCTTCCATTGTAATACCTACCGGTAAAACAAGGAAAGCACACCGACACAGAGTCGAGGGTTATATCAAAGCAGAGACTGTCAAATTTAACAGTGGGCGCACTTCCGATTTTTACAGGGTCAGCGGTTGTGTACTATTAAAGTATCTGCGGGCCCTGTACAGTACGCACAGCTTCTGAGAAGCTCTGGCTTCGATTGGGCCCCGTACCCGAGCTGGTTTCTTATGCTACGTCCAGACTGCGGACAACTTCCAACTTCAAACGTTTGGATGATTGTGTGGAGGGTAGTTCGTGCGTTGGAAGATCGAGTTGGAAGGTTGGAGTTCGAGTTGTCCCGGGATCGCCTCCGAGGCGATCGCGACGGCCAACTCACACGAACCAACCTGCCGCAGCCACACATCATTCTGCGAACCGCTGGCGTTCAAGACACGTATTCCGCGTACCATTAAAATGAAAATATTATTACGGGAGAGTAGTATAACAATTGTTTGAAAACATGTCGTGTATATACTTGTACGTTATAATTGTAGGCAACTGATAAGATAAGCGCCGCGGTTGAACGCCAGCGGTTCGCAGAATGATGTGTGGCTGCGGCAGGCTGGTTCGTGTGAGTTGGCCGTCGCGATCGCCTCGGAGGCGATCCCGGGCCAACTCGAACTCCAACCTTCCAACGCACGAACTACCCCTCCACACAATCGACCAAACGTTTGAAGTTGGAAGTTGGCCGCAGTCTGGACGTAGCATTAGAGTTACACCAAGCAAATCAATGAAAGGCATTTTGGGAAGATTGCAATTGTGTATGTTTTCGTACAATTTGCCATTTTTATGTTTATATATAGATGGTACACAGGAACAATGATCGTATTTAATTTCTACTGTTTCTAAGTTCATGTTATATATTTGTTGTATTATTTAATATTGTAAAATAGCCTGTAAACAAATGTCATAATAATTACATTTAAAATAATAAAAGCAATATTAAATATTATTTCGGCTTGTTGCATTATTCCTAGCTCTCTCATTCAAAATTTAGGCTTATTAGATTTGTCAAAGAGTTTATATATAAAAATGCAAAAATCAGCATTTTAAATACATGTAGGATTACGAAAGATTTTTTAAATATTTATATTTTGGGATCAGTAGGATTTATTGGTCCAGTTAGGAGTTCTACCGAGCCGAACCCTCTGATATGAAAATATCTTGAGTCGATGAATTATTTTCCCATTTGGTCTCTGGTGGGCTGACGTGTTGTTCTTGTATTGTTTTGATATTAATTATAATTATATAATACACTTGCATAGCGTGGATTTACTAGATGATCATTAATTGTGGAAAAGTGTGTGAAGGGGTTTAGTTTTTCCTATGGGGAAAACTAAACCCGGACCTAAAAGTCTGTTGCGTAAAAAAAAAAAAAAAAACCAAAATAATTGTCAATGACAAAAATACGATAAAAAAAAATAATAAAAGAATTTACATAGGTATTATAGAAATGCAAAAATCTTTCAAAAGAATTTAAATATAAAAATGCAAAAATCAGTCATTACACTCCAAAACATGAAAAACCTCACTCCTGACATAAAAAAAAGTCAAAAAAGTCACCAGAAACCAAAATTTCATTTACATTCTCCCCAAATAATATCTGAAATCACTGGTCAAATTTAGTCAACTAAGACCCTTAATACACTATAATATATCATTTTATATCAAAAGTGTTGGAAATACATAGAAAAATAATGTTTTTAAAAATTAAAATTCACAGTTTTTTTTAAATTCCCACTTTTTACACCGGCGATTCTATTGACCCATTCCGACTGTTGGGGACAGAAATAGGTCCCGCAAAGCGGAAGGAAGTGGATAAGACAGGAATTGTCGACTTACCGCTTTTCTTCCTTCGCTTTCAATTATTCCGCTGGTTCACACTTATAACGAGCTCACTAGCACACGATAGAATTGCTTCCACAAGACTTTCCGACACGGTCGAAAGTTAGCTCCGTATTCAACATGAGATGCTGACAGGACGAAGTGCTAATTTGAACTGGCAATTTGGGTGACAATTTTATTGCATTCGGTCGACAATAAAGGTAGGGAAACAACAGGATTTTGTGGGTAGACTTATTTTCGGAAAAGGTACTTAGGAAGAATGCAAGGCACCAACATTTCCGCCCACCTAATTTGACCGAATTAACAATTATTAAAATAACAAAGAATCCTCATGGAGGGCACAACAAAAAAAAAATATATATATCAAGATAAATTGTTCATGCAAGTTGTATCTGTACTGCTGGTGAAAAACTTAACAAAAAAATAAATAAATAATAATAATGACTGTTTCGGAGTACGGTTCCTGCACAAACAAAAAAATAATAAAGACTCCTAGGGTATAGGAGACGAGTACGATAATAACGAGAATTCAGTATAGGCATTCAAAAATATAAAAGAAATAAATAATAACAGTTATAGACCCCAATGGTCACAAAGCAAAACAAAAAAGAATGAAATTAAATGAAATAGGTATTTCCCTTTTGGATATACACCTCAAGAACTACTAATACTAATTCTATTCTACTGGTAGCGGACAAAGTTTTATCACTGGTCGAACCAACGAACCAGTTTGAGTCTTAACAGTAGCTACCCTAACTATCTCATCCTTACCGGGATGAACTTCAGTAATTCGTCCTAACACCCATTTCATGGGTGGAAGACGATCATCCTTTATTAACACTAATTGACCTAACTTAATGTTTGGATTTATTTTGCACCATTTTGATCTTTGTTGCAGCGTGTTTAAGTATTCTAAATGCCAACGTTTCCAGAAATGTTGCGACATCTTTTGAAGATGTTGCCACCTACTTAATCGATTAGACGCTGTGTCAAGGAAGTCATATTCAGGCAACCCCAGTAGGAATCCACCGATTAAAAAGTGGCCCGGGGTGAGTCCATTGAAATCCTCAGGGTCTGAGCTCATTGAACACAAAGGGCGGGAGTTGAGGATGGCCTCGATTCTGGTGAGAACTGTCGCAAATTCTTCATAAGTTAGAACGGTCTCACCTATTACCCGCTTCAAATGGTATTTTACAGATTTTATGCCTGCTTCAAACAGGCCTCCGAAATGAGGGCTAGCTGGAGGATTAAACGACCAAATAATGCCACTTTGAGTTAGGTGATTAGATATAACATCATGCTGTGATGCTAAGAATTTATTTATGCCAAGTAGATACCGATTTGTACCGACGAAATTCGTCCCATTGTCACTTATAATTTCAGCGCACAAACCACGACGATCCGTAAACCGGCTAAGGGCTGCAATAAATGCTTCGGAAGTTAATTCAGATACGGTTTCCAAATGGACTGCCTTTGTTGCCATACACACAAATAAACATAAATAACCCTTTGATGTTTTGGCTCCCCTCCGTTTATGATCTTTCAAAGTGTAAGGACCTCCGAAATCAATACCGACTCGAGAAAAGACACGGCTTTGTTGCACTCGCGAGGGTGGTAAATCAGCCATTAATGGAGGTGGTAACGCTGAAGATTTCATCTTATGGCAGACAATGCATTTTGCAAGCTGGGATCGTATTTTATTTCGTGCAGCCACTATCCAAAATTTGCGCTGAATAGTGAATTGAAGGCTTCGCGGACCAACATGAAAATATAGGTTATGATAATAATCTATAATTAAATAAGATAAATGACAGATTTTTGGTAATAAGATTGGAAATTTGTTTTCGTATGACAGATCTGAGTACTTCAGACGACCGCCCACCCTGATAATTCCGTGGCTATCAAGAAACGGTTTCAAATTTAGAATTTGGGTTGAACATGGAACGTTATTTCGCATGTTACGTATATCGGCAGAAAAATACGTTTCCTGTTCAATACGTACGATTTTCAAAAGCGAGTCATTTAATTCGCGTGAGCTAAGATTATTCGATTTTGGATTACCCGTACCAGGAAGTTTCCGACAATTATTAGCGAAACGCATTATCCACGCGACAACGCGTTGCAATTTATTAAAAGAAGAATATTTACCAATAATCGAATTAGGTACAATTTGAGATGATACAAACGTTTTTAGGTTGCCAGTTTTGATTTCTGGTACTTCTTCGAGAGATTGATTTGACACAGCTGAACACGGCCAGTGTGCAATTGGTTGACGAAGCCACTGCGGTCCCGTAAACCACAATGGATGTGAAATAATGTCTGCTGGGAAAAGACCCCTTGAAGCAGAATCGGCGCAATTTTCCTGTGAGGCAACATGTTTCCAAATGGCATTTGGTGTATTTTCCAGTATTTGGACAACCCGATTAGCGACAAATGTTTTCAACAAATATGGCGGCGTTTTTAGCCAAGCTAGTACGATAGTCGAATCTGTAAATAGAAAAACGTTTTCTATTTGTTCAGCAAATTTTACAGATGACTTAATATACTTTACAAGTTTTGTGAGCAGCACGGCCCCGCACAATTCTAATCGTGGAATGGACAAGGTTTTCAAAGGAGCGACCTTCGATTTCCCCATTAAAATGTGAGTGGTATTGTTATTACGCTCTAATAAATACACCACTGCAGCATAACCTAACTGTGATGCGTCACAGAATCCTACGAGGACCAAACGACTTTTGCCCTCCGTGTTATAATATCTAGGGATATTTAATGTTCGAAGTAATGAAAGCTGAGTTACAAATTTACTCCACGTATTGCGAATATGTGGTGGAACTTCACGATCGTCCCAATCAACCCTCAACTTCCATAATTCCTGCAATAGACATTTTGCGAAAAATGTCACTGGCGTTATGAACCCAAGCGGATCGAATAACCTTGCCAATTTTGACATAATAGTTCTTTTTGTGCATATCTCGTTTCGAGGTGTATTGACTTTGTAAGTAAAATTATCAGTTATCGGACTCCACTGAATGCCCAATATTTTCACAGTTTGATCAGTTTCAGCGTTATCGAAAGAATGACCATCTTGCTGGTGCTCTTGTGAACCCTGATCCAAAAGTGAGAGTGTGTTAGATTGCCATTTACTAAGTTCTAGTTTCCCAAGATTTAACAATGCAATGATATCTTGTTTGAGTTTGAGTGCCGAGCTAATCGTTTCTGTCCCTGTTACCAAATCATCTACATAAAAATCATCGCATAGAGCCTTGGCGGCGTCAGGATATTTCGATCCTTCATCTTGTGCTAGTTGACGAAGGGTGCGTATTGCCAAGAATGGTGAGCTAGACAGCCCATACGTTATAGTTTGCAATTCGAAATTAATAACCGGTTCATTCTGAGACTCTCTCCACAAAATATTTTGAAATTTACGCTGAAATGGAATAATCAATATTTGTCTATACATCTTACAAATATCAGCTGTAAAAACATATTTATGAAAACGAAAATTTAAAATCATACGTGGAATTTCAGTTTGTAATTTTGGACCGTTCAATAAGAGGTCATTGAGAGATAAATTTTGAGGTTGGGTTTTTGCCGACCCATCAAATACTACCCGCAACTTTGTTGTTTTGCTGTCCGGATTCAAAACACAATGATGAGGTAAATAGAATGCATCTAAGTTCCGAGGCACCCGTTTCATATGTCCCAAACTTTCATATTCTTTTATAAATTTTCCGTAATTAATTGCTAATATGGGATCCCTCTTAAACCGAACTTCTAGTTTATTCAATCGTGATTCCGCAAGTTTGAATGAATTTTGTTCTGGCATATTTCCAGATTTTGTTAAGATTGGTACTACATACCTACCGTCACTTTCTCGATAATGATTTGAAGCGTAAGTTGTTTCGGCTAACTCATCTTCCGGATTTGTCGTCAAATTAATTGAAGGCGTTTCTTCAATTTCCCAAAATTTTCTAAGATTATTGTTCAAAGAATTTGTCCCAACAAACAATGATGAAGGCGTTTGAAATGAGGCATTATGCACTTTTCCCATTATAATGTAACCGAATATGCTGTTCACGGCACAAGGAAAGCCACGAATTATTTCATGTCCACTATTAAATATATCCAAATATATGTCGGCACCTAACAGAACGTCTATTGGGCCGGACTTGTCATACGATTCGTCAGCTAATTTTAAATTATTAAATTGTGACGTCACACTCGATGGTAAATCATATGACGGAAGATGTGAAGTGATTTCTTTAATCACAATAGTCTGACATTGAAATACAGGCCCATTTTTATTTTTAGGTTTAATAAAACATTTTGTTGAACCATAACAAGATTTTACACTACAATTACCTAAACCGTTAAGTGGAATTCGATTTGATTTTATTGTCAAGCCAAGATGCTTGGCACAACTTTCGGTAATTAAAGACACTTGACTTCCACTGTCTACTACCGCACGAATAGGTAGATATACATTATTATTATTACGAACTTCTAACTGAATTGTTCCCAATAAAATATTATTTGTTATGCATGGCGTATTATGTAGCACTGCCGCCAGGGTTGTACTAGCATTATTTAATTCATTATCGCCCGGCGGTTCAGCTGCAATGTGTAGCATGGAATGATGTTTTTTACTGCACACCTGGCATGTAAATTTTGATGCACAATCTTTAACATGGTGTTGTTTCAAACAATTGAAACAACGGTTTAAATTTTTAATTTTTTCCCTCCTTTGATGAGGACTTAATGATGTAAAAGATGCACATTTATAAAGAAAATGCGAACCTCGACACAACGGACAATGAACATTATTATCCTTATTGGCAGATAACAACGTTTTATATGAACTTTTTTTCTCTTTTATAATATGTGGAGATGACATTTCTAACATACGTGATTGATTTCTTAGAAAAGCAAAAATTGATTCCGACCCTGGAATCTCCTCACCGGGCAATTTAGACTCAAATTGACGTTTAGTTGTCGGATCCATCACTCGTAATATAATATGACCAACAAATTTATCAAAGATATTTTCTATTTTCATCGCATTTATAGCGGCGTAATTCTCTTGAAAATTACTAAGTATGCGCGCGATACCTGACGCTGACTCGGTCTGTAAGAATTTGAAATTAAGAATTTCATCAACATAATGCGTAAAAAGCAATCTAGAATTTTGATATTGATTTACCAGAATGTTCCAGGCTATGTCATAGTTCTCTTCAATAAGAGGCAATGATTTTATAAGTCCTAGTGCCGGCCCTGTAATTACCGACAAGAGATAATGGAATTTTTCTACATTTGTATACGCAGTACTATCGTGAATCAGACTTTTAAATAGTGAATGAAACGCGCACCAACTTTTAATGTCACTGTCAAACGTAGGCAACTTTATTATTGGAGCACGCACTGTCGAATTACTTGTAGTTTTAGGTATTGAATTTTCATTTTTAATAATAGCATTTTTTGTTTGCATTATTTCAAAATACCACTCATCTACTCTATTAGAAATCGCTCCTAAATCCTGGACTTCTTTCATCCTGTCTAACTCTAGTAACTGTTCTTCAATCTCTTTTTGAACATTTTCAAAATCTTGTAACCATTCCTCTATTTTTTCACATCGCGCGAGAAACGTCTCCCGTTTCTTACTATCATCATGGATGCTGGATGTAAGGTCATGCGTAACTCGAATTCTAGAAACTATTCGCTCACATCGGTTTTTTAGCAAAACTACTTTTTTCTCTGCCATTGTAATGAGAAAAAATATTATTACAAAAAAGAATTGAAATCCCGTTAAATTTGAAAGAATATAATCAAATCAAAAGTATAGTTTATAATAGTAATTTTTTGTAAGCAGTAAAATAATTTTGACTACCTACTACCTAGTAAATTCGCCCACAGCACGGCTGATGTGAATTTTGCAGATCAACAACTTTCATGAACAATTCATCCTAAGATACATTAAATTTATAAGAAATATTCAATTTATCCAGGCTCGAATCGACCAAATGTTGGGGACAGAAATAGGTCCCGCAAAGCGGAAGGAAGTGGATAAGACAGGAATTGTCGACTTACCGCTTTTCTTCCTTCGCTTTCAATTATTCCGCTGGTTCACACTTATAACGAGCTCACTAGCACACGATAGAATTGCTTCCACAAGACTTTCCGACACGGTCGAAAGTTAGCTCCGTATTCAACATGAGATGCTGACAGGACGAAGTGCTAATTTGAACTGGCAATTTGGGTGACAATTTTATTGCATTCGGTCGACAATAAAGGTAGGGAAACAACAGGATTTTGTGGGTAGACTTATTTTCGGAAAAGGTACTTAGGAAGAATGCAAGGCACCAACACCGACTACATAGATAAGTTTGTCGATCTCTATGTCTACGTACATCTTTCCAATGCTCATTTTTCAACTGACCAGTTACATCCTGCTCTGGGCATCTTCAGACCGGATTCACAGAATTAACTGACTTCACAGTTAAGAAAGGTTCAGTCTGAAATAATCTAGAATTTGCGTTTAGACGTTATAATACGTGCGGTTTCCGAAATAACGATGTCTGTACCGGTGATATTATGTCTGTGTATTTATATGTATGTATTATGTTTGTATGCTCCTCGTTTCTGGGCCAAACATATAAATAGACAGTCAAATGTAATACATACACAATCCTTTCGTATGCTCAACGGTTCGTTCGTAATGTCGCGAAAATTCCGTTGGCCGTATGTCACGTCTTCTGGGAAACTCGCAGGAATAACCTAACACATGATATAATACGAGAAATTGAGTGATAGATACTCTCAGTATCGCCCTTGTGAAATGCTGCCATTCTGGATCGAAATGTTTTTTGAAAATACTTAAGAGGCTTGACTTTGAACGACACGCGGAACACCCGCTTCTGTCATTCTGTCCCGCTCACAATAAGCTCACGCACACTTACAATACATGCGAATGCGAAATGTGCGAATGAGACAACGCTCAAATTTACCTACAGAAATCGCTCGAAAAGGGGTTTATGGAGAATACACTTTTCTACACCGAAAATTTCACGAAATTGAAATTTAAAAAAAAAAATATTTTTTAGAAAGAAGAAGCTACGTCGGTAGCTTTTTATAATTTTATAATTCTTTATGAAAGTTGAGTTAGCAGCACTTTTTCCTTAAATAATATTTTTTGATAAATCGTACATGTTTGACAGTGAATGTTTACGTTAATAAGAAACGCATCGAAAATTCGAAAACATACCGACATAGTTTTCACCCTCTAGAAGGCAGTATAAAAAAGATATATTCATTTTGTGCAATTTTCGATGTAGAAAAGTGTTTTTTCCCGGGCGTCCTTTTTGTATGGGCCGAAAAGCGAAGTCTATCGTCTTAAGGTATGGACAGACACGAAGCTCACATCAAAAGATACTGTGTTATAAAGTATCTTTTCTACTGACACACTACGTTGTAAAAGATTTCTTCCTACGGCAGGAGAGGGGGTCAGTTGAATTCGGAATCGGGCGAGGAATATCATTTCTTTGTACCGGATATGTCAATTTGACGGCTGACGGCGGCTCGACATGGCGTTCCGTGTATTAAAAATGACCCCCTCTCCTGTTTACGATGGAGAAGGGGGGGGTCGCATAACTTTTCTGATATCGCGCCGCAAGCCGTTACAGAGAATAATAATAAATAGCGAAGACTCGAATCGCGCTTATTACACATGATCTTTTTACGTGTGGCGGGTATGTATGGGATTGTATATGTCTGTCCCTACCTTTATGCTGCAACTGTGAGTCAATTTGTCGCAATGACGACCGTCCGTGGTCGAGTGGAAAGACACTTGACTCACTTTCGGAAGGTCGCGGATTCGAACGCGGCGTGCGCAAATAAATTTTATTTGATTAAGAGGATAGACTTTACGCCATACGCCGAAAGTTTAGGTATTTATTGTTCCTAACTCTGTCCCACTCAGATGAAGCTTACACATACAACTGCACACAACAATACTGAATACCTCGCACGCTCGCACACTCGACTAACACGTGATACTCTGTCCCCGGTCCCCGAATATCATATTATTCTCGTTTCGAGCGCCTAGCAGCAAATCATCTAGGTAGGTACCTACTATTCAGAATTCGGAAGTGTGTATAATTATTATTTGTTTTCGTAGTATTTAGATCTCGCCTGACTTGTGATACCTCAATCACATTGATATGATAATATAATCAATTAGTGAATGTTCGGCAATAACTAGATAAGTGATAATTCATGTAGGTATTGTTTATCATAATTTCCAGCGTTATTCAAAACTATAAATGTTATTATTATATTATGTTATTCATTTTGGTCGGCGGATATAGGTGCCGCCGCCCCGGGAACCATTTATTGGATAACCAACACCTCTGCGATAGGTCACCCCTTTAAGTTTAAGTCACCCTCGACGTTTGGTGACTTAGCCGGGGTGCCCGGGTGCATGTGGTTAGGTTCGTCCGGGTCTTGGCGGCGGATGCGTCTACCCACCAATTACGTAACAGGCCATATCAGGAGAGACTGGTTGAGGGAAACTTTTGATCTCTCCGCCGGTCTCTCCCAGAACATCGCCTTGCACCGCATTGGGATTTCCATTTTTGTTATTCCTAGAGAAACCGACCCCCAGATTCCTACCCACCCCTCATACCCTTTTCCTTCCCAGAACTTGCTCTCCTTCCTTTCCTCAAAATACCCTCTGCAGCATCACAGCATCCCCAAAGATGACATAGGCCCTGAGGGAAATTATTTTCCTCAGGGCCTCCTGTGTAGAGCTAATGTAAAAAAATCATAACTTCATTGTGGTAGCTAAGGTGGTGATTAGTGATGATTTGCACATTTGGTCGGCGGGTAATCGTAATAAATCACCGACATTGGTCTTTGTAGACCAGTGCAATTAGCGATCCGCGATGGTAATTATTCCGGTAGTTCCAATTTTTTAATATGTTTTATAAACTGGTTCCTTCACGTAAAATCCAAGTTTTCGACCTGCACACCCGTGCTCGTGCCGCCTCAAATCTAAAACCAAAAATCTCAACCAGTGCAAATTTTTCCCCAAGTAGCTGTGGCAAATACGTGGAACCTAAAATTTGTTACAATTATTTTTAATTTATTATTATCTTCTATCTCTCAAAAGTACTCATATGTAATAATCCAGTCAAGGAAGGAGGTGTGGAGTGCGTGAGCAGGTACCTAAGTGATTCCTTCAGAAACTTGATCAGGGTGCTTAGGGTGTGAACATACCCAAAGTCTTGACGTCCAGCTGTCGAGCTAGGAGGGAAAGGGAAGGGGGGGAATGGTCCCAATTTTCGGGTTTCCGCTTACATCTCGAAAACGGTGGTTCGCGGGTAATATTTTTTTCCATTAGATGAAAGCTCATAAAATTATCTTCAACTTTTATTCTATGCGTGACTTTCAAATTCCCAGCCGTTTTTGAGTTATACGCTCCCAAAAAATTGTATAGAATTAAATTCCCATTCAGAATATATGTATACACATGCAAATTAATCTCCAACCAGTCAACATTTACAGCAATTTTAAGTTTATTTATAATTTATAATTTTAATTTTAAGTGTTGTCAATTTCAGAAAAAAAGCTTTTTTTATCTTACTATTGACACACAAAATGTGTTCGTTTGCCTAAAAATTTGTTTGACCACACTTCCAGTTATTAAATAAAGTAAACAAAAATCATGTTACTTGAAAATTTTTATATTATAGTTTAAAATTAAAAGTCTCATGATAATTTTATTCTATTTCGTTACATTAATACACCAAATCATAAACCTCACTGTTCTCAATAACATCATGTTACACTCTGAACTTTATATGGATTAACGTTTTCATCCTCTTTGGACGTCTGGCCAGGTCCTGGCAATGGTTGTTCATTCGTGGCATCTTTATCCTCAGTAATGTCGTCTTCATCGTCGTCCTCGGCAACAGGCACGCAGTTGAGGCATTTCCCTTGGCAGCGGAGGCAGACTGCATAACAGTTCATCAATGCTTTTTGGCATCCACATTTGCCAATTACAAAATCCTTGGTGCAGCGGCAAAATATCATTTTCAGAAGGACCTTCTGGTGGATCTTCTGTTATAATTGGCACCAGGGTGGCTCCAATATGTTTCCTTCCTATGACTGGACTATAAAGCTGTAAAATAACTTGCACAAACAAGTATATTGCACTACGAGTTTTTTGTTTTCTTGATTATCTCTTTTCCAGTGCATTTTCGAAAAAAATTATGATCACCAATTTTGTAGAACATAAAATTTCACAAAAGACTTAGGTATATGTTTTATGTTTTATCAGGTATCGAGGTTGTAATCCGCTAAAATCAGGTCAAAAAACAGTGTTTTACTTGGTTTACATTCCGTTAGTTTTTCAAAATGGTAGCTCGAGGATTTTAAAACAAGCGATCAGTTTATAAAACATATTATAAAAAAATTAACTACTAGAATAACGATTGCGACCCCCTCATTTGCGCTAATTGTCTGAGGGGGTTTCTCACCATCCTCCTAATAGCTTATTCATACTATAAAGTTTGTTTTCGATTTACGATTGACGGTATATTTATTTATTAAGTCGAAGTTTATTGTTCGGTACTCGAACCTATGAATATTGGCTATATATATTGGATAAGTTGGCCGAGTTTTCTAAGTATTGCAAATATTTTATTTTTAATAAAATCCCGTATCCACTGGAGGGACAGAGCAATTAAAACATTTTTTCTCGGATTGCTAAAGGAAATTTTTCCGCCCACATATAAAAATCATACCTCCGAATTTGAATATCGAGAATATACAAACTGATTATAGTTCTATGTAGCCAATGAATTCCCCTATCTTTTGTTTATTATAACATATTTGTAGGATTTATAAAAAAAATATAATTAAATGTTTAACCTTAAAATATTTTAAAGAATCTAGAGAATATTTATTTTGTTATATTTTGAATGTACTTTATATTATAAGGTCGTTTTAATAAAATAAAAAAATTGAAAATTTGCCACATTTTGGCGACAAAGCAATCCGAGGTATTGGAAATAGTGCCACAATGGGGCAAAAAGCGCTCGGGTGGTTAAAGTATGGATAAGCTATTAGGGGGATGGAAAATATAATTTTTTTTACAAACGACAATAATGAAAACATAATCCGTGTTGTATGCGGTATATATTGTGATTTTGATGTTTTGTGATGTAAAATAACTGTACACAACAAAAACTTTCAGATTTTAAAGATATTACAAAATATTATAACTGACTACATCTACATTATTTGTGGGAATGTTTTTAGTTTGAGAAAGGACAAAAAAAGTTTTTTTTTAATATTTATTTGTGAAAATTGTAATTACAACATTATAAATATTTTTTTTAACATCTTATATTAAATTACTACTCTTCCATTTAAAGCCTTTGCTTTGCTTGCAAATAATCATTTGATTGCAAATTTGTTGCCCATCACTTAAAGAAAAGTTTCCGCGAAACATGTTGTTAGGTATATCGGAGGAAGCTTGTTTAGATTTCACAAGAGTCCTAAAATATTTCACATTATTCTTTGTGTTTAACTCAGCATTATTTATATAGTTTGTAAGTAACATTATGTGTTCACAGGAATTAGTTTGAGTAATATTGTAAAACAGTCGTATGAAAAAATATATTATATTTATTACGTATTGTAAAAATGTATTATCTAAAATACATTATTATGAAATTAAATAGAACTCACGAATAAAAAGAAAGATCAATCCCATCACTATTATTGTGTAAAAATAGTCGTACCATCACTATTATCAAAAACGATGGCTTCACCCCCCCGACCATGCACTCCTTGCCACGACCCGTCAAACGTGAGAATGAGACGACTGCAGTAAACTCTCAAATTTACCTACAGAAATCGCTCGAAAAGGGGTTTATGGAGAATACACTTTTCTACACCGAAACTTTCACGAAATTGAAATTTTAAAAAATATACATTTTTTAGAAAGAAGAAGCTACGTCGGTAGCTTTTTATAATTTTATAATTCTTTATGAGAGTTGAGTTAGCAGCACTTTTTCCTTAAATAATATTTTTTGATAACTCGTATGTGTTAGACAGTGAATGTTTACGTTAATACGAAACGCATCGAAAATTCGAAAACATACCGACATAGTTTTAACCTTCTAGAAGGCAGTACAAAAAAAATATATTCATTTTGTGCAATTTTCGATGTAGAAAAGTGTTTTTTCCCGGGCGTCCTTTTTGTATGGGCCGAAAAGCGAAGTCTATCATCTTAATTTGTGTTATTTCACAATTAATTAATAAAAATAATATATAGTATATTTGCGGCACGTTCCGGAGTGGAAGATACTCTTAGTATCGCCCTGGTATAAGACCACCATTCAGAATTGAAACGGTACTTGATATGGCTTTAGCCGTGTTTAGTGACTAGGTCTGAATAGCCAGGTACTTTCCCATCTTCCTCTTCCCCATCTCCTTCACTTCCCTTCCCCACTTACCTTCAGCCTCACAACATACTCCAATTGGGGATGCCATAGTCTCACTGACTCCAGAAGGGAGCACTTGTGACTCTTGTAAGGTTTCTCTATAAAAAAATTTAAAAAATTTGGGAGGCGCAAATAAGTATTCACCACAAGTCTACCTTAAGTCACCCAAGTGATTCGCTACGTTTGTTGACTTAGCAGGGGCGCTTTGATTCATGGGGTGGTGGTTGTCTAGGTCTTGGCGGTGAATGATCTGGACACATTAAAGCCCATATTACATCCCTCGTACGTTTTTTTCCTTTCAAAAACTTCCCCTCAGGCCTTTCCTTTAAAAGAGCATCGACAAATCATTCTCAACGATGACATAGGTCCTAAAGGAAATTATTTTCCTCGGGGCACCTTGTTTGAAGCTAATGTAAACAAAAAAACAGATTTGGATAGCCATATACTTCCCCACCTTCCACTTCCCCATCTCTTTCCCAACTCTCTTTGTTCAGCCATAAATCATACACAAATTTGGTGATGCCATAGCCCCATGGGATCTGGACGGTTGGGAGCAGTTTGTATTCACATAAAACGACTAGTACGCGAAACTCTACGAACACGATCAGAATAACCGTTCACAGTAGTTGATGTTGGCTTCATGAGAATAGGTCATTTCTTAGACTATTTTGTGTAAGACGACTTGCTTATGGAACGAGCTACCGGCATCTGTTTTTCTTCCTTCATTTAATCCGGGTATCTTCAAGACAATCCCTTCCTGCAACCCGACGGCCGGCGTAGTCCAGCGGTAGGGCGTTGGAGTGAGTGCCATTCCGAAGGTCGCGGGTTTGAACCCGGCGCACGGAAGATTATTTAAGGAAACTAGTGGGAAACAATTAAAAAAATACAGGTTAAAATAATTATTTTTCATAGTCTAATATTGTACTTAAATAACAGTACGCCTCAAAAATGGACGAAATTTATTTTTTAACACTACACGGAGGCGTGCATGCGCTTTCAAACACAGCGTTGGCAATATTCATTCGGCCACTGCTACGGACGGACCCGCGTTACGCTTTAATCGAATAGCTGCATCATCTGTGTTTAGAAGTTTTGTTGTAAGTGTCGCAATGGAAAATATAGCTGAAGGTATGTGCATAAATGTGTAATTTTTTTAGATATATATTTTTTTAGTGTGTACGGTTTTTAAGGGTCACAAAATGGTGTTTTTTTAAATAGTTTTTCAAACAATATTTGACGTTTACGAGAGTGAATCTTTTTTGGTTCAAAATGGTGTGTCGTCTCATGCACATTTTATTTTTTGCGTGTTAGTTTTGTACTAAAAAAATACAATTTCGTAACCAACTTCAACCAACTCTTTAAAAAAACTTTTTTTTTAGGGAGTCATCTATGAATTATCCACAGAGAGCTGTTTAACTTTTTACGAGAGGAGAGACTTTTGCACCCGAATTCACAGAGATCCTGAAGAGTATTGCAGGATTACGTCATCCGGAAGTTTTTTTTTACAAAATTGTTCTCCAACTATGAAAACGGCAGTCGCGCAAGCTATAACTTGGTTTACACTTGCACATACCACGCGATGGAAAAATTGTAAATATATTCAAAAATATTTTTTGCGCAAATATACATTATGGCTACAAAATGAAGTACTTATCGAAAACATCGACCTACCCAGCTCTAGTGACCAATCAGAGACAGCCAAGTCTGCGGGGCGACCTGCAAAAGCTTTCGAACAATGTAGCGAAAAGCCCAAACGCCAAAAAATTGAAACAAGACCAGATTGATATCATTAATCCAACTTCCGTACGTATCGGTAATAGGCATATGATTGTCAACCACACAATCTTGAAGACTATGGTGGATGGAAAAGTTGGTAATACGTTTTCTTTAAATACCTATACGCAGCAATGCTATATTTGCAAAGCAAAGCCTAAAGACATGAACAATTTAGAATTTTCAAAAGGAAGACAATGTATCACTGAAATTTTTTCGCTGGGTTTATCGACCCTGCATGCCTACACAAGGTTCTTTGAATGTCTCCTTCATATCGCGTATAGGTTAGATATAAAAGAATGGCAAGTAAGAGATATCGATAAAAAAGAAGCTGTTGCCGCAAAGAAAAACATGATTATTTCAAGATTTCGCACAGAAACTGGACTTTTAGTGGATCTTCCGAAGCAGGGCAATGGAAATACGAACGACGGAAATACTGCCCGAAGATTTTTTAATAATCCCGCACAATCTGCATGTATAACGGGCATTAATGAACAGTTGATAAAAAAAAATTCAATTATTTTACAAGTGTTATTCTGTGGGTATGATGTAAACACTGAAAAATTTGATTTGTTTTGCAAAGAGACTGCACAACTGTACGTTCAATTGTATAAATGGTTCCCAATGCCTGTAACTGTGCACAAAATATTAACCCATGGGACTGAAATAATATCTTCCTTTTTACTTCCAATTGGTCAGCTGTCGGAAGAGGTACAGGAGTCACGGCATAAGGAATTTAAAAAAATTCAGAGAATGTTTTTCTCGCAAATCATCAAGGTGCAACACAAACGAAGATGTTTGCTGATTTTGACACAGTTTGCTGATTTCATCAGATCCGGTCATTTCCAATGTAAGACCCTTACCTCGCAAAAATATGTAAACACTTAATGAAGAGGTATTAGCTTTACTGAAAGATCCCGAGTGAGGAAAATGAATCATTATGACCCACTCATTTGATACCGAAAAGCAGCCCATTATATTTTATTTTTTAACACCGCATACATTAAAATTTGTTTAATTGAACAAATATTTGTAATTCTTTCAATATTTCCTTGACTTCCATAAAACATGTCTATTTTTCTATCTTTATAACTATCGTAGAGTATAGTACATACATATTAAACGATGGTTATATATTTGATTCATATGTTAGAATTCTTCTTTGTAGTATTGTCTTACGTTTCATAAATCCATCATTTAATATGCGTCTACCATGCACCCAAGGCATCACATACAATTCTAAAATATATGTGTTTCATAAAAAATGTATAAACTTTTATTTAAAACCATAAAATAATTGTTTCCCTCTAGAATCGTTAATTAACCCACTGTGCGGCGTGCGCAAATAAATTTTATTTAAATGATTTGTGCTTTTTCACAATTAATTATTTAAAATAATGTATAGTATATTTGCGGCACGTTCCAGAGTGGAAGATACTCTTAGTATCACCCTGGTATAAGACCATCATTGAGAATTGAAACGTTACTTGAAATGGCTTTAGCCGTGTTTAGTGACTAGATCTGAATATCCAGGTACTTCCCCACCTTCCTCTTCCTCGTCTCCTTTCCCTTCCCACATACCTTCAACCTCATAACATACCCCAATTGGGGATGCTATATTCTCACTGGCTCCAGACGGGAGTAGTTGGGACTCTTGTGAGGTATTCACTACATAAAAAAAACCCAAACTTAATTAATTGGGGAGGCGGGTATAAGTACCGCCACCCTGTGAGTTATTCACAGGATTACCAACACCTCTCTCATAGGTCATCCCAAGTGGTTCACTACGTTTGGTGACTTAGCAGGGGTGCCTGTGGTCATGGGGGTAAGGTTTGTCCAAATCTTGGTGGCGAATGCATCTGCCCACCAAATTCGTGCCAGGCCGGATCGGGAGAGATTGGTTGAGGGAGATTTTTTGACCTCTCTAGCAAGATTATCTTGGAACATAATCTTGCACTGCGGTGAGAGGGGTAGAATCATATGTCCATCACTCCTGAACACACTAACCCCCCGATTCCTATCCAACCCTCATACATTTTTCTTCACCTCTCCTTCCTTTCCTAAAAAGACCCTCCACACAGCACGTTCAAAGATGACATTGGCCCCGAGGGGAACTATTTTCATTAGGGTCTCTTGTGTGGAGCTAATGTTTAAAAAAAACCTTAACACGCCTCACAACACTCTCCAACCTGGGGTGCTAGCATGGTCGATCGATATGAAATTACCGACCGATTGTCGGTAACTTCTCATCGTTCCCTAGGACAACTGCAGATCGCAAACGAATATCTGACAGTTCACAATGACTAAGTGTCCTTAATATATTCGATATCAACTGTCGTTTGTACGTTAGCGATCTACATTGTCCTAGGGAACGATGTGAAGTTACCGACCGATTGACGGTAACTTCTCATCGTTCACTAGGACAACTGCAGATCGCTAATGTACAAACGACAGTTGATATCGAATATATTAAGGACACTTAGTCATTGTGAACTGTCACCTATTCGTTCTGCAGTTGTCCTAAGGAACGATGAGCAGTTACCGACAATTGGTTGGTAACTTCATATGGATCGACCATGCTAGGGATGCTGGTGGCGATATAGTATCCCTTTCTGTTGAGACAGGGGCGCTTTTTTAAGGTGTCACACAAAAAAAATGGTTTTATTCTAATACAACCTTGCTTCGTTGACTAATAAATCGTAAATCTGAATGTTTATAACACCTTCAAAACCCGTTCCAAAAATAGGATGCATTTAAGTTTCGTGTAGCAGATAAATTCAATGTTTATCAAAACAGAATGCGCCGTAAAATATTCCCAAAATATCAACGCTTTTGTTTACTGTTTCTAAGCTTTAAGCTCGCCCGAAATCTTCGCTCTGCAATGAATTTAGTACCAACGGAACTTACTTGAATATAGTAACGGAATTTAAAAAAAAAAAATTAATTTAATAATGTTTATTATTAAGTTCTGCAAGTGTTATAGTATTTAGATATTATTGTGACAGCTGTTTCGGCTTACAAGGCTATTTTCAAACTGAGGTGTTTCATAATTAGACGACGATATTTATACGATTTAAAATGTCAATTTGAAAGTGGGCAAATTGATTTATTGTCGGTTAAACCGAATTCTTGGGAAAGTAATAGATTCTCCCCCAGGGGTATTTAGAAATTTGTAAATGTGTTCTTAATTGTTTAATAATGACGTTACTGCTATGAATATTGTTTAGGTTTTGCGAAAATACTTAGAAGAGGTGAATATATTATTTTCCTTACTTTATTAATTAATGTTAAATTAGGGTCGTTCGTGCGCATATTAATTTCTAATTGTTCGAGTAAATTCAATCGGTTCGAGTAACGGAATCTTACACGAAAACCTAATCTTTATACATATATAAAAATTAATATTTTTTGTTTGTCTACAATCATACGCATGCCTGCGAAGGTTTCTACATAATTTTGAGATCTGGCATTACGAAATTATTTCCTATAGGTACTTTTCATCCAATTGAGATGAAACTTTTGTGAGTAATTGTTGAATGCACGCCCGCGAAGTGATATTTCTATAATGGTGAGTTCTGGCGTTAAGAAATTTGGGTTGTTTAATTCAATTTTTATTACATTTATTTTGTGATAATTATTTAATTATTTTTATTTATTTATTATAGAAGGATAAAAAAAAGTACATTTTACATATAAGAAAGCTTTGCCTTTCCAACTAGGAAAGTTTTCCGTTCTAGGACAGACAAATTGACAGGTTTTAGTTCATATTATTAGTCCTTAAGAAATGTACATAATTACATAACAAAAAACTGAAAACCATAAAAAACAAAAAAATATTATTTTTCTCTGAAACCAAGTTGTGTAATGAAGAAATATATAAATATATACATATATGTTTTTTGTGACAATGTAGAGAAAGTAATATGGTAGCATTTATTCTATTCGGATTTACCGAATTAGCCTGGTAACACATACTATATTCAGATTTACAGAGTATGAGATAAGTAGGTAAGTTGGTAGTATTTAAGTTGTAAACCAGGTACCTGATTACAAGATGGAGGAATTACAATATGGTTTACAACATAACGATATATATTACAAAATTTACTTCAAAATAATGTAGATAAAATGAACTTCCTAACAATCACTCAAATCTATGCTTTCCACAATGGATTTATATTTAAAAAAAAAAACAATTAATAAATATAGACTTCGAATATGACAGCGTTCATATTATCAAGTAGCCATTTTGTTCGCCATCTTTGGTGCCCGGCGCGTCATTGGCAATTGATTTGAATTATTTGTAGTGGATAAATGCTATCCAGTATTTTGTTATGTCAAGAACGAGAATGGCCCAAGCGATTCTGACCTTGTTCTTTATACAATTTTTTTATACATAAGGGGCAAATTCGCTTCCAAAATCCGGATCCGCCGGGGGGACTGTGGCCTGCGACAGGTTTAACCGCGTTTATAGATCAGATCTGAACAGCCAAGTTTTTTCCCAACCTCTTTCTATCCCATCTCCTTTCCCTAACCGCTGCTCTTTTATATATACGGTTAAATTATGGTGGTTAAGCCTAAATTGCAATCAATATCGCTAATGATTAATTTAACTCATGAAAGAGAAATGTGCCTTTTGGCCCGGAGGTAATCTTACTAATATAATAAATATGAAAGTTTGTATGGATGTAGATATGTGTGTTTATTACTCTTTCACGCAAAATTTACTGAATGGATTTTAATGAAACTTTTTAATAATAAATCTCGTACATCAGAATAACATATAGGCTATAATTTATAAATCTAGCTATTAATTTTCAATAATATATTAAAAATAATTATAATTTTTTATAGAAAATGTCAAAATTTGATAATGACATTTTGCAAAACAATGATTGTTAAATCAAAATTCAATTTTAGAAAATATTTAAATTGGTGAATTTATTTGAAGTACTCGCCTAATACTTTGAATCGAATCAAGAATTATAGATATTTTAAATAAATAGGTTAAGAATTTTGGTATAAACGTAGAAGGGACCTAAGAAGAGAAAATAGATTACTCGAAGTACTAATCCTACGCAGACGAAGTCGCGGGCAAAAGCTAGTATATCAATAATAGTATGCCAATATATCAAAAGTCATATGAGCCACTTGTGCGATATTCAAAAATTTTAAAATTCCTTCTTCCCTGACAACGAACAACCGTTATTCAAGCAACCCGACATACAAACAGCTAAACCCAACAGAAGTATTATATTATAAGCGTGGACCCACAGGTGTGCCTTGAATTTTATCGCTAGCCAGGGATCGACCCCCGACCCTCCGTTATACACGCGCCACTGCCCACCACTCTACCACCTGTCGCTTACTTATCACTGGTGAGACAGTCATTCCTTCTTTGCGAATGCAAAAATAGGATAATTTACGCTTTGTTATTTTCTTACTAATATTATAAACGCGAAAGTTTGAATGGTTGTATGTATGTTTGTTACTCTTTCACGCAAAAATCACTGAATGACCTTTAATGAAACTTTACAATAATATAGCTCATACATCAGAATAACGTATATAGGCTACAATTTATAGAGCTAGCTATATTCCATATATTAAAAATAATAATTATCGACCGTTTAATATAAAATGTCAAAATTTGAGAATGACATTTTACAAAACAATGATTGTTAAATCAAAATTCTATTTTAGAAAATATTTAAATTAGTGAACTCATTTGAAGTACTCGCCTAATACTTTGAATCGAAAAAGAATTATAAATATTTTAAATAAATAGGTTAAGAATTTTGTTATCTTCATTGATGGGACCAAGGCTACTCGAAGTACTAATAGTAGCCGCAGGTAGAACCTAGTGTAAGTATATATAAAAGTTTTGAGGGCATTTTTACTATTTTGTGACAAACGTCAATAGTTAGTTTTTTTATATGAATACCGCCCAGGAGTTCTTATTCCTCCCTTGTGGAGCCAGTAATACTACGGCAATTGGGATATGTTGTGGAGCCAGTAATACTATGGCAATTGGGATATGTTGTAGTTTAATTGAGGCTGAAGGTAGTGGAGAGGAGAAGTAGATGGAAAGAAGAAGTTGGAGAAGTACCTGGTTATTCAGATCTGGTCACCAAACACGGCTAAAGCCATTTCAGGCAAAGTTTCAAATCTGAATGGTGGTAACACCAGGGCGATACTTAGAGTATCTTCCACACTGGAACGTGCCACAAATATAACTACTGTATTTTTAATTAATAAAATTTGAAATATTTTTCTTTTGAATTACAAAAATTTAAGAAAAAAAAAAGTATAAAATTCGCAGTGTGTAATTTGTAATTCTATCCGCGAAATATAATTGGAACGTGAAATTTAGGCATGTGAAATTTCTTTCTGAAACCCAGTTTGACAACCTTTGGAGTAGGTATCTGTGTTTTTCTGTTAATGACAAATCCCAACTGTTAACGACCTGATACATAACAGAGTAATCAAAAATAGTTTACACTGGCGTAAACGCTATCACAGTATAATGACGTGGTTTGATGCTAAAATAGAAACAAGCAATAAACATGATAAAAATGTACACGGTATCCGGAAACTCATAGCACCTACAAGCGAAAAAATTATGAATCCATATCACACAGAGAACCCAAACAAACTTTTTTTTTTTGCATCGAACATTTTAAAAGACATTTAAGATCTGATATTAACCCCCGATCGACCGATTTTTTTTTCAAATTTGATCTAAAAAAATCAAACACAAATCAATTTATTTCAGGAGGCGGGTATGGGTACCGCAGCCCGGCAAATCTTTTGTTGGATAACTGAAACCTCTGCCATAGGTTTGATGACTTAGAAGAGGTGCCCGGGTTCATCGGGTTAGGTGTGTTCATTTTTTCACTGCGGATGCCCCTGTCCACCAGCTGCATGGCGGGCCAGATCGGTAGAGGCCGGTTTGGGGAGACATTTTGACCTCCGGTAGGTCTCTCTCGACCCATCGTCTTGCATCGCAGCAGGAGGGTTGGATTCACATGCCCGTCACTCCTGGACATGTGAACACTCCTACAATTTACGTTATTATTGCCATACATTACACATTGCCATTTCTATTTCTATATTATATTAAAGAAAAAACTCATTGTATAAAGACACTACGTTTCCAAACGTCATCATATTCTGTTATTGAATATACATTCTATTACATAAATATTGTTAAAAAAATTATAAAAGGTCACAAAATAACTAACAAAAATAATATTACTATATTATATCACATCCTGACGCCTAGATCCCTGCCCACCCCTCGTACTTTTCCTTCCTGGAACTTCCTCTGGTTAATTTCCTTAAAAAGACCCTCCGCACAGCATCTCCAAAGAAAATATAGGCCATGAGGAAAATCATTTTCCTCGCGGCCTTCTGTATGGAGTTAATGTAAAAAAAAAAAACGGAAAAATCGACTCCAAATGTGATGTCGATTCATCAATTTCTCGTTTGTACTATTATTTTCCTGACACCGTGTATAGATACATAGTTAATATAGCTATCCTCCAACGATTCGGTTCATTAAAACGGTTTATAGTGTATTTAATCTGTAACTTGTTAGTTTTACAAACAGTTGTTTGAGATGACCGAAATAAAACAGTAAAAGCAACAGTTAAATTTTAACTAAATTTATCAAAGAACTTTGCAAATGAAACCAGCAGTTAAATTCTGACTGTAGCCTAACTTTTAGTAGAATAGAACAGTTAAAGATAGATATAACTAGTAATTTTAACGCGCATGTTTTTCGGCGTGGCAACTACATGCATATTGCCAGCATTTAGAGAAGTTGAGTGAAAAATATTTTGACTTGTAAAAAATATGTTCATGTAGATGACAGGCTAACTTAAGTACCAGTATTTTTATGTTTTTTTGAAGTTCGTTTTCTTAATAAAATTCATATAATTCGTAACCCGGGAATGTTTGTCTTTCTTTTAAAAAAAATTAAAAATTAAATTAAAAAATCGTTGTGGCAAACGTTGACACCTTATATCTCTGAACAAGGAAAAGTGGAGTTAGAACCCTACCCAACGAAAGTGACGAATTGTATCGAAATATTTTCAATGACGATACTAAAATGCAAAGAATGCAATTAATGTAATATCGAAGGCAAAATATTTTCCATTGCATATATGCATGCCCAAAAGTGCTCGAGAAATAGTTATATTAATGAATGACATACCGTAAATCTATACTATGAAATATCTCATTTATATTTTTATCGGAACCGAAACGTAACGTGACAAAAAAATCATGTACAAATACTAGTCACGCGTTTGGCGTGTTTTCTTGCGTCACACCGGTGTCGAGGGAATCAATGATTCTAGTGCTTCGGAGTAGCTTCCATTAAAATACCGGTGTAACAGAACTCTCACCCGACAAATTGAATTCGTCAAATCGATCAAACGTATTAAATTTCCCTTTTTATTTTTTTATTTTTTTTTTTTATTTTTTTTTTTTATTTAAGTTTATTAAGGAAACATACAGTTGTGTAAAAGATCATTTAACATAAGATAGTGAACATAATATAAACCAATTAAGTTCCATTTATACATTTTGGTTGTGATTATTGATTAAGAAGTAGTTAATTACAAGTTATAAAAGTATATATTGTGAGTGAAAACATATTAAAAAGAAATAATAAACAATTCAGAGGTACAATAATATAATATAATATACAATGCATAGTTTTGATTTAAGTACATTGTAAAGTTAGTTTGACTTTAAAAGATTTAAGAGTACAATGGAAAATGTCAATATCGCTTAAGGCATTATAAGTTTTACAGATACGCCCGAGTAAGGAGTTTTGTGCGTATTTTGATTTAAAATGTTGTATATAAAATAGGGTATTCGATCTGGTATTGCGTTCAGGGCAACGAAATGCAATCTTTTCTAACAAGGCTGGGGAATCAATGAGGCAGTTCACAACTTTGTACAGAAATAGTACGTCAGAAATTTTTCTCCGTTTGTAAAGAGCAATAGGATTACACTGATGATTTTTAAAACGATACGACAGGTGTTTCAGGAATTTTGTTTGAATGTTTTCAATTCGGTTAATATAAGTTTGGTATTGAGGATTCCAAATGACAGATGAAAATTCGAGATGAGATCTTACGTATGCCATATAAAGTAGTTCAAGTGTAAAAGGTTTATTGAATGGTTTTGTGACGCGTAGAATGAAGCCCATTTGTTTGTAGGCTTTTTTTAAGATGCTTTCAATATGATCTTTAAACAGTAATTTAGAGTCAAGTAATATTCCAAGGTCTCTGATTTTTTCCACTCGTTGGAGGGGAACATGGTTAAGATGGTAAGCATGGATGATTGGGTGACATTTACGTGAAAATGTTATCGCATTACACCTTTTTGTGAAGAAAGGTAAACATTCCCAACGTATGAATAACCTGACAATACTTGAATATTCTATCACCATTAAAAATGGAAAATATTGCTTGTGCAATGATCGAGGACTTAGCTATCAGAGGATAGAACCCACGACGCTTGGATAAGAACCCTAAGCTTTCAACAAGTCAAGAATCTTTTCAAATATCTATCTTTAAGATTTTGTGAAAAAAACGACCGGTTTCTACAGACCTGTAAGACAAAGCTGTCTTATAAAAAAGAAAATATATATTTATATACCTATTCGCACACCGTCTAAAACAAACAAAATATTAAAATAACTTCGTACGAACTCCGAAAGATGTAGAATATAATATAATAATATGAGACTTGCAAATCTATGTTTCAAAATCGTCTGTGGCGTTCTATTTTTGAATGTGACATTTGGCGCGACCACCTGTTTTAAGCGGGAGTTGGAAATGCTGCTATTTGATTGGCTAAAACTTTCAACCTTCAGCGCTAGCAGAGAAAAGCGCTGAAACAAGAAACTTCAATTAATTTCATACTAAAAACATTAAAAAGCTACAAATGTACGTTGACATGAATTGTTTATTTTTTTTACCGCTAGGTTTGAGAGAATTTTATGTGTGCGGATCTATTTCAAGAAATTAAAACATATTTATGTCAACAGTAGCCATTGTAAATACTTCATTGACGAAGAAGATACAATAATAATCTAATTTTAATAAGACGTATGGTTCTGGGTTCGAGTCCCAGTTGCGACCATTATCTTTTATTATTTTTTTGTGTCTTGTTCATTTTATGATTTAAAAAAATTAAATTATGATTGTTATCTTCTTCTTCAATGATATATTACATTGTTGGGAATAACCTTCAAAAGTAAAAAAAAAAGTTTTTCTTATAAACAAAAAAAAAATAATTGTAAAAACTCTCAATGTCGCCCTGATGGAAACCGTCAATCGGAACGTCCCTTGAAATGGCTTTAGGGGCGTTTTATCACTATTTTTTAATGTTAATATTGCACAAGAGTCCCAACTGACGTCTAGAGCCAGTGATACTGTAGACTGCAGCATCCCCAATTGGGATATCTTGTGAGGCTGAAGATATTGTGGAGGGGAATGAGATGGAAAAAATAAGGTGGGGAGGTGCCTGGACATTCAGATCTGGTCATCAAACAAGGCTAAAGCCATTTCAATCAACACTTCAATTATTAATGGTAGTCATTTTTTTTGTACATTAACTCCACAGGCTGACATAGGCTCTGAGGAAAATAATTTCCCTCAGGGCCTATGTCATCTTTGAAGATGCTGTGAGCAGGGTCTTTTTGAGGAGAGGAAAGAGTGAACGTGGGTCTTGAAGAGACCCATGTTATAGGAAGGAGGAAACACAGAGGGCGGTAAATCGTACCACAGCCGAGCTGTTGAACACAAGAACGAGTCGTAGAAGCGTCCCGTTCTCATGTGACAAATGTCAACTGTGTACATATGTTGGGCGCGCGTTTGGCGTGTTTCCCGACTATGCACCGGTGCCGAGGGGATCAATGACACTAGCTCCTCGGAGCATCTTCCATTGAAATACCGGTAGAACAAGGATAGCATTCCCACCCGATGCCTGTGCTCTAAAGATTGTATTATTGTATTATCATGTACCAATTTAGTGACCAGATTTGAGCCAATTACTTTCCAACCTTCCTCTTCCCATCTCATTCCCCTCCTCACTCCCGTCAGCCTAATAACAAAGCCAAAATATAAACTAATGTCTAAACTGCCATTTTTTACTCGTTATCTTACATTTTAGGTACTGTGTCTATACTAATCGTATTTCAATGGAAGGTGCTCCGGAAAATGATATCATTGATCCCTTCGAAAATATTCGTATGGACACCTTACCGGTAGTGTAAACCTGGTAGGTACCTACTTAAATACGGTGACCGGAAACACGTAGTACAAGCGAAAAACTGGAGAATCTTGATAACATTTGTAGTATATTTTTTCGATCAGAGAATTTTGTTTATTCTTTTTTCTTCTTTCTCCTCTTTCTTGCCGCATTGGTTCCTCAATTCTGAGGAACTGACCCCTAATCCATGGTGGATAAGAGTCCTCCACTCCTCGCGTTTCTGCACTGAATGAAGAGACAAGGACACTCTAGTACCCACAGACATATTATTCATAGACTTGAGAATCAGGGAGAGGGGTAATAACCATCTGTAGCGGGGCGGAGAGGGATGAGTTGGCGGTAACGATATGTGATTCGTTAATCCTTCAATATGACAGTACATAGGCATCACGCATTATAATATCACCATTTAGCTCTTAAAAGTAAAATCTGCTTTTGAATGAATAGACCTTTTAACATGGGAGCGCGAATTGTTCGCCCGGTTTGAACAAACTTGTGTAATCCATATAAAATGAAGAAATGTTCGCTTGTTTTGAGAATCGAATATTTTGTTACCGTGTTTAGTTAAGACACTTTTACAAATGTTTCATAATTTACTTATCACAGTAAACTGCAACGTGCACACGACGGGACCGGGAATTTCGGTTCATGTCTAAAACTGATCATATTATATGATGTGAATAAGCTTAAAATAATGACAAATAATGCCTGCATATGGAAGGTAATACGACAATTGGGTTTATACTCTTTTTCGCTTCTATTTTTACATGTTTTAATAGCACAAGTTACCATTTTTGCCGTGTTATTTCGTAAAATGTACCGATAAGAGCTCGACGCTAGTCCGCACAAGAATGATGACGTCACATTTTCTAGATTCACGCGTACCTATACGCCAGCCGGGCCGGTTCCATGGAACCCAGAATTAAGGAGGGGGAAATAATACGCTTTTATCACTTAGGGCAGGTCTATACATATTCATATGTCTATGCTAGTACCGGACGCCTGTGATACTAGGTCACTCCACCGCTTTGGTGACCTTCCTTTGCTTCTTCTGCCTTCCACTTTGCCAGTGACTAAGAGTTTCATCATACTGGAGTCCTCGGTTTGGCGAGCAACGTGTCCAAAGTATCTTAACCTAAAAATATTCCCGCTTTGCAATAAAATCCAAATAAATGAAACATTTGTTAACGTATTCGAAAACTAAAAACTGTTGTCGAAAGGTGATGAAATAGGCTTTCAAAATTCTATATTAAAAATTACTATGTATTTTTTTTTTTTTAATTTTTTTTTTACGAAAACTTTAAAAAGTGTTCAAAATGGCTCACTTTACTTTTTTTCTAACTAAAATTACTGATAATGAAAAAAAATAAAACACATACTTATTTCATTAGATAAATGCATTATAAATCTTACTGTCACCTCACTTTTTTCGATTCATGTAAAAAAAATCTTAAAAAATTCACAAAGTTCCATAATTTTTTTCAAATTGCTATCGGAAACTTTGGTTTCAGAAAGGGGTAAATTTTAATTTTTTTGTGGTTTTCTTTTAGATTTGAATATATAGTTTGTTGTATTCTCTTTCCAATACCGTTTAGATCACATTTCTGACTATGATAGTAAGGGAGAAACAACGATTTCTGTGAGACCTATGTGAGCTGGGACAAATATGGTCTCCTGTGATTAAACGGGTTAAAATAGGTTGTAGGTAGATAATTGAAAACCTATTGTGGATTCCTAGCTCTTCCAGGATGGGCACATTTGTCCTTTTGGCTGTGCATGGATCCTGAGCATTTTTCTCCAGCATTACATTTCGAGGAAGTCTATCCGCTTCCTTTCGCTGGCTCTTAGTGTCCATGTTTCTACACCGAATAGAATTATGGGGAAAAATGATTACCTACTGATGCATAAAAGGGGATTGAACTCTGAAAATACTGATTCATAGTTTCCTCAGACTACTGAAATTACTGCCCACTTATCTAAGTGGTTAGTAAAAAATTACGCATAAAAAATGCAATGAAAAAATTACTCTTAAAAAAACGCAACGAAAATATATTTTTGGCAGGTCATCGTAATGACCAGATTTTTCAACAAGTCGACAATTAGTTGTGTGTTTTATGTTTATCCACAAACATAACTGAGTCCTGTCGTTTTTCCGCAGGGGTAATCAGAGAGGATAGACCGCCACAAAATTCTGTCTTGGCATACATTTCAATTCATACACGGTTGAATTTAACGCCATCTCTGGTCTGAAGCAGAGACTCTGCAGAAACTGGCAGCCCGTTTTATAGATTCTTGTAGGCCGCAGTCCCCCCGGCGGGTCCGGATTTTTTAAGCGATTTTGCCCCTTATGTATGAAGAAATTGTATGAAGAACAAGGTCAGAATCGCTTGGGCCATTCTCGATCTTGACATAACGAATTACTGGATAGCATTTAGCCACTCCGAATAATTCACATTATTTGCTTATGACGCGCCGGGCACCAAAGATGGCGGACAAAATGGCTGCCGCTTGATAATATGAACGCTGTCATATTCGAAGTCTATATTTATTCATTGTTTTTTATATAAATCCATTGTGGAAAGTATAGACTTGAATGATTATTAGGAAGTTCGTTTTATCTACATTATTTTGATGTAATTTTTGTATTATATCACAAAAGAAATGTTATAACAAATTGAATTCGTAAGAAAGGTGAGAACTGTCAAATATTTTACGTCGTATTGAAAAAAAATGTCTTTTGTATGCTGGATTTAAACAAGTTAACAAACTAATTGCAATCTTGAAAAACGGAGAGCACAGGCGTCGGATGAGAATGATGTCCTTGTTCTACCAATATTTCAATAAAATATGCTCAGACGAACTAGCGTCTTTGATTCCATCGGCACCGGTGAACAGTCGGAAAACAAAGTTGAAATTGAGTTCAACAGGTCGACTGTTTAACGATTTGCCGGCAAATTCCTACCTTATATGAAATGGGTCTCTACAAGAGCCAGTTTCACTCCTTTCTCTCATCAAAAATACCCTTCACACAGCATTCCCAAAGATTATATAGGCCCTGAGGGAAATTATTTTCCTCAGGGAATACATAGTTTATATAAAACAATGTGTAGATAAATACAAAGGCTAGTCGCTGCTGTGGTATTATTGCAAGCAGTGGTATTATTGATGAACGATGTTGTGCACGCAGCGTAATAAATTGTCCGTGGTCGATCTCCCTTGTTTCTCTAATATTTTCCAAAAATACCTAATCTGCAAAAATAAGAGTATTTTTTTCAAAACCAAAGAAAGTAATTTTTTGTTGTTGTCAAGTCTCGCAAATATCATGACGTAATAATTTCTCTCTACAGAAAGTTTTCACTTGAAAGCTCTGAGTTTAAAATTCCGCAGTCTTTTGGAAATTTGCCAACTTTTGAAATCACAAAACATAAATAATAAAACTGCGAAAACATCCTCAATATATTTCTCGATACCCCAATCTGTCAAAACTACCGAAATACATTGGTACAGATTCTTAAATTCTTTGATCTTGAAGTTTGTTATAAAATTCTTGTTGTAATTTCATCTTTTTAGTGTCCAATCCGATGCTCCAATTATTATTTTATTAGCGGATACAATTCTAAAAAAAATGATCTGTTAAGATAGATTTGAGTAGTTTGATCAAGTATACAAGTAGAAAGAAGTATACAATTAAAAATATATACATAATAACCTACCTATTAAAACATCCACATATATATTTCAAAAACTCAAATCTCCGATTTGCAGATGACCCTACCCTTCTCGCCTCTTCTGAATATGAAATGAATCACCTCCTTGGTTAAATAGTAGAAGACAGACATAATTTGGTCTACTGATCAACAAGGCCATAATAAAAATAATGGTAATCGATAGGGCAAACACCTTTGTAAGAACAAATTAATAATGATCTCACAGACTTAAAATCGGTGAGTAAAATTATGTACCTAGACTCGAAGGGGTTTTGAAACAGAAGTGAAAAGAAGATTTTGAAATACAAAAGATGCCACTAATAAAATGCAAAATAAATGGAGTAACAGAGACATAACGAAAATACCAACCTCGTTATATGAGACTCGTCCGGGTTTTGATTTTCCCCGCATTTCTATACGGCGCGGAAACATGGACACTTACGGCCGTTGTTCCCAATCCTGCTAATCAATTGCTAAGCCAAAACTTTGGCTCAACACTGCTCAAATTCAGAACTACGCTCTTCCCAACACACAAGCATCGCTTAAGCATGCCTTAAGCATCGCTTAACCTAAGAAAGACGGACTAGCCCTTAAAGAAATTGGCGTATTTTGTCAGAGGCTAAAACTATTCCCGCTTTGCAATAAAATCCAAATAAATGGAACATTTGTTAACGTATTCGAAAACTAAAAACTGTTTTAGAAAGGTGATGAAATAGGCTTTCAAATTTCTGTATTCAAAATTACTATGTAATTTTTTTGATAAATTTTTTTTTGCGAAAACTTTAAAAAGTTTTCAAAATGGCTCACTTTATTTTTTTTCTAACTAAAATTACTGATAATGAAAAATAAAAAAAACACATACTTTTTACATTAGATAAATGAATTATAAACCTTACTGTCACCTCACTTTTTTTCGTTTCATGTAAAAAAAATTCTTAAAAAATTTACAAAGTTCCATAATTTTTTTTCAAATTGCTATCGGAAGCTTTGGTTTCAGAAAGGGGTAAATTTGAATTTTTTTGTGGTTTTCTTTTAGATTTGAATATATAGTTTGTTGTATTCTCTTTCCAATACCGTTTAGATCACATTTTTGACTATGATAGTAAGGGAGAAACAACGATTTCTGTGAGACCTATGTGAGCTGGGACAAATACGGTCTCCTGGGATTAAACGGGCTAGTGGATTAAACTCGGCCGTCTCAGTAAAGGACTAGTTCTAAGTGTCAACAGAGTAGAAAAAATACCAAGCTGACACTTTATTTTTAATATACTATATACGTAATATTTAAAAGAAATTATGTGGATCTTATCTTATCTTACTAATATTATAAACGCGAAAGTTTGTATGGATGTATGTATGTTTGTTACTCTTTCACGCAAAAACTAATGAATGGATTTAAATGAAACTATACAATAATATAGCTCATACATCAGAATAACATATAGGCTATAATTTCTAAAGCTTGATATTTTTAATATATATTATGAATAATAATTATTGTTTAATAGAAAATGTCGAAATTTGAGAATGACGTTTTGCAAAACAATGATTGTTAAATCAAAATTCTATTTTAGAAAATATTTAAATAAGTGAATTTATTTGAAGTACTCGCCTAATACTTAGACGAGTACTTTGAATTGAATCAAGAATTATAGATATTTTAAATAAATAGGTTAATAATTTTGGTATAAACATAGTTGGGACCTAGGAAAAGAAAATAGGCTGTTTGAAGTACTAATCCTGCGCAGACGAAGTCGCGGGCAGAAGCTTGTTAATAATAAATACAACAATTACCTCTATAATATTAATAATAATATTAATTCAACACCGAAAGTTTTTACTTTGATGTCATTTAGTTGTCTATAAAGTCAACGATAAGATGTTTGGGAACAACATGAATCGAGGGTTATCCTACAAAATGCTTAGCTGATCGCGGCCTAAGATTGGTCCATCGAAAAGTTAGGAAGAGTGGCCGTTAGAGCCTGCTAAAGAAAGCGGATAGACGCAGGACTCTCGTGGAATATCGCCTTGCACCGCAGTAAGAGGGATCTCCTTTACTTTAAAAGACCTTCCACATAGCATCTTTAAATATGACACAGGCCTCCTGTGTGGAGCTAATGTTAATAAAAATTACTGGAATACTTCAACGTAGGAAAATAAATAATTTACATAATTATTATGTCACAGTCTATCATTATTTGATACTTGAATAGTATCAAATTTATCGCTGAGGTGTAATTTTAGATAACATCTGGGAAAAGCAATAATGTGCCACGATACTGGAAGCGTGAAAGATGTCTAATAATGCAATAATACGAGAGAAAGGTCGCATACAATATTATTTAGTCACGGGCTCAATTTCCGGCCAAGTGCAAAAAAACATCTCGAACACTATTAAAATACTTCAATAAGAGTAATTTCTAATTGAATTATTTATATTTTCGTAGGTATATGTATTTTATAAATGATTACAGTTTACATAGTAAAAGAACGTTTGCGCAGCACGTTTCGTACAAATCTTAATTATGGATCAAAATACACAACCAAAGTAAAGAATATTTTTTTACGGCTTTTCCTAAAATAAGGTCGCTAAGGTGCTGCAAGTAACGATTTTACGCGCTATCCGGCAACATTGGCGTATAGCCTGGTTATCCCACGCCAAATCCCCACTACGTTGCACTCTCTGCGACGCTTAGTCTCGGCATGGCTGTCGTTCGCGATGGGGCTTCCACCCGACGCACCGTACTTCACTTTGATGGGTGTAAATTTAAATTACAAATTACCTATTTAAGAATCTAGATTATTACTGAAAAAACCGCATGTTTTAAAAAGTTTTATTTTATTTTTGTTATATTTTCACAGAAAATAATGTAGGATATATTTTTAAATAATTATAAATAACTTAAGAAGGTCGCAGGTTCGAATCCCGGGGTGCGCAAGTAAATTTTATTGATTGATTTGTGTTAAAATAATTTGTAGTATATTTGCGACACCTTCCAAAGTAAAACATACCATAACTATCGCTCTGGTGTAAGGCAACCATTTAGAATCGGAACCTTGCTTGAAATGGCTTTGGCCCTGTTTGTTAATTAATTTTGAATAGCCATGTACTTCACCACCTTCCTCAGCTCCATATCCTTCCCCTTCCCACTACCTTCAGCCTCACAACATACCACAATTGGGGATGCGAGAGTCTCACTTGTTCCAGACGGTAGCAGTTGGGACTCTAGTGTCATATTCTCATAAACAAATAACATTGCGCAGACGCAGGGCGCTCTTTTGAGGTGTTACTTAATAAAAAGTGACAATAATATTTTTTCAGCGGGTAGGAGGTAACCCGCCGTAGCTTAATGGTAGAGCACTTGACCGGCAATCAAAAGGGTGCGGGTTCGAGTCCCGTCGGCGATACGTATCTTTTCTTGGAAGATTCTTTCAATATTGATGAGTGTTACGGGCTAATAATTATTGCTTATAATAATTGTTTTTTTCAGATAATTTTATTTTCAATAAATTTATTAACATTTATTTTAAAAGTCGTCACTCACATTGGCGTAGAACGAATTATTTCTCAATACGTTTTGGGTTATTTTAGCTCGGGGAAGATGTGAAAAATAAGAATCGAATTGACAGCTTTTTAGCCAACATTTATTGATTGTGAAATCGAATTGAAAGCTTTTAAGCTACGAGCTTTTGGCACGTAGATACATTATATTTCCTGTTAAAATAACGTAAAATGGAGTGGCTTTGATCAATTTTTATCTTTGAAACCAAATGACTTCATTATAAATACATTGAGGTCATATTTATTGCTCATATTTAAACTATCGAAACAATTTCACAATTTGGGTGGCGGGTAGGGGTGACCATTTATTGGATAACCATATCCCAGTCATCCCAGGTCATCCCAAGTGGTTCGCTACGTTTGGTGCCTTAGTAGAGGGGCCGGGTTCATGGGGTGATGTTTGTCAAGGTCGTAGCGGAGAATGCGTTTGCCCAGCCACTGCATGACAGGCCTAATCGGGAGAGAGTGGTTGAGGCAAAACTTTTAATTTCTTCATCAGGACTCTCTCAGAACGTCGCTATGCACCTGTTTAAATAATATCTATATCCCACAGTAATACAATATGGGATAGAATACATTTTATCAGTAAATATCAGACTGGGAGAAATATCTCCCAAAAAGACTCTTTTGGTGTTTGATGTCTGGGAGAAATATCTCCCAAAAGACTCTTTAGGTGTTTGACATCTGGAAGAAATGTCTCCCAAAAAAACTCTGTAAGTGCTTGACGTCTGATAGAAATATCTCACAATAGACCGTACGGATGTTTAACGTCTGGAAGAAATATACAAAAAGATTCTAAGTGTGTTTGACGTCGGTAAGGAACATCTCTCAAATGACTCAATAAGTGGTTGACGTCTAGAAAAAATACCCCAAAAAGATACTATGGGTGTTTGGCGTATGGGAGAAAGACTGTATTGTTGTTGACATCTGAGAGAAATGTCTCCCAAAAATACTATATGCGTGTTTGACGACTGGGAGAAATATTTCTCAAAAGGACTCTATTGGTATTTGACACCTGGAAGAAATATCTCACAAAAATATGTTTAGGGGTGCTGATGTCTGGGAGAAATTTCTTATAATAAGTCTATGGGTGATTGACGGCTGGGAGAAATATCTCCCAAAAAGGCTCTGTGTTCGACATCTAGAAGAAATGTCTCCCATAAAGACCCTCACATGTGTGAGAGGGTCACGTCTGTGAGAAATATTTGACGTCTGGGAGAAATATATCTAAAGATTCGATTCACCAAGAAATTGATTCTCCAAGGATAAAAGCGATATATTTTCCTTTCATCAAGCACTAAATCGGCAAAAATTGAAAATGACCGGCTATTTGGTTCTAGTGCAGCCATTGCGACATTGCTCTTGGCGTCACATCTCCTGTGAGAGTTTGCCAAATTACCGAATGACCGACGCCGTTTGATAAAGCTACCGTAACATCGGCACCGATATAAACCGGGAGAACATAAGTTTGGAGTACACAGCAATACGATGAAATTTTATTGCCAACATTTAAAAAATATGTTTAAAAAAAATCTGTACCTAGGATTCTTCGAAACCAGATATAGAATTATTTTCCTCGTTTATTGAACGTCAATTGTTCAAAATATAATCAAGAAGTATCAACATTCTATTTAAGTGGTAAGAAAAGGTATGGGGGTGATTTTTCGAAATCTCATGTTTACATTCATCTTCCTCTCAGTTTAAAGGTTAAGAGGCTAGACTTTAAACGACACGCAGAACACCCGCGTCTGTCATTCTGTCCCGCTCACAATAAGCTCACGAACACTTACAATACATGCGAATGCGAAATGTGCGAATGAGACAACGCTCAAATTTACCTACAGAAATCGCTCGAAAAGGGGTTTATGGAGAATACACTTTTCTACACCGAAACTTTCACGAAATTGAAATTTTAAAAAATATATATTTTTTGGAAAGAAGAAGCTACGTCGGTAGCTTTTTATAATTTTATAATTCTTTATGAGAGTTGAGTTAGCAGCACTTTTTCCTTAAATAATATTTTTTGATAAATCGTACATGTTTGACAGTGAATGTTTACGTTAATACGAAACGCATCAAAAATTCGAAAACATAGCGACATAGTTTTCACCTTCTAGAAGGCAGTATAAAAAAATATATTCATTTTGTGCTATTTTCGATGTAGGAAAGTGTTTTTTCCCGGGCGTCCTTTTTGTATGGGCCGAAAAGCGAAGTCTATCGTCTTAAGC
Source organism: Limnephilus auricula (assembly GCA_951813805.1). Classification (NCBI taxonomy): domain Eukaryota; kingdom Metazoa; phylum Arthropoda; class Insecta; order Trichoptera; family Limnephilidae; genus Limnephilus; species Limnephilus auricula. Next base: position 9,471,119 of record OX638417.1, read on the forward strand.
GTGCAAAATTTCATCAATATCTTAATAAAACTATGGATTTCTATAACAAAAAAAACATTCGCCCGACACAGACTCTCTTCATTGTAATATATATATATATAGAGTGTTAAGGGAAAGTACCTGACTACTTTAACCAGTGATTCTTGACATTATTATTTGAAATAAAAAATGAAAATGAAATTGTAGTCTTCGGTGAAATTTTTGATTTTTTTTAAAACGAAAAACATAAAAAAATCAGTGGGAAATAAACAGATAGGGCTGGTCTGGTATGTTTTTTTTTTAATTCCACCTTTTTTATAGTTACGTATGTTTTTTACGTACGCCCATACACAGGAGACGTACACATACATACATACACAGGAGACCACGAGGAAAAAATTCTCAGGACTATGTCATCTTTGGGGATTCTGTGTGGAAGGTATTTTAAGGGAAAGGAAGAAGAGGACTTTCTGGGAAGGAAAAGGACCCGAGGGGTTGATAGGAATCTGGAGTCAATGAGTCCAGGAGTGACAGACGTATCAATCCACTGCGGTGGGATAAAGGCGACGGGTCGAGAAAGTCCAGCTGGAGAGATCTAGGTTAGGTCTCCCTCAACCAGTCTCTCCCAATCAGTCTACCCGTGTCACCCACGCTAAATCACCAAACGCGAACTATTTGGAATGACCTATGGCAAAGGTGTTGGTTATCCAATAAATGGTACTTATATCCGGCTCCCAATACTACAGAGGAGATCCAGTAGGGCATAGTGAGCGCAAATGGCTGTTACTTCCGCCTACAAAAACATATAAAATCCATACTGTTGTCCAAAAACACTGTCGTCCAGATATTAATGTACAAAACTCTTATTAGACCAGTGCTCACGTACACAGCTGAGACATGGGTACTTACCAAGAGGAATGAGCGAGCACTGGACGTTTTTGAAAGGAAAATTTTGAGGTATATCTTCGGACCGGTTCTAGAATATGCATTATGGCGCAGATGTTACAACGATGAGCTCTATACTCTGTTTAAGGAACCAAACGTCACAAAATGTATAAAAATAGAAAGACTTTGGTGGCTGGGTCATGCAGGGAGAATTACTGAACATCAAGCAACAAAGTTCCTGTTAAACTCTAGACCTACTGCGAAGGAGCCTAAGAAAGCCAAGACTAAGTTTTCCATACAAACGTATTCCCTATTTATCTCTCTGGATTTTAACCCCAGAAAAAATATTGTTTTTACATAAAATATATATTAACTTTTAGCGTGTCGCTACTTTTTGTTTTTTTTTGGTAAGTTACTTTTTATAGAAGTTATGACCTTCCAAAAATCAATAAAATTGACTGGTTTAAACGCCGTCAAAAGACGTTCAGTAAACAAACTAGACAATGCTTTTTAAAAAAAAAGCAGAACGTACAGACATAAAATTGTTTTTTCTTATGTAGTTGGTAAAAAAAAATTGAAAATCAGTCCACTGTTAGAGGAGAAAAGTGGAGGACACAAAACCTCGATTTTAGTTAGGTTTTAGTAGCCTGAGGTGATTTGTCCCTTTCGCTCAATATTCGGTGGAGTAAGAGCAACAGTGACAGCAACAATTTAGTAAAATCTATTTTTAAAATTTCTCCACCACTGGGTATCATCTTAAGATATAAAAAGTTCTTAAATTTTACGACATCAATCCTTATCATGCATCCTCAAATGTGAGAAGGATGCAATTAATGTTAATGAATTTTCGGCTTTATCAAACATTTAAACATAATATCCTTTGGTGTTGAAAAGTAATAAGTATTATTGACTATCTTTCTACTACTCATAAAAAGCTCCTGCTGCCATTACAAACTGGACTCTACCTGAACAAGTCAGGGATCAAAGTCTCCATGTATGCCGGAGTCCTGTTGAATTTACAGTATTTGTGCGGGCTCCACTTGTCCCATACAATTGTAATACATCTTATCCTCTGGAGCGATTTCGGTCCAAATTTGGGCCACTTTAATTTTTCTAATTAACCACCCGGGTATCATCTTAAGATGGAGCGACAACGTCCTCAAAGTCCTGTCTGCCTTGGAGCTTCCAAACTGGAAAGAGCTGGTACAAAGGAGAGATGAATGGAGGAAGACTCTTGAGGAGGCCAAGACCCACCAGGGGTTGTAGAGCCAAATGTGTGTTGGTGTTTGACCCGGCTCCCAAATTGAATGCAGTTTGATGAGCTATTTTATGGTTCTTTCATCTTAAGAATATCTCACCCGATGAGACCCATCGATGAAAAAGATGCCATTTGACTTAAATCACGCTTTCCTAGAATAATTATTACTCTAAATCTTTAAATACATATTTAAAATCAACTCGTTTTGGCACTGAGAGGTTTACTTCGTTATTTATGACGATCTTAATTTGAGCTAATTCTGAAATATCATAATTTTATCAAAAGGCGTTTCATGACAAACTGGAATGGGATGATCTCAATATCGTCATGTTGAAATGGTTATTGAAAATGACCAAATTTATTTATGGATTATTCCAATCCTGATGTATGACAGTGAGGGGTGAATCTGACAGAGGAAGCAAAAAGTAAACAGAATGTTTTAGAAATAAGGTCTCCTTCAATCAGTCTCTCCCGATCCGGCCCGCCACGCAGTTGTTAGGCAGGCGTAATTGCAAAACCAATATACTCTCGCACAGCTATGATAATTTTAGTTATTTTGTTTTTTTTTTTTACCTTAGCTCGAAACATGATTCCCTAAGGAAAATAATTTCCCTTAGGGCCTATTTCATCTTTGGGGATGGTGAGTGGAGGATCTTATTTTTTTATTTTTATAGTTAATACCTCACAAGAGTCCCAACTGCTCCCGTCTGGAGGCAGTGAGACTATGGTATCCCCAATTGGGGTATGTTATGAGGCTGAAGGTAAGTCCCCACAAGGGAAGGAGACGAGGAAGAGGAAGGTGGGGAAGTACCTGCCTATTCAGATCTAGTCACTAAACACGGCTAAAGCCATTTCAAGCAACGTTTCAATTCTGAATGGTGGTCTTACATCAGGGCGATACTAAGAGTATCTTCCACTCTGAAATTAGGCAAAGAAAGGAGAGGAAGGGAAATGGTTTGAGGGATGGGTAGGAATCTGAAACTGAGTGTGTCCAGGAGTGACGAACGTATGAATCCATACCTCTCATAGCGGGTAAGCGGTAAAGGGAGTCCGGCTAGAGAGATAAAAAGGTCTCCTTCGATCAATCTCTCCTGATCCTGCCCGCCATGAAGTAGTTGGGCAGTCGCGTTCGCCGCCAAGACCCGGAAAAACCTCACAACTCAACCGGACACCTCTGCTAAGTCACCATACTTAGCGAACCACTCGGGGTGAACTATTAGACAGATAAACATAGTTTATACTTTCTTATATCTGTTTCCTTCTTCCCACAATATCGGTCTTAAGTATTTATGTCTTAAGATGATCCACTAGTCCTTGACTCATTCGGAATCGGGCGGAGCGAACGATTTTTGGGCGTTTACCAATAAAAACCCTAATCTCTAGCAAACAACAGTGTTTTGTTATTCCGCAAGTATATTTTTAAAGATCGAAGCGCCGCGTAGACTAAGGCATGTCCGTTGGCTCCGGATTCTGGGCGTAGAATGAGCGACGGGCTAAAATCCTTCTGTACATGGCATAAGGATGAAATTCGCACTTACAAATTCGTTGGGTACCGCCTATTTTTATTCACTGAAAGGAAACGTCGCCAAAATGCACGTTTTATTTTATTTTGTGAAGTTCAGATACAAATATTAAAATGTTTTCCGATCACTCTATAAGAAACTTAATTAGCTACATTATTAAATAAAACAACACCAGAAAAAGGATTTGTACGTAAGAGATTTTTCACTTTTAACCATTTTTTATAGGTCAGAGGCATATTTTTTTTCTAAGCTTTTTAAAAAGCTTATCAAAAAAATAATTGAAGCATCTATATTATTTCTAAGCGATCAAATTTTCAAAACTAATACACAAGATTTTATACGATTTTGCATTTTTCCGCATGTCTTCACCTTAAGGTGAAGCACTACTAAGTCAAACATAATCATGTGATTTTGGTTTGAAAATTAGATAGCTGAGAAATTTTTAGATAAATACTGCTTAGTTAATTTAGATATTTGCCTTTGATAATCTAGTACTTTTTTATTAGTATTTTTATAATCCCAGAAAAATACAATATTAGGCCTAAAAAAACTGTTTTAAAGTTGTAAATCTTCTACTCACGAACCTCTTTTCGGTTCTGGTTTTATTTTATAATGTTAAAAATAAATTCTTTAGAAAATGATTGTACAAACCTTTAAATATTTGTGCCAGAGCTTCACAAAATAAAACAAAGCACGCTTTTTGGCGATGATTTTCTTGAATAAATAAAACAGGCGACTGATTCAAACCCCATCGTCATATCTGCAAATGGAGTGTTATTTTTAGTGTGTTTTGTATTTCTTGTAGTGGCCGGATTCAGAATTTTATTCGACGTGGTGCATCGCCTCAAACAGTATTATAATATTTCTTTTCATACTATTTTCCAAAAATTTTTATTTAATCACCAATCAATATGACCGATTTTTCCTAGAACCTAACCATAAAAATGATCTTATTTTCTGTTCTAACACATCGTCGTTGCATATTTAATATGAACAAAGTGACGATTTTGACGAAAATTAGTTAAATATAGAGTTATTTTTCTTTTTTTATTATACATCTTCTACAATATGAGCCATGCAATAATATCAAATATTTAATATGATAGAAAATAAACCACTTGAGCGCAATCAAAATAGTACATAATAAAAAAATCATATCCTCTACGTACACCACTACACAATTCAATTGCCTTGGTCTCTTCTTCTTCCTTGCACTGTTCACAGCTCTCCTCGTTCTCAGGTTGTAGCTTCTTCGGTTCTGGGTATCACTTTCATCCATGCCGTTTCTACTTAGGATTTTGGACCATTGAATCATCCAGGAGTTCTTTGGTCTTTCTCTGGATAACTGTCGATGAAGCTCCATAGACATTGCCTGCATCATGTGGTCTGGTGGTCTCCGTTTTATGTGACCATACCATCTCAACTGTCTTTCCTCTAGCTTACTGTTTACGTCCGTGACACCCAGGCTACCACGAATGCGTGAACTTTTAATTTTATCTTTTAGTGACACTCCTGCCGACCATCTAAGCATTCGCATTTCTGCTGATTCATGTTGCCTGGTGTAGGAGTTGTACATGGTCCAGCATTCGGAGCCATACATTATCGCGGGTCTAACAATAGGCTGGTATACCTTCAATTCAATTGCCTTGGTATGTACATAATATTAACATCATTTTGTGATGCCTAGCTGTCAAATTTTAATAAAATATTTTGACATTATTATGGTATTTAAAATTAGGACGAAAACTGTGTTTAGAATATGAACCATGTTAGAAAAACTGTCCATAAAATATGTGAGAAAAACGCGTTAAAATTCAATTTTCTGGCACAAAATAATTAGTGTTTGCCATATATATATTCTAATAATTAACGAAATATAATTTTCCTATTTTGTCCATAAATAGAATTGTTATTTTCCGTTTCGATAATTTTTTTAAACCTTTTTATCGTCTGACATGTTTGATATTCTATATGCAACAACGACATGTGACATCGAAATCACTTCATTGCATGTTACACCGGTAGGTATATTGGCACTAGAAATATTTTGGCACTGTCTCCACCTGTTGATCTTGTGTTACTGACTTCATTCTGTTTTCATCTCACTTATTAGATTCTTAAGCTCAGTTAAATCCGATTTACAACCGTATTAGCCGTAACTATGCAGTACTATAAAGGCAAGTTTTTCACTTTTTTTAATTTTTGGTTCTCACAAGATATTACAAATTGACTCCCTATTTCATACATTTCCTAACAAACCAAATGCTTGATGACACCTTATATATTAAAACTATTTGAAAAATTTTCACCAATCACTAGTTTCAGATAATTTTATGCGTTTAAAATCAACACGATTCTTATTATTTTCATTTCAAATAGAACTATGAATAAACTATCTATAATAGAAAAAATTATGTTTGTTTTTTTGTTTGTTTGTTTGTCGTACCGTTCATCCGATTGCGATGAAACTTTGGGAATATGATGTGCGGCTACCAGGGATGATTATAGGATAGTGAGCTCTGTCGTTATGAAATTATTTCATATACTATACATACGATTGCGATTAAAATTTCATCCGATTATAATTTAAATCTTTTTGAATTGTTGTGAACATGCCCGTGAATATTTATATGTAGATTCTGGTAAGCTCTGGCATTATGAAATTTGCATTAAAAAAAAAAAATAGGTCATGCGAGTTGTTGGAAAAACGGGTGTATTTTATGGAGTTAGGCGGCAGGGAAAAAATGCTGGGGGGAGTGGTATGCGGGAGGGTCGGTTGGGGAATTAAGGAGGGGGGCTTTGCAGGAGGGGAGACGAGGGAGAGGGGAAGGCGAAGAAGGTGGAAGCGAAGTGTGTGAGGGGAGGTGGAACGCGGGAAGAGGAAAATCGAACGTGGGAGGGGAAGGAGACGCGGAAAGGGAAGAGGAAGAGCAGTCGGAAGGGGAACGGGGACGAATGGGAAATGACACGAAGGGAGAAACCATTTATTTATTTAATTGGCATTCAACGCATGCCGGGTATCAGCTAGTGTTTAATACTTATTACTTCGGGTAAAAACCGTGTTGCGCTCCTTCCTTCTATATCAACGTTTCGGATAGCCTTTCACTCTCCATCATCTGGGAAAATATTTGAAATCTTCTCTGATCTGAGCGTTTCACGTGGTTCCAATACCATTCACAGTTTAATTTTCTGACAAATTGCTTTTTTTAATTTCATATATCTAAGCATTAGAATAAATGACAACTTGGCTATCACACTAAATCAGATTTGTTAACTAAATATTTGCTATCCGTGTACATAATATTATGCAAAATAGTCATTGCTTTTTTGCATTACTTACAATAATAATTCTATACTGCAACCTTGCATTTTTTTATGTTGATGTATAAATAGTCGCAATAAGAAATTTTATTTATTACTAGCTGACCCGGCAAACTTCGTACCGCCTCAGAATCAATAAATGTTGTGTTTAATTTAGCTGTTTGAATTGATTCAAATTATGTCGACCAACGCACATTATTTGAAACACGTTCCATACAAAATATATGAAAAAAATTATTTCCTTCATAATTATTTTTCCCGTGATTTTTTCCGATGTTTTAATAGTTATTCTGTTAATCGGGACGGAGACAAATACAACAAATCAAAGATCATAAAAATCGGTCCAGCCGTTCTTGAGTTATAAATGGTGTAACTAACCCGACTTTGTTTTATATATTAAGATTTAAATTTATTTAGGAAATACAGGGTGAATATAATAATTTGACGAATCCATTATCAATAAACGAAAAATATTATCTTATAGCCCTATCTAAGATATGTTCACTTTTATTAACAGTTCTAACTCCTCCCCTCACTCTTCACTAATCTTAACCTACGCCTCTACCAACCACTACATTTAGTAATACATTGTGCTCACCCACTGTTTTGTATTATCATGTTATTCTATGTTTTCCCTGAGGAAGGAATTGTCGTTTTGAAACCGGTAAGCGTAAATAAAATATATACCTAAGTGATTCTAACAGAGAAATATTATTTCATTTATTTATAATGAATAACCAATAAGTTATAACTATATTCAAAGGTATAACATAGACCTTTTGACATGTGCACCAATTCATTGCTACGCGGATGACAGTACAGTCCATGATAGCTTTTTGTTTGACGAGCCCCCAAAAGGTGCACAAATTCCAACGGCTCGGAGGGCTTTGAAGCAAAGAATGGACGGTTACCTCGGGAGTGTTTTCCCTTGGGGTAAGAATAATCTCGTCGAATTCAATGTTTCAAAGACCCAATCATGTCTGATTACGTTTAAAAGGGATCAAAATGACAATCTAGTCTCGTTCAACGGTAGCATTCTTCCTACATTAATATGCTCGGTGTAACTCTAAGTGACCAGCTCAGGTACGGGGGCTCCATCGAGACCAGAGTTAAGTTGGCCTCTCAGAAACTGGGCGTACTGTACAGGGCCCGCAGATACTTTAATAGTACACAACTGCTAACCCTGTACAAATCGCAAGTGCGCCCCACGGTTGAATTTGGCAGCTATCTCTGGTCTGGAGCCCCGATGTACCTGAAAAACACCCTCGACTCTGTGCAGAAACTTCTTGTGTTCAACAGCTCGGCTGTGGAACAATTTGCCGGCCTCTGTATTTCCTCCTTCCTATAACATGGGTCTCTTCAAGACCCACGTTCATTCCTTCCTCTCCTCAAAAAGACCCTCCTCACAGCATCTTCAAAGATGACATAGGCTCTGAGGGAAATTATTTTCCTCAGAGCCTCCTGTGTGGATTTAATGTTAAAAAAAACCATATAAGTTTCCTTTATATTTTTTATGGTTACAGATTAGGAAGGACGTAGATATTAAAAGTTACAATATTACATAGTATAAGTAAAAAAATGAATAAAAAAAGATTCTGGACATCACTGCCAAAAAATAAATTATATTGAATGTTGAATAAATAATTACTTTAAAACGTTATCCGCTAATAACCACTGGAGCGACAGAGCAATTTAAAACCTTTTTCTCGGATATCTAAAGGATTTTTTCCGCCCACATTAAAAAAAAATCATACCTCCGAATTTGAATATGGAAACAAAAAAACTGATTATAGTTCTATGTAGTCATGAATTCACCTATCTTTTGTCTATTATCACATATTCGTAGGATTTATAATAAATATTATAAAATCGTTAACTTTAAATCATTTTAAAGAATCTAGAGAATATTTGCCACATTGTGGCAGCAAAGCAATCCGAGGCTTTGGAAATAGTGCCATAATGTGGCAAAAAGCATTTGAGTGGCTAAGGGAGTATGGTATAGAAGGAACCCTTTAAAAAACCATGGTTCACTGAAGCTAATCTGAATAGATCGGAAATGAGAACCATTTTACCTATGGGAAGAATATTGTGTTTTATAGGCCTCTCCGATAATATGTGAATAAATTGAAGACAATTCGTTTTCACCATTTATGAATGAATAATATAGGCATATGCTTCACACGAACGAAATTTGCTTCAAATTTCGGCGAACGCACTTGGAGCTCCAAGAGAATACTCTATAACTGTATACATCAAAATAATTTGCAAGAGCAGACTAGAATGAGCAATTGTTCTTTTAGTCTAAGTCCACCTTTAGATGTGTTCAATGTGATCTTTAAATCGTTATTTAGAGCCAAGTCTTCTTCTTCTTCCTTGCACCGTCCCAACTCATTGCCTAGGTAGGCTGTTGGGGTCGGCTCTCCTCGTTCTCAGGTTGTAGCTTCTTCGGTTCTGGGTATCGCTTTCATCCAGGCCGTTTCTACTTAGGATTTTGGAGCATTGAATCATCCAGGAGTTCTTTGGTCTTCCTCTGGATGACTGTCGATGAAGCTCCATAGACATTGTCTGCTTCACTGTGTGGTTTGGTGGTCTCCGTTTTATGTGACCATACCATCTCAACTGTCGTTCCTCTAGCTTACTGTTTATGTCCGTAACACCCAGGCTATCACGAATGCGTGAACTTTTAATTTTATCTTTTAGTGACACTCCTGCCGACCATCTAAGCATTCGCATTTCTGCTGATTCAAGTTGCCTGGTGTAGGAGTTGTACATGGTCCAGCATTCGGAGCCATACATTATCGCGGGTCTAACAATGGTCTGGTATACCTTTCCTTTTAGTTTTATAGGCATTTTTGTGTCACACAAGATTCCTGTTACGGATCTAAATTTACTCCATCCCACACCTATTCTGTGGTTAACATCTGCTGCACATCCTCCATCTTTGTGAATGAGTGAGCCGAGATACTTAAATGAGTCACAGTTGGCTAATGTTACTCTATCCAGTTGCATCGAAGGGGTTACAGCATTTGTGTTTTCAAATGGCAAGTACAAATATTCAGTCTTTTTCCTGCTAATCTTTAGGCCATTATCCTCTAGGATTTTTCTCCACCTTTCCAGGCTATTCTGTAAGTCACAATGATTATCTGCTATCAGTACTATATCATCTAGAGCCAAGTAAAATACCAATAATAATAATATTATATTATCCCAAGGTTCAGGCGTTTGGTGTCAGAATTACAGTTTACGGCACTAAATCAATGACACATTTACCAAAATACCACAACACACATCGGCTGTGAACGGACAAAACACGTAACACGCATTTACCGAATTTTCCAGCGTTTTTCTGTAAACTTCCTACCAACTTAATTGATCGTTAACACAATAAAATTTGGTAGACTCTCAATATGGCTCCTGCGAAATACCACCATTCGAAATCAAAACGTTGTTGTTTGACTTTATTTCATTAGCTCCACGCAGAAGGCCTTGAGGAAAAGAAATCACTCAGGTCCTATTCGAAGGTATGAATCAGGAGGTCAGTGTGTCCAAGAGTGACGGACGTATAAATCCACCTTCCCACTGCGGTAAAAGGCGATGAATTGAAAGAGTCCGACTGGGTAGGTCAAAAGGTCTACCTCAACTAGTCTCTCCCGATCCTGTCCGCCAAGCTTTAGGTAGGCAAATAAATCCGCCGCCAAGACCTAAGATAAACCTCACCCCTGGCAACCCGGGCACTCCTACTAAGTCACCCGTAGCGAACCACATGGGACGACCTACGGCTGCGGAGTTGGTTATTTAATAAATGTTTCCCGGGGCGGCGCACAGTGGGTGAAAATCGCCTTTCATAGACATAGAGACTAAAATTTTCAAGGGTATTTTTTGGCTAGAAATGGATTCTGCTGATTATAACTATGCTATAAAATTTCGAATGAAGCAATTGCGTGTACAAATGAAGGAGTTATCATTTTTTAAAGAAAAAAATGTATGGCACTGACATTAAAAATGAGGCTATCTCTGGAATCATAAGGTTGGCCATTATATCCTAACACACAGATATACTATTAGAATTTTAATTTAACAATCATTGTTTTGCAAAATGTCATTCTCAAATTTTGACATTTTATATTAAACAGTAGATAGTTATTATTTTTAATATTTGGAATATAGCTAGCTCTATAAATTATACATTATATGTTATTCTGATGTATGAACTATATTATTGTAAAGTTTCATTAAAATCCATTCAGTAGTTTTTGCGTGAAAGAGTTTCAAACATACATACATCCATACAAACTTTTGCGTTTATAATATTAGTAAGGCGCTCCGCTGACGAGGCAACTGAAAACCAACTAAAACTGCAACTACTGTCTTGATTGGTCAAAAAGCTTGTTTAACCATAGACGAAGAACAATCAGCTGACAGCTGGCAACTAGCAATGGCCGCCCAGGGCAATCAGCAGTTACAGTCGCGAGTCACCGCTTGCGTTACCATTGACAACGGGGTTTTGTGTGATTGTGAGAGAGAGATTGAGATTTTTCAGTTGCCTCAGTAGGCGGAGGCGCTTAGATAATAAACAAGTGCAAACCTGTGAAATTTCACGGGGTAGCCTCAATTAATAATAATAAAAATAATGTTTGGATGATTTTTAGAGCGCCATTATTTGGAAGATTTTTAGAGCGCCATTTTCATGAGATAATCACCTCAAGGGCTCTTGAATTCTTGACAAATCATTTAAATTTAAAATAGCCCAAATAAAATCATTTTCTATTGACATATTCCATTTTATCGCTTGTCCGAATTCTTCACGCAATCAGTTCCAATTGTTAAAATGACACTTAAATTCTAATCAAATTTTAGTTAACATTTTTGATGAAATGATTTTGACAGAAGATAGATTTTTAATATCGACCCTTTGGAATAATCTGTTGCGGAAACGTCACGCGGTTATGGGATCTATGGTAAGCTACCTTAGAGTTCATTATCGCATGACGTTAAAGCAACAGATGGAACCTTGTTAATCCAAAGGGTCGATAAAAAACTATCCTATTTTGTTTAATTAAATACTAATTAAATATTGCTTTTCCTTTCAGGATTTCATAAGAACTGCTGAAAACCAGAAGGTGGTGGAAATCTGAAAAAAAAAGTTATTCAAATCAACAAAAAGTTATTTTAACACACCGAACCAAAGAATGACTGGCAAACAAAATAGAAGGATAAGTTTCGAGGAACGAATAAATAAATATATTTTCTATTAAATATATTAACAAAAAAAAAACATGATCCAGAGAAAAGGACAGTGTTGTTGTTTGTGAAAAATAAAATATTATATGTGGTTTAGTGAAATTAGTGCTAAAAGTTATTGGTGCTAAAAACTATCCGAAGATGGCGCCTCTGTCTAGGATTTTTATATTTATATTCCTGTTCGTCATTGGAGGGAAAAATCGTCTTGCAGATGCTGGTGAGTTTGTTTTGTTTGTTATTTTAGTTTTTAAAAATGTATGAGGGGTCTCTCTACTTTTTTCGCTGGCTATAAATGTATATATTTCCACTTAGAAAGTTGGGAAAAATCAATGCCCGGACGAGTCTCGTCTTGGTGGTCTTCGTTATGCCTCTGTCTTTTGTATTTTACTCATGGCGTCTTTTGTCATGCAAGTTCTTCATGTCACTTCATGAAACTAATTGTTGTAGTGTATAGCCATACGAGCGTACCTTAATATATCATGTTCATTCGGGAATGATCGGTACAGCCGAAGATTCCCGAATGAGCACATTGGCAGGCAGTCGCGGTCGAAGAGCGTCGCGGCCGGCCAGACCTAAATAGAACATACCTGTGATCAGACGTTACGTCACTTACTAGTTAGACGTTACGTCACTTAGACGTTACGTTACTATAAGAACTCGTAAAAAATATGAAAAAAATTATGATATAACAAGCGGGACCCGGCATGCGTTGCAATTCCACTTAATAAAAGAAAACGTTTGTGTTTTTTCGGTCTGGTGCGTACACAAATTAATCAAATTTTAAATTAAGCCACTCACATCTGTCCGTGTGAGGAGCATATATTTTCCGCTATTTGCCGCTAAACTGCATGAAATACGCACATTTTTCACATACTCGCGCGCCATCTATGTAATATAAATTTTTATATAAATTTCATAACTGTAGAGCTAACGTATACTTATAAGCAAGCGTTATACAATGGAAGTATAAATACATATAATGAATTTATGCTGATATTTTTTATTCTATATAAAAATGAATTTTCTCTCTTTGTCAAATGGAATTTTGGTGAATTGTTTTTAATAATAATATTTTTTATTGATTTCTTACACAATTACAAGTTTTAATTTAATACATGTAAGAAATAATGTCACATAAATACATTACAAAAAATAGTTTATGAATATGTGTAAAAGAAATTTATAGGAATGTAGCAAATTCAAAGAAAATTGCAGGCAGTGGTGTTGATTTAGTCAATGTGGAGAGACTCTTTCAAGAATAGAAAGAATTTCCCTTTTGAATTTCTCCTCACCGACGTTAAATATATCAATCTCGGAGGAGATTTGGTTCAGGAGCAATATACTCCTTCCTACCGGGAGAACCATCGGCAGGTTTGTTCTACAGGCCGGAAGGTAGAATATTCTATGATGACGCTGTCTTAGAGAGGCATCTGGAACATAGAGACTCACGCGCTCCAAAATAGCTGAGTTCACAATATCGCCTCGCAGCAGTCTGTACAGGTGGGTGGCGGCATACCCCTCCCTTCTGAGCTGCAGGGAGTGAAGTCCCAGCATGTCCAGAAGAAAGGTAGTCGGGTAGAGCCATGGATAGTGGCCGTACTCTGTTGTGCGCTCGCCCGCGAGTGTTTCTATGTGTGATGGTTAGCTCTGATGTTATAAAAAACGACAGTACCTAAATAGTTTAAAAATTGTGTGTATTTCATGTAGTTTGGCGGCAGACAAGGAATGCGTGGGGGGGGGGCTCGGAAGCGGGGAAGGTGGATATACCCTATTTATTATTTGGAATGTTCACCCTTGATTATGGAGAAATATGAAATATTATCGATGCGTAAATTGTAATCTAATTGATAGCGTTTTAGCCAAATGTTCATCGATTGAGAAATCTATGAAAGCTTTTAACGTCCGGTACATGGGTATTTGAGATTTCGCTGGAAATAGAATTTTAACCTACTACATACCAATGATATAAATATATTTTAATTGTAACTTAAGTTGGTATTTCCTACCATAGGTTGATTATTTTAATGTCTTTTTATTTTTATACGACGGCCTTTAAGAGAAAAGGCTGCACGGCAGGATTTGAATCCACAATAATTAAGTCGGTTCCTTGTTGCTGAGGATCGTAATCCCTACTCCAAATTCCATGGTGGACAAGGCTCATCCAAATTTCCCTTTCAAAGTAGTTCCCTTTCAAAGTAGTTCCCTTTCAAAGTAGTTCCCTTTCAAAGTAGTTCCCTTTCTCTGAAATACCTACCAGCTCGTAGTGGATTGAAGCTGACGACACGGTATCGCTTCCAAGTAAATAAGCACACACTTAACACAATTTCACATCGACGGATCTGCCGTAACTGCCCTGATGATGGACACTGCAACGCTGTCCGAAACGTCGGCTAAAGAAGGAGGTAGCACAACACGACATAACACCCCAAAACAAACAACGAAAATGCTTTTGGCCGTGAAAATCTTAAAAACGTATCTAACAAGGCTCATCCACTCCTCGCGGTTCTGCGCTGGACGCGTACCGGACGTCAGATATACTTGGTCACTAAAGTAGCACATTTTCAATTCGGGAGGCGGGTATGCGTACCGCCGCCCCGGGAACCGTATATGGGACTACCAACACCTCTGCCATAGGTCACCCCAAGTGGTTCGCTACGTTTGGTGACTTAGCAGGGGTGCCCGGGTTCATGGGGTTAGGTTCGTCCGGGGCTCGGGGGCGGATGCGTCTACCGACCATCTGCGTGGCAGGCCGGATCGGAAGGGACTGGTTGAGGGAGACCTTTTGATCTTTTCAGCCGGACCCTCCCGACCCACCGTCTTGCACCGCAGTGGGAGGGATGGCTTCACACGTCCACCAATCCTGGACATATTTATCCCCAGATTCCCACCCACCCTTCAAACCCTTTTCCTTCCAAGGACTTCCTTTCCTTCCTTTCCTTTAAAAAAACCCTCCACACAGCATCTTCAAAGTAAAAAAAAAGCACATACGCGTATTAGATATTTGCTAAGACCCTATCATATCTGATTCGGTACGTCTAAAAGGGATCGAAATGACAATCTAGTCTCCTTCAACGGTAGCATTCTTCCGAACAGGTCCTCCATTGATATGCTCTGTGTAACTCTAAGTGGCCAGCTCAGATATGGGGGCTCCATCGAGGCCAGAGTGAAGTTGGCCTCTCAGAAACTGGGCGTACTGTACAGGGCCCGCAGATACTTTAATAGTACACAGCCGCTAACCCTGTACAAATTGCAAGTGCGCCCCATGGTTAAATTTGGCAGCCACCTCTGGTCTGGAGCCCCAAAATAACTGAAAAATACCCTCGACTCTGTGCAGAAATAGCGGTCCATTTGATAGATTCTCCCGTCTTAATAAACGGATTGCAATATTTAGAGCACAGGCGTCACAGAGTGGGAATGCTATCCTTGTTCTACCGGTATTTCAATGCTAGCGTCATTGATTCCCTCGGCACCGGTGTAGGTCGGAAAACACGCCAAAAGCTCGCACAACATATGTACGATTTGCCGGCCTCTATGTTTCCTCCTTCCTACAACATGGGTCTCTTCAAGACCCATGTTCACTCCTTCCTCTCCTCAAAAAGACCCTCCACGCAGCATCTTCAAAGATGATACAGACCCTGAGGGAAATTATTCTCCTCAAGGCCTCCTGTGTTAAGTTAATACAAAAAATGAAATAAAATACAATCTTTGGATTAAAAAAATATTCTACTGCGGGGTAGGCAGAGAAAATAGACTGCCACACAAATCTGTCTTGACATACACTGACTTAATTCACATATCACAAATACAATTTTTCTTCTCTTGATACGACCGAATTGACGTTTGTTCTCCTCGAGCATCCTCGACTTCTTCTACCACTCCTTTGTTCGGGTTTCTTCGTTCGTTCTTAGTTTGGGAAGTGGGCATCGGTATCACTGCAAACCATAACCAACACGTCTGCCATCGGTCATTGATTGGTTCGCTACGTTTGGTGAATTAGCAGGGTTGCCAGAGTTCACAGTGTGAGGTTTGTACGGGTATACGTCCGTCACACCTGGACACACTGACCTTCTGATTCTTAACCACTCATATACCATTTTCCAGCCGCATCATCCGGACAGCATCCGCAAAAATGACATAGGCCCTGTGAGAAAATATTTTCTTTAGGGTCTCTCTTGTGTAGTTAGATAAAAAAAAAGTTTTTAAATAGATTAAACTTGAAATTAATTACTTATTTATTTAGAACTAGCTTCTGCCCGCGACTTCGTCTGCGCAGGATTAGTACTCGGCTGCCCAGCCTATTTTATTTTCCTAGGTCCCATCTATGTTTATACTAAAATTCTTAACCTATTTATTTAAAATATCTATAATTCTTGATTCGATTCAAAATATTAGGCGAGTACTTCAAATAAATTAAATAATTTAAATATTTTCTAAAATAGAATTTTGTTTTAACAATCTTTGTTTTGCAAAATGTTATTCTTAAATTTTTACATTTTCTATTAAAATTATTATTATTTATAATATATTGAAAATAGCTAGTTTTATAAATAATTATAGCCTATATGTTATTCTGATATATGAGCTATACTATTGTAAAGTTTCATTAAAATACATTCAGTAGTTTTTACGTGAAAGAGTAACAAACATACATACATCCATATAAACTTTCGCGTTATCATATTAGCCACTGGAGCGATTTTTGGCTTATTTATGCGCCAATTTGAATGTCTAGGATTGATTTACGGCCTAAAAAAGCCAATTATCTCTTGATTCGGCAAAAAAAGATTTAAAAAATATTTGTAGCTCCCACATTTGTTATTTTGGTCTTAAAACGAAGCTATTGAAATGCTTTATCTATTATAACCGTAGATGTTCCAAATTCGAACTTCGTAGATTATTTTAGAACGATATTAAAAATAATCTTTTTAAAAAAAAATTTCGGGCAAAATTTATGATCAGCTGTTTACGGTTAAAATTAAGTTCCTTTTTCGAAGATATGTACCTTTAATTATCAAGTATACCACAGACAACATACAGAAATCAAAAATATTCTATATTGACTCGAATAAGTACCTCTGACGGCAGATCCAAAGTATCAAACAAGCAGTAACCGCGCGGTTATAAACTTTACGATTTTTTAATATTTTTTTTATACATCCTACAAATATGAGATAAACGGTATAATAGAGATTAATTCATTGGCTATATAGCACTTTAATAGATTTTTATGGCTTCATGTTAAAATTCGAAGATATGATTTTATTTAATGTTGGGAAAAAAAATTTAAAAATGATTGTCTTGAAATTTAGAGCAATCGAGGCAAATTTATTTATTTCGCGTGGTTGTAAGATTATTTAATTGTCAGATAGTTTTTCTGGCCATGTTCTTGTCCTCTGACGTCCAATAAACGTTTATACATTTCCGCTGGGTCGCGGATTCACGATCAAATTATTTATCTACGAATAAACACCCACGGCCCGCGTTTGATTCCAAAATAGATTTCACATCAACGAGATTACTCCACTGCTAACTGCTCACAGCTTCCACGGAACTCAGCTCGACACAAATAACTTTGTAGTTGATTGCGTCGTCACTTTATATATATACGTACAAAATTACGTATACCAACAAATTATTCTTACGTGTTCCCGTCAATAAACATTGAAACCCTGTTAATTTCTTCGTAAGAACTTCAGTCCCGTTTTTACGGATAAAATGATCGTATTTTAGAATAACATTTTTCTCCGTGTACAGTTAAATATGACGGAATCGGATAGGGACACATCAGCTCAGTGGTCAGAGCAGCAGCCCGATAAGCCGAAGATCCTTGGTTCGAGTCCCAGATGTGACCCGATCATTTTCTGATTTTTCTGTTTTAGATTTTCGCTAATTAAAAAATTGAAAAAGTCATTTGAAAATTCTTTGACATTTGAATAACATTTTTTTTCTATTAGCTGTTCTTTTGTCCGTCTACAAAGTTAACTGTATCAAGCTTTACACGATACTTCTTACGGAGAAATGGTATATATCTCTTAGCGGATGCTGGAATGATTCAATTAGATTATAATTACGAGTAGATTAGGTAATGCTAGCTGATATTCTCCGGCTGTTCTGTAGAATTTATTTTGGATACGAAGTCAATCGCACAAAACAACACTCGAAAAATTTGGATGTGGTTGTAAGAAAGAGACATTTGATCTTTAGTGATCAATAATCACCTTTATATTTTAAAATAATACATATTTACAGATCGTCCAGTTAATTTTAATATAAAGAATAACAATTATTATAAGCAATAATTATTAGCCTGAAACACTCATCAATATTGAAAGAATCTTCGAAAAGAAAGTGAAAAAATTTAATAAGCAGTAATTGTTGAATGAAACACTAGGTATATATTGAAAAAAATGTAATAAGCAGTAATTGTTGAATGAAACACTAGGTACCATTTATTGGACGACCAACACCTCTGCCACAGGTCACCCCAAGTGGTTCGCTACGTTTGGTGACTTAGCAGGGGTGCCCGGGTTCATGGGGTTAGGTTTGTCCGGGACTTGGGGTCCTTGGAGTGGGAGTTATGGCTTCACGCGTCCATCACTCCTGGACATATTTATCCCCAGAGTCCTACCCACCCCTCAAACCTTTTTCCTTCCCAGGACTTCCTCTCCTTCCTTTCCCTTAAAAACTCTCCACACAGCATCTTCAAAGATGACATAGGCCCTGAGGGATTTTTTCCTTCAGGGCCTCCTGTGTGAAGCTAATGTAAAAAAAAAAAAGGTATATATTGAATCATTTGGCGGGTAGGAGGTAACCCGCCGTAGCTTAATGGTAGAGCACTTGACCGGCAATCAAAAGGGTGCGGGTTCGAGTCCCGTCGGCGATATGTATATTTTCTCGGAAGATTCTTTCAATATTGATGAGTGTTTCAGGCTAATAATAATTGCTTATAATAATTGTTACAATTTGTGCTATGCATAAAAAATCTTGTCTTAAACATTAGTTTATCAATTAAAAAATAATAATAAAGAATAACACCTAAACTAAAATTTAAAAAAAATTTTACTATCCGCTTATAAATATTTGCTTTCATTATGTTATTTTTTATGTACATTTTTCTAAACCATAAAGGTATATATTATTTTTTTTTTTTATTGTTGTTTTTTTTTCTTCTGATTTTTTTTATTTTAAAAAAATGGTACCTATTATCTAATACCAGAGTTAATGATAACATTTTGTTTGATCTTTGATCATTAATGATTGCTGATGTGTGTTACTTTTATTAAATTGTGAAATTATTAACCCCGATACAGGCGAACGCTAGTGAGGTTAATAATTAATGCTAAACAATGTATTTTAATTGTAAAGAAATAATAAATAAATAAATAAAAATATATAAGTCAGACAAACAATTTGGGAGGCGGGAGTGGGTACCGCTGCCCCGGGAACCATTTATTGGATAACCAACACCACTATTATAGGTCACGCTACGTTTGGTGATTTAGCGGGGGTACCCGGGTTCACGGGGTGAGGTTTGTCTAGGTCTTGGCGGTGGATGATGTGGACACACTGAACACCAGATTCCTACCCATCCCTTATACCTTTCACCGTCCTAGAACTTTCCTTCCTTTCCTTTAAAACACCCTCCACACAGCATCCCCAAAGGTGGCATAGGCCCTGAAGGAAATTATTTGCCTCAGGGCCTCCTGTGTGGAGCTAATGTAAAAAAAAAAAAACATTTCCGAAAAATCAGAACTTGAGTTGAGTGTGTGGTTGTATGTAAAAGTGTATCCTGGTTCAATATTCAGATTACTCGTTAACACCACCAAATCTTACTAATATTATAAACGCAAAAGTTTGTATGGATGTATGTATGTTTGTTACTCTTTCACGCAAAAACAACTAAATGAACTTTAGTGAAACTTTACAATAATATAGCTCGTACATCGGAATAACATATAGGCTATAATTTATACCCAAAACTTAATATTTTCCATGTGTTACAAATAATAATTATTATTTATTAGAAAATGTCAAAATTTGAGAATGACATTTTGAATAACAATGATTGTAAAACCAAAATTCTATTTTAGAAATTATTTATATTAGTGAATTTATTTGAAGTACTCACCCTTGAATCGAATCAAGAATTATAGAAATTTAAAATAAATAGGTTTAGAATTTTGGTATAAACATAGATGGAAAAAAACGAAAAGGAAATAGGCTAATCGAAGTACTATTCCTGTACAGACAAAGTCGCGAGCTAGTCAATTATAATGCAAAAAACTTGTAGTGAATTAAACACAAAGTTCAAGTTTTCTGGGTCACTAGCAGAATATTTCAAAACGTCATACTTCATTGGAGGCACTGCTGAAAACCAGCTTCATTCCAGGAGAAATCCTGAATTGCAGCTGAGCAGTGACGTTTTCGTTAATAGAACCAGTGTGTAATCAAAAATGTATCTATATTGTGAAAAACAAATCTCTTGATGAATAAACGATATTATTTACACAACACACTTTTAGGTCCGGGTTTAGTTTTTTTTTTTATAGGAAAAACTAAACCCTTTCACACACTTTTCCATAAAAATGATCATCTAGTAAATCCACGCTATGCAAGTGTATTATGTAAGTATAATTAATACAAAACAATACAAGAATAACATGTTAACCTACCAGACTATTAAATGGGAAAATAATTCACCGACTCCAGATATTTTCTTATCAGAGGGTTCGGCTCGGTGGAAATCCTAATTTGACCGATAAATCCTAATGATCCCTCAATATAAATATTTTAAAAATCTTTCGTAACCCTACATGTATTTAAAATGACTGATTTTTGCATTTGTATATACAAATTCTTTGACAAATCTAATATGCCTAAATTTTTAATAAGAGAGCTAGGTTTAATTGCAGTAGCCGAAATAACAAATGGTAATATTTTTATAGTCTGAGAATGATAAATTATTTTAATTTCATTTCCTAAATCTGTATACTGTCGTATTTTTTCAAAAACAGATTTTTCAATATTACAGGAATTTGGAATAATAATAATAATAATTAGATAATTTGTAGAGCGCTGTTTTTGTGAGAAATCACCTCAATGGCGCTGTACATTTTATTATGACTTCTTAGGCTCTAACTAGAACTATTATTTACAAATGGACACTGAGAACATACTTACCTGGCAGGTCACTTCCGATAAACACACTTTAATTAGAGAGTTTATGCTTGGAGGAGATACGACTTTGCACGCGGAAGACGCTATATTAAAACACTGGACATTGCATAACTTTACATTTGCTACATCATCATTTTTCATATTACATTTATAAGAAGATATGGAGTTAATAAATTGAAGTTATTTCGAAAGACTTGTGAATTTAGGACTCATTAGGACTGGAGGATTTGAATGAAATTAGATGGACAAATAATTCACCATTAAGCATTTGTTAACATTTTTATGCAATTAGTTATTTACTATGTCGCGGGCTGAGAAGGTGAAAGTGAAGGTTTTTGTTTTTGGCTTTATGGGTAAGACTGTCTAAAAAGGTGAGTTTTAAGTTTAGCTCTGAATTTCACCGAGTCTGTGATCATTCTTAAGTCATGTGGCAGTCCATTCCTGGCTTTAGGTCCCGACACTCCGAAAGCACGCTCACCGAACTTAGTATTTGGTGTGCGCTTTGGCTCCTTCAACCTTCCGATTGCTGATGATGCCGCTGACCTAAGAGTTGACTGTAGGGAATTGGAGTTTTCTGGAACACACATTTCTGATAAGTAAGCAGGAGCCATTCCATTAAGGGACCATCCAGCAGAGCTTGAACTGGATTCTTTCAGGACATTTGAGCCAGTGAAGATTTTTGAGATGCTCTGAAATATGGGAATATTTAGATACGTTGGTGATAAGTCTCGCCGCAGCGTTGAAAACGGATTGTAATTTGTTGATTTGATATTTTGGGAGACTTGCATATATTCCGTTGCAATAATCTAAGCATGAAACAACATACGAATTGACTAGTAATTTAGTCGCCTCTGTTGGCAAGTTTCTTCGCACTGCTTTAATTTGCCTTAATTGAAAGAACCCAATGCTTACAGTTCTGTTCACTTGAGTTTTAAGGGAAAAATCAGCATCCAGATATAAGTTATTTTTTTAAAATTTTGTCGTGTAAAACTATATTGGGTCTATTACGACTAATTGGTCTGTCTGTTAGTATAGTTTTATATAGTATATTTTAAAGAAATTATTTTCTAAAAATGAATTTGGTTCGTACTCATAATATGGTACTATATTATGACAGTCAATCAAGTTATGTTTAATTACCAAACTTTGGTGAATTATTTTAAAAACCTGATTGTGCCTAAATGTATACTCAGACGGCGCTAATACAGAACATCCCGATTTAATATGTTCTATAGTTTCCGGAAAAGCCATACATTTTCTACATAAATCATCAATTTGATTTGTATCTTTGATTATATGCTTCCTATAATTTTTAGTATTAATGACTCTATCTTGAATAGAAAACATAAATCCTTCTATTTCTGCGCTCAACTCTCCAATACTCAAACATTTGTCTGTTCAATATTATTATTATTATTATGTACCGGACCGTTAAGAGGCTAGACTTTGAACCACACGCGGAACACCCGCGACTGTCATTCTGTCCCGCTCACAATAAGCTCACGCACACATACAATACATGCGAATGTGAAATGTGCGAATGAGACAACGCTCAAATTTACCTACAGAAATCGCTCGAAAAGGGGTTTATGGAGAATACACTTTTCTACACCGAAACTTTCACGAAATTGAAATTTAAAAAAATGTATATTTTTTAGAAAGAAGAAGCTACGTCGGTAGTTTTTTATAATTTTATAATTCTTTATGAGAGTTGAGTTAGCAGCACTTTTTCCTTAAATAATATTTTTTGATAAATCTTACATGTTTGACAGTGAATGTTTACGTTAATACGAAAACATACCGACATAGTTTTCACCCTCTAGAAGGCAGAATAAAAAATATATTCATTTTGTGCAATTTTCGATGTACAAAAGTGTTTTTTCCCGGGCGTCCTTTTTGTATGGGCCGAAAAGCGAAGTCGATCATCTTAAGCCTCCCTATTTTGCAGCATAATAATATTTAAAACACAGACATGCGTAAATAATATTTCATTTACAGTGAGCATTCAAATTTTGCTTTCCTGATTATTTCAAAACTTAGTATTTGAAAATGTCTGATTAATCAACTGAGCGGTAGGTATGTATAGTTAAATGTAAAGTTTTAAAAATATCCGTGTCCCTTCAAATTCACTCGACTCCGCCATCTTTTCCACTGTGACAACCATAGTACTAACTATATGCATTACTAGCTTCTGCCCGCGACTTCGTCTGAGTAGGATTAGTACTTCGAGAAATCAATTTTCTTTTCCTAGGTCCCATCTTTGTTTATACCAAAATTCTTAACCTATTTATTTAAAATATGTATAATTCTTGATTCAATTCAAAGTATTAGGCGAGTACTTCAAATAAATTCACTAATTTAAATATTTTCCAAAATAGAATTTTGATTTAACAATCATTGTTTTGCAAAATGTCATTCTCAAATTTTGACATTTTCTATTAAACAATAATTATTATTTTCAATTTATTGAAAATAAATAGCTAGCTTTATAAATTGTAGCCTATATGTTATTCTGATCATTAAAATCCATTAATAAAATTTCGATTTAAAGAGTAACAAACATACATACATCCATACAAACTTTCGCGTTTATAATATTAGTAAGATTATTCACCGCTAGAACGATTTCACCGAACAGCCAATATACATTTACAGACCTTTTCGATGTTTTCAAAACCTCTCCGTTTTGTATCATAGCAAAAATAATTAGTTATGAATAAAACTGTTATGATTTGGTTTAATCCTTGTAAAATGATAAATATTTATTGTATTATATGTATGAATTGCTATGTTTGTTAATAATAATGTTTGTAAACGTTAGACATAATATTATATACCTACTAGCTGATACCCGCACGGAGCAAAATGTTATTCTAAAATACGATTATTTTATTCGTAAAAACGGTTAAAAACTAGACTGAAGTTTTTACGAACAAATTAACAGTGTTTCAATGTTTATTGGCGGGAAAATGTAAGAATAAACATTTAAACCCTGATAATTTGTTCGTAAGAACTTCAGTCCAACTCTGTAAAGTCTAATTTAACAAATGTACAAAAAGGTAGGTACTTCAAAGCTCAATCATTCATGATGGAAATGAAGTGGCCAACTAAAAACGATTGGTTAGTGAGAACAAATAAATTTTTTAAAAAAACCAAATTAAATCTAAAATGTAAAACTTAAAATTACCAAATGATTGTGATAATTTTCCTACGTCTACAGCAATGGTGCCCAAGTGCAACAAACGATAAAATACCTTCAAAATATGGGAATAACCTTCAAAAGTTATAATAAGAGATTTGTTGTAATAAAAAACTTGAATAATCATTTCGAGATTCATATTTTTATAAGAAAAACTGTCTTTATAACTTTTGAAGGTTATTCCCATCAATGTAATATATCATTGAAGAAGAAGATAACAATAATAATCTAATTTTTTTAAATATGAATATTCATTTAGACTTTTATAAAAAATCAATAGGTGTTCCATAAAAATAAAATCGGATATATTTATCCGAGACACTATCTAGGTAACAAATACATTCTTTGAATACTTGTCTCCAATAATAAAGGTAGCTGCCAATAATATGGAAAAAAAACATTAGTCGAAGATAATATTGTTACCTAATTCTGAAATTTGAAATATGAAGTTGACAATTACGACAGTCTCATAATAGATCGCAGTAGCCCAATTGGTAGAGGTGATGTCCCGGTAAGACGTAAGGTTCTGGGTTCGAGTCCCAGTTGCAACCGTTATCTTTTATTATTTTCCTGTGTCTTGTTCATTTTCATATTAAAAAAATTAGATTATTGTTGTTATCTTCTTTTTCAATGATATAATCATTAAGAGTTTTTAAAAAAAATCAATAGGTGTTCCATATAATTAAAATCGGATATATTTATCCGAGACACTATCTAGGTTACAAACCAATTCATAGAATACCTGTTACCAATGAAAAAAATAGCTGCCGATAATATAGAGAGAAAAAAAATCAAAGATCAAAACAAAAATTCTAAAATTTGAAATATGAGATTGACAAAGGCAGTGGTCTAATTGGAATGGCGTTTTTCGCTTGCGTTTTTAAGTCGAGAGGTTCTGGATTCGAATCCCAGTTGCGATCGTTATTTGCGATTATAAGTGTTATTTTCTTCTTCGATGATAAAATACCTATAATATTATTAAATTATTTTTATTGTCATTTAGAAAATTGGAAATGATGTATCATATTTAGATGAGACTATAATATTGGCACATTTCGCAACACCTTACCTTAGTAACCTTCACCGGCTCAAATGCACTGAAATAATCCATTATAAATTGTACTGGATGTTTTTTTTTATGATGATATGATGGTTTCTTTAAATACGTCAATGAAATGGCCCTACTTTACATGCGTCCCCAAAAACACTGGTCAAAGGCAGTCAACCCTTAGTTCAGCTATATCATCAGCTATAGGACTGATAGAACCTAAGCCCAAGCAAAATACTAAGTTTGGAGATCGTGCTTTCAGAGTTTCTGGGCCTAAGGCTTGGAATAAACTTCCTCCGGAACTAAGATGCATAACAAGCCCAATAGAATTTAGTTCCAAAATAAAAACTCACCTTTGTAGGTTCTGGTCTCCTTAAATTGTATATACCTCTATAAACTGTTTCTAAATTTCTCTAATAAACAATAAACATTGTTAATCTCAAGTTACCTCCCAGGTAAGCTTGTTCCTTTATATTTTCTATCTGTACAGACTATAAACTATGTACAATTTAACGCTGCATCACGATCATTGGTCAAATGCATAGTTTTATTTTAGTGGTCGACGAGCTGGTGGATGCAATCTGTTTGGCTATTATATTAGTTGTTATATTTGTCTTTTATATTATCTTGCATTTTTCCGGTGCTGTGGAAAAAGAGTTATTTAACGCACTATCTATATTATGTCTATTTTACCAAAACTTTTTGAGTCATTAGTATTAGATACCATTGTAAAACCTATTAACAATATTATTTTTCCTAACCAACATGGCTTTATCAGAGGCCGATCTACTTTAAGTAATTTAACTATTTATAACAATTGCATATCCGAATCCCTTAGTCTGAAACAACAAGTGGATTATATATACACCGATTTCAGTAAAGCATTTGATAAGGTCCGACATCACATTTGTATATCCAAACACCGACGGTTGGGCATCAAAAGTAGTTTATTGACATGGATTATTAGTTACCTCAGTAATAGAGTGCTTAGTGTCAGGATTAATTTTATAGAATCCTATGTATTCGAGGCCACAAGTGGTATTCCGCAAGGGTCCCACCTCGGCCCAATATTCTTCTTAATATTCTTTAATGACATTGTAAACATATTTAAAGATGTACAAGTCCTACTTTTTGCAGATTATCTAAAATTGTTTAAAAGAATACGAAATTTATGTGATTGTCTAATTTTACAAGCTAATTCATATGAATTTTTTAAATGGTGTGAACAAAATACATTATTTTTGAACATTGAGAAATGTCAAGTAATAGAACTCATTCTCATATCTTACATGTATATAATTTAAATAATGTTAAATTAACACCAGTATCACAAATTCGCGACTTGGGAGTTATATTCGATTCAAACATAACATTTACAGCACATATAGATGATATAACTAATAAGGCTTTAAAGATTCTTTGCTTCCTTTGTAGAAACTAACTGATTTTAAGTCCTTGGATTGCTTGAAAACACTCTACATTTCATTAGTTAGAAGTCAAGTTGAATATAATTCACCTATTTGGTCCCCTTTCTATAAAGTACACTGTAACAAAATAGAACGGGTTCAACACAAATTTCTTAGGTACTTAAATTTCCAACTCAAAATTTCAATAGAAAACATTAATTATTTAAGTTTGATGAATAGACTTCATTTAATTACGCTGTCTGACAGAAGAATCACTTCAGACTTAATTTTATTATACAGAGTCATGAACAACCTAATTGACAGCCCTGCCATCGTTGCTACTATTAAACTCCATGTACCGACAAGGAATACTAGACAAAATGTAACATTCTTTTGCAACACATACACAACCAACTATCAATCACACTCACTTACCAATAGGATGCATAATTTAGGCAACAAGTTTGGTGGTATTATAGATATATTCGCTGATTCCGTTTATAATCTAAAATACAATTTAAACCAACACTTTCTGAAATCCTACTAATTATTTTAACGTGGGTATAATATAGTTAACGATTTGACGTGTTATTATAATGTTTTATATTATATTTTGTTCTATGTTATTGTCAAAGTTCTATTGTTTAAAATATTTCACGGTTTTACGCTATATTCTTCAAAAACTACTTAACTTGTATTTTCTTAAAAAAATTCACTTTTATAACTTTTGGTATAAATTCTATGTACGTAATCCTCGATAACATATTATTTTATAATCTATAATCTATGTAAAAGCCCCTATGGACGTATAACAACAATAAATAAATAAATAATAGTTTTAGTCTGCAGTTAAGATAGAGCATTGTGAAATATAGTATAAATTAGCGATCCTTATGTGATTCTTCCCAAAAATGATGCTGTACAAATCATCCAAAATTGTTATGATTAGCACGCATACGTCTGCTTCCATCCTTCCTCTATCAGATACATGCTTCCCAGTTACACTTTGTCCATAAATATTAACCAATTAAGAGCAACATTGGCACAAATCGTATTTAGATTAATGCGTTTTCCTCCAAACAGCTCGCGTCTACTCAGAAATGGCCCATAAATTTGAAAATTATTAATGTTGGCTCCCAGTGCAATGGGTTCTTATTATTTATGGAAATCCTGCATTCGTTGAACGTTTGCAAGGTCAGGTTTGGCAGAACTCACAACAGGTCCGTTCGAAGCACTAAACACAAAAAATTGGCTAAAAAACTGGAAAACAATGGCAAGGTATGTCAATTCGGTTCTATGAAACTTGACACTTCTACAGATTATCCCTCAACATTTGATCCCCCCAATGTTGACCCCCCCCCTTACAGTTAATCCCAGACAGTTGATCTCCTGACAGTTGATCTCCTGACAGTTGATTATCTGCTTTTTGATCCCTTTAACCATTGACCCACCTAACATTTGTACATGGGACATTCGGACACCTGGACATTTGGTCCTGATAATTGATCGTTCGGCTTAATGGTCCCCTGGACAGGTAATACTTGGAAATTTGATCCCTTGTACACTCGATCCCCGCAAGGATTATTTCTGCAGAGGATCCTCCCTAGTAACGTATGTAGAGAGAATATACGGCTGTATATCAGAGTTAACAAAAATACTGTTAATATAATATAATTATAAGATAATTGTGAAAGCCCCGAATAGTTCACCCCCAAACAGTTGATCCCCGGGGCAGTTTATACCCGGAAAGTTGATCACTTGTACATCTGATCCCTGCATGGATTATTTTTACAGAGTGTAGTGTATCTAAAAGCTTCCTGCTTGTAGACACAGATGGCAGTGCTAAGAGCTGTCCTTAGATTCCGCTAGATGGCAGGTAGGTCAGTACCTGTGGGAACGAAGAGAGGGTCAAACAGCTCTGAGAGAGCGTTCACCGGTACACTCGTTTGGATTCTATTTAGCCAGCTTATAGTTAGGTCGATCAACGAGATCTACATTGTAAACCGTGAAGTGTAAAATAATCGCAGATAATAACAACAAAGTATCTATCATTCCTCAAAGTAATCTCCATCTAAAGTATTGGAGAATCTGTAAGTGTCTGTTGTAATATAACAGAATGCTACACGGAGCAACCTCCCTAGTATGCAAAGAGGATATACGGCCGTATATCAGAGTTAACAAATAGACGGTTGATAATTCGGAAAGCTGAACCCCAGACCTTAGATCTTTCGTATAATCCTTCGAAAGTTGACCACTGGGCAGTTGAACCCACGGGATATTGGCCCACGGACAGTTCGCACCTTGGACACTCGATGACCTTTATAATTATTGCTATTGTATTTCCTAGTAACGTAGGCAGAGAGGATATAAGTTCGTAAAACAAAAGTTCAAATGCCTGGACTCATATTTTTGTAGTCCTCGTTATGGCGTTTGTCACTCCATATCTTTAAAAGTGTGCAATTTCATAGTGGTTAGAGAACGGTGATGCACTACAAGCAATCCAAAATCAAGTGATTTTGGATTTAATATTAAATTGCTTAGTACTAATGTATATGCTTTAATTAAACATATATTATAATTTGAAATTTTTTTTAAAAGCCCAGAAAAAACAAAGTATCATGTCTATAAAAACTGCTTTAAATTTCAAAATCTCCTGCTTACGAACCCCATTTCAATTATAGTTTTATTGCATAAAGTGGAAAATTTAATTCTTAAGAAAAAAAATTGTGCCTGAACTTCGCAAAATAAAACAAAATTACACTTTTTTTTTGGCGAAGTTTTTTCGTGAATAAATCAAAACAGGTGGCTGGTGATGGGAATTTAAAATTTGTATTATTATATTATACACAAGGAGTGTTATTATTAGCGGTTGATCCCGAATTAACGTGGTGTATCACCTTTTAATGCTTTGAATACCAGAGTATATTAAAATCTTTTAAAAATATTTGGTCAACTTAATTGCGATTACGTGTTTCGGATGTACGAGTATTTCTATTACAACTTGTGACTAACATATCTAATTGTTCTGTTTAAATGTATTATAGAGTGTATAATATGTATCATACCCCTAAGCTTGTTTTCACGACAATAGGAGCGACAGAGAGAAATATAAAAAAAATCACTTTGAGCGCTCGCCTCTTTTGAAAATTTTCCGCTCACATAAAAATAATCATTACTTCACATTTGTGTACAAAAAAATATAAAAAAATGATAGTGCTATACAGCCAATTAATTTACCTATATTTTGAATATTATTCTATATTTTTAAAATTGATAGAAAAATTACTAAAAATCTTTAAATTTATAAATGCGCCAAATTTCTGCTTTAGTGATTTGAAAATGTTGCCAGTGGATATTTTTAATATCTATATTTATATTTTCTACGTTTTTATGTTCTCCATGGCCTGTTTGATAACCACAGATGGAAATATATACTAGAAAACCAGTTATGATTTAGATTATGGATTGATTTATTTTGTTGTATGATTATATGATTTATTAAAATTGATTAAATTTTTATTAAACTACTATATATATATTATATATACCTATATAAAGGAATTCTCAGAAATGCCTAGGATACCTTTGTATTTGAATTATGACGCTCTTTTCAAATGTCATTGGTGTGTTGTCATGGTTACACATTAAACAGCATTATTGTTTACTCGCAACTGGCTAACATTTGAGTAATTGAAATATCAGAAAAATTATTTAATTTGTTTAATATAAAAATCGACAAATAAACTTTAAATATCGTTTCTTTGTTATACAAGTAATGTTTGTAACGTTATAATAAAGTAATTATGTAACACATTTGTTGGTAAAATGTTATTTATTGAAGGTAAGTTCACAGACCACATATAGTAAAAATAGTCACAATGTATCAAATCACAATAATAATTAACTGAGCAAGGGATCGGAGGGAACCTTGCTGATTAGTCTTTGGGAACAACAAAACTGACTCGTGCCGTTATGGTAACGGGCGGCGGCGACTGTGTTCTGCTTAGAGGGTCGTACCATAGGACGAAGCGCAACTAAGGCAGCAGTCGGGGCCTGGTTGGTGCTTTGCTTATGGAAGTAGAATACTCCTTAGAGGGCCGTGCCAAAGGACGAGGCGCAACTAAGAGAGTGTACTAGCTAAGGGCGAGCTGCAGACGAACTGGTTGAATTAGGGCGCGCAGCTCTTTATATAGGCCATTCCTTATGGCGGGGCGTGGTTTATGGGGCGACTCGAGGGTAGGAAATGCGCAGAAGGCGTCTGCGCAGCCTGGTTAGCCTAGGTTTGGGTGAGCAGGATGGCGCTGTACGGGGGAAAGAGATGGTGTAGTGGTAAGCGTAAAAACGGTGTGCTACAATTAGTGTTTTTTCAAAATGTGTGAGTAAAAATAACATCTTTGTTTTACAGAGCAACACATGGTTTAATTTGTCATTATAAATTTATAAGACAATAAATAGACAAATTGTCTTATACCTGCTTATATGTATATATATTTTTTTAATTGATGCTATACATTTTAAGAACACCCCTGAAGTGCCAAGATTTCCAAGATTTCCAGTGGCGTACTTACCTCTTTGCCCAAGGGGTGCGCTCGCCTCGTTTGCGCCGAAATCTAATTTACCGAAACTCAAATGCCCTGGGTGAAATACCTACACATAAGCTAATTTTCTAATATATAAGTCCGCTATATTTATATATTATAAGCATGTAAATATAGACAGTTGAACGTAAAGATTTGCGTACACAGTGATATACGATATGTGAAATGATTTAATAATTTGATGAGGTGTGTGAACATTATTTTTATAAATAATTATTTTTAAATTCTATACGTATCACATAACTTCATTGATATTGCTTAAGAGCGATTAACCAGCTGCTGAAAATAAAAGTTTAAAAATGCTTGCAACTGTACAGGGAGGTTCCAATGAGAAAGATCAATTATTCCCCAATCAAATTTTAAAATATAAAATTTAATATCGATTTATTCCATTAAAAACTTGCTTTAATATTTACCTACATTCAATTAAGCAATTAAAATTATCAATACGCGCGATGATAAATTATTAAATATCGTGTACTTCTAGTAAGTATTTTTTGATCATAAGTATTTATGATTTTTCTGTAATGTCTGAATAAAATAAGGGTGTTAAAATTTTTTTAAATATTCTATTTCATAAAACTTAAATACATAGAAAAACTGAGATATTTTTGTCACAAAACACGTTTTCGGATTAATTTTTTGATTATTTTAATTTAACTACAATTAAAATTCTGAAAACTGTGTTGACTAGATTTGACTTGATTTATTTTTTTGTGTGATTATACGATTGGAAATTTGTGTTATTTAATAGAATCCATCGTTTTAAAATTAAACAAATTGCCAACGATTAACGGTATAACCTTAGTATATACTTTGTTTTTCAAAATTTTAAAACTACGTGTACCAGATAAAATAACAATCTTTCAAAACCAATTTATGTTTTTTTGTAAAAAAGTGTCATTACGTCTAGAATTTGATTTAAAAATGACTAATTTCCAATATTCTCTGGTAATACCCTCCTATACGCCAAATTACTATTTAGTTATCTTTACTGCGAATCGGTTTACATTAAGAATATGAAAAAAAAATACTTTGGATAGATTCAGGCCTTAGGGAAATCTAAATACATGTTTATCATTTCCTTATTGTGCTAATGAATCAAAATAATTGTGTACATTTAGACATTTGTTTGAACAATTAAACCTTGGTTTTGTCCAAATGGACATTAATTTATCCAATTAAACTTTCGTTTATCCATTTGGACTTTCATTTGTCCAATTGGGCGTTCGTTTTGTCTTTCATTTGTCCAACTTACCAACTTGTCCAACGTTACCTGTTTGTGCCTATACTTACAGAGTTTTGTTTGTTATGTGGTTTTGTTATCACTGTTATCAGTGACAACCCTGGCAAAAACCAAAACAAGTAATTTTAAATATAAGTACCTATGTTAGTTGTGAATCTATAACTTTAAGTCACAGATGTAAATATGTAATAATGTAAGTCACTAGTTATGTCAGTTATTATAAGTCTTAGTCGTAAGTCACTAGCTATAAGTCTTAGATGCAAGTCCTAGTTATAATTATGAATCTTAGTTTATTTGTACAGCGTCCTTGAGGTGATTTTTCACGAAAACGGCGCTATATAAATTAACCAAATATTATTATTATTATTATTAACCGGATTATCAAAACAATGTCCTATTAGACGTTCAAAATAATAATAAAAAAACGTAGTATATGAGGTCATGATAAAAAATTTGGCTTTCTTACTGAGACATGTTTTAGAGGTCAGTTCTGGTTTCCTTCAGTTTATCTGTATCCTATACACTTGAGCAGTCTGCAACCTAAGGTGTTCCCAGTAAAGAAGATGCCGTATTTCGTATATTTCAATATGACGGAGGGGGTAGGTGTCTTTTTAATATTAAAATCGCAGACAAATTTCCTTAGAAAATTGTATAATATCTTTTGTACGTGAGACGCCTTTATATTATTTTGAAACGAGCCTTCGATAGGGAAGGGCATCACAAAGACATAATATATTTCAATAATCGATTGAGAGGGTATTTATTACCAGAGAATTAGTTATTTTTAAATCAAATTCTAGGCGTATTGACACTTTATTATTAAAAAAAAAAAAAATGGTTTTTAAAGATTGTTTTTTTTATCTGGTACACGCAGTTTTTATATTTTGATAAACTAAATTAATTTTTAATATACTGAGGTTATTAGTTAGTCGTTGGCAGATTTGTTCAATTTTCAAACGATGTATTCTATTAAACAACACAAATTTCAAATAATATAATCATACAAAAAAAATCAATACATATTCTAGTAAACACAGTTTTCAGCATTTTAATTTTAGTTAAATTAAAATCATTAAAATGTAAATCCGAGAACGTGTTTTGTGACAAAAATATTAAATTAAATAAATAATTTTTCTATTTAAAAAAAAATTACACACTTATTTTGTTTAGACATTATTAAAAAATTATAAATACTTACGATCAAAAAATACTTACAAGAAGTACACGATATTTAATAATTTATCATCGTGCGTTTTGAGCATTTTTATTGCTTACTTGAATGTAGCAAGTTTTGAATGAAATAAATCGATATTAAAATTTTAATTTAAAAAATTTGATACGAGGAAAAATCGATCTTTCTCATTGGAACCTCCCTGTACAGCTGCAAGCATTTTTAAACTTTTATTCACAACCGCTGGTCAACCGCTCTTAATGTTTTAAAATATCTAAGTGTATTAAGTAAAACAAATCCATTGTTTTGTTCTTTTTTATGTAAGTCCACACGGCCCGGAGGAAATCATTTCCCCTCATGGCCTGTGAAATCGTTGGGGATGCTGTGAGGATATTTTTAGGGAAAGGAAGGAGAGGAAGTTCTGGAAAGGAAAAAGTTATGAGGGGTGGGTTAGAAATTGGGGGTCAGTGTTTATCTATCCCTCCCTCCCACTGCGGTACAATGGTCGAGAGAGTCCGTGTTGAGAGGTCGAAAAGTGCTCCTCAACCAGTTTCTCCTGATCCATGCATTAGGTAGCAAAAACGCCTCCGCCAACAAGAGCTAGACAGACCTCTTCCCATGATCCTGGACACTTCTGCTAAGTCACAAAATGAAGCGAACATTAGGCTACTTATGACAGGGGTGTTGGTTATCCAATAAATGGTTCCATACCCTCTACTCAGGTTCCTTTAACAGTAACCTGGTCTCTTTGATAAAGCTAACTAGGGTTGTCATTGGATATGTTGATATATATATATACATATATATATACCAGGCTGTCTCTTGGTTCCACGATGTGTTTTCCCACATAGCTTGTTACCATCATAGCAGAATATTGGCACAATGGGTGAATTTTTCTTTTATTTTTACTCCCAACAACTGCGTGTGTCTCCTGAGATGACAATATTCCGTTATAAGTCCATGTATTTGTCATAATTTAGAAGGCGCGTCCATTTATTGAATAACGAATTCCTCGGCCGTAGGTCACCTTAAGGCCCGGATTCATGGGATGAGGTTTGTCTTGGTCTTGGTGGCGGATGAGTCTGCCCAGCTACTGCGTGGCGGGCCGGATCTAGAAATACTAGTTGAGTGAAGACTTTTGAGCTCTCCAGCCGAACTCTACCGACACATTGCCTTGCACCGTAGTTGAAGAGATGGGTTTATATGTCAATCACTCCTGATTGATACATTGATCTCCAGATTCCAACTCACCCCTCATACCTTCTTACTTTCCAGGACTTCATCTCCTTCCCTTGCTTTACTTACTTTCCAGGACTTCATCTCCTTCCTTTGCTTTACTTACTTTCCAGGACTTCATCTCCTTCCTTTGCTTTACTTACTTTCCAGGACTTCATCTCCCTCCTTTGCTTTAAAAGAAAAAACACACAGCATCCCCTAAGATCATATAAACCCTTAGAGAAATTATTTTCCTCCTGGCCTTCTATGTGAAGCTAATATAAAAAATTCCTTCCAGTTCCCTCAGTGAGTTTCTGTCCATATTAAATATTTGCATGTTTGGGGTCTGGTCCGTGGTGATTGGCTAATCGATAAAATTCATCATCGTCATCATAATTGGCTCTATAACCCTTGGTGGGTCTTGGCCTCCTCGAGAGTCTTCCTCCACTCATCTATGCTTTGTAATAGTTCTCTCCAGTTTGGAAGCTCCAAGGTACGTAGGTATTTGAGGACGTTGTCGTTCCATCTTAATTTTGGTCTTCCCAGGCTCCTTCGCCCTACAGGTCTAGATTTTAGCAGGGGCTTTGGTGCTTGATGCTCTGTCATTCTTTCCACATGACCCAGCCACCAAAGTCTTCCCAACTTTATAAATTGTGTCACTTTTGGTTCCTTAAACAGAGTGTAGAGCGTTTGTAACGTCTACGCCAAAATCCATTTTCTAGATTCGGTCCAAAGATACGTCTTAAAATTTTTCTTTCAAAAATGTCCAGTGCTCGCTCATTCCTCTTAGTAAGTACCCTTTCGATAAAATTATGATCGATTATATCGAGACAGAGAAAATCTCGATTACTCCCAGCACTATTATCAATTTCTTATTGAATATTGCTTTTCAATAACTTGTATATGGTAATTAGAGAATAATTTTACCATCCGGCTTAAACTTGAAGAAGATTAGGGTCTTCCCAGTGTTCACTTTCTCCCTCTCTTTTCTATTTATAATCTTCTCAGTATCAGAAAAGAGCTAAGTAATAATACGTTTTAAGCCCACTTATTTTTCGCAGAAATTTAAATGTAACATTGTCATCGAAATGGCCATTCAGCGTCATTCTGTTTTTTTTTTGACAGTTGAAAGGTCCTCATTAAATGCCGATTCTAAATCCGTTTCGGCGTTTGAACATTTTCTGATCGGTAGAAGAAGACATTTTGTTGGTATTATTTTTTTTTTTTACGCACCAGACTTTTAGGTCCGAGTTTAGTTTTACGCGTAGAAAAAACTTAACCCTTTCACACACTTTTCCATAAAAATGATCATCTAGTAAATCCACGCTATGCATGTGTATTATATAAGTATAATTAATACAAAACAATATAAGAACAACATGTTAACCTACCAGACTATTGAATGGGAAAAT
Source organism: Limnephilus auricula (assembly GCA_951813805.1). Taxonomy (NCBI): domain Eukaryota; kingdom Metazoa; phylum Arthropoda; class Insecta; order Trichoptera; family Limnephilidae; genus Limnephilus; species Limnephilus auricula. The sequence goes on from OX638417.1 coordinate 9,507,798, forward strand.
AATTCACCATTTTCATATCAGAGGGTTCGGCTCGGTGGAATTCCTAATTTGACCGATAAATCCTACTGATCCCTCAATATAAATATTTTAAAAATCTTTCTTAATCCTACATATATTTAAAATTACAAATTTTTGCTTTTTTATATACAAATTCTTTGAAAGTCAATGAAGTTATGTTTAATTACCTTTGATGAATTATTTTTTAAACCTGATTGTGCCTAAATGTTTACTTGGAAGGCGCGCTAGTATAGAACATCCCGTAACATAACATATAGTTATTATTATTGTCAGCACATTACAATTTGATAGAAAGCTGAAACGCGCCTAGATTAGGCGTTCAAAGGTGTAATGCTAATGTCAAAAGAACAAAATGGCTCTGAATGGCCATTAGATTACATTGTTACATTTCAATTTCTGTAAAACAATTGGGCCTTAGAGACCGTGTCCTGACAGTGGAGAACTTGAATGGAATTTACAGTAAATATTACGACGAAAGTAAAAAGAGAAATTTTATAATATTATTTTATTTTATTTTAATTCCGCTTAAGAGCCAGGTACTGTCAAGTGATGTCATCCCCAATTGGAGTATGTTGTGAGTATGAAGGGAGAGGAGAGGGAAGTAAATGAAAAAGATTAAGGTTGGGAAGAGCCTGGCCGTTCAGATCTGGTCACCAAACGCGATAGAAGCCATTCTCAACCATCCCCTTACATATCTCCTTCCTTCCCTTCTCAATCAACTATATTTGAGTCACTTATCCGATATTCACTTGGTACTTCATAAATCTGTGTGGTCTGTTTACTTTAATCGTGCCAATAAAATTTATCAAAAATTCAAAACATGAAATTTTAAACATACCTTCGAGAGTCGTCTCCAAGTAAACTATCAGTATGTTTAATCGTGCATGAAAAATTGATAAATTTCAATTTTAAGGTTAAAAATGTGAAATATTTTTTCAATTTATTTTTGTGAATTAGATTTCTCTGGGTAGACGAATTGAAATTTCCATAAAAAATGCAAATTGAAACCTTGCAGGTGCCTTTCCGCAGGTGTAATCTAAAATAGTAAGACGTTTTTTTCGAGTACTTCAATAACCTAACTTTGAGAGTCACAACTGCCCGAAGCCAGTGGGTCTGTGACAACCCCAATTTGAGGTGTGTCTTACGCGTTCATCACGGGAGACCATATTTGTCCCAGCTTACATAGGTCTCATATAAATCGTTGTACCTCCTTTACTGTCATTGTGAAAAATACGATTTCAACGGTGTTAGAAAGAGAAAAATAAAATTGGACCATACGACCAATTAAATGTGCACCTCAATTAAAGTAAAGTTTCCAATAGCAATTTGAGAAAAATGTATAAAATTTCAATTTTTTTTTTAATTATAATTTTTTTTATGAAATGACAAAACGTGGAGTTGTAATATGATTTATAATAAAATATGGTATGTGTTATCAGTTTATCGTTTTTTAAACTTTTTATATTTGTTTTAAAAATATTGATATTTTTTAAATTATATTTTTATTTGTAAATAGCTGATACCCGGCATGCGTTGCAATGCTAATTAAATAAATAAATTGTTTCTCCCTTCGTCATTTCCCATTCGTCCCCATTCTCCTTCCGACTCCTCTTCCCCTTCCCGCGTTCTTCCTCCCCTCTCCCTCTCTCCCCTTTCTCGCGAACCGCCCCTTCTCACGCATTCCGCTTCCACCTTCTTCGCCTTCCCCTCTCCCTCGTTCCCCCGCCCCAACCAACCCTCCCGCATACCTCTCCCCCCAGCCTTTTTTTCCTGCCGCCTAACTCCATAAAATACACCAATTTTTCCAAAAACTCGCGTGACCTGTTTAATTTATTTATGAAAATTTCATAATGCCAGAGCTCCCTAGTATATGTATACAGAAGTATTCACGGGCAAGTTCACAACAATTAAAAAAAAATTAATAGCAATCGGATGAAATTTTAATCGCAATCGTATGAATAGTATAGGAAATAATTTTATAACGCCAGAGCTCACTATCCCATAACCACCCCGGGTATGCGCACATCATATTCCCAAAGTTTCATCGCAATCGGGTGAACGGTATAACCGCGCATAAGGTACGAACAAACAAATATAATTTTTTATATTATAGATAACATTTGTAAATGTTTTTCATCACTTTTCAAAAACCGTTTTTAGTTTCCGGATATGTTCAGAAATATTACATTTATTTGGATTTTACTGCAGAGCAGAAATATGTTTACCTTTTGACAAAATCCACCCGACTTTTGAGGGGTTAAAGGAAGTAAGGAGCGTCTGGGAATGATTGACGCTTTTTCTCCACAAGGGTGGGCAGAGAGGATTGAACTTGACAATCAATTCAATTCAATTCAATCAATTTCATTGCCGGCAACCCGGGCGTTTATTAAGGTAATATAGTATTTTATAACAAGTAAGTTACCCGCCTCACTAGACGTTGTCTGTTCTGAGACGGGTAATAATTTTATTTATTTATTTATTTATATAATACATGTTACATAATTGTGACATTTACATAAATTTGATATATTAAATCACCATACTAGGCGGCTGCCTGTATCATGGTGACCAATATAGTATAGTTACATTGTATGAAATATGAAGTCTAGTGTAAACATGGAATTAGTATAAATCATGTTAAATATTGGAAAAATTATAATAAAAAGTAGAAAATAGAAAGGAGAAAAAAAGTACATTAGCATTAGATTATATAAACAGGCTTCTAATTCTATCACATTCACTCATCAAGAAGTCTCCAAGCGTCTTCCTGAAAGTGTGATATTTGGTTATTGTCTTTATTTCAATTGTTAAGTTATTGAAGATTTTTGGAGCAAGAAAGTTAAACTGTGACTGGGCCATTGAGGTTTTTGTTACTGGAATTATATAGTTGCATTGGTTGGAATATCTTGTGTTATATTTTGATTCAAAAACATATTTTTTAATAAATTTAAATTTAAAATAGCAAGAAATGAATTTTACATATAGGGATTGTATATTAAGTATTTTAAAGTCTTTAAATAAGTCCTTTGTGGGATGAATGTAATGTACTTTGTAGATAGTCCGTATTATCAATTTTTGAGCATTTACTAATGGATCTAATATAGTTTTAGAACACCCTCCCCAGACAACAATACCGTAAGAAATTATAACATTAAAAAAGATAAAAGGTGTACAGGAAAATAGTCACAAAAATAAAAATGAAAATACGAGTTGTATTAATCAAGAACAATAAAAAGAAGAAAGAATAAATATCTGTTATTGCAAATAAAACATGTGTAAGTAAAGGATGAGAAATTATCGATTAGGAAGAGATTAGCATTAACTTGGTGATGCATTCTCTTTTTTTGTGTAGTAGCCAAATGTTGGATTGTTTATATAGCCATTTTAAATTTTATCAGTGATGGAGTAAGTGCTTTCTTTTAAGAAGGTGTTGAATATTACAATATTACAATACTTTGTCATATCTCATTTAATTAACATTTTTACGCATATTTAAAAAAAAGTTTATTAAGTTTAAAATGATCTAAATCTAAAAATATGATAGTCCCTAAGTAACTCCCCTACCTTAAATAGTGTTAACATATTAAATAACCGTAATATAGGGATGATTTTAAATCGGGGGGCGACTTGGATCATCGCGGATATCTGCAATAATACTAGCTTTTTTTATATTAGCTGCACACAGGATGTCCGCAAGAAAATATTTTCCCTCAGGGCCTAAATCATTTTTAAGGATGCTGTGTGAATAATTTTAGAGGAAAAACAAGATGATGATCTGGGAAGGAAAAGTTATGAGAGATGGGTAGGATTCTAGGGGTGAATATCTCCAGGAGTGAAGGACGTATAAATCCATCTCTTCCACTACGGTGCACGATGTTCTGGGAGAGTCCTGCTGGAGGTTCTCCCGTTTTCTCCCTAGTTCTCCCTCATACATTCTCTCTCACAGCCTGCTACGCAGATGGTGATCAGACGCATTTACTGCCAATACCCTGATAAACCTCACTCCATGGACCCAAGTACCCCTTCCAAACCAACAAGCGTAGCGAATCGCTTGGGGTGACCTGTGGCAGATTAATACCCAATAAGTAATAAGGAAATAATAAAGTCATTTGGTTTCAAAGATAAATATTGATAAGTATTTTAAAAGGAAATATAATGTATCTGGGTGTCAAAAGCTCATAGCTTAAAAGCTTTCAATTCGATTTCACAATCAATAAATGTTGGCTAAAAAGCTGTCAATTCGATTTTTATTTTTCTTTTCACCCCGAGCTAAAATAACCCAAAATGTATTAAGAAATAATTGACTCTGCTCCAATGTGAGTGACGTCTTTTAACAAAAATGTGAATAAATTTATTGAAAATAAAATTATCCTATATAAAATCTTTATATATAAAATCTCGCTTCACGTTATTTGTCCGAGATAAACTCCGAAACTTCTAGAACGATTTTGGTGAAATTTGGCTTACTGTGTGTAATTTGGTCAATTTAAAAGGTAGGATAGTTTTATCTCGATTACCTCAATCTGGGTTCGAGTCCCAGTTGCGACCATTTGGTTTTATTATTTTTCTGTGTCTTGTTCATTTTCATATTTTAATTTAGATTATTATCGTTGTCTTCTTCTTCAATGATTTTAAAAATGGTTCACATTACGTTTTTTCTAACTAAAATTACTTATAACGAAAAAAAAATTAAACACACACAAATTTTATTAGACAAATGAATTATACACATTATAGTTACTTACCTTTTTTGTCGTTTCGGTTAAAAGAATTCATAAAAAATTCACAAAGTTAAATTTTTTTCTAATTGTGGTTGAAAACTGTAGTTTCGTAAATTTACACATTTGTTTATTTGGGGTTAACTTTTAGATTTGAATATACACCGTGTTTTTTTCTCTTCAATACCGTTTAGATTATATTTCGTGAACTCTCTCATTCAAAGGCCTCATACTAAACACTATATTATTATGTCGTATTATACCATGTTACTGCTCTCACTGTCTATGTACATATAAACTTTACATTTCTTTATAGTTAAATTACGTTTGTTAACCTTAGAAGTAGGCAAATTCTTATTTTTGTACAACAGGTTTATACCTACAAATAATCATCGTATGCATTACTAGTTACTTGCTGTTATAATATGTCAAATGGATAGATTATACTATGTATTACTACTGTAACTGTGAACTTATATCTTAAGAATATTTTTTATAACTATGTTTGTAAAAGCCCAATAGGCGTACAAATAAATATAAATAAATAAATTTCTCACTATGTTAGTAAGGGAGACACAACGATTTCTATAAGACCTACGTCACCTGAGACAAATATGATCTCCTGTGATTAAACGGATAGATATAAGATCCTCACCACAGTAAATTGATAATTAACTTTAATTTTAAAGGATATTCACAATCCTGGCTTTCGTTGGGGTGTGGGAACGGGTACCGAACCGGGACCTTCTCGCTTGGCTGGTCACTGCCGACCCTCTCGGTCCCACGCTGATAGGTAGATATTGTCGGTATTGTAGGTAGTTACATACCTTTAGTTACCTGTCCAGAGAGGCAAATACGGCCGTCACCTATGCCGACCAACGGAGCGGACTTCCTGTCTGAATTATCGTGGATTCTTCGTTCTTTCTTAGGGTATTTTTCATGTTTTCATATGTTAGTTGTTGTGTTTTTCGTTCAGTGAATTGTGAACTTTTGACTGTTGCATTTTTGTCTGGGTCTTTATTGTTTATTATCTTGAAAATGTGCTTAGATATATTAGACATATATGTATGTATATATTATTTGGATGAAAACTTTAAAAAGTTTTAAAAATGGTTCACTTTACGTTTTTTCTAACTAAAATTACTGATAATGAAAAAAAAATAAAAACACATACATATTTCATTAGACGAATGAATTATGTATAAACGTTACTGTCACCTCCCTTTTTTGTTATTTTATTTTTAAAAAATCTTAAAAAATTCACAAAGTTTCGTAAATTTTTTCAAATTGCGATCGGAAACTTTGGTTTCATAAATTTTAATTTTGTTGTGGCTAAATTTTAATATATAGCTTGTTGTATTCTCTTTCCAATACCGTTTAGATCATACTTCTCACTATGATATTAAAGGAGATACAACGATTTCTATGAGACCTATGTGAGCTGGGACAAATATGGTCTCCTGTGATTAAACGACTTAATAGATAAGATATCTGCAGAATTTTGTGTTTTCACCATGTATTTTTTCTCGATTTACACTTTTAAAGTACTTCTATTTGATTTTTCACTTTTGTTTGTTTGAATAAGGGGAATCTTGGATGTGGAGATTAACCTACTTTCCGACATCTGATCGAGCTGAAACTCGGCAGATAGACTCGTCGTCGATGATAAAACATTTTTTGGTGGCAACCAGACACACACGCGCGAATATACATAAGTAAGCATTTTTCTGAATTTAGAAGAAATTAAAGCACTTATTACGAAATAAATTACCATCTTTTACGAATTTGTGATTTGTCCCAAGCGGTTGTAGCGGGTGTAGCGTTCCACTTCTCGTTCTTGGGTTGGAACGATTTGCCGGCCTCTGTGTTTTCTCTTTCCTACAACATGGGTCTCTTCAAGACCTGTGTTCACTCCTTCTTCTCCCTCAAAAAACCCTCCACCCAGCATCTTCAAAGATGACATAGGCCCTGAGGGAAATTATTTTCCTCAGGGACTCTATGTATATATATATATATATATGTAGAATAATTTTCTCGGTTTACCCGCGTAACGTAGTCCTTAGAAGGACTTTTTAACTCCTGACGTTTCGGACAGATCTCACTGTCCATCTTCAAAGGCCTTATGTCTTGAGTTTTGTATTCTCTTTTGTATTCTATAAACTCAAGACATAAGGCCTCTGAAGATGGACAGTGAGATCTGTCCGAAACGTCAGGAGTTAAAAAGTCCTTCTAAGGACTACGTTACGCGGGTAAACCGAGAAAATTATTCTACATCTTACACCCGTGAAAACCTTAATCATAACATATATATATTTTTTTTTAAACTAATAAATCAATTACTTCGTAGTTTTATTTGTAATTCATTGGATTCTAGAAATTGGCTATTGTGTAGACTAGTTTGGCATTGGTTTTATTGTTACCTTCAAAATTATATTTGTTTCAAATGACACTGAAGTACTTAAAAATAGGCTCTGTTGAAACAGGGCTGTCATTTAGAGATTTGTAATAATTAATAATTTATAAATAATCAAAAATATATTAAGTATTTGTTTATTTATATTTGTATTTCACGCCCTGCTGGGCTTTAACGTGTTTTTTTTTATTAACACAGTAAGTCTAAATCAGCATTACAAACAATTCACACAAAAGCAAGAAATAAAATTAAAAAGCAAAGTACATCTAAATAAGCATTACAAACAATTCAAATAAAGCAAAAAATAAAATTATAAAACTGAATCCAAAATCTAAAACAAAATCGTAAACAAAATCAAAGTCTAAATAAAAAACACAATCAACAACAACATCAAATACGAGTTAGATAAATGCAGGATACCCTACAATGCAAGGTAGAGAAACAACAGAGTGGGATAAGTACAATTCGTAGATTGAGCCATTATAATAAAAAAGATTATACATTTATTATCTAAAGTTTATAATATTTATTTTTTTGTAAGAAAAACTCTTTGTAACTTTTGAAGGTTATTCCCATCAATGTAATATATCATTGAAGAAGAAGATAACAATAATAATGTAATTTTTTTAAATATGAAAATAAACATGACACAGAAAAATATGAAAATATAATGGCTGCAACTGGGACTCGAACCCAGAACCTCACGTCTAACCGGGACATACGCATTTACCAATTTTGCTAATGCACCCGAGACTCGTATTTGTCAACTTCATATTTTAAATTTCAGAATTAATTTTGTTGTTCATTTTCATATTTAAAAAAATTAATTTATTATTGTTATCTTCTTCTTCAATGATATATTACTTTAAAATATTTCTTCACTAACTTGTTTAGTGACTGACAAAAATCATTTTGACTAATACCAAAAAAACCAAAGTTTTGACTGGAGTTGCCCAGTGTACACATTCTGGGCAGTGAAGAATAATATCCGTAATTAGTCGAGTGATGTAGGAAAATCAGTTCATTATTTCTAAGTCTACGGGAAGGTATATTGGAAGGGATAAGTTGTAATGTAGGTGAATCAATAATACGATAATATCATAAAATTAAGTGCAATCTTTGTCTTAGCCCAGCTTTATAATCTATGGTTTTGGCTTTAATCAAAGTTTACACGGTCTAAATATCTAATTATATTATCTACACCTTGCAGTTTCTGACCTACGGTAGTCCATTATTTGGGCTTTCGTCTATGGCCTCTCTTATTCAGGTCAAAACTACTGCATCTTTCCTTTGGGAAGCATAAAACTGAATGTTACTTCACTGGAAGTTTGATAGAATTTATTATACTGTAGACTTGGGCCAGTCAGCCAGTCCCCATTCTTGCAGTGTACAACATTCCTCGCTGTCACAATGTAGCGAGATTAACTTCGATTAACTGAGACAGAAAAGTTCCTGTGTTCGATGCCGAGGCGCTAGCAGTCATATACCAATTCTAATATTTACTTAAATAATATTTCAATACACAAGAATTTTACAAGAATGGACTATTATATATTTTTTTACATTAACTCCAACAACACATTAACACAGGAGACTCTGAGGAAAATAATTTCCCTCAGGGCCTTTGTCATCTTTTAAGATGCTGTGAGGAGGGTCTTTTTGAGGAGAGGAAGGAGTGAACGTAAGTCTTGAAGAGACCCATGTTATAGGAAGGAGGAAACACAGAGGCCGGCAAATCGTTCCACAGCCGAGCTGTTGAACACAAGAACAAGTCGTAGAAGCGTCCCGTTCTCATGTGACAAATGTCAACTGTGTACATATGTTGGGCGCGCTTTTGGCGTGTTTTCCGACTATGCACCGGTGCCGAGGGGATGAATGACGCTAGCTCCTCGGAGCATCTTCCATTGAAATACCGGTAGAACAAGGCTAGCATTCTTACTCGACGCCTGTGCTCTAAAGATTGCAATCCATTTGTTAAGGCGGGAGAATCTATCAAGCGGACCGCCCGTTTCTGCACGAGTCGAGGGTGTTTTTCAGGTACATCGGGGCTCCAGACCAGAGATGGCTGCCAAATTCAACCGTGGGGCGCACTTGCGATTTGTACAGGGTTAGCAGTTGTGTACTATTAAAGTATCTGCGGGTCCCTGTACAGTACGCCCAGTTTCTGAGAGGGCAACTTAACTCTGGCCTCGATGGAGCCCCCGTACCTGAGCTGGGGGCCTAGTCTCTATCTCTCACAACGTCCGTACCTACGTTACGAATCCTTATTAACCTTCCCCTTACCGTGCTAAAAACTTCCTCGCTCTCCGGTGCTGTACACTCCGTAAATATTTATATGTTGTATTTATTTAATCCAATACATAAATGTATTGTGGAGGAATACCCAAAATATTAACTCTATGTTTAGTATACTTACAAAGATATTTCAGTAAATACAAACTGTGACCGCTTAGTTGACAGCACCGTCAAGAAAGGTTAAACCGCAAACGTGCTTGTTTGTGAAACCGAAAGATAGAGACTAGGCCCCCTGGTCACTTAGAGTTACACCGAGCGTATCAATGGAGGACCTGTTTGGAAGAATGCTACCGTTGAAGGAGACTAGATTGTCATTTTGATCCCTTTTAGACATAATAATAATTGGATAATTTGTAGAGCGCCGTTTTTATGAGAAGTCACCTCAAGGGCGCTGTACATTTTATTATGACTACTTAGGCTATAACTAGAACTATTATTTACAAATAGACACAGAGAACATACTTACCTGGCAGGTCACTTCCGATAAACACACTTTAACTGGAAAGCTATGCTTGGAGGAGATACGATTTTGCACGCGGAGGACACTATATTAAAACACTGGACATTGCATAACTTTACATTTGCTACACCATCATTTTTCATATTACATTCAAAAGAAGATTCCTGCCAAAAATGGAGTTAATAAATTGAAGTTATTTCGAAAGACTTGAGAATTTGGGACTCATTAGGACTGGAGAATTTGAATGAAATTAGATGTACAAATAACTCACCATTAAGAATTTGTTAACATATAACACGTTTGGGCGCTAAATATAACCAAATATAACGCGTTGGGCGATACGTATATAACACGATTTCTTAATTCTGAAATATGTGTGTAAAAGACATTATAATGTGTATGGTAATGTAATATAGGTTTGCAAATAAAAAGATTCTTAACATTGAAAGACATTGAATTTATTGGATATGTTAATCGTTACAAGTTTAAATTTTGAATAGCAAGAGATACTAAGTTTTATAATTTGTTAAATAGAAATCGTCAGGGCATGTTTAGATTGTGAAACAACATCTAAATAGTGATGAAACGAAGTTTCAAAGTTTATCGTTAAGGCCACATGTTTTGAGAGGTAAGACACAAAAAGCTAAATTTCAAGGAATGATCATGTTAAAATTATTTAGGGCGCCAGCTCCCCTTTTAAAATAAGAGAGAAGCATATTTATATTTGGATAATAAACCATTTCTAATTTAAAATCTAAAGTAACATAATGGTGACAATTGGCTCACGAATGTCGGTCACGCAATTCCCTTGCGTCTCCGTCTTGTGTCGTAACGTCCAGTCCCTTGCGCTCGCCTCTTGGTACTGGTGAGAAGAATACTTGTGCTCGAAGGCCGGTCTGCGCTAGCAGCTGTTGCGTTTGAAAACAGCAATCAGTACTTATTTATGGTCGTAAAGCCAAATATGGGGTAATTAGTTTCAGAATGCTACAAACATTTTTATGCAATTGGTTATTTACTATGTCGCGGGCTGAGAAGGTGAAAGTAAAGGTTTTTGTTTTTGGCTTTATGGGTACGACTGTCTAAAAAGGTGAGTTTTAAGTTTAGCTATACGTTTAGCTTTAAGTTTAGACGTAATCAGACATGATTGGGTCTTTGTAACATTGAATTCGTCGAGATTATTCTTACCCCAAGAGAAAAACCTCTCGAGGTAACCGTGCATTCTTTGCTTCAAAGCCCATATTTATTACTCTTTATTTTTCGAGTGATGAATTGATGATTAAGAAAATAAAGTTGATAAGGAATTTTAAAAGAGTCAACGTCAGGACAGTGTTTTCAGCGGTTAATTTCGTTAAATATGCACTAACTCTAGTAAAAAAAAAACCCTTATTAAAAATTAGTGCCTCCGCTGACGAGGCAACTGAAACCAAATGACACCTATACATCTTTGTCTATGTGCCGGTATATCAGTCTTTGCAAAGGAGCACATTCCTCGCTCAACTTAAACCGCTGAAATCGGCCGCTTAAGACGTGGTAAGCCGCAGAATAGTTCCTTTGCTAGACGCTGTAGCGCTATTGGCAAAAACACATCTGTCATCTGTTAGATTTCACATTGCTTCGGTTTCGATCTGCTACGTACGGAGGCAATAAATTACATTGGAGGAATAAGTTTACCTATCAACATGGAATTCGAACTTTCTTGGAGTGATGACGATTTAGACATAGTTTGACGTTTGGTTGTTTGATAAAACCATAGAGTCCATAGATACTTACATAAATAGATTGGTTCGGCATAGAAATTACTAAAATTATCATAGACTAAACGTTTAAAATTGGTCAACTCTAGGATTACGACTGAAATACGGATTGTGGGCTAAGCCATGCTGAGCTCCACATTCCTTCAAAGCCGAGCTTTAGACCAACTGATATACCGGCCCTATGTCTATAGTTGTAAATAGTTTTAATTAAACCTTGATGAAGTAAGCATTGCTTACAAAACATGTTGGTTTTTTAAACAATAAACGTGATTAAAACTAAGAATTTTATTAATTTTGTAATAAATTTGTTAAAACTTTCGCCAAATAAGGTATCGAGTTCTAACTTGTCAGTATTTTATTACTGATTACTTTAATACTGACTGTTTTCATTTTTAAGTTATTTAATACTGATATTCGCATCAGTATTTTAATACTGATGAGAATACTGACTCGTGTAATGACAAATACTGACATTCTGTCAATATTAATGATATCAGTGTACCGAGATAGTGTAATTGCATCCAAATACTGATAGCTGTTGTCAGTATACTGATCATTAAATACTGACGCGATGTACTGACACGTGTGATGGTACGATTACGGCTCTACAACAAACTTCCGAACTCTTGAAATGCACGCTGAATAAACAACAGTAGATTTTGACACCAACTGCAGATAATATATGAACATAGTATAAAACATTATACAACGGAAGAGCCGTGACCGAAAAGATTGTAATCTGGAACCTTTGCATCTCTATACGAATAAGATAGGTGCGTAAATGCATGTAACTGTAAGAGGGTATTTATTACCAGAGAATACCGGAAATTTGTCGTTTTTAAATCAAATTCTAGATGTATTGACTCTTTTTTACAAAAAAAAAACATTGATTTTGAAAGATTTTTTATTTTATCTGGTACACGCAGTTTTAAATTTTGGTTAAAACTAAGTTAATTTTTAATATACTAAGGTTATACCGTTGGTCGTTGGCAGATTTGCTCAATTTTCAAACGATAGATTCTATTAAACACCACAAATTTCAAATCATATAATCATTCAACAGAATAAATCAATACGTAATCTAGTAAACACAGTTTTCAGAATTTCAATTAGAGTTACATTAAAATCATTAAAAAATAAATCCGAGAACGTGTTTTGTAACGAAAATACCTCAGTTTTCTATTTATTTTCTTACAAACTCAAATATTTAAAAAAAAATTTACACACTTATTTTGTTTAGACATTATTGCAAAGTCATAAATAATTATTTTCAAATATACTCATAAGAAGTACACGATATTTAATAATGTATCATCGTGCGTTTTAAGCAATTTTATTGCTTACTTGAATGTAGCTATATATTAAAGTAAGTTTTGGATGAAATAAATCGATATTAAATTTTTAAGATATTAACTCCCTGATGAAATTCCCTCAAAGAATGCTGCCTGGGGTATTTTTAAGAAAGTGTAGTGTTTTCAGTTTAGGCTCTTCAATAATAAAAAAGCAGGGTTCTTGTACATTACTGGTTTATTAACAATAATACGTGTTTACAATAATCATGTGCTTCTGGATCTTTCGACCGGCTACCACTGTTTAGGAATTGAATCTGAGATGTTGGGCTCTCTTTGACCGGCTATACTCGCCGGATGAATGCCTAATCTAATACCTTGTTCACACCTGACAAGTAGTAAGTCGAGTGGCGAGTAACTCGCTACTTGACTCACCAAAAAGTATTTACACTACTGTCGAGTAGAGCTCATTAGTAAGCGGCGTATCGCAACATGACGGGCTTCAATGAAGTAAATACGCTAATTAAGCTGACTGTAATGCTTATTTTAGAAGAGGTGGAATAATAAATTAGTGAGAGGAAAATAAATAAACTATGGACACAAAAATAGATTAATAGCCGCAGAAATAAAGAATTTTAGAGTAGCATTTTCGCTCCAACGGGACGACATATTGCGCGTGCCGGTGTCTACGAATGAACTGCGCATGTCAGTGCGCAGGGACGCTTGGAGGGGGACTCTACTTGCCAAAAAAAATAGAACCAAATGGCTTCAATCTACTAAAGAGCTGACTAGCCTACTCTACTAAAATTGTGGTGTTCGGACACGTTTAGTTACTAATATATTCGCTACTCGACTAAAATACTCGACCGGTCAGAGCGGGGCATAACTGCCGTACATCCGTCGGTATCTAGTCATTATTTAAGGACACTACTGAAATGAAGAAGGGAAGGGTCTGGGAAGGAGAAACAAATGAGGGGTGGGTAGAAATTTGGGGGTCAGTGTGTCCAAGAGTGACGGACGTATGAATCTATCCCATCCACTGCGGTGCAAGGCGATGTTCCGAAAAAGTCCTACTGGAGAGTTCAAAAGGCCTCCGCAGCAGGTGGCAAAAGCATCCGTCGACTAGGCCTAGAAAAACCTCACCCAGTGAACTTGGGCACCCCTGCTTAGTTACCAAATGTAGCTAACTACTTGGGGTGACCTATGGCATGGTGTTTGTTATCCAATACTAGCTGATTCCCGGCATGCATTGCAATGCCAATTGAATAAATAAATTGTTTCTCCCTTCGTGTCATTTCCCATTCGTCCCCATTCCCCTTCCCCTCTCCCGCTCTCTCCTTTCTGACTCCCCTCACTCACGCATTCCGCTTCCACCTTCTTCGCCTTCCCCTCTCCCTCTTCCCCCCTCCCGCGAAGCCCCCCTCCTTAAGAGGCTAGACTTTGAACCACACGCGGAACACCCGCGACTGTCATTCTGTCCCGCTCACAATAAGTTCACGCACACTTACAATACATGCGAATGCGAAATGTGCGAATGAGACAACGCTCAAATTTACCTACAGAAATAGCTCGAAAAGGGGTTTATGGAGAATACACTTTTCTACACCGAAACTTTCACGAAATTGATATTTTAAAAAATATATATTTTTTAGAAAGAAGAAGCTACGTCGGTAGCTTTTTATAATTTTATAATTCTTTATGAGAGTTGAGTTAGCAGCACTTTTTCCTTAAATAATATTTTTTGATAAATCGTACATGTTTGACAGTGAATGTTTACGTTAATACGAAACGCATCGAAAATTCGAAAACATACCGACATAGTTTTCATCCTCTAGAAGGCAGTATAAAAAAATATATTCATTTTGTGCAATTTTCGATGTAGAAAAGTGTTTTTTCCCGGGCGTCCTTTTTGTATGGGCCGAAAAGCGAAGTCTATCATCTTAATTCCCCATCCGACCCTCCTGCATACCCCTCCCCCAAACCTTTTTTCCCTGCCGCTTAATTCCAAAAAATACATCTATTTTTCGAACAATTCGCGTGACATATTTAATTTTTTTATGGAAATTTCAAAAGGCCAGAGCTCACCAATATATACATATATATAGAAATATTCACGGGCATGTTCTCATCAATTCAAAATTTTTTAATATAAATCATATAAAATTTTTATCGCAATCGTATGAATAGTTTAGGAAATAATTTCACAATGCCAGAGCTCACTATCCTATAGCCATTACGGGTATGCGCACATCATATTCCCAAAGTTTCATCGCAATCGGATGAACGGTATGGCCGCACATAACATACGAACACACTAATAAACAAATAAACATTAATTTTTATATATTTGATATGGTTCCCAGTTTTATTTCGACGACGAATTACTATTGCTGCAGGTAAAAATGGTTTCGCGTAGATCGCCGATTGAATAACAATAATTCCATAATTAGGTATAGCGTGTGAAGTGTGAATTAACTTTGAAATATTTTTACAAGTAAATACATTCACACAATCTGTTGTGTTAAATAATGTCAATATGACATGCTTGTACTGATAATTACCACAATAAGTATTTATTTTTGTAAACAGGGCGTGAAACGGCATGATTTTCACATTTTCCAACTATTTCCTTGTAGCTAATAAGATATACCTCCGGCATAAATTTATTTTAGGCATAACAAAACAGTCTCATGAATCTCGAGCAAAATTAAAAAGATCCTATTCATTTTAATTGAGGGACTTAAAAGCAAAAACGCACAAAACCAAACCAAAGAATCGTAGACCGAAAAGAAAAAGAAGAGTAGACCGGTCAGTGGTTGAGTGGGCATTGCGTTTGGGTCCCACTCAGGCGTTCCGTGTCCGATTCCTCGGCTGGCTAAGTCCTCCGTCACAACACAAGAAACATCTTCCGCTTAGTGTGGTGGTAGTAGGAGATTTTCAAATGTTGTTGGGTTATTCGTAACCCGGGAATGTGTGTCTTTCTTTAACAAAAAAAAATAATAGTACGTATTTTTCGCGTGATTTTTTAGTAATAAGTAATAACTTAAAAAGTATAATTCAAAGTGAAATATTACAATTAAAAATGTTGTAATAATGTGTTCATTGGTCGTGTTAAATTTATTTTGAATTCAGGCTTTTGTGGAGAGTGGTGATTTTGCTTGTTAATCGCTGTGGAGAGTGGGGATATTCATCTAAACCTATATTCACTTCGATTTTTCCATGATTTGCGATTGATTTTTCTAAGAACCTCTAAAACCATCTTGTAGCTACGGACATTGCGCATGTGTTCGCATTTATAACCCAATTTCGTCATTTTTGCGTTTAAGCCCCACAATTTTGAAATCCCGTCAGAGTCCAGCTTCGAGTACCTATTGAAGCAAATTTGAATGCAAGATACTCTCAGTATCGCCCTGGTGTGAGACCACCACTCAGAATTGAAACGTTGCTTAAAAATGGCTTTAACCGTGTTCAGTGACTAGATCCATTTAGCGCACCCCCCCCCCCCCCCCCCCCTAGCATTCCGTCTCACTTATATACAATATACCTGCCTTGCATATCTTGTTATTTGGAAGGTATATTGAGATATTTTATAGATGTACTTTAAATTATCTATGTAATCTATTCTAATGTTTCCTTGAAACTATAAATATAAGGCTGTATTTGAAGGTAGTTTCGGTTATTCATCATCGAAACTATGGAATGAAATACCACTGTCTATTAGAATATCGACATCTTTGCAGAGCTTCAAGAGGCTCTACGGTGAATGGTTGCCGACTGCACAGTTAACCGCATAACATTTTAATTTTTAATTAATAAAATTTACAATTGAAGGAATACTTACTTGTGTTATTGTCTTTGATTTCATTATTTATTTTGACTATATTTTATACTTGAATCGATTTTATTTTGAATCATAATTGATTTTATTTTGAATTTAATTATTATATTTTATTTGAATTGATTTTATTAACTTTTGAATTCCAATTTACATTATTTATATATTTTTATATCTATTATATTTCTATTTTTATTATTTATATTGTGTGTTGAATTTGAGATTAGGTTTGATTATTTTATTAATTTAATTGTATTTATTTTATCTTAATTTTATTTTGTCTTTCTTAACTTTTTTTGGAGGCACTGCTGAAAACCAGCTGCGTTCCAGGAGAAATCCTGAATTGCAGCTGAGCAGTGACCTTTTCGTCAATAGAACCAATGTGTTATCAAAAATGTATATATATTGTAAAAAAAAAATCTATTGTAAATGTATTTACAATTATTTTTTATGTATCATATTAAGAATGTTTAATTGGTAGAACCTACGGAAAGCTGCCATATGACAGATCCTAAATTTGAACAAATATTTTATCTACCTTGAAATATAATAAAATATATATATAAAAAATAAAATAGAAAATATTAAAAATAAAAATTTACACTCGCCTGATATTGTAAATCGCAATCTCACTTGAATCTGTAAAACACAGTTTTCCATGGAAATATAAACACTCCCACAAGAAACTTCTTGTATTAATCTTAATTCTATGTTTTAATTCACTAGAGCCTAAAGCCACAATCTGATCTGTGAATGCAAATATATTTTATTCTAATTTGTCCAAAGAGAGATAATTAAAGCTAATGTAACAGTTCAACTATTCTTACTTAATTATTCTTACTGCTGTAATTAATCTCTGAATTACGTAGATAATTATTTTCCAGTTTCCAATTAGAATCTATTGTTAATGAGATAAAGTTATAATCACGCTTTTTTTGGTTCAAATAATTTCAAACATTATCGAGTTACAAATAACCTTACAATATTTATTTAAAACTATTTCTGCTTTCACTATAGTATGAAAATATTGCTTATACAATGATGAAGGACTTGAATTATGAATTGAATGTTTTTTTTGATATCCAAAAATAATCCAGAAATATTATTAAAAAATGCTGCCTCTTAATTATGTATAGATAACTATAGTTTTTAAAGTATCTGAAGTGTCCTCAACACGAAGTAAAAGACCTAGAACATCTGGGAACATATATGTACCTAAATGCAACACGACAGCTGCACAACACTATTATGAATATGTAGGCCCAAAGCTATTTAACGATTTACCCGATACAATAAAGAGTGAAAAAAACTATTTTAAATTTAAAAAAAAACTCTCGTTGTATTTTTACAGATAAGCAACAGATTGACTTATTTTTTATCAATGATTTTCAGATATATTCCGTATTATATTTTGTTGATATTCCATTGCTATAATATATGTATTTTTCTCATTGTACAATATTTTGTAATATCTTACAGTATTTTTGAAAGTATTTTATTTCCATTTTGTAACTATACATATTTATAAGCAGTTCTAAATGTATAACATAAGTACATAGACTAGCTCCCCAGTTAGACCCGAGAATATTTCTCTACTAATTGGGTAACTAAAAAATTGATGAATGATATTATAATTGTGAATGATATTATATGTTACAAATAAATAAAAAAAAAAAAATAACATATATTTCTTTTGTTTCTAAAAATTGTATTTTCTTTTTCTTTTACTTTTTATTTGTATGCTCACTTCGAATACACTTTTTCTTATTTATTCTATTCTACTTGATTCTAGAACCTAGTTCTCGACTGTACCATATATTATAATTATGTAAATGGAATTTGTGAATCTTATAATTAAAAATGTATACGATGAAATGCAGCAGTCGATGTCAGCACGTTTAGGTGATGGGTTCAACGCTGTAACGAAGCTGAAGGACAAATGCCGTTGGCTGATAAAAAAAAAAACGGTAGGCAGTTCACTGCAATGACTCCACGCAATATTCAGCGAGTCGATGACATCATTCGTGGTGACCGCCGGATAACTACAGATGAATTGTGATGCATTCTCTCTTTCAGTAAATGCAGTGTGATGTGAAGCTCATTGTGAGATTCACTTTGAAAATGTGGAGGCCGTGAACATGTCCCTGCGTCAATGGCTTATATAAAAAGCAGGATTGTGCCTTTTACTGCACTGGAAAACATGCCCTTGTTAAAAGATGGACCAAAACTGTAAAAAAAATTTTGAACTTTGACGTCAATATTATAATGTTAATAATTCAAGATAATTTTTTATCTTCTATTCAATTTCTTGTCCTTTTATGTGTAGTCAGAATTATTCAGTGATTCGAACTTCCTGCTTCCTTATGAGCAGTTGACAAAGGGACAAGGGAACGAAAGGAAGTCATTACAGGTGATCTAAACCATTGCTGACTTATGAATATTTGTAAAGGGATCATTATTTTGATCTATTGTATGTAAGTATTTATGATTTTTCAATAATGTCCAAACAAAGTAAGTGTGTAAAAAAATCTGAAATATTTTAGTTTGTAAGACCTTAAAAAAATAGAAAAACTGAGGTATTTTTAATGAGTCTAGTTTTTAACTGTTAATTCATGGTGGAATTCCATTATTATTGTTGTCTTCTTCTTCAATGATATATTACATTGATGGGAATAACCTTCAAAAGTTAAAAAGAGAGTTTTTCTTATAAAAAAAATATGAAAATTTTAATTCTTTAAACTGTGTTACTGATTATGTATTGATTTATTTTTTTATATAATTATATGATTTGAAATTTGTTTTGATTAATAGAATCTGTCGTTTGAAAATTGAACAAATCTTCCAACGACTAACGGTGTAACCGTAGTATATTAAAAATAAACTAAGTTTTTCAAAATTTTAAAACCGCGTAACAATCTTTCAAAATCAATTTATGTTTTTTTGTAAAAAAGAGTCAATACGTCTAGAATTTGATTTAAAAGGGACAATTTCCGCTATTCTCTGGTAATACCCTCTTAAATAAATCTACACCAAAATTTCCGGTGAAATCGTAAGATTTCTACCTACTAAATTATAAACCGTAAATATTTGTTTATTGTTTATCAACACCCTTTAGGGTTTTTTGCATATGAATATGCAAATGCAGGATGCCTATAAATAATAAGAATCCAATGCACTGGGAGCCAACATTAAGAGGCTAGACTTTGAACGACACGCGGAACACCCGCGTCTGTCATTCTGCCCCGCTCACAATAAGCTCACGCACACTTACAATACATGCGAATGCGAAATGTGCGAATGAGACAACGCTCAAATTTACCTACAGAAATCGCTCGAAAAGGGGTTTATGGAGAATACACTTTTCTACACCGAAACTTTCACGAAATTTTTAAAAATATATATTTTTTAGAAAGAAGAAGCTACGTCGGTAGCTTTTTATAATTTTATAATTATTTATAAGAGTTGAGTTAGCAGCACTTTTTCCTTAAATAATATTTTTTGATAAATCGTACATGTTTGACAGTGAATGTTTACGTTAATACGAAACGCATCGAAAATTCGAAAACATACCGACAAAGTTTTTACCCTCTAGAAGGCAGTATAAATTTTTTTTATTCATTTTGTGCAATTTTCGATGTAGAAAAGTGTTTTTTCCCGGGCGTCCTTTTTGTATGGGCCGAAAAGCGAAGTCTATCATCTTAATAATTTTCAAATTTACGGGCCATTTCTGAGTAGACGCGAGCTATTCTGAGGAAAACGCATTAATCTAAATACGATCTGTGCCAATGCAGCTCTTAATTGGTAAATATTTATGGACAAAGTATAGCAGAGAAACATGTATCTGGTGGAGGAAGGATGAAAGTAGAATGAATGCCGTATAAATGAGATCATTGAGGCGTTTGTGTGCCCATTTGTTACGCCTTTTTAGAAGCTTTTGCATATGAATAGAAAAGATTATACAGTATTTATTGTACATAAATGAACTGCCTCAGAAACAACTTGTATTAAATTTTATTTTGTAATTAAAGATCTCCACTGACTTGGTATAGTGACCTATCTAGTACATTTGCACTGCGCGGTCGTCATGTACCTTGATACCGCTACGCCGAATAATTATTTTGACCACCTTCTCGAAAGGTCTCGCTGCTGCGACACACAATAAATATCGCTGCGCCAAAATATCTAAAAGTCTCCAGCGAGTGTACGATTTTAGCTTACCTGCCAGTCGGGCTATATAAAGAGCTCCAGCAAACCAAGTCAGTCTTACAGTCAACAACTCGCTTCCATACGGCGACGAGTGCCGGCCGGGTATCAGGCCGCGCATATCAATGCTTTTATCTGTAGTTCTCCGAATGATCCCACTACGTTTTTAAATACTCTACATTGTAAATATTCAGCTTTAAATATATCATCATCACAATCATCATCTAGAGTATTATTATTCCGTCCAGCACGCGCGGAGATATCACAACTCACCGATATCTCCCCTCTTTTAATGGAGGCCCAACTCATTTCCTTCCTATATAAGGAGGCCCAATATTTGCCTCCAAATATTTTCCCTCCATTAGTATTCTAGGCAAAGAGGAACACATTAAGTTCCAGAATTTCTGCTCTGAAAAAATCCCGAACTCCAGTATTACATAGTGGTATCAGAAAGCTTATCAATGGAAGCATTCTGGATTATATTGGATTTTTTTAATCTCATTTAAATTTATATGGATATATTCAGTCAGTGAAAATCTATTTTTCTGACAATTAAAGCATATTCATATCATTTGAAAGAGTGTGCAGTTCAACAAAATTGCTGGAATACCCATTTTATAACTTATAAAATATAAGAATTTATTATGTATTCTTTCAATAAATAGCTTGTTCATAAATATTTTAAAGTGGGTTCCAGGTGGGAGATTTGGTTTTTATAAATAAATTTATAACGGTTTAATAGATTGAATATTATTGAACATGCTAGTTAGCCTATTTATAAATCCCATCATTTGAAAGCTCTTCTTACTGATTTCCGTTATGTGTTTAACAAATGAAAGATTTGACTAAAATTCTAGTTAGCCTAGTTATAAATCCCATCATTTGTAAGCTCTTCTTACTGATTTCCGTTATGTGTTTAACAAATGAAAGATTTGACTAAAAATTCTAGTTAGCCTAGTTATAAATCCCATCATTGGTAAGCTCTTATTACTGATTTCCGTTATGTGTTTAACAAATGAATGATTTGACTAAAAATTCTAGTTAGCCTAGTTATAAATCCCATCATTTGTAAGCTCTTCTTACTGATTTTCGTTACGTGTTTAACAAATGAAAGATTTGACTAAAAATTCTAGTTAACCTAGTTATAAATCCCATCATTTGTAAGCTCTTTTTACTGATTTCCGTTAAGTGTTTAAAAAATGAAAGATTTCACCAAAAATTCTAGTTAGCCTAGTTATAAATCCCATCATTTGTAAGCTCTTCTTACTGATTTCCGTTGCGTGTTTAACAAATGAAAGATTTGACTAAAAATTCTAGTTAACCTAGTTATAAATCCCATCATTTGTAAGCCCTTCTTAGTGATTTCCGTTATGTGGTTAAAATGAAAGATTTGACTGAAAAGTGTTGCCTAAGTCTTGAATTTTTGTTAATGTCTCAAGAGCGTTGTTATAATTTTTTTATAACTAAAGATTTCTTGATTTTTTATTCGAGAAAATCTAACTATTTGTCATTTTGAGATATTTAAGTAGTCTATTTTCATTGCACCAAATTAACAATTACCTTTATTAAATATAAAAATTGTATAGGTTTTGGATATATTTTTTTTACAACCCACCGTGAAAGCATAATATATTTATAACACCTGTAGATTTGAGTAGAGTATTATACTGCACTGAAGAAGCTACGGTTGTGGCGAAACCCTGACGGCATTAAGGATATAAAAATTAAATGTGGTGTTTACTGAGTTATTGTTTTATTTTTTTTTAAATAATTTAGGTTCCAGAAAACTTCAAGACTTTTGTGCTAAATAATCGAGGTGTTGATAGAAAAATAAACCAGCTTAGCATATTCGTTGTTTGTTTTTGGGGTGTTACGCCGTGTTGCGCTACCTCCTTCTTTAGCCGACGTTTCGGACAGCGTTGCAGTGTCCATCATCAGGGCAAATCCGGCAGATCCGACGATGTGTAGTTGTTGGTGTTAAGTGTGTGCTTATTTACTTGGAAGCGATACCATGTCGCCAGCTTCAATCCACTAAGAGCTGGTAGGTATTACAGTGAAAGGGAACTGCGATTTTGTGAAAGCAAAGTATTTACGTTAGCCTGGGGCCCGTCCATGTGAGAAACGCCAACGGAAGTGGCGGCATCTTGTCCTCAGCTTAGCATAATATTAATCGATAAATAATAATTAATAACGGGGTAAATTGGCCACCCCTGCAAGAACAAGATATAAGACCCCTTTATAATATTGTTCCTTCAATAATCACTGAAGTGCGAAATTACCCCGACCGGATCGAGTGGCGTTCGTGGAATACTTTTGTTGCACTAACGCCATAGTAATACCGAAGACAATATTGTCGATGCATGCCACTCCATAATCCTGGACTTAGAGGAAATTGGAACAATAGGTATTTTACCAAACTGTCACTGTCGCTAATGCTCCTCCGAATACTGAGCGAAAGGGACAACTGCACCCCAGGCTGATAATACCTAAATAAAATCATCTAAATCAAGGTTTTGCGTCCCTATTTTTCTCCTCAAAAACTGGACCGATTCTTAGGTTTTTTTTTCTAAATTAAAAAGTAAATCAAATTCTAGACGCATTGACTCTTTTTTACAAAAAAAAACATAAATTGATTTTGAAAGATTGTTATTTTAACTGGTACACGCAGTTTTAAAATGTTGAAAAACTAAGTGTATTTTTAATACACTAAGGTTATACCGTTGGTCGATGGCAGATTTGTTCAATTTTCATATGATAGATTCTATTAAACAACACAAATTTCAAATCATATAATAATACAGCAAAATAAATCAATACATAATTTAGTTAATAATTGTTGATAATAATTTTAAATGGGATAAACAAGTGGCAAAAATTTGTAACCAGCTACGATCAATAGCTAGTAACTTTTACAAATTAAAATTTATTTTGCCTCATTGCACTCTTAAACTCATATATTTTTCTATGGTCGAATCCATCCTTAGATATGGAATTCGAACCTGGGGACAGGCAAGCACTATTTATATTAAATATATTCAAAATTTACAAACTGCCATAAAAAAAAAATTGTTACACCAAATATTTACAGAGAGAGAAATAACTTAAAACTATTATATGGCTCAAAGAGCATACTTAAAACAAAAGGTCTCCTTTGGTTCATTACTATTATGAATAACGCGGGGGAAAGCTCTTATAAACACCCAATGGTACACAAACATACCACAAGATTTAAAGAAGGAAAGGGCCTAAAAACTCCTCGAATATTAAATAAATATGGAAGCCGTACTCTTGAATAGCAAATACCAATGATTTTCAATAAAATAAATAAAAACTTAAAATTTGAAAAAAATGACAGATTATGCCCTAAAATGATAAAAATGTGGTTAATTAACGAAAACTCCATGTATCTTTAAATGTGTTGAATTGATTATCTTAATGTAGCTGCCTATATATCTATTTATTAGGCATGTACATTGAAATATCTTATAGATTTAATTCAAATAATCTAATATTATTATGTGATCTATCCTAATGTGCCCTTAAAACTATATAATATGTATTAACAAATATTTCTTTATGTATAATATTAAGAGTGATAAATTGTAGAACCTACAGACAAGCTGCCATTTGACAGCTTTGTGGGACTACCCTTATTTTGTAAAAATGTATTTTATGATAAATAAATAAATAAAAAATAAAAAAAGTTAAGACAAATTTCAGAATTGTAATTTTAGTTCAATTATAATCAGTAAAAAATAAATCCGAGAACGTGTTTTGTGACGAAAATACCTCAGTTTTTCTATTTATTTGAGGTCTTACAAACTAAAATATTTCTTTTTTTTTCACAATTATTTTGTTTAGACATTATTGAAAAATGATAAATACTTATGATCAAAAAATACTTACAGGAAGTACACGATAATTTTTAATTTATCATCATGCGTTTTGAGCATTTTAATTGCTTACTTGAATGTTGGTATATATTAAAGCAAGTTTTTAATGAAATAAATCGACAAAAAAATATAATACGGGGTATAATCGATATTTCTCATTGGACCCCCTGTACAGTTGCAAGCATTTTGGAACATTAATTCTCAGCCGCTGGTCAATAGGTCTTAATAAACTGTAAATCCGACCCTGGTCTGTATTCACCCAATTGAGGACCTGCACACGAATTACTGGAAACCAATCGATTTACTGTGCTTTGTTCCGTTTAGTTGATGAAATGTCTTTAGATCTAAGGATAAGGTAAGTACATCCCAACCATTCTATTTCTCTTCTTTTTTATCTTCTTAATTCGTTCAGCCTTACAATCTAACACAGATTGAGTGTGTCATAGTTCCACCGGCTGCATTCAATTGAAACTCTTGTGCGATAATCACATAAAACAAATTTATTAAAGATGAATTTACCCAATTTAGTTTTAACCACTCAGACCCCTAAGCTTTTTTTCACAAAAATATATAACAACAGCATTCAAGTCACATAAGCTTATTTTCAAGCTAACGCGTGTGTTCCCACAGAAATCGCTATAATTCTGTTTTTTCCTAGTTACAACCCTAAAACAAAAAGGAGAATATCTTTTATAAACGTACCTTTTACAACTCTTCCATGTTGTCCATAGAAATAGATTCAAAAAAATACCTACTTATATTAGATACAGTTTCACCCACCAAATCGCTTGACTTTTTGTTAGACTTTTTTATTAAATACTAGCTGACCCGGCAAACTTCGTACCACCTCAGAATCAATAAATGCTGTGTTTAATTTATTAGCTGTTCGAATTGACTCAAATTATGTCGACTAACGCACATTATTTGAAAAGCCGTTCCATACAAAATATATGAAAAAAATTATTTTCTTCATAATTAATTTTTCCGTGATTTTTTTCCGATGTTTTAATAGTTATTCTGTTAATCGGGGTGGAGACAAATCCAACAAATCAAAGATCATAAAAATCGGTTCAACCGTTCTTGAGTTATAAATGGTGTAACTAACCCGACTTTGTTTTATATATTAAGATTTTTTGTATGAAATGGTAGAAAAGGGAGGTGATTAAATTTTTATTCATAAATTTGTATTACAATATAAGTGTTTTTTTTACATTATTCGTGATTTTCAAACGAATCAGGTGTGTCATTTTTACAAATTTTATGGTTACATTCTTAATTTTAATAATTACAATTTTAATATTTATTTGAAATAATATAATTTGAAAGCGTATTTCAATACCTTTCAAAAACAGTTTTTAGTATTCGGCTACGTTCAGAAATATTTCATTTATTAAGCTTTAATTGCAAAGCGGATATAACACAATTTTTTTATCAATCTGACAGTTCTTTAGGACCATAAACATACACAAAGGCGATAAAACAGAGTGGTTAACACAGATAAACCTATGAAGAAGAATGAATGAAGTGAAACCGGTTTGGAATAATTATTTTATTTATTAAAACTTTCCAAATTGATTACAGTAATTAAGTTTAACAAGATAAATGCAGTTGAAGTAATTGTAATAAAACAAAATGTAGTGTAAATTAGCTAAATACTAACACGATTATTGAATATAATGTAAGCCGAAATAGTAAGTAAAAGAAAGTATAACTTAAAAAGTAAGTGTGTGCGTATACTCACAGTATTAATTATGTTTGTTATAAACCAATAAAATATAATAAATGAGAATGTAATTTACTCGTAAGGTATAGAACATCATAGCAGAGATTAAAAAAATAAAAAAACTAATACCATTCAGCAAAATTAGTCAAAATTACTTTTGCAAAAACAGTCTTTTGTTTTCGGATATGTTTAGTAATATTTAAATTTATATTGATTTTATTGCAGAGCGGAATTATTTAGCCCTTCTGACAGAAAATGCCCTAGGTCTGATAGGCTAGAAAAAAAGGATTTGAATTAATATTTATTTATTGATTTTAATTGGAATCCGAAAAGCTCTCGTCGTCTTATTATAATAAAGGTTTTAAAAACGTCATCATTTTTACTACATAACTGAGAATAACAATTTTACGCATCTCTTTTTTCTTTGTGCTAAAAATCTTTTTTTATGGCTCAAAAGTAAAAATTTCTGAAATTTTTTAAACTATGGTATGTCTAAATGTGAGGTTTGAGATTGGATTCTAGTAGTATGATCGAAACACGAGTATAAGGTACAATGGAAGGGCCTACAATGGAAGGCTTCAAAGCGGGGAGGCTTTATCTATTGGGGATGGACACGGGAGAAAGGGAAATAGGATGGTTGCATTCGGTTTAAGGGTGGACGTATTGGGTAATATTATACAGAGAAATTTAAACCAAATATGACATCCCATTTTCTATATTACAACATCATAACAATATTAACAAATTTTCTTTCTGGAAAATCGTAATAATTTTTTATTTATTTATTTATTATTGTGCCACAGATTATTTATCTAGTTACAGCACAAGAGTAAACTTAACATTTCTGAAAATAAATATTAATTAAGTAATTCAAAAATTTAAAAAATTATTTAATGAGTTTTTACTTGAGTCACTAGTGAGGTTTTTTCTTACTCTCGAAATAAATGTTTTTCGTAATAGCCGTTTTTCAGCGGGCAAAATGGGACACTTTAAAAGAAGTGATTTTTTTTCTTATCTCTATAATAATATATATATATATATATATGTAGAATATTTTTTTCGGTTTACCCGCCTAACGTATTCGTTTTTAGGGGCTTTTTTACTCCTGACGTTTCGGACAGATCTCACTGTCCATCTTCAGAGGCCTTATGTCTTGAGTTTTGTATCAAACTGACCGCTTGCGCATATCTGTTCAGCCCAGAAGTCAAGATTTAAGTGAATGCATTTCAAATC
The DNA here is from genome assembly GCA_951813805.1 of Limnephilus auricula. Classification (NCBI taxonomy): domain Eukaryota; kingdom Metazoa; phylum Arthropoda; class Insecta; order Trichoptera; family Limnephilidae; genus Limnephilus; species Limnephilus auricula. The sequence goes on from OX638417.1 coordinate 9,535,632, forward strand.
TTATGTCGTGAACGAAGAACACGGGTAGAAGGTGATTTGACGATGGAGGGGATGGGCGATTTGCGTGTAGAGACCTGATTGGGTGGCTGGTTGATTTTTAAAGTTTTATTCTCAGCCGCTGGTCAAGAACTTGTTGATAAACTGCTATGTAGTAGTAGTAACAAGACTAAATTGTTATAAAATAAAATAAAATTTAAAAATTTACTGATTTATTACCAAATACATAGGTTCATTTTGTGAGTGACATAATCTATTGAATAACATTTATCAATATCTTAAGAAAAAATGTGGAAGCAGCAACGCTATCTAAATATATGACTCCAGAAAGAAAAACAATTGTCTACCTAAATAGTTCAGACCAAAAGTCATGTTAGTTGTAGAAGATATTGAAAATAGTGCTAGTCCGTACCTGATTCTAGAGATATAAAAGGACGTATTCACCCGAAAAGAAAATCACTTTATTGTGTGTAAAGAAAGCCACAAAAGAGTCAATAGCTGTTACCTTTTACCCAATGGTCCCATTTACAAATATGGCTTGGAGGCAAATTAACAACCCAGTATCTACCAGCAACAGGTATCAAATTATTATATTAATTATCAACACAGTATCTACCAGGTGAATCACGAAAAATGTATTAAAAATATATATATACAATGTATAATAACTGTATTTGTAAAAAAAAAAAAAAAAATAAAAATAAAAAAACTGAATTTTTGGAAAAATATTCAATTGTAACATACTTGAAAAATTATTTCTGTTATCCACCCAAAATTGTTTTTCCGTCGATTACAACTTTATATTGGCCAAATACCTGATATCGAACAAATTAACCCTTCAAAAATTTGGCGTATTTTGTCAGAGGCTAAAAATATTCCCGCTTTGCAATAAAATCCAAATAAATGGAACATTTGTTAACGTATTCGAAAACTAAAAACTTTTTTCGAAAGGTGACGAAATAGTCTTTCAAATTTTATATTAAAAATTAGTAAGTATTTTTTTTTATATAAAATTTTTGGGCGAAAACTTTTAAAACGTTTTTTTTTTTAACTTTTAAAACTTTTAAAAATGGCTCACTTTACTTTTTTTTCTAACTATATTACTGATAATGAAAAAAAATAAAACAAATACTTATTTCATTAGATAAATGAATTATAAACCTTACAGTCACCTAACTTTTTTGTCGTTTCATGTAAATGGGTAAATTTTATTTTTTTGTGGTTTACTTTTAGATTTGAATATATAGCATTGCATTTTCTTTTAAATACGGTTTAGATCATATTTCTGACTATAATAGTAAGGGAAAAACAAAGATTTCTGTGAAACCTATGTGAGCTGGGCCAAATATGGTCTACTTGAGAAAACAGGGAAACGGAGAAGTTCAACAAAAAATAACTGTAATAATATAAACAAATATGAAATAGTTAATTAAGGTAAGTACCTACAGTATGTACTTTATTCATAGGTGTTATGGGGAGATAATGTATTAAACAATTATATTGTTTTGCAATGACGGTAGTAGCACGAATTTAAAATCTATTCCACAAAACATCACCGAATGTCCTGAATTATTAAACGGAATTGATCTGAAAGTACCTACACGACGCACACGTTTGTGTAATCTTTTTAAAGAAAAACACTGAAAAACGAATTCAAATAAAAATGTTTATCTTATAAGAATATGTTTAATATATAATAACATTCTATGTAATGTAGATATCTTAAATTAAATAAATATAAAAACGCCATTAAAATGTATTACATGTGTTCCAAACTGCAATAAATGTAATGATAAATTATCTAATGACATATATTACGTAGTATCTCTTATAATAATTTCTGTCTTGTGTAATTTTTTTTGGTTTTCGTAAGTATACCTAGTGTTTAATTTATAGATACTGTAGTATATTGACAAATAGGTTCAGTGGTTTAGCGGTAGATGGCAGTAGTCATAAAGCTTTTACTAGTTTCCGTCAGATGGCGGGAGGTTAGAGTTGTTCCTAGGATTGGATATAGTCGGCAGTGTAGCGCTCTGTTGGCTCAGATTTACATACCAGTCAGTAGAAGCTATATATATATAAGCTTGTGACGACTTCAACATTACTTTCGAAAGAGAAAAAAAAAAGGAGGATTTTCTTCATCGGAAAAGCTCATACAATTTTTTTTTCCCACCCAAACGAAGTTCAAATCGGACACTATAGCGACACCTGCGATAAATCAACAAACTATTAGAGAGATCTGTAAAACAACAAGATTATGGTGATTTCTCCTTCCATCGAAAGATGTCGATAAATAAAAACGTGATATTTAAAACTTTAAGGGTGGAGTCTCACAGAAAAGTTTTATCCAATCAAGAAACAGGAGGCGTGACAATATATGAAAGACCACTTTGAACTTTGGACTTGAGACATAATTCAAGAAACTAATGGATCCAACCTTGAGATTTATTAAAATCGAATAAGGGTTCATGCCCGGAGAAATAAACAAAGTCACACGATCAGTGCATTCGGAACGATGACCCTAGCAAATGTTTACAATACGAGTGCAGTAGAGGGATAATTAACCATTGAAGTACGGGAAGAAACTGCCTCCGAGATGACAAAAAAAGTTCACGTAAAATGATTATGAAAATCAGATGTATAAAATGCGTCAGTACGATAAAGGAAAAGTTACACACAATGATTGAGGTGTTAAAAAACTTACGAACATTGGTGAAAATTGACGTAAAAGGCGAGACAGAACGAGAATTCCGAACTAAGATTTGTATAAATCAGAAAACGGGAAATATACAATTATGAGAGTTGATATGGTATAGTGAGTCGAGAGGAACGGCAAATCGAAAAGAAAATCAAGGAAAATTCGTACTTTATCGACAGATGGCGGATAGCTTAAAACACTGAAAACAGCTTTAATCTTAATGCGAGGGTTATAATATTATTAAAAACCGACAGCCAATTTTGTTGGAAAATAGAAGGAAATGGTTGGACGTACGGAACCATGAAATTTAAAGGAAAAACCAGAGTATAGACATGTGATTTAACAAGGGAGAAACTCGGATATAAAAGGTTATCGGCCGCCGACGAATTCAAAACATAAACACATCAAAATTTGAACATGATTTCTAGCAATTAAGGACCCTTTTATAGCTTTAGAGGTCGTAAAAAAATACATTGGTCTTATGAGATAATCTAAACAGAGGAAACACATTAAAATAATACGTAACGTAAACAGAGATAGCGGAGTCCTGGGATATAAACAAATCGAATGATAAACATAGATATTTAATGGATATTAATGCTTTTCCCAGGGTGAGTGAAACAAAATACTTACGTACTTTGAATAAAACAATTAAAGATGACATTTAAACGGGGTCGAATTGGTGATACGTTTGTAGTGAAGGTGCAAGAAAATGGAAGAAAAAATGCTTTGACAAAATTAAGTTCCCCTTAAATTATTGGAAAGCGTTTGAATACATGGCAAATCACTTTGGAAAGAGGGAAAAATGTTTTATAGAACGGAAACCCTTTTTAAAATCAGAAAATGGTGCCAAAAAATTAAATCACATCGAAATTAGCACGATTCGAGGGTGAATAGAATGCACATAATGACGAATATAGGTATTCTACCGGTTTCAGAAAGAAATTTAATACATACATAGATGGGCATGGCGAAAGCCATTTTTGCTGTAAAATTCAGCGAAAAACGAAGGAAAAATGTGCAACTAAATGATCGATTATAAAGTTGAAAGAGTCTGAAGGTATTTCAGTTAAAATTTGGATCAAAAAATTTGAAAGTGAAGAGAGATGTACTCAATCAACGGGAAAATAGCGTATTTGCACCCAGTGACAGGCTCGCATTGTGTCCGCGATCATGGACATATTCGTTTACAAAATAAATTTTATATGTATAAATAAAATATCCACTTGATCTGTATTCTCAGAAAGGTTGGGCGAATAGTTGATTATATTTACCAGTCCGGATCCGAATTCCGCGAGTGACTGAAATAGCTAGGGGGGTTGCAACTAAAAAATATTTCTTCACGAAACAAAATGACTTAAGTCAAGACAGTCGATAATAATGTGTCCATTTCAAAAAATTACGAGTTGATAGGAATCATTATTTTATGCCAGGACAAGTGGAGTTAAGATGTTCTGGAATTGAGGGAGGTATAAATGCTGATGACGAGCTCAGAATGACAGTTGATTCGACAACGGAAGGATTATCTACAATAACGCGACATACGTACGGCTAACTTTCAAAGTGAAATTTACAGATCAAAAGTTCTAAGTCCAGTTACATAATTGAAGAGTGTTGTTATAAATTCGTTCAAAATAATTTTCAACACTTAGAGTTTTTTTTTAGAATTTGGTTTTATTCTTATCAAGTGAAAGTAAAAGAGATAAATTAAATAATAATTATTAGTGTTAACAATTAAAGTGACTTGCATTTAAACGGAAAAGTTTTAGTGGAAATAATTACCTTATTAATTTAGTTATAAAAATGGTGATAAATAAAAATAAAGAGTGTAAACAAATTGATTATCGTGGCCCAAAATGATCAACACTTCAGTGAAGTTTATAAAATATATAAAAATTAAAAATTAAATAACAAAAGTGATTAGTTTTATAAATATTAAACAGTGCCTAAAAATAAAGTTTAAAATAAATCCGAGTGTTTAAATTAAAGTGCGTACATCTAAGTGTAGAAAAAGTTTATTTTAAAGTTTAAATAAAATAATAATCAGAGTATTGATAGACAGAGTTCGGTTATTATTGTGAAATAGGAAGGCGTTCGGGAAAATAATAATTATCTAATTTGATAAAATTATGTGAAAATTAAAAATTATTCGCGGTTATTATTTAAATGTGATTGAAAAGAGAAAAATCCCAAATAATTAAAATAAATCAACAGTAAACATCGTGCATTATTATTGATATAAAAATAAAGGAAGGAGGATTAAGTTCACGAATTAAATAAATTTAAATAAATATACTACAACGGACTTGAGAGGAAAACGGACTCCATTTTTTGTTCGAAAATTTAAATAAATCCTTCACGTTAGATAACTTTAAATAATGTCATAAAAAGTACGGAAAGGGATATTGCACAATTTAGAAAACTTTAGAATTTGAACATTAAGTACAATGTAATCAAAGGAGGTAGTCACTTAGAAATAGTTATATTTTCTTAGATCAGGGAGAAATATTGAGAAATTAAATTCACAAATTTTGTAATTTTAAGGTAAGATAAACACAGTGAAATATTGCCAAGCTGTTGTATTCCCAGTGGAAAATTGGTAATTTGGAGAGATCTCGGTAAGTGCTCAATATTAAACATTTTCCAGACCCCGGAGAGCTCTGCAGCAGTTGTACGTGTCTACGATTTTTTTTGCGAAATAGCATGATTGACACTAACAAAATGTAACATTTTATAGATCGTTTTTCCACAGGTTAGCGTGATGTATGTTCAGCCGCATCACAAAGTACCTAACTAGAAATTGGGTCAACAAAAATACCTAACTGAGAATATAGGTCATCCACCAAGTACCTATACAGGAAGTAGGTCATTTTAAATACCTAACCATAGAATTTACCTATCAACGGTATTTAACAGCCAGAACTAGGTCATCTCAAATATACCTAGCACTAACGTCATTTCGTCACCTGTGACCTTCACCTTCCAATAAAACGAAAATGCCTAACTGAGAATATAGGTTATCCATCCAAGTACCTATACAGGAAGTAGGTCATTTTGAAATACCTAACCATAGATTTTACCTATCAACGGTACTTAACAGCCAGAACTAGGTCATCTCAAATATACCTAGCACTAACGTCATTTCGTCACCTGTGACCTTCACCTTTCAATAAAACGAAAATGCCTAACTGAGAATATAGGTTATCCATCCAAGTACCTATACAGGAAGTAGGTCATTTTGAAATACCTAACCATAGATTTTACCTATCAACGGTACTTAACAGCCAGAACTAGGTCATCTCAAATACCTAGCACTAACGTCATTTCGTCACCTGTGACCTTCACCTCAATAAATACAATGCAAATATATACGAGTTTCCCTAAAACGGCGCTCTGTAAATCATCTTATTATTGATATTATCACTATTGAGATCCAACATGAATATATTAGAGGTACCTCACCTTGAAATCAGAATCCTCCGATCTAGGGCAGTAGGCCAAACCAAGTGTTTTATAAACAAACAATTAAATGGGCCTTATATAAACATTTCTCGGGTATCACATTCCGCCAGAGGTTAACGAACCAGCATAATGTATTCAACTTCGGTTTAGTATTATGATTCCAACAGACATATACTTACCCTCAATCGATAACGCTATTAATATTATAGAGATTTAAATTTCAATTTTAAAGGATTCCATTGGACCCACAATCATAAGACAGATAGTCTTCAACCTTCAGATTACGCAATTCAACCCTTTTTCCCATTTCATACCTTTCTGAACAGATGGGTAACCTTACCTAATTCCTTACACGAGGGGTCAGTACCTTCAATAAAAAACCACTGCAAACAACAAGATCAGACAGTCCACCAATCCATATTTGCCCTGCGAAATTACACTTCCTCGGTGAGGTACGTAAACATTTTCTGAATTAAACAGCCCACAACTGTTTTTTTGAGGAGTGATTTTGATTCCTTCGACGGTGTCAAAGATACGAATTGCACGTGAGGAGGAAGGTGTAGTTTGTATTGACTTGACACGCTGGCGCGGCATTCAAACAATCGACCATTTGCGTATTTGTCATCGATGTCGACCTGAAAGCAAACATAGTTTTTACGAGGTAGAAGTTATGTCAGCTCTCGGAGGCGAGGAACGCAAGCCAATGATTATCCTCGTAGGAGACGAAAGGATCATCTCAAACGGCTCCGTACGCACTCAACGCGAGTAGAGTCATGATAAGGGAAGAAATGGACATACCCCTTCTAGAATCAGTCGAGTTAAAATCAAATCTGGAGGATAGGAAGTCGGGATAATACTGGAAGTGACATGAGGACTCTGCGCGCTTTCATCTGGCGTGAAGGGACCCTTTCGTAGCAATGAAGTTCATGCAAGAGAACAAAATCAGGACTTAAGGACCATCCTAGCAAACGTAATGATTGAGTCTTTGTCCGGAATGTTGGTCACCAGTATCTATTTGGTTAGAGGAGGAGCCGACTTATTCAGGAAACAACATTCCCCAGATCCTCCTATCACCCCTCCTCACCTTCCCCTTCCCCAGTACATGTAGTGTATACTAATAACAATAATAACTTGACCATTTAGGTGCAGTACGACGACATTGAGAGCTTCGCAAGGAACCTAGCATGCATGTCAAAATTCACTCATTCCAGGTTATGTTAAAATAACCCAATGTAAACCTATAGACAGAAAAAAATCGGGTAAGAAAACTACGACTTTGAATTTTATAAACCGGCTGACAATTCACTGTAGGATTAGCGTCAATGACACTCCGTTCAGGTTGAGAAAAGGCGGGTAATACGAGTATAGGTTTGAAAATAAAATAAAACAATCTAAAAAACGGGGTCAGTTTATCAAACGAGATTCTTTCACACTTTACTCCAAAAGAATTTGAGGTTACCACACACACTACATTATTTCCTCTACATGTGTATGTGTATTAATTTACACATTCAAATGTAATTACCGAATCAAAAAATCACACAACGTGGTGAATAGGAATAATGTGCAAAAAATCTTAAATCTTATTTACTGTGAGAAAATCGCAGGGGTTTAAGGAAAAGTTAGGTGTAGCTAGATATAAGGGTATATTGATCGAAGGCCAAAAGATAAGGGTAGCGTAGCCAGTAGGTCCCGACAGCTAGTGTTAAAGGGAAAGAATAGAAAAACCAAGGGTAGACGACTACGGATCATTACAACGGGTGCCGGGTAGCCCCACAGGTACATTACAGGAGGTCCCGAGACCCATAAAAGCAATAGGCCAGGGGTAGGTCCACTACAGCTGTTGCCGTGACCAGGGAGAAAGTTTTACAAGTGGAAGATTTTCGAAACTAATAATAAATTGGAAATAATAAGCTTTTCGAAATTAAAATTAAATTGAAATAAATAAATAATAATTTAAAACTAAAATTGAAAAACCGAACCTTAAATGAACACGTATACATAAATACTCGAATGATAACGTTAAATAAACAAACAAATAACCCCATCTTTGAAATAATAAAATATCGTATCTCGGTCGTGTTATTAAATAAACATCGAATACGGAACGATTAAAAAAAAAATAAATAAACAAATGATGGCTCCTCAAATGTTTTGTAAACATTAGACATGACAGTGCGGATATATGTAAACAATTGCATTACTACTGCGGTTGAAACGTAAACAATGTAAATGATAATAATTTCATAACATCGTGTTACTACGTCGACGTAAAACGAAATAAAAATAATAATAAAATCGTTTAATTAGCAGAAGTTTTAATTGATTAATTGATTGATCTAATTAATTAATTGATTGATTTAAATTGATTTTTGTTTAATTACAAAAAAAAAAAAATAATAAATAAATTTTTGATTAAATAAACAATAAAATAAATCATTTTTAGAAATCATTTGAAAATAAAATAAAAATCAAGCTTCACCTTCCGTTCAAAATTGTTCATAGAATTTATAGTTAAATTTGTTTGATCACCGCTTTCGAAAACATTTGATTGCACTTAGAAAGGGTTGTTCCTTGTGGGAAAAGGAAATAATATGTATATGTGTATGTGTATGTATGTGTATATATATATATTTATATATATATATATATATATATATATATATATATATATATGTGTATGTGTATGTATATGTATGTTGTACATACATATAACAAAGCGAAATATTCAAGGGCTTGCTAATTTGACAACTTAGTACTATAAAGAAGTATGAAATGCAATAAATCCCAATACGTAAACAAATGCACGGCTGAATGTTTATCAACAAGACCCATTGGTATTTTGATAAATGACTCGGTACTTTAAACATCAAAAATAGGTCAGGAATTTTAATGTTGTTGAATTAAATAACAAATGCAAGGCCGAGGGTGTTTGAAACATTCTTTACGTATCCACGAAAAAAAATATATAAACAGAAAACATTGTTAAGGTTGGAAAAAAATAGATAAACCACAGATAAAAGATCAAACATTAGATAAAAATTAAAGATAAACAAATCGCTTCAATTCTCGAGAAGAGTGGATACGTCAAGTATAAACAATTGATTGTTTATTTAAAAGAAGCATTAACGTTTTGAGAAAAAAATAAACAAAAGAATTGTATTATTGAATATGGTACACAACTATTTACACAAAATAAAATAACGTGTTACGTGTGTGTATTTAGAGGACAGCGTGCGTTTTGTGACCTTTTATTGACAGAATAAAAACAAAAAAAAAAATTTTGAGAGAAAGATTTTATTGAGAATGGATGAACAACGAAAAACGGAAGGAGAAACATTAAAAAATAGTGAGGTGACTATAGGAAAAGATTTGCGAGATATTTTTCAAAATTCTCGTAAGTCCGAGTTACGCGTTGAAGATATGATAGAAGAGGAAGGATGCAGCTCGTTAAGTACAGGAAAAAGTCAATGCGAGATTTTACTTGAAGAAGGAGCCGAAATAACTCGAAAAGAAATTTCGTTACAGGGAAAATCAATTTTTATTGAATTAAGAATTAAGAAGAAGAAAAATAAGAAAAAAAAGAAAACACTAAAGAAATAAAAAATAAAAAAAATAAAAAACCGAATAAAGAAAAAAAATATAAAGCGGAAAAAAAAAAGAGAGAGATGAAATTTTATATGATTTAAGCCATTTTACAGAGGAAACGTAGAGTTAAAATAGCTTTAAAAGTAGATTAAAAATAATATTATAACAAAAAAAAAAAAAAACAAGTGAGTGTGGAAAAGAGAAGAAACGGGAAGACGCAGAGAAAAGGGTTCATTCACTGTCATCGAGTTTAGCGGAGAGAAATAGAAAGATGCCTAGAAATACCAGACAGGACAGGGAGAGAATAGAGTTTGTGGCCGCTGTCGAAAGCACAGCAAGTGGAAGCTCTCAAATGGATGTAGGGCAGATTACCCTCATTATACAGCAGGCTCTAAGTCCTCTAGTCAGCAGAATACAAGAGATGGAAAAACAAAAAGAAACGGTTGTGACGACGGAGACTACGGCAACGAATACGGCGCGAAACGTACTTCAGCTTGTTGAAATGTTACCCACACAAGAAAAACCAACATTTAGCGGGGGAACTCAGAACCCAATCGCATTTTTGGAAGACTTAAAAGATTATACAAGACGTACCAATCGCACTGATATTATGATGGTTGTTAAAGAGAGCTTAAAGGCTGGTGCTAAAAGCTGGATGAAGCTTTATTCTAAACGCTGGAGTAAAATAGAAGATTTTGAAAGAGATTTTATCGCCAACTATTGGGGAGACATATGTCAGAAAAACATGAGGAGGAGATTATTAGACGCAGTTTTAGGAAGATTGCAGGCGGCAAATATGACTTGCAAATTGGAAAAATGTCAATTTTTATTCACGGAAGTAAAGATGTTGGGTCACATAATCACACCATATGGCATACGTATGGACCCTGAGAAAGTTTCAGCTATTAAGAATTTCCCGGCACCAAAAAGGGTGAAGCAAGTAAGAGGTTTTCTGGGATTGTGCAATTACTATCGAAGGTTTGCAGATAAATACGGGGGGTCAACAAAAATATTATGCGACTTGTTACAAAAGAATAGACCTTGGAGATGGACCGCCGTAGAGCAGGAGACATTTGACAACGTAAAATCTTTGTTCTTGGAAAGTGTAATGCTAACACACTACGACCCACACAAAACTTATTACTTACAAACTGACAGTTCCGGGTTCGCCATTGGGTCAGAATTATATCAATTAGATGATGACGGAAATCATCATGTGATCGGATTTGTTAGCAAATCACTCACCGGCGCTGAGTTGAAATGGACCGTATCTGAACAGGAGTTATATGCGATAATCTACTCATTACATAAATTTGAAACTTATTTGCGAGGCGCGAGGTTAATAATACGAACAGATCATCAAGCATTATCATTTTTAAAAACTTGGAAGCTATACAGTGCAAGAGTAACACGATGGATATTATACCTAAATCAGTTTAATTTTAAAGTCGAGTACGTGAAAGGCAAAGAAAACATTGGACCCGATATTTTATCACGTTATTCTCAGGATGCGATAAATGTGCAGGAGGAAAAGGTACAATGTCCCGAGGTAGCAGTTTTTGCGGTGGATGGGAAGCGACAGATAAAATCACATTTAGAAAATTTAGATCAACTACAACTTCTAGACGAGTTTCTGGGAGAGCTAATAGCGCACTTAAAAGGGGAACCTAGCAAGACTATCACAAAAAAGGCGTCTAGGTATTTGAAAAATTACGAATTAAAAGGCAGGACATTATATTACAAAACGGTGAAAAATGGGACTGTATTAGCCATACCTAGCGATTTAACTAAAGACCTAATCAAATTTGTACATCAGGAAATCGGTCATGCAGGCGGATTGAAAACGGGTCAAGCTTTGAAGAGTAGATATTTCTGGCCGGGAATGAGTAAACAAATTAAATGGATGGTTAAAACTTGCCGACTTTGTCAATTGGCGAAGCGCGAAATACGTCCGACAGTAGGGCCTGGCAGGTCAATTATAACACAAAAAGTGGGAGAGTTAGCAATGGCGGACCTATATGGGCCGCTTCCGAAGAGTATAGGGGGAGTGAGATTTATTTTTGTGATTCAGGACTCTTTCAGTAGATTCATCCAGTTAAATAAATTAAAGGTAGCTAACACTGGTACAGTATTAAAGTGCGTAGAACTATTTGTTAAAAAGGTGAGGGTTGAGGCGATGTTAACGGACAACGGGTCCCAATTTTCTTCGAAGAGGTGGAACCAGGGTTTGGAGAGGCTAGGTATTAAAGTTATGCACACCTCTGTGCGAAATCCTGGGCCAAACATCACGGAAAGGGTTAACAAAGAGCTAGGACGAAATTTTAGAATATACTGCCATGAAAAACATACCAGGTGGCCTATGTTTCTAAAAGACATTGAGGAAACGTATAATAACACCGTACATTGTACAACTGGCTTTTCACCGAATGAAGTCGTGTTTGGGAAACAACCGAAGTACAGCTTAGACAAATTTATGCGTCAAAGTAACATACCTAAATTAACAGAAGAAGAGGTTAGGAATGCGGTACAAAAAAATTTGGTAAGGAGCGCCGGAAAAAGACAGCAATTTTACAATATAAGGAATAGGTTAGTCACTTATGAAGTAGGGACTTTTGTGAAACTTAAGAGGCACACTCAGTCTAGTTTATTGAAAAAGGAAATAAAGAAATTTGCATTATTGTATGAGGGTCCTTATGTAGTCGCGGCTATACCATATTGTAACACGTACACACTAGTGGATCCGAAAACAAAAGAAATACGGGGCGATTATAGTGCTATACATCTAGCTAGATATTATTTCGATGAAACTGAAAAACAACAGAAGAGGATATAGGTGATGGAAATTGATTGAGGAAAAAAAAGGGGAACAGGAGAAAGTTAAATTTAGGGGATAGTTTATTGCGAAAACTTAGAGTTCTATATAATTATGTAGACAAGAGATATAGGCATATTAAAAAAATAGGAAAATAAAGGGTATAAGGAATTTCAAATAGATATAGTTCGTAAATTAACATGTTATGCTGGAAGAATGATAAGATAAAGGGGAGTTTAGCCGTTAAAAGGGAATATTTTTGCTTAGGGGGGGGGGAGGAGAAATAGAGGTAGATATAGTGGTTATTGGATTTAGATATGTTAGAGTTTAGGTTGCTTATGAAAAAAAAAATTTTTACGTGTCTTAAACGAAATGGAACAAATATAATGTAGAATTAGGAGGAATGGAAAAAAAATGTAACTTAGGGTTAGGCAGATTACAAGAAACAAAAAAAAAAAAAAACGAAACGTAGGGTTAGAAAATTATTAGATTAAACATGTAACGTAGAATTAGGAAAACAAAAAAAGATTTCATAACGTAGGTTTAGGCCAAGAAGAAAAAAAATCAAATGTTAAAGTTAGACAAATACAAAATTAAGACTGCGTCATTTGTTCACGAAATTTGGAGTACAACAAAAAAAAAGGGGAGCAACATTCGAATGAAGACGTGTGCAAGGGAAAGAGCGAGAAATGAATAAATCAAGGGAATAAAAAAATTAAAAAAAAAATAATAAAAAAAAATAAAAAAAAAAAAAAAAAAAAAAAAAGAAAACCGCGAGATTGAGGAACAATCTTTTGAACTGAACCATTGTACAGGAGTTCCGGGTCAAAATGGATTGAGGAACACTTCTATTGCGCGGGCGCGGGGCGCATTAGTATCTTATAAAAAAAATATTAATTTTAATTGAATTCACAAAAAAAAAAATATATATATATATATATATATATTGTATGACTACATTGTCTTATAACTACACATAGAGGTAGAATCAACGCGGAAAAGAAAACAATTGAAAATTATACAAACTTGGTTCAGATTCAGAGGCTGTTAAACAATCAAAGAAGAAAAAAAGAGAGAGAGAAGAGGGAGTGAGAACATGGAAGAAAAAAAAAGAGTAGAATGAGAGAAAAGGATACAAAGGAAGGAGGGAGTAGAGTCATAGGGGGGAAGTAGGACAGCAAGAAGGAGAGAAAGATTTGTACAAGTAGGAACGTACGAGTAGTAGGACGGAAAATGGAACTAGCTTCAATGAATGACACATGAAGAAAATGGAACGGAACCATGCAAGATTTAATAGCGAGGATCAGGGGTACGGAACATCAATAGAAAATTGAAGGAATTAAATGACCTATGGTGAGTTCCAATTCCACCGACTAACACTAGGAGGCGTGTTTACCGCTGGATTTAAAACTCTAGGGGGGCTGTGACGACTTCAACATTACTTTCGAAAGAGAAAAAAAAAAGGAGGATTTTCTTCATCGGAAAAGCTCATACAATTTTTTTTTCCCACCCAAACGAAGTTCAAATCGGACACTATAGCGACACCTGCGATAAATCAACAAACTATTAGAGAGATCTGTAAAACAACAAGATTATGGTGATTTCTCCTTCCATCGAAAGATGTCGATAAATAAAAACGTGATATTTAAAACTTTAAGGGTGGAGTCTCACAGAAAAGTTTTATCCAATCAAGAAACAGGAGGCGTGACAATATATGAAAGACCACTTTGAACTTTGGACTTGAGACATAATTCAAGAAACTAATGGATCCAACCTTGAGATTTATTAAAATCGAATAAGGGTTCATGCCCGGAGAAATAAACAAAGTCACACGATCAGTGCATTCGGAACGATGACCCTAGCAAATGTTTACAATACGAGTGCAGTAGAGGGATAATTAACCATTGAAGTACGGGAAGAAACTGCCTCCGAGATGACAAAAAAAGTTCACGTAAAATGATTATGAAAATCAGATGTATAAAATGCGTCAGTACGATAAAGGAAAAGTTACACACAATGATTGAGGTGTTAAAAAACTTACGAACATTGGTGAAAATTGACGTAAAAGGCGAGACAGAACGAGAATTCCGAACTAAGATTTGTATAAATCAGAAAACGGGAAATATACAATTATGAGAGTTGATATGGTATAGTGAGTCGAGAGGAACGGCAAATCGAAAAGAAAATCAAGGAAAATTCGTACTTTATCGACAGATGGCGGATAGCTTAAAACACTGAAAACAGCTTTAATCTTAATGCGAGGGTTATAATATTATTGAAAACCGACAGCCAATTTTGTTGGAAAATAGAAGGAAATGGTTGGACGTACGGAACCATGAAATTTAAAGGAAAAACCAGAGTATAGACATGTGATTTAACAAGGGAGAAACTCGGATATAAAAGGTTATCGGCCGCCGACGAATTCAAAACATAAACACATCAAAATTTGAACATGATTTCTAGCAATTAAGGACCCTTTTATAGCTTTAGAGGTCGTAAAAAAATACATTGGTCTTATGAGATAATCTAAACAGAGGAAACACATTAAAATAATACGTAACGTAAACAGAGATAGCGGAGTCCTGGGATATAAACAAATCGAATGATAAACATAGATATTTAATGGATATTAATGCTTTTCCCAGGGTGAGTGAAACAAAATACTTACGTACTTTGAATAAAACAATTAAAGATGACATTTAAACGGGGTCGAATTGGTGATACGTTTGTAGTGAAGGTGCAAGAAAATGGAAGAAAAAATGCTTTGACAAAATTAAGTTCCCCTTAAATTATTGGAAAGCGTTTGAATACATGGCAAATCACTTTGGAAAGAGGGAAAAATGTTTTATAGAACGGAAACCCTTTTTAAAATCAGAAAATGGTGCCAAAAAATTAAATCACATCGAAATTAGCACGATTCGAGGGTGAATAGAATGCACATAATGACGAATATAGGTATTCTACCGGTTTCAGAAAGAAATTTAATACATACATAGATGGGCATGGCGAAAGCCATTTTTGCTGTAAAATTCAGCGAAAAACGAAGGAAAAATGTGCAACTAAATGATCGATTATAAAGTTGAAAGAGTCTGAAGGTATTTCAGTTAAAATTTGGATCAAAAAATTTGAAAGTGAAGAGAGATGTACTCAATCAACGGGAAAATAGCGTATTTGCACCCAGTGACAGGCTCGCATTGTGTCCGCGATCATGGACATATTCGTTTACAAAATAAATTTTATATGTATAAATAAAATATCCACTTGATCTGTATTCTCAGAAAGGTTGGGCGAATAGTTGATTATATTTACCAGTCCGGATCCGAATTCCGCGAGTGACTGAAATAGCTAGGGGGGTTGCAACTAAAAAATATTTCTTCACGAAACAAAATGACTTAAGTCAAGACAGTCGATAATAATGTGTCCATTTCAAAAAATTACGAGTTGATAGGAATCATTATTTTATGCCAGGACAAGTGGAGTTAAGATGTTCTGGAATTGAGGGAGGTATAAATGCTGATGACGAGCTCAGAATGACAGTTGATTCGACAACGGAAGGATTATCTACAATAACGCGACATACGTACGGCTAACTTTCAAAGTGAAATTTACAGATCAAAAGTTCTAAGTCCAGTTACATAATTGAAGAGTGTTGTTATAAATTCGTTCAAAATAATTTTCAACACTTAGAGTTTTTTTTTAGAATTTGGTTTTATTCTTATCAAGTGAAAGTAAAAGAGATAAATTAAATAATAATTATTAGTGTTAACAATTAAAGTGACTTGCATTTAAACGGAAAAGTTTTAGTGGAAATAATTACCTTATTAATTTAGTTATAAAAATGGTGATAAATAAAAATAAAGAGTGTAAACAAATTGATTATCGTGGCCCAAAATGATCAACACTTCAGTGAAGTTTATAAAATATATAAAAATTAAAAATTAAATAACAAAAGTGATTAGTTTTATAAATATTAAACAGTGCCTAAAAATAAAGTTTAAAATAAATCCGAGTGTTTAAATTAAAGTGCGTACATCTAAGTGTAGAAAAAGTTTATTTTAAAGTTTAAATAAAATAATAATCAGAGTATTGATAGACAGAGTTCGGTTATTATTGTGAAATAGGAAGGCGTTCGGGAAAATAATAATTATCTAATTTGATAAAATTATGTGAAAATTAAAAATTATTCGCGGTTATTATTTAAATGTGATTGAAAAGAGAAAAATCCCAAATAATTAAAATAAATCAACAGTAAACATCGTGCATTATTATTGATATAAAAATAAAGGAAGGAGGATTAAGTTCACGAATTAAATAAATTTAAATAAATATACTACAACGGACTTGAGAGGAAAACGGACTCCATTTTTTGTTCGAAAATTTAAATAAATCCTTCACGTTAGATAACTTTAAATAATGTCATAAAAAGTACGGAAAGGGATATTGCACAATTTAGAAAACTTTAGAATTTGAACATTAAGTACAATGTAATCAAAGGAGGTAGTCACTTAGAAATAGTTATATTTTCTTAGATCAGGGAGAAATATTGAGAAATTAAATTCACAAATTTTGTAATTTTAAGGTAAGATAAACACAGTGAAATATTGCCAAGCTGTTGTATTCCCAGTGGAAAATTGGTAATTTGGAGAGATCTCGGTAAGTGCTCAATATTAAACATTTTCCAGACCCCGGAGAGCTCTGCAGCAGTTGTACGTGTCTACGATTTTTTTTGCGAAATAGCATGATTGACACTAACAAAATGTAACATTTTATAGATCGTTTTTCCACAGGTTAGCGTGATGTATGTTCAGCCGCATCACAAAGTACCTAACTAGAAATTGGGTCAACAAAAATACCTAACTGAGAATATAGGTCATCCACCAAGTACCTATACAGGAAGTAGGTCATTTTAAATACCTAACCATAGAATTTACCTATCAACGGTATTTAACAGCCAGAACTAGGTCATCTCAAATATACCTAGCACTAACGTCATTTCGTCACCTGTGACCTTCACCTTCCAATAAAACGAAAATGCCTAACTGAGAATATAGGTTATCCATCCAAGTACCTATACAGGAAGTAGGTCATTTTGAAATACCTAACCATAGATTTTACCTATCAACGGTACTTAACAGCCAGAACTAGGTCATCTCAAATATACCTAGCACTAACGTCATTTCGTCACCTGTGACCTTCACCTTTCAATAAAACGAAAATGCCTAACTGAGAATATAGGTTATCCATCCAAGTACCTATACAGGAAGTAGGTCATTTTGAAATACCTAACCATAGATTTTACCTATCAACGGTACTTAACAGCCAGAACTAGGTCATCTCAAATACCTAGCACTAACGTCATTTCGTCACCTGTGACCTTCACCTCAATAAATACAATGCAAATATATACGAGTTTCCCTAAAACGGCGCTCTGTAAATCATCTTATTATTGATATTATCACTATTGAGATCCAACATGAATATATTAGAGGTACCTCACCTTGAAATCAGAATCCTCCGATCTAGGGCAGTAGGCCAAACCAAGTGTTTTATAAACAAACAATTAAATGGGCCTTATATAAACATTTCTCGGGTATCACATTCCGCCAGAGGTTAACGAACCAGCATAATGTATTCAACTTCGGTTTAGTATTATGATTCCAACAGACATATACTTACCCTCAATCGATAACGCTATTAATATTATAGAGATTTAAATTTCAATTTTAAAGGATTCCATTGGACCCACAATCATAAGACAGATAGTCTTCAACCTTCAGATTACGCAATTCAACCCTTTTTCCCATTTCATACCTTTCTGAACAGATGGGTAACCTTACCTAATTCCTTACACGAGGGGTCAGTACCTTCAATAAAAAACCACTGCAAACAACAAGATCAGACAGTCCACCAATCCATATTTGCCCTGCGAAATTACACTTCCTCGGTGAGGTACGTAAACATTTTCTGAATTAAACAGCCCACAACTGTTTTTTTGAGGAGTGATTTTGATTCCTTCGACGGTGTCAAAGATACGAATTGCACGTGAGGAGGAAGGTGTAGTTTGTATTGACTTGACACGCTGGCGCGGCATTCAAACAATCGACCATTTGCGTATTTGTCATCGATGTCGACCTGAAAGCAAACATAGTTTTTACGAGGTAGAAGTTATGTCAGCTCTCGGAGGCGAGGAACGCAAGCCAATGATTATCCTCGTAGGAGACGAAAGGATCATCTCAAACGGCTCCGTACGCACTCAACGCGAGTAGAGTCATGATAAGGGAAGAAATGGACATACCCCTTCTAGAATCAGTCGAGTTAAAATCAAATCTGGAGGATAGGAAGTCGGGATAATACTGGAAGTGACATGAGGACTCTGCGCGCTTTCATCTGGCGTGAAGGGACCCTTTCGTAGCAATGAAGTTCATGCAAGAGAACAAAATCAGGACTTAAGGACCATCCTAGCAAACGTAATGATTGAGTCTTTGTCCGGAATGTTGGTCACCAGTATCTATTTGGTTAGAGGAGGAGCCGACTTATTCAGGAAACAACATTCCCCAGATCCTCCTATCACCCCTCCTCACCTTCCCCTTCCCCAGTACATGTAGTGTATACTAATAACAATAATAACTTGACCATTTAGGTGCAGTACGACGACATTGAGAGCTTCGCAAGGAACCTAGCATGCATGTCAAAATTCACTCATTCCAGGTTATGTTAAAATAACCCAATGTAAACCTATAGACAGAAAAAAATCGGGTAAGAAAACTACGACTTTGAATTTTATAAACCGGCTGACAATTCACTGTAGGATTAGCGTCAATGACACTCCGTTCAGGTTGAGAAAAGGCGGGTAATACGAGTATAGGTTTGAAAATAAAATAAAACAATCTAAAAAACGGGGTCAGTTTATCAAACGAGATTCTTTCACACTTTACTCCAAAAGAATTTGAGGTTACCACACACACTACATTATTTCCTCTACATGTGTATGTGTATTAATTTACACATTCAAATGTAATTACCGAATCAAAAAATCACACAACGTGGTGAATAGGAATAATGTGCAAAAAATCTTAAATCTTATTTACTGTGAGAAAATCGCAGGGGTTTAAGGAAAAGTTAGGTGTAGCTAGATATAAGGGTATATTGATCGAAGGCCAAAAGATAAGGGTAGCGTAGCCAGTAGGTCCCGACAGCTAGTGTTAAAGGGAAAGAATAGAAAAACCAAGGGTAGACGACTACGGATCATTACAACGGGTGCCGGGTAGCCCCACAGGTACATTACAGGAGGTCCCGAGACCCATAAAAGCAATAGGCCAGGGGTAGGTCCACTACAAGCTATATATAAGCTTCTATCGCTTTAGCACAGGTATATTTATATTGTATTTCGTAAATAAACAGTTTTAAGACGAACCAGGATGTATTGTCCCCATTGTTTATAAGTCCCCAATATAGTGTGACTGCACGTAATTAAGTCAAACATAACAGATACATAATACAATAGTATAAGGAGGAAATTTATAATTGGTTTCTCAGTTAGGTAAATTACACATGTAAACTGTTGATTTTCCTAAAATAATATATAAATAATAATGTTCCTTTCTCTTCAAAAATTAATTTACTATCTATTACGTTTTCTGAATTCACTTTACATCACAATTCAATCAAAACATTTTACCACTCGAGCGCTTGTTGCCACATTATGGCACTATTTCCAAAACCTCGGATTGCTTTGTTGCCAAAATGTGGCAAATTTAAAAAAATATATATTTTTATTAAAACGACTATATAATATATTGTACATTCAAAATACAACAAAATAAATATTCTCTAGATTCTTTAAAATGTTTTAAGGTTAAAGATTTAATTATATTTTTTTTATAAATCCTACAAACATGTTATAATAGACAAAAGATAGGAGAATTCATTGGCTACATAGAAATGTAATCAGTTTGTATGTCTCCATATTCAAATTCAGAGGTATGATTTTTTTAATGTGGACGGAAAAATTTCCTTTAGCAATCCGAGAAAAAATATTTTAATTGCTCTGTCACTCCAGTGGTTAATGAAGCGTCGTTCCTTTTCTTACCACAAAAAATAAAGGTCCAAAGGGAGATCCTTGAGGGACGCCTTTGATATGCGGACAGGAGACAGGATGTGAAACCGAATCTTTTGAGAAAAGAGAAAGACCCGCTCTGTTGAGATATCGATATGTGATGACATTCGGGCTATGAGACCACAAACTACTCGTAGGTATAGCCTCATTCTATTGTGTTTTTTTAAAGTTGTTTATAAGTAAGCGAAAAGTCATATTTATAAATATCAGAGTTTACTTACAATGTCTTGGATAATTTTTACGTAATAATAATATGTTTCGTTTATTTTCTTTTAAATAATGGCTAACGAATAACCTGATAATATTGGAAAAATTCCTACTACTATCGTTAAAAGCTGAAGATGTTACTTTTGCTGAAGATGGGTGCTCAGTCACTAAGCGGTCTTACTTACTTACTCATCATGTTTTACGTGAAGTTTCACAATAATAGATGTTTTTATAAAATTTTAATTAAAAGTAGCATTAGCACACTGTTTTCTTGAAGTTATCTATTGAAGTTATAATATATATAAAATGAAATAAATTAGTATAGATTCAATTTTTTTTCTAGGTTATGCTCGTCAGTCGTGTTCAATTCGTGTTTACAAAACATAAAACATCTAAAAATGTAACGATAAATTTGTCATTTTTTAAATTTTTGCTCCCTGACATATATATTATTTCTCTATGATGTTATATTTAGCCAATTTGAACAAACTAGATGTTATACAGAATAGAGCTATGAGATGTATACTGGTAAAAGGCAAATACGCAAGGGTTAATCAAATGAGAGAGCATCTAAATTGGATTCCAATAAAAAATAGACTGTTATTTAATGTGTTAATTTTTGTGCATAAAATCATAAACAACCAAATGCCAAAGTTTTTAATAGAGATGTACTTAATTACGAAACCAGAAATGTAAATAGAATTAGATTGCCACATATAAAGAAATCTAAATCACAGAATTGCCTAATGTACAGAGGACTAAAGATGAAATGCCTAAAACTTTGAAGAATAAATGTTCAAAAATAAATCGTATATTCTAAAATTATAAGTTACAAAATTAAATATTATCTTATATATATTAGTTTACATTCAAATGTATAAACTAACTCAATAAATAATTAAACCATTAAATTTAAAAAATTAAATGATTCCTTGTAATTTTCATGTATAATCAATCTATTTATTTATTTGCAAGAACAGTACAGAAACCAATACATTGTATAATAATATAAACTATTGACAAAATAAATTCATTTAAGTTAGGACAAAAGTTATATACATAAGTACACAGTTAAAACATATATAATATTTCACGCTTAAAATTGTTGTATCACATGTGGAAAATATCCAAGTTACCCGCTAGTGAGTTGATTAACCTATTTAGTCTTCCCAAGGGAATTACCATTGGTAAATTAGTTCTGCACCTGGGAAGAATTAAAAGCCTGTGTTGACGGCCTCGCGTGAAGTTATCCGGGACGTAACGTCCTATTTTATCCAGAATGCCTGGTATTGATAATAAACCATTCAGAAGCTTGTAAGCCATCAGCAGTAATGCGACGTCCCGACTGGAACTAAGGCTGCAGATACTCAGCATACAGCTTCAGATTCACTTGAAAATGGAGTGTAAATTCTAAAAATGATATGAAACGAAAATAATAGTGTTTGTTGGAATTGGGTGATAAAATGTGTAGGAAAAACTAAGGATGCAAGGAAAAAGGGATAACAACCACTGTACCTTTGGGAAGGACCATACAACACAATCAAAATTTCGATGTGGTCAAATGCATTCCCGAGATAAATGCTGTTGGAAGCAGTCATGGGTAAAAACCAAATTCTCCCATATAGAGATATCGTAATATTAATAATAAAGCGATCTTGCGGTATAGGCGTGCCAATTTTGTTTTTTATCCAATCTGGAACATAAAAAAGCACATTAACAGATTTTGAACACCTAACTACCGACCAAAGAAAAACTAAAATAAAGAAAGACAGATAAAAAAAATAAAAACAAAAATAAAGAAATGCAAAAATCACATGAGTAAAACCACAAATTGTAATATTTAATTGAATGGACTAGTCCTAGAGGTGTTTTCATGTATTTTCTCTTTCAAATTTTCGATTGAGTTTCGCTAAAACGAGTATTATCTTTATTTAATAAAATATAATAAAAATTAAATATTTTTTAAACCCCCTACCACCATAATCATTAGCGGAAAATGTTGATTTTGTTATAATAGACGACATGGCCAGCAAATAATTGAATACACAACGCCTGGGGACGAACTCGACGCATTAGACCACTTTGATAAAAATTGTTCTACATCTCTTTAATACATTTCCACATTTCTATTTCCTTCTTGATATTCCACCTGCATTAACTAATCCAAGGCGCAACAGCTATTTGTAACAATATTTAAAAATGTATTCTGTTCCCATAGACAATGTCCGTGAGAAAATTTATCCAAGATGGCTGATGCGATTGTCCTTTGTTTCGTGTTACAAGATTTTCCCACACTTTTTTTCCGAATCACGTTTAAAGATGCTTAAACTATGGGTGGTATCAACGTGGAGATTTTTTAACGTTTTTGAGAGTTTTATTTTATTTTTTTATGTTATTTGATACTAGAGTTTAACTGCTCGGAGCCTTTAAAGCAATACATTCTTACACATATGTAACTACACAACCACTATTGAAGATTCTTTGTCGTCTCAAGAAAACTCCTGTATTCCTGCAGGTCTCCTGATATCTCCAACTAATTTCGTTATGCCTTTTTCTTTAGTCTTTGTCTCATTACTGACAATCATGACCCTTATTTCATTTTTCCTGATGTACAATGCTCCTTCACTCCTCGCAGTTCTGCGCTGCATGGAGTGCCAAGAACAGTTCCGGGCGTAGGTGATATTTGATCACTCGGTGATCTTGCTCTAATTCTCCTGCCTTCCACTTTACCAGTAACCTTGAGTTTCTTAGATTGGAGTTCTCAGTAAAGCAAGCAATGCGTCCAAAGTATCTTAGGATACGTTGTAGGCAGACAGTTTATTTGGGATGCCTAACTCTTCCAGTGTGCCTGGCTTTCCATTGAAACATTATTTTTTCACATAAGGCTGCTGTGTATGTTTCCACAATATTCAGCCACCTAAATTTAGGTCTTCGAAAACTCCTTCCTATGGGTATAAAAATATTCGTAAAAGCCTTTTCGTTTGTAAAATTTCTTTCCCCTTTTTCGGTAAATGTTTTTTTTGGTGTAACAGATAGCTTTCACATACTATACACATAAACAGTAACAAAAGTACAATAAAAGTTGATAATAATATGTTATATTGTTAATCAAATAGAGCTGATTTATATAATTAAATTGTTTAACTCTGCACGGAGAAAAATTTTATTCTAAAATACGATCATTTTATTCGTAAAAACGGACTGAAGTTCTTACGAACAAATTAACAGGGTTTCAATGTTTATTGGCGGGAACATGTAAGAATAATTTGTTGTTATACGTAATTTCGTACGTATACCGACCAATTATTCTTACATTTTCCCGCCAATAAACATTGAAACACTGTTAATTTGTTCGTAAGAACTTCAGTCCCGTTTTTAAACGTTTTTACGAATAAAATGATCGTATTTTAGAATAACATTTTTCTCCGTGTAGTTTTGAAAAATAACGTTTTTTCGATGGCTGATAAATTTTAAACACTTTCATGTTTATGAAAATATTGTATGAAATATTCAAACGTATAAAATATATAAATTTCTAATTAACACATATTTTCGGTTCTGCTTTAGTCAAGATTCGTCTCTGTTTTTAAAATTTAAAAAATCACATTAAATGAGCATAAGCAAAAACAGGGTGACAGAGGTTTGGCACTAAAAACTTACAACATTCGAAGAGGTGCGGACTATCTATCAAATTATGAGAACCATTATGTTGTTGGGACAAAGAACATTAGATGAATGAAAAATTGAAGTGGATGATTGGGAAGGATCTGGCTATTCAGAGGCCCTAGCACGCTTGCTCTATAACGATCGATAGGATAACTATCGGTAACTTCTCATCGTTCCCTACGACAACTGCAGATCGCAAACGAATAGGTGACAGTTCACAATGCCTAAGTGTCCTTAATATATTCGATATCAACTGTCGTTTGTACGTTTAAAATCTGCAGTTGTCCTAGGGAACGATGAGAAGTTACCGACAATCGGTCGGTAACTTCATATCGAGCGACCGTGCTAGCACACCAGATCTAGTAACGAACTAGACCTAGGAAATCAAGAAAACAGAACTCAAACAAAACAGAAGATGGTAAAAGAATAGGTTATGGTAAGGTTAGGTTCGTTGCTTTTTTGTTCTCGCTTATATAGTATAAATTATTTTTATTCAATTATTATCTCAGTACCGCCCTGTTGATAAACCTCCATTAAGATTCGAACCATTGCATGAGATGGCTTTAGCCGTGATTGGTTACCAGTTCTGAATAGGCAGGTACTTTCAATCTTCCTCTTCTCCACCTTTTTTCTGCCCCACTTGCTTCAGCTTCACAACTGTCCCAATTGGAGAGGCCATAATACCATTGATGACTAAATAACTAACTAACCATCACGCCGTTTCCCCGCAGGGGTAGGCAGCAGGGACGGGCCGCCAAACAACTCGATCTTAGCACACCCTCTTTGCCTCATTCACATTTATAACTCGTTTCATACATACTCTTCTATTATTCTGACTCTTGAAATGACCCGACTCAATTATCTGATTCACTTGATCGTGCCATGTCTTCCTCGGACGTCCCCGACTTCTTGTACCTTTCACACTTGCGTTATATATTCTCCTTGCGCACCTTTCTTAGTTCATTCGCTCTACATTTGGCTACCATTGGCCAAGGACGAAAAAGTTTTTGAAGTAAAGCTTCTTTACGCAAGCTTGACTTGCTTGAGTAAGCTGGCGATTGCGTGACAAGAGCGTTACGAAAAGTGTAATCGGGCGAGGCGAACGATAATAAAATAAAATTAAATATTTGTTGAAAATTAATATCTGTATATACATGTATATATTTTAAACATATATGTATACATACATGTAGATGGAGCTAAAGAAGTTTTACTTCAGTTTTGTGGTCTAAAGCACACACGTTTTTTTTTTTTTTTTAAATAATCATTGATATAAATGCAATATTGAGAAACATTGTTTTAAAGGGAATATTGCAAGCTATGTAATTTCATTCATAGAATATAATGACTTCAATATATTTAACTTCATAACGTTTAGACGTACGATCGTCTTCTTCATCTTTTTATGTGACTTAAAACGTCTTGAACTCTTGGCACAGAATGTCGGCACAATGGGTGGGTCTGTAACCATAAATCATAACGGATTCTAAGTAATCATATGTGTGTCTCTTTCACCGGTATTTCAATAGAAGCTGCTCTGAATAATATAACATTTAAGGCATTAAAGGCAATGTTTTCGCCTAAAGACATTATTGCAACAACGCGCTTACCAAGTAAAATAAATAATAAATTAATTTTAAAAATATGTTACGGTATGGAACATAACTTCTTTTCAAGTTATGGATCTTACTTTTTTTTTTACATTAGGTCCACACAGGAGGCTCTGAGGAAAATAATTTCCCTCGGGGCCTATCTCATCTTTGGGGATGCTGTGTGGAGGGTATTTTTAAGGAAAGGAAGGAGAGGAAGTTCTGGGAAGGAAAAAGGTATGAGGGTTGGGTAGGAATCTGGGGTTCAGTGTGTCTGTTCAGTGTTCAGTGTGTCTAGATCATCCGCCGCCAAGACCTAGATAAACCTAACCCCATGAACCCGGGCACCCCTGCTAAGTCACCAAACGTAGCGAACCACTTGGGGTGACCTATGGCAGAGGTGTTGGTTATCCAATAAATGGTTACATACATCTTCGATTGGGAATTAGAAATTCTTTTCAAAAACAGCCCATATTTTATCTTCAACTTTTTTATTTTATTTATTAAGAAGGATATTATTCTTATTTTTTAATTTTTTTTCCCATATTTGTAGGTTAGTTAAATGTGGTCCAATTTTGGACCGACATCATTCGCAGAAAAATAAAGCGGTCCAACTTTGGAATTAAATCGCTCCAGTGGCTAAGAACTACCAACATTACCTTCATTTTCTCAACACATATTTTAATGGTTGGTATATTTAAGATTGCTAGATTATTCTCGAGAGTCGCTAAAATATTGCCTTCGTGCATTCAATATTTAAAGAAATAAATATTCAGCCTAGACTTTCAGAAAGTCAATAATTTCTACTAAAACATAAAAAAGTAGATGGTTTTGGACAGTTGAGGGCGGGATAAAAGGTTGGGCGGTTATTCGGCTGAGTAACCAGTGACGATATGCAGAAGAATTTTTTTTGTTGGATTTTGAAGAAAAAAAAAATTATCGAAAAAGTCACCGGAGACCGAAATTTCATTAACATTTTTTACTCCAAATAATGTCAGGAATCACTGGTTAAAGTTTGTCGGGTACGTGCCGATACATCCTGTATATATGTAGAATTTCCAGTGCTACTAGTACCATCCATGGCGTCTCAGAAATGTTCAATATTCTCGGAATGTGAACTGTAATGATCGCATTACACGAATACCCATCTATCTATCGAACACCAAGTATTTGACCATTCATCTATAACTTCGTCATGTCATTCTACACGAAGCACAACACAGATATCTTATTAACAAATAAATAATCATCATAAATAATCAATAAAAGTTTGTAATGTTCCAAGAGGAAATCGGGCGAAGCACAGTGGGCTGAAAATCGCCTTTCATAGACATAGAGACTTGAAATTTCAAGGCTCTTTTTTTGGCTAGAAATGGATTCTGCTGATCATTACTATGCTATAAAATTTCGTATGAAGCAATTGCGTGTACAAATGAAGGAGTTATCATTTTTTAAATATAAAATTGTATGGCACTGACATTAAAAATGAGCCTTTTTTATGTTGATGATTCATTTTAATGGTTAAATGCTTTACATATGAGTATGCTTTGCCTGGTTTACAATATTTTATTGACACTATAAACCAAAATTTTGCATTAAAATGAATCATCAACATAAAAAAGTATTTTTTTTAACATTGAGGATTTAAAAAAAAGGCGCAAGTTGCGCCACAATACGAAGTATGTCAAAAAATACAAATAAATAGTAGTATATCTGTGTGTAAGGATATAATGGCCAACCTTATGATTCCAGAGATAGCCTCATTTTTAATGTCAGTGCCATACAATTTTTTTCTTTAAAAAATGATAACTCCTTCATTTGTACACGCAATTGCTTCATATGAAATTTTATAGCATAGTAACGATCAGCAGAATCCATTTCTAACCAAAAAAAGAGCCTTAAAAATTCAAGTCTCTATGTCTATGAAAGGCGATTTTCAGCCCACTGTGCGGCGTCTCGTCCATACAAACGCATTCCTCAATTTCCTCTCTGGACTTTGACACAACTTTTTTTTTTATGTAATACCGATATGGACCACTAACGTACCGGTACGTTTTGCTTTTTTTGACAAGTTACTCCTTAAAGGAGTCAGGACCCTCCTAAAATATTTGAAATTGTCTGTTTTGAACGCTATCAACAAGTTCAATATACAAAATAGACGAAGTATTTTTTTAAAAAAGCAAAAAGTGCAGACATAGAGCATTTTCTTCTAAAAAATTTTGTAAAATAATCTACATAATCGGTCCAGTTTTTAAAATTTCCCGAAAAATCACGAAATATTTTCCCCTGAGAATATTAAACAAAAATACGCAATTTAAATATAGATTTTAAATCATTTTCTAGTAAAAAAATATTATATTTTAAATAAAACAAACACTGACAGCCTTACTAAAAAAAAACACTCCGCGGCCGTTAAACGGTGTTTCTGCAGCACGTTGTGTAAAGTCTGTACATTTCGTTTTTCAAATTCTTACTAAACAAAATATATTGTGTTGATCTGACAACGTCGTATTTTACCAGTCTTACTAATAAACTTTCTGAAAAATTTTTACAATGGTCGAACAACTATGTATGAAGAATCCTTACTATTAAGAACTGACAAAAAATTGTTCATGGAAAGATATGTACATTGCTTACACGGCCAAGGAGGGTAGTTTATCTGTTGTATATATTTGTTCCATTTGTAATTTTCAACGAATTTCGAATTTTTTTTTTAATATCCTATATATTTATTATTTTTTGAGATGTCGTAAAAACTAATACCATTTTAGAACCAAAATTTAATTACCTTTAAGATTTTCATATCTAAAATATACTTAAGTGTTTAAAAACTGTAGTATTTTAAGCTTCAAAGTTGAAAAAAAAACTCACTTACCCCAAACACTTTCTATTAAAACATTGAAATATTTGGAAAAATTCAAAATTCAAAAAACACAGTCCTTTTATTTAATGATTTTGAAATAAATTTGTCACCTAACTTTTTACTCCTTAACACAATAAAAAAATATAAAAAAATCTTGAAATTCGTTTTTCTTTCCCAAAAATTAACAATAAAAAAACCCACGTTTGAATACATTGCTTGCACATCTTAAGACATTCATTTCTTTGATACGTTTACTAAAATATGTATTAGACATTTTAGTCACCAAAAAACATCACTTTCAAGAATTTATAATAAAATAAACATCTTAAAATGCAAATTATTTCTGAATATAACCTATAGAACCATTTTCTGTCAGTTCAATTTAGAACACACGATTTTTGTGTCACAATTTGACTTAAACTAACGAAAAACAACACAAATTATTAGTAAATATATTGAGTACATGAATATAAGTGCCAATTAGTCATAAGGATTGAAATCAGTAACTAAAACATCATCTTAATCACACACACATTCGCGACCGACTTTTTTTCGTAGAGTACGCATTCGCGGCTATTTTTTTTCAGCCGGAAAGCAATGCGCAGGCGCATCAATCACACCACCTAGCGGATTATTATGAAAACTCTAATTTAAACAAGTAATATACAGCGTTGCCAAATCTAAAGATTCACAAAAACACCGTTTACCGGCCGCGGAGTGTTTTTTTTTTTTAGTAAGGCTGTTAGTATTTAACCACGTATATTTATTATTTGATATACGGACGGGTTTCGCTCCGACCGAGCTTCATCAGGATATAATAATAACTAGATACTAAGACGGAGTTGTTGGTTATATATGGGTTGAGTGTAAGAGGGAGAAAGAATATTCCAAAAGAAACATAATTAGACAGAGACAAATTCTTAGAAAGAGATAAAATGGATTATCAATAAGTGGAAGGCAGACAACAATATATGTGTATCAAATGTTCATTTATAAACCACAGTTAATTGTAATCAAAGACATATTGAAAGTTGGATCTATTATACAATAAGATAAAATCAATAAGTGGAAGGGAGACAACAATTTATGTGTATCACATGTACATTTATAAACTTGTGTTGACACAATAGTTTCAATTTAGAAAATGACACATACATTCAAAACACATCCGAGTTAATTGAAACATAGTTACAGCACTGACAAACAGACTCACAACCAAAAGTAGATTGTATATTATATACGTTAGTCTTCTTGCATTTTTTAAGATTAATTTTTAAAAACTCAATTGCTCGTAGTGGTATAGTTGTTGCAAGCTGACAATAGTAATTTTAATATGACAGACATAAAAATCAACACAAATTTCCTGATACTAGAGCAAATAAATAAATGTCAAAAGGGCAAAATAAAGTGTATGAAATCATTTGTGACACTAATAGTGTAATGCCCCATCACAAAGTATTTACTATCTAACTAGCTACTTGCAAGTTGGGACCGGCTCAGTAGGGTGTGCGGACGTCGTGTGGACAATTTTTTTTTTTAATTATTTATTAAGCAGATAATCACTTTTTACCTCTCTGGGGCCCAGGAGTCTAAAAGTCTTATTAAATTAATAATTTATGAAAAAGTAATTCATTGAACATTGTCACACAAATATCAATTATGGAATATTTGAAATACTGTAAGGACAAAATGATAATTGTTCAGTAGAGCAAAAAAATTTTTTGAAGTAAATACGTCTTTACACACGCGGGGGACGTGGGGTAAACTCGTAAGTCGGGGAGAGGCGTAATATCCGAACGCTACAAGCGTTACGAACGTTACGGAGGCGAACGATAATAAGTTTTAATTTATTTTAAGGTTCATTCCTCACAATCTAATCGTAACAACAGTGCTCAAATCCATAGTAATGACGTTTGTAATGGGTGCTGGCATTTATGCTGACAATAGTTGTGTTGTTGTTTCACACATTATAAACTTTTAAATCTAAGGACCAGTTGTTTCGGAAAATTTCACGTTTGAATTTCCTTCAAATCGACATTCACCGAAAAATTGGGTTGTTTCAACCTCCGTCAGAAGAAATTTCATCGAAAATTCCATAGGACCAGTTGTTTCGGAATTCCCTTCAAATTTGAAATTCCTTCAAATTTGAATTTCCTTCAAATCGTCATTCACCGAAAAATTGGGTTGTTTCAACTTCCGTCAGCAGTAAATAGCAACAAATAACGTTCGATAAATTTGAAAATTTTATTCAAGTGTTCCCCGCCGAATCACATTTTTGACGTCTGCGCATGCGCCTCCCATTATTTCGCTAACCGTCCGGACTCGGCTGATCACATTCACATCACATTTCTATAGTATTTTCACTGCCGACGGAAGTTGAAACAACCCAATATTTCGGTGAATGACGATTTGAAGGAAATTCAAATTTGAAGGAAATTCAAATTTGAAGGGAATTCCGAAACAACTGGTCCTATGGAATTTTCGATGAAATTTCTTCTGACCGAGGTTGTAACAACCCAATTTTTCGGTGAATGTCGATTTGAGGGAAATTCAAACGTGAAATTTTCCGAAACAACTGGTCCTAACTAATAACTAGCAATTTTTCGATTGGAATTTTTTGAATTTCTCGCTGCAAATGTAAAAAAACGTCGCTCTCTAACTAGAACCCGCTTAAAAAAGTTTAATTTAAACTCTGTAAGAATTAAATCAACAATCCCATTCTAAGCGTAATAGGGAAGTTGAGTGAAAAATATTTTGACTTACAAAAAATATGTTCATGTAGATGACATTCAAACTTAAATACCAATATTTTTTTTTTAAAGTTCGTTTTCATAATTAAAAAAGTTTGAATTTTATTAAAGCCCGCCAAAACGGCGGCAAGAGCACAGCAGAGTCCGTGACGTAACCCGGCCCTTGCTTGTGTGAAATATAAGGGAAATATTTACAAAACCGGGACACGCTTAATACGGACGAAAAAAACAAATTTAAAAAGTTGTAGTAGTTAGATATTTACTAGTTCTAATCAATTCAGTTACCGGAATTTCAAAAAAAGTGCATTTTAATGGTTATTTTTTAAATTTACAAACACGAAATGTCATTTTTCACCGACCGCTATGTTCGGAACTGTTGCAAGTTTCGTTGAAAAATGACATTTTTATATAAATAACCATTAAAATGCACTTTTTTCGAAATTCCAATAACTGAATTGATTAGTACTAATAAATATCTAACTACTACAACTTTTTAATTTATTTTTTTCGTCCATATTAAGCGTGTCCCGGTTTTGTAAATATTTTCCCTTATATTCAACATACGCAAGGGGCAGGCTTACGTCACGAACTCTGCCAGCACGGTATTATGCCCTTGCCGCCGTTTTCGCGGGCTTAATAAAATTCAATCTTGTAAAATTAATTTAATTATGAAAACGAACTTTAAAAACAAAAAAATAGTGGTATTTAAGTTTGCCTGTGAACATTGATAAAAAAAATTAAAAAAGAACTCAACTTCCTTATTCCCATAATAAAATAAATAAAATTTTCGTTTGGAGTGTGCGAACTCAGTGCATCGAATTCGAAACGACTGATTTGTGACGATGATTGGTAACATTCCAAATGAATCTTCAATATAGATTCTTATAAACCGATGATTGGAATTGTATTATTCGATGCCAAGAAGAAAATTAGATTAGATTACTAAAGAAGTATTTACTTCAGTCGTGTGGTCTAAACCACACCCTATTAGTATACAATTTTTTTTTTTAATCATATATTATGGTTTTGTAGACCTACCTATGAATGTTTAATAACATCGAAAAGATCTTTCAGAATACTTAAAAAAAATTTAACCTTTTAATAGCGGTATATAATTTATAAAGTATTTTTTAAATGCACGTAGTAAAAGACGCACTAATTTTTACAGTAATATTTCGACGACGCAGATCAAAAAAGAAAAATTACATATTTAACAAATTTTTGGATATATTGTCCTTTGCATCATTTCAAATTTCCATTATCGATGCGGAAACCTTAACTACTGATTGCGACTGGTTACGAACCCTCTACCTGCAGACGTATACAAATGAGAAAACCGATAATGCGCCTGGGGGAGGTGGCACTGCACCCGCGCATCTGTCCGGTAGTTGTGACAATACCTCCATCGGTACTCTCAGTATTGACATGTTCCTAAGACACTAATTGCTTTCCCGTACGAACAATTTCCGGCCAGCAATTGGAGCACGAATCGCACTGTTTTGTATGTGAATGCACCCTGGAAATTCACTTAGCTAGTTTATGTCAACACTGCTGTCATGAAATCCAAAGCTGCTCAGAGTAATGTGGGTGCATTCACCAACAAGGTTTTTACAATAAAATTGCATCTGTTCATACTGCAAAATAAAATTAAAAAGAAATATAAACAAACTAAATCAGAAATAGAAATTTAAACAAAAATAGTATGTAGGTTCTCGTATTTTAAGAGCGATTGATCAGCAGCTGAGAATGAAAGTTTAAAAATGCTTGCTACTGTACAGGGAGGTTCCAATGAGAAAGACCGATTATTTCCCGTATCAAATTTTTGTAAATAAAATTTTATATCGATTTATTTCATTAAAAACTTGCTTTAATATATATCTACTTTCAAGTAAGCAATAAAAATGCTCAAAACGCACGATAATAAATTATTAAATATCGTGTACTTCTTGTAAGTAATTTTTGATCGTAAGTGATTATAATTTTTCAATAATGTCTAAACAAAATAAGTGTGTAAAATTTTTTTTAATATTTTAGTTTGTAAGACCTTAAATAACTAGAAAACTGAAGTATTTTTATCACAAAACACGTTCTCGGATTTATTTTTAATGATTTTAATTTAACTAAAATTAAAATTCTGAAAACTGTGTTGACTAGAGTGCCTATTGATTTATTTTGTTGTATGATTATATGATATGAAAGTTGTGTTGTTTAATAGAATCTATCGTTTGAAATTTGAACAAATCTGCCAACGACCAACGGTAAAACCTAAGCGCCTCCGCCCACTCAGGCAACTGAAAACTCTCAACTGCCAACTGTCTTTGTATGACAATGTGATGGCCCGCATACTACACAACCACACAAAACCCCGTTGTCAATGGTAACGCAAGCGGTGACTTGCGACCATCTTGCGACCATCTTGCGACTATCACGGCTGATTACCCTGGGCGGCCGTTGCTAGGTTGCGAGCTGTCAGCTGATTGTTCTTCATCTATGGTTAAACAAGCTTTTTGACCAATCAAGACAGAGAAAACAGCCGGTTTTAGTTGGTTTTCAGTTGCCTCAGTGGGCGGAGCGCCTTAGTATATTAAAAATACCCTTAGTTTTTCTAAATTTTAAAAGTGCGTGTACCAGATAAAGTAACAATCTTTAAAAAATCAATTTAAGTTTTCCTGTAAAAAAGAGTTAATACGTCTAGAATTTGATTTAAAAAAGACTACTTTCCGGTATTCTCTGGTAATACCCTCTTAAGGAAGAAATTTGAATCGAAGAATTTAATCGTATTTGAGGAAACCTTGTGGGGTTTTGTTCACACAAACGAATTTCCTTCCTGGACTTTGACATTCCTGAAAGTATTTTTTAATGTAATATAGATATCGACATCTTGCGTGTTGGTATTTCTTGTGATAAAAATTTGCAAAGCGCCGTTTTGCGCCATTTTTGAGTCCATTCTCTAGTTGTGTTCAATGAATTTCAAACACGTGCGGTATCTTATATTAGAATAACCATAATAATTTGGCATCACAGGTGTTGAAATTTGACACGGGTGTAAGTTTTTACTCGTGAATAATTTTACAGGAAATTTAGATTAGAAAATTTCTCAGACGATGTTGCGGGGCTTCTTTTCGTCTAGAATTACAATTTTTCTAGAATTTACCATCTCCGGTGCAGAGCGGTAACATCCTTTACTATGTGATACGGATGTCGCGGGTTCGAAACCTGAACTGGACTGATAAAAATAGGTTGTATTATTATAGATAGTTCCTTATACAATTAAATTAATGTGTATTAATATTTGTGCCGCTTTCCAGAATTGTGGATACACTCATTTAACATATTGTTAAAAGACCACAATTAAAAATCGATAATATAGTGTGATGTTATTTCATCCAATTAAGGGGGTATTATCAGAGAATACCGGAAATTAGTCTTTTTTAAATCAAATTCTAGACGTATTGACTCTTTTTTACAAAAAAACATAAATTGATTTTGAAAGATTCTTATTTTATCTGGTACACGCAGTTTTAAAATTTTGAAAAACTAACTGTGTTTTTTATATACTAAGGTTATACCGTTGGTCGTTGGCAGATTTGTTCAATTTTCAAACGATAGATTCTATTAAACAACACGAATATCAAATCATATAATCATACAAAAAAATAAATCAATATATAATCTAGTCCACACAGTTTATAAAATTTAAAATTTTAGTAAAATTCAAATCATTAAAAAATAAATCTGAGAACGTGTTTTGTGACAAAAAACCGCTGTTTTTCTATTTATTTAAGGTCTTACAAACTGAAATATTTCAAAAAAATTTTTACACACTTATTTTGTTCAGAGACATTATTGAAAAATCATAAATACTAAAGATCTAAAAATACTTACAAGAAGTACACGGTATTTAATAATTTATCATCGTGCGTTTAGGGCTTTTTTATTGCTTACTTGAATACTTGTTGTAGGTATATATTAGAGCATGTTTTTAATGAAAGAAATCAATATTAAATTTTTAATTTAAAAAATTTAATAAGGGGAATAATCGATCTTTCTCATTGGACCCTCCCTGTACAGCTGCAAGCATTTTTAAACTTTTATTCTCAGTTGCTGATCAATCGCTCTTAACAATACAACTCTGAAGATCGGGAGTTTTTAATAATATTTTGGTTCGTCTAGATTACGAGTCTTAATATAAAATTATTATATAGAAATATAAAATTTAAAACATTGATTTTTTTGGAAAAAAATTTGATGGGTGTAAATTTAAATTACAAATTACCTATTTACATCGAAACAAAAACTTATCGTTTTTATATTAAAATTTCTACCCAAATAAATGCATTTTTAACATTTTTTATTTCATATTTTATTTGTCATTATATTAAAACCAAGGATTAGGCCGATTTTTTTTTTAATAATTATAAATATCTGACAAAAAAAAATTCCAAACTTACTTCCAAAATGAACCAAAACTGATTTCTTTAACGGGCCGCTCTGCCAATTTCTACCGATTTCTGACACGTTTTCCTTAAACGTTTGAAAATTTTTAATCTCTTAAAAAAATAACTAGTAAAAATAAACAGTAATTATTTGAAATTCCCTCAATAGAAATAAATCGCAAAGTATGCTTAAAAAATTATTATTAACACGTTTATTTCTGTTTTTACAAGTTATATGTATGAAAAAATTCACAATGTTTCTTTAAATGCTACTTGACACATCCCCCATGAGATGTTTGCTATTTTTCAAACGAGTCGTCTTTTAGTAAACATTTTCACAAATTTCGCGTGAATTAATGGAACTAAATACATATTCACATACACCACACATACTTTGCTAGAAATGACTTTAGCCGTATTAAATAGAGTCTTCAGAATCTTCTTTTTCTACATCTCAATATTTTTCTCAATTCCTTCAGCTCCACAGTACACATGAAATTGGATATGCTGTATTCCAATTATCACTATAATGCTTAATTTTTCTGACCATTTTCTTCACCTCTGAGTTTCTATCTGTCTTCAATAACTAGGTTTGTACAGCTGGGACGCTTCGCAGAAAGTATTTTTTTTTTGATGTGATAAAAGCCTTATTGATTCTGTTCTTATATTGTTTTTTATCTTTTTCTTGCAGCCGATGTTGCCGTCTTAGTTGGAGAGGAAGCTATATTGGCATGTTCGTTGGGGAGCGACTGTGGTCCCCTACATTCGGTGAGATGGTATCGAGATGGAAAAAGAATAGCCCTGTTGGCAGAAGCAGCTGAATTGGCCAAGACAGAGGAAGATAGGTAAAGTAAACATTTTGCAAACTTATTTGTGAAGTACTGAAGAATAGTGAAAATGTAACAAAGAAGCATTCTGATTAAAAAATGTTGACTCTTGCAAATAACTCAAAACTTGTACAATCAATGAAGATCTTATAAATATTATAATTCCTGAAGCCTGGGGGTACCTCAAGGTTCATCCTTGGGTCCTGTAGTATTGTTTACTCTTATATAAATTTAATGATATTCCTGTCAAAATTGTTACATAAGGAACATTAGGTGAAATCAGAGCGGTAGATATTCTCAGTAATGCTCTGACGAAAGACCACTATTCAGAATTTAAACATTGCTCGAATGACTTTAAACGCGTTTTATAACCAGGTACTTAGGTGTTGTCCAAGTATGGAGTGAATACAAATCTCATACAGGCAATCGCGTCTCTGTATGAGGGAAGCGTTCATGCATTAGGGTAAACGGTGGTTTTACGGAGTGGTTTGACATCATAAAATGTGTTAAACAAGGCTGCGTAATGTCACCGTGGTTATTCAATCTATACATGGACAATTGTATTCAAGAATTGAAAGAGGCGGGATTGGGCGCAAAATTGAATGGTCTGAAAGTATGTTGTCTGTTGTATGCTGATGATGCGGTGCTGATTTCTAACAGCATAGAAGATCTGCAGTCACTCGTATCTAGGATGAACGAAGTATGTATGAAGAATGAGTTGATGATGAATGTAAGTAAGTCAAAAGTAACATGGTGTTTGAAAGAGAGAGTACGAAAACAGTGTGCAATATAGTTGTGAATGAAGAATACTTAGAGCTATACTTAGAGTATGTTTACGAGAGATGGGAAGGCTGATAGGGATATTGAAAGAAGGGTAAATGCAGGTAACTCCATTAATGGTGAACTGAATGCTGTTGGCACCAACAAAAAGCTGTCCAAAGAAGCGAAGCTAGCAGTTCACAATGGAGTGCTGGTACCTACCCTGATGTATGGCAGTGAAGCATGGAACTGGCAGAGAAAGGATGAAAGTAGACTGAATGCTGTAGAAATGAGATCCCTGAGGCGTATGTGTGGTAAAACCATGTATTCAAAAAAGATTCAAAAAGGGACGCTTAGATGGTTTGGACATATAGATCGAATGAATGAAGAAAGGAGTGTCAAGAGAATATATGATGCTAATGTGAATGGTAGAAGAAGTCGAGGACGCCCGAGGAAGACATGGCACGATCGAGTGAATCAGATACTTGAGTCGGGCCATGTCAAGAGTCAGAATAATAGAAGAGCATGTATGATAAGATGTATGAATGTGAATGAGGCGAGAAGTGTATGCCAAGACCGAGTTGTTAGGCGGTCCGTCCTCTCTGCCTACCCCTGCGGAGAAACGTCGTGATGGTTAGTTAGTTAGTTAATTACTTCCCAACCTTCCTGTTACTTATTTCCTTTCCTTCAACATTCCTTTCACCCTCTCAACACAGGATATCATAGTCCCACTGGTTCCACGTGGTCGGGAGTAGTGGGAACTCTTGTGCGGAATTCACATAAAAGAAGGAAACATACTTAAGAGGAACAGCTGTACAAAACGTATTTTTAGATTTGAGACCAAAATACCCAACCAAACAGAAAAATTATTTTTGTAATCAAAAGATGTCAAATATCTCGGACAGGAGCTACTTTATTTTGCTTTTAAATGATGGCTTATAGGTTTTTAAGTTTGGTTGGGTATCTTGGCCTTAAATCCAAAACTACGTTTTGTATTCAACCGGCCGCGCAGCCAATAGCCTTAATTTGTAAAGACACCATGTTTTTTTTCCAGGATGATAGTATCGCTCTCAGTTCCTGGAGAGTTGAGGATCTCACCAGTTCAACTGGAGGACGAGAATACCTACACCTGTGAGCTGACGTATATCACTCCCTCTGAAAGCTGTGAGCCCATCAGTACGGTACACCTCAAAGCGCTGAGTGAGTTTAGACAATTTTACTTATTTCTTTATTGTGAATTGATTATATTAAAAACGGTAAACAAGTTTTTCTTCTTTATTTTTGACCGGACCTGATTTACCTAGCATCAGGCATCTTCTGTCTTTTAAAATTTTCTATAGATTCATCATATTTGTAACTTAGTATTGTGGTATATGGCTGACAAGAACAGCTTTATTTATATATCCTTTTTGGGTGACTTTTTTTACCATCTGGGAGATGGATTCATGACGGCACAATATAATGTGTTGAGTTGATTGAATGAGTTTTTTAAATTTATTTTTTTCTTCGCGTTACTTTTTAACAGTTAACCTATGATATACTTTACCACGATTAAGTTTTATTATAATTTCGTGCGGTAATTAATACAACTTGGTATCTCTGACATCAGCTTTGTTTTGAAATTAAATTATAAGATGGTAATCAACCTTATAAATCAGTTATTTTATATTAATACTATATATCGTAGATTTGTGTGTTGGGAAAAAATAACATATATTTTGGAAATAAGAAAATGGCTATTTATTTTTTTTAAGTATTTGTGTACAAAAATGGAATGATATACCTAGTATTAACATACAAAAAATGATTCGAAAGCAACTTAAGCAATAGGGAAGTTGAATCCTTTTTTTTATTTTTTTTATCAATGTTTACATGCAAACTTAAGAGGCTGGACTTTGAACGACACGCGGAACACCCGCGTTTGTCATTCTGTCCCGCTAACAATAAGCTCACGCACACTTACAATACATGCGAATGCAAAATGTGCGAATGAGACAACGCTCAAATTTACCTACAGAAATCGCTCGAAAAGGGGTTTATGGAGAATTCACTTTTCTACACCGAAACTTCTACGAAATTGAAATTTAAAAAAATATATATTGTTTAGAAAGAAGAAGCTACGTCGGTAGCTTTTTATAATTTTATAATTCTTTATGAGAGTTGAGTTGGCAGCACTTTTTCCTTAAATAATATTTTTTGATAAATCGTACATGTTTGACAGT
This sequence comes from Limnephilus auricula, assembly GCA_951813805.1. Classification (NCBI taxonomy): domain Eukaryota; kingdom Metazoa; phylum Arthropoda; class Insecta; order Trichoptera; family Limnephilidae; genus Limnephilus; species Limnephilus auricula. Next base: position 9,575,624 of record OX638417.1, read on the forward strand.
GAATGTTAAGTTAATACGAAACGCATCGAAAATTCGAAAACATACCGACATAGTTTTCACCCTCTAAAAGGCAGTATAAAAAAATATATATTCAATTTGTCTAATTTTCGATGTAGAAAAGAGCGTCCTTTTTGTATGGGCCGAAAAGCGAAGTCTATCGTCTTAAATATTAGTATTTTTTTAAAGTTCATTTTCATAATTAAATTAATTCTACAAGTTTGAATTTCATTAAGCCCGCGAAAACGCCCGGTAAGAGGCGAAAGAGTGTGTGACGCCATCTGTTCCCTTGTTTGTGTGAAAAATAAGGGATAGTATCTACAAAACCGGGACACACTTAATGTGGACGAAAAAAAAAAATTTTTAAAGTTGTAGCAGTTAAATTTTAACTATTACTAATCAATTCAGTTCCCGGAATTTTAAAAAAAGTGCATTTGAATGGTTATTTTATTAAAAACACGAAATATCATTTTTCACCTAATATCATTTTGCAAAGAAACCAACATACCGGTTGGTGAAAAATGACATTTCGGGTTTTTAAATTGAAAATTAACCATTAAAATGCACCTTTTTCGAAATTTCGGTAACTGAATTGATTAGCACTAGTAAATATCTAACTTCTACAACTCTTTCATTTATTTTTTTCGTCCATATTAAGCGTGTCCCGGTTTTGTAAATATTTTCCCTTATTTTTCACACAAACAAGGGAACAGATGACGTGAGACGACTTCACACAATCTCCCGCCTCTTACCGGTAGTCTTGGCGGGCTTTAATAAAATTTAACTTGTAGAATTAATTTAATTATGAAAACGAGCTTTAAAAAAATAAAAATATTGGTTTTTAAGTTTGCATGTCATCTACATTAACATATTTTACACATTCAAAAAACATGTTCAAATAACTTGATGATTCCAATGCGTTACGAAATTTCTGTTTGTGGCATTCGTAGACGAGGAAATAAAATTACGCTTTTAGTGTGCCACTCAAAAACGCTGATTTCGGAGTTACTTAGTTGTAGTAATTAATATACGATTTGAAAATTATCAGTTTTCATCTTAGAAAATGAAGTTCCACCCCGTGTTATTTTTAGTATGTTACAATATCAGAGACTTATTTATATAGCTTCGAAATATAGGTACCTCAACAAGGGATACCATAGGTAAACTGGCTCCTGAATATGGCGAGGAGTTGGCTTAACTTGTGTTGTTTTTGTATTTGCTTAACAGGGTATTACCAGAGAATACCGGAAATTAATAATTTTTAAATCAAATTCTAGACGTATTGACTCTCTTTTACAAAAAAACATAAATTGATTTTGAAAGATTGTTATTTTATCTGGTACACGCAGTTTTAAAATGTTGAAAAACTAAGTGTATTTTTAATATACTAAGCTTATACCGTTGGTCGTTGGCAGATTTTGTTGATTTTTAAACGACAGATTCTATTAAACATCACAAATTTCAAATCACATAATCATACAAGAAAATATATCAATACATAATCTAGTCAACACAGTTTTGAAAATTTTTATTTTAGTTAAATTAAAATCATTAAAAAATAAATCCGAGAACGTGTTTTGTGACAAAAATACCTCAGTTTTTCTATTTATAAGGACTTACAAACTAAAATATTCCCACTTTTTTTTTTTAAAACTTATTTTGTTTAGACATTATTGAAAAATCATAAATACTTATGATCAAAAAATACTTACAAGAAGTACACGATATTTAATAATTTATCATCGTGCGTTTTGAGCATTTTTATTGCTTACTTGAATGAAGATATATATTAAAGCATGTTTTGAATGAAATAAATCGATATTAAATTTTTAATTTAAAAAATTTGATATGGGGAATAATGGATCTTTCTCATTGGAACTTCCCTGTACTGTTGCTTGCATTTTTAAACTTTTATTCTCATCCGCTGAAAATTTTCACCGACCCATTATTTAACAATTTTTAACCCTTAATTATTTTCCAATTCAAAGAATTTTAACGAGAGTAATATTCAAATTTTCTCTATTAATTTCATCACAAGAATTCAGCTTTTCCTTCGCAAAATTGGGTTAGATCGATTTTTGTTCTCTTCCGAATTTCCCCCGTCTTTCTATCGTGGGACAAATCACATGAGATAACATCTGAACTCGAAGCATAAAGGAAAAAAGCACTTTGAAGAAATTCGATAAATTTGTGTACTCGTCACTCAAAATCTGACATTGTTTATGTACAAAGATGCCATATTTTGTATTAGTTTAGTATTAAGTGATCGGTAGAGCACTATTATGTCAAAATGAATATTCAACACACGATTATTTTTGACAATTTTTACTTGTAAAAAATCCATTTTAAAAAGAGGTATGATATTAGATTTTCACTGAGAAAAGTATCCTAGTGATTTATTTTTGGGGTATTATGCCGTGATGCAATACCTCCTTCTTTAGTCAACGTTTCGGACAGCGTTTCAGCGTCGATCATCAGGGCAGAGGAGTAACAACAATATATTTTAAAAATATATATTTAAAAAAAAGTTTTTTTTTTGTTTTTATATATTTTTTTTTAATTAATGAACCAAAACAATTACTTTGTTTATAACCAAAAAAATTATGTTATTTATTAATACCGACCGGTTTCGCTTAACACAGGCATCATCAGAGAACAAAATTAAATTGTTTAATTTTTTACCCTGACGATTTTTTTTACACTTTTTACGCAGATGAGGTCCTGAGGAAAATAATTTCCCTCACGGCCATAAGTCATCTATGAAGATTCTGTGTGGAGGGTATTTTTGAGGAGAGGAAGGAGTGAACATGGGTCTTGAAGAAAGGGAGGAAAACGAGTCGTGGAAACGACCCGTTCCCATGTGACAAATATCAACCGTGTGCATGCACTGGGCGCGCATTTGGCGTGTTTCCAGACTATGCACCGGTGCCGAGGGGTTCATTGTTCCTAGTTCCTCGGAGCACCTTCCATTGAAATAGTGGTAGAACAAGACAGCATTCCCAACCGACCCCTGTGCTCTAAAGATTACAATCCGTGTGTTAAGAAGGATGAATTTATCAAACGAAGTCGAGGTATTTTTCTGGTATTTTGGGGTTCAGACCAGAGGCGGCTTGTGTTGCTCGTGTTAAGCGAAACCGGTCGGTATTAATAAATAAAATAAATTTCGTAATAATTTCGTATAAACATAGCAATGGTTTTATTTCATTAAATATGTCAAACCACAAAGACTACAAAGAACAATTTTTTTTAAAAATATAATTATGTTTTTTTTTTCTTTCTAGTGAAGCCCTCAGAAGTCATCATAGTGGACCATCTCGGCAGTGAGAAGCCCCAGGGATCTCCCCTCGGGGGCCTACTGGAGGGAAGTCAGGTTCCTGTGGAATGCAAGGCCAAGGGAGGCAAACCCACCCCACAGCTGATGTGGACTGTGGGAGACGAAGAACTTTCAGGTACCTACAATGGTTCCATTACCAGAACAATGACAAAATAAAACACTAAGACAGTTAAGAGTGGTGTCCGGTTCCAGCCGTCTGAAAAATTCGACTTTTTTACTAAAAATCTTTCTTCTCATGTGGAGAATTTATTCCCAAAGTTATAGCATCAAATTCGACCTTGAAATATTGTTACGAGCGGTAGAGTGGAAAATAGAGCGGTCCGGTTACAAGCGAAAACTTTGTAGACGTTTTTCTCAAATTCACATTTTTCAAGTTGGTTGTAATCGTAGCTTATCGTGGCATAGTCCAGCGGTAGGGCGTTGGGCTCCTATTCCGAAGGCCGCGGGTTCTAACCCGGCGTGCGCAAATAAATTTTATTTAATTGATTTGTGTTATTTCACAATTAATTATTTAAAATAATATATAGTTTATTTGCGGCACGTTCCAGAGTGGATGATACTCTTAGTATCGCCCTGGTGTAAAAACACCATTCAGAATTGAAACGTTGCTTGAAATGGCTTTAGCCGTGTTTAGTGACTAGATCTGAATAGCCATGTACTTCCTCACCTACCTCTTCCTCGTCTCCTTCCCTTCCCCACTTACCTTCAGCCTCATAACATAACCCAATTGGGGATGCCTAAGTCTCACTGGCTCCAGACGGGAGTAGTTCGGACTCTTGTGAGGTATTTGACTATTATCGAATTTTCTTCATCTTCATCCGATTCAGTTCGTTCAAAGTTTAAATTAAATGAATTTTAACATAGTAATAACCTCGACTTATGAAAAATTATTATTATAGGTATTGCAAAATTAAGGCCGATTTTTTCCGTCAATTTTCATTTCATGTCCGACATTTTGTAATCGACAATTTTTTTTTTGCGAATTGTTTCATAAGTTTTTTACATTCATAACATAAACAAATTTTTTTTGAATTTCATGTTTCAGATAATGTCCAAGGACTTCCAACCGATTTAGTCTTTATGTTTCTGTATATATAGATATTCAATGGCGTTTTTTCTTGTTTAAATATACCTTTACATATTTAAAAGTTTCGTAAACGAAAATTAATGTTATTTTGAAAAAAGCACAACGAAATAAAAAATTGGATGGACTAGACTTCCCCCGTAAAGAAAAAACAACAAACAAACCTAACCTACTTAACATAAACCAAGCACTAGAGTTCAGAGGTAAACTACCTCCGTATGTCACATTTTGACGTGAAAACGTCTTCAAAATCAATGTTTAGCTCCCTAACATACTCGATCGATAAGGATTGACAGAATAACTTTCGGTAACTTCTCATCGTTCCCTAGCATGACTGCAGATGTCCAACGAATACCTGACAGTTCACAATGACTAAGTGTCTTTTCCTTGGAAAACACTTTGCAGTGACCAAGAGTTTCTCCTGTTTCATTTTGACTAGCAACGTGTCTAAAGCATCTTAGATTATGCTGAAGGCAAACATTTGATAGCCTTTTGTGTGTAGATGCTCTTCCAAAATAAATATTTCAATGTGACAATGACTGAATAGCTTATAATTAACCAGATCCAACCTAACCTACACTATCCTAGTAGTTCTATTATCATATTTTTGTTAGTCACTGTTCTGTATTTTCAGCTTACCATTATATTCAATTTGAATGCAGAGCTGAACAAAAGATCAAAGTTGCTGAAATGTGATTTTGTACAGAAATGCTATAAGAACAAGAAGGTTTAATCGAAAAACTTAACGAATTTGGCATCGAACCCTTGCTCATCTTTATAGAAAAGACGCAAATTAAATGGTTTGGGGAATTAAAGTTGCCAGGACATCAAAAAATAAAGTGCCAACTACTGGTGGAATCGATCCAGACGTAGATGATGGATGACCAGTAGATGATAACTAATAAATATATAATGATCTTTACATTTTTAGGTGACACCTCGACTTCTGGAGAAGGTATGGATGCAATAACAACCAACCGACTTCTTCTTGAAGTTGAACGCAAGTACCAAGGAAAGACACTCAAATGTTCAGCTACTTCTGAAGCCCTGCCAAAACCCATGGACATTAGCTTACAACTTGATCTAATATGTAAGTATCAATTCTTAATTATTATTAAAAGAACATCACATTTCTGGATGAATCGGTCAATAATACTGGATGAATTAAATATTGCTCTAAAGTTTTGAAACGCTAGCATATATATAACGTGCATTGGCATAGGATACTAAATACATTTAACAGAAGAAAGTTACATCGAATGGAATCATTCTTGATTCTAAATTCATATTTGATTTACGCATTAAATGGGATTTATTCACAGAATATGTAAACCTTTCAAAGATCCTCAATCAATTATAACCCTTTACAATGCCTTAATTAGAAGTAAACTTGATATGGAAGCACTATTTGGAATCCACATTACTGCAAACATGAAAATATTGTAGAATCAGTTTTAAAAAAATTGCTAAAAATGTTATCCTTCAAATGTGGACTACATGACCATCTTAGATCATACGACGTACGTCATGATTACTTCAAGATTGATACACTTAAAACTAGAAGGCAATTGACTGATCTAATATGTTTACATAAAATCATTCACGGCCATCTTGATACTACACTATGTCTAAGCAATATTGAAATAAAAGTCCCCAATTCCCATTGTTTAAGACGTCATAACATTTTTAACCTGAATATATTTAAAAATAATATCGCTCACTTTAGCCCTCTGACCCAGATGTGTCGACTATATAACAAGATAGAGTGTGCTGAAGTAGATATTTATGTCGATAATTTGTACAGATTCAGAAAAAAAGTTCTTGCGCGGTTAAAAAATATGATAAACTAATTATATTGTGTCATTTGTTTCTCTATGCATGCCTCTCGTGTTTCATATGTCTCTAGCCTCTCATTGTAATATGTGTTACTTGAGTGAGCTTGTATGTAATTTTGTATATTTTTTATTTGTGATGTTTCTGTTTTTCTAATTGTATGTATCTGTATTTAATTGTATGTAATTGTAGATGTTTTGTAATTGTATGTCCCTATTTGTACAATAACTGAGATTTTATAACTGGATTGTTCTCGTGTAAGTGCGAACATCTGTAAAAACCCAGTATAAATAAATTAATTTAGAGTTTGATGATTTAAAGTTACTACTTATCAGTTTGACAGACAGCAGTGGTCCCTTGACTCTCACACATACATTACAGGTCAAAGAGACCAATTACTTACTCTCCCCAGACATAAACCTCTGCATCTGAGGGTGTGTCTGAATACTGCTGTATTTAAATATTATGACTTCTGTAAGTTGTCAATGTAATCATAAACAATGATTTGTAATAAAAAATATTTTAATAATTTCGGTTCGCAAAATGTCAATAACAAACAATAATTAATAAGAGGTGTGAGATAACTCTCGTTAATATTAGGTAAAATATTTAATAAATTCCAAGTAAATGAAATATTTGTGAACGTATTCGAAAACTAACAGCTGGAAGGGTGAAAAAATACGCTTTTAAATTATATGATTAGAAATAACTAACTCAATTTTTTTTTAACGCAAACTTTAAAAACTTTTAAAAATGGCTCACCTTACGTTTTTTCTAACTAAAATTGGTGATAATCAAAAAAAAAATTAAAAACACACCAATATTTTATTAGACAAATAAATTATAAACGTTTTTGTTACCCATTGACAAAAGAAAGTCAAAGTTGTTGCCTCACTTTTTTGTCGTTTCATGTAAAAGTGATTCATAAAAAAAATTCACAAAGATACATTATATCTTTTTAATTGGGGTCGGAAACATTGGTTTCATAAAGGTTAACTTTTAGATTTTAATATATAACGTGTTGTTTTTTTCTTTTCATGTGACCTATGTGAGCTGGACAAATATATGTTGTCGTCTGTGATTGACGGTGTGCCTTATTTCCAGTGCTTCCTGTGGACATCAGCATATCAGGGGTGGAGCACCATGTGGTGCAGGGCAGTAAAATCACACTGGAGTGCAAGTCCTCAGGATCCAGTCCACCAGCAGTGGTTTCCTGGAGCAACGGGACTGAGCCACTTCCAGCAGATGAGGCCCTAACTTCCACAGAGAAACAGGTTTTGTATTGATTATTTCATTGTCAAAGATCCGAGGTTGTCATGCTTCTTCAGGATTATTTTAACGATTTGTCTAAAACCAATCGGCATACTATGTCTAAAATAGTTTTTATCATAATACGATTTTTTTTTTAAATAGCTCCACACGCGATGCCTTGAGGGAAACAATTTCCCTCGAGGCTTTCTTCATCTTTGGGGATGCTGTGTGGTCAGCGCCGGATCTGCCATACGTTCAAAAACGTGCAAAAAACCTGGCGCCAACTCCGAAGGGGCGCCGTGATAAAATAAATATTGTTTTAAAATTTAATTAAAATATTGCCCGAATCGTTTAAAAATTACTCGTAATACGGAATTATTAGTATGCGCTAGCAACACTCACTTTCCATATGCGTGAACCTAATGCGCGCGCATCGATGGTTAAAATTTAACGAAATACGGATTTGACTTACGTCAAGGAATTTTTTTCTAAATACGATGTATTTCATACGAACGTAAGACCTATTTTTCCTTCTTGTCTCTTACGACCATTGTATCGTTCGAAATTCAACAAACATTGTGATTGGTTCATTGATCGCTGCTCGCGAAGGATACCCTTCGTTATAATTTATGCCTTCTACCGCAATTCGCGCGCGATTTGGCACCATACAGCTCTGTCAAGTCAAGGTAAGAATTTTAGGTTATAATTCGATTTATATTCATGCATTTAAAGATAAAAAGGAATCCAATTAAACAAACTGATCGGAATATTATTATTTCTGAACTTAAACTGCCTCCTGTTTTATATTATATTTTGTTATGATGTTCTTATTTTGTCCAGTGTCATAGATATTGCCTGGTCACTTGGAAAAGTTACTCTTGTTTCTTGTTGGCGGGATATTAATTTATTTTGAACGTATTGCATAAAATTATAATTTTTTTTTTATAGATATGTATATCTATATATGTATATAAATTTTTTATCTAATTTTAAAAAAATTGTTGGGGGGGGGGGGCGCCATCGGTACTTCCTGCACAGGGCGCCAGATTTCGTAGAACCGGCGCTGTGTGTGGTTAGTATTTTTAGGGAAAGAAAGGAGGGGGAGTTCTGGTAAGGAAAAAGGTATAAGAGGTGGGTAGTAATCTGGGGGTCAGTGTGTCCAGGAGTGACGGAATCCATTCCTTTCACTGTGGTGCAGACCGATGGGTCGAGAGAGTCCGGCTGGAGAAATATAAAGGCCTCCCTGAACCAGTCTCACCCAATCCGGCACGCCACTCATTGGGTTGGCAAACACATCCGCCTGCCAAAATCTAGACAAACCTCACCCCATGAACCCGGGCACCCCTGCTAAGTCACCAAAACAGCTAAACATAAAAATGAGCATCGTCAATTTAGTATGTTTATCAATTCTACTTAGTTGTCGATGTGACCATGCTAGATCCTTTGGGACACATACTTCGACAAGGCTCCTCCAGGCGTCCCTGTCCTCAGTCACTTCAGCGGAATCCATCTTTAGTGTTTTTTTTTTTAAAGAAAGACAAACATTCCCGGGTTACGAATAACCCAACAACATTTGAAAAACTTCCTTTTACTTTCAGCTTTCTTGAATAGAAGTCGATAGCATTATTAGTAATACAAAGTTCTGCTATATCCCAACAGATGGCAGTTGAGTGTGATATCAGAAGAGTACTATCCATCGTCGTTTGTGACTTAGGTAGGGACAATTACGATGATTGCGGAATGCATCGGTGAGATTGGGCGGGCTCCTCCAGTCCGTTTGCAGCAGCAGCAGAATTACTTAGAGTCTTATATAGTAATGACGTCTATCCAGTTTAATATTCATTGTAACTTTTACGATAACTTAATAAATCAACTAGTAATCACACAAACCTATAACTTATCTGGAAGAAAACCAACACATCTTAAGTTACGTTTTTAGATTTTCACGGCCAAAAGCATTTTCGTTGTTTGTTTTTGGGGTGTTATGCCGTGTTGTGCTACCTCCTTCTTTAGTCGACGTTTCGGACAGCGTTGCAGTGTCCATCATCAGGGCAGATCCGGCTGATCCGTCGATGTCCACGGCTAAAGAAGGAGGTAGCACAACACGGGATAACACCCCAAAAACAAACAACGAAAAAACATCTTAAGTTGTCTTATAGGAAATTAAGAGACATAACACCATCCGTTTCAGGCTCTCCTGGCACAGTTCTGCAGCTTCTTTCCTCGGCTTAATCTGGCACTGCAAATGGCTGTGTTTCCCCTGGAATTGCTGCCATTATCTTGTGCAGAAGTCGCAATAGCTGCAAATACATTATAATATTTGAGTATGGTTTTCTGCAGGATGATGACACCTACACAACGCTATCTCGGCTATCTTTTTGGGCCACCAGATGGGAGCACGGACGTTCCTTCAACTGCGAAGCCAGACAGCTGGCGGCCCCCAGGGAACAAGCAGACTCTATGCTCAATGCTTCTCAGACCCTTGATGTACACTGTGAGCTAATTTTCTATTATAATTATCCTAAAACCTTTTATAGAAACTCCATTCAAGGCATTTAAGATTACAATTCAACAAAGCGACATTGTAACTGTATTGAACCAAGATTTCTGGCCCCAAGGCATCGTTGTCGGCAGATACTAAAGAAGCCACGACAACGTGGATGATTATTCATTAAGTTAAACATTACTTTGATCAATTGCCGATCTATAAAACCAGTAGAAAAAATATTTTCAATCTCTGTACGCCAAATGAGACATGATTACCTACAAGAGACGTGTCCCACCATCTGATTTAGATTTTCTCAGTGAAATTCACCGTGAATTCTTGAGGACAACCATTCGGTGAACTACTACTATTACGAAATGTAAATACTAAAACCTGTAATTGTTGCTGGAATTGGGTCATGGTGATTGGAGTAAAACAAGGTATGCAAGGAAAATGGATGACCAATCACTTACCGTTGTAGCGAAATTGTGTACACGAAACACCAACAACTTGCTTCCAAGTTAGTTCCAAAACTTCTTCTGGTTTCAAAACAAATGCAATCGAATTTTCACAATTTTTTTTTTGCCATTGATTGTTCCAAATTTCAAATACTTTGCCACAAGGTGACAGTTAGGGGGAGATGGGAACTAGATAAATGACATCCAGATATGAACTAAGCATATTTTCATTTCAAAACCAAAACATGTTCTTTAACCCTTATTCCAAAATGTCTAGTAAAAATAATTACAATCGTCACATTTAAAAGTATTATTATCATGTTTTTTTTAGTCCCTCCGGTGGTGTCTGTCCGACCAGATAACGTCACTGTGAATGAAACAACAGATATCCTCATGTTCTGTGAATACGAAGCCAACCCTTCAGAACTGATACGAGTTAAATGGTAAGTTTATTTATTATTTTTTCTTGCATAAGAAAGCACAATGGATGAGTTGGAGTACATGATTCAATTCAAACTCAAAAAGCCAGTGTCCATCAATGAGGGCTGATTTATAGAAGTCACTGGATGGAGGAATTTACCAAGATCATTGACGAAGCATTCGAGTTCAACAGAGGGCGAAGGAGTTTGGACTAAATTCAATGACACAATAATAAGAATGCTTTCTTGAAGAAGAATTCTGTGACACTGATTGAATGAGGGATTTTACTAAACAGGGTTTTGACTTACTTTAACCAATGATTCTTGACATTATGAAAAGTAAAAAATTTGAACAAAATTTTGGTCTTCGGTGACTTTTTTAAAGTTTTTTTTTTTTTTTGCTTTTCTTCTTACACCAAATTATATTCTTTTCCTCTTTGCATCACTGATCATTCATCCAAGTAACCACTACCGGTTCAATATCTACTGATTGTTTACTTTTAAAAAAATATATTTAAATTTTTGACTTTTTATTCAGAGACTGATGAAATTCTGCACACTTAACCCCATAAAATTTCAAAAAACCACTCTCCCATTCCCTTTTACATCCCTTAACCTCTTGAATGTCGGACGACATTTGGAGGAATTTTGGATTTTTGGGATGAAAATTTATTACAAAGAATTCCAAAAAGCTGATTCCATTACCGAAATCAAAAACCATCTGAAATGATATTGGCGCAAGCGATTCTGACCTTGTCCTTGTACAGTTTTTGAAGTAAATACTTCTTTACGCACGCTTGACTTGGGGGTAAACTGGCAAGAGCGTTATGAGAGGCGTAATATCGTGCGTTATGAACGTTACGGAGGCGAATGATAATAAATATAAATTAATTTTGTAGGTTCGTTCCTCACAATCTAATCATAACAACAGTGCTCAAATCCATAGTAATGACGTTTGGAATGGGTGCTGGCATTTGTGTTGTTGTTTCTCACATTCTAAACGTTAAAATGTAACTAATAACTAGCAATTTTTTCCATTGGAATTTTTTGAATTTCCTGCTGCAAATGTGAACATCGCTCTCTAACTAGAATCCGCATCAAGAAAGTTTTAAACTTTGTAAGAATTAAATCAACAATCCCATTCTAAGCGTAATTCCCATAATAAAATTAATCAAATTTTAGTTTAGAGTGTGCGAACTCAGTGCATCAAAACGACTGATTTGTCAGGATGATTGGTAACATTCCAAACGAATCATCAATATAGATTCTTATACACTGATGATTGGAATGGTTTTATTCGATGCCGGGAAGAAAATTAGATTAGATTACTAAAGAAGTATTTACTTCAGTCGTGTGGTATAAAGCACACTCATTTTTTTATTTTACATAAGGGTTACAATAGTAAGTATTTAAAAAAAAAAAAACCTGGATGTCGGCGTCCGAGCGACATATGATAGAATTTTTATTCCTGCAAAAATGTTGCAAGTTGACGTTCAAAATACGAGGAAATTTACCATCTTCGTCTGATTTCAAAATTATTTTTGTAAAGCACGGTACTTCAGCTCGTTATAAATAAAATAAAACACTGCGCATGTATTGATTCTTGTTTGTTGAATTTCTTTATATTATGTTCCCCAGGCTCCAGAATGATGTAGAGTTGGACCTTGGAGCTGATCCCTCGCACTACGAAGGTGGAGACCTGCAGCAGCAGGGTCTCCTAATCAAGAACTCCTCGGAAGAAGACATTGGCAGCTATGTGTGCCGCCTGGAGAATGCCGTGGGCAGCTCGAGCAGTCAGACCAGCGTTGAAGTGGATGTGCATTGTAAGTCAAGACTTCAAAATATCCCCTTTCTATCAGCCCATGGTTTCACTGACTCCAGGCAGTTTGCCCCAAAAGTAGTGAAATACTTCAATCATCTTAAGGATGCCTATATAATATTATGTTCAGAAGAGAGATTACAGTTCTTATTGTCTTTAACCTTAAAATTAAAGACATTTTCGCTATCATCCGAGTGAACTGCCATCACAGTTAATGAAAAAGTAGTTAATTTTAAGGATGTGGACAATATTCTGCTGTCATTCGAGAGAACTGAAATCGCAATTAATGCAAAAATCGTTAATAATTTTAAGGAAGGATAATTCTTTCTCCTTAAGTAGAATCGGAATCGCCCCAAAAGTCGTTAATTTTAAGGTTAATGACAATTCTGCAGTCATCTGAGAGAACTATCTGAATAATTTTCAGGTTAAAGACAATTCACCATCCGTAATTAGAACCGGAATCTCCCCCTGGAACCGCAGTTAAAGAAAAAGTATTTAATTTTAAGTTTACGGTTAGTTTCTTACCGTTAATTTTAAGGTTAAGGATAATATTCCTTATCCTTAAGCATAATTAAAGTGGTCCCAAAAGTCGTTTATTTTTAAGGTTAAGGACAATTTTAAGGACAATTCTTTATGCCATAGTAGAGCCAGAATCGCCCCCAAATTTGTTAATTTTGAGGTTAAGGACAATTCCTAATAAATGAATAGTGGAAGCTAACGCAATTATTGTAAACACTCAAGCGTTAATTACAAACAATCTGTTCAGGATATGCCGCAGCTCAAATAGCTGTTAAGTAACAAATAATTCTTCTTCTTTCAGTCAAGCCAGAAGTCCAGCTGACCATGGACTCTGAGGAGCAGCACATCGTGGAATCGACTGAACAGAATGTGACCCTCGAGTGCACCGCCCTGCGAGGAAATCCCTCTCAGCTGGTGGCCGTCAAATGGTTCATGGACGGAGAACTTCTCCAACAGCTGCCCAACTGTAATACCACTAATGATTCCGGAGGTAATGATCGTGTAAAAAAATAAAACAAAAATGACTGAACTGTTAAGTTAAAGGAGCTCCGCTCAACGGAGAAACTGAAACCGAACTAAAATTGGCTGGTTGCTATAGTTTCCAACCAAACTTCTATCACGGCGCTACTCAATTTTACGATTTCAGTAATTATTTCAACTTGTTTAACCGTAGACGAAGAACAATTAGCTGTCATCGTAGCAACTAGCACGGCGAGTTTCGAGTCACGTTGCTATTGACAACGGGTTTTTGAGAAGTTGTGTAGAATGCGGACCATCACATTGACATACACAGGATAGCGAGTTTAGTTGCATACTGTTTTTTTTTTCAGTTGCAGTGTATCCCAAGTGAGCTCAAATTTTCCATCTGGTTAAATTGAATACTCATTTTTTATCAGAATAACTTTTGAAGGTTATACCCTTCAATGTAATATATCATTGAAGAAGAAGATAATACTAATCAATCTAAACGAAACATGAAACAGACTAAGACCCAGAAAAATAAAAAGGTAACTGTCGCAACTGGGACTCCAACACAAGGTCTCTTTTTTTTGTTGTTTATTTTTGGGGATGTTCACATCACTACCGTGATGATGGACACTGTAATGTTGTCCGAAACGTCGGCTAAAGAAGGAGTTAGCGTAACACGGCATAATGTCCCAAAAATAAACAACAAAAATACTTTTAAATTAAAACAAATAACTTTGTTTAAACCACTAATATAATCACAATTACCTACGTGTTTCAAAACCGATGGTTTCTTCGTCAGGGTAGTAATTACATTAATAACAAAATAAACAAACAAGTATAGACTAAAAAGAACAGATTAAAAAGAACTATGGACAAAAAATAGCCATCTCTTAAATTTATTTTCTTATTATTAATTATATTTAAAATAATTTATTTTTGTTGTTTAATCATCTTTATTATGTTTTGATAATTTATATAATGTAATTTTTCATATTTTAAAATAATTTTTATATTTAATTTTAAATAATTGTTTTTTATGATATTTTTTAAATTAATTAATCACCTCTCTCTATAATATTTTTGTCCATAGTTCTTTTTAATCTCTTCTTTTTAGTCTATACTTGTTTGTTTATTTTGTTAATGTCATTACTACCCTGATGAAGAAAAATCATCAGTTTTGAAACATGCAGGTAATTGTGATTATATTAGTGGTTTAAACAAAGTTATTTGTTTTAATTTAATTCAAAATGACGCCACAAAGTGATTTTGCGAAGTTTGAAGAAATAAAAATACTTTTGGCCGTGAAAATCTTAAATCATATTTTACAGGGTCTCTTGTCTAACCAGGACAAGCGCCTAACCAACTCGGCCATTGGGACCTATATTTTTTCTGTCATTTTTGTCAATCCTATGTTTGAAATTCGGAATTAATAACATTGTCCGCAACTAATTTTGCGCCATATTTTTAGCAGCAAATTTTTTAGAATGATTACTAGGTTGTGTCTCTGATAAACATATCCGCAAAAAATATAGGTCCCATTTGCCGAGTGTTAAGGCGCTGTGTCCCGGTAAGGCAC
Source organism: Limnephilus auricula (assembly GCA_951813805.1). Taxonomy (NCBI): domain Eukaryota; kingdom Metazoa; phylum Arthropoda; class Insecta; order Trichoptera; family Limnephilidae; genus Limnephilus; species Limnephilus auricula. Next base: position 9,590,867 of record OX638417.1, read on the forward strand.
GAGGTTCTGGGTTCGAGTCCCAGTTGCGACCGTTACCGTTTTATTTTTCTATTCTGTTTCATGTTAACTAACTTTGACTAAGATTTCAAAATTACGGTACCTACTTACCCGAAGAAAGAAATTTCATTGAGATTGTGGCGTTTCTTTGGACATATTGTATAATTCCTTATTTGAAATATAAAAAATGTTAAATAAAATATTATGTGATTTATTATTATAATAATAGGTATTAAGTAACTACTTTAAAAATCGTATGATTTCTGAGAAAATGTTACTTCATGATTATTGTTCCACTAAATTATGTATATCAGTATTTGTAAAAAACCTAAAAATATGGGCATATAATAAATAATTATGTATATTTTTTGCAGAAGACATGTGCTCCAATGTGAATCCAACGAGACTACTTTTGCAAGAGGTGACAAGATATTTCCACGGAAACTATTCCTGTCAGGGAAAGAACGCTGCCGGCTGGGGAACCAGGAGTAATGATTCAGAGCTGATAGTCTATTGTGAGCATCCACATCAACAATCTTCTTCTTGTTCAAGGGCTTTTTAGTTATTACCTTCATGGAGAAGCAGGAAGCATTTTGGTTATGCATGACTGATACTCAATACATAAGTTACTTTATCCACTATTCAGAACCAAATGTTTTATTTAAATCAATTTTCAAGCATTCCGGATATATCCTAATGTAGTTGAATCCTATTAAAAATACCCTTTGGGTACCACAGGGAACCGGCTTGGGGCCTACATTGTTTTTACATAAAAACATAAATGACATTGTGCAAGAAATTAATAAAATATATAATGTGTCTCTGTATTTACTTTATGAAGCAATAAAAAAATTTGAAAGAATATTATAAAATGAATGCACGTCAATTAATATGCAAATATTACGAACATATTATAAAGCACAATATAAAGATTTTGATCCAACTTCATCCAGTAAACCTTTTAGAATTTTGCTTTGTGACCAGGTTTGCTCACTCTTTGTGGCTTTTACCCATTTTTAAATTTAGGTATTATAAATCTGTCTATACTGTACATTTTTTAATGCCTATTTTATTATTTATTAATGTTTTCAGATGAGCCGGGCCCAGCTAAGTTGATATATTCCCCTTTGAATGTAATCAAAGGAATGTCTCTATTGCTGTCCTGTTCAGTTGAGGACTTAGGAAGACCATTGGCCAAGAGGTAAATATAACCCCTGATAAAGGCTGCAGAACCATTTTCATATTTTGATTAAAAAATAATGTTTTGTTTTTTTTCAGATATCAGTGGTATCGTGGCTCGCAATTGATTTCGGATGTAATAACACCGGAATGGAAAGTAGACCCTGTGACCTTGGAAACAGAGACTAATTTCACATGTAGAGCAGTCAATGAAGCTGGAGGCGGTGTTCAAGCCATGGTCTATGTGGAAGTCATGGGTAAAATTTATTTGTTTAAATTAAAGCGGCAATATAGCCACATACATTAAAAAAGTTATGTGAGCTGATTTACAAGCAGATATGATTTGAGATTTTCACCGCCAAAAGTATTATAGTTGCTTATTTTTGGGGTATTATACCGTGTTGCGCTATCTGCTTCTTTAGTCAACTTTTCGGAGAACTTTACAGGGTCCAAGCATTACAGTGAACACTGTAAAGCTGCCCAAAACATTGGCTAAAGAAGGAGGTATCGCAACACCGCATAATATCACAAAAAAAACCACTATGACTTACAAGTAATTGAGCATCTCTTTTATGGTAGGTACTTATATACTGTAAATTAACGTTTCCTTAAAATATTTTATAATATAGATAAGTTTTTTCGTTGGTTCCAAGTTTTTTGAGTCTCGGAAGCGACATTATCCTTTTTTTCTCTGTCTTCTTTTGTTTCATAGAAAATAATAAGATTATTGGTATCAATTATTTTCAAATGATAATTAATTACTATTTAGCGTAAGTTAATAAGTTAAGATTGATACCATCCCTTTAATTGGTGTTTTGCTTCGCGAAAGGTTCATCTAATTATATTATATACTAAATCTTTATTTTTATTTTCAGCTCCCCCTGCATTTATCAAGAGTTTACCTCAAAACACCGGAATTGTCTTTAATTCTTCCGTGAGCATACATTTTACTTTATTAATCAGTCTATTTATAATTATGACAGTGTAAGTACCTAATTTGAAATGTATAAAGTATAAAGGCGCTGTAGCAATGACAACAATAGGTGACTTAGGCTCTTCTTCCACAGGGATACACAAGTATTCAAAGCTCATGTTGCGTACTTAAGTTGCAAACAACTTGAACAGCTCCTGGCGCTGTATTGGGTGCATCATGTATCAGCACCTTGACTCCTTGGCAAGTCCCAGACTGCTTCAATTGCCATTGCACTTGGCCAATCCACCGTGCACAGTCCACATAGATTGCTAATGAAATTAAGAGACCTGCGTCACCAACAATCATTGTTGAACGTCAAAACTAGAATGTTTTTACAACCACACTCACAATGAAAGAGTTACTGTAGCTGTCAATTTTGGCATCCTGTCATTATTTTTTGTACTGTTTGGTTCCTAGCATTGATCAGCACACGCATTGTTACAAAATGTCTGACAGCAGTAATGCGGTGTATAAAGTCTCACCAAAGTAAGTCGGAACAATCACTCCTGCTGGTCGCGGGATTCTGACGTCGTCGACGAATTTACAATATTGGCACGTGTGCTTCTGAACAGATAGATATATGGCGGTGTCTCCAAGATAATTGAATCGTCGAATATTGGATACTTGTAATATACTAAATCTCTCATCTGTATCCAGGATATCTCTCTCACCTGTCGAGTGGAATGCTCCCCACTGTGCGGAGTAAACTGGTTGAAGAATGGAAAACTCATAGACATGACTCAATCCTCGCTATACATCATACAGAACACACCAACAGCACCAGAGTCCAGTGGAAACTATTTTGAATCTATGACCTCTCAATTGGTAAGATGTTTAAGATTTTCTTTCCTATTATAAATAAGGATCCATGACAAAATAGAACAACCACAACTGAATAAGAATTGAAATTGATACATTTAATTTTATCTCTAGATATTCAACATGACAAACTGGCCGGATCAAGTAATGGACAGATTGCTAGACAATGCAAACTACACATGTGTCTCTCAAGCAAATAGCATCGGGCCTGCTGTCAATTCTTCAACCAACCTTGCTGTAGAGTGTAAGTTAATTTGCCTTACTCATAAACGGGGCATTGATAGTTAGGGTTAAACAACCTTCTACATCATCTGTTGTATAAACTTAAAATTTCTCATTGAATTTTGGAATAATTCCAAGGCATTTTTAATGCGCTAAGTATACATTTTTTCCTTTTAAGATGTCGTAAAAAAATACCATTTTAGAAAATGGTACATAATGCACAATAATTTATAATTTTATAGTCATTTTATTTTCGGGGGGGCAACTGTCGGGGGATTATGCAGGCGCCTAAATTAATACTAACATTAATCTGCAATTTGTCTATGGTGTCATGAAGAATGCCTGTAATCGATTAGACAGGCGCCTAAAGTAATAATGACATTATTTTACAATACAGATTCGAAGCTTACATACAAAGATACTGCGTTATAAAATACCTTTTCCACTGACACACTATGTTATAAAATATTTCTTCCTACGGCAGGAGAAGGGGTCAGTTGAAATCGGAAGCGGTCGTGAGAATATCATTTTTTTGTACTGGATATATCAACTTAATGGCTCTGTGTATTCAAAATGACCCCTCTCCTGTTTAAGGCGAAGAGGGGGTCGCATAACTTTTCTGATATCGCGATCGTAGCGGTCAAGAAAAATAATGCCGATTAGCGAAGATTCAAAACCACGCTTATAACACATAATCTTTTTACGTCTGGCGGGTCTCATAGAATTGTATGGCGAGCGCTATTGTGTTATAAATATCTTTTTGATGTGAGCTGCGAGTCTGTCACTAACTTAATGATGGTAGAAATGGTGTTACGTAAATTGCCTATGATCGATTAGAAAGGCGCCTAATACTTGAAGAGGTATTCATTAATCTATCTTAATTACTAACGATATAATAAGTTTTACAATGTAAAAAGTACCCGTTAACAAACTTATAGAAAGTAGTTAAATGGAACTTTAATTTTCCAATTTTCTACTCATTTATTTGTTACATTATCAGTCCATTTGTGTTCATTATTTTATTGAGTTTTTCAGAAGGATGTATTTTTAATTTGCAGTTCCTCCTGAAAATATGACAGTATCAAATAAGGTGGTTTCTGTCAATGAAGATCACGTTCCTGAGAAAGTGCTCTGCGCTGCCAAGTACGTTCAAAACTTTAACTCTATTTTTTTTTATTATTTATTAATAACTCAGGTACGGGGCATACGTCATTCCTATGTCTACCTACGTTAAATTATCGTGAAAACTAGCTTATGTGTCCAAGCGGTTAACCAAAAAATACATTTTATGTACATTCTTTTAGGTATATGCCACCTCACTAGGCTGAGCCTGTTCCGAGGTGGCAGTAATTTAATATTTTTTATATCATTTTCAAAAGAAATAATAAAATAAATTATTAATTAATAAATAGAATTTTGAAAAATAAACATAAAATGAAAATTAATAAGAGAAATAGAAAAGAAAAGAAAAAATGGAGAAGAGATGATAATAATATAAAGAACTTAAATTATTTGAAAAAAAAGAGAAATAAAATTTAATACAGGTAGCTATTATATTGAAGAAGTTATAATATGTCCGCAGTATACAATGCCCTTGTTTACAATCCATGTATGTATTTTGTGTTTTAGATTTACGCTTTTTATCAGGTGAATGTCTTTAATGTCTTTTTCAATATTTATTAGCGAATATCAAGTAATAAGGGGAGTTACCTCAATCAGCTGGGAAGAACAGAGGACTATGAAAGAAAAAAAGGTTGCTGAGAATAATATTTTATTGGAAAAGAAAGGGGGGTTTGTGATAGAATATTAGTTTGTGAAAAAATGCATTTGGAAAGAAGTCAGAGAAGAAACTGGTGAAAGAAATTAAATGAGGTTTTTTTATTCTGAGAGGCTAGACGCTATGCAGTATTTCGATACGTCAAGAACGAGAATGGCCCAAGCAATTCTGACCTTGTTCTTCATACAATTCTTTATACATAACGGACAAAATCGCTTCCAAAATCGATGGTACACCGGAGTACATACGGCGTATTAAATGAGGTTTTGAAACAAAATGGAATTAAAGAAAGAGAAGTGTGAAGGAAATTCGAAAATAAAATATATCTTACGAAAGAGCTATTGCAGAAATGGTTGGCCCGTTTGATAGATTCTCCTATCTTAATATAGGAATTGCAATTTTTAGAGCACAAGGAATGCTGTCCTTGTTTTACCAGTATTTCAATGGAAGAATTTCAGAGGAACTAGCGTCATTGATTTCTTCAGCACCGGTGCATGGTCGGGAAACACGCCAAACGCGTACCCAACATTTGTACACAATTGACTCATGAGAACGGGTCGCATCTAAGACTTGTTCTTGAGTTCAGCTCAATGAGCTCGGCTGTGAAAAGATTTGCCGGCCCCTATGTTTCTTCGCTTCCACAACATGGGTCTCTTTAACCTTTTGAAAGCCAGCATAGGAAAAATATTTTTTTTCAATGCGACGTAAAAAATTTGACGTTCCTCACCTTTCTTACGAACCCAATTTTTATAACATTTCTTTTGTGATATATTACAAAACTTACATGAAAATAATGTAGATAAAACTATCTTCCTAATAATCACTCAAATCTATGCTTTCCACAATGGATTTATATTTTTAAAAAAACTAAGAAAAAATATAGACTCCGACTACGACTATGTTCATATTATCACGCGGCGGCCATTTTGTCGGCCATCTTTGATGGAATTAATTTGAATTATTCTGAGAGGCTAGACGCTATGCAGTATTTTGTTACGTCAAGAACGAGAATGGCCCAAGCGATTCTGACCTTGTTCTTCATACAATGTCTTTATACATAAGGGACAAAATCGCTTCCAAAATCGATGGTATACCGGACAGGTTAAAACTCAGGTTCACCCTCCACACAGCATTCCCAAAGATGACATAGGCCCTGAGGGAAATTACTTTCCTCAGGGCCTCCTCTATGAATTTAATATTTTAAAATGCTGAAAGAAAAAAGGTTCCGGAAGAAAAGATATTTAGAAATGAAATGTGAAAGAATTTTAGTTTGGGAAAGAAAAAGGTGTGGGGAAAAAAAAATAGTAACTGATAAACTTCAAAGTGTCATATTTGTTATTCTTTATATTAATATATAATATATGATCCTTGGTTCAATTATGTTTTAATTATGTTTTAAGTATGTTTTAATTTAATTGTTATTTTTAATCATATTTGATTGTAATTTCAGGGGAAAACCTGAACCGACATACGTTTGGCTCCGCTATAATGCCTCCAATCGCATGACCAATGACTCCAAGAAGAACTCGGAGACTCCTGAGCAGTTTGAGCCAGCGAGGGAAGTGCTGAGCACAGGATACGCCCTGGTCCTCAAACGAGGAGTTCAGAGGACTGAGAGTGGTGATCTGGTGTGCGAGGCTACCAATAAACACGGAACAGTTCAGATTACTACATATTTGAATGTTATGTGTAAGTATAAAACTTGTGTTTATATTTTTTTCTAATTCCCTGGTTGGGGAAAAGAAGTAGAGGCAAAAAAGCAATTTTGGAGGCAGATATGGGTACCGCCGCCACGATAAACAATTATTGGACAACCAACACCCCTGCCACAGGTCACCCCGAGTGGCTAGCTAGTTAGGTCTTGTTGGCGGATGTGTTCGTTCACTTAATGCGTGATAAGCCAAGCCAAGGCCTTTGGACCTCTCCAGCCGGACTCTCTCGGCCCATCGCCTTACACCACAGTGGGAGGGATGGATTCATTCATTTGTCACTCCGGAACACATTGACCCCAGATTTTTTACCTTCCCCTCATACCTTTTTCCTTCCCAGAACTTCCTTTCACTAAAAAGACCCTCCACACAAAATCCCCGTAGATGACATAGTCCCAGAGGGAATTTATCCCCCTGTGTACAGATAATGTAAAAAAATGAAATAACCCAAAAATTAATCACCACAATGACATGTTTTTTGTTTACTCTATATATTTTAATTAAAATCTGCTGAATTAAAAATGTATATAACCACTTGAGCGCTTTTTGCCACAATGTAGCACTATTTCCAAAACCACAAATTGCTTTTTTGCCAAAATATGGCAATATTTATTTTTATTTTTTTTATTAAAACGACTATATAATACATTGTACATTCAAAATATAAAAAATAAATATTCTCTTGACTATTTAAAATGTTTTAAAGTTAACGATTTAATAATATTTTTTTTATAAATCCTAGAAATATGTGGTAATAGACAAAATATAAGTGAATTCATTGGCTACACAGAACTATAATCAATTTGTATGTCTCCATATTCAAATTCGGAGGTATGATTTTTTTAATGTCAGCGGAATTTCCTTTGGCAATCTTCGAAAAAAGTTTTAAATTGCTCTGTTGCTCCAGTGGATAAAGCTTACCAGCATAGTCGATTGATACAGGTTTTATCGATAATGTCACAGACAACAAACAAACAGTTCACAAGGACTAAATGTTCTTAATTTATTCAACTAGATTATTTTTTACGTTATCAGTTGGCAGTCATGCTCAGGGACGATGACAAGTTATCGACATTATTGATAAATCCTATATCGATCGACCGTGCCAGGTACCCAGGGGTCTTACTATTGCTACTTACGTAATTGTTATATTTATTATGAAATTACACATAAACATTTTTATTACATTTTTTACAGATAAACCGGAATGTGTTATAACGCAAATAGAGGTTGAAGACGAAAAGGTTCTCATTTGCACAGCCAATGCTAATCCAACTGAAGTAAGTATATTATTGCGTTTTTTATTCAACCTCTTGTTAACCTTCCAGCGAATGCGCCGTTGTAAATTTTACGACAATTGCGCCTTATCGTTTCCCCCAATTTTACCTCTTAGTCGCAAGCATCGAGCTTCGAGCTATTCGAGGGTCAGTGTCTCTTTAAACTACAGACGTATCGGGTGTGCTTAGAAGTTTTTGTTATTCATTGATATTTGGAAATTTCCGTTGAGCGTTAATTTTGCTTAGAAGTTTTTGTTATTCATTGATATTTGGAAATTTCCATTGAGCATAAATTTTACGACACTTGCCTGAATGTGAGAAAACACCAGAAAGCCTCCGGTAATACTGGACTACAATGCGGAGAGGAAACAGTCGACAAAATGTGTGCCACTTATTCGGTCTCTAGAATAACAAAGAGATGGCCATGTGTAGTTTTCTACACTCTAATGAATATTGGCGGCATAAATGCTCAAATTTTATACAAATTTGCCTGTCCAGGAAAGGCTCCAAAGCATTGAAGAATTTTCCTAAAAAAAATTGATATTGACCATGATTTATTTATAGATAGATACAAAAGAAAGTACAAGTTACACATTAGGAAGCTTTGCCTGTCCAACTAGGAAAGTTTCCCGTTCCAGGACAGACAAATTTACAGGTTTAGTTCATATTATTCCTTAAGTACATAATTGCAAACAAAAATAAAAACAAAGATTAAAACAAGAAAATTCTTTTTTTTTTGAAATTGTGTTGTGTTATGAAGAAATATATAAAAAACATACATAAGTACATTTTTTTTTTGTGACTATGCAAAAAAGTAATCTGTTAGCATATGTGCTATTCGGATTTACCTAAAGAGCATCTTATTTTCAGATCAAATGTCAATTATTTATATAAAGAGAACGCCATTTACATGGAGAAAACTTAATGACGTAAAATTTACGACAAGTGCCCGCTCAAGGGAAATCAGCGCACCTGCTGGAAGGTTAAAGATGCTGGAATTTTTACATGTGAAAATATATATTTTATAATAAATTTTATAATCAATGTTAAAGTGTCATTGAAGAAAAGAAGATAATTCGAATGAATCTAAACAAAATATGAACCATCACAAGACATATAAAAATAATAAGGTAACGGTCTCAACTGATAACGAATAATTAAAAAAATTATTTTATCATGCATATTTTTTCTTCCAGGTGACATTTGACTGGTCACTCAAGGATGAGAACGACACGGTAGACTCTGAAGCTGTCAGCCACCGCGGGCCTCAAAGCACCCTGCGCCTGGATCTCCTGAGCAGCGTTGTGGAGGGGCCCCGCACCTTTGTCTGCACCGCTAATAACTCCGTCGGAGCTTCCGCTCCCTGTATGCTCCTAGTACAAGGTATGCAAACATATTCAGTTTCCAGTTTCAGTGCCGGCAACCTGGGCGTTTATTTAATATAAATGTCCATAATAGTAAAAGTATATAAAATCATTCAGAAATAAGAAACATAGGATTGGTCCCAAATTTGACCCTTGGGTAACACCAGTTATAACTTCTTAATTATTTTACTTTTTACTAAATGTGCCATTCATAGGTAACCATGTATCGTTTTAAGTCACATTATATAATAGTTTTTCAGACTCCTCCCTACCCAAGCCAATCAACCATTTAGTTATTATTGAACCAATGCAGGACATTTTGCAATTTTTAATATTTAAGTCTGGGGGGATTTTATTGTATAATTTCGGTCCCAGATACGCATACGTCTTTTGATACTTTGCCGTATTGCTCCCTGGGACGAAGAGATCCTTTCTATTGTGACTTCTTGTATTGTATTTGTGATCAATTTTATTAAAATTTTCTATATTTTTATGTACATGGATATTAATCTTTTTTATGAAGTTTTGACGAACATCAAGAACGTTAAATTTTTTGTAGAGTTTGTCGCTTGAGAACCTGTAGGGTTTACGCATAATGACTCTAATTATGGATTTCTGGGCCTTTACAAGCGGATCTAAAATCGTTCTTCCTGACGCTCCCAGCCAATACAACCATACGTTAAGATGGGGTTGCACAGTCCGAAATATATTTTTCTTAGGTCTTTTTGTTTAATTATGTTTCGCAATGCAAAGAAAATGTATATCAATTTTCTTACCATACTTGAAAGATTGTCGATGTGATATTACTTGTTTATATGTTTTTTTTATTACGTTTTCATTTTATTTTTCTCTAATTATAGTTTTATACATCTTAAGTAATATGGCGGCAGACTGGGATTGCACTATCCCAAACCTACTGAATTAAAAACTTAAATAATAATATTAACTCAGTTGAGGCATCTGTCCCCGTATTTGCTGCTTTTCCGCGGTATGAAAACACACTAGACAGATATTTACTGGTCTATAATAGTAATAGTTTCAAATAATGTTCATTCACCAAACATCATTCTAAAATAATATTAAATATAGAATTGGTCCCAAAAGTAACCCTTGGGGAACACTGATAATAGCTCCGTTGGGGTTTCTGACCCATGTTTCCTGCTTATTCAAGATATGATTATACACTTGACTTAATTACTAGTTAAAAGAAGCATTAAGGAAAGCCAAAAACATTAATAGCACGGTAATCAACAACCAAATAATCCTTAATAAAAGTCCAATACTTAGGTCGTTCCCTATTGACAAAGAGCTCTCTCTTCCCAATCCTTCACCTATCCTTACTCCGTCCTACTCCACTTCAGCTCAGCCCATTTTTCAATTCACTGTGAAAGCATAATTTATTATTTATAATACAATAAAGTAAACTTGTAGATTTCAGTAGTATTATTAGCATTATACTGCTCTTTAATAAAAATTAAAAGGGTTGTTTACACTGTTTACTAAGGTATTGTTTTATTTTTTATTAAAAATCTATATTTTCAGGAATGCTCCCTTGGTGGCGTTGGTGGAGCAGAACTGCATTGTTGGTTGCTGCTGGAATTGGTCTTCTCCTACTCCTTGTTCTCCTTCTCTGCATAATCATTCTGTGCGTCTGTCGCAGAAAGAGGAAGGCCTCCAAGTGTATGTATAATAATTACACTTATTATTTTACATTGTGATGGATGAAGATGTAAGTTTCCTGAGAATGATCTACTCCCACAAAACAGGTGTCATTATATTTTCACATCATCTTATAAATATCAACATTAAAAATAATTTTTTGAATTTTTAAATACTCATTTTTATCGTTTCCTGTAAAGTCTTCATTTTGTGGCTTGAAGGTTTTTACCAAACCACAGTCGATATAATGTAATAATAATTAATAATTCTTATTACATTAATAATTCTGTAACTCTATTTTTACAAGTCACTTCATTTTCCCATTCAAACGAGAATATATCTCTAATGAAGGCGTGGCACGATCAAGTACCTAAATCAAATAAAAGCTGTATAACCATTAATATTCTTAGTCCAAAAAATATATAAAGGTATTTTTTCTATTTAATGAATATTTAAAAAATAATTGTTATCTTTGTTTTCATATTGTCTAACCATGGATTTGACGATTTAACTGTGCATCCCTTTCATGCGCATGCTTTAACAATACATAATCTCATTTGTTATCCCTGTCACTCTAACACGCAATCCGATTGGCCCAAACAGACAACAGTCCCGTTCCATTGGAAGAGAGGTAAGAATATTCCTTATTCAAAAATTATATATAATTTGCACGTATGTTTGTTTAATAACTTAAAATCCAGTATTATTTATTTATTTAGACGAACTTTGTAAATTTTAAAATTATTAATATTTCCAATAATTTTTTATTTTTTGTTCCATTTATTTATTTTTCTTTTGTTTTCTTTCATGTTTATTTGCATCGCTTCTGCTTTTGTGTTGTGGTATGTCTCTGCATAACCAAACAAAAACCTAACCTAAAAAGTGCCACTTTTGCCGCCCAAAACGAATCGTCGATTGTCCAAGCGATCGTCTCTCAAAGCATTCCCGGAATATCTCCCAGAATTTGCCTTCCAACTACTCCGGTATATAACGAAAAATCAAGACTTGTTCCGATGCAGGGACAATTCATAGTTCCGCAAACTAAAACTGGTGCAAATCTGAATCCTTTAGCTAATACAGCAAACTCTGGAAGATTACAAGCAGATTTGAGTCAACTAGAAGCTAGTTATCAAGCTGGTTTACAAGCTAAACAAATTGCGCAGTCAAATGCAAGTTTAAACTTGATATCTGATAGTCTCAGCATTTGCAATGAAAGCAAACAAAATGCGAGCATGTCTAATACGTTTAAAAAGGACGAAAAAGAAGCATTGTTTCAAAACGATAATAATAACGATGTTTCAACTAATGATAATGAAGTTTCTAATGTTGAAACTGAGATGGCAGCAAAAAATCGTAATGTTGGAAGAGCAGGAAATAAATGGCCGCTAAAACCAGGCGTTTTGGTTCACGTAAACTCAAATCATTCACTTAGTCCGAAGAAATTTGGTAGAAACGCCGCTAAAATTGCTAGTGGCGATATGGATATACACCTAGAAGAAATTTCTGTAGCGGAAGATGGTAAAAGAAATGTTAAACAGCAAAAAGACTTGACAAAGATCGGTATTTTGGAACGAGATTGCGATATAATCGTACAAGACTTGAACGAAAATCGTGATATGAACCAAAGCATCAAATTCGATAAAGACAAGTGTAGAAATTTAATGAAATCTGAGAGGCCATCGCGAAAGAAGTCGAGATGCTTCAAATTGTTCAATAAAATTGATTTTTTGAGGACAGATCGGAATTTAAAAAGCGATGAAGACGAGTGTATAAGCGATAGTGATGGGGCAACTTCTAGGAAAGTTAAAAGGACAAAATCTAATAAGAGAGCGCTGAGTTTGGTTGGGTTTTCTTTAAAAGATGGAAGAGTGGATAAAAAAGGACACAAAAGTAAATTGAGGTCATGCTTTCAATCGTCTTCACCCATTATACCTTCAGAAGGAGGTATTAAATCTTTTATACTAATTTTTAACATAAAAATAAGCAATTGCGATGAAATATAATGTTCAGTTTCACCAATCACAACTGAGCAATGGCTAGGTTAAGATTTTCACTTAGTGGAAGGTTAAATGGGGGATTTCGTTGGATTCCAGTGCGGTGTTGTGAATTCAATTTCTCTATTACCTAACTCCTTTATTAAAGGGGTGACAAACGCCGAGCCACATCAAAAGATACTTTATAACACAATAGCGCTCGCCATACAATCCCATATAGACCCGCCACATGTAAAAAGATGAAGCGTTATAAGCGTGGTTCCTGTCTTTGCTAATCGGCGTTATTCTCCGTAACCGATAGCGGTGCGATATCAGAAAATTTATGCGACCCTCCTCCGCCGTAAACAGGTGAGGTGGTCATTTTCAATAAGCATCCACCGTGTTCGAGCTGCTGTCAGCCGTTGTTGACATAACTAGTACAAAGAAATGATATTTTCCAAATTCAATTGACCCCCTCTCCGGTCGTAGGAAGAAATCTTTTATAACGTAGCGTGTCGGTAGAAAAGATACTTTATAATACATGTCTCTTTTCATGTCAGCTTCATGTCTGTCCCTCCATTTATTGAAAAAGAAAACTCTTCAGCTTTTATTGATGCTAGTATGAGTTTTTCAAACATTTTGGGTTTATCCATAACCGGGAAAGATTGTCTTTTTTTATTAGTTTTTGTGTAAGCTGATTTTAGTAAAATATTTAATTGGATAAATTATACATTGTAATTATAAACACGTAGGCCAACATTCATTAAAAAAAGGTATGATTTTGACCACCAAAAATAGTCCTATTGTAGAATATTCATCATCATCACAATTAGCTCTACAACCTGTGGTGGGTCTTGGCCTCCTCGAGAGTCTTCCTCCTCTCATCTCTGTTTTGTACCAGCTCTCTCCAGTTTTGGAAGCTCCAAGGTACATAGGTCTTTGAGGATGTTGTTGCTCCATCTTAATTTTGGCCTTCCCAGGCTCCTTCGCCCTACAGGTCTAGATTTTAGCAGGGACTTTGGTGCTTGATGCTCGGTCATTCTATCCACATGACCCAGCCACCGAAGTCTTCCTAACTTCATAAATTTTGTCACGTTTGGTTCCTTAAACAGAATATAGAGCTCATCGTTATAACGTCTACGCCAACATCCATTTTCTAGAACCGGTCCGAAGATACGCCTCAAAATTTTCCTTTCAAAAACGTCCAGTGCTCGCTCATTCCTCTTAGTTAGTACCCATGTCTCAGCTGCTTATGTGAGCACTGGTCTAATAAGAGTTTTGTACACTAATATCTATGTAATATTGTAGAATATTATCTTGGCTTTTAAAGAATAAAGTCACGACCTGTTTCGTATGAAACTTAATTTTGGATATAAGACAGGAGTACTCAACAAAACTGAATGTTATTTTTTTTTTAACAAATATTTCTAGTACGCCTTGCACCTTATATATTTTTGTTTAATTTTATAAAGAATAAACTTAGTCTAATGAAGAAATTGATATTTCATGATTTAAGATGCAACTTTAGCATTTATTATAAAATTTGGTAATTGAGTTAAATCTCAGCTTAGCGATCGCTCAGTTTTAAATGCACGACTTTCGGCCGTTATTCCCAATCCTACTAATCAACACTCCTCAAATGCACACATAATATGCTCTTCCCAGCGCAACTCTTAGACCAACGGGCAAATCGACCTTTACTAAACTGATCACATAGCTGATCGGAGACTCAGATAGTTGGGAACAACGGCCGTTAGAATTTAAGCAATGATTAGAAAAAATTAATATTTTTTGGCTGTTTTTAATTGCTTTGCATGTTTTCTGTTGTTGTTAATGTTGTGTTTGTTGTTTTTTTAGTTGTAACATTTAGGAGACTGCCTAAAACAGTAGTTGACTCCCAAAATAACAATCAGAATCCCAATATTGGTAACACAATTGGTTCTACTCCTAACTTGGGACAATTAGATAGCTCGAACCAATCGAGAAGCAGCTCAAATTCAAGAAAAAGAAAAAAACCTGGAGATGGTAAGAATTTTAATGGTTGTTAATTTATTGAAAACTAATAATATGTGAAAATTAAACGACTGTGATGTAAAACTAACACAAGATATCCAGTAAAAAGGAAAAATAATGCGCCATTTTTTGTTCTCTCAACCTATTTTTTTTTAAGTTTTTCCTTTTGGTTTTTATGATACTATAAATATGTTTTTTATAAATCCTACAAATATGTGATAATAGACAAAAGATAGGGGAATTCATTGGCTACATAGAAATATAATCAGTTTGTATCTCCACATTCAAATGGTAGGGAGGTACGATTTTTTTTATGTGGGTAATTTTTACTGTTTTTTTTTAATTTCCTTTAGCAATCCCAGAAAAAATATTTTAATTGCTCTGTCGCTCCAGTGGTTATATAGATATACTCCGATCAGTATATTTATATATATTTATAGTAGAAAATTTATTTCTGAGACCGTGTAATAAATGTCGGCAAGATCTTTCGGATGTATGGATGTTCAGCGCCGGATCTGCCATACGTTCAAAAACGTGCAAAAAACCTGGCGCCCACTACGAAGGGGCGCCGTGATAAAATAAATATTGTTTTAAAATTCAATTAAAATATTCCCCGAATCGATTAAAAATTACTCATAATACGGAATTATTAGTTCGCGCTGGCAACACTCACTTTCCATATGCGTGAACCTAATGCGCGCGCATCGATGGTTAAAATTTAACGAAATACGGATTCGACTTACGTCAAGGAATTTTTTTCCAAATACAATATATTTCATACGAACGTAAGACCTATTTTTCCTTGTTGCTCTTACGACCATTGTATCGTTCGAAATTCAACAAACATTGTGATTGGTTCATTGATCGCTTCTCCTACGGATCTCCCTTCGTTGACAAGTTGCTCTTTGATGATAGTTCGTCGCTTTCGCCGCGTTATTGGTTTATTTATGTTGCCATTCGCGCGCGATTTGGCACCATATTAAACAAACTGATCAGAATATTATTATTTCTGAACTAAACTGCCTCCTGTTTTATATTATATTTTGTTATGATGTCCAGTGTCATAGATAGCTACTGCCAGGTCACTTGGAAAAGTTACTCTTGATTCTTGTTGGCGGGATATTAATTTATTATAAACGTATTGCATAAAAAAAATTATTTTTATTTTTTATATGTATATAAATTTTTTATCTGAATTTAAAAAAATGTTGGGGGGGGGGGGGGGCGCCATCGGTACTTCCTGCACAGGGCGCCAGATTTCGTAGAACCGGCGCTGTGGATGTTGATTAATTGAAGCAATTCAGGACAGTCAATTTTGTAAGGCAGTATATAGACCTCACGAACTTTGAAATCCTATGAAAATTTATTCTACATTGGTATCACCAAAGTCTACAGTGTCGACTCACCCAAGTGCATATATAAGTCGATTTTTAAAAAAATGTACAAAATTTATTAATGATGAATTTGTGTTTAATTATGTAGCCCCTGCGAATGGTGCTGCAGACAGTGAACCTGCAGGTATTGACAACCCAGGCGTGTACGAGAACCTCCCCTTCCACGGCCTGCAGCAGGCTCCCAACAAGGTTTGTGACCCCTGGATTCAAATTATTATTTTCGATTAAAAAAATAATTTTGGTTTTTTGGGGTATTTTGGCCTCAAATCCAAAATTAAGATTTGTATGAAACGGACCGAAACCGTCCGCGCAAACATTCCTCTTAAGGGAAAGGAACAAAGCAACTACAAGCGGCGTTTTGCAAATGTATACGCAGCATAAAATTAACCGCCAAAAACACTCCAACCTAGCTCCATGAGTTTCATTTGTGGTATTAGAAATCAATGTTAGAATGCTAATAGAGCATCATTCATAGCCACATCATACATAGACTTACACAGCTAAAAATTACAAAGAAAAGGAAATTCTGTTTTTAATAACAATTAAGGTAGAAACATACCGGGTCGACGTACGCATCTGGCCCCCTAGCACACTCGATCGACAACGATTGATAGGATAGTTCCCTAGCATGACTACAAATCGCTAACGAACAAGTGACAGTTTACAATGACTAAGTGTCCTTAATATATTCGACATCAACTGTTGTTTGTATGTTAGCGATCAGCAGTTGTTCTAGGGAACGATGAGAAGTTGCCGAAAGTTATCCTATCAATCATTATTGATCGAGTGTGCTAGGGGGCCTAGACTGCTTAGCAACCATAAATTTTCTATGTAAATGACCATGCGCTTCGCACGTTGCGATGTGCAATGTGATTCTAAAACATATATTTTCATATAAAATGTATGGTTGCTAAGTAGCCCAGAGGCCCTAGCACGCTCGCTCTATAACGATCGATAGGATAACTTTTTTTTTTTTTTTTTAAATTTTTCTTTATTTATTTTGAGAATTTTACGACCACCACGCTAGGCACATGTCCGTGTTGTGGTGGTGGTCTATCGGTAACTTCTCATTGTTCCCTAGGACAAGTGCACATCGCTAACGTACAAACAACAGTTGATGTCGAATATGTTAAGGACACTTAGTCATTGTGAACTGTCACTTATTCGTTGGCGATCTGTAGTCATGCTAGGGAACGATGAGAAGTTACCGATAGTTATCCTATCGCTCGTTATAGAGCGAGCGTGCTAGGGCCTTAGATATTGTTAGGTGTAGCGATGCGTAGGTATGTCGACCCAGTATTTATCTACCTTTAGTTTTTCATTTTGTTTATTTTAATTTAATTTTATACTAGAAATCCACAAAAATTTACACTTCTATGTTTAACTGATTTTTTGTGCTTTTATTTGATTGTTTTGTTGTTATAATTCCATGGCTCTCAGGTAAAAGGGTATATCTCGATTGATGGCGCAAATGGAGTTAAGTTTAAGTGTAGATTGAATGCTTTTTTTATTATCTTCATTTGAGTAAAGGAGTATATCGTTAATTCTTTCTATAACGGGATGGGAGTATGCGAAAAGGGAGTTAGAAGGACAAATGTAATGTAACATTTCAGTAAAGGGGAGTAATTCGAGATACATCTTTTTACGCAAATCAACTATTTCTTGAATAATTCACTTTTACTAAAATATACCCTTTTACCCGAGAGACCCGGAATTATTTTGCTTTTTACTAATTAATTTGTTTTATTTTTATTTCACGCTCTGCATGTCATTGATGCTGTTTTTGTTTGTGTGTGAATTGAATTAAAATAACCAACAAAACCACATAACAACATCTGTCTACATAAATAATTGGGAACCGTCAACATAAATTAACAACATTCAATGTTATGTGTTGTAAAAACAAAATAATTTGACAACTGTCAAATTATATTTACATCTGTCAACCATTTGAAAACTAACAACATATTGGATACTGACAACATAAATCATGGAATGCCAACATATTGCTAACATTTTGAAAATTTACAATCAACAACATATTGGAAACTGATAAACATCGGCAACTAACAACATATTATTTTATTGAAAACTGTCAACATACTGACAACGAACAACATAATGGGAACTAAAATATATTGGAAACTGATAACACATTGGCAATCAACAACCTAATGGAAACTAACAATATATATTGTAAATTGACAACGCACTGGAAATTGATAACATATTGAAAATTGTGAAATAAATATAGCCTGTGCAAGTAATCCAACCTCGTGTGGTTCGAGCAATAGTTTTGCAACAATCTGCCAAAACCCCGGAAGCCAATTTGGAGAAGCAATTGGAATGCAATCCTTCCTTCACCCCAAGAATAATATCCTGTCCTCCGTTTTCCCACAATCCTCACGTCATGTTTTCTAACCTCACAAAATCAAACACTTCATCTGTCAACACGCTAGTTCCATCCGTTTCAACGCAAACCCTCACGCAAATCAACGCAAATGATAATACATACTTCAGTTCAAATGCTGAAGTTAAGTCGTCTTTACAGTTCATACCGCAATGTGCAAACTCAACCATGTATAATAGTCGATTGAACCAAATAGGAGAAACAAACAACAGTTTATCTGGTGATGAAACGGATCAAAAATTCAATTCGCTAAACGTGAAAAAGGACCAAAGAAACGAACCGCAGTTCAGCTCAATGAAAATGGTGCGAAAGCGAAAACTCGAACGTTTCTATCCTGACGATTTGACTAAGATTGATTATGTCTTAGTTAGCAAAAACGATAGAATTTTTAAAGACATGGTTAGTAGAAGTGATGATGTTATTTACGCAAACTTTCCCAGTCTTTATTACACGTCTGTCTCTTCGCCTGAGATCGGTTTACCAAGTAATAGTATAATCCTTGATAGTATGAATGCCTCTTTTCAAAATCTAACAGATTCAATACAAATCTATGAGAATAGTCCTTTCGATTCTAATAAAAAGAATCGGTCAAATAAAAGTGATAAAACTCCCACACCTGCTCCAAGAACTGGTAAATCTTCTGCAAAAGTTGAACATACGACAAAGAAATCGCCAAGAGAACACGTATACGCTAATCTGTCATCGCATATAGGTTTATTGAATGCGCAGACCTTGGGAATACCGGTAAAAAGAACAAATAGCAATGTGAAATCTTTAAAAAAAGGTTTTGATAGCACTGACGGTGTTTTAAAATCGGGTTTTATTCCCATTGGTGAAACTCCTAAAACTTTGCCACGTAAACCACAGAATGATTTAAAACTTTTTAATAAAGAATCAGATAAACCGGCTATTAATACACCACAGTTTATTTCTTTAACTTTTCCAAAACGGACAACAAAAAGTGGCATTTTAGACGAAAAACCAAGCGCTGAAGTCAAGAAGACAGAATCAATGAAAGAAGGAAAATTAAAAAGTAGTAAAATGTCTAGAAATCATTCATTTAATGATACCAATCAATTGAAAGAAGACAGCAAACAAATCAAAAAAGTTTTTCAGTACGAATTGCAAAAGATACAGCACTTGCCTAAAGTTTCTCCTAGTATCGTCGATGCAACACCCAAAATCAAGCCTCCAATTGCTACAAAAAAAGATGACCATGTGCCTTTTAAGTTTGGTCCAACGTTACAAAATTTAAAACAGCAAAGTAACGTCCAGTATGTATTAAAAGCTTCCGTTAAACCATTGGAGAAATCACCAGTCAAAAAAATGGAGTTAAAATTCGGTTCAGATCCTCAAAAAATATTTGAGACCATAGACAAAAAAGCTGAATCAAAAATCAGCAGCAACACTCAAAGATTTACGGATGGGACTTCTAATCCTTTGTACAAATTCGAATCTGATAATGTTAAAAACATTGGTAAAGTTCTACCAAAACAGCATGTTTTAAAACCAGATAAACCCCTACAAATTCCTAACTTGCTAGCAAAACCTATCCCAAAAAATCCAACTCACAGTAATAATTCTTCTATTAGAAGAAGCCAGAGCAATTTGAGTTCAAAGGGAGCATCAAAATATAGGCAACAGTTCAAGGAAGCCACAAATGAAAGCGATGGATCTTTGGTGAAAGCGAAAATTAGGGAATTGAACTTTAGACAGGTATTTGTTTGATTCGTTTAAATTATGGTTGTTTTGTTGAAAGTATTGATGAACGTCAGTTTTAGTCAAAAAAAATTAGGCTGTGATATTTGTTTTACCTTTGCACTGCACAATTTTGCACCAATTTTTGGTAGTTTGATTTTTAAAATGTCATTAACTAGTAGTTTTCGTGCTTGAAAAAAAACTGAATTCTGAAGTAAGAAAGAGCAATATGTATAAATAATTTCTCACAAGTTATATTGTATACTAGTGATTTAGATTCCCATATGCTTTTTAAGTGACTAAAATTCTCACAAGACACATTAACAAAATCAATTGTCCGGTCTGTCGCTGAGTTAGCATTGTGTTTGGGTCCCACCCAGGTGTCCCGTTTTCAATTCCTCGGCTGACTAAGTCCTCTATCACGACGCAAGCAACATTTTCCGCCTATTGTGGTGGTAGTAGGAGACTTTCGAATATTGTCAGGTTATTTGTAACCCAGGAATGTTTGTCTTTCTTTGCCTATATTATTTGAATTCTGACAAAATTCTGACATTTCTGATTTAGAATCTCACATTTTATATTCCCAACTCTTAAAAGCTCATACTAACATGAACGAGCTAGTATAGGTTTCAATCAAGAACTTAAGTAAAAGGAAGAGGTAATAGAATCCAAATAAAAACAAGGGATTGAAAATTCTCACAATGAGTATGAACGACTGATGTAGATAATTAAATATGAAATATTGATGGAAAAGAGTGGCATTGTAATATAAACCCATGTAAATATTTTCAGAACACTAACCCACTAGGATCCAGGCATGAACTCAACCAAAATCTTAACCAAACCCATCCCAGTACAGCAAGACCCATGAACATACCGTTGCAAAAACACCATAGCTTTTGCTACTTCCAACCGATTCATTCGGTCAAAGAAAGTGATCCAAAAACAACAAACGAAGACTCATTGGGACCTTTGATTTACAAGCCAAACAAAAACAGCAACTCAAGAGAGAGCTTAGAGAATCTGAGCAATAGATTCAACCACAACGTGGAAAACACCAGAGAACAACAGCAAAACACAAGAAAAGACTCGTTTAGAGAATTGAGAGCTAGCGAATATCGTTTAGAGAGTGAAATAGATCCTGCACATAGAGATACAATGAACAAATTGCATGATCTTTTAACTAGAGAAACGCCTGCGAGAAGCAATTCAACCAATCAATCAAAGAATACCAAACAATCCACTCCAACATATACATTAGCTTCGTTAAACAAGCATAAATACGTACCGAAAGCTGATGAATCAAATTTGAAACCGTCAGTAGCTCAAAAGCGTCTGGTTTATGCAGATCTGGACTTGGAAGATCACAATAAAAAGTACAATGATAAGGTCAATTCGAATCGACAGCTTTTCTCGAAGGACGCATCTAACAGACTAACAAATAAAAGCGTCGATACTAATAGACAAAGAACACCGTATGCAACACTTAAGTTTGACGATGTAGACATTTGAGCATGGCAGGTATGTTATAAATGTTTTTTGATGTTGTATGCTTTTCTGTATGTCTTGGAATTACTTCAATAAAACAAGACCATTTTTAACTTGAATTCAGTATCCAAACTTACAATTATGTATGTAGTATTATCAGGCTAGACTTCATAATGCGAACTTCTTCTGTAGAGTTAGTTGGTATCATATTGGAATCAGTGCTAGAAAAATGCCCGTTAAAACTTCGATATTTTAGAAGAAAACAGAATTATTTTCAATTAGGTATTTATTATTATTTTTGTATTTCCCTGTGCCAAGGTGGTTTCAAATGGATAATGGAATTCAAATTATATTCAAAATGCGTCATTTCGGTGACCATCTTGAATTTATAGAGTTCTGTATTGATATAGTTCAAAATCAGTAACATTAATTCGGCCGCTGCGGCCATCTTGCATTTATGGATTTCTGCACCGATTTGGTTCAAATGCAGTTTGAAGCTGATCTCGAATCTATGGTCAAAATTCGTAATATCGGCGGTAATCTTAATTTTCTAAAGATTTGTAGTCATTTTGTTCAAAATCAGTATTGTAATGGTTAAAGAGGAGATAAACCTGAATCTGAAATTAAAATACATAATTTCAGAGGCCATCTTGAATCTATAAAGTTCTTCACAGATTAAATTAAAAAATGGTAACAGGGATCGGCAGCCATCCTGAAATCGTTTTACACCGATTTAGTTCAAAATTAACAGATATCGGCGGCATCTTTAATTTGTAGAGTTCTGCACTGATTTGGTTCAAACCCGTTATTAACGGGGTTTGGAGGAAGCTGATCTAAAATATAGGGTCAAAATTTATAATATCGGCAGCCATATTGATTTTTCCAAAGTTTTGTAACGATTTGGTTAAAAATTGGTATCGAGGTGGTTAGAAGGAATATGAACTTTTGTATTGCTTTTATATTAAAACACGTACGTGTCTGATTGTTTTGATGTTGATTGCTGTGTTTGTGTTTCTATAAAATACTAATAAATTTGTTTTTTTTCTAAATAGCCCTACAAACCAGATATAAACGACCAACTGATTTACGCCGATGCAGACTTGAAAGACTACGGACCCATTAACTATAAGCAGGCATCGATATACGCACAAATGAAGAAGATTAAAGAACAACAGAAAATGGAATTCGTAAGAAAAGATGATCCCATATAAAGCCAAACCTATATTTTGTAAAATTTTATTTAGTTAGTGCAAAATAATCAGTGGATAAAAATTAAATGTTAAATGAATCGATTCGATCTGATTCGCTTTTTCAGGTGAATCGAATGTTATTTTTGATTTGCTGGGTCAAGTGAATCAAGTCAATGAGCTTCCGCAAGATTAAGTGAGATATTTCAATCAATTCAAACTGATTCTTCAAATTCAAAATCAAATTAATTCCGTCTATTTTAGATCTAGTGAATTAATTCGGTTTGATTTATTTAGTCAAGTGAATCAATTTAACTTGTTTACTCAAAAGTGAATCAGTTCAAAGTGATTCTGTAGGTTTAGTGTTTCTAAATCAGAATGACACAACAAGTTAAGTGAGTAATTTTTTTCTAAATATATAATTCAAAATTAACAAGTTTTATTTCTAAAAATAATTACCGCAGCGAATTTATTAGGAATTGATTCATTAGTTGATTTAATTTGTTTCATTCACTCTGGCTCATCGTTTAGATTTATTTTGTCATTTTTTTAAAAGTGATTAATTAAGTTTGTGCTATAAGTTATTTTTTTGAAAACAACTAAATAATAAGATATAACTAAATATTAAAATGTATTATTATGAACAGTAAATATCCAAATAAATACAAATTCAAAATTAAAACTAATAAATGAAAATAAAATCATTTAAAAAACCATATAAGATTCCTTCAGTACTAAAAAGAAAGTCTCCCTGGATAGCTTGTACATGTATATAATAGGTTCATTTAGATGATATTATGCTTGAGATATATATTAATATTTTGAAGTAATAATCAATGTTAAAAACTAGTTTTATTAAATATAGAATAAGTTACAATAAGTCAAAAAATGCCAAATATACATTTTATGTCATGATAAATTTTTAGTATCTTAATTGAAGGAGATTATAAACTAAACTAGCGCTTTAGGAAAATCTAAATAAACGTAAATATTAAATAATTACATGTGAGAAAAGTTTATAGGTGCAAGTTTGTATAAATGTCTTAAAAAATGATTAGGAACTTATTTATTTTTTTATAATTTCTCAAGTCTGTTCTAAGATTAATAAATAATTAAAATATATTAGTAACAAAATGAGCTTAAAAATTTAAGTAAGTAATTTTCGTTATATTAGAAAATATTATATTCTTGTGCTAGAAACTGTTTTCCTGTATATTATTTAAAAATATCAAAGTAATTATTTTATTCAATTTTTATTTGGAATAAAAGTTTATACCCATCAATGTAATAATTCTTGATGAAGAAGAAAATACAAAAAAATCTAAACATGAAACAGAACAAGTCGCAGAAAATAAAATTGCAGTGGTAGCAAACGAACACAGAATCTATTAAACACAGGATTATGAACAAAATTTTATAAAATTTAAAAAATATTCAACTATATTTTCTTTGAATGCTTCATTCTAAAAATGCCAAATAGCTTAATAGGTATGTGTAATAATAATATAGTAAATAATGATATATCTTATAAAATAGGAAAAGATTAATTATAGTTATTTGATACTTTAAAAAGAAGGTTAACTTTGTGTTATCCACAGTCATATTGCAAAATAAATGTAAGAGAAAAACTCTTCTATGATAGTACTTATACGATTTTTTTAGACAACCAAACTAGAGCATACTTACATAAATCAATTATTTCAAAAAGTGGACATGTAATTTATGTAAAAAATATTTTCATGTAACTGATTTTTATCAAAAACTTTTGATCTCTGATAAACCAAAAAATCCGTAAATCTCACTGCAAATAATGCATTTAAATACATATAATGTTAGCTTGATATTTTTAATATTTAGCCATTGAAAATATAGTTAAATTTAATTTATCAAATATCTGTAACGTCATTAAATTATTCTATTGAAGATAAATTATTAAAGTTATTTTTAAATGGCATATTAGAAGTTGATTTAAATCTATGTAATTATTTTAAGCCAGTGTAATGGATGAGCCATGAACGATTATTACTATTGCACAACACGTGTCGCCAATTTCGTTCACTAATGTTACTGCTATTCTGCCTTTGGGTCATGCCAATTTAGATATCGCTCGATAGTCGAGATGCTTCTATGCCAATCCCCTTTTGTTTCTCTTCGATGGTTTTATGTCGAGCGGTTTTGATTTCGATTCAATTCAGTCCTGATTGCCAGATAAATTGAATAATTTCAATTTGATTCACTAGGTCAAATGAATCATTGATATATATTAACTACTAGCTCAAGTGATTCATTTTAGTCTTATTCGTCAAGTCAACTGAATCAATTTCAAAATCGAAAATTTTATTAATTGAATTGAAGTTGTCTGTAAGTATTTTAATATTAAAAAAACTATTTTTTTATTAATTTATTCATACAAATAATAATGTTTCCGTGACTATACTACTTGTACTTACTTGTAATATTTTTTTGTTGAATTTTAATAAACATAATTTTGTTTTAATTATTTTTGTATATTATTAACCAAATAAAATGATTTTTTTATAATAAAACTTACACCAATAATAAAAATAATTAAAAAATACACATTTTATTTAATTTTCACGAAAATATTCCGTAAGTGCGCCCTATCATAGAGTTTTTTTAGCCGCCTCTGGTCAGGAGCCAAGAAATACCTAACATCATCTCTTGACTCCATTTGGTAGATGATAAAATCCTTCTATCAAAGGATGAATTTGAATTTTTAGATTACAGGGGTCAGATGGGAATGCTGTGTTTGTTCTACGAGCATTTCAATGTAAGTTGCTTTGAATAAGGCTTGCATATTCTTCAATAGTGTAATGTTATTATCCCTGTGCAAGGGATTGGCTTATTTTGTTAGAAGGCGATCCGCTCACTGAGGCAACTGAAAAATGTCAACTGGCAACTGTCTTTGTATGACAATGTGATGGCCCGCACACTACACAGTCACTCAAAAACCCGTTGTCAACGTTAATGCAAGCGGCGACTCGAAACTCGCACTGCTGATTGCCGTGGCCGGCCGTTGCTAGTTGCCAGCTGTCAGCTGATTGTTCTTGGTCTATGGTTAAACAAGCTTTTTGACCAATCAAGACATAGAAACCAGCCAGTTTTAGTTTGGTTTCAGTTGCCTCGTCAGCGGAGCGCCTAAGGTCATCTCAAAGATTTTGAAATGAGAATATGCTTAGTTTCTACCGAGATGTCATTGATCCAGTTCCCACCTCTGCCTAACCATCACCTCCTGGAAATGCATTTGAAATTTTGAACAATGACGAGAAAAATATTATATTATTTATTACTGTAAGAAAGACGTAACCTACTGACGATTTTGAATTGAAAGGATGGCAGATTCGTACAAAAAATTCAATTATATAAAAAAGGTTCGGTTCAAATATTGTTCGAGACAGAAGTCATTGGGAAGAAAAATGTTTTTGATCGCTTTTCGTTCAAGAGTCTGTCTAAGCAAAAAAAAAACGAACATGATTTTGAGAAATAAATGGGGTAATTGGGCCCAAACTACCCACTACAGAATACACATGAAGTATAGAAATGGTAATTTAAAGAAATCCATTAAAGTTAACGATGTACCCAATCTTTGAATTATTGCAAGAAATCAAGAGATTTTTAAAGGAGTAAACAACATACTCAGGAAGATTAATGTAAAAAAGAGACGCAATTGAAGGAGTTTTTAGAAAAGATACACAAAAAATGAAGTAAAACAGGTACGTATTGGGCTATAGTGCTAACTGTAATACATTAAAAAATGCAATCTAAATTAATAAGGTGACATTAGTTATTACCAGACAAAGTTTAACGAATCTGATCATGAAAAGGGACGAGCGATAAAAACAGTTGTGAACATCTACGGATGCGAAAATATTAAGAGGCTAGACTTTGAACCACACGCGGAACACCCGCGTCTGTCATTCTGTCCCGCTCATAATAAGCTCACGCACACTTACAATACATGCGAATGCGAAATGTGCGAATGAGACAACGCTCAAATTTACCTACAGAAATCGCTCGAAAAGGGGTTTATGGAGAATACACTTTTCTACACCGAAACTTTCACGAAATTGAATTTTTAAAATATATATATTTTTTAGAAAGAAGAAGCTACGTCGATAGCTTTTTATAATTTTATAATTCTTTATGAGAGTTGAGTTAGCAGCACTTTTTCCTTAAATAATATTTATTGATAAATCGTACATGTTTGACAGTGAATGTTTACGTTAATAAGAAACGCATCGAAAATTCGAAAACATACCGACATAGTTTTCACCCTCTAGAAGGCAGTATAAAAAAATATATTCATTTTGTGCAATTTTCGATGTAGAAAAGTGTTTTTTCCCGGGCGTCCTTTTTGTATGGGCCGAAAAGCGAAGTCTATCATCTTAAGTAATTATATGAAACTGCAAGAAACCTTCTAAATCAAGGTGAGGACGAAAGCAATTGCGTGTCACCGTGAGGATTACGCCGAAGAAAACAGAAGAAGATTTTAAAACAGAAGAAGATTTGGACCTACCTTGGAAGTAAATTTTTGGTGTTTTTTGTGTACACAATCCCGTTTTTACACAATTAAAAAGAAGGAATTTGACCATCTCAGAAGTACATTATATCGGTTTGTACTGATTGGTTTTGTTGTGGCGATAATTACCTCGATCCTCGAGGTATCGCGGTGGAAATATATAACTATGGTTGTGCCATATGCTCCTTCGCAGAGACATAGTATTTCTTCTTTGCGGAGCCACAGGCGACTACTACAAGTAGTGACAAGCTGCTGACCTTTTGCAGATCTCAGGTACGTCTGACAGTAAAATTTTGAAGCCATCTCTTGCTTTTTTTTTTTTTACTTTTTTTTTTGAAAGAAAGACAAACATAACCTAACCTAACCTAACGAAAGACAAACTTAACCTAACCTAACCTAACCTAACCCAACATTTGAAAATCTCCTACTACCACCACTCTAAGCGGAAGATGTTGCTTGTGTTGTGATGGAGGACTTAGACAGCCGAGGAATCGAACACGGAACGCCTGGGTGAGACCCAAACGCGATGCCCACTCAACTACTTGGACTGGTATCTCAATACATATGTAATTACAACCATTTCATGACCTGTTGTGAAAATCTTACTGCTGAAGTATGAATATTACTAGACCTGCCCTAAGTGATAAAAGCGCATTATTTCCCCCTCCCCATATCGGTTCCATTTGGAGCCAACTGGGCTGGCGTATAGCTTCGCGTGAATCTAGAAAATGTGATGTCATCATTCTTGTGCGGACTAGCGTCGAGTTCACATTGATACATTTTACGAAATAACACGGCAAAAATGGTAGCTTGTGCTATTAAAATGTGTGACAATAGAAGTGAAAAAGATAATAAACCCAATTGTCATCTTACATTCTATAGGTAAGCATTATTTTACAACATTTTAAGCTTATTCAGATCGTATAATCAGTTTAATAACATATACTATGACATCGTAATACATGGTGAGGCATTTCTCGAATGTGCTCGTCGCTGTTTAAGTAAATTATGAAACATTTGTAAAAGTGTCTTAACTGAATACGGCAACAAAATATTTGACTCTGAAAACAGCTACGAACTTTACTTTGCCGTATTTGGACTTCGCAAGTTTGTTAAAAACGTGGCGAGCAATTCGCGCTCCCGTGTAAAAAGGTCTATTCATTCAAAGCCGGTTTTACTTTAATGAACTGAATGGGGATATTACAATGCGAGATGCCTATATACTGTCAGATTGATTTATTGACGAATCACAAATCATCACAGTCAACTCACCCTTCTGCGTCCCGCTACAGTTGGTTTTTACCCCTGTCATATATGTTCTCGTCTAATATTCATATGTCTATGATCCCTTAATTAAAACATAATTTTTAAAAAAATATATATTTTTATCGAAAAAAAAAAACAAGTTTTCGTTTTTTAAATGAGATGATTTATTATAAATAATATTTTGTACAACTTTCACAATATTTTATTACAAAATAAATATATACTTAGGATTTTCATATAAATATTTATGAAATGTATGATGATATGATGAAAGTTATAATTAGTGATGTTATGTCAGTTTTGTGGCATTTTATTTTCTCTGCGTACCTCTGCAGTTACATTGCCTTACAGTGAGATATTCAGTAAGTTTCATATTAAACATGGTGCAATGATTTCTTTTATTTTTATGTGAACACCACAGAAGAGTCCCAACTATTATCAGCCGGTGAAACTACGGTATCTGCAATTATGGTATGTTGTGAAGCTGAAGGTAGTGGCATGGGAAGGAACTTGGGAATAGGAAGATGAGAAAATATCTGGCTATTCAGTTCTGGTCACCAAAGACGGCTAAAGCCATTACAAATGTTTCATTTTAGTTTTACAATATATTTCCACCATGAATTGACAGTTTCTAAAATCATAAAAACACACAATATTCAATTAATTAATAATGTCTTCACAAAAGCTTTGTGAGCTCTGGCGTTGTGAAATTCGCACAAGTTTCTTTGCCTGTAGTCACATATTTTCTCTGCAAATTAATTTGTGGACCGTAATCAAAATATTGCTAAACATTTGATAAATTGAAGAACTGACTTACCCCTATTCTTCTGATACTGTTATGGCATGGCGAATCGATATTATGATATTGAGGGACACAGCTGGCGGTAATCACTGCACAAGCACATGACAGATTCGTAGTAAAAGCACCAAGTCATCAATTGAGTATGTTCACTGTACCAGTGATATTAAATGCACTGAGAGATCACTTTGGTGATCAAAGCACAGGTTGCTTTGACAGACTGATTGTACAATAATTAATTATTGTTATAAATCTCACACACGTAGAGGTGTATTGGCTATACACTGTCAGATAGGGAAAGGTATTTGGACAACAGGTTGGGTGGAGGGATGAGGGAACATAATATGTAAGAGGGAGATGTATACCCTTGCATCAACACAACTACTTTGAGCTGGCAAAATATCCATTATATCTATTTCAATTTAGAAATATAGGACATACATCAAATTTTCAAGAATCTGTTTTAAATTTGAACCCTGTTTAATCCTAAACTCTTCAAATTTTAGTTATAAAAATTGTTTAAAATTAAATTATCCACAATTTTAATAACTTAACCTCACAAAAATTTGAAACATATTAACAACAAAGCAATACAATAATTAGTGTAAGATCCTGTAGAAACATAAGCGGCATTTATTATTGTGTCAGTTTCCTCTGCAGGCGTGGAGTATATTTTGTCAGATTCTGCAGTAGCATAGAAATCCGAAACGCTGGTTTTCAAAATTGCATTTTCCAAAAATCCTTCCTCCATGGCTGGCGAAAACATTGATTTCTCGATGGTCTTGCTGTCTGTAACTATAAATACAATTATTATTTATAATAACGGCAATATTAATGACTCTCAAATGAAAATGAGATACAGGAAAGGCAGAAAAGGATTAAGTCGCATCTAGGAATTCACTTTTCGGCCCATACAAAAAGGACGCCCGGGAAAAAACACTTTTCTATATCGAAAATTGCACAAAATGAATATATTTTTTTATACTGCCTTCTAGAGGGTGAAAACTACGTCGGTATGTTTTCGAATTTTCGATGCGTTTCGTATTAATATAAATGTTCACTGTCAAACATGTACGATTTATCAAAAAATATTATTTAAGGAAAAGTGTTGCTATCTCAACTCGCATAAAGAATTATAAAATTATAAAAAGCTACCGACGTAGCTTCTTCTTTCTAAAAAATATATATTTTTTAAAATTTCAATTTCGTGAAAGTTTTGGTGTAGAAAAGTGTATTCTCCATAAACCCCTTTTCGAGCGATTTCTGTAGGTAAATTTGAGCATTGTCTCATTCACACATTTTGCATTCGCATGTATTGTAAGTGTGCGTGAGCTTACTGTGAGCGGGACAGAATGACAGTCGCGGGTGTTCCGCGTGTGGTTCAAAGTCTAGCCTCTTAAATCCATGACCTGTTCCTTGCCAGGGATGTGCTTTGACCACTGAGGTAATTCTACCATATCAACTTAGGTCATTTTTAACTGTATCACACTTTGACTGGGAGCCACCAACATTGTCTTCATTTTCTTAATGCATATTGAAAACATTTTCTTTTAATAAGTTGGGAAAGGGTTGGTGAAGAGAAGGGAAAGGGTTGAGAAGTACCCACTATTCAGATTCAGACACTAAGCAAAGCTAAAACCATTTAAGTTACACAAATTTAGGTTCTGAGTCAGGGTGATACTGAGAGAGTCTTCAGAATCCGAGACCACAACCTCTGGTTCAAAGTCAAGAAGTGTAGTGCTCTACAACAGGTATCGTCAATTACACGTTAATTATAATTGTACAAATGTATCTGTGCAGTCAAAGACTTCGAAACTGTGTACATTTTCCAGTCCAAAATAAATTGTAAAAGTTCTTTCATTCGTCAATTCTTCTTTTGCTCGCCTACATGAAAAGATTTGTAAATCTGTTCGGATAGGTATGCAAGCCAAATCAAGCGGTTACTTATGTTCATAATATGATTTACACCAGATGTCATTAATATAAATAGTTATATGTAGATTTGAAGTGTCTCAACAGATGTCAGTTAAGTAGTATCTTAGAAGATTATCGACTATCATCAATTGTGTCTAATGACATAACCTTACTTAACGTAACGTAGTATAACCTAACCGTGGTATATAGGATTTTGTATGTAGTTTTGACATCCTTTAACAGATGTCGTTAGTATATTATGTATTTTTGAGATGTCTCAAAAGATGTCAGGTAAGTAGTACCTTAGAAGAGTGTCTGGAACGGTTACGGAAATAGCCGTTGATACACAATTAACAGCTGGGCTCCCGCAGTATTAGGTGCTCTAGCTTCAGAATAGCTTAGAGCTTCCAATAGATCATTATTAGTATTCATTGTTAACCTTATGATATCTTTAATAAAGCAACTTTTAAACCGCAATCTTTATTGGAGTTTTCCCAAACATATTTCAAGATTACTTGAAATATGTTTGGTAAACTGGATTAAAGAGAATTACACTATCTTAAAATAATTTTGTAATAGTCAGCAAAGTAAACAGATAATCAAAAAGTTAGTACTTACTACCATCCCGTGTGAAAAAGTGAAATATTGAAGAAGGTTTGCTCCATCCATATCTGAAACGTAAAGAAAATAAATCATATTTAATCATTGAAAACAATAAGCCTAAAATTATTTTTTTATGCATAGCACAAAGGGTAACAATTATTATGCGCAATAATTATTAGCCTGAAACACTCATCCATATTAAAAAAACCTCCCGAGAAAAGATACATGTCGCCGACCGGACTCGAACCCGCATCCCTTCGATTGCCGGTCGAGAGCTCTACCATTAAGTTACGGCGCCTTAGATTTTTGCATTTTTATATACAAATTCTTTGACAAATCTAATATGCCTAAATTTTTAATGAGAGAGCTAGATGCCAGTATGTAACCGATATAACAAATGGTAATATTTTTATAGTCTGAGAATGCCAAATTCTTTTAATTTCATTTCCTAAATCTGTATATTGTCCTTATTAAAAGTATGATTGGTGGAAATAAGATGATTGGCAAACTCCGAAAAATTATTATTATTTAAACATCTTAAATGTTCCGTGATTCTAAAATGTATTTACATTTCTGGTTGTCTTACCTATGTAGAACGATGGACAATCATTGCAGCATAGTTGGTAAATGCCTGAGTGGCTTAATTTCTGATCTCTATCTTTAGTGTTTTTTAATAATTTACCTAAGTTGTTGTTTAACCTAAGAATTTTTTTAACTTCAAACCTCGTTTTCTCAATAAGAAATTTTGTGAACATAGTACTAACCAACCCTCAGCAAGCACATGGAGATTGTTATTGTTCACACATAAATGGTATTGTCCACAGGTGGGTTGTCAGTAGGATAAGTTCATAGGCAGAAGGAAGAAAGGTAGGAATATATGGACATAGTTGCGTCAACAATTAGTGATATGCAGAATTCAATAACTTATAAATTTAACTTTTTTTTTAAATTTACGAATCCTACAAATTTGGAATAAACGGTTAAATGTAGGTGCATTCAATATCTCTTTAATACTGTAAGCAGTTTATAAGTCTACATATTAAAATTTGGAGGTATGATTTTTTTAACGAGGGCGGGAGATTTTCAAATTGGACGGTCAGAAATCCCAGATGCTGGACCCGAATTTCAAATATTAACGCAAATGCTGAGGTTGTTATATACTTGAACCTTATTAAAACGGCTTTATACATCTGAAAAAGGAAATTGGATAATACTCTTACATTATATATTCATATTTTTTAAGTTTTACCTGTTCCTTGAAATGACCTGTGCTTCGTACGCGGTAGCCGGTGTCAACCCTCTCAGAACGTAGAACGCAGTGTGGACTGGACCTGATAAAATAAACAAATATAGTTATAGATATTGGTCAATAAATTGAATAAATCAAATGAATTGATTCAGTGCGGTGACACAAATGAATTAATTCTCAATATTCTGTTTTCTTTATGATCTTCGGCAGAATCTTTTTTGTAGAAATTCGTGCAGAATTCACATACGGATCGGCTCGGTAACGCACATGCGGACATTAGGCCCCCTGGCATACTCAATCAATAAGGATTGACAGGACAACTTTTGGCAACTTCTAATCGTTCCCTAGGACAACCTTTCAGAGTGGAAGATACTGTCAGTATCGCCCTGGTGTAAGACCACCATTCAGAATTTAAACGTTGCTTAATAATGGCTTTAGCCGTGTTTAGTGACTAGATCTGAATAGCCAGGTACTTTCCTACCTTACTCTTCCCCATCTCCTTCCCTTCCCCACTTTCCTTCAGCCTCACAACATACCCCAATTGGGGATGCCATAGTCTCACTGGCTCCAGACGGGAGCAGTTGGGACTCTTGTGAGGTATTCTCTATAAAAAAATTTTAAAAAACTGCAGATTGCTAACATACAAACAACAGTTGATGTCGAAAACATTAAGGACACTTAGTCATTGTGAACTGTCACTTATTCGTTAGAGATCTGCAGTCATGCTAGGGAACAACGAGAATTTTTTCAAAAATTATTCTATCAATCCTTATCGATCGAGTGTGTTAAAGAGCCTGGACATTCAGACATTCGAGCGGCGAGCATCTCATACAGTGATGGGTACAATGAGTCTAGGGATACAGTGAGCCTAGGGAGATTTTAGTAGAACTATGGGGAAAAAAACTTATATAGGGATAAGGAAAGGCATGATATATATGTAGATAAATTTCAAATTTTAGTTTTGTAGTCAATTTTCTAAAGCCAATCTGGAGAAATTTCAAAATATTCTGAGGAAATTCTCTGGAACTAAAAACTAACCAAATGAAAATTGTTAAGGTTAAAAAAAAGTTTTTTTACCTACATGGATTACCTGTGGAACAATGACATTCCCAATCGGAGTAAGTGACAAAAAAAATCTAGGTCGGTAGGCAAATCAATAAATGCTTTCGATTTTTATTTTTCATAAAGCATCCTAACAATATATAGATGGAAATCCTTTAGTATTTTATTTAAGAAAATCATTTAGTTGTGTAACCGGCCTAGTGGCCATGTGGAAAAATATGGCATCTCGAGTTCAATCCTCTGCTAGCTAACTCCTGTATCAGTTTATTTTATTTAAGGTTAATATATGCTTGTGCAATCTACCGACTGAGTAACCAAAATAATAATTACTTATTGTACCAAAACAAAACAATATGTTTAAGGAATTAACAAATATTGCATTTACATAATTTGTAAACAATTTTCGACTATTATAATACGGGTGGTAGTCGGAAAGCCTATAAAAAAACTGTAAAAAAAAAATTTTTTTACAAAAAAAAAAGAAAAAAAAATTGCACATGCATCATTTTCCGGTTACATAAAAATGTGATTTTTTTTTCGTGTCTTGTGTCTTCAATTTACAGTTTGGCTTGTGGCTGGGGCCCCCTCTGAAGTGGGACCCTTAGGACATTTGTAAAAAATATACTTTTCATGTTCTATGTCTTCAATCTGGGCCATTTTGGCCGCCTCCGAATTGGAGGCCCTAGGAAATGTGTTAAAAAAATTATATAAAAAATATTTGTCAAAAAATGGTCCCTGGTAGGGCCCGGACCTCTTGGGCCTCTAGCGGAGGTTTAGCGTTGTGATTAAATGAAAATAAATCATATACTACCTTCGTTGTTTTCTCCCGGTATTGTCATTTTAGTCCAAGTATCATCTTTGTCTTTGATCACAACGACTCCATCTTTTTGTGGTGGCCTTAGTTTGTATGGACGGAACCACAGGTTGTATTCTGAAATGATAATTAAAGATCTGATTTTCCTGTTCTTCTTCTACTTTCCCTCTTTCACTTCATCTCTCTTTCGTTTTACATATTTTTAACATTAGCTCCACACAGGAAGCCCTGAGGAAAACAATTTCCCTCGGGGCCCACATTATCTTTTTGGCTGCTGTATGTAGGGTCTTTTAAGGAAGGAGAAGAAGTTCTGGGAAGGAAAAAGGTATGAGGGGTAGTTAGTTATCTGGGGGTCAGTGTGTCGAGTCCGGCTGGAGAGATCAAAAAGTCTCCCTCAACCACTTGAGCGATTTCCGCTGTTATTTTTCTTCCATTGATATCGGTCCAAAATTATTATTTGAAACATTTTCATGGCCAGCAATTTATTCTAAAATAGTTGATAAAATAGACTTTATGTCTATGGCCTTATCGATTGTCTTTGAGTTCTAAAATGAATTTGTGCGGTTGGAAAGCTTCAGTTCTACGAATGAACTTCAAAATAATCTTCAAACCAAACTTTTGATTTGATGAACACATATAAAAAAAAGGTTTTATAGTTAATATTTGTATCTGTGATTATCAAACAGGCCATAGGGAACATAAAAACTGAAAAACAATATTCATTATAAATATTAAAAATATTCACTGGCGGCAAATTCAAATCACCAAAGCACAAATTTTGCGCATTTATAAAGTTAAAGATTTTTTAATATTTTTTCTATCAATTTTAAAAATATAGGATAGTTAATAAAATATAGGTGAATTAATAGGCTCTATAGCACAATAATTTGTTTATATGTTTACATATACAAATGTGGAGAAATGATTTTTTTAATATGGGCGGGAAATTTTCTAAATTAATTTTCAAAAGTGGCGAGCACTCAAGGCGATTTTTTATAATTCTCTGTGTTGCTCCAGTGGTTAACCAGTCTCTTTCGATCCTGCCTGCCATACATTACGTGGGCAAACGCATTCGCGGCTAAACTTCACCCCATGAACCACATGGGGTGACCTATAGCAGAGGTGTTGGTTATCCAATAAATGGTTCCCAAGGCGGCGGTACCCATATCCGTCTCGGGTCAAATAATGCGAAACCTCTCCTGTGAATGTCAAAATTACACAAAATTCATGGAATCTTACCAATAATGGGAGAGTAGCTGTCGACCACCCAAATAAGCGTAAACGTGGTTGTAGTGGGCATATTCTTGGATGTGTCTGTCTTAAAAACAGCCACGTTGGCCACCCCTAAAAAGAGAAACAAAATGATTCAATGCTATAGCCAAACTATAGAAAACATTGCACAACAACAAGGCAATAATGCAATAAGCAATCAATGCTACCAGAAATCCGCGCCATAAGGAATTTGTACAACAAACAACAAGGAATCAATGAAATAAGTAATCATTGTACGTTCAATACACTAAATAATAATAAAAGTTTACGCACCAGACTTTTAGGTCCGGGTACACACTTTTCCTTAAAAATGATTATCTAGTAAATTCACGCTATGCAAGTGTATTATACAAGTATAATTAATACAGAACAATACAAGAACAACATGTTAACCTACCAGACTATTAAATGGGAAAATAATTCACCGACTCCAGATATTTTCATATCAGAGGGTTCGGCTCGGTGAAATTCCTAATTTGACCGATAAATAAATATATGAACTATTATTATTATTATTGCCATGGAATCTATGCAACAAGGAATTAATTTATGAAGGAATCTATGCAACAATAAATCCGTGCAGCATGGAATCAATGTGTTATGTAATTAATCAGAAGCAACATCTATGCATCAGAAAGCTGTGCAATAAGGAATCTGTGAAAAAATAATTAACTCCACAAGGAATCTACGCAACTTAGTGTGAAACTAATTTGAAAATCTCAATATTGTCAAACCAACTAATGAAAATGTGACCAATTCCAAGTTTATCCATGTGGTTTCCTAGAGTTTCCATTGTTTATTATCAATCGGAAACCTTTTGTCGAATGTCTCTAAAATAAAATTTTGGTTGCCAGCAATGTTTCTATTTTTTTAAATGTTGGTAATGGCCAAGTTTTTGAAAAGATAAATCGCACATAGAAAGGGTAATAAGTCAAAAAGTTAATTTTACAAGAGAGCGAAAACAAAAAAATGATGAAAATCGCGGAGATTGAGTGATCTCATGATAGCACAAATAATCACAATCTCTTTACCATTCAAAGATAAACATAAAATTTTATAAAACAGAAAATTTTGGCTTTTGACCCTTTTCTAAGGGGCGTGCAAAATGCATTTACAAAAATGTGTGTGATCTAGGATCGCAGAGGGATATATCGCTGGTATCTTCAATGTTTGGTTTCAATTATTAAAATTATTAAAACCCTTCTGACTGCTGCCAGGATGGATGGCCCCATCAGGGGAATGTGTTTTGTGAATAATTACTTTTGATATTGAAGAGGAAATAATTTGAATTTGAATCTTTATTTAGATGCAAGTGTAGGGTCGAAAATATTATCCATAAGCCTGTACTAAGGGACTCCAGTGTTATAATAAACAAGACTGAAGGTTTTGAAAACTCACCACTCAAAAAGATGAACGCCTCCGCCATTCCAAGTCTATTTTCCGCCTTGCACGTGTATGCACCCAGATCCACATCACGCACGCTACGGATGTGCAGCTGGTAGCGGTCACCACGCACGTGCGCTACTGCACGCCCACCCGGCACGACGGGCGCGTGACCGTGGAACCAATGCACGCGCGCGGCGGGTGCTGATTCCACCACGCACTCCAGCGTGGAGGATAGTCCTAAAGCGGTGTGCACCCAGGGGGAGGGGGAGAACACGGTCGGGGCGTCTGGAATGATAAATAATCATTGAATTGTCACTCTATCACTCATTAAAGCTATGTTTTCCTAGATACAGTTTTTTTGCATAGCAGAAACCGAATTCACTTTAGTACGTCGGCAGGAATATGAAATATAATATTTCGCAGCGTTAAAGTTTTTTCTTAGTGTATTCAGTCGGCATACCGACAGCGCGTCAGTTTCACTAAATGGAGACTATCTGCAGGAAGAGCAAGATTGTCACAGTGTTAATTAAAAAATTATGGATGATTGTGTGATATGTATTCACTCTGTGGTATTTTTTAACTCCTTTAAATTTCAAATCATAGAGTATAGCATGATTCTGTACAAACTCATTTAAACGTTCGTCCTCATCGGCAGAAGACCTCACTGTCGAAAATTTGACAGTACTTTGAGGCATTTTGAAACCTTCAGGACACTGAAAATGCACTAGAATTCAAGAAACAATGGCAAAGAGAGGGAAAAAGACGCTGGGTACAACGCAATAGGCGTCTCCGGAATCGGCGCAATACGTTCCACACTGAAGTGATGTGTTGTCTAAGAAAACACATCCATTCAGTTTCTTGGAAAGAGTTGGGACGTGAAAAGTTCAGCATAACACTTCGTCCACGGCGCAAAAAACCTGTTGCTACGAAAACATAGCTTAAGTATTTCAATCTGTTAGTGTAACAGTTCATCAATAAGTGAATACTTGAATCAATCAAACAATCATTTTAAATCAATCAGCCTTTAGTCCCGCATAACATTAAAAAAAAAAAAATTAAAAAAAAAAAAAATAACTGCCGGAGTTTCCATCTATCAGCGAATCCATCATATCATTATGATGTATCAATCCACAATACACTAGTCTAATCATTATCGTCAATAAACCAATTAATCCACCGATAAATTCAAACATCAATTAATGATTCAAACAGTACAATCCATCAGTCCATCATTAATCTATATGTAAATTCATCAATCAAAACAAAATTTTGTTGCTATTAATTGATTAAACAATCAACCTACTAATCAATACATATTATATTGGTTTACGTACAATTCCCGTTAGCACATATGTAGGCCCATATATGTTATTTCCCGTTTTACCAGTTGGCCTTTAACAGTAATCCGGTCCCATTGATAAAATTCACCAGGGATGTCATTGGATATGTGATATTTGGCAGTCTTCAGGTTCCATAATGTGCCTGCCCTAGTACCTGAGTCTTATTCCAAGAAGGGCAGGACATTGGCACCAAAGGTTAAATTCGAGTCTCTTCATCCTCTTCATATTTCCTGCATCTATTGGTATATTTCACTCCCAACAGCTGCATGTGTCTCCTGAGATGGCAGTGTCACGTTAGTAGATCTACCGGTTCACCCAGTGAGTTTCTGTCCACATTGAGTAGTCATCTAGTTTGTCCAGGGT
The DNA here is from genome assembly GCA_951813805.1 of Limnephilus auricula. NCBI lineage: Eukaryota > Metazoa > Arthropoda > Insecta > Trichoptera > Limnephilidae > Limnephilus > Limnephilus auricula. The sequence goes on from OX638417.1 coordinate 9,630,614, forward strand.
CTTGTCCATTTATAAGTACTTTGGATTGACTCATTCCAGAGGCCCTAGCACACTTGCTCTATGTCGATCGGTAGGATAACTATTGGTAACTTCTCATCGTTCCCTAGCATGACTACAGATCGCCAACGAATAAGTGACAGTTCACAATGACTAAGTGTCCTTAACATATTCGACATCAACTATTGTTTGTACGTTAGCGATGTGCAGTTTCCGAGGGAACGATGAGAAGTTACCGATAGTTATCCTACCGATCGATATAGAGCAAGCGTGCTAGGGCCTCAGGAGCCCTCTCCCATTCCTATCAATACAGTAATGTATTCACTGAAGATTTTCAATAGAAAATTCAGAAAAATTAACAGAAAAATCAGAAAAGGATACGGTCACTTTTAGGAATTAAATCCAGGATTTTAGCCTTGTCGGAGCACTATTCTACCACTGAGTTAATGGGACTCTATTCCCTTTGGTCATATTTAACTATGTATATCATACTTCTATACGACTAATAACTACCAACATTATCTTCAATTAAAATAAATATTTAACCTAGACTTGCAGAAAAGTCAATAGATGTCACACATTAAATAAAAATGGATACATTTATCCAAAACACTATCTAGATAGCATTTAGTTCAAGAAGAATCTTGCAAATTATGAAGATAATGTTGGTAGTTCTTAGTCGAAGTATACAATAGTTAAATACAAATTAAAATTTATTTTGCCTCATTGCACTCTTAAACTCATATATTTTTCTATGGTCGAATCCATCCTTAGATATGGAATTCGAACCTGGGGACAGGCAAGCACTATTTACATTAAATATATTCAAAATTTACAAACTGCCATAATAAAAAAAATTGTTACACCAAATATTTACAGAGAGAGAAATAACTTAAAACTATTATATGGCTCAGAGAGCATACTTACAACAAAAGGTCTCCTTTGGTTCATTACTATTATGGATAACGCGGGGGAAAGCTCATATAAACACCCAATGGTACATAAACATACCACAAGATTTAAAGAAGGAAAGGGCCTAAAAACTCCTCGAATATTAAATAAATATGGAAGCCGTACTCTTGAATACCAAATACCAGTGATTTTCAATAAAATAAATAAAAACTTAAAATTTGAAAAAAATGACAGATTATGCCCTAAAATGATAAAAATGTGGTTAATTAACGAAAACTCCATGTATCTTTAAATATGTTGAATTGATTATCTTAATGTAGCTGCCTATATATCTTATTATTAGTATCTTATAGATGTAATTCAAATAATCTAATATTATTACGTGATCTATTCTAATGTGTCCTTAAAACTATATAATATGTATTAACAAATATTTCCTTATGTATAATATTAAGAGTTATAAATTGTAGAACCTACAGACAAGCCGCCATATGACAGCTTTGTGGGACTACTCTTATTTTGTAAAAATGTATTTTTTTGATAAATAAATAAATAAATAAATTAATAAAAATATATCCGAAGGGGATAGTATCCCATTAGCTCAGTGGTAGAGCAGCGCCCCGGCAAGGCTAATGTCCTGGGTCCAATTCCGAGATGCGACCGTATCTTTTTATGATTTTTCTGTTTCAAATTTTCGATTTAGAGTCCCTAATATTGTCTTCAGCGATTAAATATTACAATTTGAGGTTTTACTCATTCAACAGTAATTTATTGCGATCAATAAATGAATCAATCAATACTTACTCATCACGACAAGTTGTATGGTGGCGCGGGCTGGATCTCCCACGCCGTTGATGGCCATACACTCATAGGTGCCACTCAGCTGAGTGCTGGTAGCGTTGAACCTAAGCTTCTGCCGATTCACCAACAGCTCCATTGGTTGGCCCTGGAAATAAAGCAGTTATTGTGAATCAAAGTGACATCATTTATAAATAATTAAAATAATATTGGACCAAGGTGCGAACCCTGGGGCACGCCACTAGTAGCTCCAAATTCGTAAGACAGAATGATGATTACAGTTAGATTCAAATAGATTTATTATAGTAGGGTTTTAGGAAGATCTCTCAATATCGGTAATAAGATGTTTTGTTATATAATATTTGTTTCATTATTTTTAAAGTATTCTATTCCAATTTAGTTGGGAATGGGTCACATTTATTGGATCCTTAACACCCTAGCCGTAGGTCACCCTAAGTAGTTCGCTACGATAGGTGAATTATCAGGAGTGTCCGGGTTCATAGTCTAGGTCTTGATGGCGAATGCATTTGTCCACCCACAGCGTGGTGGGCCATTCCGAGAGAGTTGTTGAAGGAGACCTAACCTAGACACTCCAGCTGGACTCTCTCGATCCATCGCCTCGACATTGACCCTCACATTCCTATCAACCTTCATACCTATTTCCTTACAAAACTGTGCCCACTTCTGGACCACAGAATATGCAATCTGGGGAGTCAGAAAGATCGGAATAATGTCCAATTCTTATTCGAATAAGTGAGAAAATTTATTTTTTATAAAAATTGGGAATTGTTGAAACCACGGTTTTGTTGGGATAGTTCTTTGTACTGAGGCATAGCAGGATCCCTTGGATTGACTCTAGCAATGTGCCAATACTCTGCCCAAACATTGTGACTAACTAAAAATTAAGATTAATCAGAGAAATGAACAATACACCACAATCTTACTTCTTACTAATATTATAAATGAAAAAAGTTTGTATGGATGTATGTGTGTTTGTTACTCTTTCACGCAAAATTTACTGAATGGATTTTAATGAAACTTTACAATAATATAGCTCATACTTCAGAATAACATATAGGTTATAATTTATAAAACTAGCTATTTATTTTCGGTAGAAAATGTCAAAATCTGAGAATGACATTTTGCAAAACAATGATTGTTAAATCAAAATTCTATTTTATAAAATATTTAAATTAGTGAATTTATTTGAAGTACTAGCCTAATACTTTAAATTGAATCAAGAATTATACATATTTTAAATAAATAGGTTAAGAATTTTGGTATAAACGTAGATGGGATCCAGGAAAAGAAAATAGATTACTCAGACGAAGTCGCGGGCAGAAGCTAGTATGTATTTTACGCACCAGATTTTCAGGTCCGGGTTAAACCCATTCATACACTTTTCCATATAAATGATCATCTAGTAAATTCACATTATGCAAGTCTATTATATAAGTATAATTAACACAAAACAATTCAAGAACAACATGTTAATCTACCAAAATATTAAATGGGAATATAATTCACCGACTCCAGATATTTTCATATCAGAGGGTTCGGCTCGGTGGAATTTGTAATTTGACCGATAAATCCTACTGATCCCTCAATATAAATATTTTAAAAATATATATATTTACTTACGTTATATAGCCAGGTTACTATTGGGTAAGGCACTCCAGTTGTTTTGCATCCCATCTCTATCATTTCTCCTATTCGAACTTGAACCAGCCCTATCTCCGGTATAGACACGACTTCCGCAGGATCTGAAATAAAATTTTAGAGATCATTAAAAATGGTTGAGCCTTGGTTAAACTATAACCATGGCGTAACAATTTTATTGGTATGCTTTTTAACCGATCAAAATTTTGTTTTGATGATCATAAAATGTGATCCACCATATCCAACTCCAGTTTAGATCTGTCTGTAAATTTATTTCTTCATTCCGGCTCAAGATGGTGGCTGTTATGATGTTTCAATAAAGATCCTTTGGCAAATGTGAAATCGTTATGCTTATTTGAACTTTCTAGCATTTTTTTTTTCAATATTGTGGTATTTACCCGCCTACCTAACTGAAGAAAATTTGAAAAATGAATTATCATTGGGGTCTACTATTCACAGTACTACTAGTAAGCGCCTCCGCCCACTGAGGCAACTGAAAACTGACAATGTGATGGCCCGCACACTACACAATCACTCAAAAACCTGTTGTCAATGGTAACGCAAGCAGTAACTCGCGACTTACACTGCTAATGCGCTCCGCTGACGAGGCAACTGAAAACCAACTAAAACCGGCTGATTTCTCTGACTTGATTGGTCAAAAAGCTTGTTTAACCATAGACAAAAAACAATCAGCTGACAGCTGGCAACTAGCAACGGCCGGCCACTCCAACCAGCAGTGCGAGTCGCGAGTCACCGCTTGCGTTACCATTGACAATGGGTTTTTGAGTGATTGTGTAGTGTGCGGGCCATCACATTGTCATACAAAGACAGTTGGCAGTTGACAGTTTTCAGTTGCCTTAGTGGGCGGATCGCCTAATTGCCGTAGTCGGCAGCTGGCAACTAGCAACTTTTTGACCAATCAAGACATAGAAACCAGCCGGTTTTAGTTTGGTTTCAGTTGCCTCGTCAGCGGAGCGCCTAATACCTTCTCCTCAATATATCATTATTCATACAATCTTATTAATAAACTGTATGAAGGGGCATATAAATAATTAAATAAAAATAAACACAGGCTATTAAAATGAAGTAAACTGTAATGAATATGGAGATATAAATAAATAAATAAAATAACTTAAAAAACGAGTAAGGCTATTTGAATTACTTTGATTTGGTTTTTCAATGCTGTATTTTTTTTTGGTGACCGGACAACTTAACAATCTGCAACATCATCAATCCTTCGAAAAGTCTTTAAAAGTGATGAAAAACCACTGGAGCGGCAGATTAATTTAAAACTATTTTTTGGATTGCTAAAGGAAATTTTTCCACCCACATTAAAAAAAATCATAATTCTCCGAATTTGAATATGGAGACAAACTGATTATAGTTCTATATAGCCAATGGATTCACCTATCTTTTTTCTATTACCACATATTCGTAGGAATTATAAAAAAAATATTATAAAATCCATTAGTTTTAAAACATTTTAAAGGATCTAGAGAATATTTGCCATATTGTGGCAAAAAGCGTTCGAGTAGTTAAATACATTACGTTAGGTTAGGTTATGTGTTTTTTTTTTCATCATCTAATGATTTTCAAAGGGGTGTACAAATGCCATTTCGTTGAGTTGTCATGGAACCGTTTTTTTACAATAAACTCTATAATTGTTTTTTTTTTATTTGAATATTAGCACTGCACTCTTGTATTATGTTACATAAATAATTACATCAATTATAAATACTTACATAACACTTCTATTGCGTGGACTTGACGAATTATGGATTGTTCTTTTCTGATAACCTGCAATAAAAATCGAAATTAGAAAAAAGTGTATTTTGTCACAATTTTGGGCACAAATGACCATTGATGCAAAACCATTTCTTTTGCTGAGGGGGCATAAATTAATTACGTGAGCAAAAAGGGGGGTCCAGTAAAATCTCACCAAATCTCATTATACCGAGGGGGTCTATTAAAATCTCACGTCAACTTTAAGAGACTATATATTATTATAGAGATAATAAAAAAAGTGTCCCATTTTGCCCGCTGAAAAAATGACTATTATAAAAAACATTTATTTCGAGAGATAGAAAAAAAATCTCACGTGAGGGGGGGGGGGTCTCCCACTAAATATCATTTTATCTCACCAAGGGGGGAGAGGGGTCTAAATGTTTTAAGAAACAGCTCACATAATTAATGTACGTCCCCTTATTTCTATAATCACTGGAGCGACCACGCGAAAAATTATAATTATTTCTCTTTTACTCCCTCGAATACTGAGCGAAAGGGACAACTGGACCTCTGGCTAATAATACCTAAATAATATCGTCAAAATCAAGATTTTGTATTTCCCATTTTTCCGGTCAAAAAAATGGACAATTTTTTTTTTTTACTAACTGTATTAGAATAAAATGAACTATGTCTGTACGTTTTACCTTTTTTTAAATACATTAACTAGTTTTTAGGTATAAACGTCTGTAGTAGACGGCGTTCAAATGAGGCAATTTTTTAACGAATTTTGGAGGGTTCTTCCTCCTTTGAAGCAGTGGCGGCTCGAGCATTTGTTTGATGGTGGGGACCTAAGAGTATGGATATTAGAGAGACGGCATGTGAAGTGCGCCCGCGTGCTCCAAGTGTGCCTTTTCGAAAATTTAACCCACACGGCTGACACTATGGAAAATGTCTGTCGCCGTAAAATTTCAGAACGCATTACGGCCAAAACCAGCAGCCAATGTCAGCCGGGTGAAATTTTTGTTTGAAAAGGCACACTTGGAGCGCGCGGGCATACTTTATATGCCATCTCTCTAATATCCATACTCTTAGGAGGGGACCGACATTTTTTACGTATACCTACTACATACATAATACAATGTAATCTCACTACCCGGAGAATATAATACATGTAAAATTTCTCTAACAATTTTTTTTATGGTCAATTCATGCTAATCAGATGTCTAAACCCAAATTAATTTAAATGTCCATATATATATATATATATATATATATATATATATGTATATATATATATATACATCCCGCTATCATTACGGCGTCTTCTAATGGTCCAGTTTCATTCAATCCTGCGTCCGATGGTAATTCTGCGTCCGGTATACAGACGCAGGATTACACACATGTAATTTCAAGTTTTCCCCACTCCTATACCATCATAGAGTCTAAATACAAAAACAAGCCAGACGCAGTTTTGGTACCCAAATCAACTGAAATATATGATTTTAGTTCACCGTTTTGCCTTCGAGCGGCGCGCGGCGGCGCTGCAGTAGATGAGCGTATATTTTTTAATATATACATCTTTACATTGACTCGCCTATCGCAACTCCTACGTTTGGCAACATCGCTTTTTAACGGCGTTTCGTCTGTTTCCTGGAACGGTGCGAGCAGATCAATTATAATAATAAAACATCGCGCATTACAGCATAATAAGATACGACTTCGTTAGAATTCACAGAGAAAAACTAGTTTTTAATCAATGAGGGGCAAGACTCTCGACTATCGATCTGGAGGTCGCGGGATTAAAATCCCGGTGTGCGTAAGTAAATTCTATTTGATTGATTTGTGTTTTCACAATATAATGATTATTAATAACTAGTCACTAAACACAGCTAAAGCCATTTCATGCTATGTTTCAATCCTGAATGGTGGTCTCACAAAAAGGCGATACGGAGAGTATCGTCCAGTCTAGAACGTGCCGCAAATACACATTTTATTATTTTTAATTATTAAATTGTGAAATACCTAATAAAAATTTACCAAAGGAATTTATTTGCTGACCTCCGGATAGCTATTCGAGAGCCTTACCCCTTGACCACGGATGCCGTCAAAGAAGAGGAACTGAGATTTTCACAACGTGTAGGAATGCGTAGAAATCTCTGTCGCTGAGAGGTATGTACCGACTGCTGTGTCATAAACGTATTCCTAATCTTTTTCACGGTCAACTAAAATAATCGGCAATATTCCAAATGAATGAATCTTCTGCCAGACAGGGTGGCCTTCAAACGCAATAACCCATTGGTTATGTGACCTACATTCCCATGTGTTTATAATATCTTTTTATTATAAACAAACTTTTGTTAGTTTTATAGTTACCAGGAGAGTGGTTTCTTATCACTTAAAATGTGTTTTCAAACACATAACAACTTTGGAAGAGGATATGGGTGCCGCCGCCCTGGGAACCATTTATCGGATAATCAACACTCCGCCATAGGTCACCCCAAGTGGTTCACAATTTTGGTGAATTAGCTTTAGTGCCCGGGTTCATAGAGATGAGGTTTGTCCGGCCCTTGGCATGGATGCGTCTGTCTACCAAATGCGTGGCAGGCCAGATCGGGAGAGACTAGTTGTGGAAGACGTTTTGATTTCTCTAGCAGGACTTTCCCGGAACATCGTCTTGCACCGCAGAGGGACGGATGGATTCATACGTTCGCAACTCCTGAACGAACTGAACCTTAAAATCCTACCCACCATTCATACCTTCATTCAAAGAACTTCCTCTATTAATTTCTGAAGGAGACCTTCCACACAGCATCCCCATAGTGTAAAGCTAATGTAAATAAAATATATGTATTATTATTTTTTATGAAGTTGCCGGACAGAGGTTGACGGTAACTGTGGTTTGGGTTACCTACATCAGAAAAATGTAGTTCTTTTTTTTCAAAAATTATATTATCACGAATACTTCCAAAAGAAATGAACATAAAACTGTTTCAAAGTCACCCAGAATTAATTCATAAAAGGTAATGGTTAAAACGTATTTTGCAAAAAGGGGGGAAAATAAATATATGACTCTTTTGGTTTAAATAATCTTTTCTTATTTATTTGTTTTGTTATTACGTTATTTTATTATTACTTATTTATAATATTATTACGTGTTTAGTTTAGTTATGACCTACGAGGCAGTTTGTTTATATTAAGGGTACCTATGAACACCAGGCCCTAGCACACTCGATCGATAGGATAACTATCGGTAACTTCTCATCGTTCCCTAGCATGACTACAGGTCGCCAACGAATAAGTGACAGTTCAAAATGACTAGTGTCCTTAATATTATCGATATCAACTGTTGTATGTAGGTTTGCGATCTGCAGTTGTCTAGGGAACGGTGAGAAGTTACCGACAATTATTTTACCGATCCTCATCGATCGACCTCGCTAGGGTCGATCGGTAAAATAATTGTCGGTAACTTCTCACCGTTCCCTAGATAACTGCAGATCGCAAACGTACAAATAACAGTTGATATCGAATATATTAAGGACACTAGTCATTGTGAACTGTGACCTATTCGTTTGCGATCTGCAGTTGTCCTAGAGAACGATGAGAAGTTACCGACAATTAACCTACCGATCCTTATTGATGGACCATGCTAGCACCCCAGAAATATTATGAACAAATGCCAGAAATGCAAACACTTGAGAAATCCATTAAGAGGCTAGACTTTGAACGACACGCGGAACACCCGCGACTGTCATTCTGTCCCGCTCACAATAAGCTCACGCACACTTACAATACATGCGAATGCGAAATGTGCGAATGAGACAACGCTCAAATTTACCTACAGAAATCGCTCGAAAAGGGGTTTATGGAGAATACACTTTTCTTCACCGAAACTTTCACGAAATTGAAATTTAAAAAAATATACCTTTTTTAAAAAGAAGAAGCTACGTCGGTAGCTTTTTATAATTTTATAATTCTTTATGAGAGTTGAGTTAGCAGCACTTTTTCCTTAAATAATATTTTTTGATAAATCGTACATGTTTGACAGTGAATGTTTACGTTAATACGAAACGCATTGAAAATTCGAAAACATACCGACATAGTTTTCACCCTCTAAAAGGCAGTATAAAAAAATATATTCACTTTGTGCAATTTTTGATGTAGAAAAGTGTTTTTTCCCGGGCGTCCTTTTTGTATGGGCCGAAAAGCGAAGTCTATCGTCTTAATGGGTCAGCTGTCTCAAGGACTCCTATCACATAGGCGATCGATAAGGAATGATACTTTCGAAAACTAAAGTTAACATTTTAAATATATCCGTATAACATTGTTTTTTATCTATATATATATTTTAATTTTTTTTTTAACCTCTAAATTTTTCCAAAATAATTTGTAAACTTTTACAAGTTAAGGATATTGCGATTTTTTTTCGTCTCTCTAATTGTAAAACAATATCCTCATTTATATATTTTTCCTTATTATTTATAAGTAAAAAAAAAATTGTTTTTATCTGCTGTTAAAGTCAATTAGTGAGAAATAGTTTGGATGCAGGTGAGTTCTCTAGTTCTGGTTTTTATGAATTGTGAATTGAGATCTGTATCTGTATTTTCTCCTTAAGAGCGATTGACCAGCGGCTGATAATAAAAGTTTAAAAATGCTTGCAACTGTACAGGGAGGTTCCAATGAGAAAGATCGATTATTCCCCGTATCAAATTTTTAAAATAAAAAATTGATTATCGATTTATTTTATTCAAAACTTGCTTTAATCTCTCTCTCTCTGGTTTCAATCCTGGGATTGGTTTGCAGCAATTTCCTCTATTTTTCTCTTCCATTCATCCCTGAATTGTGCGGCTCTTTTGAAGTCTGCATATGATGAGCAGCGCATGTCCACCAGCATGTCCTCTGGAGGACCTGCTGGTGCTTTAATATATACCCACATTCAAGTGAGCAATAAAAATGCGCAAAACGCACGATGATAAATTATTAAATATAGTGTACTTCTTGTAAGTATTTTTTGATCGTAAGTATTTTTGATTTTTCAATAATGTCTGAAGAAAATAAGTGTGTAAAAAAATTTTGAAATATTTTAGTTTACCTTAAATAAATAGAAAAACTGGGGTACGTTTGTCACAAAACACGTTCTCGGATTTATTTTTTAATGATTTTAATTTAACTAAAATTTAAATTTTTAAAACTGTGTTGATTAGATTATGCATTGATTTATTTTGTTGTATGATTATATGATTTGAAATTTGTGTTGTTTAATATAATCTATTGTTTGAAAATTGAACAAATGTGCCAACTATCAACGGTATAACCTTAGTATATTAAAAATACACTTATTTCAAAAATTTTAAAACTGCGTGCACCAGATAAAATAACATCTTTCAAAATCAATTTATGTTTTTTTGTAAAAAAGAGTCAATACGTCTAGAATTTGATTTAAAAATGACTAATTTCCGGTATTCTCTGGTAATACACTCTTAATAAATAAAAACAAAAAACTTCCCATCGTTCTCTAGCATGACTGCAGATCGCCAACAAATAAGTAACAGTTCACAATGACTACGTGTCCTTAATATGTTCGATGTCAACTGTTGTTTGTGCGTTAGTGATCTGCAGTTGTCCTAGGGAATGTATAAATTATTTTGTATTTTGATAGTATCTTCCACTTCCAATATACTAAATATTATTTTTAATTATTTAATTATGAAATAACACAAATTAATCAAATAAAATTTATTTATGCACGAAGAGTTCAAACACCAGACCTTCGGATTGGGAGTCCAAAGCCTTACCCCCGGACCACGCCAGCCGTCATTAGAGCGAATGAATGAAGAAAATGGTGTAAAAAGAATAAACTATGCAAATTTGAATGGTAGAATAAGTCGTGGACACCCGAGGAAGCATTATCAAGTGATATATAAAAGGTGTAATTTTTCTATATGCATTTGATGCTGCAAAATTCTACTGGGGTAAAGATCTAAACATCGTACTAGAAAATGCACAAAGTGACCTAGAAATAATTTACAGTTGGCCCCAATCAAATATCCTCAATTGGTAAAATAATTCCTCCTCATGTTCCCTCAAAATTAAAAAAAGGACAATTTGCAAATCCTGATACTGAAATAATATCTGGGGGTCTAGCATCGTAAGCATTTAACTTTTAAACAACACATACAAGATGTTAAAGAAAAAACCACACCCTTAATTGGCGTATTTAATCGGTTAATTTTAAATAAAAAAAAACTAAATGATTGTCTTGTACACCACAGATATACTTTATTTCAAATAAATCCATTTTGCATTTTAAATGGTTTTTTTCACCCATTTCCATTTTAGATGCATTCTAAATGCATTTTTGCAACATTCTTCCTATCATATCAATAGACCCTTTTTTCATATTTATGTCTGTCAAGGCACTCCCTGGTAAAAAAAAAACCTGGCAAAATAATAGAAACCATTCCAAAAAAGGGGCACAGAAAAATATTAAATTTTCGATAGTAGTTTCTATTTCTTTATGCTGGCAATTAGTTCCATGTAAAATTTGGTGGCATTTGTTAACATTTATGTCTTTTTTCTGCTCTTAATAACGTTAATTGATGCGTATTTAGATTAGAACAAAACTTTACAAATATCAAATATTAAAAAAATGGCGGTAAACAAATCGTTTTATATCAAGGTTCTTGGTTTTATACGGAAAATTTTAAACTTGTTTGAATAAAAATGATTGCAATTTTTATCATTCATCCTTAACATAATTAGTTTTTTTAAGTGATTATGTTGAAACGTAGTGTAATTTTCAAAATCTGTTTCAAAGTCTATTGAAAGTGCGGCAGTTGTGGAATATTTACCAAAACCAATAAATACTAGTATAGGCTATGTTAGTTTATCCAGTATTTTAGTTTTTTTTAACTGTTTTACTGTGCATTTTGAAAATACATGTTTTGCATTTTGCATTTGAAATGCTTTGAAATGCTGAGTTGTTTGGCGGCCGGTCCTCTTTGTCTAGCTCTGCGGAGAAATGACGTGCTGGTTAGTGAGTTATTGTTTATTAATATTAATGTATTATTAAAGGCATATTAGTTTATTTGTTTACACCGTTTGCTTTCCCTTTTCGTCTTTCCCCATTTTTCGTTCTAAGAGGATTTAATAAATATTTTAGTGATAAGGTTGGCAAAAGACCGTTTCTCCCGTGAACGAAAATGTATTAGAACCTATAATTCGTAAAGATATCTACCGTCAATCATGATAAATTTGATAAGCATTTATGATGGGTACCAATTTGGGAGGCGGGTATGGGTACCGCCGCCCTGGGAACCATTTATTGGATAACCAACACCTCTGCCATAGGTCACCCCAAGTAGATCGCTACATTTGGTGACTTAGAAGGAGTGCCTGGGTTCATGGGAGTGATGTTTATCCGGGTCTTGGCTATGTATACATCGGCTTGCCAGCTGCGTGGCAGGCCGAATCGGGAGAGATTGGTTGAGCGAAACTTTTTTATCTCTCCAGCCAGACTCTCCCGGTACATCGCCTTGCACCGCAGTGGGAGGGATGGATTCATATGTTTGGCATTTCTAGAGACACCGACCCCCTGATTCATACCCACCCCACATACCTTTTTCCTTCCCAGAACTTCTTCCACTTCCTTTCCTTAAAAATACCCTCCACACAACATCCCCAAATATGACACAGGCCCTGAGGGAAATTATTTTCCCCAGCGCCTCTTGTGTGGAGCTAATGTAAAAAAATTGTTATTTCATTTTAAAAAAATCTATGTTTAATGTGGAAATATTTTTTTTTTAATAAATGATTATAAGCAAATTCAAGAAAAATGGCTGATGAACAAAAAAGACTATCATTAGACTTAGAATATCGAGTACAGATCAATCATAATAAAACATCGCACAGTGCAAAATAATAAAATAAGATTTCATTAAAATTCACAGAGAAAAACTAATTTCTAATCAATGTGGGGCAAGACTCTTGACTAGCCATCCGGAGGTCGCGGGTTCAAATCCCCGCATGTAAATTCTATTTGATTGATCTGTATGTTAACAATTATGGAATATAATCTTAGTATCGCCCCTGTGTAAGACCACCATTCAGAATTAAAACATTGCTTGAAATGGCTTTAGTTGTTTTAATTAGCCAGGAACGTGTAGATTTGAATAGCCAGGTACTTCCCCACCTTCTCCAAATTTTCTTACCCTTCCCACTTACCTTCAGCCTCACAACATATCCCATTTGGGGATGCCATAGTCTCACTGGATACAGGCAGTTGGGAGCAGTTGGAACTCTTGTGCGGTTTTCACGTAAAAAAATCTGCATTCCATATATTTTTTTGGACGTTGCTATATTGATATTACTATATATATTGATGTGGAAGGTTGCTAGATTTAGTTAGTAAAATTCCATGAAAGAAAGTACAAAATATTTCAGACACCCTGTCATAGATTATTATTGTATTTATAATGCGTGATCATTTGTGTCACGCCACCCTACAATTATTAATTAAGAGAAAATCAATGAACTTCAGTAATTTGAAAACTTAGTTACTTGTGTAAATAAGTAAAATAAAATATTTTTTTCTTCAATTACGACTGATTTGATAGTAAAAAAATAGTGAGATATTGGAGATGTGAGTGTAATGAGTAAGAATTAGAATTGTGACGCTTAGATGGTTTTGGCAAGAAGGGCCAATGATCTAAGAAAAGGTAATGAGAATTATATATTACACGAACTAATGACGATTGGTAGAAGAAGTCGGGGATGCCCGAGAAACACATGGCATTTTTCAGTCATGTCAAAAAACAGAATAACAGAACGATGTATGAATGTGAATAAGGTGAGGAAGGAGTGTGTGTCAAGACCGAGTTGTTTGGCGGTCGTCTCTGCTAACCCCTGCGAGAAAACGGCTTGATAGTTAGTTAGTTAGTTATTGTTAAATACTATTTATTTATTATTAAAGGCATGTTATTTTTTCGCATGTGAACGAAAATGCAATAGATATCCATAACTCTAAAATATACCTAGCGTCAATCATGACATCTCTGATAAGCACTTCTGCATTTCAATTTGATTTTTATTTATTTAAAAAATTACTGTATATAATACAGATAAAACATATTTTTTTATTTTATGATTTTATAAAAAAATTCAATGCTGTATCCATAAAAAAAAATGTAATGATTTTTTTTTATGAATACCGCACAAGAGTCCCACCTGCTCTCGTCTGGGAACAGTTCAATTGGGGTACGTTGTGAGGCTGAAGTTAGAGGGGAGAGGAAGGATGTGGGGAAAAGGGAGGTTGGGAAATAACTGACTATTCAGATCTGGTCACCAAACACAGCTAAAGCCATTTAAAGCAACTTTTGAATTCTGAATGGTGGTCTAACACCAGGGCGATACTGAGAGTATCTGCCACTCTGGAACGTGCCGCAAATATACCTTATATTATTTTTAATTCATTGATTGCTGAATAACACAAATTAATCAAAAAAAAATATTTTCGCACCCCACTCAAAGAAGCCCGTTTGGATATACCATATATTTTGTTTTTCCGTCTGGTGCGTACATAAATAAATCAGAAGGTTTTCCGACCCGTGAGCACTGTGAGCAGGCAACATAATAGTACACAACTGCTAACCCTATACAAATCGCAAGTGCGCCCCACGGTTGAATTTGGCAGCCACTTCTGGTCTGGAGCCCCACAATACTTGAAAAAAAACCCTCGACTCGGAAAACGGGTGATCCGTTTGATAGATTCTCCCGTCTTAACAAACGGATTGCAATATTTAATGCACAGGCGTCGGGAGGGAATGCTGTCCTTGTACTACCGGTATTTCAAAAGAAAAAGGTGCACCGAGGAACTAGCAAACGGATTGAAATCTTTAGTGCACAGGCGCCGGGTGGGAATGCTGTCCTTGTTCTACCGGTATTTCAATGGACGATGCTCCGAGGAACTCCGAGGAGCATCATTGATTCCCTCGGCACTGGTGAATAGACGGGAAACACGTCAAACACGCGCCCAGAATATGTACACGGTTGACATTTGTCACATGAGAACTAGTCGTTTCTACGACTCGTTCTTGAGTTCAACAGCTAGGCTGTGGAACGATTTGCCAGCATCTGTGTTTCCTCCCTCAACATGGGTCTCTTCAAGACCCACGTTCATTCTTTCCTCTCCCCAAAAAGACCCTTTACACAGCATATTCACAGATGACATAGGCTCTGAGGGAAATTATTTTCCTGAGGGCCTCCTGTGTTGAGTTAATTTATAAAGGTTTCAATTCTGAATGCTAAGTCTCTAAAAATCCCGTACCAATATAATAATTTTTAAAAGTTCGCATCGCCGCCGGGTCGATTAGAGTCCGCGACGTATGCAACAGTCGTTGGCACCTTCATATTTTATAAATACAAAGTGGTCCAACCAAAACCTTGAACAAATAAGCGGCAACGTCGCAGGACGTTGGTTTGTTGTCAACATAAAAATAAGTATAGTTTTTATGACGTAATGGACGCTACATTGTTTCCATCATGAAAGAAAGTATACACTGGATGCTATACTGCATTTGATATAAAAGGAGTTCAGTTTGATGGGACGATAAAGGGCGTTTTTTTCGTTTTGTATATTTTTAAATTAATGTTTTTCAAAAATTTAAATACCTAGCTACAATCAAACACTTAAAAGATAGTATATACTTTAGTTAAAACTATGTAAAATCAAGTCCTTCAGACAGACGCGGTAATGTCGATTGGATGAAAGGACGCAGAAATGATAGCGGGATGTATATATATATATATATATACAATTTATAATACAGAATAATAATTATAACGCTTTATTTGCTAGATTATCATCGAAGTTAATTTGATCGCGAGCAATTCCAGCCCGAAACTATGCGACTTTTGTTACTAGGGGATTTATCAGACTGTCCCCGCGGTATTTGAAATTCACAAAATAGTGCGCCTGCGCGGGTCTCGGATTCCGTATGATCACGAACGAAACGCAAGGAAATAACGAAAATGCTTAAGAGGATACCCGGCGGTGATTTTTCCATACAAACGTATTCTCTATTTATCTCTCTGGATTTTAACCCTAGAGAAAATATTGTTTTTGCATAAAATAGATATCAACTACTGGCGTGTCGGTACTTTTTGTTTTTTTTTTTGATAAGTTACTTTTTATAGAAGTTATGACCTTCCAAAAATCAATAAAATTGACTGGTTTAAACGCCGTCAAAAGATGTTCAGTATACAAACCAGACAATGTTTTTTTTAAAAAAGCAAAACGTACAGACATAGAATAGTTTTTTCTTATGTAGTTGGTAAAAAAAAAATGGAAAATCAGTCCACTTTTGGAGGAGAAAAGTGGGGAATACAAAACCTCCATTTTAGTTAGGTGTCAGTGCATTGTCCCTTTCGCTCAATATCCGGTGGAGTAAGAGCAACAGTGACAGCAATATTTTAGTAAAATCTATTTCTGCACCACCGGGTATCATCTTAAGAGGCTAGACTTTGAACGACACGCGGAACACCCGCGTTCGTCATTCTATCCCGCTCACAATAAGCTCACGCACACTTACAATACATGCGAATGCGAAATATGCGAATGAGACAACGCTCAAATTTACCTACAGAAATCGCTCGAAAAGGGGTTTATGGAGAATACACTTTTCTACACCGAAACTTTCACGAAATTGAAATTTTAAAAAATATATATTTTTTAGAAAGAAGAAGCTACGTCGGTAGCTTTTTATAATTTTATAATTCTTTATGAGAGTTGAGTTAGCAGCACTTTTTCCTTAAATAATATTTTTTGATAAATCGTACATGTTTGACAGTGAATGTTTACGTTAATATGAAACGCATCAAAAATTCGAAAACATACCGACATAGTTTTCACCCTCTAGAAGGCAGTATAAAAAAAATATATTCATTTTGTGCAATTTTCGATGTAGAAAAGTGTTTTTTTCCCGGGCGTCCTTTTTGTATGGGCCGAAAAGCGAAGTCTATCATCTTAATATAAGAAATATTCGACTTCTTACTCCTTGAATACTCCACATATTTTTGGTATTATCTGTGCGAGAAAAGTAGCGCCAAAGTTGTTTTTTTTTTAATGAATAATTTTACAAGAACGAAAAAAAAGTTAGTCAATCAATAAAGTCAAAAATAATCTTAGCCTTAAAAGGGTATTTTTTTAAAGTTTTTCCTATACGTCTTTATATATAAATGATAAATATAAAAGAAAATAATTTCCCTCAGAGTCTATGTCATCTTTGAAGATGCTGTGAGGAGGATCTTTTTGAGGAGAGGAAGGAGTGATGATGTTATAGGAAGGAGGAAACACAGAGGCCAATCGTTCCACAGCCGAGCTGTTGAACACAAGAACGAGTCGTAGAAGCGTCCTGTTCTCATGTGACAAATGTCAACTGTGTACATGTTTCCTGAATATGCACCGGTGCCGAGGGGATCAATGGCGCTAGCTCCTCGTCCATTCTTTGCTTCAAAGCCCTCCGAGCCATTGGAATTTGTGCACCCTTTAAGGGTTTGTCAAACAAAAAGCTATCATGGACTGTACTGTCATCCGCGTAGCAATGAATTGGTGCACATGTCAAAAGGTCATTGATTTGCAACAAAAACAAAGTCGGAGACAGAACCGATCCCTGTGGGACGCCAGCATTTATCGAATGCGAGGAAGAGGTGAAGCCATCAGCAACCATCTGAATCGACCTCTCCCTCAAAAAGTCGGCAATCCACATACACAAGTCCGTAAGAAGGCAGTTTGTTGACAAATCCTCGGTGCCAGACCCGGCCAAAAGCCTTGGAAATATCCAGTGTGACCGTTTGGGTCTCACCGAAACGTTCCAGGCACCGCCCCCAAACACGCGTCACATACGCGAGAAGATCACTGCACGAGCGGTTCCGCCGAAAATCCGTATTGACGGTCGTCAATAATTTTGTTCTTCTCGAGGTATGTGAGCATATTTATGTAATGAAAAAACAAATTATTTACTACTTTGCATTTTTTGTAACGTAATTAATAATTTTATTTTAATTCCATTCGTTGAAAGGGTAGGAAAAGCTTCAATGTATCTAAAACATATTTTTTCATATTCATAGTACAAACCGATTCGTTGTAAAGATACACCTAAATAGTGATTTGGCGTATAACTTCATATTAACGTTAGAAGATAGAATAATAGGTAGCAGGGTTAATTTTTGAAATTTTTGCGATTTATAACTTGTAGACGATGTAGCGCTGTTGAGCTGTATCGATGTGGAAACCTGTCATTGGCCGTACGTACTCCAGTGTACCATCGATTTTGGAAGCGATTTTGTCCCTTATGTATAAGAAATTGTATCAAGAACAAGGTCAGAATCGGTTGGGCCATTCTCGTTCTCAGCGTAACGAAATACTGCGTAGCGTCTAGCCTCTCGGAATAATTCAAATTAATTCACAATGACGCGCCGGGCTTCAAAGATGGCCGAAAAAATGGCCGCCGCGTGATAATATGAACGGAGTCGTAGTCGAAGTCTATATTTTTTCCATTGTTTTTTTTAATATAAATCCATTGCGGAAAGCGTAGATCTGAGTGATTATTAGGAAGATCGTTTTGTCTACATTATTTTGATGTATTTTTGTAATATATCACAAAAGAAATGTTATAAAAATTGAGTTCGTAAGAAAGGTGAGCAATGTCAAATATTTTACGACGTATTGAAAAAATATATTTTTCCTTTTAAAAGGTTAATATATTATAGAAACCGATTTTTCATGATTCAGATATAATGAGTATAAAAGTAGTATATAAGTAGAGGTTTTAATGTAGTTGGAAGACACGATAAGAAATACATAATTTGTAGACACAAAAATGACAATGAAGATTGACAAGTGAACTCAGGCGTTGATTATACAATATATTACAAGCAATTTATTTTTCTAAAGGGGGAACAACACGCAAACATACTTAAAATCTAACTATGCTTTTAAAATACATGCTTACAGTCTAAAATGCTTTCAAAAATTATGTTAGTACAATTTTAATCAATCATCTAAAGAGCTGTAAATTCTTTGGCTCCTTAGTATTTCATCTTACTTAATAATATTACAAACGCGAAAGTTTCTATGGATGTATGTATGTTTGTTACTCTTTAAATCGAAATTAAATGAATGGATTTTAATGAAACTTTACAATAATATAGCTTATACATCAGAATAACATACAGGCTGTAATTTATAAAGCTAGCTATTTATTTTCAATATATTGAAAATTATAATTAAGTATTGTTTAATAGAAAACCTCAAAATTTGAGAATGACATTTTGCAATACAATGATTGTTAAATCAAAATTCATTAAAATTAAATATGAGTGTTCTTGATATCGCCTTAATGAAATACCATCGTTCATCAGAGAAACGTTGCTTGAAATGGCTTTAGCCGTATTTAATGACCAGATAGAATAGCCAGGTTCCTTTTCACCATCGCATTCTCCTCCCCACTTATTTAAGCCAAATTGGATAATTTGCTATGGTTACACTTGAAGTTAGATCTCGCATAAAAAAAAAATTACAATTTGGGAGGCGGGTAAGGGTACCGCCGCCCCAAGAACCATTTATTGGATAACCAACATCCCTGCCACAGGTCACCCTAAGTTCGCTACGTTTGGTTACTATTAATGGGTCTAAGTCTTGGCGGCGAACACGTTTGCCCACCCACTGAGAGGTGGGCCGGAACGGGAGAGCCTGGTTGAGGGAAACCTTCGCTTTGCACCGCAACATGTATTCATACGTCCGACACTCTTGGACACATTGAACTCCCAGATTCCTACCCACCTCTCATACCATCTTCTTTCCCAGAACTTACACTCCTTCCTTTTCCCTAAAAAGACCTTCCACACATCATTCAAAAAGATAACATAGTCCCTGAAGATTTTTTTTCTTCGGTATTTTTCTAACTGTGTGGAGCCAATATAAAATTGAAAATTTAAAAAAAAAACAATAGATATAGAACTAGGGACAGGAAATAGAGAATGGTTAAAAAACAATTACCGGGATTTTTAAAAAAAATATATTTAACAATATTCTTTTTTTGTATTAATTCCACACAGGAGGCCCTGAGGAAAATAATTTCCCTCGGGGCCTATATCATCTTTGAAGATGCTGCGTGGGGGGTCTTTTTTTGAGGAGAGGAAGGAGTGAACATGGGTCTAGAAGAGGCATATGTTGTAGGAAGGAGGTGTATGTTGTTGTAGTCGTAAAAACGACCCGTTCCAATGTAAAAATGTCATTCGTGTACAATTTATAAAAACAGTTTATTTAAAAACAAGTTCTGCTATGTAATTATTATTAAACGTGACAGCTCTTTCGCTTTCTGAAGGCAGTGATAGTTTGACAGTTTGATAATGCCTTCAGAAGGCGAAACAGCTGTCTTATATAATAATATTATTAAATATATAAAAAATAAAAAATTATTATGTATTTTATAATATTATTATACAATTCAAATCTAGCCAGTAAACTTTGCGGAAACCATTTCAATTAAGTTAAAACCATAGAATTACATTTCGTCGCCTGCGTGCTCAATTGTCCAAACGAACATTTGCAAGTTTTACAGGAGGAGGTTTTCTTTCATTATTTCAATGAAACATATTATACGTGTTTAAGAGGAACCGGAGAATACTGGAAATTAGTCCTTTTTTAATCAAATTCTAGACGTATTGACTCTTTTTTACAAAAAAACATAAATTGATTTTGAATAACTGTTATTTTATCCAAAACACGCAATTTTAAAATTTTGAAAATCTAAGTGTTTTTAATATACTAAGGTTATACCGTTGGACGTTGGCAGATTTGTTCAATTTTCAAACGCTAGATTCTATTAAACAACACAAATTTCAAATCAAATAATCATTCTTAAATTTAAGTTAAATTAAAATTATTAAAAAATAAATCCGAGACCCTATTTTGTGACAAAAATACCTCAGTTTTCTATTTATTTAAGGTCTTACAAACCAGAATATTTTAAATTTTATTTACACACGAATTTTGTTTAGACATTATTGAAAATTCATAAATACTTATGATCGAAAAATACTTACAAGAAATACACTATATTTAATAATTTATCATCGTGCATTTTGAGCATTTTTATTGCTTACTTGAATGTAGGTATATATTAAAGCAAGTTTTGAATGAAATAAATCGATATCAAATTTTTAATTTTAAAAATTTGATACGGGAATAATCGATCTTTCTCATTGGAACCTCCCTGTACAGTTGCAAGCATTTTTAAACTTTTATTCTCAGACGCTGGTCAATGGCTCTTAAGATGAAGCTATTCCCGTAAAGGTAGAGGTCTCGTTAGTTTAAATAATACTTAATTGATTTTGATATATTATTTTTAATTTTAAAATGAAGAATGGACAAAGACTAAAAATGGAGATTACGCAATTAAGCACTCAGGCGACGATTTTTAATTAGAAATAATTAGTACGAACAAAGCTTTTCTAACAAGCATATCTTAGGAAAGGATA
Source organism: Limnephilus auricula (assembly GCA_951813805.1). Taxonomy (NCBI): domain Eukaryota; kingdom Metazoa; phylum Arthropoda; class Insecta; order Trichoptera; family Limnephilidae; genus Limnephilus; species Limnephilus auricula. The sequence goes on from OX638417.1 coordinate 9,652,241, forward strand.
TAACAATTAAACCTAATCCTATTACTCACATTAACGCGCCCATAGATTTCTATCTCTCGACCTATGGAGTAACAAGGTTCCATCTGTTGCATTAACGTCAAGCGATAATGGGATCTATACTAAGCTACTTTAGAGTTCATTATCGCATGATGTTTCCGCAACAGATGGAACCTTGTTATTCCAAAGGATCGCTCTGACGACACTTACTAGCCATTTGAAAATTGACTAAAAGACAGAGACGAACTAAAAATATATATATTTTTCAAAAGAAGCAAACACATTGTGACTTGACATTTTAAATAAATGAAAAGAAAATACTTTGTTTTAAGTCACTTTATTTTTATTTAACGTCTACCGGTTTTGGTACCTCCGTACCATCAACAGGACTGTTACAAAAATAATGTCTAAAAATACATAAGTACACATATATATACATAATGTTGTGAAAGAAAGGGACAGTATACTAGAGTGGGACAGAGCGTCAGTTGTTGGAGGGAGGAGGGGAATGGGGGATAAGTGAAGACATGGGGAACATACTTAAAATTGGACTGAAGGTTAAATTTAGTTGATTATTAATGATTTCTTCTTTCGAATTTACTGATTTTTTTTATTTCTAAAGCTTCTAAATTGTTAAGTCTTAGGGAATTAAAGTCCTACATAAGAACGGAATAGGTTTAAGACTTAACGAAGTATTTTCTCTTCATTTATTTAAAAATATATTCGCAAAAGATAGGTAGGTCGAACTTTTTCGCCGCCCTGAATTTGATACGATAATTCTCTCGCAGTTACTGACTTTACAATGAACGTAAGCGAAAGAGAAAGACGCGTAAAACATTCGTGCAACAGAGAAAGGCGTGGGCGAGGATGCATGCCACTTTTCTGATTATAAACTCGCCTATTGCGACGATTTCTTTTATTTGAATACCGCACAAGAGTTTCAACTGCTACCCACCTCATCGCAATACGCTATACCGTAGTCCCGAGTGTCTGGAGCCAGTGAAACTATGGCATCACCAATTGGGGTATGTTGTGAGGCTCCAGGTAGTGGGGGGGAAGGGTGGAGAAAAGGAAGGAGGAGAAGTATCTGGCTATTTAGATCTAGTCGCCAAACACAGGTGATACTGAGAGTATCATCCACTTGTTTTTTATCTCTTTTTGATCTGCATGGATCAACTTTGTCTCCCATGATATTATGATTTCGAACGACGCGACGTGATGAAATCACATAGGTTTGTTGATCATCGCGGAGCATAATAGGGAAGTTGAGTGAAAAATATTTTGACTAATAAAAAATATGTTCATGTAGATGACATGCATACTTAAATACCAGCTTTTTTATTACTTATTTTTGGGCGTTATGCCGTGTTATGCTATCTCCTTCTTTAGCCAACGTTTCGGACAACGTTACAGTGTCCATCATCAATGCAGATGTGTTGGATGATGGACATGGACACGGATGATGGAAACTGTAACGTTGTCCAAAAAGTTGGCTAAAGAAGGAGCGTAACACGGCATAACACCCCAAAAATTAATAATAAAAATACTTTTGGCCGTGAAAATCTAAAACCATATCTTAAATATCAGAATTTTTTTTAGTTTGTTTTCATAATTAAATTAATTCTACAAGTTTGAATTTTATTAAAGCCCGCGAAAACGGCTGGTAAGAAACGGGAGAGTGTGTGACGTCGTCTCACGTCATCCGGTCCCTTGTTTGTGTGAAATATAAGGGAAAATATTTACAAAACCGGGACACGCTTAATATAGACAAAAAAAAAATTTAAAATTTAAAAAATAAATTTAAATTTAAAAATAATTTAATTTTAATTGTAGTAGTTAGATATTAACTAGTAGTTACTATTTATTGAACAAAAGTATAGATACATTAAATTTCAAATGAGAGTAATTAGTGATCACTGATCAGATCACCCTTATCTCTTCACCGTGTTGAACAAACACAAACTTTATTTTTTAAATGGTTGATGAAGCCAGAAAGCCATTAATATTAATTATGGCAGTCGCACATTAAAAATGCGAGATAAGCATTGATGGTGTTTGGTATGATATTATAGTATCATATTAACGTTGACACAGAATATCTTAATACTTTAATCAAAAATATTAAGAATATCGTAAAAACTTGAGATCTTGTTATCTCATAATGACTTTGGCTCTGTACGTCCGATATAATATATATGTGGCTTATTTAAGAGGCTAGACTTTGAACCACAAGCGGAACACCCGCGTCTGTCATTCTGTCCCGCTCACAATAAGCTCACGCACACTTACAATACATGCGAATTTACCTACAGAAATCGCTCGAAAGGGGGTTTATGGAGAATACACTTTTCTATACCGAAACTTTCACGAAATTGAAATTTAAAAAAACATATATTTTTTAAACAGAAGAAGCTACGTCGGTAGCTTTTTATAATTTTATAATTCTTTATGAGAGTTGAGTTAGCAGCACTTTTTCCTTAAATAATATTTTTTGATAAATCGTACATGTTTGACAGGGAATGTTTACGTTAATACGAAACGCATCGAAAATTCGAAAACATACCGACATAGTTTTCACCCTCTAGAAGGCAGTATAAAAAAATATATTAATTTTGTGCAATTTTCGATGTAGAAAAGTGTTTTTTTCCCGGGCGTCCTTTTTGTATGGGCCGAAAAGCGAAGTCTATCATCTTAATTATGCATGCATTGACATGTTTAGTATGAAGCTTTACTCTGACCCCTAAAATTTATTGAAATGAAAAATAATAAAAAAACATATTTCTATATTTTTTTGGATGTTGAAATAGCCTAATAAGGTGCCTCGATAAAAATAAAGATAATATAGTCGATAAAGGGTGCTTCTATAAATGTGTCAGATAGTCCGAGTACGTCTCCAGACAACGAGTACTTCATACTTGTAGCCAAAAGACAAAAAGACAATGTCTTTACGGCAATTGAGCTAATTGGTCTACCAATTATTTAATTGCAACTAATTCGCCTGAAACCTAACAGCATTTATCTTATAGAGATACGTCGTGTATGGGAGATGCTCTAAGAAACAAACGATAATTATTAATAATTTATTAATTGATTACATACTTGACGATGAGCTGATATGAAATAATTATTGTCAAAATTTTAAACCGTTTGATGGTGAATTGTCCCACGGTTTTTGATACCAAAATTTATTGTGACTGATGGAGTTGGTAAAAAGAAATGTAACCCAACTCAAGTTAACATTTTTGTCTAATACTGACCATCTTTGGTACTGACAGACATGCTTATTAGTAGCACGAGAGCATGCTAATAAAGAGCAAATGCTACTTAGTGGCATGTGTGTCAGTGACATTGCTATTTTTGAGTATGCTCACAAATCACAGCCGTTTGATTTGTGAGCATGCTATAAGATTCGCGGGTGGAAGTGGAAGTGATCTAAGCAAGTTTAGTGTTATCAGGCTTGCTTATAAGCATGCTCATTTCGATCCGATCTCAGTTCGCGCCTGCGAGTTCTTTAAGCCCGTTGGGGAGACGAAAAACCTTGCTTTTCGTGATTTATTATAGGTGTCACTAATTCAAATTCCCTACAAAATCTCCAATAGTTTCTTTACCTTCAAAATAAAAATCAAATTCTATTGAAATTATAGCATTTTTATTATTAGCTAGTCATTTCCGGTTTTATTGACATCTTGGACCCAATTCAACCGTTTTAGATTCTTTCGTCGTAGATTCGTTGGATAATTGCGTTGCAAGCAATAACATTATATTGTTTAATTCTGGACAAATGGAACTGATTCTATTTGTTGAAATTTATTTGACATAAGTATGCTCATAAAAAGCACGTGTGTCAATTGTTGGCTTTGAGCATGCTCATTGACGAGTATGCTCAAACCAAGCATGCTCATTTATGACCAAATGTGTACAGTCGATGAGCTTGTGTGTCAGTACCATCATGTTTCTCCGGAGAAGAAGGCAGATAGGATAATAATATATTTTAAATTAAATTTAATAATGTTATTAGTTATTATTAAGTTCTGCAAGTAACTGCGAAAAATGACTGAGGACTGAATCTGCTTCCCCTGAGAGTGGTGCAGTGTACGCCGCTAATACTTATAATCCAAATCTTAATTGGATGGAACCGATATTTATTTCGTATATTTTTAGATATAATGTCATCCAATTTCAGAAAAATGTGTGTGTACGTGTATGTGTACGAATGGCACCAGTTGATGTATTGCGTCGTCAACGACAACCAGTCTATCTGTTAAGTTTCAGCTCGATCAGATATCGGGAAGTCGGTTAATTTCTTCTTCCAAGATTAGCCTTCATTCATTCACGAAAATCAAATAGATGTAGTTAAAAAATATTAAAACGAACCAGTAAAATAAATTTTCTACGAATCTTGCAATGAACCATTCCAATTCTAAAAATAAGTTAAATTGTAGGTCACTGTACAAGTTTAATGAATTTGTTTCTAGCCATCTTCTTAAGATGGTTCCTATTTGTCGTTAACCTAAATTCTTAATTAATTATATTATTAATAACTAAGCACATTCTATTGGTTCATTTTTAATTACTGAATACGTCGTGTGTGGGACATTTGGAGGCTATATTGTTTTGAAAACATTCCAATTAAACAATCAAACATACCTACTAATTTAGGTTGTTTGTGCTGTCAGTTAGACCTGTAATATTATAAGTGTAATAGTGTAAGGACCAGTTATTTCAAAAAATTAAAAAAATCTATTTTTAATTTCAAATTTGACATGTCATCACGTCTTCCATCATTTCAAATACGAAATGGGTTGTTTCAACTCCAAAACCAAGTTCGTTAAATTTGAAAATTTCACTCAGTGTTTCCCGCCAAATTACAATTTTGACGACTGCGCATGCGCCTCCCATCACATCAACGCTAACCGGTCGAACTCATTTCACATCACATTTTCTTCAAATTTTCGTTGAAATTTCTTCTGACGGAGGTTGAACGAACCCAATTTTTCGGTAAATGACGATTTGAAGGAAATTCTTACGTGAAATTTTCCGAAAAAACTGGCCCTAATAGTCTCACAGAATTTCAATTTTCAAACAGTTCATCAATTTTAAAAATGTATTTTCGAGTTTTGTTTTGTGTCATTATTTCAGTTACATGTGTGAAGCAAGTGGCTTATAATGATATAATAACAGAACTTGAATACAACATTCACAGAACTTGATAATTAACTCTGAATATTGATGAATTGTTCAAATTCTGTGAAGTGTCTACGTGGCAACGCTTGGTAAATTAGCAGGGATGCCTGGGATCATGGGGTTAGGTTTATCTAGGTCTCGGCGGTGACTGCTTTTGCTCACTTTAACGTGGCAGTCCCGATCGGGAGAGGCTGATAATGGGAGAACTTTTGACCTCTCCAGACGGACTCACTCGACCCATCGCCTTGCACCTCAGTGGGAGGGATGGATCCATCAGTCGTCACTCCTGGACATACTGACTCCCAGATTCCTACCCACCCATCATACCTTTTTCCTTCCTAGAACTTAGGTTTGTGTTACGCGTAACAAATGTATTTCTAAGCCATCTATTTTCACTGAAAATATATGGATTGTAAATTGTCGAGGAGGTCTAGCATGGACGATCGATTCAACCCTATATCAATACGACATTGACCAGATCCGTCATCTATGGTCAGTCTTCAATATTTGACAGCACGGTCAACGATTGTTAAGATACATTTTGAACGACGAAAAGTGTTGAAATATTAATAAAACCTCGTTAACTAATTAACTCTTGTTTAGTGTCAAAAAGTAAGTGCGGACTGCCGTAGGTTAGTATATCAATTCAACATTGCCAATTTATTAATATGTTTACGTAATTCTTGGCGTTTGCCCTTTCGGAATGTGAATTTTCAACGTATATCGATTTCTTATTTATTCCTTGTCAATATCGGTTCGACTGTCTTCAATGAAACCGTGCTCGATAAATCGATATAAAATCAAAAAAAAGAAGCGTAAATACGTGCGACAGAGAAAGGCGTCGGCGGGGAGGAATGCTGCTTTTATGATAACTCGCCTAGACGATTTCTGTATCAAAGTCTGGTAGGTATTAAGACCTATTATTGTGCCCTTGCAACTGTACAGGGCGGTTCCGATGAGAAATGTCTAAGCAAAATAAGTGTGTATAAAAATTTGGAATATTTCAGTCTGTAAGCCCTTAAATAAATGGACAAACTGAGGTATTTTCGTCACAAAACACGTTCTCGAATTTATTTTTTAATGATTTTAATTAAACTAAAATTAAAACTCTGAAAACTGTCTTTACTAGATTATGTAATTAATTTTACTGTGTGATTATATGATTTGAAATTTGTATTGTGTATAGTGTACAATATTTCGTTTGAAAATGTAACAAATCTGCCGACGACCAACGGTATAACCCTACTATATTAAAAACAATCATGGGTTTTGAAAATTTGAAAAATGTTTACCAGATAAAATAACTAGGTATCTTTCGAAATCAATTTATGTTTTTATGTAAAAAAGATCAATACGTCAAGAATTTGATTTAAACGGGAAAAAAATCCGGTATTCTCTGGTTATACCCTCTTAAAGGATGGTCTGTTATACCTACATTTAGCCAGTGTGACCTTACGTTTATCGGCGATCGGCGCTCATCAAACAATAAATTTACCGAACCGATAATCTATTAGGTACAGAATAAAATGACGCAGTTGTCACCTTTTGACCCGAGTTATTGGAACACTAAGTGACCTCATACAAGAATGTGCATTCGTAGCTACATTATATAAGTGTGTGAACTTGATTTTATAATTGAACGTTTGACAAGATGGTAGGTTAATTGGTAAATAAATTCCAATTGTACGAAATTACGTATTATACAATACTAGCGCAGACCCGTGAACAAATCACGGGATGTTATGATTGCAGCATTTGTAAAGCTGGAAGAATTTAATAAAAAATATTTGCCTCTGAATGGAAGGAATCAGATCAAAAGGCCAAGGGAATCAGACTGAATCGATTCACTACTGTGAATAAATCTGCCCATGTATACCCTGGATCATTGCCTTTCAAAATAAGAAATATGCTTCAGAGACAATACCGGAAATTTGTCATTTTTAAATCAAATTCTAGACGTATTGACTCCTTTTTACAAAAAAACTTAAATTGATTTTGAAAGATTGTTATTTTATCTGATAATCGCACTTTTTAAATTTTGAAAAACTAAGTTTATTTTCATTATACTAAGGTTATACCGTTGAATATTTCTATTTTTGAAACTGATAATTCGTGGTGGAATTCCATTATAATAGTATAATAAAACAAATTTAAAACTTTTTCCACTTTTAATTTAATGACCGTAACCGGTTTCAGCTTGTCAAAGCCATCTTCAGACTGGTGAAAAATATTCTTAACCTAGGGATTTTATACAAAACATATTAGGGAGGGGGAGGAGGGGGCGGGGGGAGGGAGGGGTGGTCTACAGGGATTTTATTAAATTATGGATTTTATTACATTTGTTGTTAAGTGGTCTTGAGTGTCCAACTATCTAATTATTTTTTTGGTTATTCCCAGTAGGCTAATTACATAGGGTAATAATTTGGTTATTCCCAGTAGGCTAATTACATAGGGGACCCTATGTAATTAGCCTACTGGGAATAACCAAAAAAATAATTAGATAGTTGGACACTCAAGACCACTTAACAACAAATGTAATAAAATCCATAATTTAATAAAATCCCTGTAGACCACCCCTCCCTCCCCCCGCCCCCGCCTCCCCCTCCCTAATATGTTTTGTATAAAATCCCTAGGTTAAGAATATTTTTCACCAGTCTGAAGATGGCTTTGACAAGCTGAAACCGGTTACGGTCATTAAATTAAAAGTGGAAAAAGTTTTAAATTTGTTTTATTATACTGTTATACCATTGGTCGTTGGCAGATTTGTTAAATTTTCAAACGAAATATTGTAGTATTCAACACAAATTTCAATTCATATAATCATACAGCAAAATAAATCAATACATAATCTAGTAAACACACTTTCCAGAATTTTAATTTTTCAAGTATTAGTTCAATTAAAATCATGAAAAATAAAATTAAAAATAAAAATAAAAATTAAATTTCAATTAAAATCTTGTGATGAAAATACATCAGTTTTTCTATTTATTTAAGGTCTTACAAAGTAACTTCCGATTTTTTTACACACTTATTTTGTTTAGACATTATTGAAAAATCATAAATACTTATGATCAAAAAATACTTACAAGAAGTAGCTATACGATATTTAATAATTTATCATCATGCGTTTTGACCATTTGTATTGCTTACTTGAATGTAGGTATGTATTAAAGCAAGTTTTTAATGAAATAAATCGATATTAAATTATTAGTTTTAAAAAATTGATACGGGGAAATTTCGATCTTTCTCATTAGAACCTCCCTGTACAGTTGCAATCATTTTGGAACATTAATTACCAGCCGCTGGTCAATGGGTCTTAACGGATGTTATCAAACATAGTTAGTAGTATTTTCTGCATTCCGAATTTTTACCGATTTATGTACCTATAACTTTTTTTTTTGTGAAATTCTTAAAAATATATATACCTAGGTTATTTTTTAAGATAATCTCTGTACATTTCGCTTCAGGATGGGTTTGTACTATGTCCACAAAAACTCGTATCGAGAAAACGAGGGTTGAAATTTTTGTTATTTATTTTTGGGGTGTTATGCCGTATTAAGCTCCTTCTTTAGCCAACGTTGGCTAAAGAAGGAGACAGCGTAACACGGCATAACACCCCAAAAATAAATTACAAAAATATTTTTGGCCGTGAAAATTTAAAATCATAACAGGGTTGAAATTGTTTGTAGTTTTTTTCTGTTGAGATTGAATAAAAGAGTGGTTCAAAATGTAAGATCCCGCTGAAACGTTTTATTTTTTTGGTGTGGACTTATTAGATGAAAATATAATGAATATTACTGTATTCACAGCTTAAAAACAACCCAAAATGGACATCGTAGAAACAGCAAGAGTTTTGTAAAGCTATAAATAAATTACATGAAATTTCATCAATAACAAAAATCGCAAAGTGGGTACTCTAAATCTAAAATTGGTAAAATATCGCAAAATATGCTCCAATAATTAAAACAAAAAACAAATCTGGTTCTGTTATTTAACACATTTATAGGTTTGATAAAAATCAGTGTTTTTTAAATGCTGATGCAGCTAAATCTGCGTATTATTTACTTTTAAATTTATACCTACTGGGAGTAATATTAAATATAAAACTTAATTTTTAAAATTTGTATATTAAATATTGATATTCCAATAAATGTTTACACATTTTGGCGTCCGGACGCTCGCTCATCTTTGCAAATTGGCCAAAATGTGGTCAATTGCAGTGGATAATAAAATTCCAAGTATTGCTTTCGGACCGTTCAAAGATGATTCTTTCTTATAATATTTGAAGATTTAGACCACACGACGGAATACTTCGTTAGTAATCTAATCTAATTTTCTTTCTGGCATCGAATAAAACCATTCCAATCATCAGTGTATAAGAATCTATAATGAAGATTCGTTTGGATTGTTACCAATCATCGTGACAAATCAATCGTTTCAATGCACTGAGTTCGCACACTGTAAACGAAAATTTGATTAATTTTATTATGCGAATTACGCTTAGAATGGGATTGTTAATTTAATTCTTACAAAGTTTAAAATAAAACTTCTTGATGCGGATTCTAGTTAGGGAGCGACGTTTATTCACATTTGCAGCAGGAAAATCAAAAAATTCCAATCGAAAAATTGCTAGTTATTAGTTAGATTTTAACGTTTAGAATATGAGAAACAACAATACAACTATTGTCAGCATAAATGCCAGCACCCATTCCAAACGTCATTACTACGGATTTGAGCACTGTTGTTACGATTACATTGTGAGGAATGAACCTCAAAATTAATTTTAATTTATTATCGTTCGCCTCCGTAACGCCCGATATTACGCTTCTCGTAACGCTGTAATTTCCGTAACGCATTCGCCAGTTTACCCCTCAAGTCAAGCGTGCCTAAAGAAGTATTATCCATAATTAAATTAATTTAGTCTCACCTCGCAAACATACTCGCCGGTATCATTTGGAGTTAGTCTGGTTACTTGGATGCTGTGATTAGAGTGTAATTTCACCCTGTCCGGTGGAATTAGTTCTTCGTCAGAACTGTCCGCTAAAAGGCGTTTGTCCTTCAGCCACCTTACGTGGTAAGTTGTGCCTGTAATCAAATAAACAAATTTTAAATATTTCTCATATCATCTTCTTCCTCTTGTCTTATGCTTACTGGTCGGGGATTTATCAAGTGGTAGATGTTATCTATATCTCGGTAGAAATGTTACATTTCTGTAGAAAATCGGTAGGAACGGCTGCGCGGCCTTTTTCATTCTAAACTTAATTTTGGATTTGAGGCCAAAATACCTAACAAAACAGATTTTTTTAATTAAAAGATAGAGCAAATGTGTAGTAGGTTTGGATATGTCCTACTATATTTATTCATATTTTAAATTATAAATTCTAGATCATTAAATGTTTTCTTAATTTTAGAAGCAAATTTGAAATTTTGCCCTGAACTTGCAAATTGATTGTACAGTAAAATAATTGTGGATTTTATATAACTATCCCGCTACAAAACATAAATAAATAAAATAGCACTTATCCGCAAAGCATGTTCGGAAGATTGCTTCCATTGTAGACTTTCATTTCGATCCCTTTTAGTCGTAATCGGACATGATTGGGTCTTTGAAACATTGAATTCGACTAGGTTATTCTTACCCCAAGAGAAGACTATCTCAAGTTTACCTCCATTCTTTGCTTCAAAGCCCTCCGAGCCATTGGAGTGTGTGTGCACTTTGGGGGCTTGTCAGACAAAAAGCAGTCATGGACTGTATTGTCATTCGCTTAATTAACAATGAATTAATGCACACGACAAAATGTATTTGATGTGCAACAAAAACAAAGTCGGGGACAGAACTGATCCTTGTGGGACGCCAGCATTTATCGGATGCGAGGAAGATGTGAAACAGTCAGCAACCGTCTGAATCGACCTCTCCCTCAAAAAGTCGGCAATCCACTCACACAAGGATGCGGGAAGTCCGTAAGAAGGCAGTTTTGTTGATATGACCCACATATCCACAGAAAAAGTTATTCAGTTTGGTGGGATATGTTGGCCTTAAATTAAAAATTAAGTTTTGTAAGTATGAAAAAGGCCGCACAGTCATTCCTTTTAATAGCTGCTAAATATATATTTTTAAATATTCTTACCAGCGTTTTCCAGATAGCACGGAAGCACAACAGTTTGATTTTCAAAGGTTTTGACTGTAGTCGGCACACTTTTGAATTTTGATGTATTCTCCACAATTACTTCAGAGTTTGTTTCAACGTCTTCTTCTGATCTCACAACACCAACGAGAATTAACACTGCACACCACAAATATATATTTTTGTTACACTTCATTGTAATATTGTCTTATTTTAAATCACGTAGTTTTATGTCTTTATTTGAACTATTTCAATATCATGTTCAACATTACATAATTCGAAACGATTTAACTTTTATGTTAGGTCCATAAAGGAGTCCTTGAGGAAAAAATCCAATGCGGAAATTATTATTATTATGAAAAAAAAGGGCCCATGTCATCTTTGGGGTTGCTGTGTGGGGGGTCTTTTTAGGGAAAGGTATGAGATGAAGTTCTGAGAAGGTTGAGTAGGAATGTATGTAGAGGTCAATGTGTTCAGGAGTGACCAACGTATGAATCCATCTCTCCCACTGCTTTGCAAGGTGATGGGTCGAGATAGTCTGGCTCGAGAGGTCTAAGTCAGGTCTCCCTCAAACAGTCTTTCCCGATCCGGCCTGCCATACTGCCAAGACATAGAAAAACTTCACCCCACGAAACCAGGCTCCTCTGCTACGTCACCAAACCAAAGAAAGAGCTGAGGCAGGATTATCGGTTATCCAAAGGTAGTACCTACTTAGTGTAAGGGGGCATACATTAATTACGTAAGCAAAAAATAGGGGGGGGGGGGGTTGTCCAGTAAAATCTCATCAAATCTCATTATACCGAGGGGGGTCCTCAAAAATCTCACGTCAACTTTAAAAGAGTGTATATTATTATAGAGATAATCAATTATTTCACTTCTTTGGAAGTGTCCCATGTTGCCCGCTGAAAAAATGGCTATTATGAAAAACATTTTTTTCGAGAGTAAGAAAAAAATCTTACGTGAGGGGGGGGGGGGGGTCCCACAAAATCTCACTTAATCTCCCCTATGTCCCCTAACACCTCATACATCGTACGATACTCTTAGTATCGCCATGGTTTAAGACCACCATTCAGAATTGAAACGTTACTTGAAATGGTTTTATCCGTGTTTGGCGACCAGATGTGAATAGCCAGGCACTTTCCCACCATCCTCTACCCCATCTCCTTCCCCTACTCTCTACATCCAGCCCCATAACATACCCCAATTGGGGATGCTATATTCCACAGGCTGCAGACGGTTGGAAACAGTTGGGACTGTTGTTTACAATATTTTATAGAAATAACGTTTTAATATTTAAATCATTATGCAGATCGCAAACGTACAAACAACAATTGATATCGATTATATTAAGGACACTTAGTCATTGTGAACTGCCACCTATTCGTTTGCGATCTGCAGTTGTCCCATTGAACGATGAGAAGTTACCAACAATTATCCTACCGATCCTTATCGATCGACCATGCTTGCACCTCAGGGCTATTTATAATAAATACTATTAACCATAAAAAAATACAATTCTAAGTAGGTTTAAAATAAGTATAAACAAGTCTATATTGTATGTACTGGCGTTATGAAATTTGAATAAAAAAATTACAATGGGTATCGCGCGATTTTGAAAAATGTGTGTATTTCATGTAGTTTAGCGCAAAGAGGGAACGAGGGTGGGGGGCGGGAATCCGCGAAGGGGGGGTTCGCGATAGGGAGGACGTGGGAGGGGGAAGGCAGGGAAGTTGGAAGAGGAAAAGAGGTAAGGAGTGGGGGGAGCGGGACGGGGGGACGCGGTAGGGTGAAAGGACACGAAGGGTAAAAGAAAAAAAATATACAAAATAAGCAATTATTCGATTAATATCATTATATTAGTCGTTTTCATCATCTTCAAAAGTAAGGATGTAATATTTATAAAAATATGTTGTACAATAGGGCCCATATTTATTATGATCATTGGCTCACAAAGAAGGTACGGTCACGGCCGTAATAACGGCTACGCGCATAATGAAAGTACAGTAAGGGGCATTCAGAAGGAGCCATTGTAAATCAATCAGGGTATAATGGATACGTGCAAGATAGGGGACCTTACATTGGCTTATCGGCGATCTCTGGAGTTTTAAACTCAATTGCTGACACTGCAATGAAACAAAATTAACTAGATTGACTTTTTGTAGTATCTTAAAATAATTTTTATTTTTATATTTTTGGTGACAACTCAGAATCATGCAACTTCGAAAACTCCTTTAAAAATAAGCGATAAAGAAAAAATTTAAAAAGGTTAGGATACTGTTATTTTTTTAAAACTTTTGATGTTTTTTAATTTTTTTAATGACTTTTTAAAGAATTATGTAATTTCCCAGGCAAAGATCCAGACAAACCTCACTCCATGTACCCAGGCACCCCTGCTTAGTCACCAAACTAAGCGATCCACTTGGGTTGACCTATGGCAGAAGTGTTGGTTAATAAATTGCGTTTCAGAGCGGTTGACCAGCGGCTGAGAATAAAAGTTTAAAAATGCTCGCAACTCTACATGGAGGTTCCAATGAGAAAGATAGATTATTCCCCGTATCAATTTTTTTAAATTAAAAATTTAATATCGATTTATTTCATTCAATACTTGCTTTAATATATACCTACATTCAAGTAAGCAATGAAAATGCTCAAAACGCACGATGATAAATTATTAAATACCGTGTACTGCTTGTAAGTATTTTTTGATAAAAAGTATTTATGATTTTTCAATAATGTCTAAACAAAATATGTGTGTAAATTTTTTTACAAATATTATAGTTTGTAAGACCTTAAATAAATAGAAACAACTGAGGTATTTTTGACACAAAACACTTTCTCGGATTTATTTTTTAATGATTTTATTTAACTAAAATAAAAATTCTGAAACCTGTTGATTTATTATTATATTATTTATTGAAATTGATTTATTTTTTTGTATGATTATATGATTTGAAATTCTTTTTGTTTGATAGAATCTACCGTTTGAAAATTGATCAAATTTGCCAACGACCAACGGTATAACCTTATTACATTGAAAATAAACTAAGTATTTCAAAATTTTAAAACTGCATGTACCAGATAAAATAACAATCTTTCAAAATCAATTTACGTCTTTTTGTGAAAAACAGTCAATACGTCTAGTTTGATTTAAAAATGACTAATTTCCGGTATTCTCTGGTAAATACCCTCTTTACACACCCGCCTTCCAAAAATGTTGTTATAGAATGATGTTATAGATTTTTGTTTGTAGGCTTGAATTATTATCTATTACTAAATCACGAGGTAAAATATTGTAGGATTTGAATCTGATAATAAAAATAATAACCCATATTTCTCAATAGATTTTTAAAAATTTTTACACCTTTTTTATAACTTTGATTCTTTTGTCAAAATAAAGATAAGGGTCACTGCTCAGCTCTAAATTAAGGATTTCTCCCAGCTGGTTTTGATCTGACTTTTCACAAGGATAAATATAGTTTTTAATTTTTGTAATAACTAATAACTAAACGAGTAAAACCACAATTTGTAATTTTTAATCATTGAAGTCAACATGAGCTACTCTCAAGGTACTATCTAGATTGCATTTAGTACGGGAAAAATCTTGCAATCATTCATAAAGATAGCAGCCAATAAAAATATTTAAGATATTTTTTGTAGTACGATACACCTAAATATGACCGAAGAGGTTAGGGTCGAATTAGCTAGTATAGTATTTTATATGCCATGGTCTATATATATATATATCCCTATATGACTCTCAAGACACTTCCAGATAGAATTTAGTTCAGGAAGAATTTTGCAATCATACACAAATATAGCAGCCAATAAAAATATCCATTAAGACGGTAGACTTCGTTTTTCGGCCTATACAAAAAGGACGCCCGGGAAAAATACACTTTTCCACTTCGAATATTGCACAAAATGATTTTTTTTTTTTAATAGCCTTCTAAAAGGTAAAAGCTATGTTGGTATGTATTTAACATGTATAATTTATCGGAAAATTCGACTTGAGGAAAAAGTGCTGCTAACTTAATTACAAAATTACAAAAATTTTAAAACATACCGACATAGCCTTTTCCTTCGAAAAGATATTTTTGTTTTTAAATTATAATTTTATGAAAGTTTGAGTATAGAAAAATGTTTTCTCCCGAAACCCTTTTAGCACAATTTCTGTGGGTAATTTCTGTAGCGATGTCCCATTCGCACATTTCGCATTCGCATGTATCGTAAGTGTGTGTGAGGTTATTGTTAGCGGGACAGAATGACAAACGCGTTCCGGGTGTGGTGTAAACGTGTTCCGCGTGTGGTGCAAAGTTTAGCCTCTTAGATGTAGATACTTATTATGAAAGAAACATTATTTATATATGACCAATGAGGTTAGGGCGAATTAGCTAGTATATCATTTTGTTGTAAAAGTGGTCTTATTATTTTCAAGAACCAACATTCGCAACACTTCTAAACGTAGGGTATCTTCTAGTATTTTCCATTTCACTGACCTGCTGGTACGTACCAAAGACATGTCGCAGTTTGGAATTAATTTAATTGACAATGGAGCCATAGTTGTTGTATTGAAGTTAAAGGTGGCTGGATGTTGGGCGAGTGTTGGTGCGGGTCACGATCGTTATCATAGCAAGGGTGACTCAGTGGCTTAGTGGTAAAGGCCTATGATTATGATTTTGGTTTGTTAATTGAGTCTTGTTTTAACTCGACCATTTGCCATGTAACGAAACCTTTATTCCCACTTAGAACACTGCACACCGATCTGGACTCCTTTCTACCAAACTCACATTTAAAGAATCGAAAGTATTAAAAAAAAAAATTAAACACATAAATTATAAACAATACTTATACTTCTCAAAGTACACCGAATCTATTAATTACCACAACTTCAACTCCCTTCATACACGACGTTTAATTTTTTACCAAATCTTATTATTTAAAATTCTTACTAATGGCCTGGACTCGCCAGAGCAAACTAAATATTTATATTCCGACAAGATCAACACGGCGATCCCATTTTTTTATTTGCCTACAATATAGAAATAACTATGCGAAAATTTTGCGTAAGCTAATGATAAGTGATTTTTTTTTTTAAATGGAAATAAAAATCGTCAAGTTTGTTAATTTTCAGATTTGGGGCATATTCTGTCAGAAGGTCAGAAAATTTTCGCTTTGTACCTAATAAAATCCAAAATGGAATATTTCTGAATGGATCCGAAAACTAAAAAATTTGCTCGCAGGTGTGTTATTATTAGAAATAAATATGTAATTTATGCAATATTATAATATTTAAAACAAATAAAAAAAATTTAAATGGCTCACCTTTCGTTTTTTCTATCTAAAATTATAGATAAAAACAAAATAGACGCATACATATTTTATTACGCTAATGTATTATAAAAATTATTAATAAGAAGTTTATTCTATGCTTAAATTCTAGATTTGAATATAAAGCGTGAAGTTTTTCTTATTATAATACCGTTTAGATCATATTTCTCACCATGACAGTGACACCGTCAGACCTATGTGAGTTGGGACAAATTTGGTCTCCTGTGAATACGTGTTTTAGGTAGGTAGGTGTTTAGAAGGTATATACTTACAAAATTTATGATTTCAAAAGAAATTTTGGTTTTGATTTAAACGAGAAAAAATTAGAAACATACTTGTTTGGACGCGAGGTCACAGTTCACAGAACTACTGGTTTATGAAAATTTACTTATCTTTTCTAAGAGGGTATTTATTACCAGAGAATACCGGAAATTAGTCCTTTTTAAATCAAATTCTAGACGTATTGACTCTTTCGTACAAAAAAACATAAATTGATTTTGAAAGATTGTTATTTTATCTGGAACACGCAGTTTTAAAATTTTGAAAAACTAAGTGTATTTTTAATATACTAAGTTTATACCGTTGGACGTTGGCAGATTTGTTCAATTTTCAAACGATAGATTATATTAAACAACACAAATTTCAATTCATATAATCATACAACAAAATAAATCAATACATAATCCAGTCAACACAGTTTTCAGAATTTTAATTTTAGTTACATTAAAATCATTAAAAAATAAATCCGAGAACGTGTTTTGTGTCAAAAATACCTCAGTTTTTCTATTTATGTAAGGTCTTACAAACTAAAATATTTAAAAAAAATTTACACTCATATTTTGTTTAGACATTATTGAAAAATCATAAATACTTCTAATCAAAAAATACTTACAATAAGTACACGATATTTGATAATTTATCATCGTACATTTTGAGCATTTTTATTGCTTACTTGAATGAAGGTATATATTAAAACAAGTTTTGAATGAAATAAATCGATATATTTTTTTTAATTTAAAAAATTTGATACGGGGAATAATCGATCTTTCTCATTGGAACCTCCCTGTACAGTTGCAAGCATTTTTAAATTTTTATTCTCAGCCTCTGGTCAATAACGCATAAGAATCAAAACTACCATCGACTGTCCAGAGTCAGTAGGACTATGGCATCCCATTCGGGAGTGGATGACAAAATATGAGACGAGGAAGGTTGGAAATTTTACTTGGCTATTCAGAGCCTGTCACCAAAAACTTACTAATTCGGCAAAATAATCATTTAACGACCGTCCGTGGTCGAGTGGTAAGACACTTGACTCCCATTCGGAAGGTCGCGGGTTCGAACCCGGCATGCGCAAATAACTTTTATTTGATTAATTTGTGTTATTTCACAATTAATTAATAAAAAATAATATATGTTATATTTGCGGCACGTTCCAGAGTGGAAGATACTCTCAGTATCGCCCTGGTGTAAGACCACCATTCAGAATTGAAACGTTGCTTAATAATGGCTTTAGCCGTGTTTAGTGACTAGATCTGAATAGCCAGGTACTTTCGCACCTTCCTCTTCCCCATCTCCTTCCCCTCCCCACTTACCTTCAGCCTCACAACATACTCCAATTGGGGATGCCATAGACTCACTGGCTCCAGAAGGGAGCAGTTGGGACTCTTGTGAGGTTTCTCTATAAAAAAAAAGGTGTAAAACAGGCTTTTAGGCAACAAACTAGCGCATATAAAAGTTCTGTTTGAAGAAAAGTACACAATGAAATATCGTTAGAAATTAATTAAAATTTTATTTATTTCCTTTGTTAAACTATTTGTAATAAAAATAAACAAATAAAAGTACAAATGACCGTTTGCAATAATCCCAAGTATTCATTAAGAGTCACGCGTTATTTTTAGATTATAAAACTGTGTTGAATTCGGTTAAACGATGACCGTAGGTAGGGTTACCATCTGTCTGTCAGAATAACAGGAAAAATTGGAAAATATTGAAAAATATTAGAAAGAATAATTTTAATAGAATTTTGTGCGAAACGGAATTTACAGGGATTACACAATCCCTGCCAGAATCGAATAAAATGACAAAAAACATGATTATAAAGGTGAAATTATTGATATTAAAGGTGATTTAAGGTTGATTCTCTACAATACAGTTATTTAAGGACTTCGCAGTACTGAACATACAGCAACTGTACATCAAAATTATATCTATACATTACCAAAAAGACAAGCTTAACCAACATACTGTACAACACAACTACTGTACAAGACATAGACATCAACACATGACTCCGAAGATAAATACCACCTATGGGCAAAGACATTACCGTAATCTGGCTCCAAAACTTTCAAATGTAATTGAAAAAGACATTAAAGACATTCACCTGATAAAAAGCGTAAATCTAAAACACAAAATACATACATGGATTGTAAACAAGGGCATTATATACTGCGGACATATGATAACTTCTTCAATATAATAGCTACCTGTATTAAATTTTATCTCTCTTTTTTTTCAAATAATTTAAGTTCTTTATATCATCTCTTCTCCATTTTTTCTTTTCTTTTCTATTTCTCTTTTTAATTTTCATTTTATGTTTATTTTTCAAAGTTCTATTTATTAATTAATAATTTATTTTATTCTTTCTTTTGAAAATTATATAAAAAATATTAAATCACTGCCACCTCGGAACAGGCTCAGCCTAGTGAGGTGGCATATACCTAAAAGAATGTACATAACATGTATTTTTTGGTTAATAAATAATTTAAAAAAAAAAAAAAAAAAATTACCAAAAATATTCTCTAGGCAGAATTCTCTATGAAATGTATACTAAGGAAAGGCAAGTATGCAAGGGTTAGGACCCATTGACCAGCAGCCGAGAATTAAAGTTCTAAATGCTTGCAACTGTACAGGGAGGTTCCGATGAGAAAGATCGATTATTCCCCGTATCAATTTTTTTAAACTAAAAATTTAACACCGATTTATTTAATTCAAAACATGCTTTAATGTATTATACCTACATTCAAGTGAGCAATAAAATTTATAAAAAAGCATAATGATAAATTATTAAACATCGTGTACTTCTTGTAAGTATTTTTTGATCAAAAGTATTTATGATTTTTCATTAATGTATAAACAAAATAAGTGTGCAAAAAAAATCTGAAATATTTTAGTTTGTAAGACCTTAAATAAATAGAAAAACTGAGGTATTTTCATCACAAAGCAGGCACTCGGATTTTTAATTAATGAATATTTTAATTGATCTAAAATTAAAATTCTGAAAAGGGTATTTACCAGATTATATGTGCATTGATTTATTTTTCTTATGATTTGAAATTTGTGTTGTATAATACAATATTTCGTATAACCTTATTATATTAAAAATTTACTTACTTTTTCAAAATTTAAAAAGTGCGTTTACCAGATAAAATAACAATCTTTCAAAATCAATTCATTTTTTTTTGTAAAAAAGAGGCAATACGTCTAGGATTTTATTTAAAAAGGACAAATTTCCGGGATTGCCTAATTATATACCCTCTTAATCAAATGAGAGAGAAGCTAAATTGGATTATAATTTTTAAAAAAACTGTTATTTAATAAGATAAATTTTGTGCATAAAATTGGGAAAAGGATGAAATTGTTTTTAAAAGAGAATACATTCATAATTACGACAACAGAAATGTAAATAGATTTAGATTGCCGCATATGATAAAATCAGAGTCACAGAACTAACTAATGTTCAGTAGACTAAGGATGTATAATGAAATACCTGCAATTCTGAAGAATGTATGCATAAAAGGATGTTAAGCTTACTGTAAAAATTATTTTATAAAATAATTTGTGCATACTTATTTATATACACGGAGAAAAATGTTATTCTAAAATACGTCCATTTTATTCGTAAAAACGGTTAAAAACGGGACTGAAGTTCTTACGAACAAATTAACAGGGTTTCAATGTTTATTGGTGTGTTCGATTCCTCGGCTAGCTAAGTCCTCCATCACAACACAAGCAACATCTTCCGCTTAGTGTGGTGGTAGTAGGAGATTTTCAAATGTTGTTGGGTTATTCGTAACCCGAAAAAGTTACTGCTAATTTAAAAAAAAAACTATATAAGAGGTCCTACCAGTCCTCTAAAGTTATTTTCATAAACGAATTCATAATATACGAACGACCCTATGACAATAAAATTCAGATTGAGTAGGTATAAAGGAATATTTAATGTATCAATGTTACTTAGGACAGCTGTGAAGCTATTTTAATAACCCTAAAGTACCAAAAAATTGCATGAAATTGTAATGCTACTGCGATCTAACAAGCAATTTATTCGGATTTTTATGAGCACCTGGCAATTCGGATTTAGTCGCAAAATACGCGAATTTATCACAAAATCTAAAACAATCGAACATCGAATATCAACAATAATTTATGGTATTTTTGGCCCTGGGGAAAATAATTTCCCTTGGGGCCTCTGTCATCTGTTTTGTGACAAAAATACTGCAGTTTTTTTTTTTATAAGGTCTTACAAACTAAAATATTTCAAACTTTTTTTACACACTTATTTTCTTTGGACATTAATAAAAAATTATAAATACTTATGATCAAAAAATACTTACAAGAAGTACACTATATTTAATAATTTATCATTGTGCGTTTTGAGCACTTTTATTGCTTATTTGATACATATTAAAGCAGGTTTTTAATGAAAAAAAAAAAAAAAAAATTAAAAAAATTGATACGGGGAATAATCGATCTTTCTCATTGGAACCTCCCTGTAAAGTTGCAAGCATTTTTAAGCTTTTATTCTCAGCCGCTGGTCAATAATTTCGATTTTCTGCCGATTTATAACATATGTCCCTTGAACACTTTGAACGTTTCTGAGTTATAAAAAAAAATGTTATCTTTTAAGATAATTCTGGATCTGTCGAGCCGAAACGATAATCACATAAAATTCCCGCGATAGAAAAAAATCGCGAAGTATGATCCGAAAATTTAAAAGAAAACGCGCATGGTTATGTTATTTAAGAGGCTAGACTTTGAACCACACGCGGAACACCCGCGACTGTCATTCTGTCCCGCTCACGATAAGCTCACGCACACTTACAATACATGCGAATGCGAAATGTGCGAATGAGACAACGCTCAAATTTACCTACAGAAATCGCTCGAAAAGGGGTTTATGGAGAATACACTTTTCTACACCGAAACTTTCACGAAATTGAAATTTTAAAAAATATATATTTTTTAGAAAGAAGAAGCTACGTTGGTAGCTTTTTATAATTTTATAATTCTTTATGAGAGTTGAGTTAGCAGCACTTTTTCCTTAATAATATTTTTTGATAAATCGTACATGTTTGACAGTGAATGTTTACGTTAATACGAAACGCATCGAAAATTCGAAAACGTACCAACATAGTTTTCACCCTCTAGAAGGCAGTATAAAAAAATATATTCATTTTGTGCAATTTTCGACGTAGAAAAGTGTTTTTTCCCGGGCGTCCTTTTTGTATCGGCCGAAAAGCGAAGTCTATCATCTTAACACATCATAGATTTGATAAAAATCACGGTGTTTCTTTACATGCTTCTTAAGGCAGATATTGTCGAGAGATTTTTGCTCTATTTTAAACGAGTCGTGTTTTATTAAACATTTTCCCAATTTTCACTTGAATATTATCGTTTTTAATATTAGCGCGCTTCCTCTAACATTCGTATTATCGTACCTCTCCTTCTTCTTATAACCCAGCCAAAGACAGAATGACGGCATTCGAACGAAATTAAAATTACAAGTTAATTATTTCAATACATCCGACA
Organism: Limnephilus auricula; assembly: GCA_951813805.1. Taxonomy (NCBI): domain Eukaryota; kingdom Metazoa; phylum Arthropoda; class Insecta; order Trichoptera; family Limnephilidae; genus Limnephilus; species Limnephilus auricula. The sequence continues at coordinate 9,674,686 of OX638417.1, forward strand.
AACAGTTATTTACTGAAGTAAAACTTTTTCAAAATATGACACTATTTATTTTTTTATTTACTTATTATTTTATCACAATTTCAACTGCGCACGCGTATTATCCACGACAAAGATCACGACAGACTGAATCACAAATTACTAAATGGTTGATGGCTGAGACGTGTCGGAACATTATAGTGTCAATTAAGAATATCAACAATACAGCGATATAGGGTGGTACTAAACAGTATTAGCCCATACCTCACAAGAGTCCCAATGGAGGAAAGAGTCCCAAGCTAGTAGGACAATGGCGTCCCCAAGTGGGGTATTACTAGAGAATACCGGAAATTAGTCCTTTTTAAATCAAATTCTAGACATATTGATTCTTTTATACAAAAAACATAAATTGATTTTGAAAGATTGTTATTTTATCTGGTACATGCAGTTTTAAAATTTTGAAAAACTAAGTGTATTTTTAACATACACGGAGAAAAATGTCATTCTAAAATACGATCATTTTATTCGTAAAAAAAGGTTAAAAACGGGACTGAAGTTCTTACGAACAAATTAACAGGGTTTCATTGTTTATTGGCGGGAACATGTAAGAATATTTAGTTGGTATACGTAATTTCGAACGTACATTATCAAATTATTCTTACATTTTACCGTCAGTAAACATTGAAACCCAGTTAATTTGTTCGTAAGAACTTCAGTCCCGTTTTTAACCGTTTTTACGAATAAAATGATCGCATTTTAGAATAAAAAATTTCTCCGTGTACTAAGGTTATACCGTTGGTCGTTGGCAGATTTGTTCAATTTTCAACCGATAGATTCTATTAAAAAACACAAATTTCAAATCATATAATCGTACAACAAAATAAATCAATATATAATCTAGTCAACACAGCTTTAAAAATTTTAAATTTACTTAAATTCAAATCATTAAAAAATAAATCCGAAAATCCGCAGTTTTTCTATTTAGTTAAGGTCTTAAAACTAAAATATTACAAACTTTTTTTGTTTAGACATTATTGAAAAATTATAAATAGGTACTTATGATCAAAAAATATATACAAGAAGTACACTATATTTAATAATTTATCATTGTGCGTTTTGAGCATTTTTATTGCTTACTTGAATGTAGGTAGGTATATATTAAAGCAAGTTTTGAATTAAATAAATCGATATTAAATTTTTAATTAAAAAAATTTGATACGGTAAATAATCGATCTTTCTCATTGGAACCTTCCTGTACAGTTGCAATCATTTTTAAACTTTCTCAGCTGCTGGTCAATCGCTCTTAAAAGCCTGAAGGGAGTTTGGTAGGGGGATGGGAGAGAACTGTTTGCCAAACACGGCTAAAGCCATTTCAAACAATGTTTCGATTACCTGCCTCCTTTGGGACAAGATCCTAATCGAATGGCAAATTAGCCCATCACATCTCTGGGATATTCTGTCAGAAGGTCCGAATATTTTCGGTTTTGCAATAAAATCCATAAAAAATTAATATTTTTTAATTTATTCGAAATTTAAAAACTGTTTTTGAAATGTGACGGAATATGCTCTTAAAAATTATTACTAGAAATAAACATAAACATTTTGAAATATTAAAAAAATATAATACAAACTTTAAAAAAAAAAAACGGTTCGTTTACGTTTTTTGTATCTAAAATAACTGATAATAAAAAAAAACAAAAAAACAACACACACACTTGTTATTAGGCAAATGTATTATATCTATACGTTATTATGACCTCACATTTTTGTCGTCTCTTAAAAAAATAATTAATAAAAAATTCTCTGAATTTTATACATTTTTCTCAAATTGCATGTTTGAATATAAAGCGTTGAGTTTTCTCTTTCTAACAGCGTTTAGATCATATTTCTCACCATGACATTAAGTGAGATACAACGATTTATATGAAATCTAAGTGAGCTGGGAAAATTTTTTTCTCCTGTTGGTTATGTCTTATATATAAAAATTAATTTTTGTTTTTTGTTCGTATCTTATGCGCTGCCATATTGTTCATCCGATTGCGATGAAACTTTGGGGATTTGATGTGCGCATGCCCGCGACGGTTATAGGATAGTAAGCTCTGGCGTTATGAAAATATTTCCTACACTTTTCATCCGATTGCGATGAAAATTTGGTGAGTTGTTGCGAACATGCCCGCGAAGGTTTTTTTTTTATGGAATAGGCAATTCACCCTAAGAAAAAACGATATTTCTATTTTAGGGAACTCTGGCATTATGAAATTTGCAAAAAAAAAATTTCACGGGTGTTGTTTGAAAAATTTGTGTATTTTATGGAGTTTAGCGTCAGGGAAAAAAGGAGGGAGGGTAGGGGTGGGGGGAATTAAGGAGTGGTCGTTCGCGGGAGTGGGAACGGGGGAGGGGTGAAGGTGGAGAAGAAGGAAGGGAAATAAGTGAGGTGGGAGTTCGCGAGAAGAGGGACAGCGAGAGAGAGAGAGAGAGAGAAACAATTTCTTTATTTAAGTTGTGATTCCAACGCATGCCGGGTATCTGCTTGTTAAATATAAGTTATAATTTATATAAATTTATTATTTTTTATCAATTATTTGTATGATATATAATTTTAATTTATAAAAGTTCGGCCAGTGATTCCCCTAGGGGGCTGTATCGCCCCATGGGGATGTTGGTAAGATCCAGGGGGCGGTGTTGGTCTCGAGGGCAAATGGTGGGCGGCGAAAGGGTGCAAGGGAGCGGTGAAGGGCTACAATGGGGGTCAGAGGAATATAAAAAAAAACATATTCGAAACTAAATCAACAGGTAACATTGTAAGAATCTTGCATATGAACTGAAACTATGGATTATTAGATTAGGTATGTAATATTCATGAATTGATTTAAAATGGTTAAAAATGGTATCAAACTGATGGTTATAAAACCGTCCCTTATTGAATTAAACCGTATAGTTTTATATAAACATATTCAAATAACTTGATCATTCCAATGCGTTACGACTTTTCTGTTTGTAGCATTCATAGAAGAGGAAAAAGAGGAAAGCCTTGGACACACACGGCGTTAATATCAAAAGATGCTTTACAACAAAATAGCTCTCGCTATACAATCCCATACAGACCCGCCACACGTAAAAAGATGATGCATAAGCGCGGTTCGGGTCTTCGCTATTCGCCGTTATTCGACCGTTATGCGACTTTTATGCCACCCCCTCTCCTGTTGACGACGGAGAGGGGGTTGCATAACTTTTAAAATACCGCATCAGCAGCGGTTACGGCGAATACCGAACCTCGCTTATAATGCATCATCTTTTTGTGGGTCTGTACGGGATTGTATGGCGGGCGCTATTGTGATATACAATATCTTTTGATATTAACGCCTCGTATGTCCAAGGCTTAACTCAAAAACGCTGATTTCGGAGTTACCTGGTTGTAGTAATTACCCCACTATGTTAACCTAGATAGGAATGTATTAGGCTACTCCGGTGGCCTGAAATCCGGGTTATCCGTTTATAATTATGTAATTAACTCTCATCGTCTCATCAATCTTTCTTCCGACAGTAGTGGACCTATATTACGTTTGGAAGGTCCATCAAAAATATCTAACAGATCAATCAACATTATAACAAACCACCCAGCTTCTTGTTGATAAATGATGACTTCCCGGGCAGAACGGTGCCCAGGCACATCAAACTATCTACACATATTTTAATTAACTAACTAACCATTAAGCCGTTTCTGCGCAGGGGTCGGCAGAGAGGGTGGACCGCCAAACAACTAGGTCTCGGCACACACTCCTTGCTTCTTGCAGTGATTCACTTCAGCTTGTCTTTCCAGTGGCGGATTCAGAAAAACTCAAGGGGGGGGGGGCGCAAAAAAAACTGACCGCCTGGCAGCGACTCTGCTTCACTTATATATGTAGCTCGGTTGTTTAGAGTGTGAACAAATACAAACAGTAGAATATTTGCAACTTTTCCCGAACAAATGCCAGGCAGAATAACCGCGATCACTAGAATGACCGCCACTTTTATCGTTGGTTAGCTATCTATGTGCCAGACAGAAATGTATGAAATACGATGACGCGGACGCGCGCGCGTGCTACATAAGAAAGTACAACTAAACGAACGAATAGCGTGCGGGCTGGCGGCCCCGCAAACTCTTGACATGGTCCGATTCAAGTGTCTGATTCACTTGTTCATATATTATTCTTACATTCCTTCCTTTTATCATCCTCTCTACGTGCCCACACCATCTAAGTATTCATTTCTTAATCTTACTCATTACTCACTCTCATTACATTACGCTAAGGCCATCCGAAAATGTAATACATAGTTACCACACTTTGCAATTCATAGCAGTAAAGTGGAGACTGTTAAAAAAATTACATAAGAATACTAACTTACAAATCTGGAGTACATCGGAATCTCGGTAACTATGTTGAAAGACCTCACTTTAGAGAAGTCTCACCCGCCAAAAGAAGAAACATATTGTATCAGAAATAATCCCTCTGTTTAAATTCATAAATAACATGTATGATTCATCTTTAATTAATCATGGGGTGTTTCAATAAGGACGCTCTATTTTAAAATGTAAATAAAAACAAGTTGTAGGTAATATATCCACCCAATTTTTAATTTATTTAAAGGTGTATTTTATAGCATTAAGTATGAAATATAAAGTCGTTCAAATGTTTGCCGCAGCTTTGCTTGGTGGCACGTATTCGAGAGGTTCAATTTTCAATGACTTTGTCGCGAAAATCTGAATCTGGCTGATTTTACTGGACGAAGTTTGTTATGTTGACTTTGAGGGCGTCAATTTTTTGCAGTTTGTTCGCATAGACCTGCGATTGAAGATAGCTCCTAATGCTGGAATCAGACGGTTCACTCGAGGGAAGGTTTCCGCCATGTTTTTTCGGCCTAATCGTCCATTTTGTTTCATTCCATGTTCACACGGCGCTATAGAAATAAGCGTTCACTCGTCCATTCCGACCACAGCGTCGCCGAGCGAGGTCAACCGCGCTGGAATTCGTTTGTTTTCCAGCGCGGTCCGGCCCCGAATTTTAAGGAAAAACTTGTCAGATGCATCGATTTTTACGCAATTTTGTTGACACAATTAAATAAAAAAACAGTATTTTGTCGTCTTATAAACCTTTTTATTTTTTATGGCATGATAACACAATTTGATTTCACTTTTTTTATTACGAACATTTTCCTACAAATTAATAATCTTACATATATTAAAAAACATATAAAATACATGGATAATAAGGGAGACCCAAAAATTTATATGAGAGGTGTTCCCAAAAGCAAACAAATTAGCCGGACGAATACCATTTTGACGTTTTGCGTGCGATTTAATAGGGTCCTTTCATGGTCCTTCCCGTACAGGACGCGAGACAAACTGATTGAGAGTTCACTCGGTGTTCAGACGATTCACTTTGCTCTCTTCCGCGCGCATGCGCGCGCAAGTGAAGGATGCCGAATGAAAATATCCAACATTGTTGGATCGGTTCACTTGAAGATTTCATTCGGCAGTGTTCGGCACTTTCGATTCATTTCATGTTCAGACGTGTCATTCCGAGTAAACTAGGCCGAATGAAGTGCGGAAATGAGCGATTAGTGAACCGTCTGAATGGCGCTTAAGGAAGAAGTCTAAAGGTTCTAAATAGCGATTTCGCGCACGATCTCGGTGGCCAGCACGCGTCGCCGCCGCGTGAGATGATCATGCAAATCGCTCGTGCACAACCAAGCAAAACAGCTGCAGACATTTGAACGGCGTTATAGTCCACACTTATTGCCGTAAAATATACTTTCAAATAAATAAAAAATTGAGTGTATATCTCACATACAACTTGTTTTATATACATTTTAAAATCGAGCGTCCTTACTGTTAGACTAATTAAAAAAAATATATATATATATATATATACTTATATATATATTTTTTTTTAATTAGACCTCCCCCCCCCCCCTTAGATTTTTATTATGTATGTATGAGCCATGTAATAATATCAAATATTTAAGGCAATAGAAAATAAACCATGTGAGGACAATCAAAGTAATAGGTACATAATAAAAAAAAGTCATATCCTCTACATACCACTACATAATTCAATTGCCTTGGTATGTACATATATAATATAACATCATTTTGTGATGCCTAGCTTTAAATTTGAATTAATTTAAATTAAATATTTTGACATAAAATGGTATTTAAAATTATGACGAAAACTGTGTATAGAATATGAACCATGTGACAAAAACTGTGCATAGAATGTTTACTAGTTTTAACCATTTACATTTACATGCAGTTGCCGAACATACTTCACTCTACTACCTACTATGTTTTATATTAAGGATATTTTTTGTTTTACTTTCACCTATTGTATTTATAAACTGTATGTAAGAGTATAGAAATGAATAAATAAATAAAATAAATGTGAAGCATGTGAGAAAAACCTGTTAAAAGTCAATTTTCTGGCATAAAATAATTAATGTTAATATATTTTTCCTACTTTGTTTACATAGAATTGTTATTTTCCATTTCGTTATTTTTTAAACAGTTTTTATCGATTTTCTCAGAATGTACTCAGTCTCACATGGTTCATATTCTATACGCTACTATGATAGGCCATTGATGCACTGACATTTTCACGGCCTCCACGTTTTCAAAGTGAATCTCACGATGAGCTTCACATCACACTGCCTCTACTGAGGGAGAGAATGCATCACAATTCATCTGTAGTTATCTGGCGGTCACCACAAAGTCATCGACTCGCTGAATGTTGCGTGGAGTTACTGCAGCCAACTGCCTACCGCTCCGCTTTTTGTCAGCCAACGGCGTTTGTCCTACAGCTTCCAGAACCCATCGTCTAACAGTGCTGACATCCACTTACTGCATCACCGCCAGACTACTTGATGCCCTAAGCAATCCATGCCTGTGGCCCCCCCCTATCTGGTAACTAGTATCGGTCTTTAAAAAAAAAAGTTTTTAATACAACGAGACAGATCATTACGTACCTTAAAATATGTATGAAGGACGGAATAGATATATGGGGTAGGTATTGCATACAATAAAAACCCAATAATTTTTTATTCATTTATTGAAATCCGACTTGCAACTTTTTCGGGCACTAAATTCGCGGGGAAAAAGGTTTATAAATCCAAAGTTTTTAGCATATCTGTATGTATATAATATTGATAAAGCATCAAGCCTCTCCTGCAGCATCGTCGTTCTTTTTTATTATTTTAAATTTCAAAAAAGATTGTTCCGCTGTGCAGTTTGATTTCATCAGGCATAAAAATACTCGCAGGGCAGTGTCTGCATTAGGGAACGCTGATTCAATTTTATCATTGTGTATTATTTTGTTAAATTGTGCATTAGTTTGATATGAACTAAGCGAGGCAAATCACGTGAACATTTTTTTATGACATGAATGAAACTGTTGGATTTCTGTTCCTAAATCAGTATTAAGGTCTTGTGGATATGTGTTATTACTTATTTAAACTTATCGTTTCACAAATAATTTTAAGATGAATGGTGTAACCTATAATTTATTAGAATAATCATCTTATCCATATTGTAAATGTTATTTACTGTAATAATTATCTGATGTATTCTGTTAGCGAGCCATTAAATAAATAAATACAGCAAATCAGATACTTGAGTCAGAACAATAGAAGAGTATTTATGAGTGTGAATGAGGCAAGGATTGTGTGCCAAGAGTGACTCATTTGGCGGTCCGTCCTCTCTGTCTACCCCTGCGGAGAAACGGTGTGATGATCAATTAGTTAGTTACTTACTCAATAAAAAGACATTTGTTTTTTATGATTATACTATTTTATTTTCAACATATTTATATTTTAAAAAATTAAACGCAAATATATTTTCCTTTTTTGGTATTCCTGTTATATCTTCAACTTTATGGAAGACCAGTTTATCCCTAAATCAAGAAGTTAACCAATTTTATCCGAAATTATTTTGACTAAAATTGACCACAGCAACTGAATTAATTTTGTTGCTAACTTTGGTTTATTTATTAATTTTGTCAAACTCAAAAATACTGTAAGATATCAATGCTCACTACTTTTTTTATGTTAAAATAAAAAACATGCTTTAGGAGCCCTAAATTTTGGCAGCTCGGAGGGAATACCTTCCAACATAGCCGCCTTAAATGATGGCAGTTCGAAGGGAATGCGTTAAACAATATAATTGAATTGTTATGTCTCGTTCATTATTATTAGTAAATCAATTTAATGTTGTGTTGGTTTGAAAGAAGATGACCACTCTGTGGTGATGGTGGAATCGAGGCACTTCAACTGGTGTCCTACATTGCATATCTCTTGCGGCCAGGACGACTAGCAAGTATTCCTGTTTCTCCTCTGGTATCTGCGGTATCTCTCCTTTCTCAGCACAGTCAAACATCTCCTGGGCAAACTCCAATATGAACATTACAGCCTGACTACCCGAACATTGGAGCGCTGTGTGCCCATTGCTCCTATCCGGGTTGTTGTAAATGGCGCTGGGCTCCAGCAAACATTTCACAATATCAATGATGTTCTAAAACAATGTTGTTCTGAAACAATAAAAAAATATTGAATTAAAAAAACTATATTGATTGTACAGGTCTGCGACTCTTTTTTTTTTCTTTGAAATACCTAAGAGGTAATTCCCATGTATTTTTGGTTGCTGAATTCGGAAAAATTATCAAAAAAATTACATCACGTAAGGTTTTTCCGAGAGAGCCCTGAAACCACAGCGATGACTACTACTTTTGTTCGTGCAATGTGCAAGGGTACAGTACCAAAAATAAACAAATTTGATACCCAAACATGGATTCGGCACTCCGCTCAAAGAAGAAATGTACGGAAAATCACAGACCTGGCATTCCTACAACACAAGCACTACAAAGCCTAGACGATTTGCCATCATCAGAAAGCGAATCAGAAGAAAGATCTAGTGATGAGTTTCAAGTAGGCGACTCCAGTGGACCTCGACAATTTTCTCAAGCTGAATTAAATGACCTGATCACGGTTACCATTCGATGAATGCTCTCATGGTAAATAAATATTTTGTTTGTTGAAATGTATACAGAATAGCTGATCACACGGTCATATAACATATCGTTGTTGAATATTTAATATGAACATTGTGACGATTTTGACGAAAATTAGTTAAATATACAGTTATTTTTGCTTCTTTTTTTTCTCCATCGTCTACAATATGAGCCATGTAAAAATATCATATATTTAAGGTGATAGAAAATAAACCATGTGAGGACAATAAAAATAGTACATAATAATTTTTTCTTTAAAAATCATTTCCTCTGCATACCACTACACATTTCAATTGCCTTGGTATGTACATAATAGAAAGCAATTCGTTAACATTAACAATCATAATAGCAAGCATCTTCCAATAAACTATGGAGTTCCGCAAGGATCCATACTAGGACCACTACTGTTCCAAATTTACATCAATGATATGACTATCAATAATAATGACATCAATGATTTCGCAATTAGACATAAATGGTGAAATTTTTCTGTATGCGGATGACACTGCAATATTCTAGTGGGGTAAAGACCTGAACATCTTACTAGAAAATTCACAAAGTGAACTAGAAAAAATTTGCAGTTGGCTCCAATCAAATATCCTAACAATGAACATAACATCATTTTGTGTTGCCTAGCTATCAAATTTGAATTAAATATTTTGACATTATTATGGTATTTAAAATTATGACATTTATGAGAAAAACTGTGCATATAATATGAAGCATGTGAGAAAAACGCATTAAAATTCAAATTTCTTGCATAAAATAATTAATGTTTGCAATAAATATAGTCTTGTAATGAACAAAATATATTTTTCCTACTTTTTCCATAAATAGAATTGTAGCGAACAATCCAGTAACTTGCACTACATTCGCTACCTACTTTCATGGCAGGACCTACCTATAGGTATCTACGTCGCACTAATTGCACTGCCCAGCGCTCCGCTGCACCTACCTTTTTGGTGTTGACCACCTTCTCGAAAGGGCTGGTATCTTCAATACGCGACACATAGTAATTAGTAATAGTAATTCATGTACCGGCCAGACTCAGCTATATAAGGGCTCGAGCAAGCCAAGTCAGTCAGTCATTCCTAATCAGTCTCAGTCAACGAGTGCTCACACGGCGACAGGACAACGGCCTAGTAACACAACCTCACGTCTGCAGTCCTCGGGTCGGAATAATCTTACGCAATTCATTTGTAAATAGTGCAATTGTAAATATTGTAAATTCATCATCTTGATCATCACAACCATCCAGTGTTATTATTCCGACCTGCAGCACGCGGAGGTATCGACACACCGATATCATCCTCTTTCAAATGGAGGCACAACTCATTTTCCCCTCAACATAGGAAACCCGCACTTGTCTATAATGAATGGTTATTTTCCATTTTGTTATTTTTTTAAACAGTTTTTTTATAATGTAGTCAGTCTCACATGGTTCATATTCTATATGCATATTTATTTTGCAACCCATTGTTTATTACTAACCCTTGTGTAATTTTTTTAAAGCATTATTACCCAACTAGCTTACGCCCGCGACTTCGTCCGCGCAGGATTAGTACCTCGGGTAACTTATTTTCTTTTCGTAAGTCCTTTCTATGTTTATACCAAAATTCTTAACCTATTTATTAATATCTATAATTCTTGATTCAAAGTATTAGGCGAGTACTTCAAACAAATTCATTAATATAAATATTTTCTAAAATAGAATTTTGATTTAACAATTATTGTTTTGCAAAATGTCATTCTCAAATTGACATTTTCTATTAAACAATAATTATTATTTGTAATATATGGAAAATAGCTATAATCTTTATAAATTATAGCCTATATGTTATTCTGATGTATGAGCTATATTATTATAAAGTTTCATTAAAATCCATTTGATAGTTCTTGCGTGAAAGAGGAACAAACACACTTTCATCCATAAAAACTTTTGCATTTATAATATTGTAGTAAGATAAGATGTAAAAGCCCTATGGGCTTACAAAATAGTAAATAAATAAATTATATCTTACACTTCCGTTTCAACAGCTCTGCTAAGAGTGCCTTTGTAAATTTGTTATCTTCTTGCCTCTGCGCGGCCAGCAAGGCGGTCATGCTCTCCAGCATGGCCGCAACGATCTCTTTTTTTTTCTCCCAGTTCTTTTTATCCTGAAGGAACTTCTCCCTCTCAATGGCGTTCTGGTTTTCCTTCGCTTTTAAGATCCTCTCCAACATGGCTCTTCTATTAACTGAAAGCCAAATGTTAATAATAATATCATAACATCACCAGAGATGGAAAGGCTGATAGAGATATTGAAAGAAGGGTAAATGCAGGTAACTCCATTAACCATTTCCCCACATATAGCCAAATTCCATAGAAAATTAATATCAGAAAGCCAGCAAAGGAAAAATATATTTTTTCAATACGACATAAAATATTTAACAGTTCTCGCCTTTCTTACAAACTCAATTTTTATAACATTTCTTTTGTGATATATTACAAAAATTACATCAAAATAATGTAGATAAAACGAACTTCCTAATAATCACTCAAATCTATGCTTTCCACAATGGATTTATATCAAAAACAATGACTTCGAATACGACTCCGTGCATATTATCAAGCGGCAGCCATTTTGTCCGCCATCTTTGATGCCCGGCGCGTCATTGTAAATTAATTTGAATTATTCGGAGTGGCATGACGCTATCCAGTATTTCGTTACGTCAAGAACGAGAATGGCCCAAGTGATTCTGACCTTGTTCTTCTTAAATATCTTTATACATAAGGGTCAAAATCGCTTCCAAAAACCGGTGATCACCGGTTAGCAATCGGCCAACTAGAGGTAAGAGAGGCTAGAGTGCTCAAATAAAAAGAAACGTCTGGAATGAATGATATTGGCGCAAGCGATATACATATAGACCTTGTCCTTGTGCAGTTTCTGTATACATAAGGTTAGGCATTCATTAATTATGTGAGCTGTTTTTTTTTAATTTAGACTTCCCCCACCCCCCCCCCCCCCTTTCCTAGTGAGATTAAGTGGGATTTAGTGGGACCCCCTCTCATGTGAGATTTTTTTCTTACTCTCGAAATAAATGTTTTTGATAATAGCCATTTTTTCAGCGGGCAAAATAGGACACTTCAAATTTAAAAAATTATTATTATTATGATTTATTATCTCTATAATAATATACACTCTTTTAAAGTTGACTTAGATTTAGTGAGATATTACTGGACCCCCCTCCATTTTTTGCTCACGAAATTAATGTATGCCCCCTTATGACAAATGAGAGGTTAATGGAGGACTGAATGCAGTTGGTGCTATTAAAATACTGTCAAAAAAAGCGAAGCTAGCAGTCCACAATGGAGTCCTGGTAACCACCCTGATGTATGGCATGGAACTGGCAGAGGAAGGATGGAAGCAGACTGAATGCTGTTGAAATGAGATCCCTGAAGTTTATGTGTGGTAAAACCATGTATGATCGTGTGAGAAATGTGGAGATCCGCAAAGAATGCAAGGCTGATGTAAGCGTAAGATTAAGAAACGGACCATCAGATGGTTTGGGCATGAAGAGCGAATGAATGAAGAAAGTAGTGTAAGAAGAATATATGATGCAAATGTTAATGGTAGAAGAAGTCGGGGACGCCCGAGGAAGACATGGCACGATCAAGTGAATCAGATACTTGAGATGGGCCACGTCAAGAGTCAGAATAATAGAAGAATATGTATGAGATGATGTATGAGGCAAAGAGTGTGTGCTAAGTGCGAGTTGTTTGGCGGTCCGTCCTCTCTGCCTACCCTGTGGGGAAACAGCGTGATGGTTAGTTAGTTTTTTCATGACAATATTCCCATTCACCCTAAGATATTTCATTGTAAGTACTTACAAAGTCGTTTGTTGGAGGCCTTTCTTTTGACGCCGGAAGGGCCAGGCGTTGCGGGGAAAATATCTGTCGGCACCGGCCCAGGCATCGCGGAGAGAACTTCCTCATCAGACACAGACCCAGGTAATTGAGGAACAACCCGGCCCTGGACCTCACTTTCAATTTCATTCTGCAAGAAAGTAATAAACCATCTATTAAAATATAATATATCACTCGCCATACATTCCGTGGTAAATGTTTACTACTCCGCTTACCGGATAATACGGAATTCGAATTTCGATACACGGATACGCACGGATAATACGGAGCGGAATATTTCCTTTGCCGCCATTTCTTTGGATTTGATATTTGCGATTTTTTTCAATCTAAATACGCACGAATTACTTAGGTTACCCAGCCTAAGAACCTAATAACCTATTTTGTGCATGTAAATAGTTGTATATTGTAGTAATTGAAGTTGTATAATGTATAAGTCCCGTTTCACTTGGCCAAACGTGGCTGTCAAATACTTCGCGTAAGTGAAATAATCTTATAAAATTGAAATATAAAATACATGTTTTTTCGTCTCCCCCGACATAAATACTCAATTTTCGTAATAATAAATCAAAATCTAACTGTTTGAATAAAAAATATTCCGTATTAACCAGTAGGCGGAGTATGAAACTATTAATCATTCCGTTACATAAATGATTCAAATTACACTATTTTAAGACCAAAGTAAAAAAAAACAATATCTAATTGAATAGTTCCATTAACTGAAGAGAAATTTACAATTTTTTTAATGCAAATGTCATAATGCCAGAGCTCACCAGTATAGATATAGAAGTATTCACGGGGATGTTCACAACAATTCAAAAAAAAATAATAGCAATCGGATGAAATTTTAATCGCAATCGTATAAATAGTAAAGGAAATAATTTCATAACGCCAGAGCTCACTATCCTACAACCATTCCGGGTATGCGAACATTATATTCCCAAAGTTTCATCGCAATTGGATGGACGGTTTGGCCGCGCATTAGGTACGAACAAACAAACAAATAAACATTAATTTTATATAATAGATTTTCGGGAAGTTCTGACACCGTACGAAACACATTTACCAATGTACACAAACACAAAATAAACATGAATGTAGTAAATAATCATATAAATTACTTTCATCGCTGTGCAGACAGATAGAAAATCCAAACGAAACGTCAAAAGCACGCTTGAAATTTGAAATACGGTGGAAATACGTTTGGCAACCTTTTCAAAATAAACCATAAATAAACCAATTAGCGAACCATAGACATTAGGCGCATAGACAATCCACCTTATTTCTATATGAATGAAAAGTAATCATTCGGTACTGAAGTATTCGGTACTCACCTAGTAATCAAAGTACCGACTATTCAAAACGAAGAGTAGTCGGTACTCTTGATTTGTTTACTTTTGGTATGGTTACTTTTGATATTGATACTTTTGTATGTACTTGTACCGACTACTTTGGTTACTATTTGTGCCGCTGGAGACGCTCTGCGCGAGAACCAGCTGTTCGCGACATGAACTACTATGCAAGGAACAGTATTGCCACTATTGCCAGAGACAACAAATACTCCGGTGCTTGCATCGGTAAAAAAACCCTTGAAGCGAATTACCTCGTTAGACCATAATAATATTGTATAATTTTGTGTAATTAATACTAATTAGTATACAAGTTTTTTTACAATATAGATAGGTATCTACTGCAATTTTATAATTGTATAAAATATAATTATTTTTATTACGACAGTACAAAGTTCAAGTTTTATGATAATAATTTTAACATCTCTTTTTTCTACTTCACACATTATTATAATATTTTAAAAAATTGGTGGTTTTATCAACAACAAAAAAATACAATACTTTTATCCCAAAGCTAAAAATTAAAACTACCATGTAAAATTATATTTTGTATTTATAGGAAAATTACACGTTAATCAAGAAATATGTTATTTCCGACTAAGCTAAAATATAATACGATAAAAATAACATAAACAAAAAAAACTGGGATCTTGTTTTAACACCGGGGAACAGTTTCCTTTAAAATTCTTTATATTATTATGATAATATTTTTTATGGTAATGCCTTTCATACTTATATTCGGGACGGGTCCCAAATTAAAGACTGAAAAGAAAATTGTTTTGTTCGTTGATTAAACGGTAATATATAATTGTCGACGGCTAACGTTAACTTTAATAATTCGTTGTTTAAGAATTTACGTTAGTTGTTTTACAACTTTTGACATTACTTTTACGTAAGTAATAATATGTTAAATGTGTATGTTCATTTAAACTGTGGATAAAGCATTATGTCTGTGCCGTATGTGGTCGTTAATATATATCTACCTATTTAAAGTAATGTGTAGTAAACTATTTCATTAAGTAAGTATGATCCCTACAATACATCTCCTCTGGCACTGTTATTTGTTTTTATAAAGTTCAATGAGAATGTAATAAATAATCGTCCGTTATTTTTCATGTAAACATAATCCAAATTCTTTAAAACATTGGAAGTAACTCTAAATATCTAACCAATATTATACGTACATTCCTATATAATTCATTATCGAAGTACCTAGTCCACGCTAACGAAATAAACAAACGTCAAAATGTGACAAGTAACGATTTGTATCTATTATAAAAGTATCTGTCGGTGTCCGGAACCGAAAGTAGTCAAATGTAAAATGTAATCAAAGTATCCAAAGCATTCAGTAGTAGATACCCACTACCCGAAAGCAAAGTAATCAAAGTATCTATCTGCATTCAGTAGTAGGTACCACTACCCGAAAGCAAAGTATCTATCCGCATTCAAAAGTAGGTACCCACTACCCGAAACCAAAGTAATCAAAAGTATCCAGTACCGATTACATAGTACCGACTACTTTGTGTGAGAGTACCGAATTCGGACGGGTAGCAAAAGTACCGATATTGAACACTACTAAATTTCTATATAGAGTGTGAAAGTCAAACATACGACGGTGACCGGTCTACTCAGTGGCAACTTTTTAGGATTATGAATTTTCAGAATGTTGGTCTAGGAATACGGCCGTGGAGATTGTCATATTAAGTCATAATTCATCATGGTAATAAATAAGAACGATTGTGATTAAAACCGAGAATTGTATTATAAGAATATTAATATCTTTTTTATTTTTATATTAACTCCACACAGGAAGCCTTGAGGAAAATAATTTCCCTCAGGGCCTATGTCATCTGTGAAGATGCTGCGTGGGGGGTATCTAACATACTTTACCATTCACGTAAGTGCATATTATAACATTTAAAATATGAAATTACATAATAAAAAGTACCATCTGACATTTTTTCTATCATCAAAGACAGATCCCGCAATAATTGGGCAGAGTATTGGCACATTGCTAGTCAATCCAAGGGAGCCTTCTATGCCTCAATACAAAGGACTATCCCATCAAAACCATGGTTTCAACAATTCCCCAATTTTTCCAAAAAAGAAATTTCCTCACTTATTCGAATGAGAATTGGACATCGTTCTGTTCCTTCTCACCTTTTTAAATTCACATCCTTGACTCCCCAGATTGTACATTCTGTGGTCTAGAAGTGGGAACTTTAGACCACATATTTTTTGGCTGTCCCTCTCTAAACAAGTATCCTCTCTTCTATCAGGCCTTGTCAAAAATTTCCTCGCCTCCATTCAATATCTCATCTCTTCTAAGTCTGAACTCGACTCCAATCTTCATTATAATTTTGAAATTTTTCCATTTAAATAAAATTAATATTTAAGTTCGCCTTTCATTTCTCCAGAATTTTAAAATGATGGCTTAGAACACCCTTAAAGGGTGAAAGCCAGAAATAATTATAATAAAAAGTATATTCAAAGGTAGTTTGTTCTGAATTGTTACCGATATAAGTTATGATGCTGATGAATTATCATGTGAGGAAGTATCTTTTATGAGAACTCCGATGGTGAGATCGCATATTTTTTTTTTTTTTTTTTTTGTTACATTATATTATTTTTTATTCTACGCACCATAACGTATAATGTCTAAATCGATTTTCATTTTTTATAAAAATAATATTTCGAGTAAATTATATATATATTAAACATTGCATGCAGTAAATTTTTCTCATCTCTAACACATTAGCTTCTTGAATAGTTGCAAGGAAGGGTAGGTCATATCATTAGGTAGGTCAACATTAGTTTTAGTATAAATTTTTGGGTTATTTCTAGTGGTTTAATATAAGTGTTATAAATAACCCCCATGCAAATATTTCATAAGGTACTGATGATTGCACCAATGCGTGATAGACCAATTTCATTGTTTTGATATCAACTGTTAAATACCTAAGTTTGTTATTACCTATTATTTACCTATTACGACCAGACATGGAACCAAAAAACCATGGAGGTAAAATGGGTGACCAGAATGTTCAGTGGAAACTTTTTAAGTGTATGAATATTGAGTACAAACTTTTCATCGGATGTTAATTCCTCAAATGATAATTCATCATGTCTCGAAGCGTCGAAAACTGATAATTGAGGTTTTTAACCTTAGGTTAGGTTAATGTGAGTTATGCTGTGATGATTTATCATGTGAGGAAGTATCGTTTCTGAATAAATTTACTATGGGAATTCAGATGCTGAGATCTCATAGTCCGATTAGACATGGAACCGGTAGAATGATCCAAAAAACCATGAAAACATAAATGAACCAATCATCAATCATCGTGAAAACATGCTAAAAATCATGCAAATGGCCACACTGATATAATGAGTCATGACACTCGATTTTTTTATAGCCATAAATATTGGCCATAATCATTTACACACCTTTTCTATGGAAGTGCTTTGTTTACGCTATCTAAAATTTATTTTATCTATGGCATATATTTACGTCTTTCTGAAGTCTGACATCTGCCATTGTGAAGTTCAACAATTCTTTTGGTTTAATAGTTTATGTTAGTTTTCTTTTAAGAATTTAACACAATTCGGATATTTCACCGTCTTTTTGACGTATTTACATTTACACAAATCGTAGGTACAACTATCAAAGTTACACTAACATCTGTTATTATTGTTCAATTTTGTTCTACTAGTCTACTTCTTTTACTGTTATTCTTTATATTTTTAACTTTCTACTGAGTTTTATTTCTTATTTTGTGTCTCTGTTCAGTTCATCAAAGTTATAAGACATATAAACGTGGCATTGACCAACAAATACAAATTGCTTAGTAATTTACTTCAAACCTTTTGGACTATTCTAGAACGGCGTTAATCTCAATTATGAAAAAAAAATCATAACTTTAAATGACTTTTCAAAAGGGTGTTGAAATGCCACATTGTTAAGATGTCGTGGAACCTTTTATGAATACAACATGAAAACAAAATAAAAAAATTAATGACATGATTTATGATTTTAGCTGAATTGATTCTGTCACTGGCAGAGTTTCAAGGGAAACTAGAAAGCGAGATGCCACAGGAAATGAAGAGAAACGGAGAGAGAAGATCTTCTCTGGTAAGCTTTGTATGTGTCGCAACGATTTTAGTACCTACCAGTGTTGGTAAATATATACAATTAATTTATTATTTTGGTAACCCTGATATTTTCTTCCAACTCATTTCATTTCAAATCATGTGTTTTTATTAATTATTTATGATATAATTACAATTTGGGAGGTGTGTATAAGTACCGCCGCCCTGGGAACCATTTATTGGATAACCAACACCTCTGCCATAGGTCACCCCAAGTGGTTCGCTATGTTTGGTGACTTAGCAGGGGTGTCCGGGTTCATGGGGTGAGGTTTGTTCAGATACTTGAGGCGTTTTGACCCCCAGCCGGACTCTCTCGATCCATCGCCTTGCTCAGCAGTTGGAGGGATTAATTCATGCGCCCGTTACTCCTGGACACAGTGACCCCAGATTCCTACCCACCCTTCATAAATTTTCCTTCCCAGAACTTCGTAACCTACCTTTCCTTAAAAATACCCTCCACACAGCATCCCCAAAGATGACAGACACAGTGTGCAGCTAACGTTAAAAAAGTCATACACTGTATTATCCACATATAATAGAAACAATGAGAGATATGGCATGGAGGCAAGCTGACTGCCACTGAGCTAAGACTAAACCTGACGGCCGGCGTGGTCCAGAGGCAAGGCTTTGGACTCCCATTCCGAAGGTCGTGGGTTCAAACCTGGCGTGTGCAAATAAATTTTATTTGTTTAATTTGTGTTATTTCACAATTAATTAATTAAAAATAATATATACTATATTTGCGGCACGTTCCAGAGTGGAAGACACTCTCACTATCTCCCTGGTGTAAGATCACCATTCAGAATTGAAATGCTGCTTGAAACGGCTTTAGCCATGTTTAGTGACTAGATCTGAATAGCCAGGTACATTCTTCTTCCTCTTCCTTCCTCTCCCCCATCTTCTTCCCCGCTTACCTTCAGCCCCACAACATACCCCAATTGGGGATTCCATAGTCTCACTGGCTCCAGACGGGAGCATTTGGGACTCTTGTGTGGTGTTCACTATTAAAAAAAAACTGTGTGCGCGGTGCAATACTAACAATGGTTTATGACCCATCTCCCTTGTTTGTATTATCTAAGGTTTTATCAAATTTGCATCTAAGGTATCCCACTTCTATATTCAGCCTGAATTCTATCGTAGTTAGAATTCTATTGTTAATCTATCAGTTTCATTCCTCAATACCATACAAGGCTCCTCCACTCCTCGCGGTCCTGCGCTGTGTAGAGAGCTAAGGGCTCCAATGTACCGGACGTCAGTAATTCTTGGTCACACCAGCGCAAAAGACAAAATACAAAATCTATCGAAAGTCGGAAGGCTTCCGTTGTGCATTATCGAGTGTCAAATTTCTGTGATTTTCTATTTCTTTCAATGGCTTGTCTATGCCTGTCGTGTGTTGATGTTGGTTGGTGTGCATTAATTACCTACTTAAAAACACGATTTATGAATAACTACTTACATATTATAAGTCTAAGAGGCATTCATAAATGACTATCTTTTTGTCATATTATTTTGATGTTTGTACGCGATGATATTTGATTTTCAAATTTTTCCACGACTAGCATCTCTTAACGAGGATTACGCGGCCAACGTGCCATCATTTCTGTCATTATGAAGAGTTGGTATCTTAACACAAGTGCAGTATTTAACTCGTTAGGAATGTCGGATGACAGTTAGAGGTTAAGGGGATACCCAGCGGTGATTTTTCCATACAGACGTATTCCCTATTTATCTCTCTGGATTTTAACCCTAGAGAAAATATTGTTTTTTTAATAAAATAAATATCAACTACTAGTGTGTCGGTACTTTTTGTTTTTTTTTTTGATAAGTTACTTTTTACAGAAGTTATGACCTTCCAAAAATCAATAAAATTGACTGGTTTGTTGCCGTCAAAAGACGTTCAGTATACAAACTATACAATGTTTTTTTTAAAAAAAAGCAAAACGTACAGACATAGAATAGTTTTTTCTTATGTAGTTGGTAAAAAAAAATTGAAAATCAGTCCACTTTTGGAGGAGAAAAGTGGGGAATACAAAATCTCGATTTTAGTTAGGTATTAGTAGCCTGAGGTGCATTGACCCTTTCGCTCAATAACTGGTGGAGTAAGAGCAACAGTGACAGCAACAATTTAGTAAAATCTATTTTTCAAATTTCTCCACCACCCGGGTATCATCTTAAGGCCGTATTTCATAGAAAATTAATATCAGAGCATTCCGAGGAGCTAGTGCTCTAATAAAAAGCAAAGCCTGGAATGATATTGGCGCGAGCGATTTTGACTTTGTCCTTGTACAGTTTCTGTATAGATAAGGGTTAAAATCGCATTTTATTTTTTAACCTCTCGCTGTCACCCGCCCGCCGGCGGGCTTACGACAGATGACTCGTTAAGAATACTGTCAAAATGTGTCGTATACAACCAATTTGACACAAAAGGCTCTTGCAAAAGATTCAGAATCTTCCTTATGATTCCTTACATCTAAATTAATGAATTTGCTTACATCTAAATAAAGATTCAAACACAAACAACATAATATTTAATTCCCCGTGTACTTGAGCCGTCTTCCCATCAAGACAGGACATTGGAATTGGAGTTTCTACATAGATAAATATAAAATCTACATAGATAAATTGGAGTTTCTACATCCTGTGGACAATAGCTTGCTAAAACTCTCAATCCCGCACGGGTGTCACAGAATTCTAACTTATTTTATTTGGTTTACAGCCGCCATTATCACCGTCCGTTTGTGCAGACATCAGCGATGGGGAGCTGGTATCTGTTAGCGTGCGTGAGCTAAACCGTCGATTGAAGCAGCGAGGGTTGAGCCGCGAGCAAGTTGCTCGCATGAAACAGAGAAGAAGGACTTTGAAGAACAGGGGCTATGCTGCTAGCTGTCGTGTCAAACGTATTGAGCAAAAGGATGAACTTGAAACTGAAAAGACACAGGTAACAAATTAACTCTAACTCTAAGTCTCTTCTTAATTAGGATGTTGTACTTTAAATATATTGCTTGCATAAAACAGAAAAAGAGGGTGTTGGAAGATTATTTTATTATTATTATTGATATTATATACAGAATTGATCTGAAAGTACCTACACAGTACACATGCGTCTTCTTCTTCCTTGCACTGTCTCAACTCATTGCCTAGGTAGGCTGTTGGGGTCGGCTCTTCTCGTTCTCAGGTTGTAGCTTCTTCGGTTCTGGGTATCGCTCTCTTCCAGGCCGTTTCTACTTAGAATTTTAGAGCATTGAGTCATCCAGGAGTTCTTTGGTCTTCCTCTGGATGACTGTCAATGAAGCTCCATAGACATTGCCTGCTTCACTGTGTGGTCTGGTGGTCTCCGTTTTATGTGACCATACCATCTCAACTGTCGTTCCTCTAGCTTATTGTTTATGTCTGTGACACCCAGGCTACCACGAATGCGTGAACTTTTAATTACACATTTAATTACACAGTACACATGCGTGTAATCTTTTTAAAGAAAAACACTGTAAAACAAATTCAAATCAAAATGCTTGCTTTATAAGACTGTGTTCAACAAATCGCTTGCTGAGGGTTGGTTTGTACTATGTCCACAAAAACTTGTATTAAAAAAACAAGGTTTGAAGTTCAAAAAAATTAATAAAAAACTAATTGTAAGTAAAAGATAAACATATGTAATTGGTCAAATTTTTATTTGAATAAAAGCCATAATCAAAAACGTAAAAGGACACTTTTTTAAAAAAAAATTGCAAAAAATGAATGTTGGTTTGTACCATGACCATATTTTATGTTGGTTTATACTACATCCATACTCTGGGTGGAGATAGACGAAACCAACAGTAATTTCATCCTATGGCACATCAAGCAATAATAATTTAACATTCCATCGCTTCAGTTCGTTTTTATCCAACAGACCAAAACGTGAATCGGGAGAAATGGCACTTTAAACTTTTTTTTTACGATAGATGTAATCGCAAAGATGCGAATCATGACGAGTGGACTGTATCAAAATAATATGAGGTGGCGTGACACAACTATAGGGATTGTATTTAGGACTTCTGGAAGGATCTGACTTACCCTGAATTCCTGGTTCCGTTCTTGGGGAGTTATTGTGTCACTGGTAATCACTTGTACAATTAATTGCGCAAGTATCCCGTTTAATCGATATTATAGCGCCGAGGGATGAATAATCACGCACTGCACAGCACTATAATAGATTCCAATAAAGTCGTTGTTTAGTAATGAGAGGTCCAAGCGACCATTGCACAATACAAAGCAGACGGGTTAATAGTCGATGTAAAAGACGAAGAGGGATGAAGGTACATCGCTGCACATCGCCAAAAACAGACTTCACAAGGTCGATGTTTATTGCATGAAGCACAAAAACAGACTCACAATACACATGTAGTTATTATTGCCCTCACATAGTATTGTACACAGGTGGGTAGTCAGAAGGGATAGGTAGGTGGAAGGAAGGAAGGTAGGTATATACATGCATAGTTGCGCCAACAATAGAAGAACGTACATTTTGGAGGACGTAAGACAAAGTGCGTTTTGAAAACCCCTTAAATAATTGTTTTTAAATTTTTTTAACGAGTATCATATAAATAAAGGCTTTTTGAGAACATTTGCATACTTAATTCAATTTCACGAAAAATTGGTCTGTTGGACAAAAACGAACTAGAGCGACGATTCACATAGATAAGGTTTTAATAAATAATAATAAAATAAAAGATATTAAAAATTCTGCATTACAAATTAGAAAATTAAGTATTGTCATATGAATAAATAAAATGTATGGAGTAATCAAACATTAGTAATTTTTACTTACACTTAAATAAGGTTTTAATAAATAATTAGTATTGCCCAATGGACATAGTACACTCCAATCCTCATTTTTTTGTAATTACTAAGGAGATGGAACAAAAAGTCATATTCAAAATGTAAGTTCGTGCTGAAAATTTTTTTTTGTGGATATAGTAGATAAAAATATGATTAATATTACTGCAGTTTAAAAAAAAATACAAAAATGGACATAGTACAAACCAACCCTCAGCAAGCGATATAATAACATTCTCTCTGATTTAGATCGAAGGGGTGCCGGTTCGAGTCCCGTCGGCGACATGTATCTTTTCTCGGGAGGTTTTTTCAATATGGATGAGTGTTTCAGGCTAATAATTATAGATATCTTCAATTGTAACGAAAATAAATACAAAAACTATTAAATAAATGTATAAAAACTCTATTAACCACTCAGACCCCAAAGCTTGTTTTCACGATATAACGATATAACGATAGCTGTCAAGTCCCATAATCCTGTTTTCAAGCTAAAGTGTGTGTTTCAAAAGAAATTGTTATAACTTCGTTGTTGTTCTAGTTACAACTCTTAAACAATAAGGATAATATCTATAATAAACCTCACATTTCTATTCAAATACTTATTTTGTAGATACAGTTTCACCCGCCAAATCGCATGGCATTTTGAAAGACTTAGTTAATTTTTTATTAAATAATTTTGTACGAGCTTTAATTCCAAAGCGGAAATAATGACACATATTTTATCCTATTATAATTATATATGTATACATAATACATTAGTATAATTAGGAAATCTATAATTTATTGGTTTCTCAGTTAGGTGAATTTCGCATATCCCTAAAATAAAATAATTAAATAAATGTATATGACTATTTTAAATGAAGAAAACATCAATGAAGTGACGAAACTTCTCCGTGAGTAGTTTGCTCAAATTATTAAGGAAATTGGGACTTGTAAAAACAGAGGGGATTACACCGTGAGCAGGTTGATCACAAAATAACAAACAAACGGATATAACGAATCTCTTCCAAAATGAAATAACACTTTATTTTTTGTGTTTTCCAGGAATGGCGTGATATGGAGGTTATGCAAGATGACAATAACAGAATGAGAGATGAAATATCGGCTCTCCGAGCCAAGTACGAAGCCCTCAAAAGGTTTGCCATGCACAAAAGCATCCCGCTACCTCCCGAACTTCAAGTCATGCCGTGAACAGACAGTTTCCGACACACCACCGACATGAAATATATTTTATTATAAGAGCTAGATGTAAGAGTTTGTGATGCATTAATTGTTCCAATACGTAATTACACTGAAACCCTCTTTTAAGATTCCCATATAATAAGTTTTCATGCTTAATCCTTTATGTGCAGGGTGGAAATTTATTGGCTGGGCCGTAGAAAACATCTCACATTATCGTGTGATTTATTATTAGTGAGTGGGGAGCACTTGTTCCTGTCGCCTGCTCATTTCAAACTTTAAATATTTGCAATAACTTTTTTTATTTTAACATTTTTTTCTTTTTACATTAGCTTCACATAGGGCTGCCATCTTTTAAAAACAGTAGACCTGGAGATTTTAGAAATACGTTTTTTTTTTTTTTTTAATTAAACCTTTTTGTATGAATTATTTAATTAAAATGTCATGATAAATTACCATCGGTAATGTTTTTTTTTTTTTTAAATATGAATGACCTAGCTAGTGCTAGGCTGACTTGGACCAGATTGACACTTAAAATTATATTTTTCATTTTGAAGGGATTGTTTAAGCATCTTTTCTTGCTCAGGTTTTTTCAAAAATTCTTTGCAATTCATATTGTAATTAATCTTCACAATTAACTCTGCCTTCACAATGTCCACTGACAAATCTGTTTCGCTCGTCTGTCCACGAATTTCCCATTAAAGAAAAGATGCGTTCAACAAAAGCATTGCTTATGGGGATTGAAAAAAATTCCAATTATTTTTAGCAGCTCGGTGAAGGTTGAGGTGACTTTCAATTACTGAACCCATCGTTAATCAACAGGCAATGTTGAATCACTAGATGGTACGAACTGAGAAAATACTTGGTTTAATTTTCGGGCCTCGTTATAGAGTTTAACCAACCGAGTGATTTGACAGCTTCCACAGTATCTTCGTTACTTACAGCACTTGTAAGATCGAATTTGGAAAAGATTTTTTTTTTTTTTTTTTAATGTTTCTTTATTCTTTGAATAGTAAATATATAACAATTGTGGAATTTATGGCCGCCATACTAGGCACATGCCCGTGTTATGGTGGCCGATTTTTTAAACAGTGGATATAGAATATAAAAGAACATAAAATAATGTAAAGGAAAGTAAGAAGAACTATATTATAATACAAAATGAAACATAATCAAAGCATATGAAGGAATGTAAATGAAAAAAAAATAATAATAAAAGAGTGTTTGGAAGAATACAGCAGAGATGAAAGAGTATAAAAAGTATAGTAGATGTAAAACTATAAAGAGGATGAAATATTAATTATATATAAAAGCAAAATTAGCACTGTAGAGTGGGCAAATAGCAACAGATTATTACAATGACTATATTTTATATGTGCACGTAAAGTTATAATGGTAAGTACAAATTTATGTACAAATGACTTCTTATTGAAACTCCGGCTAATAATAATGCCGAGATTGTTATTGCTACATTTTGTAGTGATGAACCAAATAATTAGAACATATCAGAGGTGTCAAACATTTTAAACTAACAATATAAAATAATATTTAAACTTTCGGCTAGTAAAAAGTTAATTACAAATGAAAATTTTAATCGGTGGTATAGATAGCTATGTTATTTAAAGTAATTCTTCAGAAAAATTCCCCAAACAAATTCTCTATAGAACTTATTCAAAGGAGTTCCCTAAAGAAATTCTTTAAATAAATTCTTTAAAGAAATTTCGACCCTTTCCGGATATCCATTTTTGGACACCGGATGAAAATTGAGTAACGGTACTAGATCTTTTGATGTCCATATTTAATTCATTGAATATTTTGGGTGCAATGTAAGAGTATTGTCTCTGTGAAAAGGTGGTTCTTGTTGTAGGAATTATGCATTTTTCATGTGTTGAGTAGCGTGTATGTATATTTTTTTGTGTGGAATTTATCATACCATTTTTCCAGATATGGACAAGCACTATCTTAATATATAGTTGGCGAATGTCTAGGGCTGCGAGTTTCTTAAAAAGTGGCTCTGATGGATGAGACGGGGAACATTTAAAGATGATTCTTAGCAAAAGTTTTTGAACGGTAACAAGAGGGTAGAGAATAGATGCTGCACAACCTCCCCATCCTATAATGCCGTACGTCGCTATAGATTGAAACAGAGCAAAATAAACACTTCTTAGAGTTTTTATGTCAAGGATAGATCGAAGAGAATGAAAAATATAGCATAACTTACGGAGTCTCTTTGTTGTGGAGCTAATTTGAGCCTCCCAGCGTAATTTATTTTGAATACAGAATCCTCAAAATCATGATATTTCGCTGCCACCGCCCGGTCTGACCCGGAGATATCGATGTTAAACCCATAGCCCGGACATGCACCATACAAACCCATAGACTCCAGATCAAACCCGGAGAGGTGGCAGCCAAAGCCCCACACAGGTGAAAAAATAACCTCAGGGCCTATGACATCTTTGGGGATGCTGTGTGGAGTTTCTTTTTAGGGAAAGGAAAGTGAGGAAGTTTGAATATTTATAACTATCAATAAATTTCATCACCTTTCAATGACAGTTTTTAGTTTTCGGATATGTTTAGAAATATTCCATTTATTTGGATTTTATTGCAATGTGGAAATACTCTGATCTTTTGAGAGAATATGCCAAAAGCCTGAATGGTGACTTTGCCACATTGTACAATAAAACCACAGCCGGGAAGGGGTTCATAAGTATGAGAATT
The DNA here is from genome assembly GCA_951813805.1 of Limnephilus auricula. Lineage (NCBI taxonomy): Eukaryota > Metazoa > Arthropoda > Insecta > Trichoptera > Limnephilidae > Limnephilus > Limnephilus auricula. The sequence goes on from OX638417.1 coordinate 9,701,811, forward strand.
TGCACTGCAACGCATTTTTTGTATTTCTTCGGCATTAACTATGTAACAATTTCTAGACATTTTGTTTTTAGGAGTTTTAATTTTCAATGTTTTTTGTTACTTAAATTTTAATTTATCTGCTACTGGTTTCGACACATCCGTGCCATCCACTATAGAGACTAGCCCATAACTTCAACAAGGAAAAAACCAAATATAAACATAAATTTATACTTTAACTTGTGCGCTTTAAAAACTTTAGAAATAAACAAAAAATTTAAAACAAAAACTAATTAAGTTAACAAAATAATAGCACCCTGCAAATCTCCTCTTTTGACTATGTTCCCATGTGATATTGACTTCTCCCGCTGTTTTCCCCTTCCCCCATAATCACCTCTCCCACTGCCCCCACCTAATAACATCTAATTCATGTTCACTTGTTTAAATTTTAAGTTTGGTAGCAGAAAAATTAAAATTTAAGTTACGAAAGTACATTGTTTATAGGCCTCATTGTTTATTATTTTTTAGGCATATTAAAAGTTTTTTAAAAATGCTCGATTATAAAGGCCAAGTAGTGTTTTATTTGCAGTATTAAGTTTCCCATCCCACCCCATATATTTTAAGTTTTTTCACATGAGAATTTTATAAGAGAATTTCAGTGTGTTGTATGTATTATTACAAATGATGATTTTGATATTGTGAACAGAAATTATATTATAATATTAATACTAAGTAAGTAATTGTGTATATGAGCCCCAAAATAAAGATATGACGCGGCGTAAGTTGTATTTATTTATTTTTTGTTTGAAATATTTACAGTACAGAAAAAGAAAAGAAATAATAATAAAACATATACTTAATTTTTAATTAGCTCTAGCATTTATAATTTATGATATAAAAATTAATGTTTGTTTGTTTATTTGTCCGTACCTTATGCGCGGCCGTACCGTTCATCCGATTGCGATGAAACTTTGGGAATATGTTGTGCACATACCCGGGATGGTTGTAGGATAGTAAGCTCTGGCGTTATGAAACTATTTCCTATGCTATTCATACAATTGCAATTAAAATTTCATACGATTGCTGTTAAATTTTTTTGAATTGTTGTGAACATCCCCGTCAATACTTCTATATCTATACTGGTGAGCTCTGGCATTATGAAATTTTGTATAAAAAATTAAATAGGTCACGCGAGTCGTTGGAAAATGGGTGTATTTTATGGAGTAAGGCGGCATGGAAAAAAGGCTGGGGGGAGGGGCATGCGGAAGGGTCGGTTGGGATTTAAGAAGGGGGGCTTCATTAGCTTACTTAGCGAATGGAAGCGGAATGCGTGAGGGGGGGGGTGTTCGCGAGTAAGGGGAGAGCGTCAGAGGGCAGGGGGAAGAGGAGTCGGAAGGGGAACATTGCAACGCATGCCGGGTATCAGCTGGTTAATAATAATAAATTCACCAAACGTCAATACAAAAAGCGGAGAAAAAAAATAGTTAGTCAAAGAGTGTTATAGACATCGCTAAGTAAGCTAAAGAATGTTTGAAACGGAAGGAGATGGGGAAGTTACCTGGCTATATAGATCTGGTAACCAAACATGAATGTTGGTCTTTTGCCAGGGCTACACTGGGAGTATCTTCCACTCTGGAGTGTGCCACAAATACTTATAGGTATTTATTATTCAAATGAAATAATAATAATTATTGTCAAAACTAATTAATTAGGGGAAGATTGGCACCATTCGTACACAGGGAACCTTCATACAGTGACTATTACAGCTTGTTAGAACATCGTATTTATTATGGCTATGCGTGTGTGGGAAGGCCTCGGGCGACCGCTAGTTGTCCCCGAAGTTAGCGCCAGTGTGGCCGCTGCGACCAACATGGGAGGACATAATGTGTTTTCGCATGCTCAAAGTAAATATCTTGTCGATTTCATTGGATGTTTAGTGCTTTAGTGAGGCGTCATATTCTAACGGATTATTGCTCAATGGTAAGTAACTACAATCAATATAATAATAATGTATCTATTTTGTGGATTTTGCTGCATGAGAAAAATCTGTTATTTTTGACCTTCGGGGCACGTTCGTACGCCTTCTCCAGGTGCACATTCGTACACGCCTGAATGTACCCCTATTAACAAATTTCTTTTTATTTCAGAAAATTTGCAAAAATTGTCCGGAATTATAAGAAGAAAGAGACTAGGTGCACAATAATTAATGAAGAAAATATGTCTGCGGCAATAAAAATATGTTTTGGAAAGAAAATTATCTTACAGAAAGGCAGCGGATAAACGCAATATTAAGGCTTCAACTTTGGAGAGTCGGGTAAAGAAAATAAAAGATAAACCTGATGATGATTGCACATATCAGTCAAAATACACAAGTTACCAAGTATTTTCTACTGAAGAAGAGTTACAATTGAACGACTATATTGAAAGATCCAGGACTTATAATACTTGGTCGAAGTCCAGGACCTATTACACCAGCAGTGATTAGGCCTTATCCTACAGCTAAGAAAAAGATTAAAACGGTAAAGGTAAGGCAACCAGGAAAGTCCAGAATTTACACCGATACGCCGGAAAAAATAGGCTGGAAGATTTGGAAAATGCGAAGCAATTAAAGAAACTAGAACAGGAAAGAAAATCGAAAGCGAGATAGATGAAACGCACTTTAAAAATTGCCGGACATTCTAAGCCATAAAAATCAAAGTAATTCGGAATCTGAAAATTCTGAGGTTTGTTTACAGGAAAGTTCGACATCGGTAGTAGATTATTCTATGACAATGAAGATGAAGATTTTGATGCTACCGTGAGACCCGAAAAAAATTAACGACAACTGTTTTGTTTTAGTCAAATTTGCAAAAAAGAAGTTGTCTATTACGTAGCAAAAGATATAAGCTATTATTCCAAAACAGAATTTCAGGTCTCATATTTAAGAAAGGAACCAGGACTATCCTGGGCACGCATGTTTCCCAATATTGAAGACGGAGATAGCGTGGGCATTTCTGACATCGCAATGATTCTTCCTAACCCAAAATCTCCAGGAACCTCTACTTATACACATTTGTAGGTAGCCTACACCGTGTTGTGTTTTTTCTCCTAATCGTTTTTTTTTTCTGAGTAATGTATATTTTTTGTTGACAAAAGGTTTTGTCGTTTAGTTTAATAAATCATTGGTATGTTTAAGGCCAATAAATAGGATTTTTATAATTATTTTGCTGTTTTACTTAAACTGTATAAAGCAACCCCACACTGTCTGAATGTTCCCCTACCCATGTATGAATGTTCCCCAGTAGTGGGGTAGATTCGGACAATTGTCAGATTTTTCTAAAACTCATTCCATTAATTTATTTTAAAAGTTATTGACTTCGAACTTTTTGAATAAGAAGCGGAATGTTTGCTGAATGTTATAATAACTGAGTGAGCAATCTATCTTTAACCATCAATTTTTGAAAAATCAAAGTCTGAAAAGTGTACGAATGGTGCCAATCTTCCCCTAAATAAAATTTACTTGCGCAAGCCGTGATTTAAACTCACGACCTCCGGATCCGGATTGCTAGTTGAGGGAGCCTTACCCCTCAGAGGCCACCTGTTGTACTGTTTCCCATAGGTACTGTATTTTTTTACATGGCGCTCTGTAGAATCCACCATCTGAAAACAGACTCAACTGTATTTGGAAATCGGTCGAAGGTATATTAGTCATTTCTTTTTTTTTATTTTTTTATTTTTTTTTTTATTTTTTTTTTTTTATTTATAAAAGAAAATCATAAGTCTTTAATATTACATAATTCTTTGGCTAATTACAATAAAAATAGTTTTTTTTAACAAAATCTACCCAATTCAATAAAGAAAAACATTTCTCGTGTTTGAATTGGGGAGTAGTGCCATTACAAAGGTAAGAGAAAAAATAAAATAGAAGAAAAAATTTGAGGTAACAAAATACATAAACTTATATAGGATGTTAACAAATATACATTGATAGTGGAATTGAGAATCATATCAGTTATTAAGTTGGATATACAGAAATAGATAAGTAAAAGTAAGAATATAGATGTAGTGAAATAAAATAATATTTTTACATTTCAATTTATAGGTAGGTATTATATATAATTAACAAAGGTGTTAGGTACATGGATTTGATTCTAGCAGTTGAGTAGAGGAGCTGATAATGCTGTAAAAGCAGTACATAATATTGAGTTGTGACAATAATCCTTTGGTAGTTCAATGTTGATGGAATATTTTTGGAGGATACGTTAAAAAAGAAAAAAATAAATATTTTTATATATTTATTTTTTTGGTTATTAATGTTGAAATAAAATAATTAATTATATACTAAAATACTTAATATTAAAATAAAATACTTGATCAATTGTAATTAATAGGTTACATGTAATCAGAAGATATATAAAAAAAAATTTATGAAATTTAAAATTTATAGTTATTGTTGGGTTGATCTAGTAGTTGTTTGATTTGTGTTTTAAAGGCATTGTAATTTATTTCTGTTTTTATTTTATATGGGAGGGCGTTAAAAAATTTTATACCTTGATAGGTATAATGGTGTTGATAAGCACTTGTTTTAAATTTAGGGATTTCTAAGTTTCCACGTGATCTTGACCGGTTACTTATTTTTGTGAATGTTATTGAATCATTGAAATGATCTTTGTGGGTTTGTAATAATGAGTTGTTCCTCATTGCTGAGGATCGTGGCCCCTACTTCAATTTCCATGGTGGACAAGGCTCCTCCACTCCTCGTGGTTCTGCACTGCGTGGAGAGCCAAGGATACCGACGTACCGGAAGCCAGTGATACTTAGTCACTCCTGTGCATTGGTGACCTTCCTCTGTTTCACACTTTGCCGCTTATGAGTTTCTTCAAGTTGTAGTCCTCAGTTTGGCGAGCAACGCATCCAAAGTATCTTCAGATACGTTGTAGGCAGATAGTTAAGAGCCTATTGTGGTTGCCTAGCTCTTCCAGAATGGACACATTTGTGCGTCTAGCTGTCCATGGTATACTGAGCATTTTTCTCTAGTGCCACATTTCAAAGGTGTCTATCCGCTTTCTTTCGCTGGCTCTAAGGGTCCATGTTTCCACACTGGGCTGTATTTTTGTGTAATCAAAGGATCTTCGTGTGAAGTGTGTTTAATGTAACCACTGCACAAGGAGAAAATAAGCACTTACAGGTAAGGAAAGAAATGACTTACTGCGGAACACTTTTTTCTGTAGAGCTGGTTTATATATATTAGTTTTTGTAGCGGAATACTTATATAATAGTAGTTTGTTATTTGATGCAATTTGTAGCGGCGGCAAATTTACACTGGTAGAAAGCGAATATTAGAATAATAGCAATTAAAAAAATTTTGCTGCTAGGCCCTGCGGGCGGCCTGTGATTCGCCTTCGCTCGGTTTACGTATTGGCGACTATTTATACATTGACCCCCAGATTCCTACCCACATTTCATAACTTTTTCCTTCACAGAACTTCCTATCCTTCATTTCTCTAAAAATACCCTCCACACAGCATCGACAAAGATGATCTGTGTGGAGGATTTCTTTTTTAAACCCAAATTAAATTGCCAATTTTTTATTTATTACGAACATGTTACAATAATAGCATAAAATTACATATTATCATTGTAATCAGCTGGAATAAGATTATACTCTTACCAAAATAGTCTACTTAAATATTATACAATTTTTTTGGAAAGCCCTCAAGAAAATCTAACAGAGGGTATTTTTAAGGAAAGGAAGTTATGAGGGTTGGGTAGGACTCTGGGGTTCAGTGTGTTCACATCATCCGCCGCAAAGACCTATACAAACCTCGCCCTATAAACCCTGGCACCCCTGCTAAGTCACCAAACATAGCGAACCACTTTGGGTGACCTATGGCAGAGGTGTTGGTTATCCAATAAATGGTTCCTGGGGCGGCGGTGCCTATTCCCGCCTCCCATACTTGTACTTCCAAAACAGGACAATTAATAATGTATGTTAAAATAAATTTGGTTTTAATCAGTCAGGTTCTTTAATAACAACCGTACAGGCATTAAGGTACTAATAATGTCAGATGATGATATATATATATATAATTCCACAGGAAAAATAATAATGTGAAATTGTAGATGGCGCCACTTAAATTTGCATATCGCAAGTTGAGCGAGTGATAAGTGTGAATATCACGGCAGTAGCTCCGTTAAAAAATGCACGTACACGGAGGGGCCAGAACGGTTTCCATACAGTGTGGCGTCAGATATTTACTCGGAGTCGGGTTCTTAAATTTGAACCGTACGGGCATTAGGGTACTAATAATGTCAGATTGATGCGGAGATGTTTATCATGCGAGGATCAATTTATGACTGAATGTGGGTAATTAACAATGACAGATCTACACAGGGGGTGGATAGGTTAGGAAATGTAACATTACTAACTACAAAGTCAGTAATGTAAAGTCAAGTAAAAAAAAAAAAAAAAAATACAGCGGTTCGTGATAAATAGATGTACGTTTATTATAAAGGTGAAAGGTGTATTGTGTAGATGGCCTAACCACACACCACAATATAAAAATATGGGAAAAATTGAGTCATTAAAACAGAGGAAATAAATAAAATTCCACTTCATTATTCAACAGTTTATTATTTGGTTTTCATTAATTAAATAATATATTACATTCATGAATGTATAATGAAATGTGACATCCAAATACTTACACAGATTTGATGAATTCCCTGATTCTATCAAATATTATATTATAATATACATGAGCGAATAAAATACATTTATCAAATAGATGATCGTAATACGTATTATAAATATTTTATTTCAATTTGGCATTTTTTCATTTTTATCAAAAGCTCAACTCGTCAAATACATTTCCAATAAATGCTTCTTTCGTATTTTCAATGGCTCCTCCACACAGCATACCCTAAGATGACGTCCCTGAGGATTATTATTTCCTAGAGGCCTACTGTGTGAAGTTAATTGAAAAAAAAAAAAAATTGCCTTGTAAATTACACAAACAGATTTAATTCAAATTAAATTTAGTAATGTTATAATTAAGTTCTACAAGTATTTTAGTTTTTTTTTTATTATCGTGACAGCTGTTTCGGCTTACAAGGCCATTTTCAAACTGTGGTCTTACCACTTTGAGATGACTTATTTATAATACGATTTTAAATGTCACTTTGAGATGTCTCAAAATGGACACAACCACAGTTTGAAAATGGCCTTGTAAGCCGAAACAGCTGTCACAATAATAAAAAAACTAAAATACCTGCAGAACTTAATAATAATTTTATCAAATTATTTAAATTGAATTTTTAAAAAATTAAATGGTGTTCGACAAATAAACACAAAAACAATTAATATCGAAACAAAGTTTACAATAGGGTCAGAATAACAGAATGATGCGTGAATGTAAATGAAGCAAGGATGGTGTGCTAGAGTGTGTTGTATTGCGGTTCATCCTCTCTGCCTACCCCTGCTGTTAGTTCGTTGTTGTTGAATCATTTATTGTAAACATTTGTTTGCGAGTCTTTGAAAATACTGCATTTTGCGAGGAAATCCATTCGAGGAATTACCTCGTAAAGTTTTTACATTTAGTTTATTATTAATTTATAATATAATATGTAATTTTTTAATCATAAGACATGGGTATCAATGCAAACATTGTAGTTTAAATATGTAGCAATAATTTTTTGCACAACAGTCGAATAACGGAATCAAATTTTTGAATTGGAAATAATTAATAAATTAAAAAATAATCACACAGCTGTTGTAGGTATCGTAGCAAGAGTTGACACGAACACAGTATACAGATGCATTGCATGCTTATAACACATTTCAAACTTGTTACTTGACTTCAGTAAAGAAAACTCACAAAGAGAAAACTGTTCTAATACGTTTGATGGATTAGTTAGACTTCTCCGAAAATCAAAATTTGAATTGAGTATGCAGTTATATGTAAAAGTGTATCCTCCGTCAGATTACTCATAAACACCACCAAATCAATTATAATGCAGAAAAACTTGTAGTGAATTAAACAAAATTTTGATGTTTTCTGAGTCATTAGTAGGATATTTAAAAATGTCATACTAATGTATTGGACCGTTAGGCCTCTCTTGTTATTTTATAGCATATTCAATATGTTAATCACATACATACATAAATAATATTTGATTTATGGTGAGCATTAGAATATTGCTTACCTCATCACCTCAAAACATAGTATATGGAGATGTCTGCCTAATCAACTGGTTCTAACAATGTATTATATTTTTTGACACTTTTTCGTACATACGCATCAATAAACACAATCGTAAGTTTCAAAGTTGAGTGTTTTTTGTACGTTAGTTGGATATTTCGAAACTCCGTAGCTCACGATGAAATTATGTTGACAGACGTGCATAAGATGTTGAAAGAAAACATTAATCAAATATATTTTTAATTTATAATAATAGCTGCGCAAAAAAACAAAATAAAAAAATTTAAAACAATAAAAACATTTAATTAATAATTAATAATATTATGTTATTCTATCTAAGCCAAACACGGAAAACATTAATTTATTTACAACTTTTCACCATTTTGATTAAATATTTTTTTTTCATTTAGAGGTACTTCACATTTTTCGATTTATTTAAATTTCTTATCCTAGAAAATGCATTTGTGGAAAATTTTATTACAAATGTATTGATGAATGAAAGGACAGTAATTAAAATTATTAAATATATGCAAAGTTTTTTTTTTCAACATATTAATTTAATATTTACAAAAAAAAAATTATAATCAAAAAAGATTTTTATTTTCATAAATACCAATTGTTAATTTAGTTTTAAATTGTAATAATTTCAGAAAAAAATGGCATCTTTGAAAAATGTTTTTTAAACAACATAAATGAAGATTATTTCGTATATTTTAACAGAAGTATAATTTTAGTTTAATTGAGAATTTTATGTATTATCACAACAATATTATGAAATATACACGTAATTAAATATACATGAATATTAATTAAACACTCATCACAATAATTAATGTTATTAAAATTAATTATGTAAATAAATATCCTAAATTAATATTAGATTTACACAGAATTATTAAATATTCCTATCGATATCACTTAGCATTCTTTGATTGTTGTTTTATATTATTATATCTGATTTTTCTTAAGGCCATAAAAACACAAGGTACAAATTGAGGATTTTTAATAAAGGAGGGTGATGGTTGCCCTGATGATAGTCAACCTACGATGGGGAGGATATTAGAGGAAGTCGAAAGAGGAAAGTTTTTGGTACGAATTATGTTTTATGCATGATTTAGTATGTTATGATTTTTACTTTGATAATTTCGTTTATTCAATCATTATTCACACAATTCTGTTTTTTCAATCAACAGTTGTATGATTACAAGTATTCAATTAATAGTTGTATGATTACGAGTATTCAATCAATAGTCACATGATTACGAGTATTTACTCAATATTTGTAGGATTACGAGTGTTCAAAGAATAGTCATATGACTACGAGTATTAATAATAATAATTGGATAATTTGTAGAGCGCCGTTTTTGTGAGAAATCACCTCAAGGGCGCTGAAAAATAGTCCTATGATTATGAGTATTCAATCAATAGTCCCATGATTACGAGTATTTAATAAATAGTCATATGACTACAAATATTCAATCAATTGTCATATGATTACGAGTATTCAATAAATAGTCATATGATTACAAGTACTCAATCAATAGTTGTATGATTACGAGTATTCAATAAACAGTTGTATCATTACAAGTATTCAATTAATAGTTGTATGATTACGAGTATTCAATCAATAGTCACATGATTACGAGTATTTAATCAATATTTGTAGGATTACGAGTGTTCAAAGAATAGTCATATGACTACGAGTATTAATCAATAGTCCTATGATTATGAGTATTCAATCAATAGTCCCATGATTACGAGTATTTAATAAATAGTCATATGACTACAAATATTCAATCAATTGTCATATGATTACGAGTATTCAATGAATAGTCATATGATTACAAGTACTCAATCAATAGTTGTATGATTACTAGTATTCAATAAACAGTTGTATGATTATGAGTAATCAATCGATAGTAATATGATTACGAGTATTCAATAAATAGTCATATAATTACGAGTATTAAATAAACAGTCATGATTATGAGTATTTAATCGATAGTCATATGATTATGAGTATTTAACCAATGGTCTAATGATTATGAGTATTCAATCAATAGTCAATTAATTACGAGCATTTAACCAAATTGGTTGAATTGCGAACATATTGTAAACAATCTATGATTACCGTTAATTACTTGATGATCGAACGATTACGGCAGGTAGTTTAATCAATAATCACACGATAACGACTATTAATTGAATAATTAAACTCATTTATATGTTACGGTCAACCATAATTTGATGATTTCATCTTTTTTATAGAATAATCCCGATTATAGAAGTATTTTGAAGGGAACATAATATTATGTTTGTAGCAATTAATCCACCCATTCTAGGAGACAAATAAACTTATTTGATTCAACACGACAGTCTAGCTGAGTAGGGCCAGTGGATCATTTGCAATTCCGATCTCTGGGAATGTTATATGGCAACAGGGGTTTTATCCTGTCTCTTCAGATCTTTTAACTTTTAATGTACTATCTTATTTCACCAGGGCGATACTGAAAGTATCGAAGTAGTGTGAGGGTGGTTTCTAGAAGGAATTTTATGTAAAAATTATCATTAATTTTGATGTTTACAATATTTGGATTTAAAACTTTGCAAAACAATTGTTTAAATAATTTGAACATGCTTGAAATTATATTTTTAATACTTTGTAATGAGTTTGGCAATATTTTTATACTAAGTATGTACATTAATTACAAACTAATTTAAGGCACTTTTTAAAAAGTAAAATTAGACAATAAAATAAGGTATTTACATAAACTTTTTTCCAAAACATTTCACTTAATAGGAAAGGAATCATTTTTAAGAGTAAAAAAAAAAAAAAATTTTAATCACAACCTTTTGTTAATTTATAGGTTTTTGGCAAGTTTCTGGATAATGTTCCCAAACTTATGTTGTATCCATTTTTATATATTAGTCACATATACAAATTACTTGGAAACTAAAATTTACAAGCAATTAGTACTTTTATGTCCATACGAATCAAAATCGTCACTGCTTTGAGCCAGTAAGTCTATGGCATCTTAAATGTTGGAGAATTTTCTTGACTGGGTGGAATATAGTGGTGCTGGGTGGGGGCAAGGTTGGAAAGTACCTACCAGAGGCCCTAGCACGCTTGCTCTATAACGATCGATAGGATAACTATCGGTAACTTCTCATCGTTCCCTAGGACAACTGCACATCGCTAACATACAAACAATAGTGGATGTCGAATATGTTAAGGACACTTAGTCATTGTGAACTGTCACTTATTCGTTGGCGATCTGTAGTCATGCTAGGGAACGATGAGAAGTTACCGATAGTTATCCAACCGATCGTTATAGAGCAAGCGTGCTAGGGCCTCTGGTACTAAACACAGTTTACAATAATTTTAATGCTGGTCAATACTAGAATATGTATAAGTTTAAGCCCCAAGAGAAAAGAAAGTTTCCTTAGAACCTTTTTTATCTTTGGGGATACTGTGTAAAGTGTATTTTTAAGAAAAGAAGAGAACAAATTCCACAGCCGAGCTACTGAGAACAAGAATTAATGCTACAAATATCAACTGTGTACAAATGTTGAGTATGCATATTGTGTATCTACGGATTCTGCTTGTGTACTTCTGAGCATCTTCCATTGAAATACTGGTAAAACAAACACAGTTTTAACATTTAGCATCTGTAAAGAAAATATATATTGTAATCTGAAGAAATTAAACAGGAAACATCTGACAAGCTGTTGGAAGTGGACAGTAAACTATAGCTCTAGAAAATGTTAAGAAGAAGACAAAAAAAACCCATCCATCTATGGTGCAAATGTCCTACCTCGATGGAAAGATGGATCAGATACAAGTTGAGTTGAATACCATGTTTTGGAACTAGAAGGGCGATCCTGTAACTTTTTTGACAGCGTTAAGCGAGTTAAATCAGCCGTATACAACACATTTGACAGTTATCTTAATTGCAGTATTGCTTGTGTTAAGACATCAACTTTTAAAAGTAGTTACCCAAACCCCAGATATGACAGTGCATTTGCGGAGTAAACCTCATTATGAATCGCGTACAATCATCAAAATAATACGACAAATGGATAGTAAGTAATTTATTTTTTAAAGCTACTTACATATGCACCCATTTAGGCTTATATATAAGTTGTTTTAATAAGTAATGAATTGTAATTCGTGTTTTTAAGTAGGTAATTAATCCATCCAACACACGACAGGCATAGACAAGCCATTGAAAGCCATAGAAAATCACAGAAATTTGACAGCCAATAACACACCACGGATGCCTTCCGATATCTGATAGATTTTTCTTTTTTGTTCTAATTATCTCGCAAGGATGACTTAATGCAAAAGATACAGAATTACCCTAAAGGAGATAATTGTTAACCGCTTGGGCACATAAGCTTGTTTTCATGACAATTTAACGTAGGTAGACATAGGAATGACGTATGCCCCGGACCTGAGTTATTAATAACTCAGGTCCGGGGCATACGTCATTCCTATAATAACTCAGGTCCGGGGCATACGTCATTCCTATGTCTACCTACGTTAAATTGTCATGAAAACAAGTTAAACACCTAACAAACAACTCCTTTGAGTTTTATGTGGACTGGACTACTGTAAAAGAAATAAGGTGACACACAGTAAATTCGACATAATATATCTGTTGCTACGTATCTCTGTTCTGGCAGAGCATTAACCTGTTTGTCACCATCTTATGTTAGCATAAGTTTGGGAAGAATTACACTTATCTTTGTTAGCATAACAATATATTAGCATCAGTAACAATTTATTGCACATATGTATATAAATTAAGCAAATGGAAGATCCTCAATCAGTTATTATTATAAAAATTTGGCAACTTTGAATAATTATTGGCATTTTTTAAAATCAGGGTTTTTTTATTATTATGAGGTAGAGTTAAGAAATAAAATTTAAAAAAAAAAATCTTTTGATTTATTACTATTTACGGAGATTGTAGCACTACTAAAGATATAATATTTGTTCTAGAGGTTAATAGAGGAGGTTAATTGGGTAATTTTATTATTTTTAACGTGGGTCCACATATCAGAAATACAGTACTCTCTCAGTAATCCGCCACCCGATTATCCAATGACAACTATTATAATCCGGCGAAGTTCTACAATTTGCCAGTTTTCATATGTCAAATTCATTAGTACACCAAACACTGTACATACACTCGAGCTTTGTACGCTGATGGGTTGGTTTATCTTACTCAGTTACTATACCGCTGTTTAGATTTCTAGAGTCTCCAGGGTTCATTTTGTTTTTGTAATGTTTTTGGCTTATTAAATTATAAGGAAGATTGGAGTCGAGTTCAGACTTAGAAGAGGTGAGATGTTGAATGAAGGAGAGGCAATTTTATAGAAGGCTTGATAGAAGAGAGGATATTTGTTTATATAGGGACAACCAAAAAAATATGTGATCGAAAGTTCCCACTTCTAGACCACAGAATGTACAATCTGGAGAGTCAAGGATGTGAATTTTAAAAAGGTGAGAAGGTATGGAACAATGTCCGATACTCATTTGAATAAGTGAGGAAATTTCTTTTTTGGAAAAATGAGGATTAGTTGAAACCAAAGTCCTTTTTATTGAGGCATAGCAGGCTCCTTTGGATTGACTAGCAATATGCCAAAACTCTGCCTAAATATTGCGGGATCTATCTTTGAGAATGAAATAGGTCATTATTGTTGTTTTATGACATTTTGGTCAGTTCTCTGTGTATTTTAGCAACTGTCGCATATTTAAAATGGAGTCTTCTCGCAAGTGTAAACATGACATCTAAACTTTTAATTGAAAAATATTAATTTTATGTGGTGGTTTTTGTATGTTTTTACGAAATACCCGTTTTAATTTGTAGCATATCGTCGCTTCAGTTCGTTTTTATGCAACAGACCAAAACACAAATCGGAAGAAATGGTACTTTAAACTTTTTTTACGATGGAAGCACATACATTTTGGAGGACGTAAGACAAAGTGCGTTTTGAAAACCCCTTAAATAATTGTTTATAATTTTTTTTGAATGAGTATCGTATAAATAAAGTCTTTTTGAGAACATTTGCAAATTTAATTCAATTTCACGAAAAATGGTCTGTTGGACAAAAACAAACTAGAGCGACGATATATGTATTTTGTATGTATGCCCTATAATCCGCCGCTTTCACGAATTGGACACTAGCCTGATTTTTGGGGTAGCGGAATAGTGAGCGAGTACTGTATAGGAAAATGGGAGTTGGATATTCATCCATCGGATATTCATCCATTGGATATTCATCCATTGGAAATTTATCCATTGTATAATGTATAGGTTACTGTTTTCACATGTTTGGCACGAAATCACTTTCATCACTTGAAATTCTATCTCAATTCCATCTCGATTCTATTAAAACTCAATTCTTAGTTACTATGGATACATAGTTCTTAGTTACATGGATACATACAGTTGCACCCCCGAAATTAAAATTTTTTGTACATTACTTAGGCTGGAATCAGACGGTTCACTAATCATTCATTTCTGTATTTCATTCCACCTATTTCACTCGAAATGACACGTCTGAACAAGAAATGAAACAAAAGTGAAACGAAGATGGGAACATTCGCTCCAGTAACCATAGAATAAACCTTCACTCGAGTGAACCGTCTGATTCCAGCCTGACCAATTTCAAACCTAAAATTGACTTAAAAATATATTCAATAATAAGTTGGTATTTATATCAAATGAATTTATTTACAGTGTCATTTTTTGTACTTATATACGGGTAAATACAGCATAAAGTTTTATCCTTGATGGATTTGAATAAAAATAATCAGTACATCGACACTTAGTTATATTTTATGTTAGTGGGTGTACCGTATTTTCCACAAACTGTCTGCCTATTGTATATAAGTATATCCAGTGGGCAAATATTAGGGAATCAACCGTCATGGAGGCCATAAAATTACCATTACACTTTGTGGACCGTGTAAAAAAAGACTGCATAAAAACAGAATAGACTGGTCAACAGCCAGAAAATGATGCCAGTGAGGTGGCCTCTTATAAAGTTAAGGAATAAGATTAAGAAAGAGATGCTTAGATGGTTATGACATATAGAGCGGATGGACAAATAAAGGGGTGTTAGAAGGAAAAATTAAAAACAATATGGTGACCAGAATGTTCAGTGAAAACTTTTTAAGTGTATGAATATTGAGTACAAACTTTTCATCGGATGTTAATTCCTCAAATCATAATTCATCATGTCTCGAAGTGTCGAAAACTGATAATTGGGGATTTTAACCTTAGGTTAGGTTAGGTTAATGTGAGTTATGATGTGATGAATTATCACGTGAGGAAGTATCGTGTCTGAATAAATTTACTGTGGGAATCTCATAGTCCGATTAGACATGGAAGCAATATTATTATGTCAGTAATATTATTGTCCAAGTCCCAAGGGACATAATAAATGTTAAGTAATATATAAGTTACAAAAATAATATGACAAGAGAGTGGACGTTGACTTCACTGGAAGGCATGGCATGATCAAGTGAAATATATGCAGCAGAAATGAGATTCCTGAGGCATGAGTTTAGTAATACCATGGATGGCCAAATCGTAAGCAAAAAGTTTAATCAATAAAATTAATTGAGAGCCACCTAGATGGTTTGGAAATGTAGAGCGAATGGACGGAGAAAGGATTGTCAGAAGAATATATTATGATGCTTATTTGGATGGATTAAAATGTCGGGGATGCCTCAGAAAGTCTCAATCCGATCCACTGAGTCAAACACTTGAATCAGGTAATGGAAAAAAAAAACAGAGAATAACAGAAGATGTTTAAATGTGGATGAGGCAAGAATAGTGTCATAATTATATAACTCACTGCTTACCCTTGTGGAGAAATGATAAACATACTTAGTTTACCCCTAGAATAAATATTTTATATGTTTCGCAGTGTTATTAAAATAATAAGATGCCAGTACAAAAGTTGTGCAGATCAATTCTAATACAGCAGCAGGTACTTGCCTATACTTCTTTCTCATACATTTCGTCGCCCGAGTGCTTTATTGTCCAAATGACCATTTAAGTTTTTGTTCAATCGCCATTTTAAAATTAAAAATAAAGTACCAAAAACTATAATTAAGTAGTAATTAATCCAGAAATCCATTATTCCGTTTTTGTTAACAGCTCTGCGCGCGGATGTTTTTACAACCATGAAGCTAAACGGTATTAGTTTTAAATTTATTGCGAAATGTCGTCAAAATGAGCAGCGCGAACGGACAACCTCACACGGCCGCATCTCGGCGGCAAATGAATTACGAGAATTTATGTCTCGAACTGCCATAAAAATAATCAAACGGGAGATGGTAAATGAATAATTATATACTTCTTAAAATTAATTTTTTATCAAAATAATTTATAACTTTTCAATAATGTCTAAACAAAATAAGTGTGTAAAAAAAATCTGAAATATTTTAGTTTGTAAGACCTTAAATAAATAGAAAAACTGAGGTATTTTTGTCGCAAAACACGTTCTCAGATTTATTTTTTAATGATTTTAATTTATCTAAAATTTAAATTTAGAAAACTGTGTTGACTAGATTACATATTGATTTATTTTGTTGTATGATTAGAAATTTGTGTTGTTTAATAGAATCTATCATTTGAAAATTGAACAAATCTGCCAACGACCAACGATTTAACCTTAGTATATTATAAATGCACTTGATTTTTCAAAATTTGAAAACTGCGTGTATCAGATAAAATAACAATCTTTCAAAATCAATTTATGTTTTTTTGTTAAAAAGAGTCAATACGTCGAGAATTTGATTTAAAAATTACTAATTTACAGTATTCTCTGGTAAAACACAATCACTTTACTAAGAATTGTTTAAACTAATGAGACATTTACCTTTACGGAAATAGCTTCATCTTAAACACCTATCATAATGATTAATTGAAATAATGGAAGAAAACTTCCTCCTCCTGTAAAATTTGCGTATAGTCATTTTGACAATTAAGCACTTGGGCGAAAATTTTTTTGACTTTCAATCTTAGTGCAAAAAAAAAACAACAAATTTTCTTGTAAGTACCTTCTAAGCACGGTCAATCGATAAAACCTTATATAAATAAGGTAGTGACTAAATCCGTCGTCTAGAGTCAGTTGGCAATATTTGCAAGCGCGGTCAGCATGTGATTCCGACAGACGGTAGACAAAAAGTTGCCGCTTTTAGAATCAGATAAGCTGTCAATATACACAACTTTTTGAATAATGTTGTTCATTATGTAAAATACTGGTTAATTAGCGAAGGGAGATGAACTGATGAAGCTCTTAGAGTAGAAAGAAGTGGTGTACGCGATCAATTGTACAAGTTATGGCTAAGGACCTCATTAAGCAAATAACTCCCTTTTTATTGTCAAAAAATACATGCAGACTGCAAATGTATGTTTCAACATTGTTTAGGAATGTTAATCCACAGACAGATCCGTCAGTGTTGCCATCATAAAACGATTTCTTATTTATTTCGCATCAATATTGGTTTGGTTATCAACAGTGCAACCATGCTCAGGATATCGATATAAAACTATCGGAAGTTAAGCCTATCGATTCGGTATTGTTAACTTGTTGAAGGCCAGCATACAAAAAATATTTTTTTTCAATACAATGTAAAATATTTGACAGTTCTCACCTTTCTTACGAATTCAATTTTTATAACATATCTTTTGTGATATAATACAAAAATTACATGAAAATAATTTAGATAAAATGAACTTCTTAATAATCACTCAAATCTATGCTTTCCACTATGGATTTACATAAAAAAAAAACAATGAATAAATATAGACTTCGAATGTGACAGCTATCATATTATCAAGCGGCAGCCATTTTGTCCGCCATCTTTGGTGCCCGGCGTGCCTTTAGCAATTAATATGAATTATTTGTAGTGGCTAAATGCTATCCAGTAATTCGTAATGTCAAGAACGAGAATGGCCCAAGCGATTCTGACCTAGTTCTTCATACAGTTTCTTTATACATAAGGGGCAAAATCGCTTCAAACATCCGGACCCGCCGGGGGGACTGCGGCCTACGAGAGGTTAAGTTATCGATTTGAGCGTGCTAGAGACCCTAAGGATCGAGATATTGATTTCGCAGGTTAATGAAACGAACATTGATAAAGAATTCTATATAGTGCAGTTTTAGAAAATAATAAAATTTGAATTACTTCATACAATTAAAAATAAATTTAAAATTGCACAACTCGCGAGCATTTTATATAATACCGTGTATTTGTAAATAATAAAAATATTAAAAATAAATAAAAAAGAATATTTTTAAGAAAATATTTATTGAAATCAATAAAAATTATATAATTAGGTTGACAAAAATTTTACATAAAAAAAAACATTGCAAGCCTAAAAATATAAAGCAAAAAAAGATAAAAAGGTAATTTTAAATTCAATTTAGTAAACCTTGGTAGTTAATTTCAATTTTTTTAACAAGACAATAATAAAAAAGCAAATTTATTTACATTTTTTAAACTAAAAAAAATAAACAAAAAATGACCAAAAAGCCATAAAGCTCAAAATAACGAAAATCCAAAAAATGCGATTAAAAAATTGCAAAAAATATAAATCTTGTTAAAAATGTTAAATAATATTTTTAAAAGATGAAAAATGACACCTTTGTGAACAAAAAAGTTATAATATTATAAGTAATGTAAGTAATAACTTTGGTATACATTTTTATAAAACAACTAATGATAAACATAGCTAAAGTAATTTAAAAGTAGTTATTGTCGCATTAACTGAAAAGATGTAATTATAATATTATTAGTCTTAAATAATAAAATGTTATTTAAATTATTATCTTATTATTGTACAATTATTTTTAACTAAATAATATTAATTAATATTTTGAGTACGTTTTGTGGTGGGCAGTTTATTTAAAATGTCAAAAATGAAAAAAACACATAAAAATATTTCAGTAATTTTTTTAGTAAAATATTTTTTTTTAATAAATGGAGAATATGTATAAAAAAGCAGTAAACTGTTGTGGGCAGTTAAATGAAAAATTTTAAGCTCACTAGCTCGTGATGGAAATGAGGTTTCAAACTTAAAACAGTTCTTAAAATAGAACATTCCTCACTAAAAAAACTGTGCAAAACTCCAGAGCTCAACTTTGACTGTTGGGTTAACTTCTAAATTCTTGTGCAAATTTCATAATGACAGAGCTCAAGAGATTGTGAATTTTCAGATAACACGCAAACAGATTTTATTTTTTATAATTAAGATTAGATATCATTTATTAGTTTTGTGATTGCTGCTAAAGTCCATTTTAACATTATATTACAAAATTACGAAATTTTTTTATGTGTTTAACCAATTTGACATGAACTAACAATAAAAAAAATATCATTAAAATAACAAAAGCCTTAAAATTATTATTTAATAAAAATAAAAGAAAGGAGCAAAGATTTTTTAAATTTAACTAACTATAAAAAAGGTATTTTTTATTTAAAACAAAATAAACTTTTGGTATTTATCTGCAATTTTAACCAATATTATTTACAATTCCTATCTAAGTCCATATTTTAATGATTTTATTTTAATTTAAAGCTATTTCTGTTAAAATATGGGCGGCCGAGAATTTAACTGTAGTTATTTTACAATATTTATTAACTTTAAAAATTTTGAATCAATAAAAATCAATTAAAAAAAATTCTAACTTTTTTGCCCAGAAATTTTGGCAAAAACTATAGCGTATATAGGCATGGAAATGATAATTTTTACAATATTAAAAATAAACTCTTTTCTCAATGATTTTTAAAGAATGATGATAAAAACTAACCTATAAAATTGTATTTACAGATTTTTTAAAAGAACTATCTATGTTAAATTATGTACATTCCGGAGTATTTTTAATAAAAACTAAAAATGTTCAATCAGTCACAATCATTATCCATAAACACTTTAAGATTATAGAAACATTTTAAGATTATTGAAAAACTACACCAAGAATTTAAAAATTACTTGTAATAGAAATTTTTGAAATAATTTTTTAAAAAAAGTTTATTTTTTAATTATTTCTGGGACAGATTCGAAATGTTTTCGAAAAGATTTTTTAAGCACCAATATTTTATGCTTTTTTAAATCAATGTTTGCTTTACAAAAAACACATTACACAAATTTTTCAGAATGTTTCTTAGGAATCAAAAAACATAGTACGTAAAACTAATCATTCTTAATTATAGATGATTTAAAAATTTAACATACTGACAAAAATGCGAATTTTTTAAGATGCATGAAACATGTAAATGAGATTAATATTGTATCACAATAATAATTAATGAAATTATTCCTATTTATAAACATTGGAATTTTTTAAACATTTTTAACCTAAAATTCAAAGTCGTTCGTAATTCGCAGTCATTTATTATGTAATAGGTAGTTATCGTTGCCCAAATTTCAAAACATCTGCATTGTGCGAATACAATTCCAAGTAATACAAAACTGTATTCAATTCACTTCATATTCAATTCGTATTATATATAATACACATCTTCGTCTATCATTTAATTAAAACTAGATGATTAGATCAAAAAACACAGAATCACAATAATTTTTATAATAATGTGAGATCGTATTATTTTAAAAACATGTATCAACACCGTTCTAAAGCAATAATAAAAAAAAATCTTATCACTCGAAGGAATGTCACTTTATTTTGTACGAAGAAAGTTTTTCAATTTCTTTCACATTGTTTCACAATTATTGGATAAAATTTAGGCGTCAGATTTCGTTGAAACACAAAAAAAATCACTCGTGGGAATGTCTTACATTTGTACGAAGAATGTTTGGAATTGTTTCAATAAACTTCAAATTGTTGTTAATCCGTTGAGAATTGATACTGTCTATGGTAAAATTGTTTCAGTACACATCAAATTGCTTACAATGATGTTAAAAGCTCAAGAATGTTGCAACACGCATCAAATCGCTTACAAATGTTGCAAAATGAGTCAGAGTGCTTACAAATGCATCAAATTGCTTACAAACAATGTAAAATGAAACAAAATGGTAAAATTGTTTCAGTACACATCAAATTGCTTACAATGATGTTAAAAGCTCAAGAATGTTGCAACACGCATCAAATTGCTTACAAAATGATGCAAAATGAGTCAGAGTGCTTACAAATCCATCAAATTGCTTACAAACAATGTAAAATGAAACAAAATGGTAAAATTGTTTCAGTACACATCAAATTGCTTACAATGATGTTAAAAGCTCAAGAATGTTGCAACACGCATCAAATCGCTTACAAAATGTTGCAAAATGAGTCAGAGTGCTTACAAATGCATCAAATTGCTTACAAACAATGTAAAATGAAACAAAATGCATCAGATTAGTGTACAATATTGATGTGACAAGCAGTGACGTAGCGTGCCTTGGAGGGGTCCCTGTATCAAAATTAGTTGGGGGGCCCAAATGAATGCCCATACACACATTAGGGGCCTCTGTAGCCCGGGGGCCCCGTATCATTGATACGGCTGATACGGCGGTAGCTACGTCCCTGGTGAGATGCTCAAATTGCTAGTTACAATATGCGAAAAACTCATTATAATTTTTACAAAGATGCATCAATTTACTTGGTTTAAAATGTTGCATTTAGCATCAAATTGTTCACAAACAATGTGAGATGTTGCAAATTGCATCAGATTGCTTACAATTGTTGCAATACGCATCAAACTGCTTATAAACGATGCAACAAATGTACAACATTACCGATTCAGCTCATTTAAACAGCATTTGTATCAATTTCGCCTCTCATATTAACATTACCGCTATGCATGCTAGAATTATTCATCATGATGCCTGAATCATTATTGATATTATTGGCCATCTTGTTAGCGGTTTTATTTTCGCGTTTGATAGTTCCGTAGGTCGGGACCATCGTCGACTGTTGCTGTTGACCGTTGTGCATCGATTCGTTGGCAGCCAAGTTCTGGACGGTCAATATTTGACTGGTGTTGATGGGACTGGAGCCCATGGGGTTGGAGTGCTGCTTGTGAAGATGGCGCGAGGGGTCCTTTAGGATTGATTGTGGCTGGTTGATGCAGGGGGGAGGCGATCGGGGGTGGTTCTGGAATAGATAAAACAATCAAATTAAAAATAAACTCAAGGCGATGGGTCTCAGGTCTCTCATAACTGATGATGTGGTATAATTTTTTTGATTTGAGCTTTCATTTGTGAGCGGGAAGTTTAAAATTATTATGTTAAGAGAAAACGAGGCGGTGATTTGTTCATACAAAACGTATTTCCTCTCTGACTTTTAACCGTTAGTAAAAAATCTTAAAATCAGTATGTTTTCGGAGGAGAAAAATGGGGAATTCGTAGCCTTGATTTTGATGATCTTATTTAGGTATTATCAGCCAGAGGTGCAGTTGTCCCTTTCGCTCAGTATTCGGGGGAGTAAGAGTGACAGTGACAGCAACAGTTTGATATAATACCTACTGTTTAAATTTCTCGGCGACCGGAACTTTCCTCTTAAATTTGAAAAATCTTTGTCTGCAGGGTTAGTTTATTGTCTTTTAAAAGAGTAGATACGGCATAATTTTTTTTTCAACCCTTTAGTTACCCAAAAAAACTTGCCTGCTTGTACCACTATCTTCCGGACACCATGTACATTGAAACTAATAATGAGTTTGCATTGTCGTTCCCACCAGCTTTTTACCTGGATAATTTATAAAGCAAACCATGTAATTAGTAAATTTTTTTGTTTTATTTACCTGATTACAGTTGCCGTGCAGAACGGTAACATCTGGTGGAACGGTGTTGCCAGAGTTAGGTGCGTGGACAACCATCTTGTTGTCGCCACGCTGTCTTCTCAAAGTTCCACCAGAGGGCCGGTCCATGTAATTAGGTGTGGGCACTGTTGACACAAATAATACAAATAAATTAGTATTGTTGCCATTTTTACCCAAAAAAAGAAACAATCAATTTGTAGTGTCCTAGAATGACAAGTAGTTTCAGTTGTTTTTGATAGATGTCAGTAGGCTTAAAGCTTATGTCAGATTCCAACAGATGTCTGAGGGTTAGAGTAGATTCACCGGGCGAGTTTCAGATTCAATTCCTAGAGTTATAGGCGATTGCAAGACCCAGAAGTATAATAAGTCGTCAACACATAAATATCAATAGTAAAGCAGTTTGTAACAAGGACAAATAATTATTTTTAACTTGTTGAAAGCCAGCATTCAAAAATATTTTTTTTCAATACGACGTAAAATATGTGACAGTTCTCACCTTTCTTACGAATTCAATTTTTATAACATTTCTTTTGTGATGTAATACAAAAATTACATCAAAATAATGTAGATAAAACAAACTTCCTAATAATCACTCAAATCTATGCTTTCCACAATGGATCTATATAAAAAACAATGAATAAATATAGACTTCGAATATGACAGCGTTCACATTATCAAGTGGCAGCCATTTTGTCTGCCATCATTGGTGCCCGGCGCGTCATTTGCAATTAATATGAATTATTCAGAATGGCTAAATGCTATCCAGTAACTCGTTATGTCAAGAACAAGAATGGCCCAAGCGATTCTGACCTTGTTTTTTTTTTTTTAAAAAGAAAGACAAACATTCCCGGGTTACGAATAACCCAACAACATTTAAAAATCTCCTACTACCACCACACTAAGCAGAAGATGTTGCTTGTGTTGTGATGGAGGACTTAGCCAGCCGAGGAATCGAACACGGAACGCCTGGGTGGGACCCAAACACGATGCCCACTCAACCACTGACCGATCAACACTGTTCTTCATACAATTTCTTTATACATAAGGGACAAAATTGCTTCAAAAATCGGGACCCGCCGGGGGGACTGCGGTCTACAAGAGGTTAAAGAGCCCAACACATATACTAATGTATGCCTGTGGATAAGGCAAATACTACAGGATTTAATTTATTTAAAAAATGAAAGTTGTGATATTGTGTAAATTAATTTATTTTACAACAATATGCCAACCAGTTTCCTCATAACCGTGTCTTCATATATGTAGTTAATACAGGTATAAACTAAATTTTCAATAAAACACACTTTCCATATTTGAGATTTGGCTACAAATCTGGAGGTCGTGGGTTCAAATCCCGGCATGCACAAGTAAATTTCATGTGATTAATTTTTGTTCTTTCACAATTCATTGTTTAAAAATGATATAATATAATATATTTGCAGGACATTCTTAGTTGTAAATATGTTCAATATTGCCCTGGTGAAAGCCACCAATCAGAAATGAAGTGTTGCTTGAAATGGTTTTAGCCTTGTTTGGTAATCATATCAGAATAGACAAGTATCTGGCCCCACCTTATTCTTCCCCTCCTCACTACCTTTAGCAACACTACATACCAGGATTGGGGATTCCATAGTCTCTCTGGCTCCAGAGGGTTGGGAGCAGTTGGGACTCTTGTGGGTTACTCACATAAAAATAAATAAAGAATAGCTCTGGTGGAGACTACCATTCAGATTCGAAACTAAATGAGTTTAGCCTTGTTTAGTGACTAGATTGTTCCCAATCTTTCACTTAAGGGTATCTTACCGCAAGCGCAGCATAATTTGCGGTTTTTGATGCAGTTTTTAGAATATTTCTATATTGTTTATCAGAAAACAATATTATGCTTTGAACCAATAAATTATTCTTCTAAAAGATGAAATAACAAAACGTGTTAAAATGTTTAAAACTATTGTATAAAAAAATATTTACAGAACCTCTAAAAATAGCTTAAAGTTCGATTATATCATTTAATTCTAAATACAAAAGAATTATTAAAATATACTTTATCACCACAACAATGTTGTCTAAACGGCTGGACAATAACATTATTTTAAAAATCTTATACACATTGCTTAAATAAATAAAATACAGTTTTTCAATGTGATTACTTCACGCCATAATATAAACCAAGGCGCAAGCTGTTTTTCGTCAGTATGCGAGATGATTTCGAAGTGAGAGGTTGTCAAATTTTATAAACAAATGTGTTGGCGTAAAACGTAAATGTGTTGGCACATTAGAAAAGAGGTCATACTAAACGTTAGTTGTTATGTTATCATGTATTATTTCACAACGAAGATGACTTTTCTACTCGCATTCACAATTCACAGTACTGTTGCCGGCCGGTTTTACCAGCGGCATATAATATTCTAGGTGGTTCCTTCTAGGCCAGTGCAATTAGCGATCCGCGATCGGAATTACTCCGGTAGTCCCATTTTTTTTAATATGTTTTATATAGTCATCTCTTGATGTAAAATCTGAGTTTTCGACCTTGGGGCACTTGAGCTTTCGCCGCCATTTTGAAAAAACAACCGGTTTCGCCCCAAAATCTAGTTTTTCGCAAATATCTCATTTCCAATACAAATATCGGCTAAAGTAGCTTAGTATGTTTAGTAGACCATAAAATTTTCTACAACTTTTATTTAAAAAAAAAAATCTATCTCTAATACATATCGAGATATGCAGTTGTAAAAATGTGTAAAAGTTTATAAAAACAGGTAAATTGTACGACTTGGTTTGGTTGTTTGTACATATCTTTTTTCCAGTACAATTTTGTGAAAAAATTACTGATATCAATTTTGTAGAGAATAAAATTTCATAATAGATGCATAATAGGTACACGTTAAACGTTTTTATCTCAATTAGGTATCCAGTTTCGAATACAAAAATTAACCAAAAATTAGGTCAAAAACACCACTACTGCGTTGGATCCATAATGATTCTTTACATAACTGACATATTGCTGAAAAATTATTGAAAAAAATTGAGCACGACCCCATAAAACTTTGTGTAGTAAATATCCTCCATCAACTACGAGTATTTTACTGCTTCCCAGTTCTGTGTTATTTAGTAGAGGGTTGAACGATGTGTAAAATGTGGACTTGGTTCCTTTGCGCGTGCCTTCCTCTGAGAAAATAGACAGTGGGGCAGGAGATAATTCATATTGGAAATATTCTTTAAGATCAATTTCAGACTTTTTGGCAATCCACATACGTTAATGGATGTATTGTCACAGTCACCCCCTTATTTTTAATGCTGCTGGTCACCGCCGCAAGGCTAATGGTGACAACTGCAGGGAACCAATTAGGGAGGGGGGGAAGAGTGGGTTAGAGGGAGGGAGGGAGCCAGTGAGACTATGGCATCCCCAATTGGGGTATGTTGTGAGGCTGAAGGTAAGTGGGGAAGTGAAGGAGATGGGGAAGAGGAAGGTGAGGAAGTACCTGACTATTCAGATCTAGTCACTTAACACGGCTAAAACCATTATTAAGCAATGTTTCAATTCTGAATGGTGGTCTTACGCCGGGGCGATACTGAGAGTATCTTCCACTCTGAAACGTGCCGCAAATATAGTATATATATTTTTTTATTAATTAATTGTGAAATAACAGAAATTAATCAAATAAAATTTATTTGCGCACGCCGGGTTCGAACCCGTGACTTTCCGATTGGGAGTCAAGAGTCTTACCATTCGACCACGGACGGCCGCCTTGCTTCTAGATTTAGCGATACTTTACCACCTCTACAATTATTACAGCAGGTAATTTATACACCGGTATATACCCGTCTATCAGTGGCGGTCCGTGAGGTTTCAGTGAGCTAGAGTGCTAGGTTTGAAAAAAAAACGAAGTTATTGATGTTGTTGTAGCTGAAAACGATTTTTTTTGTCAAAATTTCAACTTTTTGTATGAAGATCTTCAGTTGATAAAAAGTTGCATTTTATGCTTTTTACATTATACATAATTATTGTTTTATGTAACTTTTTGTCAACAATGGTAATAAATATTCAAAATAACCGATATTTATATATTCAGATATAATTATGATCACGTATTATGAAAACGCGTAATTGAATACCGTATTGTTTTGACATCTTCTCTCAATGAAGAACTTGTTGATTATGAGTCATGTTTCGAGCCTACCATCTAGCAGTGTAGTTGATTGTATAGAATAATTTTTCAAACAAGTTTGATCTGATAAGAACCATAAAATCATGAGGTCCTTTTGCAACAAATAATGTTGCTATCGAAATTTACCAAAAACATGCACATTCAACTTAACAAACATAATAAGGAAGTTGAGTCCTTTTTTTATTTTTTTTTTATCAACGTTCACAGGCAAACTTAAATACCACTTTTTTTTAACTTCGTTTTCATAATTAAATTAATTCTACAAATTTGAATTTTATTAAGCCCGCGAAAACGGCGGCAAGGCCATAATACCGTGCGCGCAGACTTCGTGACGTAATCCGGCCCTTGCGTGTGTGAAATATAAGGGAAAATCTTTACAAAACCGGGACACGCTTAATATGGACGAAAAAATAAATTAAAAAGTTGTAGTGGTTAGAAATTTACTAGTACTAATCAATTCAGTTATTGGAATTTCGAAAAAAGTGCATTTTAATGGTTATTTTTTAAATTTAAAAACACAAAATGTCATTTTTCAACGAAACTTGCAACAGTTCCTAACATAGCGGTCGGTGAAAAATAACATTTCGTGTTTTTATATTTAAAAAATAACCATTAAAATGCATTGAAAATCCGGTAACTGAATTGATTAGTACTAGTAAATATCTAACTACTACAACTTTTTAAATTTATTGTTTTCGTCCGTATTAAGCGTGTCCCGGTTTTGTAAATATTTCCCTTATATTTCACACAAGCAAGGACCGGGTTACGTCACGGACTCTGCTGTGCTCTTGCCGCCGTTTTGGCGGGCTTTAATAAAATTCAAACTTAGAATTAATTTAATTATGAAAACGAACTTTAAAAAAAAATTTAAAAATACTGGTATTGAAGTTTGAATGTCATCTACATGAACATATTTTTTATAAGTCAAAATATTTTTCACTCAACTTCCCTATTTTAAATATGCCCATTATTAAGCGTTTCATGTTCAACCCATACTCAAGGGTACCATCTAGTGCTCTGCTGCCGCTGCTCTCGAGTCGCCGCGTAGCAGTTTACTTCATTTTACCTCTCCGCCCCGAAATATGATTTCGGTCATCGCAAATTCCCCCTTAACCTTTACCCTTTCCCCCCACACTTCTATAAACCTCAAATGAAGATGCCACAGTTGTCACATAAAAAAAACTCTTATTTTAAATGCAATGTCTTAAAACAATTTCGGCTTTGGGTGTGCAAAAGATTCACCAGTAATAGAATTCTTGCGTCACATAACAAAAAAACTATTATCACCTTGTCGGTCATGGTTAATCATGTAATTGGGCGGGGGAGAGCTGCTTTGTGCGTGCACCGGCGATCCACTGTATACCGCCATCATGCCGTTGGGCCCTTGGGCAGCCATGTTGGCATTGCTGGCGGCCATCTTGGCAGCACTGGCAGCCATGTTGGCCTGCTGCATGAGAGGGGGCAGAGAGGGGATGGGGGGGTGGCCGTACTGCTGGGGGGGCGTGGGAACGCGAGCTATCATACCCTGGAAATAAGGAAAAGTTTTGTTACATAGTCTCTCAGTCAATTCAGAAAATTTTTGATTACACTCGGGAACGTATCAGGAATATCTGGCCAATAATTTACTTAGAGGTAGCACACAATCAATACTAAAAATATCTGCTTTAAACTATTAATGCGGTAAAACCATTAGAGGAACATTTGATGAACGATTATTCCAAGTTTTTATTTAATTCTTTCAGAACTGGAAGAAATAATCAACACAGAAAAACGATTATTCAAGACATTCGATTGAAAATTCACTGTACCATGTTATAATTGGAAAATGCTGCTTGTGCAATGATGGAGAACTTAGAGCTAGCAGAGGAATCAAAACCTGCAGCTTCACTAGTTGAATGCATTTGAAAACTGTTAAACCAAGAAAAAAGTTTGTAATATAATCCACAGATGGTGTCGGTTTTTCTTCTAAGAAACATTGTGATAAAGACAGTAAGGCGATCTGCCCACTGAGGCAAATGAAAACTCTCAACCGGCAACTGTCTTTGTATGACAATGTGATGGCCCGCACACTACACAATCACTCAAACACCCGGTGTCAATGGTAACGTAAGCAGTGATTCGCGACTTGCACTGCTGATTGCCGTGGCCGGCCGTTGCTAGTTGCCAGCTGTCAGCTGATTGTTCTTTGTCTATGGTTAAACAAGCTTTTTGACCAATCAAGACATAGAAACCAGCCAGTTTTAGTTTGGTTTCAGTTGCCTCGTCAGCGGAGCGCCTAATACTTCAATAATTCAGTAAATATATAGAGAAAGGTAACTTACGGGATGCTGTTGTAGAACTGGAGGATAAGAGAGGTATCTATCAGAACACATGTTGTAGTAGGATCCGTCTAGAGGGGGCATTGGACTGGGAGCATTGGTGTAGCCAGCTTTCACTGTAATTATAAAAACACAAAAAATAAACAAAAATTCAAAGATTAAGGCGATGCACCGCGGCATGGAAAATTCAGAATCGGACGAAATTTCTTCTCTATATCGAAGGCCTCTTTATGGAGACGCCGATAATTTTGAAATTCCTGCTTAACCCCAGCTGCCTGTCGTGATTTATGCAAAAAAAATATATTGTCAAAATTCAAGTTTATTTTATAATGTGAAGTTCAGGCACAAATATAAAAATGTTTTACAATAAATTTCTAAAGAACTTTATTTGCTACGTTGTGCAATAAAACCATATTCGAAAAGAGTAGGAGATTTGCACGAAGACTTATTTCCGGCTCATTTTTAAAATTGTTAATGTTACACAAATACATATCAATAAGACATGAATCGATGTACCCTCAAGAACGCGGAAAAAATGTATTTTTGATTGGTACCGGCCAGTGTAAAATTCTCGTTTGGTTTGTTGTACTAGCCGGCAAGATCGCCCGATTTAACCGTTCCAGACTTCTTTTTGTGGGGTTTCTTGAAATCACAAGTCTATGTC
Organism: Limnephilus auricula; assembly: GCA_951813805.1. Classification (NCBI taxonomy): domain Eukaryota; kingdom Metazoa; phylum Arthropoda; class Insecta; order Trichoptera; family Limnephilidae; genus Limnephilus; species Limnephilus auricula. The sequence goes on from OX638417.1 coordinate 9,731,900, forward strand.
AACAAGCTTCAGACTCTTGAAGCCCTCAAAGAGAATATTGGTCAAGAATGCGAGAACCTATCGCTAAAAGGGTGATGGAAAATTCCATAAATCAAGCCCGTATGGTCACAATTCTGGCGGCATTAAGACATCAAATAAACACAATCCAAAAGCAGAAATAACAGGTGACCACTTTTGCGCCACCCTGTATATAAATTTAACCTCTGGAGGGCCAGTTATAAAAAAAAAAATCAATCTTCAAAACGTCACTTCAGATTTTTTTTGTGTCGCATTTTATAAGTTTACAGTAACATTTCTTTCAGATTTTGGTAGTTTATACAACTGTTGTTACTAATAATATTATTTTGAAATGGAAACTCGTAAACAAATAATGCTAAAAATATATAATATTATTCATTACGTATTGACGTAAAAAATTCGACATTTCAATTTTTATAACATTTCCTTTGTGATATATTACAAAAGTTACATCAAAATAATGGAGATAAAACAAACTTCCTAATAATCACTCAAATCTATGCTTTCCACAATGGATTTATATAAAAAACAATGAAAAAAATATAGACTTCGAATATGACAGCGTTCATATTATCAAGCGGCATGCATTTTGTCCGCCATCTTTGATGCTCGGCGTGTCATTGTGAAATAATTTGAATTACAGTGAAACCCTCAGGGACCGGAAAAAAAAACTTCTTAGGTGGGAAAACCTTATAAGTAGGAAAAATTGGACCATTTGGTTTTCAAGGGACCGAAAAAACCAAACTTCTTAAACGGGAAAACATCTTAAGCGAGAACTTCTTAAGAGGGTTTCACTGTATTCGGAGTGGCTAAACGCTATCCAGTATTTCGTTATGTCAAGAACGAGAATGGCCCAAGCGATTCTGACCTTGTTCTTCTTTCATTTTTTTTATACATAAGGGACAAAATCGTATCCAAAAACCGGTGATCACCGGTGATCAATCGGCCAACTAGAGGTTAAATGCTTACATCGGTAAAGATAAAAGAATACTTACTGGAGTTGCGGTTGAGGGTGTTAGAGTGGTGATGGCGGGGGTGAGGGAGGGTGTTATGGGCCTCCTGGTAGCGAGGGGGGGCGTATTCCAGAGGGGGTGGTGCCAGCCCTAGACCCATGCCCAACACCTCACCGTCTGTGAGGTAGGTGCTCACGCCCTGCAGAAAATTCAACAATTAAATGATTAGTATACTTCTATAACAATTTCACACAAATTCAAGTCAATTTTGCAAACACACGACGATGGCTTTGAAATCCGGGAGTCCACGTACTCCTTGTGGTGATAGCGTTAAGGTTGAAATTGGATGAACACCAAAACCAAATATGTAGAAAAATTGTTTGCAAGAATGAAATTCAATAATTCAAAGCAGTTTTAGTAAATAAATTTTTAAGCAAGTTATGTCATATGTTAGCGATGAAAAAAAATAAACGGAGACCATTATCGGGAAAACGTAAGATGGAATATGATTGAATTAAAAACGAAGAGGCTTGTGATGAGTCTGATAATCCCATTGCAGATGATGCAGATGAAATTTCAGTCTGTGACGTCTCGATCGATACCGAAGACGGACTCACAACGCCTGGTCCATCAGGAACAGCAAAGCAAAAAAAAATTGCGTAAATATCGAAATTGTGCATTACGTGTGGATTAGACCTAAAAGGGCCAGACATCACGATAAAAAAAAATGCTCCACTTACACCTCAAGGTGGTGTGGAAATGAGTTTTTTTAGCCAAATCGCATCGCATATTGAAGCATACTTTGTGGCGCTCTTACTCCAAAACTATTGATTTTACAAGAAAATTGTTAATATGTAAATTGTAAGAAATTTACTCTTGTTTATTTTGTAGCTACATGTTTTTATCGTAAAATGATTCGGAAAGAAGATATTGTCAAAAAACTGCTAGCGCCATTTTTCTAAAATGGCGGCGCGAGCGGCAAATATACAAGGTGTCAAAGTTGACATTCCGAAAGAGCTCATCGAAAATTATAATATTACCAATTTTAAAAACTACCCGAAAACTTTCCAGGTAAAACTACCAAATGATTGTACTAATAAAAAATAGGCCCATATTTTTGACGAAAATCAGTGTTTTCAATTCAAAGTGTCACCAAATATTAAAACTTCTCAAAAAAAAAAAATTTCCTCCCTGGGATACCTTAGGAAAGTGGTTATCTAACGATATCATTTTTATTTTTTGATTTGATGATCGAGTCATGATTTATACTGTTCACCAGCGGACAATTTTTTTTCGAGGCTCCTCTGTATATTTGCTACCGTCGGCTTAGTTATTTATATTTTGTTTTAAAAAATTAAAGAAATATTGTTTGTATGTTGTACTATAATGTTACGATCAATTAAATAAATTTGTATTACCAGTAGCATCTAAAAAATTCTTAAAAATGAGCCTTTTTTATGCCAAATTAACATTACCATCCCAACAAATTGAACTGACCTGTCCCACAAGGGTATGCATCATACCAGGTCCGTCCACTCCTTGTTCACTGACGGCTTCCCCACCATCGCTGTAGGTCTCCGATTTCTCGCTGACGCTGCTCAAAGTTTCTCCGGTCATTGTGTCGTTATACGAAGAAGGTGCGTACATCTCAATGGTGGCAGATTTCGAAGATTGCCCAGCTTGCTCTGCAATCAAATGTTTATATAAATAAAATTTATCCCCTCGTGTCATAATGTTTTTGTGTTATAAAATATAATTAACTAACCAACCATCACGCTGATTCTGCGCAGGGGTAGACAGAGAGGATAGACAGCAAAACTCCTCTCTATCGATACACACTCCTTGCTTCATTCACATTCACACATCATCTCATACATACTCTTCTGTTATTCTGATTATTGACATGGCCCGATTCGAGTACTCGATTCTCTTTTCTTTCACTCCTTTCTTAATTTATTTGCTTTAAATACCTAAACCATCTACGCTTCTTTTTCTTAATCTTTTTTATCATTAACCGCTTGGACACATAAGCTTGTTTTCACGATAATTTAACGTAGGTAGACATAGGTATGACATATGAGCCGTACCTGAGTTATTAAGCATTCTTTCTGATTCTACACATTTTTTAATCTGATTTTTCCTTTTCCATCCAGTTTCATGTCTCACTGCCATACATCAGGGTTAATATCAGCTCTCCATTGCAGACTGCTAGCATCACTTCTTTAGACAATACTTTATTTATTTATATTGTACAATAAAGATTTTGACTATTACTTATGATTAGTACCTACCCAACACCAGTATTGAAAAGCAAAAAAAATTGTAACATTACCTCTCAAACGTTTAGCGCGCTTTTTGTATATGAAACAGGCGACTAGTGCCACGTTTATTAACAGCAGGACTATCCCCCCGACTGAAACTCCGATTATCACCATCCTGGGTAAGTCCCTCTTTTCCAGTAATACTTCAGGAAGTTCGTTAAGCTCACCGACTGGTGCAGGAGATTCTGTTTTGCCAAGAGGAAAAGTGGAGGAAAAAAATGATAAAAAAATTAAAAAAACAATCAAATTATAAAAGAATACAAACCAAAAATAACATCATTAAATACATTATAACAAACTTAAACCCGGAACCAAAAATAATAATACAAAAAAAATAATTTTATTGTTAAACAGAAAATATTATATATATACACCATAATATTATAAAATACATAACATGCAATACAAAATTAATTAAATAAATATAAAGGAATCAATAGGAAAGGGTACAAGCTACAAACTTACATACTCCTGGCCCGATTCATTAATAAATTTGTATTCCTTATGAATGAGAAAAATTGTCCTGGCATGTCTCATATATCGCAATACCGTATTTTGTCGTTATTTTATTAATATACTCGGAAAGATGACTTACAAAGAAATATCCCTAACATTTTGAATGCAATAGATCCCTTTTTTCATCTGGTAAGAATCATGCGCCATTTTTACATAAAAAAAAAATAATAACTCCTCTCTTCTAAGTCTGAATTCTTCTCCAATCTTCCATATTATGTATAAATTCAGCTTCCCTCTCTCCTAACAGACTGGAAGCCCATTTTTCATAAAGAAGTTAATATACCTATCACGCCTCGAATTCTTTTATCGGCTCTTCGATGGAGACAGAAGCCGATTATCAGGACGTTCAGCAGGATCAGAGCTGTCCCGACAATGGTCCCGGTGATAATCAGCATTCCAGGATATGTCCCGAAAGAATATGATCCCGCCTCGTTGTCTGAACTCGGTGAATGAAAAGATGGTGGCACTTCTGATGATGTGTTGTGTTTTAGGTTATGTTGTTTTGAAGGTGGTTTTATTGTGATGTTGGGTTTGTGATAATGACATTATTTGTGCGTAAGAATATTTGTATACAATATTGGGTGATATTGTAGTAATTTGATTTATTTGTATTTTGAATAAATAATTTAGTTGACATAGTTGGTATTTATTAGTGGATGGTGTTGTAAATCATGTAATTGAGTAGTAATTTTTATAGTTGAGTTGATAATAATTGGATTGAGTAGATATTATTGTAATTAAGTCATTATTAAAGTAATTGAGTGAAAATTAACGTAATTTAGTGATAATTAACATAATTGAGAGATAATTAATGTAATTGAGTGAGTTTAAGTGTAATTAAGAAGTCATTTGTGTAGTTGAGTTAATAGTAATCGGATTAAGTTGATATTATTGTAATTAAGTGATTATTAATGTAATTGTGTAATAATTGATGTTATTGGGTGAGTTTATTTGTAATTGAGTGGAAAACGCAAGGAATTTTGTTATTGGTTGGATATAAGTTCATTTTTTTTGTTTGATAAATATGGTTATTTGTGTTATTCATGGGAAAAGAGTGTTATAAATTGTTATTGGAGACGAAATTAGTATAGCACAGATAAACATGGTATTTTTTGTATTATTAAGTATAAATATTGAAAAAATTATAGAAAAATTCATAAATTAGTATTCAAACCAAACCATGGTCCCATTTAAAGAGTGCGTGCAAAAGAGAAGAAAAAAACATGTTAACAAGATGGTTATAATAATTTCAATAGATAAACTATTTGAGTCATCAATATCATATTAAAATATCGCAAATTATAACAATTTTTTTTTTTTTCAACATTTTAGAACTCACTTGAAGTTGTTGCCTTGACATCATCAGGTCTGTACTTGGACTGACCAAGCCGATTCAGCGCCATTATGGAAAACAGGTAGTCTGTAGCTAGTTGTAGTCCTCTAATGGTCCACTTATCTTCGTGGTCTGTCATATTATCGGCAACTTTGTTAGACGGAGCAACGTCTTCATATTTGTAAATCTCTTCATAGATTGTTCTGAAAAAATAAAAATTATCATTGATTAATTATAAAATTAGGATGGAGCGGATGGAGCAGACGGGCGAAGATAAGATAAGAGTGCCTGAGTGATAGATAGCTCCAGTGAAAGACTGCCATTCAGAATCGAAAGGTCACTTGAAATGGCTTTAGCTGTGTTTGGATTTTATTTATCTGAATAGCCAGGAACTTTGAAATAATCCTCTTCGCCATCTCCAACCCTTCTCCACTCTCTTCAGCCTCACAACATTCCCAGATTGAGGATATCATATTCCACTGGCTCCAGACAGTTACGAGAAGTTGGGATTTTTTTTTTACATTAGCTCCACACAGGAGGCCCGAAGAAAATAATTTCAATCACAATCTTAGGGGATGCTGTGGGGAGGGTCTTTTTAAGGAGAAGAAGTTCTGGGAAGGAAAAAGGTGTGAGGAGTGGGTAGGATTCTGGGGTGATTGTGTGCAGGAGTGACAGACTTATGGATCCCAATCCCGTGTCGAGAGAGTCGAGAGAGTCTGGCTGAAAAGGTCAAAAGGCCTCCCTGAACCAGTCTGTCTCTCGATCCGGCCCGCCAAGCAACAGTTGGGCAGCACATCCACCACCAAGACCCAGACAAACTCCACCCCATGAATTCAGGCACCCCTAGTCACCAATTGTGGCAAACCACTTGGGGTGACCTATACAACACAGAGGTGTTGGTGATCCAATAAATGGTTCCCGGGCCGGCGGTACCTGTACCCACCTCCCAAATTTAAAATTGAACTCTTTCATACAAAATTATTCAAAAAAGGTATTCATACAAAAAAAAATAAAAAATAAGGATATCACAGAATGTCATTTTTCTGTCAGTAAAATTCTTGTGTAGTTAAAAAAAACCTTTATCCAAGGGTGAATATTTTTAAAAATTTTTTTATTTATTAATAATTCAAAAAAGGTACATAAATTACAAATACATTTTATACACTAATTAATTATATAATATATATGTTTGATGTACCCCCATAAAAAAGCAGGGCTTGTGTGTATGGGGGGGAGGGGTGTTATTATATAGTTTTTATTTGTTATGATTTAGTTCAGGTTTTGAGTGTGCTTTTTAAGGTGAGTTTTAAATTTTTTTATATTGGTATTCATGTTTCTAATATTTTCTGGTAATGTATTAAAGAATTTTACTCCGAGATATTTATGATTTAATTGTCCAATTGTTTTTTTACATTTTGGATATGCTAATGATGATGATTATAATCTTACCTGTATCGTATTCTGTATGTGGCAGGAATGCCTCCATCGAAACCCGGCACCCAAGATAATGTGACGGAGTCATGTGTGACATTTGCAACAGTCAGTGACTGTATTTGATCTGGAAAAAACAAGACAATATTATCACAATCAGGAAGTAATTAAATAAAATTTAATAGCCTTACTAATAATAAAAAAAACACTACCCAACCGTTAAACTTGAATAAAGACTGTACTGTTTTAAAATTGTATATAAATGCATTGTAATTACACTGTGTGTCATTGAATGACAGAAGATAATAAAAAAATTAAACATTTATTTGTCAGTAGATTAATAGCCTATAACACAAAATAACAGATGATAGTTTTAATGACATACTTCTTCTTAAATCTATGTTTTATGGATTAAAAAGTGCATTATACTAGATATTTAAAAAAGCAATATGCTTAACCTCTCGATGGCCCACTGGTGGCCGCGGGCCGAAATTAAAAAAATATAAGAACAAGGTCAGAATCGCTTGCGCCGTTCTCGGTCTTGACATAGCAAAAATCCGCATAGCGCCAACCCATCTGAATAATTTATAATAAATATCTATGGTCAACTTGGCGACACTTTTACAAACGGTTTTCAACTGTCATTTCATTTTCAAACAAGTATTTATGTCATTACTTCTTCGAAAACACCTTTGAATTGGTTTTTTCATGTAGGGTGTCTATTCAGGTTTGTAGAGAAATAAAAAAAAAATTATCATTTTCGTATAAATATATATTATTTACATTTTTTTGTCGAATGGGAAATATTTTCATACATTTTTTTGTTAAAAATAGCTATTCTGGGAAAACTTGTAACGATATTATCATGAATAATATATATGAGTAATAAGGTACTTTATCTGGCAAACAGAAAACAATCACAAAAAAAACCAATTCCTTTGTTTTTATACGATATTTGAGCAAAATCCGGGAAGCTAATTTCGCGCAGTTTTTTCCAAAAACACCTGACTTGCTAAAGGTTAAAAACTAATTACCATCGCCCTCTGTAGGGTAAAATCTCAAAGACATTAGGTTCGGAACTTGACTAAACCCTGCTGTCATTTATGTTATTTACTTGCCATATAATCAAGCAGTTCACTCTCAGTCGGTAATGAAGAGTGTTATTGTGAGCCATTAGTGAACACACTATCAGTGGGTTCGTTATGGTATTAGTTTTTTAAACCTGTTGTTTTATAAAAATAGGATTCAATGAAATCTTTTTATTTCTAATTCGCAAGCGGGACACACAGTTCCTTCAGAATTACTGGGTAGAATTTAAAAAGTGCAAGTCATCATATAGATGCTTTACTGTGTATAAAAATCAAAATTCTTATTATCCGGAGTGTTTTATATACTGAAGTGACACCAAAATGTATCCTGAGATCAATGTTTTAAAAAATTATTTTACAACTTTTAATAAAACAAGCATGAAAATACACAAATGATTTGAGAATGACAACTGCCTAAAACACAGATAAGCAAGCCTCTTCCGCCGAATAAGCAATATGAACTCTCTACGGCTGTTAAACATCAGTTTAGCCTACATAATGTTATTAGTAATTTTGAACAGTAGTTTTTGTTTTAAATCTTATGGAATAACTCACCCGGAGCACTTGTGACATCCATCGTAACCGTATGCGATGTGAAACCTCTGGCGTTTCTAGCCGCGCACTCGTACCGCCCGTAATCCACGGAGCTAACACGATCGACTCTCATCCGGGTCTCGTAGAGCATGGGGCCTAAGCGGCGCGAGGAGGACTGGTAGCGGCCCCCCGTGGCATTCCAGGGTATGGAGGCACCGGAGCGGGACCATGACCAGGTCGGCTCGGGTGCTGCCAGACATCTGTTGAGAGTTTGCAGAGGTTTTAGTTATATGACTACAAATAATTATACTTGAAGAACACAGACCAGAATAGAAATAATGCATAACTTTAATGTTTAGATTTATATTTGCAATATTCTCTGTTAGGCTAAAAGGTAGAAAATGAGTTTTTCGAGTTCAATAAAATTTAATGCATTGTTTTCTGTTACTCCAGTATCTTTCCAAGACTTTCTTTCAATCGTTATCACTGTATCATCCACATAAGATATAATATCTCCAATGATTGAGAGTTCAAAAAATTCATATAATATAATTAATAGAGGACCAAAAACAGTTCCTTGTGGAACTTTTTTTAAGCCAACTTTTTTTATGCCAACAAAACTTCCATTTAGGCCAACCTGAAATCGTAGATGTCCATCCCATTTAAATTTCGTAAATACAGTTTCATATGTAAATCTGGGTATGATTATGCAAATATTTGGATCACGAAACAAGCCTACAAGGTGCTTCTTGTGTTATTCTTTATTCTATGCTGATTTAAATAAACTTATGAAAAAGTAGAAAAGGATACAAGATTCTTTGCATTTTCGTAACAGCAATAATCGAAAAATATGGAACAAAAAATATAAATTTCACAAAGGATAATCTTACTAATATTATAAAAGCGAAAGTTTGTATGGATGTATGTGTGTTTGTTACTCTTTCATGCAAAATTTACTGAATGGATTTTAATGAAACTTTACAATAATATAGCGCATACTTCAAAATATCATATAGGCTATAATTTATAAAGCTAGCAATATATTGAAAATTGCTACATTTATGAAGAGTTTTACTAAATTCAACGAACTCAAGAAGCCAAAGACCACAAGTATGCTGACTTATAAAATTCACTGGGTGACGACTTGGATTCAGGTATTTTCTAAATCTGCTGAAGAAGCGGTCGAGTTCAACAAAGGACGATAGAACTTGGAAAAAATTCTATGACACAATATTGAAGTTCAACAGAGGGCAAAACTCGTCAGAGATAGAAGTGGGATAATAGAGTGAAATTTAACATAAATATGATGGTGCATCAATTTTGAAAAATTTTATAATGGATCAAAATTGAGATCATTGTTTACAAGGGTCCATAAAACTATCTGTTAGATAAGAGAAACAAAGGGATATATGATATGGAAGTATTAATTAATAACATTACCTGCAAACTAATTCCGCCGCATCTCCCATATTAGCTGCCGCCTTCAGATAACTTGGACTGGTGTCCATTTCAGGCTTGAACTTGACGAGCAACCAAACTTCTTCTTGCGTTTTGTTATGTAGTCCATTGTCCACCGTGCAGACAAACGCACCTGCATCTTCCCTCACTGCATTCCTGACATGCAAGTAGCTTGTGCTTGTGTTCTTGTCGAAGGATACATAGGTTTTAGCGTCGAAATCATCATAGCCTTTACGGCTCCATTTTATGTGCTCCTCACCAATTGGATTGCCTGAAAAAAATAGGGAAATTGTTGTATTAATATTAACTTAATGGTGAGTTATTGAAAGAAGAATACATTTAGGAAATTCCATTAATGCAGGACTGAACGCGATTGGAACTAATAAAAAATTGTCTAAAGAAGCGAAATTACAAGTCTACAATGGAGTGCTGATATCAACCCTGATATATGACAGTGACTGATGGAACCGGCAGAGGAAGGACGAAAAGTAGAACAAATGCTGTGGTAACCTTTCTCTAAACTAAAATCAGAAAGAATGCGAAATAGTTAAGATTAAGAAAGGTAAGCCCAAATGAAGAAAGGAGGGGAGGAAGTTAATGGAAGAAGAAGTCGGGGACACCCGAGGAAGACACGATCAAGTAAATCAAATACTTGTGCCAGGCTTTGTCAAGAGTCAGAATAACAGAAGAGCATGAATCAGACAATGTATGAATGTGAATTAAGCAATTATGGAGGACTAGCAGGGAAGTAGAACTGCAGATTAATGTTGACAAAACGAAAATGATGAAACAGAGCAGAAACCCTTCACATAGAAGGAGATGTAGTGCACAATTTAAAGACAACTACTCATACAAAGTGGTCAATCAATTCACCTACTTGGGATCCAGTCTAACAGAGAACAATGAGGATCCAGCAGAAATCAGAAGGAGAATCACAGCAGCCAACAAAATGTACTTCTCTTTGCTGCCAGTGTTTAAATCACATAGCGTCCACAGGAAAACCATATATAAGATCATTGTTAGAACTATATTGGCATATGGATGTGAGGCGCTGACACTGGCGGCAAAGATGGCTGAAATGCTGGATACTTTGAAAGAAAAGTGTTGAGGAGAGTATGTGGTCCCGTGAAAGAGGGGGAACAGTGGCGCATCCGGCACAACAAAGAACTGTATGATATATATCAGGCACCCAACATCTCAGCCCATATGATACTCCTCAGGTTGAGATGGGCTGGGCATGTACAGAGAATGCCGGACACGCGTCTCAAAAAGAATTATGACTGAACACTCAGGTGGAAGGAGAAAAGTGGGAAGACCCAGACTGAGATGGGAAGACGAGATGTGGATAGATGCAGCACAGCTTCTCCAGAGAACAAACTGGAAGTCAGCCGCTGAGGACAGGAGGAGTTGGAGGCGAAAGTTGCTGTGTTGGTCAAAGCTCGATATGGGCTGTAGCGCCATCGGAGAGAGAGAGAGAGTAGAGGAATTCAACTCACAATGCCTGGGTGGGAATCAGACAAAATTGGATTCACTTAGTCCAATGATAATATACACATACATGAAGAATAACTTTTCTGACAAGTTTCAAAAATGCAAAATGTAAGCAGCGAGAGAAAAATATTTGAATAAACTCACCAGTAACTGTGCAAGATATTTTTCCTTCATCACCAGGACTAACTAAAACATCTTTGGAGATAGACTTGATGGCTGCGGGGTCTGAGAAAAAATTAAACAATATTTACTATACATATTAATACACTTCAGGCGGGCGAAAATAAGAAACCTTTTAGAGAAAACGGAATTAGTTTTTAATCGATATATCTTCAAAAAAAATATATACATTAGAATGAATTTTTTTCTTTAGTACTCGCCACACCCCAACTATAAAATTATTGTCCAAAATTATAGCCTACTTTGTAATAGGACTCCATAACCACTTAAACGCTTTTTGCCAAATTATGGCACTATTTTCAAAGCCTCGTATTGCTTAGCTGCCACAATGTGGCAAATATTCTCTAGATTCTTTAAAATGTTTTAAAGTTTACGACTTTATAATATATTTTTTTATAAATCCTACGAATATGTGATAACAGACAAAAGATAGGTGAATTAGTTGGCTATATAGAACTATAATCAGTTTGTATGTCTCCATATCCAAATTCGGGGGTATGATTTTTTAAAATGTGAGCGGAAAAATTTCCTTTAGCAATCCAAGAATTTTTTTTTAAATTGCTCTGTCGCTCCAGTGGATAAACAGAAGTTTAAGTTAGGCCATTTAGTGACATTTTATGTGTAAAAAATTCATTTTCACTTTGAAAAAACCATAAAGTTTGATAATTATTATTTTTTTTTGTATAGATTATAATAATTATTATATTTACATTGGACATCGACGGATATGTTGACAGTTGCAGAGCCTTGGGAGTTCACTGCCTCACAAGTGTAAATGCCAGCGTCAAGTCGGGACAGTCTGGAGATATTGAGGGCAGCACCATCAGATAGAATTCGGTCACCTGTAGAACAAAATAAGAATTATTAAATAATATAATAAATGAATTTTTAAATTAATGTAATCAGCGTTATTTAGCTTTTTTGACCAAATCGTTAAATTTATAATTGTTATAATGCATTTCTATATTTTAACATGTAAACAGGTATTCAGTTTTTTTAAAAGCATTTAAAATTGCATCCACATGCAGACTTTACGATTTCAAAACAATATTGTCTAGAACATTAGTGACATCTTTTGGTATTCGATAAAAGCTTAATCAAGGTAGCGTCTAAACATATTAGCCATTTCGAAAGATATATATCTAAACTATCCATCTTTGATAACTATCGCTTAAGGACTTTAGCAGTAATGCTCAAATTTGCGTAGCTATCGCTTAAGGGTACTAGGGCATTAGCAGTGATACTCAAATTTGGGTAGCTATCGCTTAAGGGTACTAGGGAATTAGCAGTGATACTCAAATTTGGGTAGCTATCGCTTAAGGGCATTAGCGATGTTACTCAAATTGGGGCAGAATAGCTTAAGAGCATTAGCAGTGATACTCAAATTTGGGTAGCTATCTCTTAAGGGCATTAGGGCATTAGCAGTGAAACTGAAATTTGGGTAGCTGTCGCTTAAGGGCCTTAGCGGTGTTACTCAAATTTGGACAGTTATTGCTTAAGAGTGTTAACAGTGATACTCAAATTTGGGTAGCCATCGTATAAGGGCATTAGCGGTGCTACCCAAATTTGGATGGCCATCGCTTAAGGACATTTAGTTGTGATACTCAAAATTAGCTAGCTTTCACTCAAGGGTGTGCTACTCAAAATTGGTAGCTATTGCTCAAGGGGTTATAAGAGCAGAATCAGTGATTGTCACAGTACCTGCTTGGCTGTAAGAAGCCTGAGTGATAGGCAAACCATCCTTGGTCCAGGTATAAGCCAGGCTGGTTGGGTTCCCGTCAGCTTTTACCGTTATCATCAGGGACTCGTTTTCTATACCAACAGCCATCTCAGGAGTTACCGACTCGAAGATTGGAGGATCTGAAATTAAAGAAGTCAAATTAATATTGGAGAATTGCATAAAAGAACAATAATCAATAGATAAATACAGATGAAACCTAAAATATTCATTTTACAGGGCATCATCTGATTTTCTTAGCAAACAACAAACATGCAAATTTGTAAGTTCATTAAAAGCTCAAAGCCCGTAGTGGAAACTATATTACAAGTTGAAAACAGTTTAGATGTTTAAGAATTTAACTAATTTCTTGATAAATAAATGGATATATCAATGCTCCGTGATGGAAGTAACGTTGAAAGTTTACTAACATTGCTTTCGTCTAGAAATTCCATACAGAAAAAGTTGTGCAAACTTGAATTTCGATTTTGTATGTTAGAATGAATGTGTGAATGAAGTGGAATCTTGGAAGTGGAAATTAACCCACTTCCCGACATCTGACCTAGCTGAAACTCGGCAGATAGACTCGATGTCGATGACAATGTATTCTAACAACTTTTGGTGGCAATCGGGTATACACGTGAGGAGATATAAGCATTTCTCTGAAATTCAATGATATTAAAGCAGCCAATGTACGCAATAAATTTCAGTCTTATACAATCGGGATATGGTTTGGTTGGTGGGGTTGTCTACTTCAGTTCCTAGGTAGAAAAGTTCAATCCTCAGTAAAGCCACAAAAAAAAAAAAATATATATATATTTTAAAAGACACTTGAAAATAGATGCATTCATAGACATATGAATATTTCTAGACCTGCCCTAAATGATAAAAGCGTATTATTTCCCCCTCCCTATACCGGTTCCATTTGGAGCCGGTTGAGCTTGCGTATAGCTTTGCGTGAATCTAGAAAACGTGACGTCATCATTCTTGTGTGGACTAGCGTCGAGCTCTCATCGGTACATTTTACAAAATAACACGGTAAAAATGGTGGCTTGTGCTATTAAAACGTGTAAAAATAGAAGTGAAAAAGAGAATAAACCCAATTGTCGTATTGCATTCCATAGGTAAGCATTATTTTACAACATTTTAAGCTTATTCAGATTATATAATCAGTTTAATAACATATACTACGACATCGCGATATATCTGGCGAGGCATTTCTCGAGTGTGCTCGTCACTGTTTACTGGGATAAGTAAATTATGAAACATTTGTAAAAGTGTCTTAACTAAATACAGCGACAAAATATTCAACTCTGAAAATAGCTACAAACTTTACTTTGCCATATTTGGACTTCGCGAGTTTGTTCAAAACGTGGTGAGCAATTCGCGCTCCCATGTAAAAAGGTCTATTCATTCAAAAGCAGATTTTACTTTTAAGAACTAAATGGTGATATTATAATGCGAGATGCCTATATACTGTCAGATTGATTTATTGACGAATCACAGTCAACTCACCACTCCGCGTCCCGCCACAGTTGGTGTTTACCCCTGGCCTGTATGTTCTCGTCTAGTAATATTCATATGTTTATGGATGTATTAGAAAAAATAAACTAAAAACTTGACAACAAGGTTTAATGTTGTTGGTAGTCAAAATTAGTAGCACTTACACAAAACTTTGAGAGTGTGGGCATCATGGACACTTCTTTGTAGAGCTTCATTCAACGCTTGGCAGGTGAAAATCATTCCTAGAATTAAAAAAGAGAAATAAGCATAAGAAAATAGAATCAATTTAAAGTAAATAATAAAGCCTGCAAGTAGGAAGAAATGAAGATAAAAAAAACTTACCATTCATGTCTCTTGTAATGTTCAGTTTTAGTTCTATGGAAGAAACAGTCCCTCCATGAAGTCCAGACTTTGTGAAATTGCTGTAACCTGTAAGAAAAATAAGCAAATTCATATATTTTCTACCCAAATATTTCTGGATTTCATTCCTTCAAGGGTGTTCTAGGCCATCATATAAAATTATGGAGAAATGAAAGGTGAATTTAAATATCAATTTTATTTAATGGAGAGATTTCAAAATTATAATGAAGATTGGAGTCAAGTTCAGACTAAGAAGAGACGAGATGTTGAATGGAGATGAGGAAATTTTAGATAAGGCTTGATAGAAGAGAGGATATTTGTTTAGAGAGGAACAACCATAAAATATGTGATCTAAAGTTCCCACAGGAACATAAAAATATATGATTCCCATTGGAATAAGTGAGGAAATTTATTTTTTTGCGGAGGGTCGCGAGAAAGGGGAGAGCGGGAGAGGGTAGGGGGAACGCGAAAAGGGAACATGGGAGGGGAAGGGGACGCGGGAGGGGAAGAGGAGTCGGGAGGGGAACGGGGAAGAATGAGAAATGACAAAAAGAGAGAAACAATTTATTTATTTAATTAGCATAGCAACGCATGCCGGGGATCAGCTAGTGTTCCATAAAAAAAACATTAGTCGTGACATCTTTTGGTATTCGATAGAAGCTTAATCAAGTAGAAACTAAACATAACATAACATTTATGACGCGAATGTGAACGGTGGAAGAAGCCGAGGACGCCCAAGGAAGACGTGGCACGATCAAGTAAATCAGATACTTGAGTCGGGCCATGTCAAGAGTCAGAATAATAGAAGAGTATGTATGAGAAGATGTATGAATGTGAATGAGGCAAGGAGTGTGTGCCAAGACCGAGTTGTTTGGCGGTCCGTCCTCTCTGCCTACCCCTGCGGGGAAACGGCGTGATGGTTGGTTAGTTAGTTAGTTAGTAACTAAACATATTAGCTGATTGCAGGAAGTTCAAAATTAGTATTTAAATTCATAAAAATCACACTCGAGCGATAGCAACCCAAAATTTGTGTAGCTATCGCTCAAGTCGCCAATGCTCAATAAGATTTTCCACTTCAAGATTACTTGCTTCATTCACATTCATAAGGTTTAGATCAAAAATGCTTTGGGGTACAAACCTTGCACGGGAATTCCGTCTCTCCACCAGGACAAAACTGCTGGGGGATTACTTGAAGCGCCATCACAAAGGAGTTTAGCTCTAACTCCTGGTTTTAAGTCCTTTGGTTCGACCACAACTCGGACTGCTTGTGGAGGAACTAAAAAAAAAACAATAAATTGAGTTAATTAATTACTTGATTGTTGTTTAACCCCTGGAGCCATATATCGATCGCCCAGTTCATTAATCAGACATCTCTCAATACTAAGTTTTGAGATAATGAGGAAAGCAATGTTCGAATGCTCACCATAAATCAACCATTATTTACACATGTCTGTATTGTATATCTTACTAATATTATAAACGTGAAAGTTTGTATGGATGTATGTGTGTTCGTTACTCTTTCACGCAAAATTTACTAAATGGATTTTAATGAAACTTTACAATAATATAGCTAATACATCAGAATAACATATAGGCTATAATTTATAAAGCTAGCGATTAATTTTAAATATATTGAAAATAATAATTATTGTTTAATAGAAAATGTCAAAATTTGAGAATGACATTTTGCAAAACAATGAGTGTTAAATCAAAATTCTATTTTAGAAAATATTAAAATTAGTGTATTTATTTGAAGTACTCGCCTAACAGGTTGAATCGAATGAAGAATTATAGATATTTTAAATAAATAGGTTAAGAATTTTGGTATAAACATAGATGGGACCTAGGAAAAGAAAATAGATTACTCGAAGTACTAATCTTATGCAGACGACAAGGGCGGATCCACCGTTGTGGGCACGGTGGGCATGCCCACAACCCTAATGGACTTGTAACGCCACACTTTCACGGTCTATTGAGATCGATAGGCTGATGATAATAAACGCTTTGCCTTGATGAAATAAAATAAAAAAAACACAATGAATCATGAATCGTGCGTGAATCAAAACGCAGCAAAGAGCCATAGACGATATGCTGACATGTTATGTCACATTTTTGACAACATATTATCTGTTTCTTTTTGGCACATGAATACTTGTATTGGAAAAATTATAATTTTATTTTTTTTATTATTATTTAGTGAGTTAGTTTATACAACATGAATATAAACTAATATAAACAAGATAATATTTCATTTTGTAACTTTAAATATTTTTACAATAAACATAACATTTCTTTTTAAATACATTCATTATTCCTTCATTCTTTAGACTTTCAGGCTTAATCATACATCTTTAGTCCTCTGTACATTAGGCAGTTCTGTGATTTTTTATTTCTTCATACGTGGCATTCTAATTCTATTTACACTTCTGGTTTCGTAATTACGTACATCTCTATTGTTTTTAATTGATAAACTAATGTTTAAGACAAGATTTTTATGCATAGCACAAAATGGCAATAATTATCAGCCTGAAACACATCGAAAAAATCTTCGGCGGTTGTTGAATGAAACACTAGTATATATTGAATCATTTGGCGGGTAAGAGGTAAGCCGCCGTAGCTCAGAGGATTAGAGCACCTGACCGGACATCAGAAGGACACGTTCGAGTCCCGTGGGCGGCATGAATTTTTTCTCTGAAGATTTTTTTAATGTGTTTCACGCTGATAATTATTGCTTATAATAAATGTACATCTCTAAACCACAATTTCATCCTTAAAATATTTTGGCATTTGGTTGTTCATGGACAAAAATTATTAAATAACAGTCTCTTTTTTATTGGAATCCAGTTTAGATGCTCTCTCATTTGATTATCCCTTGCATGTTTGCCTTTTCCCAATATACATCTCATTGATGACCTCTCATAAATGACCTCAAATTGTAAATTATCGGGTAGATAGTAACTTAATCAATCAAATCAAGTTATACGCCAGGCCCAAATCTACCAGAAACCTTAACATATTTTGGACCGAAATTTTTACCAATAATACTGGATATTTTAATCCTATTTCTAGAATGTCTAGATCATACAATGATCTTGCTAAATCACACATTATCATAGATATTTTTGTAAATAATATAAATGAGCTCTGTAGTGTTTCCAATGAGTTTATTTGTGATTTCCGTTCAGCACTCCGGTGATTTTTTAGATGTCTTTTTTTTTCAAAAACTTTTTCTTCAAAATAAAAAAAATAAAAAATTCTTCCACATGTCATCAATGGTCAGTAAGCCAGGTAACCAACCAACCCCTCACCCCGCCCCTAACATCCCAATACCTACTGATTTTTACGTTTTTGTAGAAAAAAAAATACGAGTGTGCTTTAGACCACACGACTGAAGTAGATACTTCTTTAGTAATCTAATCTAATTTTCTTTGTGGCATCGTATAAAACCATTCCAATCATCAGTGTATAAAAATCTAAATTGAAGATTCGTTTGGATTGTTACCAATCATCGTGACAAATCAGTTGTTTCAATGCACTGAGTTCGCACACTGGAAATGAAAATTTTATTATGGGAATTACGCTTATGCGGGGGCAGCATCTGCGCCTATCGTCACGAAGCTTCGTGCTATGACACAATACGCGCCAACGTGACTGGGCATTATCGGCTCTCGTCACGAATATTCTTTACGTATTCTTTTTTCAAATTAACGTAAACGTATTCTTTTTTTCAAATTTTCAAACGTACGAAGTATCGGCACGCATTACTTCGGGACGATAGGCGCAGATGCGGCCCCAGTATTAGAATGGGATTGTTGATTTAATTCTTACAAAGTTTAAAATAAATGCCAGCACCCATTCCAAACGTCATTACTATGGATTTGAGCCCTGTTGTTACGATTAGATTGTGAGGAATGAACCAAAAAATTAATTTAAATTTATTATCGTTCGCCTCCGTAACGTTCGTAACGCCCAATATTACGCCTCTCGTAACGCCGTACTTTCACCCCACAAGTCAAGCGTGCCTAAAGAAGTATTTATTTTTAAAAAAAAACTTCAATAATGTCACCGGAGACCAAAATTTAATTAACATTTTTTACTTCAAATAATGTCAGGAATCACTGGTTAAAGTAAGTCAAATACGATGCTTAACACCCTGTATATACAAAGATGTGAACCTGGATATCAATGAAATTATCAACGTTTTCGCAAAAAAAGAAACGTAAGCTTGAATTTGTAATTTAATTGTAATTTAAAAAAAAAGTTATCTAATGTAAAATGTTTCCTAGCGTTTAAATTGATTTGATATCCTTTGAAGATGTAAAAAAAAATATCAAAATCGGTTCAGTAGTTAGTTGTATCAAAATCGGTTCAGTAGTTGTTCGTTCACGCTACCCGCTACCTGTCATACTATTTTGCTAGTGCAGCACCTAGCGGCGTTTCCAAACACAAATAATAGTATGGAAGGTACAGACGAGCGTCGCTTGAAAGTAGCTACATGGAAGAACGGCGTAATGGTATTGGTAGCCTAATTAAGTCTCGCCTGGTGCATTTCACTTGATGGTCAAACTTACGACTCCTGAGATAGCGTCAAGATACCTATTTACCCAGTCTAGTGTCCGTATATTGGCTTACTGGCTACTGGAAAAATAAATAAATTTATTGATTGAAATTGGTTTGGAATTTAATCCAAACTGTTTGACTATTTAATTGGACGAAACCGGTTCTGACTTCCTCCAATGATGACATCTAATCCTAAGGCCAAAGTCCTGATGCGCGGAATAAAGGAAATAATCAAATTCAAAAGGCGTTTATGGGCGAGTTCGTACTCCGACTCGTACTTGGCCGATTTTCGGGTGGCTGTGCCCACAACCTTTTTCAAGGGCTGGATCCGCGCCTGGCAGACGAGGTCGCGGGCAGAAGCTAGTATTATATAATATGCTATAATATAACACCGGGAGGATTAAATGTCCGATGCATTAGTATGACATTTTAAAATTTCTTTCTAGTTATCCAGAAATCATCCACATTTTGTAACATTCACTATAAGCATTATAATTTATTTGGTGGTCTTTATGAGTAATGTGAGTATTGTACCAAATAGAGGGTATATATTATATAATATGCTAAAATAATGCCCCCGGCAGGTCCGGACTTTTGAAGCGATTTTGCCCCTTATGTATAAAAAAATTGTATGAAGAATCAGATCAGAATCGCTTGGGCCATTCTCGATCTTGACATATAGATGAAATACTGGATAGCATTAGCCACTCCGAATAATTAATATTAATTGTCAATGACGCGCCGGGCACCTAAGATGGCGGACAAAATGGCTGCCGCTTGATAATATAAACGCTGTCATATTCGAAGTCTATATTTATTCATTGTTTTTTTTTTAAAATATAAATCCATTGTGGAAAGCATAGATTTGAGCGATTATTAGGAAGTTCGTTTTATCTACATTATTTTGATGTAATTTTTGTAATACATCACAAAAGAAATGTCATATAAATTGAATTCGTAAGAAAGGTGAGAACTGTCAAATATTTGCGTAGTATTGAAGAAAAAAAAATTGTATGCTGGCTTTCAACAAGTTAAATGTCCTATACGTTAGTATGACATTTTAAAATTTCTTTCTAGTGACCCAGAAAACATCAACCATTTTGTAACATTCACTATAATTTTGTCTGCATTATAATTGATTTGATGGTGTTTATAAGTAATCTGAGTATTGTACCAGATAGAGGGTACACTTTTACATATATTTTATAACTGCATACTCAACTCAAATTTTATTTTTGGAGATGTCTGACAAATCAACTCGATCCAAAATTGCGATAAAATTATTTATTATAAACAATATTACAAAATTTTCACAAACGGGGTTGCCATAGATCCCAGGCTCCGGTGCGTGAAAAAATTGTGTCGCATAAAAAAAACTTACAGTGTACGGCGAGGGTGACGCTCTCGAATAGTGGGATGTCGGTGGCGCTGTTGTGCGCCTCGCACCTGTACTGGGCGTTGTTGTCTGTCACGTTCGCCAGAACTGTCACTTCAGAGGTCACTTGTTTGTCAGTCGTTTTCGTGACAGTTGAAAGAATCTGAAAAAAAGTAAGTATTGTAATAAATAACATTGTAATAAATAACATTGTAATATATTGAAATCCCTTAGACATAATATGCGTGGTTAAACCTCGTATGACCGTAATACAAATTTATTAATTTTATTTTATTTAATTAAATTAAATTAAATTAAATTTTATTTATTTTATTTTATTTTATTTAAACGCCATAGGGCTTTTACATATATAAAGCAATACATAAGATAAAATGATCGAATTATGATGAGGTCCAGAAAGAATGCATGCCTGATTTAAACGCAACGAAGAAGATTAAGAGGCTAGACTTTGAACGACACGCGGAACACCCGCGTCTGTCATTCTGTCCCGCTCACAATAAGCTCACGCACACTTACAATACATGCGAATGCGAAATGTGCGAATGAGACAACGCTCAAATTTACCTACAGAAATCGCTCGCAAAGGGGTTTATGGAGAATACACTTTTCTACACCGTAACTTTCACGAAATTGAAATTTTAAAAAATATATATTATTTAGAAAGAAGAAGCTACGTCGGTAGCTTTTCATAATTTTATAATTATTTATGAGAGTTGAGTTAGCAGCACTTTTTCCTTAAATAATATTTTTTGATAAATCGTGCATGTTTGACAGTGAATGTTTACGTTAATACGAAACGCATCGAAGATTAGAAAACATACCGACATAGTTTTCACCCTCTAGAAGGCAGTATAAAAAAAATATATTCATTTTGTGCAATTTTCGATGTAGAAAAGTGTTTTTTCCCGGGCGTCTTTTTTGTATGGGCCGAAAAGCGAAGTCTATCGTCTTAAGAAAGGGGCGCAAAGATAATTTAGACATATTTTTTTTTTGCATTTACTTCTCATATAAGGTCTTGAGTAAAATATTTTTTCTCAGGGCCCAAGTTATCTTAGGGGATGCTGTGTGGAGGGTTCTTTTAAGGAAAGGAAGAGGAGAAAGTTGTGGGAAGGAAAAAGATATGAGGGTTGGGTAGGAATCAGGGGTTCAGTGTGCCCAGGCAAACACACCCACCGCCAAGACCAGGCAACCCTGTTAAGTCACCAAACGTAGCGAAACAGAAACGCCCAGAGTAGAAGATACCCTTAGTATCGCCCTGGTGTAAGACCACCATTCAGAATTAAAACGTTGCTTGAAATGACTTAAGCCATGTTTGGTGACCAGATGTGAATCGCCAGATTCTTCCCTACCTTGCTCTTCCTCTTCTCCTACCCCTACCAACTACCTTCAGCCTCACAACACACCCTAATTGGGCATGTTTAGTCTCACTGGCTTCAGACAGGAGCAGTTGGTTCTCTTGTACGGTATTCACAAAAAAAAACTTTATTAAATAATTATTACAATCGTGTTCAATGTATTAATTGAATTTTATTATAAACTAACTTCTGCCCGCGACTTCGTCTGCGTAGGATTAGTAGTTCGAGTAATCTATTTTCTTTTCCTAGGTCCCATCTACGTTTATACCAAAATTCTTAACCTATTTATTTAAAATATGTATACTTCTTTATTCGATTCAAAGTATTAGGCGAGTACTTCAAATAAATTCACTAATTAAATATTTTCTAAAATAGAATTTTGATTTAAGAATCATTGTTTTGCAAAATGTCATTCTCAAATTTTGACATTTTCTATTAAACAAATTTATTATTTTCAATATATTAAAAATAAATAGCTAGCTTTATAAATTATGCCCTATATGTTATTCTGATGTATGAGCTATATTATTGTAGAGTTTCATTAAAATCCATTCAGTAAATTTTGCGTGAAAGAGTAACAAGCATACATACATCCATACAAACTTTCGCGTTTATAATATTAGTAAGAAAGATTTTCGACACATAAAACTAAACAATAAAGACGATAAAAATATATTCGAGTTCGATAAAGTTGGGTACTTCGAATATTAGATTGTGCTAAAAATGATTTACGAATATTAGCTTACGGCCTACTACAATTCCAATAAATTTCTTACAAAACAAAGTATTCATCAAGCCTTCAATTATTTTCTCATAGATTGGTAGGGTGAAGTCTCCCACTATTGGCAAAATCGGCAATATAAAAAAAAAAATTGATTTCGAATTTTTCTGTTATGTGGGTGTATTTGGATAAGTCGTTGTGAAGCTGACTGTAATATGAAACTTATATTGTCTCTTATAGCTGTCATAAACAATATGGATATATACATTACTCTTCGCCTAACAGACCTGAGGCCCTAGCATACTCGCTCGATAAGGATCAGTAGGATAATTGTCGGTAACTTCACATCGTTCCCTAGGACAAGTGCAGATCGTAAACGTACAAACAACAAGTGATATCGCATATATTAAGGACACTTAGTCATTGTGAACTGTCACCTATTCGTTTGCGATCGGCAGTTGTCGTAGGGAACTATTAATTAACTGACACACTGACCCCCAGATTCCTCCCCTTATACCCTTTTCCTTCCCAGAACATCCTCTCCTTCCTTTCCTAAAAAGAACCCTCCAAACACCATCGCCAAAGATGACATAGGCCCTGAGGGGAATTATTTTTTTCAGGGCCTCATGTGTGGAGCTATTGTAAAAAAAAAAAAAATATATATATATATATATATATATTTATTATTTGTTTGATCACAATAGAAAACGAGAATGAACCAGTTTTAATTGGACGTATCATTTGGTGACATATATAATAGCACTTCATTACCCTAGTAGTTTCAAAATAATGATAAATAGTAGTTTTGATAAATATGTTGCTTGTGACCGGGAGTTTTGCCCTATTCTTAGAAAGTTATCAGAGATTGTTTGGGAAAATAAGTTCGATATCGAAAAAACTGGATTTATTTCTAAGAATAGTAATTCTAATTATAAATGAAGTGGTTGTTTTATAACCCTGTTCCTACAGAAATTAACAGCCAGATAAATGGAAATGATACCCTGGAAAGGCAGAATCGAATTTCTCTCCAAATACATCTTGACTTATGCCAAATTGCCAGTTGGGAAATTTTACGAAAATCAAAATGTAATAAATGATACGGTTGTAATCAAGAAAATCCAGATTAAAATGGAAATTGCTGAGAAAATTATCAAAAGAAAAGAAATGATACGTAATTAAACATTGTTAATGACATGAGATCGGTAATTTTTCGTAATTAAAAATGATGAAAAAGATTATATCTAAAAGTCTTTGCTGTGTTGGGTGACCAGATCTCAATAGCCAGGTAATTTGCAATCATTCATCTCTTCCACAACCTTCTTTTTAGCCTCAAATGAGGATGTCATACTTCCAATGGCTACGAACATTTGCCAGGGTTCCGGCGTTGTGCGGAATTCACATAAGAAAGTAAAACGTACAGCGTCCATATAAACACGTTTATGCACTTTTCAGCTGTGCGGAATACCTACGTATTTTTTAGCTGTGCGGGAATATGTAACTTTTTTAGCTGTGTGGAAATATGCATGTTTTTGAGCTGTGCGGGAATCGAACCCGCAAACTCAAAGCCATTGACTATGCTCACTTGACTATGCTCACTTTGGACAAGATGAGTGATCATACGGTGAGCTGTAAGTAATCGAAAACTTTATAACTATCCTAACCTAACCTCACATTACCCAAACAGAACTATCGAGTCATCCGAAACACTACTTACTGGTGTGCCATTTTTATTTCGAGAATCGAATGAACATTTATAACCACCGGAGCGACAGAGCAATTTAAATTGCCAAAGGAAATTTTTCCGCCCACATTAAAAAAATCATACCTCCGAATTTGAATATGGAGACATACAAACTGATTATAGTTCTGTACAGGATGTAACATGACGTACCTGAGAGATTTTATCTAACGATTCCTGAGCTTATTTGGAGTAATAAATGTATTTGTCATTTTGTCGTCCGATAATATTTTTTTTCTATTAAAAGCAAAAAAAATTTTTTTCGATCACACGTCGCTACTGATCCCATAGCTAACGGAAATACAGCGTTACGATGGGTTAGAGTGAAACATGCGTGGTTTCGTGCATGCGGCATGCCGCTAGAATGAGACACAAAGCTTATCAAGACGCCTTAGAATATGTACGCGCTTCTCTAGAAACAAAGTCAGTTGTGACGCGTGGTGGAAAAATATGTTTAATGTTTTTATTAGAAAAAAAATGTCATCGGACAGCAAAATAACAAATGCATTTATTACTCAAAATATGCTCAGGAATCGCTGGGTAAAATCTCTCGGGTACGTCCTGTTATATCCTTTATAGCCAATGCATTCACCTATCTTATGTCTATTATCACATATTCGTAGAATTTATAAAAAAAATATTTTTAAATCTTTAACTTAAAAACATTTTAAAGAATCTAGAGAATATTTATTTTGTTACATTTTGATTGTACAACATATTACATAGTCGCTTTAATAAAAAAAATTGCCACACTTTGGCAATAAAGCAATCCGTGGTTGTAGAAATAGTGGCGTATTGTGGCAATAAGCGCTCGAGTGGCTAATGAACTGTTTCGAGCTCTCAAATGAAAGAATTTATAGAAATCACCCCAGTACAGCAGTATCGGCACAAACTTTCTTAGAAACAACTTATTGACACAAAAGTAAAAACATTTTCGTATTGGAGAGTTTAAAATTAAGCCAATTAAAAAGAAAATCGCCCTTTTACGTGTGATTAAACATGAGAAAAGAAACAAACTTTTTAATAACAAAATATATTTAATACAGTTGATTTAAAGAAACCAAATAAAAATACACTTTTCTTTTGTGATACTTTATTTTTATTTTTTTTATTTAACAGAAATCTTATTCGAGTATAAAATAGACTCGAGGCAATTTTGACTTTTCTTAATCTACAGAGCAAATATAATTAATACGTACTCACTTTAATTAATTGCCAGTATTTGAAGTTGCCGAAAAATTATATTGCGAAAAATGGCAAATTTTTTTGTGAAATTAATTTCTCGGAAATTTGTAATAAGAGGGGTTTGAGGGCCTCATCAAGCTATAATGGAAATATTTAAGTGTTTATAGCTAGCTTTAAGCCACAGCTAAAGAATGTCATTAAAAATAATCTCACAATGTTTTGCTTAAAAGCCTTGTATTGTAATAATTTTTATATTGTGTCTTTTGCTGATTTTTTAAATCTAAATATATTTACGACATAGGCATCCTGATATCAAAGCATTAATGGTAGGTGCAGACTGGACGACGTACGTACGCATCGCTACTCAAACAATGCTTAGCAACCCATACATTTTCTATGAAAATGGCCACAGACATCGCACGTCGCGATGCGTGTGGCCAATGTGATTCTAAGGCGCTCCGCCTACTGAGGCAACCGAAAACCAACTAAAACCGGCTGTTTTCTCTTTCTTGATTGGTCAAAAAGCTTGATTAACCATAGATGAAGAACAATCAGCTGACAGCTCGCAACTAAAAACGGCCGCCCAGGGCAATCAGCCGTGACAGTCGCAAGTCACCGCTTGCGTTACCATTGACAACGGGGTTTTGTGTGATTGTGAAGTGTGCGGGCCATCACATTGTCATACAAAGACAGTTGGCAGTTGAGAGTTTTCAGTTGCCTGAGTGGGCGGAGGCGCTAAAACATAAATTTTCATTGAAAATCTATGGTTGCTAAGCAGTCCAGATATTGTTAGGCGTAGCGATGGGCACGTACGTCGACCCAGTCTGAATCTACCATAACGGATACCTGTGTATATGAACGGTACGTTCTAATTTTTGTCTATTTTCAGAGAAGTATTTAGAAAATACTTGTTCATAATGAGCCCGGATTTCGACAGGCTATACAAGAATAGTTTTGTAACAACGAAAGTTAAAAGTAAAGTTAAGTTAAGTAAAATAAAGTTAAGTGACCTAAAGGTAAGAAAAGTTAAGTTAAGTAAAGTAAAGTAAAGTAAAGTAAAGTAAAGTTAAGTAAAGTTAAGTAAAGTTAAGTAAAGTAAAGTTAAGTAAAGTTAAGTAAAGTTAAGTAAAGTTAAGTTATGTTAAGTAGTTATTAGTTTCCAATTTAAATCATTTTTCACGAGGTTAGTTTAGGTCACCCAGCAACGGAATTTAGTATTACAGCGCTTATGTCAATATTTATTTTATTTGCATACTATTATAGATTAAATAATATTACCTAATTTGTTGTAAAACTACGTAACTTTGAAAGATATCGTATGTAGTGCCAAAAATCCTGAAAACTCACTATAATATGTATAAAAAAACACGTCATCTGCCGTGCATAGGAAGATTCTGAACTATTACTGGTTAAGATGCGTTTTCGATAAACTGGGCTGGGTTAAGTTAGGTTAGGTTAGGTTAGGTAAGGTTAGGTTAGGTTAGGTTTAGGATTACATTACGGTTAGAGAAACGTGGACCCTTAGAGCCAGCGAAGTAAAGCAGATAGACGCCCTTAAAATGTGGTGCTGGAAATAAATGTTCAGGATTCCATGGACAGCTAGAAGCACAAATGTGTCCATTCTGGAAGAGCTGGGCATCCACAATAGCCTTTTAACTATCTATCTACAGCGTCTCTAAATATACTTTGGACGTTGCTCGCCAAACTAAAGACCTTAAACTTGGAGAAACTCGTGGTCACTGGCAAAGTGCTTGGCAGAAGAAGCAGATGAAGGTCACCAAGCTAGAGTGACCCATCAAATATCACTGGAGTCTGGTACTAGGGTGTGCTTGGCTCTCCACGCAGCGCTGGACCACGAGGAGTGGAGGAGCCTTGTCCACCGTGGAAATTGGAGTCAGTGGAGTCAGTCACTGGGATACGAGGGGCACGCACCCCTCCCTTGCGGGGCCGCCAGCCCGCACGCTATTTGTTCGTTTCTTTCGTCAGTCGACTCTGAGTATAGTTATCAAGTAGTTGTACTTTCTTATGTAGCACGCGCGCGCGTCCGCGTCATTGTGTTTTATACGTTTATGTCTGGCACATAGATAGCTAACCTACGAGAAAAGTCGCGGCCATTCTAGTGATCTCGAATATTATGTCTGGCATTTGTCCGAGAAAAGTCGCGAATATTCTACTTTGTATCTCTTCACAATCCATAAAAGTCTGGAAGCGAACATTCTGGCACCGAATGTGCTCGATACAACTGAGCCACATATATAAGGGAAGCAGAGTCGCTGCCAGGCAGTCAGTTTTTTTTGCGCCCCCCCCTTCATTTTTTCCGTATCCGCCACTACGGGTCACGATCCTCAGCAACGAGGAACCGACTTGAAAAAAAGAATTTTAGGTTAGGTTTGGAGACTCACCTTTTTATCATTCTTGTACCAGGTCAGCGTGGCAAGTGGGTTTCCCCCGTTGGAAATGCACATCATCGTCTGGGCTGTTCCGGCGGCCAGAATACTACCAGGAATGTAGCCAGTGATGATTGGAGCAGAGGGAGGATCTGAAAAAGAAAAAAAAAACAGTTAACATTTTGTAAAAATAATAATACACTTCAGTCCCGTTTTGTTGAAGTTAGCAGATCTTTTATGACAACACAAGATATTTGAGAACTTTTTTAAAGCTCAGGAGCTATAGGATACTGAAATCGATAACTTAACGATATCGGATCGATAGGCATAACGGGCGATAGGCCGATGATTTTATATCGATGTCCCGAACACAGTTTCACTGTTGACAGACGAACCGATATTGACAGGGAATAAATAAGAAATCGATACGCTGGCAACACTGAAGCAATTAAAATACTAACCTAAGTATGCATTGGCAGTCCGCATTTACTTTTTGACAGTAAACGGGATTTAAATAGTTATTGAGGTCTTTATTAATTTTTCAAGCCTTTTCGTTTCTCAAAGGTCATAGATGTATTATTTAAGTCTATGATTGCGTGTAGGACTTCTTTCATTTCTAAGAGCTTCGTTAGTTCAATACATTCATTAAATTAGCCAGTATTTTTTATATAATGAACGACGTAATTCAAAAATACGCGTATATTGGTAGTTGACCGTAACTTATCTGAGGTGCTAGCATGGTCGATCGATATGAAGTTACCGACCGATTGTCGGTAACTTCTCATCGTTTCATAGGACAACTGCAGATCGCTAACGTACAAACGACAGTTGATATCGAATATATTAAGGACATTTAGTAATTGTGAACTGTCACCTATTCGAAGTTACCGACAATGGATCGGGAACTGCAATCGATCGACTATGCTAGCACCCCTGGTACCATGGAAATTTATGAATCGCCGGTCGGAATATGTGTTAACAACCGTAGACAATGCTCGCAAATATTGATAAATAGCCGTAGATGACGGATTTGGTCAATGTCGTATTGATGTAGGGTTTTATCGATCGACGATGCTAGGACCTCCTAGGATTTATCGCTAAATAGGTACCTATGGCCGGAATCTTGCCAATACAGTGGATGTTATATATCCAATACGCACAAAAGGTTAGGAGAACGCTAAGGTGGTACTTTGAAAAGGAACATGGAAAGTTTCAGTGTTTTTTTGTAGTCTCGGTTTTTTAGAATAGGTATAGATAGAACTACAATAAATTAAGCCAAAAATACAGAATAATACGTAGTTGATATAAGCGAGGAAAGGTCGAGCCAAAAAAAAGGGGGAAAACAGAAAAATTAAAAGAAAATAGAGTTTTGATATTTGAAAGCGGAAAAGTTTCAAGGAGGGTACATTACGTCTGCAAGGTTAAATTATAATATTTAATTACCTTTGAGGGAAAGTATAAAAAATAACGAGAGTCAGTTGCCAGTATCGAAGAAATATTATTTCTCAGAAGTTGGCAATATTTTTTTAAAATTTAATAAATATTTAAAAGATTTTTGTTGTTGTTGTTAGGTACCTACTTTAAACCTGAATGTGTTTCATCGTTAAATTAACAAAATATTTCTAATGTTAATTATTTAAGCATCAGACATTTAAGTTTGTTTTTAGTTCCACAGTTTTTATTTATTTATTACTAGCTTTTTCCTTTAGCTTTATAAATTATAGCCTATATGTTATTCTGATGTATGAGCTATATTATTGAAAAGTTTCATTAAAATCCATTCAGTAAATTTTGCGTGAAAGAGTAACAAACACACATACATCCGTACAAACGTTCACGTGTATAATATTAGTAAAATTTACGCCTTTGAGGAATTTTAAAGAATAAAAATTACATTTGCAAAAGCAAAAAAAAAAATTACATTATTTAAGTAGTTCGTAAAAAAACAATGTTAGGTATGTAAGGCACTAAAAGAAAAGTCGTACTTAATTATATTATATTCTATTTAAGATATACGCCAAATCACTATTTAGATTTATCTTTACTACGAATCGGTTTACATTATGAACATGAAAAAATATGTTATCGATACATTGAAGCTTTTCCAACCTTTTCATTTTAAAGGAATTAAAATAAAATAATTAATTACGTTACATAAAATATAAGCGCAAAGTACAAAAAAATGTATTTTTTTTTAGATTAATATGAAGTTAAGTAAGAAACAACTTTTTAAAAATACCTTGTTTTAAAATAGATTATTGTAAAATTTTTCATTGAAAAAATACAACTTTGACGCTACTTTCCTCCTGCAGATAATACCAAAAATACGGTTTTAAAGTTTTAAAGGGGTAAGAATTCAGATATTTCTAGCGTTTATATTCCTCTTAAGGCGATGCACTACATCGTGTAACATTAAAAAAAGGGACGCTAACAATAACACTCCTTATGTAAATGGCGATAAGGTTTAAATTCCCGCTTAACACCAGCCGCCTGTTTTGATTTGTGCAAGAAAAAAAACATCATCAAAAAGCATGTTTTATTTTATTTTACGAAATTCACGCAGAAACATTAAATTGTTGTACGATAATTTTTTAAAGAAATTAATTTCCCACATTATACTTACAATATATGTAAACATAACCGAAAACGAGATTATAAACATGAAAGCAGATTTTATAGGCCTGACGCTTTGTTTGTGACGAATTTATAAAATGATTAATAAAAAAAGCTAAGTATTTAATTAAGGAAATAAGAAATCGATAAGAAAAATAGTCATAATCGTTTAGTAAAACAATAATTTAATAAAAATATTAAAATCTCACTACCCCCCGCTAAAAGTTAACATACATGATTTTAAGAGCTTACGTCTGGACTTAGATAATAAATAATATTTACCATCCCTTAACTTAATTCTGAAAAGGAGGGGAGGAGGGTGTACTTTAAGGCTTTAGGGGAGAAAAAGGTTCGCCGTAACTAACTGGGGGCGTCTTACTCAGAACAAGGAGGGTGAGATTTTATTTTTCCAACCCATTAATTAGACAAGCTATAAAAATCTAATCAATTCGAGGGGAAAAATTACGAGGATCTCTTGAACATAGAATACTCAAAAAAAAAAAAAATTATTATTAAACTTTTTTTAGTTAATAATTAATAGGAAATCGGGCGGCGCACAGTGGGCTGAAAATCGCCTTTCATAGACATAGAGACTTGAATTTTCATGGTCTTTTTTGGCTAGAAATGGATTCTGCTGATCATTACTATGCTATAAAATTTCGTATGAAGCAATTGCGTGTACAAATGAAGTAGTTATCATTTTTTAAAGAAAAAATTGTATGGCACTGACATTAAAAATGAGGCTATCTCTGGAATGATAAGGTTGGCCATTATATCCTTACACATAGATATACTACTATTTATTTGTATTTTTTTGACATACTTCGTGTTGTGGCGCAACTTGCGCTATTTTTTTAAATCCTCAAAGTTGAAAAAAAAACGTTTTTTATGTTGATGATTCATTTTAATTTCTTTGATTTTGTACGGATATTTGACAAAAAGTCAGGAAGGTAATTTTTCCAAATATGTCTGGCACGTGACAGGTTAAGGATCAGTATACCTACTAGACAAGGTCAGTATCCGTTCTATGAGATTTTACGTTCTATGGTCCAGAACATTGTATTTATATTTCTGAATAATTTCTCCTTTGTAGAGAAATATAATTTAATGAAGAGCGAAAAAGTTTTTTTCGTCTTTTTTGGGCCAAATTGTTTCGAGCCATTGATTCTGGGAACGGTTAGAACTTGTTCAAACACGCCGATTGTAAGTAGTTATAAGTTTTATGGACATATTTTTTAGAGCTTGCTAAAGGACAGAAATAATAACAGAACAGGAGAATTTTCGAGAAATCCGTGAACCATGAAAAATTAAGAAGTATAAATATTTTTTCCGTATAACTTAACAAGCGGCAAAATGAGGAAGAAATGGAGAAATTATTAAATACAAAACTTAATTTGTATCCAACATCTAGTATTATGTTAAGTATGTTCATTTGTAATAGTGTGAAATAAAAGGTAGAGAATGTAATAATAATAGTAATAATGTAATATTTGTATAGCGCAGTTTTATGTTATTTCACTTCAAGTGCGCAAGCGATGGTCAGTAATCAGCTGACTGTGGGACTAATTTATAAGTATTTCAAACAAGTTTAAAAAATTTTTATGTTTAATTTTTATATACTTTTTTTTTATAACATTATTAAATTTAATTTGAATTAAATTTTTTATAAATTAAATGGAGTTCTAGGAATTAAACATAAAAACAATAAAGTTGAAAAAAAAACAAAAAGACTTGCTCTTTTGTCTTACTCAACATTCAAAATGCAAGGTGCTTCATGTTCAAATTTCAATGTTCAAAATTCAAAGAATAAAATTTAAAGTTTAAGGATCAAATTTATATATTCAAAGATCGAACCGCTACGGGTCCATAGCTCATTATGTTAATGACACTAAGAAATCTGAAATAAATAAAAACTTACTAACACAAAATACAGACTGAAACAGAAACCACCTAACTGTACTAATAATCCTATATATATATATATTTTTTTTTTTTTTTTAATTGAAAATTTTTTGATACAATCAGGTACATAAATAATAAAAGGTATATAACATACTTAAATATAATATTGTATGAACAAAAAAATCCCACAAAGGCAAATGCCTGAGCGTGGGTATAATATTGAATTTATTATAATTTTATGGTTAATAGGAGATTTAAGAATTTAGTTTATTTTTAGGTATAAAAAGAGTAAAAGTAAAAGAGTAAAAGTGCCTTAAAACATAGAGCAAAATAACAGCATTTGTATATAATATAATAATAATAATATGTATTATTTCTTTTTAGAAACTCCATATTATTTAAAAAAATTCAATTTTAATACAACATGTAAATGGAAACCTCAGCACGGGAGATCGCGTCGGCCTAGAAATTCAATGTGCTTTAACTTTATCTCACAGATAAAATAATATCAAGATGAAAGAAAAAAATTAAAATGCAAGATCAAGGAAGAAAGTACAAATATTAAAGTTTAATGATAAAAGATCAGGTGATAGTTTAAAGATAAAATTAAAAAATGGAGTTCAAAGATAAAAGTTCAAAAATGAAAGTTCAAAGGTGAACGTTCAAAGATAAAAGTAAAAAACCTGAACGTTTAAAGATTTATTTATTTATTTCCTTTATTTTTTCCCATTTTTTTACATGTTGACATTACAGTTCAATAATAGTAAGAAGGGGAAACCCACTAAGGCGCAGCCTGTGCGTAAGTAATATAAGTGTTTACATTTTATTTTTGAACCTAAAAATAACCGTGTGCATCTAAAGATAAAAGTAAAAAAACGTGACAGTTCAAAGATAAAAGTAAAAAACAGGAAAATTCAAAAATAAAAGTTTAAAAATGAAAATTCAAAGGTGAAAATTCAAGGATAAAAGTTCAAAGGTGAAAGTTCAAAGGTGAAAGTTCAAAGGTGAAAGTACAAAGGTGAAAGTTCAAAGGTGATATTTAAAAGGTGAAAGTTCAAATATAAAGGCAAAAAAGATGAACTTTCGGAACACAAAGTGAAAAGGTGAAAGTTCAAAGATGAGGGTTCAAAGATGAAAGTTCAAAGATGACAATTTCATGTTCATCTTTGACCCCCACTAAAAGGTTGGAAAAATAGTCATAAACATATAAAAATAAATAGAATTATCAAGACTAATAAATTGGTAAACTTACAGAGCACGTTGATTGTGTGGGTAGAGACCACATTTTCAGTTAGTCCCATATTCAATCCATGACAGACCACCACGATAGATCTTCGATTTGCTTCCACAATCAGGGTTATGTTGGATGAGGTGATGTCTCCACCTAAAACAAAATTAAAAAAGATTAGTTTGCACTATTATCAAAAGGGGTAAGTTGTATAAGGGTGGTGGGATAAAAGTTGCATTTACGTCTGTTTGTTTTATAGGCATTGTAATGTTTTAGGATTCACTCAAATATTGGAAAGGACTCTTTTAATAATACACTTTGTTTTTTAACGAACAAGTATAAAATTTTATTGACACCGAAATAATACAACCCAAGGAATTTAATTTACCCTCAACGGACCTGATATGTGTTTCTTTCTAGGTGATTTGATGCAGAAGAGACCAATAATTAGCTTTACAATCAGTTCTGTTGGGAGGGGTGAAAAGAGCCTGCCATCTATCTTAATAATCTCAAACTATTTATTCAAAATCTTCTGACCTAGATTCAAACCTTAATTTCGGACAGGCATTATAATGAAAAGTGCTCTAAAATCATTGATCCCTTTGGCATAATTGCACAGTCATTTGAAAACGGTTGACATTTATCGCATTATAGTGGGATGTTGTGATGTTTAAAAAAATCTATAAACCGTCAAGAAAACTCTGTCTTATGGTATCGCACCTGTGGTTATTAGATACCTCGTAGTTGATTTTTGATTTTGTTTTTGTAGTATTCCATATTTGGGAACCTATTACATATTTTTTTATAGAGTACCTCACAAGGGTCTTAACTGCTCCCTTCTGGAGCCAGTGAGACTATGGCATCCCCAATTGGGGTATGTTGTGAGGCTGAAGGTAAGTGGGGAAGGGAAGGAGATGGGGAAGAGGAAGGTGGGGAAGTACCTGGCTATTCAGATCTAGTCACTAAACACGGCTAAAGCCATTATTAAACTAAAGCACAAATTTCGCACATTTGTAAAGTTAAAGATTTTTAATAATTTTTCTTTAAATTAATAAAATATAGGATAGTTAGTAAAATGTAGAAGAATTCATTGGCTGTATAGCACTATAATTTGTTTATATGTTTACATACACACATGTGGAGTAATGATTTTTTTTTATGTGGGCGGGAAATTTTACCTAAATTATTTTTTCAAAAGTGGTGTGCACTCACGGTGATGCGTGTTTTGTGTAGTTTTTTAATCGAAGGACCTTGAAATGTGTATGTTTTAACCACTGCACAAGTAGAAGTAAGCACATAAGGAAAAGGAGAGAATTACTCACTGCGGGACTTGTAGTACTTTCTTCATTTGACCGGTTTTAACTTTGCACTATGTTGCGGTAATATTTCTTAGAGCGGTGAGTAGCTAAAGAGCGGATGCGGATGCGAAAAATAAATGCAGATATGTTTACGGTAAGAGGTTCGATTATTGACTGATTGTGGATAATGGGAAAAAGTGACAGGTTTATAGGGAAGGGTAGGAAGGAAATGTGACAATACTAGCTACAAGTAAAGCAGTTCATGTATGTGTATAGGTTTGTATAGATGTATAAATGCCCAACCCCACTGTGATTTTTTATAATTCTCTGTGTCGCTCCAGTGGTTATAATCAAAACGGAATTCCATAGTTGTAACTTTCTTTAATAAATTTTAATAAATTACCTTCGGGTGACATGTTGGTCACTGTATGAGCATCCTTGTACTGTTTACCAGTGACGGTCCACCTGACTTCTGCGCTGGGATTACTAGGTGCGGTACTGCATACTAGAGATACAGCTTCTCCAACCCTGGCTTCTGTTGGACCTGATATGGACACGTGTTCTGGTGCGACTAAAATACAAACAAAAAAATATATGAAATAAGGGTAAGTACCTACTAAATAAAGGATGGCACAAAATTCATCACCCTATCAAAAAATGGCACATTTTTTGCAAATGGCGGCAAATGTCAGTTTTGCTTTGACATTTTTGAAGTAAACAGATACAAAATACAAGTCAACAAGACATGAATGGCTATAACCGTCAAGAAAGCGCAAATTTTTTGCAAAAATAACGCATTTGTGGGTCGCCTAACCTCTCGTTTTCTAGCCGGCGAGATCGCCGATTTAACAGTTCCAGACATCTTTTTGTGGTGTTTCTTGAAGTAAAGAGTATATTTGAACAAGTCTCAGAATCTTGAAGCCCTCAAAGAGAATTTCCGTCAAGAATGCGAGAACCTATTGCTGAAAGTTTTGGAAAAAGTGATGGAGAATGCCATAAATCGGACCCTTATGTTCACCTATTCAGGCGGCGGCTACTTGGCCGATATCATCAAAAAATTAAGAGATCAAATAAACCCAATCCAAAAGGAGAAACCAAATGTTTTTATTCATGAAAAAAATTACAACCAAAGAACATCGGGTGACCACTTTTGCGCCACCCTGTATAAAAATACAAAACATAATTATCTACAAAGTTTTATGATGGAATAGTAATCCATCAGGAGCATCCCTATCCTTATCCTATATTCCTCTTCCCTATACATTCTAAATAGTTTTAAGGCTACTTATACTGTTTACTCTGCAACCACAAAATACTTGAAAAACACTTGACTCTGTGATAAAACGGGCGGTCCGTTTGATAGATTCTTCTATCTTAACAAGCGGATTGCTGTCTTTAGAGCACAGGCGTCATGTAGGTTTACTTTCTTTGTTCTACCGGTATTACAATGGAAGATGCTCCTAGGAACTAGCATTATTGATCCCTTCGGCACCGGTGCATAGTGGGGAAACAAGCAAAAAAAATTTTTTTATATTTATTGAATTTATATCATAAGGTTTACATTTTTTTTGGCCTTGCCTGTCTCACTAGGAAGTCCTGTGTCGTGACAGACTAGTTTACAAATATTTTTAAATTATTATATAAAGTACATTTTTCAATAAAGCAAAAATATTTGACAAAATTTTCAGGTTGGTAGGTAGTGGTAACAATAATGAGATATACGATTATATTTGGGTGAGGTGACTAATTATTGCACGACCTTTTTCGATGATCCATTGTTTGATCAGGATTTTGTATTTTTTAATATGATTGTTTTTTAATATTATCATTAATTTATTATTCAGCACGCATATTAATGCGTGCCCAACATACATTACATATGTACTTGATTGATATTTGTTCACGATAACGGGTTGCTTGTTGAATTCAACAGCTCGGCTGTGGAATGATTTCTGTGTTTCCTACATCCTAAGGTCTCTTCAAGACCCACTCATGTTCACTCCTTTCTCTCCTGAAAAAGACCTTCGACATAGCATCTTCA
The DNA here is from genome assembly GCA_951813805.1 of Limnephilus auricula. NCBI lineage: Eukaryota > Metazoa > Arthropoda > Insecta > Trichoptera > Limnephilidae > Limnephilus > Limnephilus auricula. Next base: position 9,769,227 of record OX638417.1, read on the forward strand.
AAGATAGGCCCTGATGGAATCAACTATGTCTCTGAGCCTCCTGTGTGGAATTTAATATAAAAAAAGCAAAATAAAACCTATTTCTCTAATCAACTCCTCTGCCGTAGGTCATCCCAAGTGGTTCGCAAAGTTTGGTTACTTAGCAGGGGTGCCCAGGTTCATAGGGTGAGGTTTGTTTAGGTCTTGGAGGCGGATGCCTTTGCCCACCTACTACCTACTACATATTACTGCGTGGTGGGCCGGATCAGGAGAGCCTGGTGGAGCTAACATAACGTAGCCTCCTGTGTGGAGCTAATGTAAAAAAGAAACAAAAAAAAACCGAAGACTTATCTTCCGTATCTCAAATTTAGTTTAAGCTATAAGTAATACTTAATAATAACAGGGTGATACTCACAGTAAACTGTCAAATCGACTTCGGCTTTCAGGGGCGTAGCAATCATTGTGTTTCTTGCTTCACACTTGTATCTAGCCTTATTATCCGATGCGTCCGCTGTAAAGGTGTATGTGTTTTCTGAATGCCGACCGGATGTCCTGGAAAAGAAGAAAAAACGTAATTAATAAAATATTTGAAATAATGACTGCCACTGAAAAATAAACTTATTATAGAACGCTACTGAAGAAATGTGATAATAACCTCGGAACAGGCTCAGCCTAGTGAGGTGGCATATACCTAAAAGAATGTACATAACATGTATTTTTTTGGTTAATAAATAATAAAAAAAAAAAAAAAAAAAAAAAAATCTGATTAATAAAAAAATACTTCTATAATCTTCGCAAAATAAATTTGTGGCGTCATTTTTAATTAAATGAAAACAAATTCGTATACACCACTTATATAATAAAAATGATCTATAAGTTTGAAAACCATTTATTTTAAAAACATTTTATCCGGACGAAGAAATCTTTGGTTTTGAAATATGTTGATAGTTATGCAACGCGTAACGCGTGTTAAATTGGCCGTATAAGACAAATTTTGACAGTTTTCTTAAATGCAGTGTTTCGTTTCATGCAAACGAGCTAAATACTGCGCTTGAGTTGAGAAGACACCAACTCTTAAAAGCAGTTAAGATAACGCCAGCGATGACTGGGCGTTTTGCCGCGTAATCATCGTTTTCAAATCGAATATCATCGCGTACAAACATCAAAATAATACAACAAACCTATAGTTGTTTAAATTAAACAAATAACTTCGTATCAACTACTATTATATAATGACAATTACCCACATGTTTCGAAATCGATGGTTTCTTCGTCAGGGTAGTAATGTCATTATAGTGGTTGATACAAAGTTATTTGTTTAATTTAATTAAAAATGACGCCACAAAGTAATTTTGCGAAGTTTGAAGAGATAGTCGTTTATCCAATTCCCCTATGTTTTGTCGATTATCACATATTTGTAGGATTTATAAAAATACCGTTTAGGCGGGATTTCAAAAATAGGCAACTTAGACTCGCTGTAGAAAATTTATTCGTCAACAAAAAATAAAATGTCATAATAATTGTAATTTTTTTAAGCAATAAAAAAAAACGGGGAAATATTCTATTGTCTCAAAACGATGACTTAACGCAAAAAATAACACAAAATATACAGTATCACCCTTCTGGTCTGATGACAAAAATCGACATCGGATTTATTCTAGAACATCAAAAATCACACTTCTAGAGGTTAACTAATCAGTGCTTATTTTAACTAATTATTTTAACTTATTTTGAATAATGTGCTTATTTTTATCAAAATGGCCATTGGGACTGTATTAAGTACCAACATGATTTTTTTTCGTATTCCGTATTTTAATATTTAACCATTTTCGTTTCGCTACAAACTTCGCCGATAAGAACGCCGGAATGACTCTGAAAGTGGAAAAGTTGAAACTTTTCGTGGTCCGTCGCTTGTGAAAGCTCAAATAAAGCTTTTTTTATTGGTGCTGAAACATGGCTGGAGAAAAGGTACACATTCATTATTCTTCGATTTGTCAAGAAACAATAATACTACATCAACAAATTTATTTTTGAAACGAGAAACAGAATTATTGTCATGACGTATTGCGACAACTATGCATGATTTATTTTTATTTAATAACATTCCTTGCGTAAGCCAATGTTTTTCAAAGATTGTATTTTTAACGAGGTTATTTTGTCGTCTAAGTACAAAATATTTCCGGTTTGCAATAAAATCCAAATAAAAGGAATATTTTTGGACGCATCTCCAAATTAAAAACTGTTTTCGAAAGGTAATGAAATACTCTATCAATTTTTATAATTCGAAATTAACACAAATATTATTTTAATATAAACGTAAAAAGTTTTAAAAATGGCTTACCTTAGGTTTTTTCTAACTGAAATTATTGATAACCAAAAAGGCACCTATTTTATTATTATCAATGTTAAATTACTTTTTGTCGTTTCGTTAGAAAATAATTAATAGCCCATTACCAGCGGCTGAAAATAAAAGTTTAAAAGTGCTTGCAACTGTACAGGGAGGTTCCGATGAGAAAGATCGATTATTCCCCGTATGAAATTTTTCAAATAAAGAAATTCATATCTTTTTTCGTTGTTTGTTTTTGGGGTATTATGCCGTGTTGTGCTACCTCCTTCTTTAGCCGACGTTTCGGACAGCGTTGCAGTGTCCATCAACAGGGCAGATCCGTATCAAATTAATATATATTTATTTCATTCAAAACTTGCTTTAATATATAGATATCTAATATACCAAAGTAAGCAGTAAAAATGCTCAAAACGCACGATGTTAAATTATTAAATATCTGTACCTCTTGTAAGTATTTTGTAGTGATTTAGTGAAGTATTTATGATTTTTTAATAATGTCTAAACAAAATAGGTGTGTAAAAAAACTGATTTATTTTAGTTTATAAGACCATAAATAAATAGAAAAACTGAGGTATTTTCGTCACAAAACACGTTCTCGGATTTATTTTTTAATGATTTTAATTTAACTAAAATTAAAATTCTGAAAAGTGTATTGACTAGATTATGTATTGATTTATTTTGCTGTATGATTATATGATTTGAAATTAGTGTTGGATATACAATATTACGTTTTAAAAATGGAACAAATCGACCAACGGTATTATATTAACCAACCTAAGCATATTAAAAATAAACTTAGTTTATCAAAATTTAAAAACTGCATTTACCAGATAAAATAACAATCTTTCAAAATCAATTTATGTTTTTTTGTAAAAAAGAGTCAATACGTCTAGAATTTAATTTAAAAATGACTAATTTCCGGTATTTTCTGGTAAAACACTCTTAATGAACTCTACTTGACAGCAGTGTAAAAAAATGTTGGTGAGTCAAGTAGCGAGTTACTCGCCACTCGACTTACTACTTGTCAGGTCCGAAGAAGGCATTAGGCATAAATTAGAACAAGTCACACGTGCGACGAACGATTCACGATGTCTACTAAACGTAAAATATCATCCAAGTCAGTCAATATCAGAAAAAAAAGTGTGGTTATTGTAGAATTTTCTTTCGAAACTTTCCGATATTATTTGATTTTCCCAGTATATGCTTTATTCTGTGGGTGTACACGTAGTTATTCGAAACAAGGCCTCGTTCATTCCAAAGCGATAAAGGGAGCTAAGTGGAAAAGGTAATTTAAAACCAAAAAGTAGCCAATTACGTTAATTTATTCCAAAAATTGATCAGAGAAACTTCGCGTAATTATCAAAACGTTGGCACTTTACAATATTATGGACCAATCGGATTTAAAACTTTGATATTTGCATAATTACTATAGTACACGAAAAAGAGATAGAGATTAGCCAGTTTTGTGCTGATACTACGAGTTTCCGGACGCTGTGTATTTCTATATATACAAAGAAATATAATGTTTTTTTACATCAGCTCCACACAGGAGGGGGAAAAAATCCCTCAGTGCCTATATCATCTTTGGAGATGCTGTGTGGGGGATCTTTTTATGAAAGGGATGGAGAGGAAGTTCAGGGAATGTACGAGGTTATGTAGTGATGGCGGTGGCGATGGATCGAGAGATCAAACGTATCCGCTGCCAAGACCTTCACAAACCTCGCTCTATGAATCTGGGCACACCTGCCAAGTCACCAAATGTAGCCAACCACTTGGAGCGACCTAATTAATGCAAGGGTGTTGATTATCCAATAAATGATTCCCAGGGCGGCGGTACCCATAACCCCCTCTTAAAATGAAGCTTTTAGCAAACTAACGAAACTGCACCGAATAACACGGTCTACGTTACTTATTGTCCAAGAGAGAGGTCGTACGTGATGTCATCGTTCTAGTATCTTATGTCTTTTTCGTTATTTATTTATTTTATTTTAGGAAAATCAACATCAATCAATGTGGTTCATTTATACACGTGTATTTCACCTAACTCTGAAACCAATTATAGATTTCCTCATTATACTATTGTATTATGCATCTAAAAATTTAAGATTTTACTTACAACAACTAAAAAATATTACTTTTTTTATAAGAAAAACTCTCTTTTTAACTTATGAAGGTTATTCCCATCAACGTAATATATCAATGAAGAAGAACATAACAATAAAAATCTAAATTAAATATGAAAATGAACAAGACACAGAAAAATAATAAAGCATAATGCTCGCAATTGGGATTCGAACACAGATCTCATAAAAACATTAGTCGAAGATAATATTGTTAATTCTGAAATTTGAAATATGACTTTGACAATTATTGCGGTTTTATAATAGATCGCAATGGTTGAATTGGTGTATAAGAGGTGAGCTCGGTTCGAGTCCCAGTTGCAATCATTATTTTTCTTTGTATTGTTCATTTTCATAATTAATTTAGATTATTATTGTTAACGTTTTTCCGATGATAAAAATAATATTACGTTCTTATAACCAGAGATAATTATAACATGAGTTACTACATAATATGTCATTAGTCATTACATAATATTATATCATTACATTTTATGTAATTTGGTACACATTTCTTCTGCACTTACACATTACACTTCCTTCTCACAAAACGTGTAAGACGGAAGAGGACGATAATCAACGACGTACATACGACCTCTCTCCTGTACTACTTCAGTAACTGAATTAGGTGGTTAACTATGCAAACCACATATTAGTTAGTGTTACGGGGTCAAACTTGACGCCATGTCCGAGACGCGAACCCGATATACGGCGCTTTCTTGCCAAAGCTTTGCCGGCTAGTTCATAGATGGAGTTAAATTATTCTCCAAACTGAAACTAGCCCCGAACCAAGGAACTTTGACACTAGTGTCGGTCGGAATAGTTTCCGTTTAGTTCTACGAATTATGTATTACTAAAGTAGCTACCCATTTTACTTCACAATCGTTCCTTTACGCCAGTTGTGAAACAATTTTAATTAGTTATCCTTTATTATGGTAAGGAAACGTACCCATAATAAGTGACCCCCTTTTTGCAATTTTTAAACCCCCCTCCCCCTACGGTGACCACGTGCACTATATTCCAAGACCCCCTCCCCCTACAGTTTTCACATTCATAAATATGGTTTTGAATCATTTCTTGCTAATTAAAAGTTTAAAAAAAAGTATTTGGCTTATATTTATCTTTATTGTTGTCAGTTTCAATCAGCTGACATCTCGGCATATGTACGTCAGTGTTGCCACCTGCGAGTTTAAAAAGCGCCAAACACTGCGCGCCATATTTGAATGTAGCTCGAAAAAAACGCGAGATTTCCCTAGAGGATATTGATTGCGTGAACAAGCGTGGTATTTTGAAGATCCCCCTCCCGCCTGAACGGGTCACGTAGTATGGGTACGTTCCCTAATGCATATTATAATTGTCGGGTTGATCTGAGATACAATGCAGTATGCAGGATGAAGTTTGCCCTGATGATAGCTAACCTTCTATAGGAGAGGGCATCAAAAAAAGTAGAGGAAGATCGATTATTAGTTAATATGTTTACGATTATGACAAAGATTATTTATCAGGAATAAATTGAGATAATTAAAAATTAATAATATTCATAATTTTAAATTAAAATTTTGCCACGAAATAAGTTTGCTGAGTTTGAAGAAATTATAAATAGTTTAAGAGCCATTGACCAGCGGCTGAAAATAAACGTTTAAAAATGTTTGCAACTGTACAGGGAGGTTCCGATGAGAAAGACCGATTATCCCCTGTAACAAATTTTATAAATTAAAAATTTAACATCGATTTATTTAAATAAAAACTTGCTTTAATATATACCTACATTCAAGTAAGAATGTAGGTATATATTAAATATCATATACTTCTTGTAAGTATTTTTTGATCAAAAGTATTTATGATTGTTCAATAATGTCTAAACAAAATAATTTTGTAAAAAAAATCTGAAATATTTTAGTTTGAAGGACCAAATAAATAGAAAAACTGGGGTATTTTCGTCACAAAACACGTTCTTATTTTTTAATGATTTTAATTGAACTAAAATTTAAATATTGAAAACTGTATTGATTGTATTGATTTATTTTATTGTATGATTATATGATTTGAAATGTGTGTTGCATAATACAATATTTCGTTTGAAAATTTAACAAACCTGCCAACGACAAACGGTATAAATTTAGTATATTAAAATAAACTTAGTTTTTTAAAAGTTTAAAGAGTGCGTTTACAAGATAAAATAACTATCTTTCAAAATCAATTCATGTTTTTTTGTAAAAAAGAGTCAAAACGTCTAGAATTTGATTTAAAAATGACAAATTTTCATGAAATTATTGAAAACAAAGATTATTAAATTTTGGATATATTCACCCGAAAGTGGCTTTCAAGCCCGATTTAAATAGGGCCACGGCACCGTTCAAAACACTTGAGCGCATCTGCGTACGATTTATTAAACAATTATCTCACGTGTGTACACTGTACACGTGAGGTTAAGAAGTAACACGTGTGGAGGCGACGGTACACACGTGCGCGATTAATCCGAAAGTAATTAGTGAATTTTAAGTCGGGCGAAAAAGTAAGACAATTATTTTACCTGTGGGGTTCTTAAAGAACTATTCACAGTAGGTATAGTGCTGAGTATTGGATATTGTCAGTACCGCCCTGGTGAAAGCTAAATAACCAGAAAATAAAAATTATCCTTAACCTTAAGTCTAACAAATTTTTCGTTAACTAAGTAAGAATCCAGTTCTCTTGAAAGAGAGCAGAATTATCCTTAACCTTGTGATTAATAACATTTTCGTTAACTACGATTCCAGATCTCTCGGATGACAGCAGAATTATCCCTAACCTTAAGATTAACAACTTTTTCGTTAACTACGATTCCAGTTCTCTCCGATGACAGCAGAAATATCTTTAACCTTAAGATTAAAAACTTGTCGTTAACTACGATTTCAGTTCTCTCGGATGGCAGCAGAATTATCCTTATCTGTAAGATTAATAACTTTTTTGTTAACGAAGACTCCAGGTCTCTCGGATGACAGCAGAATTATCCTTAATTTTAAGACAAACAACTTTTTCGGTAACTACGATTCCGGTTCTCTCGGATGACACTAGAAATATCTTTAACCTAAGAATTAACAAATTGTCGTTAACTACAATCCCAGTTCTCTCAGATGACAGCAGAATTATCACCTTAAGATTAACTTTTCGTTAGTAACGATTCGAGTTCTCTCTCGTGAGAGCAGAATTATCTTTAACCTTAAGATTAATAACTTTTTCGTTAACCGCGATACCAGTTCTCTAGGATGATTTAATTAACAACTTATTCGATAACTACGATATTTTACTCGTTTTCAATTTTTTTGTGACTTTAAGTAACCCAGCAGGGTTTGACTATTTTAAATTTGACCACCCACAAAACAAACATCGGAATCGAATTAATCCAAAAAGAAAGTGCATAATTTGAAAACACTGAATAAAAGATTACGGTTAAAAAAAAGGTTTGAAGCTATGATATTACGATTTGCTCAATAATAAATTCAACTAATTGTCAATAGATGTCACTATAGGTACCATTGATTTATCAACAGATCGGTAGTAGTAAATTACTGTTTTACACAGGAACCATTTTTTTGTTTACGAGATAAAATAAAAATTTAATTCCATCTAATTTTCGAACTTGAGAGAACAAAAGTTTGAGACCAGGGCATCATATTGTCATATTAAAAGTGCTTTAATTCAACATAATGTAATGAAAAAATTGTTATACCACTAAATGGACTCCAAATTCGACGAAGATTCACCAATTTCGGGCTTGTACCACTAGTTATATCCATACTAGATTTGAAGTAAGGGACCCTTAGTTCCATTACACTAGGCTGGTGTGTCAAAGACTTGTAGAATCTGTCAAGCGTAAAAAAATAAGGGTCTACAGTATTATATCGATGCTTTGCACTGAATACAAAATCTCCGGACGTAAAATATACCGCATGCTGAGGGTTGTTGGTTTGTACTATGGCCATATGTGTTTTTTTTTAAACTTTGAATGCCGTAATATTATTAATTATATTTTTATCTACCATAGCCACACACAAAAAAAAACCATTCTTTTAGCGGGAACTTACATTTTGAACATCACTTTTTGTTCTATCTCCATAGTAATTACAAAAAAAACGAGGATTGGAGTGAACTATGTCCATTGGCCAATACAATTTTTTTACTATTATTTATTAAAACCTTATGTATGTGTATGTAAAATTTACTAAAGTTTAATTTATCCATACTACATTTTATTTATTCATTCGAAAATATTAAATTTTCTAATTTCTAATGAAGATTTTTTAATATTTTTTATTATTTATTAAAACCTTATGTATGTGAATGTTAAAAGTGTCCTCTTTCAAATAATTTGCCAGTAAGTAATATTTACGCATTACTTAATAAAATTAAAGGACGTTTAATAATTAGTGCAAATTGTAAGATTTCATTTTCAAAATAATAATTCTCAAAATAGTATATTTTTAGCAAAGTTCCAGAGAATGTTGTAGCAAACGGTACATCCTCCAGTGACACATGTCACATCGTGCCATCTCGCGGAGTTTGTCAAAAGGTTTGATACAAATATTATAAATTTAATTAAATGTTGATTCATTCTGGATTGGTAATTTTTAACATTTTATCCGTTCTGACGACAGATGTCAAAAGATGAGGGCTTGGGTGCGAAATTGAATAAACTGAAAGTAAGTCGACTGTTTGTAAGGTAACACAATAGTCTTATGATCTAGTTCATATTTTACCACCGTATTCTACGGGCTCTTCGTGTCACATGGTCTCGTTGCCGAGTTGTGCCGAAGGTAGATTTACGATGTCATTGGGTTTGAAAAGATCGCCAGATCAGAACTAACCTTATATTTACAATACGTCAATAAACAGTGTGTTATAAAAAACCTAAGACTTTCAATAAGCAACCATATATTAATTTATTTATTTATTGTGAAAAACAGTATAATCCAACTACATTACACAAATTACAGTTTAAAATACATACATTTAATTATATAGGTAAGTACATCAATAATATCAGATGAGATGGAGCCTCATGTTAAAGAATATATTTATTGCGATCTTAAATTCGCTTTTGTTTAAATTGAATACGTCAATCACAGAAGAAACGTGGTTTAGCAAAGTAGTCATTCTCCCTAAAGGCATGATCATTGGTAGGTTGGTCCTGCCTCTTGGAAAAATAAATAGTCTGTGCTGTCTAGCTCTGATGAAATTATCGGGGACATAAAGTGAAATTCGTTCCAGAATATCAGGATTGCAAATGCGCCCATTTAGCAGCTTGTGTGCCACTAACACCATTGCAAGCTTTCTCCTAACGTCTAGACGATCTATTCCCAGCATTCCGGCGAGAAAATCAGAGGGATACAACAGAGGGTAGTATCCGAACTCTCGCATGTAAATGTATAACAAACTAGCGTCTGCCCGCGACTTCGTCTGCGCAGGATTAGTACTTCGATTAGCCTATTTTCTTTTCATAGGTCCCATCCATGTATATAAAAAATTCTTAACCTATTTATTTAAAATATCTATAATTCTTGATTCGATTCAAGGGTGAGTACTTCAAATAAATTGACTAAATAAAATATTTTCTAAAATAGAATTTTGGTTTTGCAATCATTGTTTTTCAAAATTACATTCTCAAATTTTGACATTTTCTATTAAACAATAATTATTATTTGTAAACGTGGAAAATAGCAAGCTTTGGGTATACGTTATAGCCTATATGTTATTCTGGTGTATGAGCGATATTGTAAAGTTTCTTAAAAGTCCATTCAGTGGTTTTTGTGTGAAAGAGTAACAAACATACATACATCCATACAAACTTTCGCGTTTATAATATTAGCAAGATTAGTACTGCAGATTAGTACCGGTCCCCAGTCCTTACCATATTACGTTATTCTCTGGAGGGATTATTACGAGACATTACACTTTTGTAGGCTGATGAGAAAGAGATGTCAAGACCTAGACAAACCTCACCATGAACCCGGGCACCCAGATGACCACTTGGGTGACCTAACCTTTGACAGGGGTCTTGGTTATCCGATAAATGGTTCTCGAGGCAACGCCACCCATAACCGCTTCCCATATTACCAGTTATGTCGTGCAATAAAAAACAAGATGATTTTTGTTGGTTAGTTATTTCCAAAGCCTCGGATAGCTTTTCTGCCACAATGTGTCAAATATTCTCTAGATTCTTTAAAATGTTTTAAAGTTAATGATTTTATAATATTTTTGTTTATAAATCCTACAAATATGTGATAATAGACAAAATATAGGTGAATTCATTGGCTATATAGAACTACAATCAGTTTGTATGTCTCCACATCCAAATTCGGAGGTACGATTTTTTTTAATGTGGGCGAAGAAAATTTCCTGTGGCAATCCGAGAAAAAAATGTTATTACTCTGTCGCTCCAGTGATTACAGAGAAAATGTAAAATCTGTACGATACCGCGAACAATTTTTAAGCCATTGCCCAGAGCCGTAATTATTGGAGCTATTTTCGGTTAATTAGAAAGTTAGGGAGTGCCTGACAATTCAGATATAGTCACTAAACGCAGCTAAATTAATATGCAGCAATGTTTAGAGTCCAACAATTAAAACTTTCGAGTAACTAGGAATACATATGGTACAAATTTGTAAATTTCCCAACTTGTTGTATCATTATTTAATAATTTGATTAAAAGTTTGAGAATCTTAGCCAGCCACCCATTTCAGGAGAAGTATCAAACAATGTATGGCAATTCTAGACGAGTAGAGCTAGGTTAGGTTGGAAACTGTGCAGGGGTGTCCAACTGATGGATAGCGGACAAACAAAACCGGTAGCGGTCAGCAGAGAGAATGGACCACCACAAACACTGTGTCTTGGAATATATATATATTTTTAATTGACATTCATACACAGTCACATACTCGCTTTTTTGTTACGCAGACACTTGAATGACTCGACTCAATGATAAATTTTTGTTTTATTCACTATTACAAATGGCGATGTGCTACGTCTGTCTCACTAGGAACTCCTGTGTTGAAAGCAGGCGGAATCTATTACAAAAATACAAATAACAACACGATGTTACGTTTATAATAAAATGCAATTAGCATCGTACCATTGGAAATGCGTAAATTGGTTTTGATAAAATCTTTGAAGTCAGATCTGACTTGGCAGATGATCCAAGACTTGGTGTCTGATTTATGTGACGCGAAAGTGAATGAATGAAGAATCTGGGGAAGCCCAGAGAAGATATGTACAATGCCTTCACTTAGATCGGACGACTAAAATCAATTACTTGGGCATTATTTTTGACAGTAATTTCAAGTGGAAAGAACATATTTTAATACTGCAGCAAACAAACTTAGAAAATCAATACACTTCCTTAGACATACTCGCCACATTCTTGACTTAAATCAACTCAAAACAAAAGTTTGTGCACTATGTCAATCTAGTATGGTATTATAGCCTGGGGAGGAACAAACACTGCCACCATTGATTCAATTTATAAAGCCTTTATTTGTAATCATCCAAATTTGTAAATCCTTCTTTTTTCTTTCTTTACTTGTTTTCATTATTGTTTGTTCTATTAACACGACTTTTATTTTCATTTTTATGCTGTACTGAAGTGAAACTTTTTATATTTCTTTTTTATTCACAAAATATTTTTGTGTAAAGTTTTTTTACATGCATTTCGACTATCACACTAGACACATGCAAGTATTATGGTAAACTTAAATTTTTGATATCAAAATACCTTTGTAAATTTGTACCTACTACCTCCCACGCATGAGTTGTAAGTTCCTCCCGTTCTAAAATGATTTTTGTAACTCATCGGGATTGCTCTGGCAAAATGTAAAAACAATAAAAAAATGTTAGATACGGTTAGGTTAGGTTAGGTTAAGTTGGGTTAGGTTTGATTGGGTGAGGTTAGATCAGTTTAGGGTCAGCCAGTGAATTTAAATTTGTTAAATGAGCATTGTGCTCATTGAAGGTTCTTGAACCCTGAACTGTAGGGTGTTTAGCGCCCCATTGTGAGAGAAACTCTCACACCTCCCAGTAACTTATTCACGCCCCAAATAATCTACATACGCTTTAAAGTTTGCTCAAAACTTTCACAGAGAGAATATTATATTATATTAAACGTAATATTTCACTCTGTCACTTATGCGGAGTGGCCAAAGGGGGAAATGATACGCCACATTAAGTATTTTTTTAGTCAACTTAAACGTCGAAAAGCTGCCGATGAGGATCTATATCGAATTAATCAAAACTCAAGAAACCAGTGTCCACCAATATGCTGATTTACAGAATTCACTGTGTGATGTCTGGAGCGCTGCCTATCACCTGGTGTACTAGCATGGTCGATCGATATGAAGTTACCGACCGATTGTCGGTAACTTCTCATCGTTCCCTAGGACAACTGCTTATCGCTAACGTACAAACGACAGTTTTGTTTTTTTTTTGTTTTTGTTTTGTTTATTTAGATGTATGCATATTTTTTTCATACATCTAGTAAGAAAATACAATAATACAATTTAATTAATACAGTTTAAAAAATACAAATTAAAAAATACAAATAAAAAAATGCAAATTAAAAAATACAAATTAAAAAATACAATTTAAGAGATTAATTTAAGATTATTAATTTAATTATTTTTTTATTTTTTTTTTTTGTAATCTAATCAATGATTGTTTTTAATATATATAGCACATGTCCTACGAAAAGTGCTAAGGTTTGAGGCTTCCTTAACGGCATTCGGCAGGTTATTATACAGTTTTTGTCCTTTATAAAACACGCTATTTTGGGTGCACGAAAGCTTAGTTTTGGGAAGCCTAAAATCTCTGCATCTTCTCGTAGGATAATTATGAACATTTTCGTGATACATAATATTACTATTCAGATAACTTGGCAGCATATTATTTTTGAGTTTGTACAACATTGTTAAGGTATTATATATTATATGTTGTTTGGTTGTCATCATATTTAAATTTTGTAACATAATTTTGACTCTAGTATAAATGTTGCACTTTAAAATGATCCTCATTCCCCTATTCTGTATAACCTGTAGTTTGTTATTTTGTGCTTCGTTACATAGGAATAAAACACTAGAACAATAATTTAAATGCGGAGTTACAATAGAATTGTAAACAAGGCGCGTTGTCTTGAGATCCAAGTTATTTCTGATCCTTCTAAGGAATCCAATATATTAATATATTAAGAACACTTAGTCATTGTGAACTGTCACCTATTCGTTTGCGATCTGCACTTGTCGTAGGGAATGATGAGAAGTTACCGATAGTTATCTTATCGATCGTTATAGAGCAAGCGTGCTAGGGCCTCTGGAAGGATGGCTTAACTATATCACGCTGAACTGTTACCTATTCGTTTGCGATCTGCAGTTGTCCTAGGGATCGATGAGAAGTTACCGACGATCGGTCGGTAACTTCATATTGATCGACCATGCTAGCACCTCTGGATGGAGTAATTTACCAATATCGCCGAAGAAGTGATCCGAGTTCAACTGAGGGCGATGGAGCTTTGAGAAAATTTTATGACACAATATTAGAGTTTAACGGAGAGCAAAACTCATCAGAAGTACTGCCGTGGTAAGTAAATACACAGTAAATCCTTTTTTTTAATGTGATTACCGCACAAGAGTCCCAACTGTTCCCAAACGACTGAAGCCAGTAGTGAGACTATGGCATCCGCAATTGGAGTATGTTGTGAGGATGAAGGTAGTGGGAAGGTTAAGGAGATAGGGAATAGGAAGGTTAAGAGTACCTAGCTATTCAGATCTGGTCGCAAAACACGTCTAAAGCCATTTCAATCAACGTTTCAATTCTGAATGGTGGTCTTACACCAGGTCGATATTAAGTGTATATTCAACGCTGGAACGTGCCAAAAACATACCTACCTAATGTTATTTTAAATGATTAAATAATACAAATTAATCACACAAGATTGCTAGTCGAGAGCCTTACCCCTCGACCACGGAGACCGTCATACTGTCAACACTGTCTAAGGCCTAAAAGTATAAAGCTGTCTACATCTGTGAACTCTTGCATTTAATTAATCTACACGTACCTACACGAACTACTAGACAAACATTAACATTTTATATAAACACATCTCATTCTAACTATAAATTGCATTCCCCAATATAACGATTACATAGTCTTGGTAATCAATATTTAAACAATATTGATGTATTTGACAATAATTTGAATTTGGCAAACTTTAAACGCCGTATGTGCGAACTATTTTTACTTAATTCATAAACTATTGTAAATACCAATTTTATACATTTTGATTAATTCCTATTAATATTGATTTGGAGGATATTGGCAGCCTATCTATTTTTACTTTATTTATATTCTGTATTACCTACATTTTGTCAACTCATATTTTATCTAACCTATATTATGTGTCTTTATATTTTCTGTTACTTACCTTTATTTTATTCACTTCTAACTCTTCACTGTAATTAATCGAAACATGTATTGCTTTATGTATGTAAAAGCCCTTTGGGCGTTAAAATATAAATAAATAAATAAATAAATCAGTTTTGTGAATACCGCACAAGAGTACCAGCTTTCCGAATTCAGTTGGACTTTGGCACACACATATTGGGGTATGTTATGAGGTTAAATGAAGTTGGAAGGGGATGTAGACGAGGATGAGAAAGGTGGGCAATTAACTGGATATCCAGAATTAGTCACCAAAACACGGCTAAAGTCATTTCACGCAACATATATATTCTGAAATGCGATCTTTTACATTGTTGATACTGAGAGCATATATCACTCTATTACATTATAAATTGATTCGACTTGGTAAGTCCAGGTCATCAATAACACCCCTATTAAATATGGCACGAAATGTCCGCCATCAAAAACCTTCTAAACACAAAATAATATTAATATGAAAAAAATATTACAAAAAGCCCTGAAATTTGTAGAAAAACTTATGAAAACATATCTCCCACATTTCTCAAAATTACCCTAATATCAAGCCGTAGCATAAATAACGTCCAAACTACGCAAATAAATACACGAAAAACTGATCCTTGTGCCGTTAGGAATAAGGTGCACTTTGGCAGCACCGGAAAAATTACTATGTAGAAAGTTTGAAAGTTTCCTTCAAGTTGGTCAAATGGCCAATACGACGTAAGTGAGTGTGAAAATTCACGCAAAAATGATCCCTGTGCATGTTATATTTAAGGTGAATTTCGGAGTGCAAGAGAATTTGTAGGAGGGTTGTTCGAAAGTTGGCGAGGCGATCTGGAAAGTTTTTTAATCAGGGTCGCAAAGTGTTAGGGCAATTTTTATTTTTTTACATCTCAGAAGTAGTCGGTATGATCAAATTAGGGTGAAAAAAGTTGTACAAGATGTTAACTTAACACTTTGGCGACCAACGAAGATACCGGACCAGTTTAATAAGCCCCGAAAGGGTAGACAGATAATATACTAATACTATTTAGAACTTTTAATAACTTCATGTGTTAACTTTTTTATTTATTTGATAACAAACCAATTATTCTATACATTGGATTGGTACTATGACTTGTTTACGAAAAGTCTGATCATTTTTTGCTTAAATATCAAATGCAGAAATTAGTTTAATGATTACGAAATTTTCACTTCGATTAAATGCAATGGCGATATACGATGTCATGCAATGTAGGAGAGACAGAAAGTGTTTTCATAAATTAATCATTTATAATGATATAAGCGATATTTACCGCACGTTTCAGAGTGGAAGTACCGCTGTAAGACCACTATTCAGAATTTCAGAAAAATGGTTTTAGACGTGTTAAGTTACTAGATCTGAATAGCCAGGTACTTCCTCGCCTTCCTCTTCCCCATCTCCTTCCCCTCCTCACTTTTCTCCAGCCTCAAAACATATATCCAACTGGATATGCCATAGTCTCACTGGCTCCAGACGGGAGCAGTTGGGACTCTTGTGAGATATTAGCTGTTTGGGGGAGTGGGAAAGGGAAGGAGATGGAAAAGAGGTAGGTTGGAAAGTATTTTGCTATTCAGATCTAATCACCAAACACGGCTAACGTCATTTCAAGCAAAGTTTCGATTATTAATGTTGGTCTGTCACTAGGGCGATACTGAGAGTATCTATGACTCTAGAACGTGAAACATTGAAATGACACACAATGAAGGACCGAAAATGACGCGATCTCTCGGCCGCAGAGAGGATTTTTGAAATGTAACGTTTAAACTTTTACAAAAAAAGGAATGCCATCATAATTTTATGAGAGGAAGATTGATTAATCTAAATAACCATCACGCCGTTTCTGCAGGGGTAGGCAGAGAGAATCAATAGACAAACAACGTGATCTTGGCACATTCCACTTACTTCATTCACATTCATACATACTCTCAAACATACACTTATTTTCAGTCTTTCAAGGGCGTCTCACACTTTTGATACTATTCACATTCGCATCGTATGATCCGCACCTTGCTCACAACGCCTTGCATTTTTTGAGAATCTCCACATTTCTCACAAGATCCTACTTATACCACACTTACTACTTATTTCTACAGCATTCAGTCTACTCTCATCCTTCCTCTACCAATTCCATGCCTCACTGCCATAAATCAGGATTGGTATCAACACTTCATTGTGGATGGCACTAAAGAAGAATAATTATAATTATGTGTAGAATGGAGGACTTCATCCATTGACATTACGCGCTAAGAGAGATAATTAAGGTAATTAATTTGGCATTTAATAAACGAAAGCGGCAACAAGGCACATCCATTAGTACGCCATATTCACTGACTGCCATTAAGTCATAAAAATGTTGAGGATAACATACAAAAGATGGGCTAATCAAGAAAATATAGAAATTTGTAGTTTTCTTACATTCTAGAATCTAAATTTTTGCAATTTTCGTCTTCGTAAAAAATATATTTTTTTTTAAATACGGTAATTCTAAGATTGATATATTATATTGATTTTGAGTAGCGGGTATAGATACCGCCGCCACGGGAAACATTTATTGGATAACCTGCCGTAGGTCACCTCAAGGGGTTCGCTAGGTTTGGTGACTTGGCAGTGTAGTGTTCATGGAGTGTAGTTTGGATCGGGAGAGACTGGTTGAGGGAGACCTAACCTAGACCTCTCCAGCCGGACTCTCTCGAAACGTCGTCTTGCACCACAGTGGGGGAGGTGGATACATACGTCTGTCACTCCTGGACACATTGACCCCCAAATTTCTACCCAGCCCTAATACCCTTTTCCTTCTCAGAACTTCGTTTCCTTCCTTTCTCTAAAACTACATCTACACAGCATCCCCAAAGATGACGTAGGCCCTGAGGGATTTTACCGTGATGCAACCGTTACTCGTTCTTGAGTTCAACAGCTCGGATGTCGACGATTTTCCGGCCTACAACGTTGGTCTCTTGTAGACCAAGGTTCACTTCTTCCTTTTCTCAAAAACACCCTCCTCACAGCATCCTCAAAGATGACATAGGCGCTGAGTAAAGTAGTTTTCTTCAGGACCTAATGTGTGGAGTCAGAGTTAATAAAAATAATAATATTTTGATGACTTATATAGCGCTAATTTTGTCAAGAGCGCTGTACGAATTTATAAAATATTTATATTTTAATAATGATATATTTCCCTTCTAACTACAGACCAGACAAACTATTATAATTGTTAATATAGCTAAAAGATTGCATCCACCGGTTCGTCGATCGCTAACACAAAACCATATGTATATTGCATTTAACCTAAGAGTATGGATATTAGAGAGACGGCATGTGAAGTGTGCCCGCGCGCTCCAAGTGTGCCTTTTCGAGAATTCTACCCACACGGCTGACATTGGCTGTCACCATGTAAAATGGCTGCTGTCGGAACGTATTGAACGGCCAAAAACTAGCAGCCAATGTAAGCCGTTTGGGTAAAATTCTCGAAAAGGCACACTTGGAGCGAGCGGGCACACTTCACATGCCGTCTCTCTAATATCCATACTCTTAGCATTTAACCAATGAATGTGATCCTGCGTTAAAAGAAAAACGTATGTGCTTTATAGTACAGAACACACGACTGAAGTAAAACTTCTACAGAGAAAAAAAAGGTGCGCGCGCACTGTTCTCTCTTGCTCCTACAGTATTTATAAAATTGTTCAAGAACGAAATGAAATTACAAATAATCCTCATGCACTGGCTATGAGAGGAAGAGAGAAAGAAAATGTGCGCGCGCACTGCTCTCTCTTGCTCCTACAGTATTTATAAAATTGTTCAAGAACGAAATGAAATTACGAATAATCCTCATGCACTGGCTATGAGAGGAAGAGAGAAAGAAAATGTGCGCGCGCACTGCTCTCTCTTGCTCCTACAGTATTTATAAAATTGTTCAAGAACGAAATGAAATTACGAATAATCCTCATGCACTGGCTATGAGAGGAAGAGAGAAAGAAAATGTGCGCGCGCACTGCTCTCTCTTGCTCCTACAGTATTTATAAAATTGTTCAAGAACGAAATGAAATTACGAATAATCCTCATGCACTGGCTATGAGAGGAAGAGAGAAAGAAAATGGCGCGCGCACTGCTCTCTCTTGCTCCTACAGTATTTATAAAATTGTTCAAGAACGAAATGAAGTTACGAATAATCCTCATGCACTGGCTATGAGAGGAAGGGAGAAAGAAAATGTGCGCGCGCACTGCTCTCTCTTGCTCCTACAGTGTGATATAGCCCGTTCGGTTAGCCCGACTACACTATTCGTAACGCTATCGTCACGCATTTGCCAGCTTACCCCCAAGACAAGCATGCATAAAGAAGTTTTCAAGTTCCCAAAAACATCAACTCCCAATCCTCTATCAATATTATGTCCATCTACAAACAAAATATCATTTTAGTAATATATTAAAACGGTTCGCGTCTTCTTCAATTATTTAACTCACTGGTAATACCGCCTTCAACATCAGGCGTATCACGTGTTATAACATATATCACATACGTTACACGTATTATGTTGCGAACAGTGGCGAACTGGCTAACAGATAAACTTTAAATTCGATTATTCTGAACTCCTGCATTTAATAAATCTATACTTACAACCAAAGACTAGAAAGACATTAACATTTTACATTAATTTATGTTAATCGTTAACTTTGGTTGGACAAAGTTTTAACTTCACATTATCTTGTTCTGAGATATGAGATGTTAATGTTAGCAAAGACGATTTCTCATAATCTATTTACTAATTTCTTATTTTAAGATTGAATCTTGTTTAAAGTATGTTTGTTCAACATATTTTAAAAGAAAGTATTTAGATAAGACGTATACGTACCATTTTATAACACAATTAAACGCGCACTCAGATAGAACCATATGCAACCAGCTAGGGTATAATAATGCATAAGGTTCTAACTACATTTCAGTAACAGTAAAAAATGCAAATAAAATTTTGGACTCCGGTGACATTTTTGGATTTTTTTTTCTTTTACAAAAACATAAAAAATAGTAGGTGTTGGAGAGTTAGCTGCGGGGTAAGTAGTGGGGCGGTTATTCGGCTGAGTGACCAGTCACGACTAGTGGAAGAATTTTTTATGTCTGATTTTGAAGTAAAAAATGTACTCAAAAGAGTCACCGGAGATTAAAATTTTCTTAACATTTTTTACTCCAAATAATGTCAGTAATCACTGGTTAAAGTAAGTCAAGTACGTACCGTAACACCCTGTATGTTAAACTAAAATACTTTACACAAGAGTCTACCTCAAAATCAATTTTTTTTTAATGGATTATGAGAATTCATCTTTGCAAACATTAACACCTCAGAACATAGTAATGCGAAGTTAGAACCTTATCTAACTAAAGTGACTAATTACACTGTCTATATCATAATCTATCAACTGTCAGATGCACAAAAAATTACAATTGCAAAAGATTCAAAGAGAAGTTTGAACTTTTTGTAAAATAAATGGAAGCTTTAAAAATTTGATGTTAGAACATCCTCGTACAAGTTTTTACTGAAATTATTTTGGTTACAGATATGAAAAAATAAATGGTTTGCATTCAAGGGTCATTTTTGGAAAACATATCAATTAAAACCTTGTCTAACTATGCGTTTGCATTTCAAAACACATAAACAAAGTCTTGGAAACAAATGTATGAACGATATGGATGTATTTGCTATTGTAATATCGTGATATTATGCGGTGTTGTCATAGGAAATTCACAATGTTCTAAATTCACTTTTAGCCGAAGTTTAATGCTAAACTACTAATTTAGATTAATCTTTACTACGAATTGGTTAACATAATAAAAACAAAAATTTCTTTGGATAAATTATTGCTTTTCCTACCGTTTCCCTTGACTAAAATGAAAATAAAATTGTTAGTTACTTAATAAAACATATAAGCGAAAACTACTACTTCTTTAAAAAAAACAGTTTCATGGCTAAAATTATCTGTGACAGTTTCCATTGATTGCCTTTTTGCATTCTTATAAATTAAAAACTAAATAAATATAAAAAAAAAACTATTTTCCGCTTCAAATCGTGACCTCTAGATTACGTTTGCCAGGCGATTTTTATGCCTATTACCTAAATTCGTGCCGATATAAGGCACACTAAGAATACATACATATTTTGCTTTTGGCTTCCTCTTAACAAATAATCAACATTGTGTGCATTAATAATTTAAAAAAAAAATTAAAAACTGAATAGCATTAAATTTAATCGTTATTTTTGATAAAATCGTAACATACGCGGTATTGAATCATGCAGAACGAAAATATGTACCAATGCGGCCCTGCGTACAATCGCGTAATACGTATTAAATGTAACGTATCATGTGTGTAACACCGTTGCTACAACAGTTTAGAGGAATATGTAACACCACTCCGACCCTGAATCTGGAATAATCTCATGTCAGATGTGAAGAGTACTTTACTGATTTGTTCGCATTGTAAACTCTATCATGCTATGATTTCAAAGTAACATATAAGTTACATGACACAAGGAAATTTGAGAATAATGAAGTATAAGCATTCAAAGGGTTTTTTATGTTCGTGTTCTTTTTGAAGTAAATACTTCTTTACGTACGCTTGACTTGAGGGGTAAACTGGCGAACGCGTTACGGAAATTACAGCGTTACGAAAAGTGAAATGCGTTGCGAGGCGAACGGGCTGTACGTGGGGAGCGGACGTCGATGCGCACGGTTTTTTAAATGAATATTTGTAGAAAATTAATATGTATATATTTTAAACATATAAATATATATATAGACAAACTAAAAACATGTGGTCTAAAACACACTCGTATTTTTCAAATTAGCTCCAAACAGGATGACATGTTTGTGGATGATGTATGTTATTTTTAGGAAAGAAGCAGAGGAAGTTCTTGGAAGGAAAATGGTTTGAAGAGTGGGTAGAAATCTAGGGGTCAATGTGTCCAGGAGTGACGGACGTACGAATCTATTCTTCCTATTGAAGTGCAAGGCAATGTTCCGAGAGAGATTTGCTGGAAAGGTCAAAATGTTTCCCTGAACTAGTATCTCCCGTTCCGGCCCGCCACGCAGTAGGTGACACCCCTGCTATGTAAAAGAACGTAGTGTGACCTACGGCAGAGGTGTTGGTTATCCAACAAATGATTCCCAGGACGGCGGTACCCATACACGCCTCACAAATTATAAATAATCTGAAATTAAACGGACATTAATGAAACTGCATCAAATTTAGTGTAGAATATACTCTCAGTATCGCTATGGTGATAACTCACCATTCAGAATACGAATGTTGATTGAAATTGATTTAACCAAGTTTGATGACAAGATCTGAATAGTCAGGTGCTTCCCAACTTTCCTCTTACCTATTTATTTTCCATTTCCACTCCCTTAAACCATAGAATTTACCATCTTTTTGGGGATGCCATGTCCCACTGGCCCCTGGCAGTTGGTATTCTTGTTTGGTATTCAAATAACAAAGAAAATAAATAATTATATTCCATCAAGTTTTATGTGAGTAACGCACAATAGTCCCAACTGCTCACAATCTATATTCGTTATTATATTACTCACAACCTTTATTCGTCTACAGCTATTGGAATATATTGTGAAGCTAAAGGTAGTGGGAATTACCTTGCTATCCAGATATGGTCACGAAACATGGTTAAATTCATTACAAACTATACGTTTCAATTCTGAATGGTAGTTTTTCACGAAGGCGATACTGAAAGTATCTACAACTCTACTTTTGGATCAATTAGATCCCTGGTGCCTACTCAAGAGGGTATTTGTTTAAAGTTACATCTTACTAATATTATAAACGCGAAATTTTGTATGGATGTACGTTTGTTTGTTACTCTTTCACGCAAAAACTGAATGGACTTTAATGAAACTTTACAATAATATAGCTCCTACATTCGAATAACATATAGGCTATAATTTATACCTAAAGCTAGCTATTTTCCATGTATAACAAATAATAATTTTTGTTTAATAGAAAATGTCAAAATTTGAGAATGACATTGTTAAACCAAAAATCTATTTTAGAATATATTTAAATTAGTGAATTTATTTGAAGTACTCACCCTTGAATCGAATCAAGAATTATAGATATTTTAAATAAATGGTTAAGAATTTTGGTATAAACATATATGGGACCTAGGAAAAGAAAATAGGCTACTCGAAGTAGGTACTAATCCTGCGCAGACGAAGTCGCGGGCAGAAGCTAGTTAAAAAATATATTCAGAAATGAGAAAAATAAATAAAATAAACTTTGAACAGAATCCCCAATCATCACCTTTCAAAAAACTTTGCCCTAAATTTTCATTTTTTTCCTTCAAAAATTTCTAAAAACTTTAAATTGCTACCTAAATCTTCTTATATTGTACAATAAATGTCTGGCGCAGGACGAAATATGTTCACTTTTCTGGGTGTATTTAAATAAAAATGCTGAAGTAATATTTTGTTATTTTTTTCGCAAAAAGTATTATACATCTAGCGCAGACTCGTGAAAAATCACGGGATATTATAATTGTAGGATTTGTGGAAGGAAATTAAACGTTTGTCTGAATTTTTTTATTTTATATTTTCCGCTTCAGTTTTAAGATGGTGGCCATCTTGGCCATAGTGCCTCTTTATCCCGCCAGAGTTCGCATGATCGTGGATTCGTTCTGTTAAGATGAAATAATCAATATTATGGTAAATAACCACTCGAGCGCTTTTTGCCACATTATGGCACTATTTACAAAGCCTCGGATTGCTTTGTTGCCACAATGTGACAAATTTCTCTAGATTCTTTAAAACGTTTTAAAGTTAACGATTTTATAATATATCTTTTTTAAATCTTCCGAACATGCAATAATAGACAAAAGAAAGGTGAATTCATTGGCTATATAGAACTATAATTAGTTTTTATGTCTCCATATTCAAATTTGGAGGTACAATTTTTTTTAATGTGGGCGGAAAAATTTCTTTTAGCAATCTGAGAAAAAGTTTTAAATTGCTCTGTCGCTCCACTGGATAAGAAAGAAAGAAAAATAAACTAAATTTCTTGAAAAGAAAGATTGAAAAAAAAATTGTAATAGAGATAGTGAAGTTTCTTTTTTAAATTGAATTTGTATAAATCCTTATTTGAAATTAAAAAAAAGAAACTTAAAATACTTAAAGTGGTTTTAAATTGAAGTAGGCAGGCATTTAAGTACCTACTTAAAAAATCTTATGAACTGTTTCCAAAAGCGAACAGATTGGCCAACCAACTAACAAAAGTTATGATTCAAAGGAAATTTTTGGTTTTGATATAATAGGAGATAATTAGAAACATGCCTTTTTAGACTAGAGTTCTAAGGTTCATTTAACTTGTAGTTCTCGTTTTGATTTCCAGAGATGAGACACAATTATTTTAATATAATATAAAACAGAATCAAGTGTTTTTTTAACTACTATAAAATTGTGAAATGGCGTCGAATTTGCTTTTTCCTTTAAAACGTAACATAATATTACGTATTATTACCCTTTTAATAAAAATAAATTCCTACATCCTATTTTATAATATGTACTTTATTTTTTCGTATTTAAAGACGGGATATATGGTTCACATTATTCAGACGTGAATCTCCCAGGCAGACTTAATGGCTACGAGCACCGAACACACAATACCTAGAAGTGATATCTACAGGTAGATCTATAGATAATAGTGATAAGGTAAAAAGGGACATGAACCTTATATAGTGTTGCAAAGAAAGTGTCGCATATATGCCAGCTACAAATTAAACGTATAATTTTTGTCGGTAAGCATCCACGCCAAATCTCCCTCTGGAAAAACAGGGTGAATATGTCTTTACATATAAGTACTTTCGGCACCAAGATTAATGGCGTATCAATGAAATTGTTCTGCTTGAGAAGAGTGGTAGAGGTTCTTAGTACCGAACCGTTGCTTGAAATGCGGTCTACAAGATAAGGTCAACAAATATGAAGATGTGGAACAAATACAGTCAACAAACACGAAGATGATGAAATCTGCAAATATCCACAGTCAACAAACATGAAGATGAAGAAATCTACAAATACCATGAACAAACATGGAGATGAGAACATCAAAAAATACTACAGTCAACAAACATAAAGGTGAGGAAATCTATAAATGTAGTCCACAAACATGAAGATAAAGAAATCAACAAACATGAAGATGAAAACAAGAAACACGAAGATGAAATATACAAACGTCAAAATGAGTAAATCAACACGAAGATGAGAAAATCAATATAAAGATGAGGAAATCAACACAAAGGTGAGGAAATAAACGTGGAACAAATACAGTCAACAAGCATGAAGATGATGAAATCGACATATATCCACAGTCAACAAACATGAAGATGAAGAAATCTACAAATACCATGAACAAACATGGAGATGAGAACATCAAAAAATACCCAGTCAACAAACATTAAGGTGAGGAAATCTATAAATGTAGTCCACAAACAAAGATGAAGACGAAGAAAAAAAAACAAGAAGATAAAGAAATCAACAAATACAGTCAACAAACATGAAGATGAGAAAAAAAGACACACGAAGATGAAATATACAAACGTAAAGATGAGTAAGTCAACATGGAGATGTGAATATCAACATAATTATAAGGAAATCAACACGAAGATTAGGAAATCAATAAGCTAGAAGATGTGGTTCACAAGCATGAAGATGAGGATCATGACTTAACCCCCACACAACAACAACAGTCCTCCTCGGAACAGGAATACCTACACAGCCGGTAGGAGTGTGAATATACTAATATCCAACTATGTATCATGAATAATCATTAATTAAAAAATATATTTAGCCGTGTTTAGCGACCAAATCTGAATAGCCAGGTACTTCCCAACCTTAATTTTCCCATCTTCGTCCCTTCCCAATTCCCTTCAACCACACAACATACCCGGATTGGAGATGCAATAATCGCACTGGCTCCACACAATTGGAAGCAGCAGAACTCTGCAGCCTTATTCAAATAAATATAATAAACATCCAGGCACACGGACACGCTTATGACACACTTCCATCTGTTTTATCTACAGTGGCTAAGAGATGTAGCGTAGCATAATACTCGCTTCGAATCGGTGGTTTATCAAGGGGTATTTTTTTATCCAAGATATATATCCATGTTGCTAAATTGCAAGTCTGAGAAAGTGTACCTAGTTAATTGATTAGGTTCAATATGGGATACCCTCCTCTTATTTGCTGAGAAAGTCTATACTTTGTAATGGATTGAAAATAAAAGATTTAATTAAAGGTGAACTTATTTTGTTTTAGACACGAAACAAATTTTAATTGTTTTTCTTCCTCAAGACAAAACTAGCGCAGACCCTTTAAGAATCAACTTGCTCTTGACCCTTTAAGAATCAACTTGCTCTTGACTAGCTCAGGTACAGGGGTTCCATCGAGGTCAGAGTCAAGTTGACCTCTCAGAAACTGGGCGTACTGTACAGGGCCCGCATATACTTTAATAGTGCACAACTGCTAACCCTGTACAAATCGCAAGTGCACCCCACGGTTGATTTTGGAAGCCATCTCTGATCAGGAGCCCCAATGTACCTGGAAAAAACCCTATACTCTTCCTCGATTCTCCCGTCTTAACAAACGGATTGCAATCTTTAGAGTACAGGCGTCGGATGGGAATGCTATCCTGGTTCTACCGGTGTTTTAATGGAAGATGCTCTGAATAACTAGCGTCATTGATCCCCTCGCCACCGGTGCATAGTCGGGAAACACGCCAAACGCTCACCCAACATATGTACACGCTTGACATTTGTCACACGAGAACGGGTCGCTTCTACGATTCGTCCTTGTGTTCAACAGCTCAAGATTTGCCGACCTCAGTGTTTCCTCCTTCCTACAACATGGGTCTCTTCAAGACCCACGTTTACTCCTTCCTCTCCTCAAAAAGACCCTCCACACAGCATATTAAAGATGACATAGGCCCCGAGGCAAATTATTGTCCTCAGGGCCTCCTGTGTGGAGTTAAAGTTTTAAAAAAACATGAGTTAGTCGAAAGGCACTTATTGCGCACAAAATCTCGTCGAAACGTGTTACACTATACTATAACCTATGCCACTGTAGCCTTCGTCAGCTTTTGTTTTGTTGTGTGGAGTGTATTTTTAGGGTAAGAAAGGAGAGGAAGTTCTGAGCATGAAAAAGCTAGGAGAGGTGGGTAGGAATCGGGTCGTTAATGTGCCCTGAAGTGACGGAGATCCATTACTCCCACTGTGGTGCAAGGCGATGCGTCGAGTGAGTCCGGCTGGAGAGGTCTAGGTTAGGTTTCTCTCAACCATTTTTCACTCAATCTCTCTCGACCAAGAAAAACCTCGCCCCATGAACCTAGGAACTCCTAATACGTGAATAAACGTATCGCACCACTTGGGGTGACCAAAATAGGTGGTGAATATCGAATAAATGGTTAGTTAGTGAGCATGTACCTAATACTTAGTGAAATGTCCAAAAAAATACTTATATATTTTTCGC
Source organism: Limnephilus auricula (assembly GCA_951813805.1). NCBI lineage: Eukaryota > Metazoa > Arthropoda > Insecta > Trichoptera > Limnephilidae > Limnephilus > Limnephilus auricula. The sequence continues at coordinate 9,796,651 of OX638417.1, forward strand.
AATAATTTTCAGACACCTAAATTGTCGTCCTATCCCAAAAATTAATTTGATTTATATATTTCAATTATTCGCTTATTAAATAGCGACGGTGAAAAATGAGAAATTTATTCATGAAACGCAGCTGGGCAGCCTTAAAACAAAATATATTTCAAGATTAAGAATAAACGTGGTATAAATTGATCTCCGGAAATTATTTCAATAGGGTCACTTTAATATCCCACGAATCCATCAACATTGTTACTAAGTATTTAAAATCAATCTTTATTCGATTTGCTATTTAAGTTTTTTGTAACTAATGTATCTGTTATCTCGGTTTTGCCGGATCTTTCGTATATCTAGATGGTCTTTGGTGATGCTGAGTTGGAGGGTTTTTTTGTGGAAAGGAAGGAATGAACCATGAGACCAACATGGGTCATGAAGAGACCCATGTTGTAGAAGAGAGGAAATATAGTTTCAACCCTATTTTTTCAAATTCTGCATTTAATAACGCAATTGAAAAATATGGGGCTAACAATTGTTGTTTGTTTTTTAATTTAAAAGCAAAATAGCTGATGTCGTTATTCAGCGAAGCTAGCAGTCCACAATGGACTGCTTTTACCTACCCTGATGTATGGAAGTGAGGCATGGAACTGACAGAGGAAGGATGAAAGTAGACTGAATGCTGTTGAAATGAGATCCCTGAGGCGTATGTGTGATAAAACCATGTATGATCGTGTGAGAAATGTGGAGATTCGAAAAGAATGCAAGGCTGATGTTAATGAGTAAAGTTAAGAAAGAAACCCTCAGATGGTTTGGGCATGTAGAGCGAATGAACGAAGAAAGGAGCGTAAGGAGAATATATTGACCGGTCAGTGGTTGAGTGGGCATAGCGTTTGGGTCCCACCCAGGCGTTCCGTGTTCGATTCCTCGGCTGGCTAAGTCCTCCATCAAAACACAAGCAACATCTTCCGCTTAGTGTGGTGGTAGTAGGAGATTTTCAAATGTTGTTGGGTTATTCGTAACCCGGGAATGTTTGTCTTTCTTTAAAAAAAAAAAAAATATGATGTAAGTGTGAAATCAAGTGAATCAGATACTTGAGTCGGGCCATGTCAAGAGTCAGAAAAATAGAAGAGTATGTATGAGACGATGTATGAATGTGACTGAGGCAAAGAGTGTGTGCCGAGACCGAGGTGTTTGGCGGTCCTTCCTCTCGGCCCACCCCTTCGGGGAAACGGCGTGATGGTTAGTTAGTTAGTTCGTTATGAACTGAAAATATGTGTGGATTTCGGTAACTATCCCCCGTGATCGAGGGGTAAGTCTCTCGGTTAGCAATCCGGAGGTCACGATTCAAAACCCACCATGCGAAAGTAAATCTTATTAAACTTAAATATCTTATACACTCTATATTATCTAATCCTTTAAAATAATTTTATTGTATATTTGCGGCAAGCTCTAAAGTGGAAAATACTCATTGTTATGGTGTAAGAACACCATTCAGATATGAAACGTTGTTTGAAATGGCTTTTGCCGTATTTGGTAACCAGATCTGAAAGCCTGGTATTTTTCAACCTCCCCCGTCTCCTCTCCCTAACTACCTTTAGCCTCACAACCAGTGGCGGCCAGCTCTAAAGAGCGCTAGTGCGACGCACTCCCATAATTTCTGCCAATCCAAAAATTCCCTAGCGCCGAATAATATATTTCCGACACGCCTCGTCACAAATCACAAAACACACTTCGCTAATGCATACATAATATGTCCATATAACTACTGTGTGCGTATCGAAGCAGATCGTTGTGTGCCTATATTCCGAGCGCTGGATCGTTTTTAAAATCGCTCCAAAGAGTCCCTTCATAATTATCTAATAAGTTCAAACCGTGGGTAGGTATAATATGGGTAATATCCTTAACAAATCTTACGTGTACGAGATCGGCGATCTGAAAATTTCCACCACATCAAAAGGAACGGTTTGTTCACCAGCAGATTAAAATGAGACGCGTTTGTGTAATATTATTTTCGATATTGTGTATTTAATTTAACATCTACTCTTTCATTTAATGTTCCGCTTAGCATAATTAACAAAAACAATGTAGACATGTTGTGACAGGTCACAGGTCCAATACGCTATTGTGATCCGTTTCTGGATGAGTAAGGAGGATTTAAAAATACGCTGAACTTTGAAAAACGGTTAGAAATTAAACATTGTGATCAATATCTATTTTACAACTCTTTTATAGTAAGTAATAAATTATCGGATGCTTTTTCGTGTGTTAAATTGTTAAAAATCGTGGGTACCATCCCTATGACGCCGAGGAAAGTTGTTTCGGTGATTTTCAACTTTAAAAATAATTTAATTATTCTTGAGAAACACAATTAGCCAAGATAGACTCAATGCATTGTCAGTGCTAAGCATTAAATAATGCCTAAATCTATACCGGATTTTAACTCCAGGCTCATTGATGTCTTTGCTACTCGGAGACAACGGAGAATGGACCTAATATACTATAGGTGGGATATTTTCATAATTAAATTTATTTCAAAGGAGAAAGGAGTGTAAGGAGAATATATGACGCAAGGTTGAATGGTATAAGAACATAGTAGAGAACATCCGAGGCAGACATCAGACACTTGAGTCGGGCCATGTCAAGAGTCAGAAAAATAGAAGAGTATGTATGAGACGATGTATGAATGTGAATAAGGCAAATAGTGTGTGCCAAGACCGAGTTGTTTAGCGGTCCGTTCTCTCTGCCCATGGTTAGTTGGTTTAAATTTATTTTAATTAGAGTAGGTATATGTACAAGATTTTTAGCGCACCACCGATTTTTGTGAGCACCAGCCGCCACTGCTCACAACATACCCCATTGTCATTGTCTTACTGGCTCCAGACGATCTGAAGCGATTCAAAAGTGATTCAAGCTTTAAGGTTTGAGCTTTAATCTTTAAACATTGAGCTTTAAGCTTTGAGCTTTGAGATTTAGACTTTAAGATTAAAGATTTGAGCTTTAAGCCTTAAGGTTTGAGCTTTGAGGTTTAAGTTTTGAGATTTAAAGCTTTAAGCTTTCATTTCATTAAAGGTGTGAAAGTATGTAGAAAATTCTTTGAAAAAAAAACGTCGCCTTGGAAAACAAAGACCAACGCACAGATATTCTTTTATATAGTTAGTAAAATTATGAATTATAACTTACATGAATTATTTATAGATTTGTTCCTATATTCTAGTATTCGCAACTTGTCTTAAAATTAGTTGTCTTCATTTGTAAAGGTTTCTGATTATTTTCGTAAGGATTCAGGAGTAACCTATATTGACGGCTTCATGGAAAGGTTCAGGGTGCTCCCAAAGCGAAGAATAATATGCCTTAATTGAAAAACGAAAAGGTTTTGGGACTCCGGAGGCCCCTTTGTTGTTACAAGCTGAACAACAAAGACAAAATGCACGAGACCAATAATTATTATCAAGGATTTTGGAACTGAAGATGATTTAAAATAATTTTTGGGAGATTTGAAGTATGGTGTAAGAAAGTTGCTAGAGAAAAAATAAATAAAAAATTATATCGCTTTGAAAGAAAAACGATATAACCGTTTCCATAAGACTCCTAGACTCCTAGGATCCGGAGTAGCCAATGAAACTGATTATGTGTTAAAGAAAAATTCAATTTTGTCGATCGAGTCAAAATTGTGCTAAATTGTTCATTGGATAACCAAAACATTTTCCATAGGTCACTCCAAATGGTTCCTTGACACACTGACCACCAGATTCCTACCGACCGCGACCTCTTACCCTTTCCTTTTCCAGAATTTTCTCTCCTTCCTTTCCTTGTAAAAACCCTTCACACAGTATCCCCAAAGATGATTTAGGTCCCGAGAAAAAATATTTTCCTAAGGGAATCTACCTTAGAGAAAAATATACACATATATATATATATATACCCGTGGGCTAATGCTAGAATGCCTACACGGAGAAAAATATTATTCAAAAAACGATCATTTTAATAGTAAAAACGGTTAAAAACGGGACTGAAGTTCTTACGAACAAATTAACAATGTTTCAATGTTTATTGGCGGGAAAATGTAAGAATAAACATTGAAACCCTGTTAATTTGTTCGGAAGAACTTCAGTCCCTAAAATGTAAGAATAATTTGTTGGTATACGTACGAAATTACGTACACCAACAAATTATTCTTACATGTTCCCGCCAATAAACATTGAAACCCTGTTAATTTGTTCGTAAGAACTTCAGTCCCGTTTTTAATCGTTTTTACTATTAAAATGATCGTTTTTTTTTCAAATTACATTTTTCTCCGTGTACGTCAGTGAGGTTAGATTTGTTTTGAGGTTAGTTTTTATGTCAGTGTTGGTAATTTGATTTAGGCCTAAATACCTACGCCAGATGCTCTAGAATCTAGATTGATGAAATTGAGGCCTATCTAATGTAAAAGTCAAAATTTTGAATTAGCGTTTTTTACGCCAAGTTGTCGATAAATAATCTTCTTCCCAAGGCTATTCAGAAATACGACATTTCTAGCTTTAAGCCCCAGATAGGTTCCAAGAACAATTATTATTATGACCTCTAAACAAAAGCCTTTTAACCCCCGATATGAGATTAAATTCAAGAAAGATTATTTAAGTATTTTAATTAAAAATAGGTAGGTTCCTAAATAGTTCTTATAAACTTTTTTTGATACACTTCATTTTCTCGGAAAGTTTTTTTAATTTTAGTCGTTATAACTTGAATTCAGTATAATTAAATATCCGCCTGGAAAGAAATGGTTTCAGAACAGTGGAAGCAAAAATCTTTCGTAAATCCAAAATAAACCAGCGGTTACTTAATGTTTGTAGACGTGACTAAGAAAAGAAGGAAAGTAAAGGTAAAAAAGGAAAGGAAAGAAATAGAAGAATTCTGTAGAAAAAATGAAGAAATAACATTAACACAACGTACTTAATTTTTTTAATGGTGTTTAACGATTTTTTTTATGAATACCGCACATATAGTTTCCAAGTTTTCGGAGCCAGAGAGTCTATGGCTTCCAAAATCATGGTAATTTTTACTATAAAGATTAGATCAATGACGTTAGTTCTTCTAAGCTGTACCGGTAGATGTTATGTTTTCCCAATGTTCCAAGGGTTGGAATCCGTTTTAAGTTTTATTTAAGTATCTGGGAGCTCCAGTTCTGAGGTGGAAGTCAAACTTAAAAGTCTGTTTTATCGCATATTCGGAAAAATCATTTCTTTCTTCCGTAATATATCCGCAAAAAAGTGGCGCATAGTTTGGATGATTTGGGTATACACAGCGAATTAACAGAGAAAAAAGTAACATGAGAAAGCAAAAATAATTAATGGTCGAAGAAGTCGAGGACGCTTAATATAGACATTATAAGACCAAAATAGTGAATGAAGCAAAAACAGTGTGTATTAACGTGATTGAAGCAAAAATAGTGGGTAATAATGTGATTGGAGCCAAAATTGTGTGTACTAAGTGAATGAAGCAAAAACAGTGTTTACTAATGTGATTGAAGCAAAAATAGCGTGTAATAATGTGATTGGAGCAATAATTGTGCGTACTAAAGTGAATGAAGCAAAAACAATGTTTATTATTGTGATTAAAGCAAAAATAGTGTGTAATAATGTGATTGGAGCAAAAATTGTGGGTACTAATTGTGAATGAAGCAAAAACATTGATTATTAATGTGAAAAAAACGAAAAGATTAAAACTAAAACGAGTAGATTACATTAGAGATCTGGGAATTTTACTCGACTCGAAGCTAACATTCATAAAGCATTATCAACACATTGTAAATCAGGCTAATAGAATGCTCGGTTTCATCACTTGAATCACAAAATCGTTCAAGAACATCAGTAGCTTCAGAATCTTGTACTACTCATATGTAAGAAGCATCTTAGAGTACGGCTCTGTGGTTTGGTCACCACACTATGCAATTCATAGCAACAAAGTGGAGTCCGTTAAAAAAAAATACGTAAGAATTCTAGCTTACAAATCTGGAGTACATCGCAATCTCGGTAACTATACTGAAAGACTTACTCACTTTAGAGAAGTCTCACTCGCCAAAAGAAGAAACGTATCAGATATAATCTCTCTGTTTAAAATCATTAACAATGTGTATGATTCATCTTTAATTAATCAAATTAATTTTAATATAAGGCCGAAATCCACAAGAAATCCGGTAACCTTTTGGATCGACACTTGTCGTAGTAATACAAGTTTTTTCAAACCGACATCAAGAATGACTCGATTGTATAATAGGTACTGCAATCTTCAAGACTTAGATATATTTTCAAACTCAATTAATACCTTCAGAAGGAACTTACACATACTTTTACCAGATGATCTCCTTACTTAAGCCATTTTATTATTTTAATTTCTAACAATTACTACTTGTGCATTGGCTCCACAAGAAATGTATTTGTATGTCCAAGTGTAAGTACATGTATGCATATACATATATATATATGAGTACGTTGCGCACATATATGCATATATGATTATGTGAGTATATTTGTGTGTGTATGTATGTATGTATGTGTGTGTATGTATATATATGTATATTATATTTATAAGTATGTATGCATTTTTCTTCCTAATAACTGATTTCGATCCTCCTAATTTTTATATACATATTTGAAATTAAATTTATCACTCTTGTAACTAACCAATCATTAATTACATAAAGAATATTGAGATGAATGTTGTGCTCACCTATAATTAGAAACATCATTACAACCATGTATAAATGTAAATTACTGTAAAAATTATGTGATGTATTCTGTTGGCGAGCCAATAAATAAATAAATAAAAAAAATAATGAAGCAAAAACAGTGTTTATTATTGTGATTAAAGCGAACATAGTGTGTAATAATGTGTATGAAGCAAAAATAGTTTGTATTAATCTGATTGAATAACAAACTGTGTGTATTAATGCGATTGAAGCAAAATTTGTGTGTGTTAATGTAAGTGAAGCAAAATTTGTGTGTATTAATGAAACTGAATCAAAAATTGTGTGCATTAATGTGAATGAAGTAAAATACTGTGTAATAATGTGATTGAAGCAAAAATTGTGTACCAAGACAGAGTTGAGTGACGTATCATCTTATTTGCCCACCCCTAATGAACAAAGGGCGTGTTTGCGCAAGTTGTGTAAGTACTTTCGATTGCTATTAATCAGAGTAATTCAAGTAGCCTTTAATGCTTTGATTTATCTCCCCTCCTATGTTTTGCCCAGAGACTTTGAAATTGAGCACTTCGAAAACAAATGAAGTCCATTTCATTCCTCACGCCGAAAAAAAGTCGCAATATGGAATACTCTTAACCGCACCGCCAACATTCTTGTTGTTATTTGATAATAATCAAATTATCCGCTTGTCGTATTTTGTTGTACCCCGCAAAACACATGTTTTGAACCGCCGCGACCGATATATTTGTGGTTGTGTTATTAAATAATACTATTGTGTTTTATATGTGAAAAAGAAATGAGAAGAAAAACCAGCGGCTATTGAACTGACATTTGCAGTGGATTATTGAAGGGACATTTGCAGTGGATTAGGTAAGTCCTTGGGCTTCCCGCCTTCCTTATTCATTAAAGGCAAATGTTTTTTAATTAATTTAATTTGTAATTCACATCAATGCGATCGAAGTAATTGTAAAACCAGCGCCACCATCCTTGGTACTACGAGCTAGGATATTTATCTTCAGTCAAATCGAGTTATTTCAACAGTATTTATTTAATTTCAACGAACTAAACTCAAATATTAAACAAGTTCGAGTACATAATTAATTACACGTCCTGCAAGTAGTTTTAATATGATTTTGAAAATTATACCACGAACTTTTTTTGGATGGTTAAAAAAACTCTATTATTTTAATTCGAGGCTTTAAACTGAAGAGATATTATTCGATAGAAAAGCGAATTTAAGGGAGCTCTAATATTACTTATTGAAGGACGTTTATACATAATTAAATTAAAAATCGGTTGTATTAATTTTCGACCTACGTTCGACCTAGCCGCGAACAAAGGGCGAAATACGTAATTTATTAAAACACACAGCATTAATATTTTTCGGGTAGAAGAGTGATTAAAATGTGTGTCATGCTTAAGAATTTTGAAAAGCGGGTTTTGTAAGCCAACTTTTCGAGCCCAAATTAAGAAACGGCCATGAATTTAAATATAAAAACATTGAGTTAGGTTGCATTAGAGTCAACAACAAGCGCAAACTACGCACTGACATAAAAATGTCTGGCAAATAACATTAGAAATTACCAACGTTTAATGACATATCCTGAGATAATTTCCATGGAAGGTCATAAATATAATATATTATTAATGTTCCGAAACCTGTCATACTCGAAATTATATAAAAACATGTAAGCGGGAAATCTTTTTTAAGACGCAATTTTGATTTACATGAGGCTCGTCGAAATGTAAAATTTTCAAGCCAGTCGCCTAAGAAAATTAAAAAGAACACCTTACGATTTCTATGGGAAAATTTTTTTGTACTGAAAATCGTCTAAATTTTTTTCTGTTCTGGCGGGAGAACTTGTCGGCTGGAAATATAACTTCGGGACGAATTTCTACGTCCGATAATGAAAGCATCTAGTTTTCGCCGCAAGGGCTAGGAAAATTTTGCATTAGTTTTTTAGTTCGAAATTTTGAAACTAATTTGACACGGTCTTATGAAAATCAGCTTTACGGTCGGTTAAACTTGAGGGGCAGAGTGGTCGTTTTTCGCTTGCAGGACCTGTCTTAAAAAATCCGCGGTCGACACGGTCCCTGTCTTACGAAAATGAGCTTTGAGGTCGGTAAAACTTGAGGGGCAGAGTGGTCGTATTTCGCAAGACAGACCTGCCTTAAAAAAACGCGTTTAGAGCATTACTTATAATATAATCTATCAATAAACGATTCGCAATAAAATAATTAACTGAGGAATGTAAACCACTCGCTACTTTAAATATCTTTAAAAAACACTCGACAGAAATGAAATTTCAAATTCAAACGCGTACCCATAAAAAAGGGTAGACGAGAAACTTCAGCGGTAAAGACGTACGAGCGTAACCGCCGACAGCGGATATCTTGATCGAGAACACGTTACCGTCCTCGCAGGAATGTTAAAATTTATTTAGTACCTACCTACTGTAATTTATATTTTGATAAAAAATTTATATTAAACATGTCATTAATCGAAGATACGTCCAAGCAGCCAAAGAGCCGCAAGTCACTCGCGAGCCGCAGTTTGCGACATCTCCACTAGACGATCTGAGCAATTTTATTTCCCTCATTGCTGATTTTTTTATTTATTTATTTATTGATACAATATTTTTACATTTAATAGTAAAATTCAATAATGTTGGCCTCACTAGGTGGTTTACCCGTGCTGAGGCCTCCATTTTATCTACAATTTAATTTTTACACAGTACATTTAAAAATATATGAAAAACATAAGATGATAAATTAAATTTAAAAAACAGAGATTTGAAATTAAATTAAAATTAAAAATAAATAATAGATATTATATAAGGTTTAAAATAGGTATATTTATATTATGTGTGTTTGTGGGTGATTGTGTTTTATATTGGTTTTGTGTGTTACTTTATGTTTTATTATTTTATGCTATGAGATTTTGGTAATATTGTCTTTTTTGTTCTTTAATCCATTTTGTAATTTTGTGTCGGAATTTATTTTTGTTTTCCTCAATTCTATTTTCGAGTGTTAGACTGTTGAATGCTTTTATAGCGTGATATTGGTAGTGTCTTTGTCCAAAGCTTGTATTTACCGTCGGAGTTTTTATGTTTTCTTTGTACGCTTGTCTAACTGGTCTGTTAGTGATATTTTGTGTTTGTTGAAATTTGTTTTTTTGGTCAAAAATGTAGTTAAGTAGTGTTTTAACGTATAATTGGCGTATGTCTAGTACGTCACAACAATTGAATATTTGGTCTGTATCAGTAAGTCTATGTTTTTTAAGTATTACCTTTAAGATCGCTTTCTGCGCAATTTCTATGTGTTCGATAGCTGAATTTGTTGCTCCTCCCCAAACAATTATTCCATATTCTATTATTGATTGACAGAGTGCAAAATATATTGTTTTCATTTGTTTTATTTTGTATATATTTCTTATGTTAAGGAAAATATGTATTGTTTTGAGGAGTTTATTTGTGATTTGTTTGATGTGATGTGTCCATCTAAGGTTATGGTCAATTACAATTCCTAGATACTTTATTTGTTCTTTTTTTTCTAGAGGAGGGCAATCACAGTTATTGGTGTTTGAACATTCGTGTATTTTTATGGTGTTTGTGTTATTTTTTGGCTGTCCCGTGCTATTTATACTGTACGTTGTATATTTTGTTTTCGATATGTTTAATGTAAGTATGTTTGAGTCTAGCCATGTTTTTACTTGCATGATTCCTAAATTCGCTATGTTAAATACATTTTTCCAATCCTTAGATTTAAAGAGTAAAACTGTGTCGTCGGCATAACTAACTATTTCACCGTCTATTTCCATGCTGCAAAGTTCATTTATATAAATAGTGAAGAGAACGGGCCCTAGTATGCTTCCTTGTGGAACTCCATATGTGATCGGCAGTGGTTTGCTAGTATGGTTGTTAATTTTGACTTGTTGTGTTCTATTACTCATATAACTTTTTAATAGTTGGAGTTCCTTGCCTTTGATACCCATGTTTTCTAATTTTTTTAAAAGTGTTTGGTGGCAGATTGAGTCAAAAGCTTTAGCTAAATCTAGATATATCGCTATGCATTTATACCCTTGATCTAAGTTGCTATGTATATAATCTATTGTACGCGCCAAAGCTTCTTTTGTGCCTATTTTTTCTCTAAATCCATATTGTTTATCCGAGATTAATTTGTTTTCTTCCAGGTATTTTATAATTTGGTTTTTTACTACTCTTTCGAAAATCTTTGAAAGCGAGTTTAACAATGTGATTGGTCTGTAGTTAGTTATTTCCATTTTGTCTCCAGATTTATAAATAGGGATCACTAGTCCTTTTTTAAGAGTACTAGGAAAGCAGGAGTGTGTTATACTAAGGTTGATTAAGTGTGTTACGGGTTTTAAAATTTCGTTTTTTATTACCTTAATGCAATCCGTTGTTATCTCATCTAATCCAGGAGCAATTCGGTTTTTTAATGTGTTTATTATTTTGTCAATTTCCTCTTCCGAAGTTGTTTTTATTTTAAATCTGTGTTGTGACGGTTGCGTATTTATGTTTGTTTGTGTTAGTGTGTTTGTGTTAAGAATTTTACGGTTCGCTAAAACTTTTCCTATACTTGCGAAGAAGTTATTCACATGATTTGCTATAGTTTCTTTATTTTTATTGGTATCTATTTTTTTTGAGTTAATGTTTAGATGTTCGATTGTATTTTTCTGTTTGAATTTTTGTGTGTACGTAACTTCTTTTAATATTTTCCACATTTCCTTTGGGTTATTGTTTTCTTTTTTTTCAAGTTTTTCTCGATAGTACAACTCCTTAGCTACTCTAATAATTTTCGTGCAGATGTTTCTATATCTTTTATAGTAATTAAGTTGTGTTATGTCGTACGGCGTATGTTTAATTTGTTTGTGAATTTTGTCTCGTTTACGAATACAGTTTAATATTCCCTGTGTTATCCATAATTTAATTTTTTTAGTTTTGTGTGTAAGTTTTACTTGTTTTAGATTAGTGTTATTATTTATTTCTTGCGCTAACATTGTTGTAAATTTATCCCAGGCCTCTTCGACATTCTCTATTCGGTATACTGTACTCCAGTCCATTTTTTTGAGTTTTTCTTTTAAGTTTGTGTAGTCAATTATTTTTTTTGTGATTATTTTATGTTGGATAGGTTTTGTGTTTTCGGTATCAATTGCTATCATATTCATGTAGTGATCTGTAATAGTGCTTTCAAGTACTACGGTTTTGGTCTTTAGTTTTGTTTTGATCATTATATGATCTATACAACTTTTTGTGTTTTGTGTGACTCGTGTCGGAACATTTATCGTTGGTTCCAGTCCATGCTGTGCTAGTATTGTAAGGTATTCTAAGTTTTGTGGGTGTCCGTTTTGTAGAGTGTTTATGTTTAAGTCTCCAATGATGATGATATTTTTGTTTTTGTTGAGATCATTTAATGTATTGTTAAGTGCAGTTAGAAAATTTGTAATGTTGTTTTTGGATGGAGATCTGTACATTGCAAGAATACACGTTTCTTTTTCACATGTTATTTGTATGCAGTTGGAGTCTATGATATGTATTTCTTGGACGATTGTGTTTATTTTATCATTGATGTATATCACTATACCATCATTTTGATTTTTGTGATTCTTTGTATGGTGTGTGTTATAGTTTTCGATTGTTTTTGGTATATATTTTTCATTCAACCAGCATTCTGTCAGCACAATTATATCAAAATTATTATCAAGCTGTTGTAGGTATATAGTAAATTCATCAAAATTTTTATTAATCGATCTAATGTTTTGGTGTAGTATTTTCACTTTATTTTTTTCTTTTGTGATATTGGTCCATATGTTAATATCGTTTGTAGTTATACAGTGGTGTTGGTTGTCTGAGTCTATATATTCCATGTAATCAGCCATGTTGGTGAGTATTTGTGTAAGTATATAATATAAGTATTAAAATATTTAAAATTAAATTGAGTAAATGAACATATATAAATTTACGGAATAAAAATAATATAGATCCAAAGGATTAATAATTTGGATAAAAGTTGTCAGTACTAAAGAATCTAAAGTTACTATAATAATTAAAAGAATTATGAATAATGCAATGACAAAACGTGTCAGGCGAATTGGAAGAATTAAAAAATAAAAATAATTTGAGATAGATAAGTTAATAATAAGCATAAGAATATTCAAAATTAATAGATAGATTATATGTTTTATAACAAGTAAAATAATTGTATTAAATATGAGAATTAATTGGGACGTAGAAATTGAAAATTTTACATGTTTTGCATAATTAGAGTGATTGGAAGGATTATAATAAGACATTAAAATTTTAAGGATGAAATTGATTGAAATAAGTGAAGGTAATGAATTGATTAGGAGAGTTACAAAAATAATGTTAAAATAATTAAAATAATTTTGATAATAAAAACATTTCGAACAAATAGTGTAAATAAAATAGTTTAATGTAATTGTGGAAATAAGATTTATAAAAGAATTACCTAAATTAATTAATAAAAAATTTAAAAAAATATATAGCATCGACTGGAGTAAGTTTGGATAATTAAAACATTTAGAAAAGTAATTTTTGTTGGTAAAATAGTTAATATAATTTGTATAACAAAAACATTTAGAACAGTAAAATTTTTTGGTAAAATAATTAAAATAATTTTCGTAATAAATACAAGTAGAATAATAATATTTGAATATAAAATACTTTGTATAATAAGAACATTTATAAAAATTAGTGTAAATAAAATCATTAAAAATAATTAAAGAAATGATAATTTTAAGGGAATTACATAATTGCAAAACTATAAGAATTAAAATTAAATCTAGTAAATGAATATAGATAAGTATAGAAAATATAAATAAATTATCAATATGATTTACAATTTGAATTAAATGTAATATGTAAATTGAATAAGCTTTGCTAAATGAACAAAGTAAATTCTTTTTATTGAATAAAATTAATATGTTTATTAAAAAAATCACTTGATTTGTAATAATTTGACGTAGTATACAGTGCGCAATTTTTAAAGTGATAGCAATAATTATATGGGTTACGTGATTTTTATAATGAAGTAAATGTGTTGTTTGAATAATTTTAAGGATATTAATCAATATTGAGAGTGTTAAATAAATTAGAAAAATAAGGTACTTGAAAGAATAATAATAGGTTAATAAATAATATAAAAAAAATACTGTTTGTGGTATAAATTTTCTTATAAATAAGAACTTCCTAAGGTTTGTTATAACATCCATTTTTAGATAGCAAGTTTAACGACAGTTTGGCACTCGCAACCATCGGTTGAAACTATTTTTAGGTAATAATTATAGTACGTACTGACTTCTTATATAGCTGACAGCCGAAGGTGCGAGTTGCCGTATACCGTCTAGATAAGTTTAGATAGATCATCCGAATGCTTGATAAAAATTATTTTTTCATTCGGTGATTTACGAATTAGTATTCTATTCTCTTTAAACCAGACAAACATGTAATTAGTTTCTTTTGCTTTCTGTTTCGCTTTCCAGAGCAGTTCTTTGAAGTATGGGCAAATGGTTTCCCCTATGTAGATTTTTTCGCTCCCCAGGGCTGATGCGGTTTTGGCGTTAATATTCTTCCGTAGTGTTAGCATTTGGTTGCGCTTGTAGATATCGTGAAATTTGACTTGGATTCTCGGGTAGGCTCCTGGTCGTCTGTCCTGGATCCGTTTCACTTCCTTCAGGTCCTGTAGTTGGATGGTCATCCCGGTGGCCGCAGCCACCTGCTGTACAAGTAATGGTGTCTGTTCCTCATTTGATTGAGGGATTCCACATATTTCTAGGCAATCATCTTTCGTGGATTGCTCAAGATCCGCGATTTTAATTTCTAGGCTCTTAATAACCTTATTTTTATCATTATTTTTTATTTCCATTACATCAGTATTGACTGTTTTCTGCGATTTTTCAATGTCCGTTATACGCTTATTTATTTCATCATGTTGATCAGATATGAATTGTATAGCTTTTATAATTTCTTGGTTTTGTATGATTATGGATTCATATTTTTGGGTATATAAGTCAAGTTTTTTTTCAACAAATTCCATAATTGCTGTTTTAAAAATGGATAATTCCTTGACAAATAATTCGGATGTTAGTAATCCATGGTTTGCACCATCTGTGGTTGGAATTGATAAATTATCTGTGCCTATTTGCTGGTCGATTGCAGATTTTGGTGATTGAGTCGTCTGTTTACCATGTTTGACGCTAGATGGCTGTTCGTCATTTAAAAGTACATCATATTTTGTCGTATGTTTTGGTTTGTTTTTTTGATGTTGAATACATTTTTTACACTTAAATTGTGTGTTTCTTGCACTACGACGAGAGGATTCCCCGATTTCCGCACAGCCGAGGTGATAATTGCTTTCACAGAGGCAACAGCATACATAATCAGATGGGGAGTCAATATTTTTTTGACAGATGATGCATTGTGTATTCATTTTGGCTGCTGTTATAAGCGAGTTCCTCGTAAAAAAATGATTTTTAGATGGTTACCTCAAGTGTATGATGGCTATCACTTTAGTTACACTTGAATATCTCTGGAGGAGTCACTTTTTTTAGTTTTTTTTTTCTTTTCTCCAAACAGATTGACACTTTCGGTGACAGTTTTGTACTTGAGCTTAAGACACTAAAATACACCACTCCGCGAGAAAAAAATACACAGGTCTGATGCGCGGTCTTCAATTTAGTATAATTTAAAACCTTAAACTTGGTTTGTTATAGTTTTTTTGTTGTTTTTTGATTAATTCAATGCGGACACAGAAATACGTAAACACTAGACTTGGTAGGTAGTAACGATTGATGAACGTAAACCTCACTCCAATATCCCTGGTGAACAAGGATCCTCCACTCCTTGTGATTCCGCGCTGCATGGAGAGCCAAGGACACTATCGTTTCAGACATACTTGATTTTTGGTCACTTTATTGCATCAGTGGACTTCCTCTGCATCTCCTGCCAAACACTTTACACAGTAATCATGAGTTTCTCCAGGAATTCTCAGTTTGGCAAGCAATGTGTCCAAAAATCTTAGGATTCGTTTTAGGCAGACTGTGGATGCCTAGCTCTTCCAGAATGGATATATAAATGTAAATTGTTACTCTAAGATATAAATGAGCTTCTTTTTCTGTGTCGTCTTCTGTTTCTCATCTATATACATATATAGTAATATAACTCACCTTTATACATATATATAACTGGTAAGGCGACTTGAGGCATTTGAGATGTGGATCTACAGAAGAATACTAAAAATAAGCTGGATGGACAGAGTTACGAATGAAGATGTTAAGGTTCGGATGAATAAAGAAAAATAAGTTATTAAAACAATAAAAATCCGAAAACTTCAATATCTAGGACACGTGATGAGACATCAGAAGTACGAGATCTTGCATCTCATAATGCAGGAAAAGATTGCCGGAAGACGGGGCCCTGGAAGAAGGAGGACATCGTGGCTGAAAAACTTGAGACAGTGGTTTGGCCAGTCTACTGTAGAGCTGTTCCGGGCCGCAGTAAACAAAGTCCGCATACCCAACATGATAGCCAACGTCCGTTGAACGGACAGGGCACGAGAAGAAGAAGAAGATACATATATGTGAGTATGGAAGAGTGAGATAGGTGATGCAAGAATCAATGTGTGCGCAAAATGTAAATAAGTGGGCATTGCTAATTTGGATTTACGAGTGACTGGTCTAGTGTGTCGTATATTAAGTAAAGCCTTACATTATGAAATTTAACTTGTTATAAATATATTATAAAGTGAAGCTGGACTTACTAATTACTTCATACGTGAAGGATACAGATGTTATTTTTAATAATAATTAATATCACAATATAGCATATAATAGATTGCCGTTATATAATAAATATAATATAAAAGACGATCTCATACTAATCCACAAATAATAAAACGCGAGTTTTAACCAAAATTAAAAGCGAGTGAATTTTGACGTTGGGCCAACCTTTTGATATCTATATCATTGTGAAATATGAATTTATTATCGAATTTCTGAACTCATAAACGTGCCTGTGTTTTTTTTTTACAAAAAAGTTGAACTGATGAGGGAAGAGAATAATAACAATAAAATAAGATTATAGCAGAAATAACCAAATTTTTAAAAATTCCTTTATGATGCTGGCTTGTATCGGAGCTTTTTAAAAATATGCTTAGAATCTCTGTAGCATAAATTTCTTGATCTGCTTCAGTTTTGTACTTTCTTTGTCTAGGTTTTCTTAGCAGATTTCAAGAGAAATAAATTATAAATTTTGTTGCATAAGTTCTTCGCAAGTCGTGTGAGACCTCTTGAATCGCATAATATATTCTCAGGTTACTTGACTTGGGTACTTTTGCAAATTAGACTGAAGTCTGTATGCCAAATGCCTGGTTCTCAGTAAACTCGTTTGGTTGTTCTTTCATAATGCGATTATTATGTGAAATATGATAGTTATTCCAACCAGACTGTACAACAAGTTACGTTAATGATAATTGAGAGATTTCCTGGAACTTTGTGTAATAAAATATATACCACAGCGACGTATTCCCGTCCGTTAGGCAAGTGTAGTGTATAGCTATAAGAATATACCTATTTAATAGTCTACGTTCATTCGGGGATGATATGCACAGCCGAAGATTCCCGAATGAACGCATTGGCAAACAGTCACGGTCGGAGCGCGTCGCGGCCGCCAGACCAAAATAGAGCATACCTGTGATCAGACGTTACGTACATACCATTTTCTTTACGATCATTCGCAATAAACGAGTAAACGAACTTACGTTGTTATTAATAAGAAGACATCGTGGGCTAGTGAGCCACGACACAAATAAGCAGAACATAACAGCAAGTTTGTTTTCCCTCTGCCACTATGGCGTATTTTTAGGGTACTTTCAAACTTCGCAAAATCACTTTGTGGCGTCATTTTGAATCAAATTAAAACAAATAACTTTGTATTAAACCACTATTATATAATCACAATTACCTAATTACCAAAAAAATTAATTAATAATGGTAATTGTGATTATATAATAGTGGTTTAATACAAAGTTATTTGTTTTAATTTGATTTATTTATTTATTATAAGAATGTTGTACATTTATAGAATTTGTGTTATATCATCCGCCATGTTAGGGATGTCCCTGAGTTATGTTATTTCCTCATTGATTCCTCTTTACATCATTATTCTTAGTAAGAATCCAAAATTTCAGTCAGATCGGTTGAATAGAGCCGGAGAAAACTACTCTCAGACTGCTCGAACCCAAGCCTTACATTATGCCCGTAAAAGTGCGCTTCAATGTCAATGTATTTTTAAATCACGATTTATTACCGTCAATACGTCCG
The DNA here is from genome assembly GCA_951813805.1 of Limnephilus auricula. Taxonomy (NCBI): domain Eukaryota; kingdom Metazoa; phylum Arthropoda; class Insecta; order Trichoptera; family Limnephilidae; genus Limnephilus; species Limnephilus auricula. The sequence continues at coordinate 9,814,674 of OX638417.1, forward strand.
TCATCTTGCAATTAACGTCAAGAAGGGTGAGTTCTGTACATTAAAAAAAATAAGAAAAAATAAACAGCTTTTGTTAGAATGTAACCAATTAACACAAGAAATTTAGACAATCCGATGAAATTCGACCAACAAAGTCTTGACATATGATGACTTGGATGTTAAAATTGACACTGAAACCAAAATTATTGGTTCCAAAAATTGGGTTACGAAAACATTTATTAAAAAGAAAGTGCACTACCTAGAAGTCAAAAGATCGCAAAAAGCATTGCTTTTTACCTTTTGTTGGTCTGCAAATAACAAATTGGTCTCCGAAGGTATTATACTTTCAAAGCGAGGCGAAGGAATTTGGGAGAATGGGGGAATTTGTCACACGCCCACAACACATCTATTATATTGGTAACTGAGTGGGCAAATGCAACGAATTTCAGTTCCAGTTTGGGTATTTTCGAGGCAAATGCAAAATTATGTTGTTTATCAAAAAGGTGGCGAAGCCGCTCATATAAAGCATTTCATTTCAGTTCTTAAGTATTCAAAATTATATCAAAATTCCTACCTGTACATCATCTGGATCTGTTCCGAATTCTTGTACCAGACCAGTTGCGCTGGAGGGTTGCCTCCTCTGCTGCTGCATACCAATTCCACCTGCTGACCTCTGCGGACCATCTCTCCGTTGGTGTAACCCTCGATGTATGGAGCTCCGGGAGGATCTGTGGGGAAAGACGAAGAAAAAAATTATTAATATTCCTTCAACCAAGTTTGAAAAGTAGGAGCGAGTGTATTTTCGTATTTTGGGTTTCCACAAGGATCTCTACTCAGACCATGTTTATTTAACATACATATAATTTAAAAAATAACTTCTCTTTCATGAGCATAGCTTTAGTAAAGTAGTTAATTTCATAATCTTTTTGCTATACAAACCTGTTTTATATTTCATGGACTATGATTCTAATGGTAATCTTCAACGAATAGTTTTTTTAACTGAAAAAGCCTTATAATCATTGCTAGCATTTGTCGACTCTCTTCTATTATACGCTTAGACATTTGAAATGACTCTCTGTTCAATTTAGCTAAATATAATCAAAACACTATTAAAACTATACAGTGAGTTAAAATAAAGACTTAAAAAACTTCATAATATGTTGCCAGAAGTAAAGAAACCATAAAATCAGACCAAGAAAAGTCAAGCCTTATGACGTGTGCACACGACATAATACATTTTAATGCAAGACCTATATTAAAAAGGGTAAACAAAGTTTGTCACACCACGGGAATGGCACTCAATTTGTAGGTCACATCGGTGTCAAAAGAATAACGAAAAATAAAATTATGAACATCAAGAATAACGACAAAATAAAGAAAAAAATAATTGTAATAATATTAAATTTATAACAGATCAAACCAAGTAACTCTTGTAACAAATGACTTAAAGTAAACTAGGTGACGATTATACATATCTTCTGTATAACTATAATTATTGTCTTGAAATTTAGTTGTGAAATGGGGGCCTCAGAACGGGTGGAGTGCCCAGTGAGGCTCGCATTGTTAAAAATACACTGTAAAAAATTCTTGTGTTGTGATAATAAATAAAATAAAATCTTTAAATATAGCAATTTTTATAGTATATACATTATAAACAAATGTTAAAAAATCGTATGCATTCGTTTTAAAACCTAAAAACAATTCGAAGTCCAGCCCTAAAAAATTGACACCCCATTAAAATCGATAAGCATCGTGCTAATTTTAAATCTACAAGAGCAAATTTGTAGAAATCAAAGTTTTCAGCGATGCGTAAAATCTTTACTGCGATTTCCGATTTGATCCAGTGGCCCGCCGCATCCGATCGACCCCCATTGAAACCATTGGCGTTCTTGTATGAAGAGGTAGTGGATGCAGATTTACTATCAAAATATTAACCTTTATTAATTTGTTTCCTTGGGACTTACAATCTACAAGTTGTAATAATTGTTCAAAATACAGGATGGCGCAAAAGTTGTCTCCCGATGATCTTTGACTGTAATTTTTTTTAATGATAAATGTTAATTCTTCTTTTGGATTGAGTGGTTTATACAAAGTTAGTTATTTCATTTAATTAAAAATGACGCCACAAAGTGATTTTGTGAAGTTTGAAAAAAAATTATTAATCTATTTCTTGATAGAAAATTTTTCGTTGAGCTACCAGATATTACTCCTCAAAGTAGGTCTATTTGGAAGGGCTAACCACAAGGCGATGTATTGTCCTCCTTACTGTATAACATATACGATATGCATGTCACTCTTCCCTCTCATGTGAATGTTATTGAGTTCGCTGATGACATAGCTTTCTTCTTGTCATCCAAAATCATCAAATATCTTAAGGAAGCCATGGATGCCCTTTGCACTCGATTTTTTTGGTCAATTTTTGTTGATTTACATGTTTACAAAGGTATTATTGTTATTTAAAACCATTTTTATATAAAAAATGTTTTATTCTGTATTTAAAGATTTATAAATAAAATAATAAGTAAATAAATGACAATGCTTTATAGTATTATTTTAAATGTATATGTTATTCACCGACTTATACTATCTGTTATTGCTAAAATTTGTTTATTTCTTCAAATTATAAAATTTAATTAATGATAATATTAGCGAAAAATTAAAAGTTCACGCATTCGTGGTAGCCTGGGTGTCACGGACATAAACAATAAGCTAGAGGAACGACAGTTGAGATGGTATGGATACATAAAACGGAGACCACCAGACCACACAGTGAAGCAGGCAATGTCTATGGAGCTTCATCGACAGTCATCTAGAGGAAGACCAAAGAACTCCTGGATGACTCAATGCTCTAAAATCCTAAGAAGAAATGGCCCGGAAGAGAGCGATACCCAGAACCGAAGAAGCTACAACCTGAGAACGAGGAGAGCCGACCCCAACAGCCTACCTAGGCAATGAGTTGGGACAGTGCAAGGAAGAAGATAATATTAGCGAAAGTCAATCGAAAATCCGATACAGAAAAATCAGAAAAAGATATGGATATATCTGGGACTCGAACCCACCCTTCGCTAATATTATCTTCACTAATAAAAATATTATAATTTGAGGTTTAACTCATTAAGTTAAAAAGTTAAAAATAAAATTTAAAAAATGTTTATTTCTTATTTACATTTCCTTTGTGTTGAAATCTTCTCCATAATAAACTTGGAATTTTATAAACACAATGAAAAGTAAATAAACTATCAAATAAAACAATTTCGTATTTCCTAATTCAATTAATTGAACGAGTCCTCTCGTGCTATTTCTCCATTCATGGCAATTAAAAGATTTGCTGGATTGGGGTTTCAGTCCTGCAACTGACAGTTGCTCTAATTTGACAGGAAGACTTAAGTATTTTTTTTCATCGCGCTTAAAAGCTCTTTCCTCACCGCTCCCCAATTCGAATTATTCCTTCGTGACGTTTGAAAAGTCTAATACTTCTTCCTATACCCGATGATATTGGCCCCGATTTAGTTGGATTTTAAAGGTATTTCCGCGATCGTATTAATTTGTTTTGAGGATTTGAAAATGGGATGTAAGTCAATTGAAAATTGTTAATTAAGTTTTTTGGGTTGTTTTTGGCTGTAGTGAAGATAGCCAACCCAACCTAACCTAAAAAAATTAACATAACGTAACAAATAATCTGAATAACCTAGCCTAACCTAACACAAATTAACATAACATAACAAACATATCCAAACCTAACCTAACCTAAACTAACCTAACCTAACCTAACCTAAGCTAACCTAACCTAACCTAACCTAACACAACTTAACATAAACATAACAAATAATCTTATTTAGATGATTAGTATAGATTTTTTAATAAGAAAAACTCTCTGTTTAACTTTTGAAGGAGTTTTCCATCAATGTAATATATCATCGAAGAAGAAGATAACAATAATAATAAAAAAAATTTAAATATGAAAATGAACAAGGCACAGAAAAATAATAAAAGATTATGGTCGCAACTGGGACTCGAACCCAGAACCTTACGTCTTAACGGGACATACACCTCTACCAATTGGGCTAAATATTTATTACAAAATTAGATTCATATTGTTATCTTCTTCTTCAATGATTTGCATAGAGCCGTTTTTTAGAAAAATCATCTCAAGGGCGCTGTACAAATGATACGGTACAGACTATATATAGACAAACCATTATTACAACTAAAAGGTTAAGATATTGCATCCACCAGTTCATCGATCACTGGTATAAAACTACATGTGCAATGCATTTGAGCAATAAATGCGATTCTGCGAAAAAAATTGCATAGATTTTTAAAATTTATTTATTTGTTCTCTGTACAGGCAAACAAATCAAGAGTTAAATAAAAATGTAAATAAAAATAATGCATATGATTCCAGGCTTGGTAAGGGAGAAATCTGCTTGACCATATGGTGATTAGTTCACACAAACAAAGTAAGGTTTCAGCTAAGTACTGAACCAAAGTATTCAGAGTTTTTATTCCACAGACGGCAATGGTAGCTATTTATTGCTTTTAACAATGATAATGAAAGTGGAAGAAATCTAGGCATTCCCCAACCAGCAATATATCAAGATAAAGTAGAGCTCTGTATAAAATATACAATAATGAGTAAAAGGAACGTGATAAAAAAAATCAGCCTTTTTTAATCATATAACATTGAGGAGCCTCATTACGATTTCAACAAAAAAATTATGTTAAAAATATAGAATCAAAAAACTTCAATGATAATAATTTCCGAAGAAAAATTAACCTGGTTATGTGTATTTCATACGGCCCAATCCGCTAAGGATTCGCAAACAATCGCCCCCAGAGTAAAGAAATCAGCGAAAAATTACTTTAAGTCTTTAAAGCCACCCCCGAAACCCTTCAAAAATGTACAAAAACCCCATAAAACTCTCGAGAAACCCCCTAAACATCTCTCCTAAACTTCGAAACTCTTCCCCTAAACTCCCCAAACTCCCTCCCTAAAAGAGCTCGTCGCAATTCATCAATATGATTTCAATTCTTCTGAGAATTTGTCGAGTTGTTTGAGAATTGATCTAAAAATACTGCAAGATTGCCCTCTGTAGAAAATTCATTAATTTTACTCTGGTATACAAAATCTGGATATCTTTGATAGTTCTTTTACTGGTTCTTGGAAATATGTGCACATTTTAGTAGTAGTAATGTGTAGCATTCAGGAACTGGATTGGGATACTGACTTCAATCTTACCCTCAGTACTACACACTGATTGTTTGTGTAAATAATAAACTAGAGGTTCGTTATACGAGAACGTCGTTTATTGAATACAAATGGTTACAAAGTAAACGTCCAGCCTAGCTTGAAATGACCCACTTCGGGTCGCAACTCCGTCAACGTTCGGGACGTTACTCGGCGGTAGAGCCCGCCCATCTATCATATAGTAAGATGCAGTGTTGCAAACACCACAGTTACAGAGTTCTAGGATTTACTGCGGCGAGATGTCAATTAAATGGTATTTGATATATTTGGGAAGCAGATACAGATAAAATCTTCGAAGACATATCAGATAATTGTGTCTGCGGTCAAGGCTATAACAAAACTATCAAAAATGTACCTGCCATCTACCCGTTTGCTACTTCAATTTGCATGAAGAAATTTCTAAGATGAGGGAGTATCTATCTACTCATGGCTTTATCCTATCGACTTTCTTTTGGGAATGTTCGGAATGAACCATCTACGGCTCAAAAGGGATGCGTAAATTGCTACACATTTCTTCAGACTGATTCGTGGTTGGTTTGATATTCGACTGTCATAAAGAGCATTCATTTCTGTATTTCCAATGGTTATTTCCGTCACCGAAATCATAAACTGTTTAACTCCCAGCCTGCAGGACTAGTTGGCCAATAGCCATGTCAGTGGGGAGACCAATATATTTTTTAACATTTGATCCACAAAGGAGGACCCGAGGAAAAATATCCATCAGGGCCTAGGTCATCTTTGGGGATTCTGTGTTTAGGTAAAGGAAGGAGTTCTGGGAATAAAAAAGGTACAAGGGGTTGGTAGGAATCCGGGGTCAATGTGACCAGGAGTGACGGACGTATGAATCCATCCCTCCTACGATGAGTCCTGCCTGAGAGGTTAAAAGATCTGGCATGCATCCGAACAAACATCACCCCATGAACCCAGGTACCCCTGCAAGTCACCAAACGTAGCGAACCACTTGGGGTGACCTATGACAGAGAAGGTTATCCAATAAATAGATCCGGGAGATTTAATATGCATACCTGCCTCCCCAATTGAAATGTTTTTTTTAATTATAAAAAATCGAATTGATTAATTCACCTCACGTCCTAGACATTAGCACAAAAAACCGACACGGGACGGAGCGCAGCAGACAACACGAGCCCATCCAACACACTATCGCGTTTTTTCTCGTCGAGATTGTAGAGCACCCATTATAAAAATAGCTTCATAATTTTTTTTTTGCTCCGAAAAATGTTTTCGAGTGTATACCAGATAATTATAATAAATAATGGAGTTTTTTTGGGAGGTATTTTTCAGGGGTTGGGTGGTTTTTACCACCCCCTCTGGGATTTGCTCCCGTGGAAACAAATTGGTGCTATTATATTCAAAAAGATTCTTTTAACGAAATACACAACGGCGAAACACAAACTGTTTGCGTCCCATTCGCACGATATCGCACTGCCGCAACGACACTGCCATAATCAAATATATATTTTTTCATTTGCAATCGTACATATAGCCGTTGTGAATTTTCAGTCGAAGTATGATACAGTTAAATATGAACGAATCGGATTGGGATACATTTTCGATTGAGTTTCGCTAATATTAATTAAAATATATTTTTTCGTATTTTATGATACCGCACAAATTTCCGATTGCTTCCAAACGTCAGTGGATCTACGGCATCACTAATTGAGTATGTTTAAAGGGAGTGGAGACGGTAAGGAAATAGAAAATATCAATTGAGAAGTATCTGGCAGTTAATATATTGCCTTGACCATATTTTGTCCGAGGGTCTAAATATTTCAGGTGTGCAATAAAATACAAATAAATGTGTTATATCTTAATATATCCGAAAACTAAAAACTGTTTTTAAATGGTATAAAATTTTAAATACAATTTAAAATTTTATGAATCAAAATAAACATATAATATTTGAAATATCAAAATTTTGCATGCAAACATAAAAAAGTTAAAAAATATTCACTTTAAGTTTTTTCTTAACTAAAATTACTGACAACAACAAAAAACGTACATGTATTATAAACGTTATTGTCATCTCACGTTTTTGTCGTTCTATGCAATAATAATTCCCAAAGATCCATAATATATTTTTTTTAAATTGCGTTCAGAAACTTTTTTAGACCTATAGGAGTTGTTCCGAAAATCAAATAAATTAGCCCGAGGGATCAACAAGCAATGTTCCGATTTCTGGTCTTTCACCAGGGCGATACTCAAAGTATCTACAATTCTGTTAGGTTAGATGTGTTTACTATGTTAGTTTGAGTTGAGGAATTTTAATTGGTGTTAATTGAAGAGCTTAAAAGCAAAAACGCCACTCTCCAAAAGTACTGTTTTCGGTAAATCACAAAAAAACTTACAAAGAATATCTACTTCGCATTTTTCTTGTGATTTTTTTAGTAATATCTTAAAAAGTATAATTCAAAGTGAAGTATTATAATAAAAAATGTTGTATTAATGTGTTCATTGGTCTTGTTTAATTTATTTTGAATTCAGACTTGTGGAAATCGATTGGCTTTTGTGGAAAGTGGTGATTTTGCTTGTTAATCGCTGTGGAGAGTGGTGATTTTGCTTGTTAATCGCTGTGGAGAGTGGTGATTTTGCTTGTTAATCGCTGTGGAGAGTGGTGATTTTGCTTGTTAATCGCTGTGGAGAGTGGTGATTTTGCTTGTTAATCGCTGTGGAGAGTGGCGATTTTAATGTAAACCCTATTTTCTTTTCGATTTTTCAATGATTTGCGGTTGATTTCTAAGGATCTTAAAAATCATCTTGTAGCTAAGAACATTGCGCATAGATTAGCTTCGGTAAATCACAAAAAACCTATCAAAGAATGCTTCGCATTTTTCGTGTGATTTTTTTAGTAATATCTTAAAAAGTATAATTCAAAGTGAAATATTATAATAAACAATGTTATAATAATGTGTTCATTGGTCATGTTAAATTTATTTTGAATTCAGACTTGTGATTGGCTTTGGTGAAAAGTGGTGATTTTGCTTGTTAATCGCTGTGGAGAGTGGTGATATTAATCTAAACCCTATTTCCTTTCGATTTTTCCATGATTTACGGTTGATTTCTAAGGATCTTAAAAACCATCTTGTAGCTACGAACATTGCGCATAGACTAGCATTTATAACTCAATTTCGACATTTATGTAGAGTGGCGTTTTTGCTTTTAAACCCGACAATTAAAAATGCTCGATTTTTGAGTTGTGGCTGTTTTGATACGGGAGTGTGATCTGTGTTAGAGAAGGACGGATGCGTGCAATTTGTACAATTTGAAATAATGGGGCAATATTTCGGTCCGTCGAGCAATATTATTGGGAAACGACAATATCGCGGCGATATTTTCCCAAATTAAGTGTTGTTGAATTTAAAATTGTGCGAATTTTGAAAGGTTGTTAAAATATTTTGTTGGTTTTTATCGCTCGGTTTAAAATTGTTCAGGTATGTATCATAATCTTTTTTTATAACAGATAATTTTTTTATATAAAATAAATATATATATTTTTGGGAGATATACCGTGTTGCGCTACCTGCTTGTTTAAGTTTCAGTTTATGTTTAAGTTTCGGACAGCGTTACAGGGTCAATCATCAGGGCAGACGTGTACATCATTCGTAGATACATCGTACTGCGTATTCGAGGGGTTAGGCTCTCGAATGCTAATCCGAAGGTCGCGGGTTCGAACCCGGCGTGCGCAAATAATTTTTAATTGATTAATTTGTGTTATTTCACAATTAATACATTAAAAATAATATACATTGTATTCGCGGCACGTTTCAGAGTGAAAGATACTCTCAATGTCGCCCGGGGGTAAGATCACCATTTAGAATTGAAACGTTGCTTGAAATGGCTTTAGCCGTGTTTGGTGGTCAGATCTGAATAGTTAGGTACTTCCCCACCTTCCTCTTCCCCAACTGTTTCCCATCCCCACTACCTTCAGTCTCAAAACATACCCCAATTTGGGATGCCATAGTCTTACTGGCTCCAGATAGGATAAGTTTTTTTTTAATTTTATTTATTTTTTATTTGTTTCAATAGCAAAGTTTGTACATTATGTAGGTATAAAGTATAATATAAGTGTACATATTTTTGTATTTTTTCACAGTCCTCCTCACTAGGGTTTGCTGTTCTGAGGCGGCCTGTAGTTTTTAAAACTTTTGTATTTAGTTTTGAATTGTCTTTACATCGTCTTCATAATGTTTTTAAGTTGGTTATTAATTTGATCTCTCAGCCATGTTTTTACTTTTGTTTTAAATATACTCATTTCCTTTATTTTTTTGGTTTCATTTGGTAGAGCATTGAACAATTTCATAGCATGGAATTTATTATTTCTCTGTCCAAAAGATGTGTTCACACTGGGAGTAACCAGGATATTTTCGCTTATTGCCCTGGTTGAGTATTTATGTTGGGCAGTGGGTAATTAAAAAAAATTTTTTTTCAGTTTAAATAAAATATTTTTTTAATAAAGTTTCTGTACAATGTAGACATGAAAGTTGGGACACATTTGTGAAAATGGCGATGTAAAAATAATCCTAGACGTAACCAATTAGATCCATGCGTGACGTCACATTAAATAAAACAATAAAATTAGTTAAACAATAAAAAAAACTTAACAACCAATTCAATCGTCTCAAAACAATCCGTGTCCAATTCTGGTAGATTTTTTCTAATCGCCCTTTGAAAAGGCGGCAAGAAAAAGGGAAAAATTCCAAAAATTCCTAAAACCTGAAAAAGGTTCAGAAAAGTACTATTTGTTCCACATTAAGCAGATAAAATAATGGCCCAGTGAGTTAGTTGAAATGCCCAGTGGACTAGGGGGACCGACACTTTAAAACTATCACAATAAATCAAACCCGTTTGTAGATAAGGAATTGAATGACCCAGTGTGGTGTACTGGGTGTTTCGAAAATGGATTCACTGTTTAAAAGTAATAATAATAATCTGATAATTTGTGTAGCGCCGTTTTTGTGAACAATCACCCCAAGGCGAATAATGCAACATAGAGTTTCATTTAGTGAGCTCTGCCGTTATAAAATAAAAACATATTTTTCACATTGAAATTTATTGATTTAAAATTTAATTAATTAACTATTTTTTTTACATTAGATCCACACAGGAGGCACTGAGGAAAACAATCTCTCTCAGAGCCTATGTCATCTTTGGGGATGCTGTATGAAGTGTATTTTTAAGGAAAGGAAGGGGAGGATGTGCTGGGAAGGAAAAAGGTATGAGAAGTGAGTAGGAATCTGGGGTTCATTGTGTACAGATCATTCGCCGCCAATAACTAAACATACCTCTCTCCATGAACCCGGAAACCCCTGCTAAGTCACCAAACTTAGCGATCCACCTGGGGTAACATATGGCAGAGGTGTTGGTTATCCAATAAATGGTTCCCGGGCGGCGGTACTCATTCCCGCCTTAAAATTATAGTTAACATCATAAAAAGAATCTTAAAGTGTGCTTTCTGTACACATTTTTTAGTGGATTATTAACATTTCCGCGTCATGTATCTTTTCTCGGGAGTTTTTTTCAATGTGGATGAGTGTTTCAGGTTAATAATTATTGCTTATAATAATTGATAATAAATCAATTTACTCACTTTCAAAATTTAAATTTACAATCGTATAAATAAGTCGTCTAATTGTGGAACAACCACAGTTTGAAAATGGCCTTGTGAGCCGAAACAGCTGACACAATAATAAAAAAATAATAAAACACTTGCAGAACTTCAGAATAAACATTATAAAATTTAATGTAAATAATATAAAAAATAAAATATTATCTTCGACTAATTATTTCAATATTTTTGCCTACAAAATTTTTAAATGATCACAAAGTTCTAAAAAATTGGTTTTTATCAGATAGTGTCTCGGATAAACCTTCCGATTTTATTCATATGGGACACCTATTGACCTTTTCTAGAAGTTTAAATGAATATTAAAATTGTATTGGAATAACTCTTGATATAATCTTACTAATATTATAAACGCGAAAGTTTATATGGATGTATGTATGTTTGTTACTCTTTCACGTAAAAACTACTGAATGGATTTTTATGAAACTTTATAATAATATAGCTCATACATCAGAATAACATATAGGCTATCATTTATAAAGCTAGCTATTTTCCATATATTACAAATAATCATTTTATTGTTTAATAGAAAATGTCAAAATTCGAGAATGACATTTTGAAAAACAATGATTGTTAAATCAAAATTCTATTTTAGAAAATATTTAAATTAGTATTTTTACTTCAAGAACTCGCCTAATAATTTGAATCGAATAAAGAATTATAGATATTTTAAATAAATGGTTAAGAATTTTGGTATAAACATAGATGGGACCTAGGAAAAGAAAATAGGCTACTCGAAGTACTAATCCTGCGCAGACGAAGTTGCGGGAAGAAGCTAGTGATTTTTAAATGTAATAAAGTAATAAGTAATAAGGTTGGGTTGTTTTTTTTTATATTTTTGTTTAGATTTATAAGTATTATCTTTTTCTTCAATGATACAAAAACGTTTAGTTAAGTTTTGGAACACTCTGTTGGTGTACCCGTAGCGGCTAATTTAGTAGAATTTCGAGATGAAATTATCTGGCATAATGGGAGGTCTTTGAAATGGCTTTTTTTCCTTCCCTAAAGTGCCTTCAATGGGTCATGTTTCAGGCTTTTAACTTGCCGTTTCGGGACAGAAGAAAATACCTAACTAAATATCTAGAAAATAACCAATATCATTGATTTGAAGCATTTAGTCAGGTTTAAATACATACTAGACCAGGGGTCACAAACTTTTTTGAGAGAGGGGCCGGATTGATTTTTTTTGAAAACAGGGGGGCCGGATGAAAAATAAATTCGTATTCCGATTAGAATATTTATTCACGTGCTTATTTTACAATAGAAAAATATTTATTACTAGCTTCTGCCCGCGACTTCATCTGCGTAGGATTAGTACTTCGAGTAATCTATTTTCTTTTCCTAGGTCCCATCAACGTTTGTACCAAAATTCTTAACCTATTTATTTAAAATATCTATAATTCTTGATTCGATTTTAAATACTAGGCGAGTACTTCAAATAAATTCACTAATTTAAATATTTTCTAAAATAGAATTTTGATTTAACAATCATTGTTTTTGCAAAATGTGATCTCAAATTTTCACATTTTCTATTAAACAATAATTATTATCTTCAATATATTGAAAATAAACAGCTAGCTTTATAAATTAAAGCCTATATGTTATTCTGATGTATGAGCTATATTATTGTAAATTTTCATTAAAATCGATTCAGTAGTAATAACAAACATACATACATCCATACAAACTTTCGCGTTTATAATATTAGTAAGATAATGTAGTAATATCTAATTTATATTTAGAGCTACTCAAAAAAAGTACCTAAAAAGCCCTTCCAATTATTAAATTTATTTCTTTGTGTAGTTTTACATGTTGTATTAATGTTGTTTTATTTATTGAGTTACAAAAAATAAAGTAATTAAGAAAAAATCCTCACTGTATGTACGTACGAATACAGATATTTTTATTTTTTTTATTTTTTTATTTTTTTTATTTATTTATTTATATAATAATACAAACATACAATACATGATGATCCTTTGTCTGTCCAACTGGGAAGGATTCCCGTTTCAGGACAGCCAAATTGTGTTTTAGTACATATTTTATAAATTATTGTATATATAAATTGATATAAAAAGTAACTTTTCGATCCTTATCTCTCTTAAGTGTAAATAACCCTTTGGAAGATAATATAATAAGAATTAACATAATATTATCAATGGTATAATTTTTTTTACTAACTTTTTAAACAATTGCTAAAAGATAAAAATATTTTTTTTTTTTACATTAACATACACTTATTTAGTACATATTAGGTATGTGACATTATGTTAGCATATGTTCGCTCTCGACTCTCCCCATGTCCAGAAGCCAATTAAATATCTACTAACATTTTTAAAATAAATAAATAATAAAGGATTTTAATTTATTTCTACATATGTTTTTTCTAGATGTACCTGCATATCGTATGGTGTGAACAGACATTGTCCAAACTAAAATGTATAAATTTGATACACACGGAGAAAAATGTTATTCTAAAATACGATCATTTTATTTTGTAAAAACGGGACGGAAGTTTTTACGAACAAATTAACAGTGTTTCATGTTTATTGGAGGGAAAATGTAATAATAATTTGTTGGTATAAGTACGAAATTACGTATAATAAAAATTGAACCCTGTTAATTCGTTCTTAGAACTTCAGTCCCGTTTTAACCGTTTTTGCGAATAAAAAGATCGTATTTTAGAATAACATTTTTATCCGTGCACATATTATAAATTGTGATTATTGCGAAGTTTGTCTGTTTTGACGAAATTATTTCTTTTAAATTCGGTTTTAATTTTGTGGTGCCAATAATTTGTAAGTAAGATTCGAGATATATTTTAATTTGGTAAATGGTAGTTCACATAATATATAAAATAAATATTTTTGATTCGACCTTTGTTTTTCCCGAACTACCCTTTAGTGTTCGTGGAATTTTCGTGAAACGAATTCTCCAAAAAACACCGAAAACTCTGGTTATCTCAAATATCCAATTTTTTTAGCCATACCTAATCAAATTCCGATTGATATATAGCTGAAAAATTGAAATATAGCTGCCGTAAAATCACAATAAAAAAATCAATAAAATTCATATATCCTATATGAATTATTTATACATAGAAATCGGGAATTTTTGGAGGGCCGGATGAAAATCTATGGCGGGCCGGACCCGGCCCGCGGGCTGTATGTTGGTGACCACTGTACTATAAATGTAGGATAATGTTACGTGAGGGGTAGGCAGACTCACGTATTTGTTTCACTTGATCGTGCCATACCTTCTTCGGACGACCCCGACTTCTTGTACTATTCATATTTGCGTCAAGTATTCTCCTTGCACTCCTTTCTTCGTTCATTCAATTCATTCAAGCATACATGATTCAACCACACACACGCTTCATGGATCTCATTTCTACAGCATTCAGTCTACTTTCATCCTTCCTCTGCCAGTTCCATGCAATCTTCTCCGTAATATATTAATGTTTAATATTAAATCTTTGGGTATGCTGTGTGGAGAGTCTCCCTGGAGGAAAGAAGGGCGAGCAAGTTCTGGAAAGAAAAAGGTATATGGGGTGGGGATATGGATCTATCCCCCAAACTGGGGTAAGGCTATGTTCCGAGAGACCTGCTATAGAGATCAAAACGTCTCCCTAAACCAGTCTCTCCCGATACGGCCTACCAGATGATGGGCAAACGCATCCGACGCCAAGTTGCGGACAAAATTCAATCCATGAATCCGGTCACCCCTGCTAGATCACCAAACGTAGCGAACTTCTTTAGTGACCAATGGCAGAGGTGTTAGTTATCACACATAAGCCTCAGGGATCTTATTTCTACAGCATTCAGTATACTTTCATCATTGGAAAGTTTTCTTTAAAAAAAAAAACATACATTTAAAAATGAGTGCATTTAACCATAGCTATCTTGCTAGCACTCGCTACCCAGCTACCGGATGCACTGCTCTGCCATTTGGTTTAACTGCATAACCCGGTGTGTACTTTCGGCGAGGTTCAAATTACTGCAGCGCCCGGGGCATTCGAACTGCCCTAACTTGCGGCACATGTGTTCCCAGTTCTTACTTCTAGGTTATGTAAGTACCACATCTTATAAGTCTCGATATTCCGAGTTACCACTAGATAGTCAAAGTAAGGGACGTGTAAACCTTTTTATTGGCGTAAATATTAGTTAAATGGTGGAATTAGTGGAAATGGCATAGACAATGCTTTAATTAAATACTGCGAGTAGAACAAATATTACCCTTTGCAAATATTAGTATTTTTATAGGCCTAGAAAAGGGCCTATAAAAATTTGCTTTGAAGTGAAAATTTCGTACTTGCGAAATTACGTACTATGACAAGTTAAGTTCTCCCCTGGAGCGATTGAATTTCAGTTTTTGATTTGGCCATTTGATTTAAAAATTATTTTTTCTCAAAATATTAATATGGAAACATATAAACTGTTTACTGCGGTTTAAAGCTAATGAATCCACCTTAATTTCACCATTTATCCCTTATTGCAGGTTCGTTAAATGTGGTCCAATTTTGAACCGATATCAATCGCAGAGAAATAAGAGCGGTCCAAATTTGGACATAAAGCGCTCCAGTGGTTAGATTATGAACAGAATTAATTTTATTTCACAAAATTAAATAAAAACACGCATTTTTGCGATTTTTTTTTGCATATATTTTAACATTATTCAGGAAGCTCTAAGGAAAACAATTTCCCTCGGGACAAAGTCATTTTTGGGGATGCTGTGTAGGTGAATTTTTTAGGGAAAGGAAGGAGAGTAAATTCTTGGAAGGAAAACGTTACGAGGGTCGGTGTGTCCAGGAGTGGCGGACGAATGAATCTATTCCTCAAGTCCGGCTGGAGAAGGCAGAAGGACTCCCCCAACCACTCTCTCAAACATAGAAATAATATTAAATCAATTAATAAATAATCAATCAAGAAGTGAGTAATCTATCAAATAAAAATTGAAAAATAATTATGAAATAATTTTCTAATAACTTAATCAAATTCAAAAATCTAATTTAAAAAAAAAAAAATTTTATCAAGTTAAAAGAAATATACATATTTCGCTTTGTTAACTTAATACATTGATACAAATAATATTAATAATGATGGTTTACTACCTAACACCAAGTAACACATTTTTTTAAGTAAGAACATTTTGGTTTTGCTCATTAATCTTGAGAGCAAACAGTTTTTTTTTTAAATATATTTATTTTATTTTCGGTTTTCAGGCAATCAGGAAGGAGATTATATATGTTTATACCCTCATAGCCTATGTTTCTTTTGCCACACTCTGTCTGTTGAATTTGTGTATAATTTATTACGTTGTCTTGTGTGGTGTTCATGTACTTGTGATGTTTTCATAAATGTAGTATTTGTGTGTATAAAACCATTTTGAATTTTGTAGATTAATAAGCACATGTTGTATTCGTACAGTTTTCTGATTTTCATTAAGTTAGTTTCTTGGTATACTCTTTTGGTGGGGGTATCTGGTCTATAGTTAAAAAGTTTTTTTATAACTTTATTCTGAATTATTTGAATTACTTGCTGTCTCTTTCTTTCTAGTTAAATAACTAAGACGTAAGTAAGCTAAAAGGATGTTTCTCAATTACGTCACTCTATAGTCTATACATTTGCACCAATATACATAATTATAATTTGCGGTGATTGCTTCATCTCTTGCAACCAATATATACAGGTTTTCAAAAGATGAAATGTTTTAGAAGTTCAGATGGCGGTTTTCAGTCGAAGGCCGGGCCAAGTAATCCGCATCGATCTCGCCGTTAGTCTCAGAGTCACGAACTGTTTGCGCGCGTGACCTCGGCGAGGGCGCAATTTGGGGCAGAGCTCACCCGCTGGCAGTCCGCTGGCAAACAATCAAGCCACCCTACCGCACATACAACTGCATTTTTCTAACATAAACACTAATAACTACTGCTTAAAGAAACAACCCACCCTAACGTACATTCAGTTGCAGTTTTCTAAGGGCCGGTATTTCAGATGATTTTTAAGCTCGGCTCAAGAGATATTTACGTTTGCCAAAATCTTGACAACAAATAACATTACTGAGCATACTGAAAAACAGCAAACTACTGTTTGAAGAAAAAAAAAACGAGTGCGCTTTAGACCACACGACTGAAGTAAATACTTCTTTAGCTCCATCTATATGTATGTCCATATATATGTTTATATGTAAAAAATATATTAATACCTATATATGCATATATAAATTTTCTACAAATATTTATTTAAATTCGACGTCCGCTCCCCTTCCGCGTTTGGCGCGTCACTGGTATTTCAAAATACTGATTGAAATATTTCATGCACTGGCTATGAGAGGAAGAGAGAAAGAAAATGCGCACTGCTCTCTCTTGCTTCTACAATGAGCCCGTTCGCCTCGCAACGCATTTCACCTTTCGTTACACGTTCGCCAGTTTACCCCCCACGTCAAGCGTGCGTCAAGAAATATTTACTTTAAAAATCATCCTTTACATACATTAAATCAGTTGCATTTTTCTTACATAAACAGTACACATATAAACAGCTTGGACATAAGTCATCATTGGGAATGCTGTGTGGAGGGTCTTTTCAAGGAAAGGAAGTTTAGGAATTAATTCGTAAATTATTCATTAAAAATAATAGTAGCTCTTTAACCCCACCTTCATATTTCCCAACTCCTTTTCATTTCCACTACCTTCCAACACAACATATCCCAATCGGGGATACCATAGTCTCACTGGCTTCAATTGGGACTCGTGTGCGGTATTCACATTAAAGAATGTCCAAAGAAGCACGTTTTTTAAACATATTTTTAACTACTGGCAAACGACGACGACGACCGTCCGTGATCGAGTGGTAAGACACTTGACTCCCAATCGGAAGGTCGCGGGTTCGAACCCGGCGTGCGCAAATAAATTTTATTTGATTAATTTGTGTTATTTCACAATTAATGAATAAAAATAATATATGTTATATTTGCGGCACGTTCCAGAGTGGAAGATACTCTCAGTATCGCCCTGGTGTAAGACCACCATTCAGAATTGAAACGTTGCCTAATAATGACTTTAGCCGTGTTTAGTGACTAGATCTGAATAGTACAACCCCACCTTCCTCTTCCCCATCTCCTTCCCTTCCCCACCTACCTTCAGCCTCACAACATACTTCAATTGGGGATGCCATAGTCTCACTGGCTCCAGAAGGGAGCAGTTGGGACTCTTGTGAGGTTTCTCTATAAAAAAATAAAAAACAGTAAAAATAACAAGAACACATCGTCGGATCTGCCGGATCTGCCCTGATGATGGACACTGCAACGCTGTCCGAAACGTCGGCTAAAGAAGAAGGTAGCGCAACACGGCATAACATCCCAAAAACAAACAACGAAAAAGTAAATAAACCTTTAAGTTTTAAAAATTATCAAATCTTATGCAAGCTTCTTGACCTGTAAAAAGCATTGAAAAGCAAGTACAATTTTTCACAGTTATAGTCAAAATATTTATTTAAACTGAAATACTCCTCTTGTGATAAGATCTACTTGACCCAATCTCTTTCTGAAATTTGAAAGAAGCCTGAAAAACTTGACCTAAGTCAAACAACAGTACCGAATAACAGGTAGAAAAAACACGTTGTGCTTTCGACTAACGAGTCGAAACAAGCCGCAGTTCACATTGCATTTTTCTAACTCAAATAGATAAGGTAAACTACATCGTTTATTTATTTGTATACTTCTGTCAGTAAACATACAAGCTGATTGCGTTGGGTGTTAATATGCTGACGTGGAATACTTGTAGTGTGTACAATCCTATAAAGTAAATTTTGAGGTAGATTTTCGGCTGCTTTACATCAAAGAAAACTGAGTGAACGAAGTTCAAAATGTTTTTCATATTTTTTGTAAGAAAAACTCTCTTTTTTAACTTTTGAAGGTTATTCCCATCAATGTAATATATCATTGAAGAAGAAGATAACAATAATAATCTATTTTTTTTAAATATGAAAATGAACAAGACACAGAAATAATAAAAGATAACGGTCGCAACTGGGACACGAACCCAGAACCTTACGTCTTACCGGGACATACACCTCTACCAATTGGGCTACTGCGATCTATTATGGGACTGTCGTAATTGTCAACTTCATATTTCAAATTTCAGAATTAACAATATTATCTTCGACTAATGTTTTTTCCATATTATTGGCAGCTACCTTTATTATTGGAAACAAGTATTCAAAGAATGTGTTTGTATCGGATATATTTATCCGAGACACTATCTAGGTAACAAATACATTCTTTGAATACTTGTTTGTTGTCTCTCCGGACCTGCCCGCCATGCATTATGTAGACAAAAGTATCCGCCGCCAAGACCTATACAAACCTTACCACATAAACACAGGCACCCCTGCTAAATCACCAAACGTAGTCAACCACTCGGGGTGATCTACAGCCTATTCCATAATTTTTGAGTCAATAAATGGATTCCGGGGCGGCGATACCCATTCATATTGTTATTATTGTTATATTTTTATAATTGATTTTGTGACAGCAGTTTCGCATGAAATGGATACATTGAAAAAAAAAAATTTTTACAACCGGTACTTAGCACATGCATTTGACACTTCAACGCTTAGCGAAGGCTAATCCATGCAAATAGGTGGCTTATATTTAATGCGCCGTTCACATTGAGAATCAAAAAGCTCCTCGCGTTTTTGATGACTCTGTCGTGACTTTGTGAGATAAAATTAACCACGAAAGAAGCTTTTTTTTCTAAGATCATAGACAGAGACTTTGAAAGACTGTACTATTTTCAACTTAATTTTAAACATATTCATTCACTTTGTCGCTAATAAAAACCTCTCAAAAGACGATAGGTTCACGGTTCACAATACATCTGATATTGAGCATGATTTACGGCATTGAGGCTTGTATCTGCCAAAAGAATGATAAAAATAGACTCAAAGCAGAAGAAATGAGAA
The DNA here is from genome assembly GCA_951813805.1 of Limnephilus auricula. Classification (NCBI taxonomy): domain Eukaryota; kingdom Metazoa; phylum Arthropoda; class Insecta; order Trichoptera; family Limnephilidae; genus Limnephilus; species Limnephilus auricula. The sequence goes on from OX638417.1 coordinate 9,834,499, forward strand.
TCCGAGCAGTTCTTGTGGTTAAACTATATACAATTGTATTACTCATTTTTATTGGTAATAACATTAACAATAATAAATAAAATAATGCGTAACGATTGGGTCAAGATCGTTAAAAAAAAAACAAAAACAAGAACGGTCCCAAGATAGATCCTTGCGGGACTCCAGGAAAAAACTAGAATTCAGCAGAATGAGAACCCTTATACAATACATGTTGTGTATTAGATAGACACGTAGTTTCAGTTACTGTAGATGTCGATAGGTTAGAGCTTTTACCACATACCAGACAACAGATGTCTACTCAAGTAGTAAGAGTCAGAGAACATTTTACAAGATGTCTGGTTATGAATAGAGCAGACATAACAATACTGAATAAAAAGATTTGAATAAAAGTATCAAATTGTTTTACTTGGGAATTTCTATGGATTAATATCTCCTGGTTGAAAGTTCGGTTTTCAAATTAAGTTGGTACTTACATAGAACGCTCAGTTGAACGGTTGTCCTCATAGGCAGATCCCTCGGCAATGCTTCGTGTTTCGCTTCACATGTCAAATCCGCGTAGTCGTCCTCAGATGTCGGCTTCAACTTTATTCTGGAACAAACAAATAAAAATAAGAAACTGCTATCATTTAAAAGGCAAATGCAGTCAGTTGACCAGCCACTTGTGGTCAGTAAGAAGAACAAGATATATCGTCAAATAATGTCAACCCTTAACCTCAACCTATCGAGCCACATATTGAGCCTAATATTTAACTGTCAAAAAAAAACATAGTACTGTGATGTGCAAAACAAGGGATGTAACCACATCGGGAAATAAATTTGGATTTGCCGCTCGACTACCCCAATTTGTTTTCTTTTATCACTAAGGAGTTTCACTTCTTAGAGCCAGTGAGATGAATGCAACCACATTGATGGACTAGTATCTAACTAATGTCGCCAATTTTCTTACGACCTTTCTTCATCTCCAAGACCCCAGCCAAGCCAATGAAATTTAATATATGCTCAAAAAAGATTTTTGTTATTCCAAAATTTTACAGTGACCAATTTTAGTCTTTTTTGTAATTTATTTTGGGGTGTTATGCAGTGTTGCGCTATCTCCTTGTTTAGCCAACTTTTCTGACATCGTTATAGTGTCCATCATCAGAGCCATTTGGGGTGTTATACCGTGTTTCACCACCTTCTTTAGCCAACGTTTTGGACAGCGTTACAGTGTCCATCATCAGACATCTGCCCCGATGATGGACACTGTAACGATGTCTGAAACGTTGGAAAAAGAAGGAGGTAGCGCATCACAGCATGACAACCCCAAAAATACTTTTTACTGTGAAAATCTAAAATCATATCCAACTTTACAGTCAGTCTAAGGTAGCATTCGGAAACACAATACTCATCTATCCCATTCAAAACTGCAGTACAATTTAACACCAAAACCACATTATATGAAAAGAACGATTTTCTTAATATTTCGTCCACTTTGTCGGATTTTGAAACTGTGACAGCTTGACCCAGAGCCATTTACATTGTCATTTGACGTTATGATAACATACACAAGGCTAACACAACAAAACAACACGCAAATTAGCAGTAACAACGAGTATCAACAACAAACGCCGCCATTTTAAATTGTCATTGCTCGATGTCGCTGACTTGATCACGTGATACGTCGCACGCCAAGGCCTGTACTGTAGCTGGCCTTGAACATACGCTGGAACTTGGTTGGATTCAGACGAAAAAGCACCATAAAGTATCCTGAAGGCTATTGATAGATATTGCTTCTCGTATGTAACCTCTGCCCTATACGATATTCAGGCTTCTTGCTATATACACCCAAAAGTGCTCCGCAACCGGTGTGCCATGGGCCGATGCTGGATGTGCCGTCGCAGTGAATGAAGAAAAAATCAAACAATTTGTCCCTTCAGAAAACCATTAAAGCAAAGCTTACTGTTTTATTAAATTCTTATGTACCGGTTCAGTGTTCATATAGTTAAGCCAGCCTTACAGGACAGGTTTAAAGCCTTTGTGTTAAGTCAAGTTTTTCACTGTTCCGATCTTATTTTTTTTTTAAAATTTTATAGAGAATATAAGAGTCCCAACTGCTCCCATCTGGAGCCAGTGAGACTATGGCATCCCCAATTGGGGTATGTTGTGAGGCTGAAGGTAAGTGGGGAAGGGATGGAGATGGGGAAGAGGAAGGTGGGGAAGTACCTGGCTATTCAGATCTAGTCACTAAACACGTCTAAAGCCATTATTAAGCAACGTTTCAATTCTGAATGGTGGTCTTACACCAGGGCGATACTGAGAGTATCTTCCACTCTGGAACATGTCGCAAATATAACATATATTATTTTTATTAATTAATTGTGAAATAACACAAAATTAATCAAATAAAATTTCTTTGCGCACGCCGGGTTCGAACCCGCGACCTTCCGAATGGGAGTCAAGTGTCTTACCACTCGACCACGGACAGTCGTCAAAACTTCTGTTCTAAATAACAAGATTTAGCGCCTCAAAGGACAATCTCCTGTTATTTAGAACGTGGCGAGAAATCCGATGATGGGTCCACTCGACTGCTCCGATTATATGCGCCGCGTAATATTTACACTGCGATTATAAGTGAGTACGTTATTGTTTTATACTGAAGTTAGTTGCCTATCTCAAGGCACAGTTTTGGCTAAATTGATATTAAAATATAATACTTAACCTTTCTCCACTGTGAACAAGATAGACCATTTAAAAAAAAAGATTTTGCATGACATAAACAAACATGAATAACTACAGTCAGAACACAATAATGGTTTGTCTCCGCTGTGAATACGACAATGCGTTATTTCTTTATTAGTCTTGATAACAAAATAACGTTAGCACGGTTTTTAACTGTCTCTCTGGGAGATTCCCATGTCAAGCCAGACATAGTTCATGAATAATTTTTCTAGTTTGAGATTTAAAAGGATTTTTTAAATATATTTTTTCTGTTAGTGAGAAACCGTTAGTTTCCTGAGAATGAGAAAAGGTTTCGTAGCACTTTCCTACCCTATACCTTCACTACATCTCCTCATACCTCCCAGCCAACCCTTGGGGCGTCTACTATTTCTACAAGCGACTATACATTTGGCTGCGAATAAATGGAAAGTTTTTTTGAAAGAAATGCGAGACAGAAAAGCAAGGATACGAAATATATAAACGTTTAGAAAGGGTTACAGTGCCGTATTAGGTTTGGTTACACAAATTATGACAGCTTTTTAAAAATTGTATCTCTAAATAGGACGCCCTAATGTTTTCTTCGCGGTCTATATCATGTACATCCCTTACCCATCTGCATCCCCTCTTAAGTCCCTTTAGCCTCCTCAAACCGTGGATGCCATAGTCCCACCTCCTGGCTCCAAACAGCCAGTTAATTTGAAAGGCGGGAATGGGTACTGCCGCCCCCAGAAACCATTAATTGGATAACCAACACCTCTACCATTAATACGTCACCTAGCGAAGTGGAAAACTACTAGCATGGGGTGAGGTTTGTCGGGGTCTTAGCGGTGGATGCATCTGGTTAAAGGAGGAGATGGATTCATACGCCCTTCCCAGGACTTTCTCTCCTTATTTTCCTTTGAAATGGCCTTTCGCGCAGCATCGCCCAAAGATGAAATGTACCCTGAAGAGAAATTTTTCTCCTCAATGCCTCTTGTGTGGAGCTCATGTAAAAAGGAACTTTGTGCGGTCACAAAGAGCTTCGACGGGAAAGCAGGAAACGTGTGAAGGGTCTTTTCGAGGAAAGAAACGATTGAACCTGGAACTTGAAGAGACCCAAGTTATAAAAAGTAAAAAATACAGAAGCCGATAAAATCACTCTACAGCCGACCCGTTGAACACGAGAATGAATAACAGAAGCGTCTCGATCTCGGTTTCGTTGTAGCATATACAGAACGAATACGGTATTTCTACCTCGATTTAAAATTGTCCCAACGCGAGAGACATCTTTTGACGAAATCAGGATTTTTTGTCCACTGGCTATTTGACCTAAACTAAATAACTAACGTTGTTTCCGCGTAGAGGTAGGCAGAGAATATAGACCACCACATAACTTTGCCTTGGAGCATAGTTCTTTCTTCATTAAAATGCATGCATCGTCTCATACATATTCCTCTGTTATTCGTGCCATTTCTTCCTTAACTTCTTCTATTGTCTTTTGCGTCATACATTCTCCTGGCACTCCATTTGTCGTTTAACCGTTCTTCATTTTGCTTGCTTGCCATTCTAGTTTTTAAGAGTCTAAAATCTGACATCCCCTCGTAGAGTTGAGAAGTGTTGACATTAAAAATAAAATATGGAGAATTTTTTAAAAGGCAGCATTTACGTTTAAATAATATTACCCGCGTAAAAAGAAAATGAAAACAACGGCTCTTTAATGTAAACAATGTATTATTTTGCGAAAAACATATTTTAAAACCCAATTACGACCCTTCCGAGCGTATCCAGTTTTTACTCGTGCCATTAGGTCCGGAAAAAATCCCTCTATAAACTAAAGCCCCAAAAAAATGACACTAGTATAGCGAAATAAAGTTGGGGAGGGGCAAAAAATTCGGAGTGTGAAAATTTGAATGATAGTAATGTCCAGTCATATCTCAGATCTTTTTACATGATCCTCCTGTTCGCGATTTTCAGGTTTTCTTCACCCATGGAATAAAGAAACGCACTAGAAATGCCTTCCATGTAGATTTGAATGAAAATCAACGTCGCCACTGACTTAGTATCTTTTGTATCTTAGTTCTCGCAAATTTTTGTTGCTTTAAGAGAGACAGAGTGCGTGCTAAATGGAAGATAACCAAAAGTTACCAAGTCAGTGGTGATATTGATTTCCATTTTAATTTAAATTTGGGAGGCGGGTATGGGTACTGCCGCCCCGGGAACCATTTATTGGATGACCAACATCTCTGCCACAGGCCACCCCAAGTGGTTCGCTACGTTTGGGGACTTAGCAGGGGTGCCCGGGTTCATGGGGTTAGGTTTGTCCGAGACTTTGGGGATGCGTCTGCCGACCATCTGCGTGGCAGGCCGGATTGGGAGGGACTGGTTTAGGGAGACCTTTTGATCTCTCCAGCCGGACTCTCTCGACCCATCGCCTTATGCACCGCAGAGGGAGGGATGGCTTAACGCGTCCATCTCTCCTGGACATATTTATCCTTTCACTTAAAAAACCCTCCACACAGCGTCTTCAAAGATGACATAGGCCCCGAGGGACCTGTGGCAGAGGTGTTCGTTGACCAATAAATGGTTCCCGGGGCGGTTTTACCCATACCCGCCACCCAAATTGAAAATAAATATAATATCTACAATAAATACAGTATAATCTGTACTATAAAAGCCAATAAAAAAGGCAATAATAAATATAAAAATAAATAACAGATTAATAAAAATCAAGGAATGTTGCTTTTACAGAAGAAAAACGAACGATATTATAATTTAGTTGTATTTACCTAATACATTATGATAGAAAAAATAATAGGTTACTTAGAAAAATCTATTCTTTGATTTAGTAACATTGTTTTTGTAACGGTTAGGAATTATTATCTAAGAGAAAACAACACAAACAACATTATTGATAAAATGTCAAGGAGATCTGGGATTCCGATAAGAAATGTATGCGAAAAAGATAATACGGCAAGGTTTGATTTAGGAAGCCCTCTCCTCTGTTTATTCTTGTTCCAGATGTTCCGAGGGAGGATGCGAAAGGACCTGCTGATATCTTAAGTCCTTGAAACAATCATAACATAAAGAAAAACAAGAAAGAAAAGCTATTAATACGGAAAGCAAACAAAAATATTGTTCTACTTTTTTTAAGTGTCAACAGATGTCACAGCTGTGTTCTTAAAATGGATCTCTAAATTACTAAGTTCACTTTATTGATGACCGAACAATTCAGAATCATGCAAATTCAACATTAAAAGTGTTAAATAAATAAATAAAAAACGGTTAAATAGGTCATTAGCTATTTGATGACTTTTAATGACATTTTAAAGTGATATTGAAATTTCACGATTCTATGTTGTCAGGGAACCACTATATCATCATAAAATATAATAATTTATATTGTCTGTGCTGTGCGATAGTATGAGTTAAATATAATTCAAATCATATTTGCTTTATATTTTGTGTCTTTGAAAAAGTGTCATTTTCAAAATTGAAAATGATTGTATGAAGAATTCAGACAAGCGATACAGTAGATACCTAGCTATGGGTAATAAAATGTTTTAAAAACGGTTTTCGAAATTGTAACTGATTTTTCAAGAATTCATGCTATCCCGTGATTTTTCACGCGTGTGCTGGTTATAATATATTAATGGACGGCGTTCAGCGATTTTGCCCCTTATGTATAAAGAAATTGTATGTAGAACAACGTCAGAATCGCTTGGGCCATTATCGTTCTTGACATTATGAATTACTGGATAGCATTTAGCACGAATAATTCATATTAATTGCTAAAGACGCGCCGGGCACAAAAGATGGCGGACAAAATGGCTGCCGCTTGATAATATGAACGCTGTCATATTCGAAGTATATATTAATTCATTGTTTTTTTATATAAATCCATTGTGGAAAGCATAGATTTGAGTGATTATTAGAAAGTTTGTTTTATCTACACTATTTTGATGTAATTTTTGTATTATATCACAAAAGAAATGTTATAAAAATTGATTTCATAAGAAAGATGAAAACTGTCTAATATTTTACGTCGTATTGAAAAAAAAAAAAATTTTTATATTGGCCTTCAACAAGTCAAGTTTAATTTTATTTCTTTTATATTATGTATTCAGTAATACATGTACTACATAATTAAAAAAAAAAGTTTATTTATAAATAAATTCTGCTATGTAATTATTATTACGCGTGACATCTGTTTCGCCTTCTGAAGGCAATGTCAAACAATGGTTAAGCCAATTACAGACGATACATTTACTTTATTTCTGTATAGGTACTTATAATAAAAAACTTATGTCTAAAATAAGTTAAAATTAAAAAAAGGTTCAATAATAACTCACATTTTAACACACCTTAAAATTTCTAACGGTTGGTTTTCCCAATGAAATAAAATAAAATATTATTAAAACTCTCATCAAAATATAACTATTGAACCAGTCAAATAAAGTTTTTATTTTAATTTAACATAAGAATATCCAGATATTATAATTTGAGTGTGTTATTTTTCCAACCACCCCAAAAATCATTCATACATAAATATTAGATATACGCAAATGTACCCCTCTCCGGCAAACAAGATTATTCGAAGAGCGAAGAAAATGCAGAATATATTATTTATAAGGCATTCGAGGCAACGCGATACGAGCGAACCGAGTATATTTCACTGGTACGACTGAAAAGTGCACGGAGAAAATGTGAATATTCAAATTTGTTCGGCGCGCGTCGCGGTGCTTTACGGCGGTCTGGCTACTTTATTGTCGGATGCGGGAGTACGTACGCTCCAATAGCGTGCATCGGGATTTTATTATTGTGTTAGACACAATAGGGCACTGTCGAAATGGAAATGTGGATGGGTTTTCTGAATATATCACCTTATTCACGGGATATATTTTTCTAGGTGATACAAAAAAATAAATTCTGCATCTGTACAATATATCAGTTTTCAATCTCTCTCCCCGTCTTTCGCTCTCACACCTTCCTCCTCATGTTAAATATTTAATGAGCTCAAATTTGCTTTGAATTTAAATAACTTTTTCAAAATTAGAACTGCTTAATGTGAAGAATAATTTAGACAACCGATAAAGTATTTTTATTGTCTTTTAATTTTAATATCCCATGATTTTTCTGAGGTCTGCGCTAGTATTGAATAATTGTATATTATCTATGATTCACAAAATAGACCGATTTGTAGCCGAGGTGATCAGAGCCTCGGTTTCACACTCGTTGCCAATGAAGATCTTTTTTAGAATAATCCCACACAGATGGCCCTGAGGAAAATAATTTCTCTAAGGGCCCATGGCGTCTTTGGGAATTGTGGTCTTACACCAGGGCGATACTGAGAGTGTCTTCCACTCTAGAAGGTGCCGCATTATATGCCTTATATTACAATAAATGATTAAATTGTGAAATATCACAAATCAATAAAATAAAGTATACTTTTATTTATTTTATTTTTATTTTATTAGGAACATTTACAGATTAATAACTTTACATGCATTAAAGAAAACAATAGAGTATAATAGTTAAGTTACAATCCAATAACAAATGTTCACATCATGCCCAAATAATAAATAAAAAAGTCAATAATTATTAACTTTTTTTTTTTTTTTTAACACTTAGTAAAATAAAAGTTTAATGATAGTACTCACAAAAAAAGAAAATTGTAAAATATATTGTACGCATATAGACATATACGGATTATATTCTTTTTAAATTTTAAATACTAAAAATACATGAAAAAGTATGGTATCAATTTTTTAGTTTGTTTATAATGAATTAATCTACGAGTATTTAGTAATGAATTGGTTATTATAAAGCTCCATTAACTATATGTTTGAAAGAGCTTAAAGTACACGACAAGATATCAGCATCGATACATTTTTTGTTATAATGATTGCAAGTTCTCAATAAGAAATAATTTTGCCTGTGACTAGTTGAAGCAATTTCGACATGAAACAATGACTTGACCCTATTTTTCTTACTCGGGACTCTAATATTAATTGAAGACAAAAGAGCTGGACAGTCAATATGACCATTCAAGATTTTGTGTAAGTAAGTTATATCCGTAATGTCTCTCCTACTTTTTAGAGTTTTGAGTCCATAGTGTTTTATAGAACTGTCCATGTCATAATAACGCACATGTCTCTTGAAGTTCAGGTGATGTATAAATTTTCTTTGGACAGCTTCTATGCGCTTTGCGTATATATTATACAGAGGATTCCATATAGGAGAAGCATACTCAAGATGACTACGAACATAGGAGTAGTATAATATTTTGAGGGTTTGGATATTGGTGAACTCCTTTCCAATGCGGAAAGAAATCCTAACATGCCCAAGGATTTCTTAACAATCATATCAACATGTGCCTTAAATGAAAGTTTGTTCAGGAAGTAATGGATTAAATTTAAAAGTACTAATAATTTAAAAGTACTAGGAAAGAGAGTTACGGTTATGACCTGTGGAGACTTTCCGTTAACCTTTTTTTCAGAATTTCAACTCAAAATGTATTAAAAATGTATTTTATTCTTCACCGTCGAAAAGGTACTGTAAAAAACAATATTTTCATCTTTCCACACGTCGGGAAAATTGTTTCATAACAAAACTAGGAAACTTATTCAAGATTCAAAAGTTTTTGTGCGTTCCCATCCCCTGACAGCGTAAAGAACGATGGCGGTGAGGGAAAAATGTTTATCCGAGGCCTGAGATGCGTAAGACGTAATTGAAAAATAAATAAATGCAAAAACTTTTGAGGGCGATATTTTATTTTTACTTTCTCAGACAGCTGCGAACTTAGGAAAGCATACTTCGATCGTCTAGTTGAATAGTTAGACATCTCCAAAAAATTGAAATTTGAGTTGAGTTTGCAGTTATAATATGTAAAAGTCTACCCTCTATCTGGTATAATACTCAATACCCAAAAAATTACAAAATCAATTTTAATACAGATAAATTTGTAGTGAATTAAACAAAAATTGAGTGACATCGGATTCTCTCAGAATTTTATCGCTTTCGTAGCTAGATTTAATCAATCATCATCAGTGTGTCAGTTACGGACACCAGCTTTCTCACGAATACAAAACCAACTCCGGGATTCCCCAGGGATCAAATCTAGGACCCCTCCTCTTACTTTTATTCATTGATAATATAGGCATGACCATTAACCGCTCAAAATATATTCGCTTCGCTGATGATATCAAACTTTTCAAAGCTATTAAAAGTCATATCGATTCCATTCTTCTGCAGAATGATCTTGATTCTCTTGTCAAATTACCCTTCAGCATCCAGAAGTGCGGTGTCGTTACATTTACAAGATCCAAAGATATATTCCTATTCCCCTACCACATTAATATGAGATTCGAGACCTTGGCGTGATTTTTGAAGCAAATCTCTCTTTCAAATCCCACATATCTGACATTGTCTCCCGCTCCAAAAAAATGCTTGGATTTGTTCTACGTAATGCGAGATCATTTACTAATGGATACGGAGAACATAATATGAAACACTTGTTTGTAGCATTCTGGAATATAGCTCCATTATTTGGGCCCCTTCTGAACAAAACCATATCCCAGAAATAGAAAAAGTACAAAAAAGGTTTATGCGTTACCTGTATATGAGGGAATATACATACTAACATTCATACTTTTTGGATGTAACGGACCGTTATATCCAAATATTATTTGATAGTGTAAGAAATGTGGTGATTCGCAAAGAATGCAAGACTGATACAAGCGTAACGAGAAAGATGGTTTTAAAAATTGTACTACTCCTGTTTAAATTCGACCGTTTTGCATTTCGTCTGCCTGTAAATTTATTTAATCGTTCCGTTTCCATTTCAAAATGGTGGCCATTTAAATGGTTAAAAAAATAATATTTTTAAATGTACAATCGTTGTGTTTAATTTGGACTTTCTTATTGGCATTTTTACCCACCTAATACTACCTACATTAATTAATTAATAATTTAGTAACCATATATAAGACCATTGTGAGAACTGTATTGGCATATGGATGTGAGGCGCTGACACTGACGGCAAAGATGGCTGAAATGCTGGATAAAGAAAGAAAAGTGTTGAGGAGAATATGTGGTCCCGTGAAAGAGGGGGAACAGTGGCGCATCCGGCAAAACAAAGAACTATACAATATATATCAGGCCCCCAACATCTCAGCCCATATGGGACCCCTCAGGTTGGGATGGGCTGGGCACAGAGAATGCCGGACACACGCGTCCCAAAATGAATTATTACTGGACACCCATGTGGAAAGGGAAAAGTGGGAATACCCAGACTGAGGTGGGTAGACGAGGTATAAGAGGGGATGCAGCACAGCTTCTCCAGGTAACAAACTGGAAGTCAGCTGCTGAGGACAGGAGGAGTTGGAGGCGAATGTTGCGGGAGGCCAAAGCTCGATACGGGCTGAAGCGCCATCGAAGAAGAAGAAGAATACTACCTACATGCTTAAAAAAAGAGTACTTATGAAAAAAAAATTACTTGAGATAGTAACGTTTCTTTATTAATTCCTGTTTTTTATGCTTTATATTTATAATTAAGTAGGTTGATATTTTAGTGCGTACTTACAAATTTTAAAAATATTGTATTAATTTATTAAATAAGAGAAAATTAGAATAATAACTACTAATTCTACATCTCTTCAGCATACTTTCAGCACGGTTTAATACAGAAAATCCACGTGAAAGCATCTCCAAAGCGAATATTTTTGAAATAATGGGGCAAGAACCATAAAACCCTACCCTAAAGTGCGGCGGCGGTGCCTACTACCCAATTTTTCAAAAAACATCACGGCCCGCCCCACCAAAACTTCTGCGTTTGAATTACTGGGGTACCTCGCCGCAAATGACTGGCCAGGTAGGTACTTCAATATTGTAAAAAACATACATATATAGCACCGATATAGGGTACGGCAGATGAGCCCATTACCAAAAGAGCAAAGGAATACAATACATTGGTTCGAAAACTATCATAATAATAAATGTTTATTCCTTACTGTATTTTTATATTTTTTTAAATGTTTTTAATGTCCACTCAGAATGATTCTTATTTTTGCACCTGTTTTATATTATATTTTAGATTTAATGTTCTTGTTTTGTCCTGTGCTATAATAGCACTGTAACTTTTTACTAATATTGTCCTGTGCTATAACAGCACTATTATTGTTAATTTTGTTCGCTTGTTATTGCCTTCTATACTCGTATACTGTATATTCTTTATTTAAAATTACTTTTCAATACTTTGTAAGGACTCTAAGGAGCACTGTAGGATTATTTTTAAATTTTGTTATAGTTTAGCGCACTTGAAGTGAAATATCGCAAAACTGCGCTATACAAATGCTTTGTTTTTATTATTATTATTCTGCTATGTGAGGAGGTTAGTGCAGTCCCACACATTCCATAAAGATATACCTACTTGATCGTGCCATGTCTTCCTCTGGCGTCCCTGAATTCTTCTACCATTCACATTTGCATCAAATGTATATTCTCCTTACACTACTTTCTGCGTTCATTCGCCCTACATGCCCACATCATCTAAGCGCCCCATTTTTAATCTGACTCATTAGGCTTACATCGACCTTGCATTCCTTTCGGATCTACGCATTTCTCACACGATCATACATGGTTTTAACACACATATGCCTCAGGGATCTCTTGTCTGCATTTATAGTCTACTTTTATTCTCCCCCTACCAGCTCCATGCCTCACATCAGGGTAGGTACCAGCACTTCATTGTGGGCTGCTAGCTTCCGCTTCTTTAGCTCAATTCTCATTTCGACTTTGATGATACATTTCATTTTTTTCATTTAACTTCATCTTCTTCTTGTAACCCAATCTAACTATACATTTTTTAAAATTTTATTATTATAGAAGAATTGGATGCACAGTATTAAAAGCAGGCAAAACATAATTTATCTTTAATTTCACCCTGATTGCTGTGATTTATATACTAATAATTCCTTAAATTTTTCTTTTCCAATAATTTTTTAACTTCTTCATCTTATTCTTGTTATCCTATCTAACTACGTATAACTTTTTTATTGTAGAAAAATTGTGTGCACAGTAATAATTAATGAAAATTATCAACCAATACTAATGAATGTATATCACAATTATGTATATCAAAATACTAATGAATGTATATCAAAATTCACCAGCCATAACACAGGGTCATCCCTAGCATGGAGGGTAAAATATCACAATAAACTGTATGTACTTTCAATAAATCGTGCATTTAAATAAATAAAAAAATAAATATATCGCCCATACGCCAATCCAGTTTTTATTATTTCAATGGTCCTGGTATATCGTCCATGGTATATTTGTTTTTTCACAACAGGTAATCAGAATGAATGCCGTCAAATGCGCAGACGTAAATTTGATTAAGTATTTTACAAGAGAAGAATATTCTGCGATTTTACTTTAAAAAATAAAAAAGCTCCCTCTACTTTAGAGATATTATTTCAAAATGTGTGAAAAATTGTAGCAAAATTATAGGAAAAAACAATTAACCGGATTTAATATTGATGAATTCTGAGTGAATAATGAAGCTCGTAATAAATATTTTTGCAATTTGAAAAGAGTGGAAGATACTCTCAGTATCGCCCTGGTGTAAGACCACCGTTCAGAATTGAGGCTTCAGCCGTGTTTAGTGACAAGATCTGATTAGCCGGGTACTTCCCCACCTTCCTCTTCCAAAATTACCTTCCCTCCCCACTTACCTTCAGCCTCACAACATACCCCAATTGGGGATGCCATAGTCTCACTGGCTCCAGATGGGAGCAGTTGAAACTCTTGTGAGGTATACACATTAAAAAAACATATATATATGCGAAAAAAATATTGCTAACTAATTGACTACACGTCACACCCTTTCGTTGTAATTTGGAAGGCGGGTATGGGTACTGCCGCCTACGGAACCATTTATTGGATAACCAACACCCTTGCCATATGTCACCCTAAGTGATTCGTTTAGTAACTTAGCAGAAGTAACCTGGTTCATGAGGTGAGGTTAATCTAGGTTTTGGCGGCATATATGTTTGCTCACATACTGCGTGGCGGGCCGGATAGAGAGAGACTGGTTGAGAGACATCTTTAAAACTCTCCAGCCGGACTTCCTCAACCCTTCGCCTTGCACTGGATACTCCTGGACATATTGATCCCAGATTCCTACCCACACGCCATACCATTTTCCTTCCGAGAACTTCCTCTCATCCTTTTCTCTAAAAAAACCGTCCACACAGCATTTCCAAAGATGACATAGGCCCTGGGGGATTTTTTTCCCTCAGGGCCTTCTCGAGAAAAGTAATACAAATTACGTACTCTTCTATTTTTTCGACTCATGACATGAATTGAGTCAAGTATTTGATTCACTCGATCGTGCCTTGTCTTCTTTGGGCATCCCCAACTTCTTCTACCGCGCACTTCAATTACGTTCACCCTTTTCACATTTTTAAGCATTCGTGAATTTTTTAATATTTGTCCTTAGACTTTATTACACCAAGCCTTTTAGAGGAACCGAATTGAAAAATTATATTTTTAGTCAAAACGATTAGCAAATATCAAATTGTTTTTTAAGATATTTTACGGTAATTAATCACCTATCTTTAATATTTTTGACTATTATTCTTTTTTTCTATACTTGTTTATTCCTTTTATTATTTTTATTTACGTAATTATCCTGACGAAGAAACCATCGGTTTCAAAACATGCAGCTATTATAACATGTGATTGTAGTGGTTTACGAAAAGTAATTTGTTTAATTTATATACATTTGTGTTAGAAAAAGGATTAAGGTAACCCGACTGTGGATCCCCAGACATTTGACCCCCCTAAATTATAATTATTGTATTAAATATTTAAAAAAATATCGAACTTAACTGGGGTATGATACTGCTATGTCGAGAATATGCAGTCAATTTAACGAGACATATAAAAACAATTTCATTAATTTGACAATGTCATAATTGGCCACCTTTAAAAACATCTGTTAAAAAGATTCAAAGCTACCTATCATGCTATTCTAAACAGGTATTATAATCATGTATGTCCCTATCTAAACACGAGAATTTCTCAATTAGGGAGGATAATTAATTGTTACCATTAATATTACATATTATTATATATTGGTTAATTATATATTATAATTTGGGAGACGGGAATGGGTACCGCCGCCCCGGGAACCATTTATTGGATAACCAACACCTCTGCCATAGGTCACCCCAAGTGGTTCGCTACGTTTGATGACTTAGCAGGAGTGCCCGGGTTCGTGGGGTTCATTGTCTAGGTCTTGGCGGCGGATAATCTAGACACACTGAACCCCAGATTCATACCCAACCCTAATACCTTTTTCCTTCCCAGAACTTCCTCTCCTTCCTTTTCTTAAAAAAATACCCTCCACACAGCATCCCAAAAGATGACATAGGCCCTGAGGGAAATTATTTTCCTCAGGGCCTCCTGTGTGGGCCTAATGTAAAAAAAAAAAAATATGTATAAGTTAATAAAAAATAAAAAAAATGTTATAGGATAGTAACTTGTTGAGTGTAAGTCATTGTCCTTCTAAATTAATAGCATAATATATTATTTACGTATAATATATTATTTACTAGTATATTTATTCTTTCATCTTAATCCTTTTTAAATTAATAGCATTTTTTTTCGAATTTAGTACTTATTAAATTAATAGTATTTTTTTTCAAATCAACTATGGTCACATCTAATTTCATTCAAATCCTCCAGTCCTAATGAGTCCTAAATTCTCAAGTCTTTCGAAATAACTTCAATTTATTAACTCCATTTTTGGCAGTAATCTTCTTACAAATGTAATATGAAAAATGATGGTGTAGCAAATGTAAAATTATGCAATGTCCAGTGTTTTAATATAGCGTCCTCCGCGTGCAAACTCGTATCTCCTCCAATCATAAACTTTCTAATTAAAGTGTGTTTATCGGAAGTGACCTGCCAGGTAAGTATGTTCTCTGTGTCTATTTGTAAATAATAGTTCTAGTTATAGCCTAAGAAGTCATAATAAAATGTACAGCGCCCTTGAGGTGATTTCTCACAAAAACGGCGCTCTACAAATTATCCAATTATTATTATTATTATATAGTTTACATTGAAATGCGCTAGGTGCTTTTAGCTTAGTGCATTAGTGGGTAACCACCATAAGAAATGTTAATGTAACAATATTGTTCTTTCCAGTTATTATTGAATTACTTATATTATTTTGTGTTATTTTTGAATATTTTTTAACCTCAACACAGGCTTGTTATAGCGAGGTTGAAAATTGTATATATAATACTGTAATAGTGTATATATATAAGTATGCCAGCGACTTTGACGACATGGGTTTTAATGATGGTAGAATTACTTACTTGGATTTGACGGTGTAGCGTTTAGCCTTCACGTTTCCGTTCGGGGCATCAATCTCAATGACCTCGTCTTCCCGTCGATCTGAAAATAGAAAAAAAAACATAATTAGGAATGAGAGCCAAAATTACATATTTATATTTTTACCGATTTTTTTTGCAATCAACTTGGAGTTGAATAACCAACACCTCTTCCACGGCACCCTAAGTGATTTCGCTAGGTTTGCTGACTTGGCAGGTATGCCCGGTTTCATGGGGTGAGGTTTGTCTAGGTCTTGGCGGCTGATGCGTCTATTCACCAATTAAATAAATAAATTGTTTCTCCCTTCGTGTTATTTCCCATCATCCCCATTCCCCTTCCGATTTCTCTTCCCCTTCCCCTCCCGCGTTCCTTTTTCACCTTCCCACATTCTCACCCCCTCTCCCGCTCTCCCCTTTCTCGCGAACCCCCCCCCCCCCCCTCCCCCCCATTATACAATTATGACAATGTTTAAAGACCTGGTATGTAGGTTACTGATAGTGTCTTGGATAAACATATCAGATTTTATTTATATTCGATACCTAATCAATTTTTCTAAAATTCTAACGGCCGTTGTTCCCAATCCCACTGATCAACTGTTGAGCCGAGATTTTGGCTCAACACTCCTCAAA
This sequence comes from Limnephilus auricula, assembly GCA_951813805.1. Taxonomy (NCBI): domain Eukaryota; kingdom Metazoa; phylum Arthropoda; class Insecta; order Trichoptera; family Limnephilidae; genus Limnephilus; species Limnephilus auricula. Next base: position 9,851,205 of record OX638417.1, read on the forward strand.
TGCACAAATACGCTCTTCCCAACGCAACTCTACGACCAACAACTGGCGAATTAAAGGGATACCCGGCGGTGATTTTTCCATACAAAGGTATTCTCTATTTATCTCTCTGGATTTTAACCCTAGAGAAAATATTGTTTTTAAATAAAATAGAGATATCAACTACTAGCGTGTCGGTACTTTTTGTTTTTTTGATAAGTTACTTTTTATAGAAGTTATGATCTTCCAAAAATCAATAAAATTGACTGGTTTAAACGCTGTCAAAAGACGTTCAATATACAAACTAGACGTTTAAGTCACGTAACGTCCACAGGAAAACGAAAGTAACCATATATAAGACCATTGTCAGTCATTGTATTGGCATATGGATGTGATGCGCTGACATTGACGGCAAAGATGGCTGAAATGCTGGATACTTTTGAAAGAAAAGTGTTAAGAAGAATATGTGGACCCGTGAAAGAGGGGGAACTGTGGCACATCCGGCACAATAAAGAACTGTATGATATAGGTATATAAGGCCCCCAATATCTCAGCCCATATGAGACTCCTCAGGTTGAGATGGGCTGGACATGTACAGAGAATGCCGGACACACGCGTCCCAAAAAAAATTATGGCTGGACACCCAGGTGGAAAGAGAAAAGTGGGAAGACTCAGACTGAGGTGGGAAGACGAAGTAAGAGGTGATGCAGCACAGCTTCTTCAGATAACAAACTGGAAGTCAGCCGCTGAGGACAGGAGGAGTTGGAGGCCAATGTTTCGGGAGGCCAAAGCTCGATATGGGCTGTAGCACCATCGAAGAAGATACAAACTAGACAATGTTTTTTAAAAAAAGGCAAAACGTACAGACATAATTAGTTTTTTCTTATGTAGTTGTAAAAAAAATGAAAATCAGTCCACTTTTGGAGGAGAAAATTGGGGAATACAAAACCTCGATTTCAGTTAGGTATTAGTAGTCGGAGGTGCATTGTCCTTTTCGCTCAATATCCGGTGGAGTAGGAGCAACAGTGACAGCAAAAATTTAGTAAAATCTATTTTTCAAGTACTAAACAAATCACAACCATTCGTGCGATTGGTGTTCAGATTACGATTTGGCCATTCTATTTAATTAATATCATTTCTCAAAATATTAATATGGAAACATATAAACTGTTTACTGCGGTTTGAAGTTAATGAATCCGCTTAGATTTCACCGTTTATCCCATACTTGTAGGTTCGTTAAGAGGGTATTACCAGAGAATACTGGAAATTAGTCGTTTTTAAATCAAACACTAGACGTATTTACTCTGTTTTACAAAAAAACATAAGTTAATTTTGAAAGATTGCTATTTTATCTGGTAAACGCACTTGTTAAAATTTGAAAAACTAAGTTTATTTTTAATATACTAAGGTTATATATACCGTTGTTCGTTGGCAGATTTGTTCAATTTTCAAACGAAATAATGTATTATACAACATAAATTTCAAATAATATCATTCAGCAAAATAAATCAATAAGTAATTTAAGAAAGACACTTTTCAGAATTTTAATTTTAGTTAAAATAAAATCATTACAAAATAAATCCGAGAACGTGTTCTGTGACGAAAATACCTCAGTTTTTCTATTTCTTTAAGGTCTTAAAAACTAAAATATTTGAAATTTTTTTTTCATACTTAGTTTGTTTAGACATTATTGAAAAATCATAATTACTTATGATCAAAAAATGCTTACAAGAAGTACACGATATTTAATCATTTATCATCGTGCGTTTTGAGCATTTTTATTGCTTACTTGAATTAAAGCAAGTTTTGAATGAAATAAATCGATATTAAATTTTTAATTTTAAAAATTTGATACGGGGAATAGTCGATCTTTCTCATCGGAACCTCCCTGTATAGTTGCAAGCATTTTTAAACCTTTATTCTCAGCCGCTGGTCAATCGCTCTTAAATGTGATCCAATTTAGGATCGATATCAATCGCAGAAAAAGTAAAAGCGGTCAAAATTTGGACCTAAAACGCTCCAGTTGTGAGGTGATTTCAATCGATAAGTTGGGAATAACGGCCATAAATGAAAAAAAAATAATGGTTCTATGAGAGATCCTTCTTGCGACTGTTACCATTTTATTTTTCTGTGTTTTGTTCTTTTTCATGTTGTGCTTAGAATTATTTGGGGTTATCTTCTTCTTCAAAGACATAATTCTTTCGTTTATCAGTGAGCCCAATACTAAAATGATTACAATATTTTGCGGAACCCATCTGGTATCATATATCCCACTGTCTATTCTACAGCACACACTTTTAGCTTTGAATTATGGCCGTATTCAAAAAACGAGGTAGGCAAAAGTTATGAATTACGACGCGCGAGATAAAGAAAAACCAAGTACGCATAATGAAAGAGCATTTTGAGATTTCTTTTGCACTTGAAGCTTTTTTTAAAGCTTGGAGTAATATTCTCAAGTCACTCGAGGGAGAGAAAAGTTTTTTTTTATGCGACATTAACAGCGAAAGTATGGGGCAGACATCTACGTTAACAGCGCGCTTTTAAGAAGTCTGTAGGAATCTAAGAGTATGGATATTAGAGAGACGGCATGTGAAGTGTGCCCACGCGCTCCAAGTGTGCCTTTTCAAGAATTCTACCCACATGGCTGACATTGGCTGTCACCATGTAAAATGGCTGCTGTCGGAACGTATTAAACGGCCAAAAACCAGCAGCCAATGTAAGCCGTTTGGGTAAAATTCTTGAAAAGGCACACTTGGAGCGCGCGGGCACACTTCACATGCCGTCTCTCTAATATCCATAATACTCTTAGGTAGGAATGAAGACATTTTTAGTAGCGTGTTGATGAGATACAAAAACAATAATTATGGCCAAGTTGAAAAAGTTTACTTTTTCCAAAGAGACAACGGGAGAAGCCAAATGGTCTCCCTTAACTAGTCTCTCCCGATCCGACCCGTCACGCAAAAGCCTTCGCCAACAATACCTAGATAAAACTCATCCCATAAACCTGGATACGCATGCATAGTCACCAAACGAAATGAACTACTTAAGAAGACTTAATCAGAGAAGTTGGATATCCAATAATTGGTTGCCAGGGCGGCGGTACCCATACCCGCCTCCCAAATAAATATTAGTTTACTAAAATTAGTGGGAAGGATGAGGTACAACCAGATCTGAACAGTCAGGCACTTCTCCAAGATGAAAAATGTATGGGATCTGAGCACCAAACACGGCTAAAGCCATTTAAAGCAAATTTTCTATTCTTAATGGTGGTATTTCACTAGGGAGATGCTGAAAGTATCTACCACTCTGGTTCATGCGAGAAATATACCAAAAGTTTTAATTTATAATTTTTAAGTAACGATAATTTTTGCTAGACTAGAAAATATATATTATTATTTATATAATCAAAACCTATGAAAAATGTAACTCTGTGTAACTAAATAACTATAAATTCATTCAATTTGGGAGGCGGGAATGGGTACCGCCGCCCCGGGAACCATTTATTGGATAACCAACACCTCTGCCATAGTCACCCCAAGTGGTTCGCTACGTTTGGTGACTTAGCGGGGGTGCCCGGGTTCATGGGGTAAGGTTTATCTATGTCTTGGCGGCGGATGATCTAGACACACTGAACCTCAGATTCCTACCCAACCCTCATACCTTTTTCCTTCCCAGAACTTCCTCTCCTCCCTTTCCTTGCAAATACTCTCCACACAGCATCCTCAAAGATGACATAGGTCCTGAGGTAAATTATTTTCCTCAGGGCCTCCTGTGTGGACCTAATGGTAAAAAAAAAAAATGCCAAACCGGTTTCGGTTCAACCGTACAATCTCATAAATAAAAACATTTGTGGAACACAATTGTTGTGTACTGGATTATTCCAGTTGTTGACCGTGAGTTTTCAATAATACTTGGTTCGTAGAAATTACGAGTTAGTTTATTATTGTGTTTACAATTAATAACTAATTGGGCTCAAACGTCCGTTCTAAATTGCGCCCTGTGTTGATTTGCGGCACGGACAACTGCTCGTTGAGCTGCTCGCCTGTCTATCAAATAAGATTGGATATCTTCGTAACCGTTCGGGTTTTAGATCTCTCTCATGTAGTGGGTACTACTACTGAATTCTGTTTAGACACCTTAAGACTACATATAACTACCCATGTTAACGACATCTGTTGAAACTATGAAACAATGCACAATAAAATTAAATAAATAAAAAACGGGTCAGCAGAATACAGAAGGGATGTAAGTGTTTTTGTTTGTTTTCATTGTAAACTAGAAATTTTCGTAAGTATTTTATTTCTCTTGTACTTTCAAAGTATAGTCATTAACGAGAAAACTTGTAGAAAACAGAAATAAAACAAGAGTCATATAAATGTTAGGTAATAATTCGCATGATTTACGACCTGCGCTCGCAAGCCGTAACGTAAAAATAATCTTAAAAAAATATGCAAAAATTTTTCATAACGTATATTTTTCAACAATTTTAAAATTGCATCGTAGCAACATTGCTTTTTTAATTTTTCTTTGAATTATTTTATAAAACATAAAAAATCCGTAATATTTCGTATTTCGTACGTAATATTTCAGTTGGGAAAGTAAAGATATATTGAAGTTTATTTCTTCTTCAAACAATATGGTAAACTTATTTTTGTAACCAATTATGGATTTCCTCCTTGTGACCGTATAAAAGAGAGCATAATAAGAAATAATTAAATTTATGAGAAAGGAATATAAACCCAAAAATTAATAAAAAAAAAAAAAAAAACTTTATCAATAGATTGGTAACCATAAGAAGAAAAGGTTGGGCATACAAATCATATCATAACAGAATTATAAATAAATACTAGAAAGATAAACATTAAAACAAAAGGTACAAATGTAGAATAATTTCTTCTAACTAACTGTTATTGTAACTGTAACTAAATGTTAGTATTTTTTTAAATATGTTCGGTTTCGAAGGAAGAAAATGGGAAATACATGATTTTATTTAGGTATTATCATCAGTCTGAGTTGCATTTTTAATTGATTTTTTAAATTTTTATATAGAGAATTCCTTACATGAGTCCCAACTGCTCCCGTCTGTGGAGCCAGTGAGACTATGACATCCCCAATTGGGGTATGTTGTGAGGCTGAAGGTAAGTGGGGAAGGGAAGGAGATTGGGAAGAGGAAGGTGGGGAAGTACCTCGCTATTCAGAACAGTCACTAAACACGGCTAAAGCCATTTCAATTCTGAATGGTGGTCTTTCACCAGGGCGATACTGAGAGTATCTTCCACTCTGGAACGTGCCGCAAATATAGGATATATTATTTTTATTAATTTATTGTGAAATAACACAAATTAAACAAATAAAAATTATTTGCGCACGACGGGTTGGAGCCGGCGACTTTCGGATTGGGAGTCCAAAGCCTTGCCCCTGGACTACGCTGATTAGTTGTCCCTTTCGCTCAGTATTCGGGGGAGTAAGCAAAGTATTCGGCGACCTCTTAAGGGGATACCCGGCGGTGATTTTTCCATACAAACGTATTTCCTATTTATCTCTCTGGATTTTAACCCTAGAGAAAATATTATTTTTACACAAAATAAATATCAACTACTAGCGTGTCGGAACTTTTGGTTTTTTTTTGATAAGTTACTTTTTATAGAAGTTATGACCTTCCAAAAATCAATAAAATTGAATATAGTAGTTTTTTCTTATGTAGTTGGTAAAAAAAGTAAATGATAATCAGTCCACTTTTGGAGGAGAAAAGTGGGGAATACTAAACCTCGATTTTAGGTAGGTATTAGTAGCCCGAGGTTCATTGTCCCTTTCGCTCAATATCCGGTGGAGTAAGAGCAACAGTGACAGCAACAATTTATTTATTTATTTATTTATTGTTGTTATACGCCCACAGGGGCTTTTACATAGATTTATAGATTATAAAATAATATGTTATCGAGGATTACACATAATACATAGAAATTATACCAAAAGTTATAAAAGTGAAAAAAATTTACAATATACAAGTAGCTTTTGAAGAATATAGCATAAAACCGTGAAATATTTTAAACAATATAACATTTGAAAATAACATAGAACAAAATATAATTAAAAAAAAATTTAAAAAAACATTACAATAACACGTCAAATCATTAAATATATTATACCCATGTTACAATAATTTGTAGGATTCCACAAAGTATTGGTTTAAATTGTATTTTAGATTATAAAGGGAATCAGCGAATATATCTACAATACCACCAAACTTGTTGCCTAAATCATGCATCCTATTGGTAAGTGAGTTTGATTGATAGTTGGTTGTGTATGTGTTGCAAAAGAATGTTACATTTTGTCTAGTATTCCTTGTCGGTACATGGAGTTTAATAGTAGCAACGATGGCAGGGCTGTCAATTAGGTTGTTCATGACTCTGTATAATAAAATTAAGTCTGAGGTGATTCTTCTGTCAGACAGCGTAATTAAATTAACTCTATTCATCAAACTTAAATAATTAATGTTTTCTATTGGAATTTTTAGTTTGAAATTTAAGTACCTAAGAAATTTGTGTTGAACCCGTTCTATTTTGTTATAGTGTACTTTATAGAAAGGGGACCAAATAGGTGAATTATATTCCACTTGACTTCTAACTAATTTAGTAAAATCTATTTTTCAAATTTCTCCACCACCGGGTTTCATCTTAATCTTCGCCTTAATTCGCCCTAGTAAAGATAATACAAACAAAAAACAATATCTTGCAAGTACTTTTTTATATCTATTATAAAATTGGCTTTATAATCCTAGTTTACCGTTTACGATTTGTTTATAATTCCAGCACGTTGATGAAAATGTCTGTCCGTTAAAAGTAATGAATTGTATAATGTATAATGGTCTCGGCACGTTGGAACAACGGAGGTTTGTTAAGAAATAAGGAATATTTAAAATCCTCCTTTAAATCTCAATTATACTGAGATTTTTCTTCCGAGCCATTCTCCTCATTATGCGGCGTGGATCATCATAACACCACACCTTCTCAAACTTTTAAAAATAAAAAATAAACAATGTTTCCCTATTTTTTCGTAGAAAGCAATTACTTTATGGTATGGCATATTAAATAAAATAAAACAATTACTTTATGCAATCTGACGGCTTCCGTGATCGAGGGGTAAGGCTCTCGATTAGCAATCCGACGGTCACGGGATCAAATGTCGGCGTGCGCAATCTAGTTTTATTTGATTGACTTGTGTTATTTCACAATTTAATAATTTATTTATTTATTTATTTGAGCGTCATAAAAGGCTTTTACATTTAAGTGATACATAAGTTTACAGTGATACACAGGAGAAAAACAGATTATGAACAAAATACGTACTCTTAAATAATATCGAAATATATCTCAAAAAATAACAACAAGCATATCTATCTATTCATACATACATAGTTTTATTTGCATTCGTTAGATTCTAGGAGTTGAAATGTTAACAGTAATTTTGTATTGGGATTATTGTTAACTTCAAATTTGTTTGTCATTCAAGTTTGAAATGGCTGGGTAAGTACCTAATGGGAATTAACTTTGTAAAAAATATTACGTATATTCCAGAGAGAAAGATACTCTTGGTATCGCCTTAGCATAAGACCATCATTCAGAATTAAAACGTTGCTTGAAACGTTGTTGCTCTTTTTATAATAATAGAATATTATATAATTCTCAATGTAAAATATGCATGAGAAAAACAGTTAAGTCGAGTTTTCTTATTCTGCGAGAATTTATTTGATTATTTATTGTTGAATTAAAATTTTTACTCTTAATAAAAACTGTTTGAACCACATTTTGACAACTGCTTGTATAAAATTGGCGCGAATTTTCCGCGCCAAACTTTTCCGCGACGCCTGTTTTTTTATACGGGCCGCATTAAAAGGAATAAAAACACTGCGGATTTCCTTCTCATTGCTTCGACTTTCGGTACCACCTGTATTAATTATGCGGGTGCACGGTGTGCCAAAACTCTGTACCCTTTCGATAGGTTTTTTTTTACAGAATTTTATAACTAACTAACCATTACGTCGTTTGCTGCAGAAGTAGGCAGAGAGGATAGACCGCTGCACAACTCATTCCTACATATTGACACACACATACACTCCTTGCTTCATTTACATTCATAAATCGTCTCATAAATACTCTTCTTTTCATTTGACTTTATGTAAGATTTTCTATAAATAACTATTTATCTTTAAACGTACAGTGAATCCTTCAAATATTAAATCAAATTCTAGACGTATCGACTATTTTTACAAAAAAAACATAAATTGATTTTGAAAGATTGATATTTTATCTACGCATTTTTTAAATTTTCAAAAACTAAGTTTATTTTTGATATACTAAGGTTATACCGCTGGACTTTGGCAGAATTGTTAAATTTTCAAACGAAATATTGTATTGTACAACACAAATTTCAAATCATAAAATCATATAGCAAAATAAATCAATACATAATCTAGTAAAGACCCTATAGAATTTTAATTTTAGTTAAATTAAAATCAATAAAAAAAAAATCCTTGAACGTGTTTTGTGACAAAAATACCTCAGTTTTTCTATTTATTTAAGGTCTTACAAACTAAAATATTTCAGTTTTTTTTACACACTTATTTTGTTTAGACATTATTGAAAAATCATAAATACTTACAAGGATTACACGATATTTAATAATTTATCATCGTGCGTTTTGAGCATTTTTATTCCTTACTTGAATGTAGGGAAATATTAAAGTGACATAAATCGATATTAAATTTTTAGTAAAATTTTATACGGGGAATAATCGATCTTTCTCATTGGAACCTCCCTCTGCAAGCATTTTGGAACTTTAATTCTCAACCGCAGGTCGAAGGGTATAAAGGTTTTTGTTTTGTTGGGTAAATGGTTGAGGATCTTATTGATAACACTTTCATTAATATTTTATAATGAAGATTTATTCACGACTTGCTGGATCAGACTTAGACACAGATAGAGCGTACACCATAGACATAATGATTACAAGTACTTTCCACTAGTGATGTGACCAACTTTACAGTAGTGATGTGATAGTTTTAACAAAACTAATTTATAAGTATGCATTTCCAAAGGTACGATGCTGATTGTCTTTCATTTTAAACGTAATATTGGGTTGTTATTTGTATTTCTGTTATAAACTGTTTACGTTATGAACTGCGTCTGATCTCAACACTGGAGTTCCTACTGATCCAGGCATAGTACATCTCCAATTGTAAAAAAATTGATAAATATGAAAAAAGGGAAAAAAAAGATTATCTGCTTCAATTTAGACCATTCTGATTTAATATTGATAGGTCTATGCTAATTTCGTGACGCCATAACCCACTTCAAGAGATTTCGACGATTCGGGAAAAACAGATAAAATTGTTAAAATATATTATTAGAAACTTGTACAGAAACATACAAATTAAAAGCAATAATTTTACACTAAATCCCAATGTTTAAGAGCTTTCTTTGTGACTCTTCTTCTTCTTTTTTTATGGGCAAACTGTAAAGGTACATGCTGTTTTTAGTACTGCCGGCACAACCTCGTATACCAAACAATACAAGCGTGGCGGTGCAACCGACCAACGGTATGTAGCGTTTTTTAACCAAGTTTAATGCGTTTTTGTGCTTGTTTTTCGTGGCGCTATAAACATTGTAATGCTCTGGTATAATGTTACCCTCTGTTCACAATGTATTTAGATAAAACTTTGAGAATGAACACTGCAGGAACATTAAACATTTCTAAATAAACCAATTTTGTATATGTTCTCAGTATACCATTGTGAAAAACCATTAATCCTGATCGAATGTTGCTTGAAATGGTTTTAATTATGTTTGGTGACCAGATCTGAACAGTCATGTACTTTCCAACCTTCCTCTTCATCTCCTATTTTTCTCAACCCCTTCGGTCATACATACTATTTGCATTCCTAAATCCATCCTTGTTCTTAACAGGAATGATAGTTTTCAACACCTCATACATTATTGAAGAAGAAGATAACAATAATAATCTAATTTTTTTAAATATGAAAATGAACAAGACACAGAAAAATAATAAAAGATAATGGTCGCAACTGGGACTCGAACCCAGAACCTTACGTCTTACCGGGACATACAAGATAATATTGTTAATTCTGAAATTTGAAATATGAAGTTGACAATTACGACAGTCTCATAATAGATCGCAATGTAGTAGTAAGTAGAGTTGTTTGTCCCGGTAAGACGTAAGGTTCTGGGTTCGAGTCCCAGTTGCGACCATTAGATTTTATTATTTTTTCTGTGTCTTGTTCATTTTCAAATTTAAAAAAATTAGTTTATTATTGTTATCTTCTTCTTCAATGATATATTACATTGATGGGAATAACCTTCAAAAGTTAAAAAGAGAGTTTTTCTTATAAAAAATAAAAAATTAACCTCATACATTGTTCGTATTGATCAAACATTTTAGTACATTCTCGTACATACGCTTCCAAGGATCTCATTTCTACGTAGAAGCTATCAGTTCACAATAGAGTGCTGATACCTTCCCTTATATATGGCAGTGAGGAACTGGCAGGAAGGATGACCCTAGACCGAAAGCTCTATTTATGTGTGAAAAAACCTTGTATGATCGTGTGAGAAATGTGGAGATCTGCAAAAAGTGCAAGGATGTAAGCGTAATGAGTAATGAGTAAGATTAAGAATGGGACGCTCAGAATGAAAATATGTCGCAAATGTGAATGGTAGGTGAAGTCGAGGACGCCCGAGGAAGACATGGCACGATCAAATGAATAAAATATTATATTATATTAATTACTTTTTTTTAACTTTGCACCTACTCATAATTGTTCTACTTTATTTATAATTTAACTGTATTTATAACTATATGGGAAGTGTGGGATTGCACTATCCTCCCCACATCCTGGAAAAAAACATTTTTAGAAACACTTTCACACACTTTTCCATAAAAATGATTATCTAGTAAATCCACGCTATGCAAGTGTATTATATAAGTATAATTAATACAAGAACAACATGTTAACCTACCAGACTATTATATGGGAAAATAATTCACCGACTCCAAATATTTTTATATCAGAGAGTTCGGCTCGGTGGAACTCCTAATTTGACCGATAAATCCTACTGATCCCTCAATATAAATATATAAAAAATCTTTCGTAATCTTACATGTATTTAAAATTACTGATTTTTGCATTTTTATATACAAATTCTTTACAAATCTAATAGCCTAATTTTTTAATGAGAGAGCAAGGTATAATGCCAGTAGCCGAAATAACAAATGGTAATATTTTTATAGTCTGAGAATTCCAAATTCTTTTAATTTCATTTCCTAAATTTGTATACTTTCTTATTTTTTCAGAAACAGATTTTTTCAATATTACAGGCTTTTGGAATAGCTACATCAATGATATAAGTTATTTTTAAAAATTTTGTCATGTAAAACTATATCATTAGTATTATTATTAAATACTTGAGTCGGACCATGTCAAGAGTCAGAATAATATAACATTTGTGTATGTGATGATGTATAAATGTGAATGAGGCAAGGAGTGTGTGCCAAGACTTAGTTGTTTGGCGGTCCAACCTCTGCCTACCCCTTCAGAGAAACGGCGTGATGGTTATTTAGTTACTTAGTTAGTAAGTCACTCATCTCTCAGTTTGTGTGTTCCATGCCACTCACCTACATTCAATTACTTGTAAAAAAATATTGCTTTCGCATGATAACATACTCTCAGTATCTCCTGTCAAATTATAATTATACTATAACAGTTATACATATTTTTATTATATTTTAAAGATAATATTAGCGAAAGTCAATCGAAAATCCGAAACAGAAAAATCAGAAAAAGATACGGATACATCTGGGACTCGAACCCAGGACCTCTGGCAATCCGGGCAAACGCGCTATCCACTGCGCCAATGTATCCCTATCCGATTCGTTCATTTTTAACTGTATCATACTTCGACTGAGAACCACCAACGTTATTTTTCGTAACGCATATTTTTATTGGCTGCTATCTTTATGTATGATTGCAAGATTCAACTCGAACTAAATGCCCTCTAGATAGTGTCAGGATAAATTTTATCACTTTTTATTAATATGCGACATCTATTGACATTATCTCCAAGTCTAAGATGAATTTTTATTTTTTTATTTAAATTTTTTAACTTAAAGGGTTATACCTCAAATTATAATATTTTCCCAGTCCCAGATGTATCCGTACCTTTTTCTGATTTTTCTGTTTCGGATTTTTGATTGACTTTCGCTAATATTATCTTCATTAACTAAAATATTATAATTAGAGGTTTAACTCTTTAAGTTAAAAATAAAAAATCTTTTTTCTTTTTACCTCCCTTCTCTCATCAATACTTTCATAACATTAAGCATGGGGTGTCTAAGACCCCTGTCCTAAAAAAATAATTTATTGTGTCGCATAAAAAAAAAATTAATTGGACTTACCAAGTTTAAGTTCCTCTTTCCCCCGGTACCAGACTAGCTTGGCTGCGGGTTTTGCACTCTGAGCTCGGCACTCCAAAGTCAGGTCCTGATTTTCTTGTATCTCGATTTTGGCATTGTGAGCGAAACCAACAATGTCCACAGAAGTTGGGGGTGCTGTAACAATAAAAAAAAAACTGGTTAGTTCACATTTATTAAAAAAAAATCGTACTAGAGTCCCAACTGCTCCCATTATATTGGATAATAAACACCCCTGCCGTGTGTACCACAATTTGGTCGCTTCGTTTAGTGATTTATCAGGGGTGCCCGGGTTCATAAGTTAACGTTTCTCTATGTCATGGCGGCGAATGCTATGACATAGAGAAATCCTCCACGCACTCCTGAACACATTGCCACCCACATTCCTACACACCACGAATATCTTTTTCTTTCCCATAACTTCCTTTTCTTCTTTTTCCTAAAAATACCCTCCACACAGCATCCCCAAAGATCACATAGGCCCCGAGGAAAATTGTTTTCCACCAAAGAAAAACAACACAACAAAAAGTTAATAAATTATGTTATTAGCTATTATGTATAAATATTAATAACTTTATGTGAACACTGTAATATTATATAGAAAAAAAAAAAAAAAAAAAAAAAAGAACAAACAACAGCTCACGTCAATTAAATTAAGAACACTTAGTCGTTGTGAACTGCCGTTTGTTCGTTGGCGATCTGCAGCCATGCTCAGGAACGATAACAAGTTACCGGCATTCTCGATAAATCCTTTATCGATTCACCGTACATAACACAAAATTAAAATAATTAATTAATTTTTGGCAGCTTTAAAGGGATAAAAGACAGTGGGAAATTTTCGCTGCAAATGCGGAATTAACATTCGTATAGAAAAATACTGGCATAACCGCACAGTGGTAACAGTTACATAATCCTTGGCAAACGACTAAGAGGATAATAGCATACTGGAAATCTGGAAGGCAAACACGAAAGCTAAAGTAGGTAATGAAATTATATGAAAAGGATTAAAAGCGATGAAATTATAATATTAGACTCAAAATTTAGAGCTTATAGGAAAATGTCCTTTCATCAGTACTATGTTCGACTCTAGTTGTGACATGTATAGGGTATCTTAAGAGGCTAGACTTTGAAATACACGCGGAACACCCGCGTCTGTCATTCTGTCCCGCTCACAATAAGCTCAGGCACACTTACAATACATGCGAATGTGAAATGTGCGAATGAGACAACGCTCAAATTTACCTACAGAATTCGCTCGAAAAGGGGTTTATGGAGAATACACTTTTCTACACCGAAACTTTCACGAAATTGAAATTTTAAAAAATATATATTTTTTAGAAAGAAGAAGCTACGTCGGTAGCTTTTTATAATTTTATAATTCTTTATGAGAGTTGAGTTAGCAGCACTTTTTCCTTAAATAATATTTTTTGATAAATCGTACATGTTTGACAGTGAATGTTTACGTTAATACTAAACGCATCGAAAATTCGAAAACATACCAACATAGTTTTGACCCTCTAAAAGGCAGTATTAAAAAATATATTCATTTTGTACATTTTTCGATGTAGAAAAGTGTTTTTTCCCGGGCGTCCTTTTTGTATGGGCCGAAAAGCGAAGTCTATCATCTTAATAAGCCCGCAAGATTTGAATTGCCCGCGATTTGGGCCAGACATTTTGTTACATGACTTTGACATGATAGATCGATAGGAGACAGACGTTTCGGACAGATCTCACTGTCCATCTTCAGAGGCCTTATTAAGTCTTGACTTCTGGACTGAACAGACATGCGCAAGCAGTCAGTTTGATACAAAACTCAAGACATAGAGTCAGGATTTAAAAAGTCCTTCTAAGGACTACGTTACGCGGGTAAACTGAAAATTATTCTACATATATATATATATATATATTTATAATAAAGTGGAATTAAAACAATGTTATTTTATTGTCATTATTATACTTATGTACAATCACAAAGTGCTTGTTACGTGTGAAAAATTAAAATACTTCAATACTTTGCTACAGAAAACCATGTTTTATTGATCGTTGAAATCTTGCGCTCTTATTGAGACACCGTATAATAATTCAGTAAAATAATGTAACAAAGATGTTGCAGAAACTGCAATTTTAATTTAGTGTAAATGCAGAACTTGAAAGCGAGCAAATTAAATTGCTAAAATATCGGTTTCCACAAGACATAACCGACCGCACAATGTCCGCAAATATTTCACTTCCCTTGAGTAAAAATAAAAAAAACGTCGCATTTAGTTTTTTATTTTATTCCAGTAAAGTTTTCCACTAATTGCCGCGTAGTTTTTTTCCACCGTCTCCGATTCCACAGTCCTGCAGACTGCAGTCCCACAGACGGCTAATTGTATTCAAATCGTTGGAAAAATATATAAACACGGAGAAAAAAAAATCCACGAGAGTTCCACGGTTTTATATGGCTCTTTTAATAGTATTCATACCGACGTGGAAGCCCGTGGGAAGTTTAGACGGTCGGAAATTATTCCGTGGAATTAATATTACTTCAGAGATGCAGCAGAGTTTTTTGTGGAAGTTTATAGAAATTTGTAAAAATCTGTGGAACTGTGGATATTTCTTCAGTTTTGGCGCTTAACAAAGATGGTTTTTTTAAAGTCTGGAACTTCTGATGCAGTGAAATAATGGGGAAAAAACAGAACCGGCGAGTTAATAAATAAGAAAAGAACTTTTCTGTCCGACAGAGCGCTTACAAGTTATGATAGATATATTTTTATCTATGTGAATACAAAACGCTGACCGCTGAGTTATAATAGACATCGGATTATATTCACTAACAAAGTGCCAAAATATGCATGCAAATATGCACTAAAAAAGGCCGAAATATGCACTAAAAACTCTTGATATGCCCAAAATATGCACAATGCAAAATCAAAAAACCGTTTTTATTTTTATGTATTTTAATTAAAGACGGTACAAAAACAGCGATATATTCTGAAAATTATGCATAGTTTTTGTGACAATATACAATTAAGTATTTTTTCCAATTTTCGATCGCAAATTTGTGACATTTGAAACCCAGTATTAATTTGTACGCCGAAAACGACCTCTCGATGTCAACTGACGTCATTGGACAAAATTTAAAATTTGGCGCCATTTCTGGAGACACCTGTTTAGGCAGGGTATGGACCTGTGCCGTTGATGTAGGTGATGTTCTTCGTGTCTTGAAGACTGGGGTTTTTAAGCAAAATGGCGTCTAATTTTTTACAAATCTTTACTGATATCAAATTAGGACGTTGGCAAGTTCGATAATTGTTTCCAGTAATTCTATTGATTTAAATAGAGGAAGATTTTTTGTTTGCAATTATTCTATGGCATCTGGTAACTTGTGGAAATGTGTTGAAATGAGGACGATGTTGTGTTTAATGGATGCGTCTTCAAATGCTAGCTTGCTTGACTGAATTGCAATGGCCTCAGAACTGTCAAATTGGTCAACAGAATCAACGAAATATGCACGATTGGGAAAAAAGGCTAAAACATGCATTAACGCCGTAATTAAAGAGTTATATGCATTTGCATATGCAAATATGCAAATGCATATAATCCTATGTCTAGTTATAATATAATAATTTCTGTTTGAAAAAAAATTGTTTTATTTATTTATTTATTGTTTCTTTAGATGGTAGGTATTATTGTTCACATTTCAATATTAACCTCACTAGGACAAGCCTGTTTTGAGGATAATAAGTTAATAAAGTAGTACAAATAGAACAAAAAATATTTAGGTACCTATTGATAAAACAACAAAGGACAAAGATGAATTAATTGATGGCAATTTTAACATCGATAATTTAAAAAATTTCAAAAAAATTCACAAGATGTCTTAATATATGTTAAGGAAGGATATTAAATATAAGTTAAATATAATGACATAATTATAGTTTAAGGGTTATAAGGATTGTAGCCAGTTCCATATATAATTTTTGTATTCTGAAAGATTAGATGTTTTATATTGTGTTGGAAGTGAATAGTATAGTTTTATAGCCTGGTATCTGTAGTGTTTTTGTCCAAAGGATGTATTTGTTTTAGGACTTTCTAGTTGGTGTGCAAGTCTTGTTCTAGTATTGCGAGAATTTTTATGTTAATTTTCTACAGCAAACATGTCGTTTCAATCATGTAATATAAAGCTAATTATTTTTGCTGCAGTGTGTCTATGGCATCGCAATTTTGGGTGTGTAAAGAGGTTGTAAAGATTGAGTAGGGGAAGGAGATGGTATAGAGGAAGGTTGGAAAGTACCTGGATATTAATATAATGACACTGAATACAAGTAAATCCACTTCAAGCACTTTTAATGCTGAAGTGATACTGCGGATGTAAAAAAGTACCCACAAAAATACTAGCAATAAAATAGGGAGGCGCGTATGGGTACCACAGCTCCGGGAACCATTTTTGGAAAACCAACACTCCTACCATAGATTAGGTCAACCCAAGTGGTACGCTATGTTTGGTGAGTTAGCAGGAGTTCCCGGGTTCTTGGTGTAAGTTTTATTTAGGTCTTGGCGCGAGTGCGTTTGCCCACAAGCTGCATGGAGAGCCGGATCGGAAAAGACCGATTGACCGGACTCTCTCAACCCATGGCCTGGCACAGCAGCGGGATGGATGGATTCATACATCTGTCACTCCTGGACACACTAACCCACAGAACTTCCTTTCCTAAACCGAACCTCAACACAGCATCCTCAAAGATGACGTAGGTCACCTATGTTGAGTAATGTAAAAAAAGGGAAGATGGGAAGGGAAGTTTATTCATTAACACGAATATTCTAATAATTATTTAGGAAATATTTTATAACAATATTATATGACTTTCAAAATGTTGGAATCTGTTTAATTTTCCCTTTCTTCAATCTATTTAACACTTTATCCAATCTATTATCAATTAGGCTGTTGTGCAGGGTGGCCACTGATCAGAAAACCTCTAGAAATGTAGTCTATACCAACAGACAACCAGTGCTAAATTTTACATACGAAAAATCCTAGATCACAGACATACCTAAGTAACTGATTCGATCAAGATAGAATTTCGAACGATATTTGAAATCTATTTCAGCAAAGGCACGGAAGTATCAACATCTAAAGTGATAATAAACCTAGTAGCTATGGGAACAGTAGACCACGCGTCCAAAAAAGTTTGTTTCCAATTTTCTCTTATTTAATAAATTATAAGCAAAATTTATTTTGGAATCACAAGTTTCCTAAGTAGATACTTAAAAATCTACGTACTTAATTATAAAACATAATATATTTTATGCATTTAACAAAAAAAATATTTCAAAGAAGGAATGATACAATTTGTCCAAAGAAACGTTATATCTCAATGACAATTCTTTTTTCAAACTTTCTTCACGCAGGTCGTTACCATTAAATTGTAAAACACAGTAAAGGTTAGCAATCTCTCTTTATTTATCTAAATGAACAGTGTTAAGGTAGATTTAGACTGGGTCGACGTACGTACGCATCGCTACGCCAAACAATGCTTAGCATTCATTTTCTATGAAAATAGCCACAGACATCGCACGTCGCGATGCGTGTCGCCAATGTGATTCTAAAACATAAATTTTCATTGAAAATCTATGGTTGCTAAGAAGCCCAGATATTGTTAGGCGTAGCGATGCATACGTCCATTGACCCAGTCTGAATCTACCATTAATCTCAAGTGTCTTACGTGTCTCTACCAGCTAAGTATGTTCCTGTATATTTTCGTAATAAAAAAAATTGAAAAATACATGTACATTTTTAGGCAGGTCAGATGCATTGTACATATTATGTAGGTATATAAGAACCGGAGGATGCAAAGTTTTAGCCATAAGTTTGGCATTTTCACGAGTATTTGATTACTTAGAGCGGGCAATCTGCCTAGCTAAAAACTTGTATCGACCTAAAAAGACGTAATAACACTAACTTGTACACTTTTTAAACATATTCTGTTATTGTGGAATATTATTACGGTTATTTTTGCTATATAAATGTATCGCACTTGAAGTGAAACCACACAAAACTGCGCTATATAAATGTAATGTTATTATTATTATCCAATGAAAATAAAAAAATAAAAAAAAATAATTTAAAATGTTTTTAAAGTTTTATTATTGCAAAGAAAAATTGAGCAGAATTCGGGCACAGGAACACGCCCGTAACACATTTCTATCAGTTTATATGTTCGGTGTATTGTGGCGCGAAACGGATGTGACGTCACAGCTAATAGCGGCAATTATTATTATTATTATTATTAGCCAATTTTAGGAGGCTTCTCTCTTTTAGCGACTTTATCTAATTATGTCGAAATAATGGAAAATTATAACAACCTGAAATATAACTTGTTCTCTTTGTAATTTATAAGCGTTCTGATTAGACAAAGATGAAGGGTTGGTAATTTACGAATAATTTATATTTTGGTTTAGTATTGGTTTTTGTAGTACCATTCTACTTAAATTACATGGATTAAAATAGTTTATTTTTTAAATATTAATTTATTTATTTCTGCCCCCCTAGCACACTCGATCGAAAAGGATCGATAGGATACTTGTCGGTAACTTTTTATCGTTCCCTAGGACAACTGTAGATCCCTAACGTTGATGTCGAATATCTTACTAATATTATAAATGCGAAAGTTTGTATGGCTGTATGTATGTTTGTTACTCTTTCACGCAAAAACCACAGCATGGACTTTAATGAAACTTTACAATAATATAGCTCATACATCAGAGTAACATATAGGCTATAATTTATACCCAAAGCTTGCTATTTTCCATGTATTGTACAAATAATAATTATTGTTTAATAGAAAATGTAAAAATTTGTAGAAAGACATTTTGTAAAACAATGATTGTAAAACCAAAATTCTATTTTAGAAAATATTTAAATTAGTGAATTTATTTGAAGTACTCACCCTTGAATGGAATCAACAACTATAGATATTTTAAATAAATAGGTTAAGAATTTTGGTATAAACATAGATGAGACCTTAAGCTAATCGGAGTACTAATCCTGCATAGACATAAAATGCGAATGTTTGTATGGATGTATGTGTGTTTGTTACTTTTTCACCCAAAATTTACTGAATGGATTTTAATGAAACTTTACAATAATATAGCTCACACAACAGAATAACATATAGGCTATAATTTATAAAACTAGCTAGTTATTTTCAAAATATTGAAAATACTAATTATTGTAGTAAATAACAAAATTTTAGAATATAATTTTTCAAAACAATGATTGTTAAATCAAAATTCTATTTTAAAAAATAATTTAAATTGCTGAATTTATTTGAAGTACTCGCCCAATACTTTGAATCGAATCAAGAATAATTATAGATATTTAAAATAAATAGGTTAAGAATTTTGGTATAAACGTAGATGGGACCTAGGAAATGAAAATAGATTACTCGAAGTACTAATCCTATGCAGACGAAGTCGCGGGCAGAAGCTAGTATGTTATATTTTTGTAAAAAAATCGGAGTACGAATTCTTAAGAATACAAAAAAAATATTGATTCAAGTTTATACGCGACAGCTGTTTCACCTTCAAGATACATCTACATAGTTCCATCCATCCTAAATCCTTACTTTAAAAACGTATTATAGGTACCTACCCACACGTTTAATTTAAAATAATAAGATATTTAATTTAATCTCGCCATTTAAATCCACGGAGAAGTAAGATACTAATAACTTTTTGATTCCGGCCAAGTTAAGTTAGTTCCGCATTCAATAAGGCCGATCCTTCCTGCCTTCTGTACTCCGTGGATCCGAGATACTAATTGTTATACGGAGATACGCGGATTTCCGGCTGTGGATAAAAATACAGTTAGAGAATGTTTCGTTTTATCCCTCTTGGGAACGTTGGTTCATAACATACCCGACCTGAATTAAATGTGGGAAGGAAAAGGCAAAAAAAAACCCTCGTTGTCCTAAATAATATATATTTTATTCACCAGATTTACAGGAACGGGTTTAGTTTTTCCCATAGGAAAAACTAAACCCTTTCATACACTTTTCCATATAAATGATCATCTAGTAAATCCACGTTATGCAAGTGTATTATATAAGTATAATTAATACAAAACAATACAAGAACAACACGTTAATCTACCAAACTATTAAATGGGAATATAATTCACCGTCTCCAGATATTTTCATATCAGAGGGTTCGGCTCTGTGGAATTCCTAATTTGACCGATAAATCCTACTGATCCCTCAATATAAATATTTAAAAAATCTTTCGTAATTCTACATGTATTTAAAATGACTGATTTTTGCATTTTTATATACAAATTCTTTGACAAATCTAATATGCCTAAATTTTTAATAAGAGAGCTAGGTATAATGCCAGTAGCCGAAATAACAAAAGGTAATATTTTTATAGTCTGAGAATGCCAAATTCTTTTAATTTCATTTCCTAAATCTGTATACTTTCTTATTTTTTCAGAAACAGATTTTTGAATATTACAGGAATTTGGAATAGCTACATCAATAATATAAGTTATTTTTTTAATTTTGTCATGCAAAACTATATCAGGTCTATTATGACCAATTGGTCTGTCTGTTAGTATAGTTTTATCATAGTAAATTTTAAAGAAATTATTTTCTAAAAATGAATTTGGTTCGTATTCATAATATGGTACTATATTATGACAGTCAATCAAGTTATGTTTAATTACCAAACTATAAATAAATGATTTATTATTACTATTTTTTATTTTTATTGTTTTTATTTCTTGCTAGAGCAATCCCGATGAGTTACAAAACTCATTTTAGGACAGGAGGAACTTACAATTCATAGGTATAGGTAGTAGTTACAATTTTACAAAGGTAATGATAAAGGTATTGATATCATAATATAAATTTTACATTCTGAACAGCATAACAATAAAAATAAAGACAGGTTAAGTAGAACAAACAACAAGAGAAAACAAGTAAAGAGAGAACAAAAAAAAACGATACGAGTATATAAGATAGAACAAAAAATGACAAGACAATTATATATTTTCATTTTTAAACATAGTTAAAAAAAAAATCTTTTATAGCATTGCTTTGCAATTTTTTATTATGCTGGATGTTTTTGTACATATCTGGAAGCGAATTATATAGTGTAACGGCAATATAGTCGAGAGATTTTATCCCATATTTTGTAGTGTGTGTTTGAGGAATGCGGATTTTATTGTTATTTCGAGTATTGTGGTTGTGGATGTCTTGATTGTAAAGTGGCTTGTTGTTAGTGTGAATTGATTGTTGTGTATTTTGTAGGATGGTGCTTGTGATTTCATATTTAGGAAGGATTGTGATTGGAAGGATACCGGAAACTGAATAGATGTCCGACATGAGTGTCCCATGGAAGTCCATATCTTCCTTTTATTTCCTTACTCCGATCTCGCGTGCCGAAAGTTTCAATAATATATTTTTTTAAATTTAACTACTTGCATAACAGGAAGTTACCGAATGAATTATAAAACAATTTTTAGTGCAGTTGTGTGGTTTCGGCTGTTTTTTTTTAAATTTTATGTTTACGGGAGATGGGAAGGCTGATAGAGATATGGAAAGCAAGGTATATGCAGGTAAATTCCGTTAAGAGCCATTGACCAGCGGCAGAAAATGAAAGTTTAAAAATGCTTGCAACTGTATAGGGAGGTTATTTATTTTTATTGTTTTATTTCTTGCTAGAGCAATCCCGATGAGTTACAAAACTCATTTTATGATAGGAGGAACTTACAATTCATAGGTAGGAGGTAGTAGTTACAATTTTACAAAGGTAATGATAAAGGTATTGATATCATAATATAAGTTTTACATTCAGAACAGCAAAACAATAAAAATAAAGACAGGTTAAGTAGAACAAACAACAATAGAAAACAAGTAAAGAGAGAACAAAAAAAACGATACGAGTATATAAGATAGAACAAAAAATGACAAGACAATATTTTCATTTTTAAACGTAGTTAAAAAAAAATCTTTTAAAGCATTGCTTTGCAATTTTTTATTATGCTGGATGTTTTTGTACATATCTGGAAGCGAATTATATAGTGTAACGGCAATATAGTTGAGAGATTTTATCCCATATTTTGTAGTGTGTGTTTGAGGAATGCGGATTTTATTGTTATTTCGAGTATTGTGGTTGTGGATGTCTTGATTGTAAAGTGGCTTGTTGTTAGTGTGAATTGATTGTTGTGTAATTTGTAGGATGGTGCTTGTTTTTGTTATTTCATATTTAGGAAGGATTGTGATCGGAAGGATACCGGAAACTGAATAGATGTCCCATGACATGTGACATGAGTGACATGAGTGTCCCATGGAAGTCCATGTCTTCCTTTTATTTCCTTACTCCGATCTCCCGTGCCGAAAGTTTCAATGATATAATATTTTTTAAATTTAACTACTTGCATAACAAGAAGTTACCGAAAGAATTATAAACCAATTTTTAGTGCAATTGTGTGGTTTCGGCGGTTTTTTTTTTACGTTTTATGTTTACGAGAGATGGGAAAGTAGGGTAAATGCAGGTAAATTCCACTAAGAGCCATTGCCCAGTGGCTTGGATTGAATTTTTAAAAATGCTTGCAACTGTACAGGGAGGTCCGATGAGAAAGATCGATTATTCACTAAATCAATTTTTTTTAACTAAATATTTAATATCGATTTATTTCATTCAAAACTGGCTTTAAAATATACCTACATTCAAGTAAGCAATAAAAATGCTCAAAACACACGATGATAAATGATTAAATAT
Source organism: Limnephilus auricula (assembly GCA_951813805.1). Lineage (NCBI taxonomy): Eukaryota > Metazoa > Arthropoda > Insecta > Trichoptera > Limnephilidae > Limnephilus > Limnephilus auricula. Next base: position 9,874,428 of record OX638417.1, read on the forward strand.
CGTGCACTTCTTGTAAGTATTTTTTGATCATAACTATTTATGATATTTCAATAATGTCTAAACGAAATAAATGTGTAAAAAAATCTGATATATTTTTATTGGAGTTGGTAAGGACCTTAAATAAATAGAAAAACTGAGGTATTTTCGACACAAAACACGTTCTCGGATTTATTTTTTAATGATTTTAATTGAACATTCTCAAATTGATTTAACATTCATTGCTTTGCAAAATGTCATTCGCAAATTTTGACATTTTCTATTAAACAATAATTTTATTTACAATAAATTTAAAAAAAATATCTAGCTTTATAAATTATAGCCTATATGTTATTCTGATGTACGAGCTATATTATTGTAAAGTTTCACTAAAATCCATTCAGTAAATTTTGCGTGAAAGAATAACAAATATACATACATCCATACAAACTTTCGCGTTTATAATATTAGTAAGATTAGTTATATTTATATGGTTTGGGTATGTAGAGCAATTAAACGAAGAAAGGAGTAAGAGCATATGTGTCCCAAATCTGCTTTTGGAAGACATGACGTGATCAAATGAACCAGAAACTTGAGTCAGGCCATGTCAAGAGTCAGTAAAATTGGTTAATAAATATTATAAAATTTTATAGTCATTAATGTCATTATTTCTGCACCTCTACAGTTATATAATCTTAGACGACCCCCCCCCTTTCTACTCTTTATACTTTCTACCCTCTTTTCCTCCCGCCCCAATTCGCCGGAATAAAGATCAGGCTTAACATACTAATGAGAAGAAAGTTCAAGTCAGGGCTGGTTTTTAAAAGCCAGGTAATAATCATAAATTTAATTTTAAAAAGGTCACAAAAAATATTATTTTTCTTAATGACGAAGATTGCCCTGACGATAGCCAACCTCCGATAGGAGATTGCTGCAGAAGTAGAAGTAGTTATCAAACCACATTATCAATATATATATATATTGACTGCCGGCGTTGTCCAGCGGTAGGGCGTTGGACTCCCATTGCGAAAGCCGCGGGTTCGAACCCGGCGTGCGCAAATAAATTTTATTTAATTGATTTGTGTTATTTCAAAATTAATTATTTAAAAATAATGTGTAGTACATTTGCTGCACGTTCCGGAGTGTAAGATACTCTTAGTATCGCCCTGGTGTAAGACAACCATTCAGAATTGCTTGAAATGGCTTCAGCCGTGTTTAGTGACTAGATCTGAATAGCCAGGTACTTCTCCACCTTCCTCTTCGTTGTCTCCTTCCCTTTCCCACATACCTTTAGCCTCATAACATACCCCAATTGGGGATGCCATAGTCTCACTGGCTCCAGACGGGAGCAGTTAGGACTCTTGTGAGATATTCACTATAAAAAAATATATATATGACCGGTCAGTGGTTGAGTGGGTATAGCGTTTGGGTCCCACCCAGGCGTTCCGTGTTCGATTCCTCGGCTGGCTAAGTCCTCCATCACAACATAAGCAACATCTTCCGCTTAGTGTGGTGGTAGTAGGAGATTTTCAAATGTTGTTGGGTTATTAGTAACCCGGGAATGATTGTCTTTCTTTTTAAAATTAAAATACATATATATATCATTTTGTATTTAAATTAGTTTGTACGTTCTGTTTCCGTCTCAACGTCGCAGTCGTTGTAATGATTCAGTAAAGATTATTTTTCAAAAGTGAAGTCGTCGTGTTTGTTCCGACTTTCTTATTGTTTTTTTTTCCAATATTATGGAACCTACCTGCATGAAGAAAGTTTGGAAAAATAATTGTCATTGAGATACCTACGTTTCTTTGGACAGCTTTTCGTTGGCGCCAACGGCGTTTAGTCCACCATTAATGGAATTACCTGCATTTAACCTTCCTTCAATATCCCTATCAGCCTTCCCATCTCTCAGAGTTTTTTCCTATATAAAGTTAATAATATAATATATTTATAATCAAAAAGAAGATAAATAAGATTATTACATATAAGTCAATTATTATAAGCAATAATTATTAGCCTGAAACACTCATCAATATTTAAAAAATAACCCTCCGAGAAAAGATACATGCCGCCGATGGGACTCGAACCCGCACCCCTTTGATTGCCGGTCAAGAACTCTACCATTAATTCAATATATACCTAGTGTTTCATTCAACAATTAGCGCTTATCACATTTTTTTCACCTGCAAACAACCAACTTTTGGTTGTTTGCAGTTTGATGTTTGCAGTTGAAAAAAATTTAAAAAGCGGTAATTGTTGAATGAAACACTAGGTATATATTGAATTAATGGTAGAGCTCTTGACCGGCAATTAAAGTGGTGCGGGTTCGAGTCCCATCTTTTCGTCCGTATCTTTCTCGAGAGGTTTTTTCAATATGGATGAGTGTTTCAGGCTAATAATTATTGTTTATAATAATTGTTACCCTTTGGGCTATGCATAAAAAAATCTTGTCTTAAACATTAGTTTATCAAATAAAAATAAACATATACGTCAGTCAAGCACCTATACATTAGTATCCATTGATTGTATTCTTGTATTCTTATGTATAAATATGCCTATAAGTGGGTTTAAATACGTTGTGTGCCTTTGTTTGTGTGTGTCAATGAGTATGTTGTGTGTTCTCGTAATATTTGTGCTTCAGTGTTAAAATTAATATCGTCAAATTGACCTGCTGATAAACTTCTTTGACATTTTAGCGGGTACTTATAATGAAGAATAAAAAATAATAAAAAAGTCTCAGTCTCACTATTTTGTCTTCAAAGTCTCAGAATAACGCTGAATAACAAACCCTAGAGAAATAATAATAAAAAAGTATTTAATTTAACTAATCTGATGATTTTCAAATTTAAATAAATGAAATGCAAATACAAGGAGTTGTTTTTTCGTCTGAGCCAACAGAGAAGAAAATCCGTTTATCCGTGCAGAAGAAAAATGTAAAATTTAACAGTTAGTCTTGGAATAAATTGAATAATGGATTAGTTTGATGGGTGGTAAATGAAACTATGATAAACTTAAATTATTATTTTAGTCGAATTGAGTATAATTCTAACTAAACTGAACTATGGATATTAAGAGCCATTGACCAGCGGCTGATAATAAAGGTTTAAAAATGCTTTCAATCGTACGTGGAGGTTCCGATGAGAAAGAACGAAAATTTTTATATCGATTTATTTCATTAAAAACTTGCTTTGATATATACCTACATTCAAAACGCACGATAAATTATTAAATACCGTGTACTTCTTGTAAGTATTTTTTGATCATAAGTGTTTATAAATTTTCAAAAATAAGTGTGTAAAAAAATTTGAAATATTTTAACCTATAAGCCCTGAAATAAATAGATAAACTGAGGTATTTTCGTCATAAAACACGTTCTCGGATTTATTTTTTATGATTTTAATTGAACTAAAATTAAAATTCTGAAAAGTGTCTTTACTAGAATGTGTATTGAATTATTTTACTGTTTGATTATATGATTTGAAATTTGTGGTGTGTAATACAATATTTCGTTTGAAAATTTAGCAAATCTGCTAATGACTAACGGTATAACCTAACTAAAAAAAAAAACATGGTTTTTCAAAATTTGAAAAACGACGTTCCAGAAAACTAACTAACTATCTTTCGAAATCAATTTATGTTTTTTTGTTACATATAAATTTAAAAAGGAGAAAGTTTCGGTATTCTCTAGTTCCCTCTTAAAATCTTTGAAAATGTATCGAAGACAAGTTTTAAACCATTTAGTTGCCGAAAAAAATGGAATGGCTCAAATCGCAAAAAAGAGGTTTTTTGGTACTCTTTTGTGTACATTTTTCGATACTCTTCAGTACACATTTTTAATGAATAAATTTGATAAACCGGCCTTCCAGACTTCTTTCACAGTAACCCAAGTAAACAAAGGGAAGCGTCAGCATTGACTATGCGACATGCCTCTATTGCCGTTCAATACTAGCAGAGAGCAGAGAGAACTGTTCAAAGAAGACGGGGATGGAAACAATAGTCGGGGACGTCCAGGACGATAATGAATCCTCCGATGCCTGTTCTATTTGATAAAAGGGGAATGAAAATAAGCGTAAGATGACAATTTTGAACTAAGTATAACATTTTCCTTTTATTTAATCATTTAAGACAATAATAGCGACTCTCAAGCGAAATTTGTTAAAGAAAAATCTAAAAATGATTTGGTCGAATCTAAGAATTGAATCGAGGATCTTAGCCATGTCGTAATTTGTAAATAATTTGTTGGTATACGAAATTTCGTACGTATACCAAGAAATTATTCTTACATTTTCCCGCCAATAAACATTGAAACACTGTTAATTTGTTCATAAGAACTTCTGGCCCGTTTTTAACAGTTTTTACGAATAAAATAATCGTATTTTAGAATAACATTTTTCTCCGTGTGAAACGTTGCTTGAAATGGTTTTATTTTTATTTTGGCTGTGTTTGATAACCAGATCTTAATAGCCAGGTACCTCCCCACCTTCCTTTTCCCCATCTCCTTCGCCTTTCCACTATCTTCTGCCTCACAACATACTTTAATTGGGGATGCCATAGTCTCACTGGCTCCAGACGGGAGAAACTGAGACTCTTTTGCGGTATTCATATAAACGCTTTAAAGACCGCGCTTTAAAGACCGGTCAGTGGTTCAGTGGGCATCGCGTTTGGGTCCCACCCAGGCGTTCCGTGTTCGATTCCTCGGCTGGCTAAGTCCTCCACCACAACACAAGCAACATCTTCCGCTTAGTGTGGTGGTAGTAGGAGATTTTCAAATGTTGTTGGGTTATTCGTAACCCGGGAATGTTTGTCTTTCTTTTAAATAAAAAAAAAAAAAAAAAAAAAAAAAAAAAAATAAGTTATTAAGATAATTGTTGTGGCCACAAGAACTACAATAAGATTACCTTACATACGTTATCTGTCAAAAAATTTAAACTACTGTAAAAATTCTACGAGCTTCGCATTTACTCCGTTTGGGGTTTTGTTTGTCCATAATCCAATTTGTAGGACCTCAGCATGCTGTCCTGCAAGAGTTCTGCAAATCGGTTGATGAGTAGGTCTTAATAGCGTCAGATAATATTGCAACAAGACACAAAGTAATAATAATTATTGTAATGTCACAATATGGCAAATCGAAGATAACGTTTAGCGGCATTACGAAGGGTATTGCTATGATATAAACGCGCCGGACGTTAATTTATGACGGCAATGAACGAGTCAGACCGCGCTTTAAATATCGTTTAGTGCCACGATGATGGAGATGGGAAGGAGAAGGTTTGATGGGGCAGGTTGCGACCAATTTGATGAGTAATAAAATACAGGTCATTGTTGCGATTAAATACAAACTTAGACAGGGTTGCCACAACGCTAAAACGCTTACTTTGAAATCTAATCCTGTATTTATTTGATAGGTTGAATTTAAAGAGTTTTTAGTTTTGTGAACAGTAAAGCTCGCGATCATCAAATAATAATGATTGATTGTAATATTCTGTGTTTTAAAAAAAATATATAAATTTTCTCTGGAAACATATATAGAAATATTAGAAATTCCATAGATTTACATACGTACCTACTTAATTCTTAAGTACGTCTGTCTCGACACAGGTTTACCTTAGTGAGACAGGCATTGAAAAAAATAACATGTAATTATAATATATGTAAAAAAAAAAATTTAATAATAAAAAAATAAAAATTAATAATCACAACGATTTCGATATGAAAAAATAAACTTTTTTTAATCACATTATAAAACGGTCACCATCTTGAACCGGAACCGGAACGTTACAAACAAATTTCGAGACGGAAGAAATGCCAATGGTTTTGTTTAATTTTATTTTTCATATATTATCTTAGGTTACGAATAACCCGACGATATTTTAAAATCTTATACTACCATCACAGTCAGCAGAACGCCTGGCTGGGACCTAAATGCGATGCCAATTCATCCACTAATCGATATTTATATATTAGTAGTAAAATATCCATTTTTCTTTTACAAAGAAAGACAAACATTCTCCAGTTGCGAATAAACTGACAATGTTTGAAAATCTTATACTACAACCACAGTAAGCGGAAAATGTTGAAAAACGTGATGCCAACTCAGCCACTGACCAGTCAATATTTCGCTTTGTAATTAAATAATTCAAAGCTTCTCGTATTATCATCATATATATTTATGTACATATAATGTTAGGTTAGGTACGTTAACTTAAATTCACCTAAATTAACCTAAGTTTTTTATTCCGGCTTTAAAATATGAATGCCTATTTCCAAACCTCAAGAAAGTTTAAATAAGAAATATTGTTCTAAAAATGGATACTTTTGTATAATAATTTTAAAATATATAACTTAATGGTTGCATGCCGGTACTTGCACGGATTAACACAGCGGTTATGCAAAGAGAGTTATGCGTTTGATGTTTAGTTAGAAAAAAAAAATGTTAGCGTCAAGCGTTGTACGCCCGGTTTCACACTAAAAATGGTTCCTAACCCGTCTCCCTAGCTTCTATTAACTTTGTATTTATTTTACAGTTTGTGGTAACCCTAATTTTTATCAATCTTGCTCGGGGTACCGTGACGGGAGGTGAACCCAACACAATCGAAGGAAGTGACAACACCAACCACTGAACCACAGTTGAAGAAGGAAGCCAACACGATTGTCTCCGAGACGCTCTATTGAGCAACTAGAATGGACAGGTTGAATCACTGATCATCCATTTGTAATTATTTCCTACTGTGTATATACAAAAGTTGTTTTTTGTAAATGATTGAATCTAGGAGGAAAGGGACCCTTAGGACGGGTTGTTAAAGAGAATTTGAAGAATTACATGTTCGTAATAAGCATTAACTTTGTGGCTCGCTATAATTTACTCATAAGCCCCCTATTGGCAGATATGTTTATAAACAACATAGAAAATAACATTTTTAATTGTAATTCGGCACTTTTAAAGAATGTTTTTATCTGGAGGAGATACTGACGATATTTTCTGTATATGGACTGGGACACACCGGCAATTGACTAAATTCCTTCATCTTATAAATTCATTCCACAAAAATATACATGTTAGTATACATTCAAGTTAGCAATAAACAAGCTCAAAAAGCACGATGATAATTGTTAAATATCGTGTACTTCTTGTAAGTATTTTTTGATCATAAGTATTTATGATTTTTCAGTAATATCTAAACAAAATTAGTGTGTAAAAACATCTGAAATATTTTAGTTTGTATTAGCTTAAATAAATAGAAAAACTGGGATATTTTCGTCACAAAACACGTTCCCGGATTTATTTTTTAATGATTTTAATTTAACTAAAATTAAAATTATGAAAAATGTGTTTACTAGATTATGTATCTATTTATTTTGCTGTATGATAATATAATTTGAAATTTGTGTTGTAGAATACAATATGTCGTTTGAAAATTGAAGAAATCTGCCAATGACCAACGGTATAACCTTAGTATATTAAAAATAAACTTTGTTTTTCAAAATTTTAAAACTGCGTGTACCAGATAAAATAATAATCTTTCAAAATCAATTTATTTTAGTTTGTAAAAAAAGAATCAATACGTCTAGAATTTGATTTAAAAAGGAATAATTTCCGGTATTCTCTGGTAATACCCTCTTAAATGCCAGTTGCTTCACAAAACTAAAATCGATAATGGCACATTTTGAAATAATGTAGAAAATTTATTCGTCAAAATACCATCGTAAATTTAAAAAAACAATGAAAACATATTACATATTTTTTCTATGTGTTGTTTTCTTAACCCATTAAAACTCACAGGAGACCAAATTTGTCCCAGCTCTATATGTATTATATAAATCGTCGTATCTCCCTTACTATTATGGTGAGAAATATGTTCTAAACGGCATTAGAAAGAGAAAACTCCACGCTTTATATTCAAATAAAGAATTTAATCATACAATCATTTAAGCACTTTTCTATGAAACCAAAGTCTCCGCTAGATTAAAACTAAAACTAAAATTCCGAAAATTTCTTTATTCATAATTTTTTTATGAAATGACCAAAACGTGAAGTGATGAACAACGTTCATAATACGTTTGTATAATAAAATATATTTGCGTTTTTTTTCCTTATCAGTAAATTTAAGATTTAAACGTTTTTAAAACATTTTTTATATTTTTATTAAAAATGGAAATATTAGAAATTATGTGATTTTCTAATAATAACATTTGAGAGCACATTCTAACACTTGTAGCATATTCAAAGTTTTTAGTTTTCGGATATATTCTGAAATAATCAATTTAAAAAAAAATTATTGCAAAGCGGATATTTTCTGAACTTCTGACAGAATATGCCCGAAATCCGAAAGGTTAACCTATTTTCCTCTCTGTGAACAGTACATTGATTTCAACACGCATGTAGAGTCAATTCGTAAGAAAATTTTGAAAAACTGAGTAAATAACAAAATGCCTATGAACATATGTGCCACATGGTACACGCTACCAGAGCCAGTCACGTCCTGCTCAAGATTATCTAGAAATGTACAGTGGTGGGCGAAAATAAAGCGTCCGTCAATATTTCAAATTTCATTCTCTAAACTGAAACAATAATTCGATTCGAAATTCCGATTTCGTATTCAGAAGGCGTTTCGAATCTCTGGAGGCAATGCGTAAAACGCTTCTCTCTTATTTAGGAATTTCTCAAAATTGGACCTTTTTTCTGAGTTATATAAGGTCTAGAAGTAATTGAACATAGCTCTGCAAAAATAATCTAGCAAAAAAAAATGATAGTTAATTTGTCGCAATCTTGATAATCTTTTTTCTAAAGGTTTAATGCCTAAGGCAACGAAAAATTCATTTAATATTATTAAAATGACATAGACTAGTAGGTTAATATAAGCAAATTCTTATTTGTAAGCTTTTGTAAAGGTCACTTCATGAATATTCTCAAGTCCTAACGATTCCTAAATTCTCCCTATTCCTAAGTCCTAAAGATTCCTAAATTCACAAGACTTTCAAAACAAATATTAACTTAAATTAAAACAAATAACTTTGTTTAAATAATTCTTAATTAATAATTTAATTCAAAATGACGCCACAAAGTGATTTTGCGAAGTTTGAAGTAATAAATATTAACTTAACTTTGAAATGAATCTTCTTATAAATGAATACCAACAGTGATGGGGGCAGCAAATGTTAAATAATTGTATTTTTTACGCACCAGTCTTTTAGGTCCAGGTTTAGTTTTCCCCATAGGAAAAACTGAATCCGTTCATACACTTTTCCATAAAAATGATCACCTAGTAAATCCACGCTATGCAAGTGTATTATATAAGTATAATTAATACAAAACAATACAAGAACAACATGTTAACCTAACAGACTATTATTAAATGGGAAAATAATTCACCGACTCCAGATATTTTCATATCAGAGGGTTCGGCTCGGTGTAATTTCTAATTTGACCGATAAATCCTACTGATTCCTCAATATAAATATTTTAAAAATCTTTCGTAATTCTACATGTATTTAAAATGACTGATTTTTGCATTTTTATACACAAATTCTTTGACAAATCTAATACGCCTAAATTTTTAATGAGAGAGCTAGGTATAATGCCAGTAGCCGAAATAATAAATGGTAATATTTTTATAGTCTGAGAATGTCAAATTTATTTTCTTATATTTTAAATGTACAGTATATTATATAGTCGTTTTAATAAAAAAATAAATAATTTTGCCACATTTTGGCAACACAGCAATCCGAAGTTGTGGAAATGTGCCATAATGTGGCAAAAAGCGCTCGAGTGGTTAAGGGATAAATCAAAATATATACATAAATTCACAAATTTGTCTTAACCAAAACGATTCAAATTATGAAATGTGTCATTCACAGATCTTAATTATTGCAGTAAGTAAAAAAGTTATAAATTTAAAAAAAAAATCTTGATCTTTAAATATTTTTTTAAATTTGGTTCGCTTTTTATATGCATTGGCGTCTAATTAAATATAGTAGCTAACGAGATAAATTAATATACGTTGCCAGTATTCATTTTAAGTATTTGGAAAGGACATGCCTTCATTTTGATTAAATCTTTTATTAATTTATTATTGACTGGCTGTTTTTTGCCGAACGACGTTCAATTAGAGGAATTCATGACATTTTTATTAAACAAGAAGATAGATTTTTCCACGAAAATTATTATTTGATTTAAAATTTCTAGATTAGATTAAAATTGGGAATATTTTAATTATCGAAGAACGCGGTGATTTTGAATATTCTGAAAGCAATAAAGTTTTACGATACTCGAACCTTAAAACCTCGAAAATTAAACCAGAAGACATGTACCTTAATAATAAAGTCCTAACGGCCCTCCACACTACCGACCAAATTATTTATTTATTTATTAAAATATTTGATTTATTTGCGTGATAAACAGTTAATACAACCATAAGTATCAATCGTAGAGTTGATTAGTCAAACATCTCCAAATACTATGTTTTGAGATAATGAGAAAAACCATATTCAAATGTTCACTATAAATCAAACGGGATGGTCCGATGCTCTGTAGGGAACCCGCTTGCACAGCGCGGGTATAAACTGTGCGTCCTAAAGTTTAAGTTTAGATTTACGGAATTCAATACTTCGTTTGTGTGAAAGCACTATGAAACCAATACATGCATAACATTATTTACATTTTTGTTTTACGTCTTCTTACTAATAAAGGAGAAAGTTTGTATGGATGTATGAATGTTCGTTACTCTTTCAAGCAAAAACTACTGAATGGATTTTAATGAAACTTTACAATAATATAGCTCGTAGATCAGAATAACATATAGGCTATAATTTATAAAGCTAGCTATTTTTTTTTCAATATATTGAAAATAATAATTATTGTTCCCTAGCATGACTTCAGATCGCCAACGAATAAATCACAATTTACAATGACTAAGTGTCCTTAATATATATCGATCAATAGGATAACTTTCGGTAACTTCTCATCGTTCCCTAGCGTGACTTCAGATCGCCAACGAATAAATCTCAATTTACAATGACTAAGTGTCCTTAATATATATCGATCAATAGGATAACTTTCGGTAACTTCTCATCGTTCCCTAGCATGACTTCAGATCGTCAACGAATAAATCACAATTCACAATGACTAACTGTCCTTAATATATATCGATCAATAGGATAACTTTCGGTAACTTCTCATCGTTCCCTAGCGTGACTTCAGATCGCCAACGAATAAATCTCAATTTACAATGACTAAGTGTCCTTAATATATATCGATCAATAGGATAACTTTCGGTAACTTCTCATCGTTCCCTAGCAAGACTTCAGATCGCCAACGAATAAGTCACAATTCACGATGAGTAAGTGTCCCTAATACATTCGACATCAACTGTTATTTGTACGTTAGCGATCTGCAGTTATTAGGGAACGATTTAAAGTTACCAAAAGTTATCCTATTGACATATATTTGTTAAGGACACTAAGTCATTGTGATTTGTGATTTATCCGTTGGCGATCGATCGAGTGTGTTAGGGGGCCTGGCGGCATAACAGTCCTGTAAATTAGTGTGACACTTTGAAATATCCTACTAGTGATCCAGACAACATTTTGGTTTAATTCACTACAGTTTTTTTGCATTATAAATGATTTGGTGGTGTTTATGAGTAGTGAGTATTGTACCAGATCAAGGGTACACTTTTACATATAACTGCATACTCAATTCAAATTTCGACTTTTCGAAGATGTCAGGCTAATACATATATAACTGGACGATCGATTTATAACAGTATTAGGAATATTAATATCACTGACAAATAAAATATCGACATTGAAAAAGTATTACAAAATTTAAGAATCAATCAAAGATCGAAGTTATAAATCGCCTTGAAACGTCGTTTGAAATGACTTTAGCCGTATTTGGCGACCATATCTGAATAGGCAGGTACATCTACACTTTTTTATTTCCCATCTCTTGCCCCCCTCCCCCCAACCTTCAGCTTCAAATCTTACTCCAATCGGTGATCCCATAGCCTCTCTGGCTCCAGGCGAGACAACTGGGAACGGTTGAAGTCTCTTGTGCGGAATTCACATTAAAAATATATATTTAAACACGCTGTTAGGCTGGATGAAGAGGGAGAGTGAAAGACATGCAAAGGTGAAGATTAGGAAATCCTTTTCTATACAGATTTGCTTCCAAAACACGGCTAAAACCACATCAGAGTAATAAATAATACTCTTAGTATCGCTTTAGTGAAGGACCACCATTCAGAATCTAAGTTGAAATGGCTTCAAACGCGTATAAGATGATAGACTTCGCTTTTCGGCCCATACAAAAAGGACGCCCGGGAAAAAACACTTTTCTACATCGAAAATTGTACAAAATGAATATATTTTTTTTATACTGCCTTCTAGAGGGTGAAAACTATGTCGGTATGTTTTCGAATTTTCGATGCGTTTCGTATTAACGTAAATATTCACTGTCAAACATGTACGATTTATCAAAAAATATTATTTAAGGAAATAGTGCTGCTAACTTAACTCTCATAAAGAATTAAAAAATTATAAAAAGCTACTGACGTAGCTTCTTCTTTCAAAAAAATTTTTATTTTTTAAAATTTCAATTTCGTGAAAGTTTCGGTGTAGAAAAGTGTATTCTCCATAAACCCCTTTTCGAACATTTCGCATTCGCATGTATTGTAAGTGTGCGTGAGCTTATTGTGAGCGGAACAGAATGACAGACGCGGGTGTTCCGCGTGTGGTTCAATGTCTAGCCTCTTAACTCTTAGCATTCTCGATACAATCACCAATCGGGGATGCAATAGTCCTAATGACTGCGAGCAGATGTGACTCTTGCAAGTTAATCACATTAAAAATAAAATCTACCCTCATTTTTTTTCATAATATTTATCTTGATTAATTCAGTCAAAATCAGAAGTCATGTTCTCTTTAGAAAATTGAGATTTGTGGTAGAATTTATGTAAAGACATTATTGATTCCAAGTCTGGCCAGACGCCACTGTATGAATAGTAATGAAAATTGTCGATATGACGACTGAAGGAGACGGTGCGAAACTTTTGTTCAGTACTGTATTTTGCTTCGTCTTACCTTTGGTGTAAGAATTTTTTAAAGCGTCTAATATTATTAAAATTTTCATAAAATAGTACATTGTTTGTACCCCACTTTGTTGGCGTAATGTGATAATATGGTAGTGTGGTAATGTTGTAACGTGATAATGTGGTAACATTGTAATGTGGTAATATATTAATGTAGTTATAGAGTTTATTGTAATGTCATAATGTGGTAATGTGGTTATATGGGAATATGGTAATATGGTAATGTGGTTTTGTTGTAGTGTGATAAGGTGGGAAAGTGGTAATCTGGTAATGTGGTAATGTGGTAATATGTTAATGTGGTAATAAAGTAATGTGTTTATAGAAAGTGTGGTAATGCCATAATATGGTGATGCTGTAATGTGGTTATGTGGTAATGTGGTTATGTGGTTATGTTATTATGTGGTAATATATATTTGTTATTTATATATATTTTTTAGATCAAATATAATTTTTTTTTTTTTAAACATATCGGACAGCAATAACAAAGAACAGTGAGTTGTGGAGTCATGAAATTCCAACTCGTTTTCGGACCTCAATTTCTAGGGTCTCTTCTTCTTCTTCGATGGCGCTACAGCCCATATCGAGCTTTGGCCCCCCGCAACATTCGCCTCCAACTCCTCCTGTCCTCAGCAGCTGACTTCCAGTTTGTTACCTGGAGAAGCTGTGCTGCATCCCCTCTTACTTCGTCTTCCCACCTCAGTCTGGGTCTTCCCACTTTTCTCTTTCCACCTGGGTGTCCAGCCATAATTCTTTTTGGGACGAGTGTGTCCGGCATTCTCTGTACATGTCCAGCCCATCTCAACCTGAGGAGTCTCATATGGGCTGAGATATTGGGGGCCTGATATATGTCATACAGTTCTTAATTTCTAGGGTCACCTATCCTTAATTGGTAGGAATATCATATTATGCGTAAGATAAAAATTAACTAAATGAATCGAATCCTATGGGCGCCCAAGAGTCTCGAATGGTTGATGTTGGTAGAGTCAATGATAATGATGATTTTGTCCTATTATCTCTTTTCAATGTATTTATTTATTAACGTAAGGATATGTAGTTAAATCGAGTGGTCAGAAATTAATCCTCCCTCTATAAGCAGTTACTTTCCTTAATTCTAATAGGGCAGGGATGGGAAGCTTTTACAATATTTAACTGTGTTATTGTTTTTTTTTATCATTAACACATTTCATAATGTATCTCTTCAAAGTAATACTTGATCTACGTATCTCATTATATATTTATTAAACAATCATCATAAATTTGATAAATGTTATTAAAATTAAGAAACCACACATATACCAACCAAGCAATCATAGCACCAAGAAGTTGCCTGTCAAGCAATCAATATGCAAAACAATCACCGCGCCAAACAACCATTGCACCAAGAATAAATCAATCACAGAAGCAAACAATCAAAACGTCAGCTCTTCATCGTAGTAAACAAAGATGTCAAACAATCACATTGATATTGGTTCATTGCGCCAAAAATCGTTGTATCAAACAAACGCCTTCTAATCATGAATTCACCATTCCGTCAAACAAGCTTGCGCTATACAACGCATGCCATCATTTTGCCAAACAATCAACTTGCCAGACAAAGATCTTATTGAATAATCGCGCCAAAAATCGTATCAATCAATCATAGAAGCAAACAATCAAAACGTCAGCTCTTCATCGTAGTAAACAATGATGTCATGAATGAATCATTGCGCCAAACACGATTGTTCCAAACAAACGCCTTTTATTCATTAATTTAACATTACGTCAAACAACCATGCGCCAAACATATGCATTTAAATCCGCCATTTTGCCAAACAATCACCCTGACAAACAATCATCGCGCCAAAAATACAGATGTCAATCAATCATTGAAGTAACCAATCAAAACGTCAACCTTTCATTGTAGTAAACAATGATCTCAAACAATCACATTGCCACTGGATCATTTCGCCAAAAATCATTGCACTAAAAAAATGCTTTCTAATCACAAGCATGCACAGAAACCGACGCATGTTAATCTATTGCCAAACAATCACCTAGACAATCATCTTATTGAACAACCATCCTGCCAAACAATCATCACGCCAATAAACAATCACAGAAGCAAACAATCAAAAAGTCAGGTCTTCAACGTAGACTTTACTTAAAAAACGCCTTCTGATCATTAATACAGACATAGCCTCAAATAAGCACGCGCCAAAAATACATACGTTAATCCATCATTCAGCCAAACAATCACCTAGCCAGACAATCATCTTACTGAACAATCACCCCGCCAAACAATCATCCTACCAAACTTTCCAAACAAAGCACGCGTGCCCCGCTGTCCCCACAACTTCAAACGGACAAGACGAGCCCTACAAGGGAAGGTGAATTATCCGACTAATAGCCCGCCTCTCCTCGGGGGAGAGAGGGCCCACTCCGCAGTCGGGGCGAGACGGTAAATAATTCATTAGCCAGCCCGCGTCGCATCTTACCCCACTTACCCCGCTAATTCGCGGACTGACGCCCACAAATCGGGATGTAACGACTCGTGGAGGGGAAATAATCGCCCTGTGATGTCGATGTTTATTGGAAATATCAAGTTGGTGTTTGTTTATCGTACTTGGACTATCGCCATGTAAGTAATGTCACCATAATACTATTATAATCTACGATAATATTGTGTTGCTTCTCATCTTTTGAATGCATATTTTTGTATGTTTACATAATATTGTAAAATTTCTATTTTTGAAATTGATAATTCAATTGAATAAAATCCTTGTAGACCACTCGTCTCCCCCTCCCTCATATGTTGTGTTTATAATCCGTAGGTTAAGAATAATTTGTACCAGTCTGAAGATGGCTTTAACAAGCTGAAACCGGTTACGGTCAATAAATTAAATAAGTTTTATATTCGTTTTATCACATTAACATAATATTGTAGTACACCGTTACACAATACACGGAGAAAAATGTTATCCTAAAATAGATCATTTTATTCGCAAAAATGGTTAAAAACGGGACTGAAGTTCTTACGAACAAATTAACAGTGTTTCAATGTTTATTGGCAGGAAAATGTAAAAATAATTTGTTGGTATACGTACGAGATTACTTATACCAAAAAAAATATTCTTACATGTTCCCGCCAATAAACATTGAAACGCTGTTAATTTGTTCGTAAGAACTTCATTCCCGTTTTTACGAATAAAATGATCGTATTTTAGAATAACATTTTTCTCCGTGTACAACGAGTTTAAAGATAATTTGGACATTTTGCCCGCCAAACTGAGGAATCGAACCTAGAGTTAAAACAATTTTAGAACAATTTTAATTGTTTTTTTTTCGACTTTTTTTTATAGTGAATACCTCACAAGAGTCCCAACTGCTCCCGTTTGGAGCCAGTGAGACTGAAGGTAAGTGGGGAAGGGAAGAAGATAGGGAAGAGGAAGGTAGGGAAGTATCGGGCTATTCAGATCTAGTCAATAAACATAGCTAAACGCAACGTTTCAATACTGAATGATGGTCTTACACCAGGGCGATACTGAGAGTATCTTCCACTCTGGAACGTGCCGCATATATAGCATATATTATTTTTTTTAATTAATTAATTGTGAAATAACACAAATTAATCAAATAAAATTTATTTGCGCACGCCGGGTTCGAACCCGCGATCTTCGATCCTTGATTGAATTTAAACGATTTTTGAATTGTCTTAACTCGTATAAGTTGTAAATTATAAAAAAAAAACAAAACTTACTGACGTGCGTAGTCGATATCGATATTATTATTAAAAAATATTTGGACTAGTGTCAAAATCCACAGAAGACATTGTGAATAGGTGTGTATGAACAAAAGCCGAGTACAACGCTATTGGAAACGGATTGTATTTATTCCTTGTAATTTTTCTTTAATGTAACCCACCTCTTGTGTACATAATAAACTAAATTATTCCTTGTTTTTATTATCTGTGGTCTTGTATAGTCCTAAAAAAATAACCAATATTAACCATCATTTTTCTGGCCAAAGCCTTAGCTTAACCACCTTACAAATTATTATCAGAATTTCCACCATAAATCGAAACATTATTTATTGTGATTATTACTTACACATAATGCCTCAAATCTTTCTACAAATAATAATACCAGAATATTGTCTGTTGGCAGTAAATAGGTTTTCTTTGTATAGGAGATCTATTATCGACCGGGCTCCCTAAGCAACACGCCACCTTTCTATGAACGAAGGAGAATTTGTTCTCATCATATACACTTTCCTTTTTTATTCATCGGGGGCTTATTTTCGTTTTATACAATATCCAATTTTCGGATACGATTAAAATCGCTATGTTTTGATTTGTTCGATTATTTTGACGTGGTTTATGTATTGAACGGTTGCATTTTGGGTATTGCAATATTCAGATACTTGAGTCGGACCATGTCAAGAGTCGGAATAATAGAAGAGTATGAATGAGACGATGTATGAATGTGACTGACGGCTATACCGTTCATCCGATTGCGATGAAACTTTGGGAATATGACATGCGCATACCTGGTATGGTTACAGGATAGTGATCTTTGGCGTTATGAAATTATTTCCTATACCATTCATGCGATTGCGATTAAAATCTCACCTATTGCTATTAAATCTTAGTTGTTGTAAAAATAGGTGTATTTTATGGAGTTAAGCGGCAGAGAAAAAGGCTGTGAGAGTGGTATGCGGGAGGGTCGTTTGGGGAATTAAGAAGGGGGCTTCATGGGAGGAGGGTACGAGAGAGAGGGGAAGGCGAAGAAGACGGAAGCGGAATGTGTGTGGGGAGGGGGGGGGGGGGGGGGGCTTGCGAGAAAGGGGAGAGCGGGAGGGAAAGGGGACGCGGTAGGGGAAGAGGAAGAGGAGTCGGAAGGGGAACGGGGACGAATGGGAAATGACACGAAGGGAGAAACAATTTATGTAATTGGCATCAGCTAGTATCGTATAAAATTTAAACAATGAAAAACAAATATTTCAATAAATGAAAATAATGCATTTCAATAGGGATTTCGTTGAAAACATGACGCCATGTTATGATATAATAATATAAAAATATATATTATCTATATTTAGGCCAGTGTTATAATGTATATACAATATACCCAAACATTTTCACAAATGTTAAGATTTTACTTGTTATTTCAATAAAATTAAATATATATATGTATTAAATTAAATAAATAACTTTGTATCAACCACTATTATATAATCACAATTACCTACATGTTTCGAAACCGATGGTTTCTTCGTCAGGGTAGTAATGACATTAAATATCAAAAAGATATAACTAAATAAATATAGACTAAAAAGAACTATGGACAAAAATATTATAGAGAGACGAGACTAATTAATTAAAAAATACCGTAAAAAACAATTAATTAAAATTAAATATAAAAATTATTTTAGAATATGAAAAAATTAAATTACATAAATTATCAAAACATAATAAAGATGTTTAAACAACAAAAATAAATTATTTTAAATATAAGTATTAATAAGAAAATAAATTTAAGAGTGGCTATTTTAAAAAAATATTAGAGATATTAATAATATTTTATTTACTATTAACACTTTTTCTAATTTCTAAAATTTATAAGTTTGCTAATTATAATTCTGTTGTGTTTGTGAGTAAAATTTTTAACCCTTTATTTATATCAAAAGAATGATTTGTTTGTTTCTTTTGTTATATAATGTCATTACTACCCTGACGAAGGGTTTCGAAACATGTAGATAATTGTGATTATATAATAGTGGTTGATACAAAGTTATTTGTTTAATTTAATTCAAAATGGCGCAACAAAGTGATTTTGCGAAGTTTGAAGAAATATATATGTATATTTAGGGGTAAATAAGAGAAGAAAAAAGCTTTAAAGAGTTTAATTTAATTGAAATAACCAGTAAAATCTTAACATTTGTGAAAACACGCCTTGTTATTGTAAAATGTATTTGAAATATAACACGAGTATTTAATAAAAAGTAATAACATGGTCTTAGTTACCCTTTTATGAGACTTTTCAACGAGATTTAATGGAAAGAGGAGAAAAGCGCGCGAAACGTTTAATTATTCGAAAGAATTCGATTTTGAAATTCTTTTACTCCGATTAATTACAGAGGGAATAAATTCTACAGACAATTAATGGTAAGGATCTATGGCGTTTGTCGGAAGCACATACATACAGCCTGTTTCAAACAGTACGCTAAACCTTTTACTAGAGTGGAAGATACTCTCAGTATCGCCCTGGTGAAAGACCATCATCCAGAATCAAAATTTATAGTGGAGTTATACTTGTCTGTCGTGACGTGACGTGATATTCTCTGTCGTGATGGCTAGCGTTCACATCGTTGTGTTCTGACGCCTTATGACGATATTTTAAATCAATACAGTCGTAGCTCTCGTCACTACACAGCACGTGTACGTACAGACAAGCTAAGAAGCGGCCGTCCCCGCGCCCCTCACCTTCACCACTCTGACGAAAATCGAGATCGCTTCTGACGCATCACGACACAACACAACACACTGATATTATCGTCCCCATATTATATGTATGAAACCGATACCGTTATGACGCGTCACGTCACGTCACGACAGACAAGTATAACTCCACCATAACTACACCATTAGCCCACTCTCTTCATAGTTAGGTGGAAGAGATTTTAGAGAGTTCAGAAGATACTCTATGTATCGCACTGGCGCAAGACCACCATTTAGAATTGAAACTTTGCTTGAAATGGCTTTAGCCGTGTATGGTGACTAGATTTTTTTAAACATTAACTCCACACAGGATGTCCTGAGGAAAATAATTTCCCTTAGGGCCTATGTCATCTTAGAAGATGCTATGAGGAGGGTCTTTTTGAGGAGAGGAAGGAGTGAATATGGGACTTGACGAGACCCTTGTTGTATGAAGGAGGAAACACAGAGGCCGGAAAATCGTTCCACAGCTGAGCTATAGAACGAGTCGCAAAAGCGACCCGTTATCATGTGACAAATATTAACCGTGTACGTATGTTGGACTCTCAGGACCGGAATTGCCAGGCACTTCCCCACCTTCCTCCTCCACATTTCCTTCCCCTCCCCGCTACCTTAAGCCTTACAACATACCCCGTTTTATAAGAATTATTTAATAATTTTTGCCTTGAGGATGATGCAATAGTAATCCGAGCGTGAAATATATATTGGACCCGTCCAGCAAGGCTATATATAGTGCAGTGTATTCACAAAATATAATAATACTTCATAAATATCCTGTAGTTGAAATCCAATATTGGATTCTTTGTAAACTTTCTGCAATCTAAATTGTAAAGAGATTCAATTAGGGCTTGCAATCCCGCATCCCGGAATTCCGCGGGATTGCGGTATCTTCATACGTAAAATTGCGGGATTGAAAAAATTCTAAATTTACACCAAAAAATTTCTGAATCGATGCGAAAACTTCGAAGCTGGTATTAATCTAAAAGAAAGATGTGCCTATTTTGAGAACGGAGGCATCATAGGTAGATGGATACCTTCAGTTAGCACACACCTTCTTGATTACATCCACACATAATAGTCTGGAAACAAAAGGGAAGGTATTTTCTCTGCTGGGCTTTTGAACACAAATGTCCGTATGGCCGTCAGGATCCTCCATAGTCTAAGATTTTACAATCTTATTTTTTTTAGCAAGGCCTTCTTAAAATACGTATTATGTGACGTTTCTAATGTATTTTTTTTTAAATATTACTAGTAATTTTCATAGATTATTGATTTCAATTGATTGTGGAGAGTCCTCTCAATTACATAATTTATCTTTTGATATTCTTTATGAACTATTTTTAAACAATGTCTTTTTAAAATACTTATTATTTTACTTTTTTAATATCTTTTTATAATATGACTAGCATCAAAGATAATTGATTCGGAATAATAGAAAATGTTTACGCAAAATACCCTAAATCCCGCGAGGTTTCTATATTCTATCCCGCAATCCCGCGCAATATTAAAAGGAATCGACGCGAATGTGAACGGTATAAGAAGCCGAGGACGCCCAAGGAAGACGTGGCACGATCAAGTAAATCAGATACTTGAGTCGGGCCATGTCAAGAGTCAGAATAATAGAAGAGTATGTATGAGAAGATGTATGAATGTGAATGAGGCAAGGAGCGTGTGCCAAGACCGAGTTGTTTGGCGGTCCGTCCTCTCTGCCTACTCCTGTGGGGAAACGGCGTGATGGTTAGTTAGTTAGTTAGGGATTTGCAAACCTTAGATCCAATATTACACGGCCCAAGGAAATAATATCAATTTACAGGGATTTAAAAATAATTCAGTGAATATGTTCGAAATATATAAAATAATTTTGAAATAAAAACCTAATTCATAATTATTATAAATTTCTAAAATAACAATTTTAAAAAAAAATCTTTTAAAATCTTATATTATAGATTAGGTACGTTGCTTGTTGCCAGCTGTCAGCTGATTGTTCTTCGTCTATGGTTAAACAAGCTTTTTGACCAATTAAGATATAGAAACCAGCCGGTTTTAGTTTGATTTCAGTTGCCTCGTCAGCGGAGCGCCTTAGTGCCTCCGCTGACGAGGCAACTGAAATCAAATTAAAACCGGCTGGTTGCTATGGCTCCCACCAAACTTCCATCAAACATCTATGACAGCCTACTCAATTTTACGATTTCTATAATTATTTCAGCTTGTTTAACCATAGACGAAGAACAATCAGCTGTCATCGTAGTCATCTGTCGCTGTCAAATTGAAAAAAAAAACAAGAAAAAACTAGAAAACTGACAATAAAACAGGCGCAACCATGACAACCGAGCAAACTAGCAACGGCCGGCAACGGCAACTAGCAAGGCGAGTTCACTGCTTGCGTTGCCATTGACAACGGGTTTTTGAGAAATTGTGTAGTGTGCGGGCCCCCACATTGTCATACACAGGATATCGAGTTTAGTTGCAAACTGGTTTTTTTTCAGTTGCCTCGTCAGCGGAGTCACTCAGATGTAAAACACATTTTAATTATTTGAACGTGAATAATTTTACTCGGGAATGACTTGGGTTTTAGATTTTTGAATTTAGTTTCTAGTTGTCTTTACATAGTATTCATAATGTTTGAAAATTGATTACCTATCACTCCGTACCCTCGCAATATTTTTATTTACGTTTAAAATATATTTATTTCTGTTAGTTTTTGTGTTTGATTGGTAGACCATTATTTTTATTAAAATAATTAAAAAAATTAATTAAATTATAAAATTACTAAAAAATAAGTTAAAATTATGAAAATTGTTAAAAAATATTTCTCTGTCGAAAGGATGTATCCACTAAAACTTGGAGTAACCAGAATAGTTTAGCTTGTTGCCCTGGTTTAGTTTTATGTGGCGCAATGGAGTATTTAATTTATTTTTTATTTAAATAAAACACATTTTTAATAAAGTTAAAACACATCTTAATCTCCTTTAAAACATGACTTCTTTCTCTTTCTTTAAAAAATTAGGAAGCTCTAGCAATATTGGCTAATTTAAATTTATAACAAGCCTCGGCTGGAACGGGTATATCATTTATTTAACGGTTGAGAGGCGCTTCAATTTATAGTGGAAACGTGCTCACTGCTTCGGGGCTATTTTCTATGTCGGTAAGCTGTGCTTAAAGCACCCAAGATAAAACATATAACGACTTGTACATTGTTCAACTAACTAATTAACCATTATACGCCACGGTTTGTGGAGAGGATGGACCGCAAACACACCCCTGTACTGACCATGGAGAATATAAATAAATACGACAAAACTGCACGGATTTTAAAAGCTACATCGAAGCCAGAATCTGGTTAGCCTCTCAGAAGCTGGGCGTACTGTACCTACAGGGACCGCAGATTTTTTATTTTATTTTTTTTATATAGAGAATACTTCACAAGAGTCCCAACTGCTACCGTCAGGAGACTATGGTATCCCCAATTGGGGTATGTTGTGAGGCTGAAGGTAAGTGGTGAAGGGAAGGAAATGGGGATGAGGAAGGTGGGGAAGAACCTGGCTATTCAGATCTAGTCACTAAACAGGGCTAAAGCCATTATTAAGCAACGTTTCAATTCTGAATGGTGGTCTTACACCAAGGCGATACTGAGAGTATATTCCACTCTGGAACGTGCCACAAATATTGTGAAGTAACACAAATTAATCAAATAAAATTATTTGCGCACGCCGGGTTTGAAGCCGCGACCTTCGGATTGGGAGTCAAACACAACTGTTAACCCTGTATAAATCGCAAGTGCGCCCCACTGTTGAATTTGGTAGGCTTGGAGTCTTGGAAAATACCTGAAGAAATCCTTGATTGACAGAAATGAGGGGTGCGTTTGGTGGATTGATTGCAATCTGCAGAACACAGGCGTCTTGTAGGTATGCTGTTCTTGTTCTACCGGTATTACAACTGAAGACGCTTCGAGGAACTAGCGTCATTGATCCCTTTCGCACCAGAGCATAGTCGGGAAACATGCCTAATGTGTAGATAGAAACAAAGACGGAGCGCCGCTGTGCAAGATGTGAGCAGCAAATGTATATTGGCGACTCTTGTTTTTATTGTATGCAGTTGACACCATTGAAAACATTCATACGTCTTTATGAAGCTATGTCCCATGATATGTGTGATGTTCTACACGTCTCCGCTCGTAAGACATACTTCTCCAGTCCATTCCGACCTTCCTGTATTCCTTCTCTTTCCCCTACTCAGTTCCATCAGCCCCACAACAGTCCCTTCGGAATCACACCCAGCATAATTCCTTCTCGGCCACAAAATCAAATCAATCAATTTTTACTGCGAAAGAAACCCCGAAACTTTTAATTTTTATTTTCAATGAACTACATTATTAACCTTATCAAATATCTTTTACGAATATGTTGACTCTATTACAACATGTAGTGGCAAGATTCCGGAGAGTATTAATCGATAGCACCAACAGAACTTTTTCAAAATTTCTCGAATCCCTTGTTTTCATTTGAGTTCTCTGACCGAAACTATAGTGTCTCTTACATATTTTTCTGTTGTTGATGTTTTACCTACCTTTTATTTCATTCTTACTTACCGTTGTATATCGGAATCATTGCAAAGGACAATAAGTATAAAGCATAAACAATAATAAACAACCTTCCATTGACACGGCACGTCGTCAAGTGCGAATTATAATCTGGACTTTCCTAAATTAATACCTTCAAACCCAAAAATCAGACGGTTTGTGTTACGAAGATCATTTCGGCTCAGCCTTATCAGCAGGGTTAGTTCAAGAACAGGAGGATATTATTTCGGGGAAGGGAAGGGGGGTGAACCAGGGATGCTGCGAAGATTTTGAAGAAAAAACATCACAGTTTTCGACAAATTTTAACAAGGGTTTGAAAGTTTGAAGTCTCGCTAACCCGCATATTTGATCGAGCGGATTTGTGGGATTTTTATGTATAACTGTTTAAAAAAACATGGCACCTATAGCGTTTATTCTAAATAAATAAATAATTTAAATTTTACAATCCTATAATAAAAATCTCGCGGTACCTAGTGGAATCAAATTGCCCAAATCCAAAATAAAATCAAAAGTAGGTATATCGTTTCGTACCCTTCTGTTTTCCGACTTGTTGAAAGCCAGCATACAAAAAATAATTTTTTTCAATACGATGTAAAATATTTGACAGTTCTCACCTTTCTTACAAATTCAATTTTTATAACATTTCTATTGTGATATAATACAAAAATTACATCAAAATAATGTAGCTAAAACGAACTTCCTAATAATCACTCAAATCTATGCTTTCCACAATGGATTTATATGAAAAACAATGAATAAATATAGACTTCGAATATGACAGCGTTCATATTATCAAGCGGCAGCCATTTTGTCCGCTATCTTTGGTGCCCGGCGCGTCATTAGCAATTAATATGAATTATTCGGAGTGGCTAAATGCTATCCAGTAATTCGTAATGTCAAGAATGAGAATGGCCCAAGCGATTCTGACCTTGTTCTTCATACAATTTCATTGTGCATAAGGGGCAAAATCGCTTCAAACATCAGAACCCGCCGGGGGGGAACTGCGGCCTAAATAATTTTGGTTGACTTGATGGTGCCATTTTGCCACTTCGGGCTTCCACAACTTCTTCTATCATTTACATTCGCGACATGTATTCTCCTTGAACTCCTTTCTTCATTCATTCTCTCTTAATGCCCAAACCATCTTAAGTGTGGCTTTATTAATCTTACCTATTATGCTTACGTCAACCGTGCATTATTTGCAAATCTCCACAGTTCTCACAGGATGGTTTTACCATACATATGCACAAGGGATCTTATTTCTACAGCATTCAGTCTATTTTCATCGTTTTTTTTAGAGTTCCATGACTTACTGCCATACTCAAATCTAATCTAACCTTTTTTACATTAACTCCAAACAATTTCTCTCAGGACCTGTGTCATCTTTGAAGATGCTAACAGTTTTAAAAAATCCTTATAGTAACTTTTTATAATGGTACAAGGTGTAAAATAATACTATAATTTTTATTTACGTTAATACATATGTATAGAAACCCACATTTTATTTCTTATTACCCCTTTTTGGGATTTGAACCCGCAACCGTTAAACCCAGCGCAAATAACCTTACTGCCCTGCCACACATCGTTTTACACCAATGTTTCGAAAATTCATGACTTTTCCTGCACATCCCTGGAACGGGTGACTATCTGGAGGAAATTTTAGCTTTTGGGTCACTTTTTATTATAGTTCAAGGTGAAAAATAATACTCTAATTTCAATTTACGTTAATACATATGTAAAGAAAATTCATATTTTATTTTTTATTAGCCCTTTTCGGGATTTGAACCCGCAACCGTTAAACCCAGCGCAAATAACCTTACTGCTCTGCCACACATCGTTTTACACCAATGTTTCGAAAATTCATGACTTTTCCTGCACATCCCTGGAACGGGTGACTATCTGGAGGAAATTTTAGCTTTTGGGTCACTTTTTATTATAGTACAAGGTGAAAAATAATACTATAATTTCAATTTACGTTAATACATACGTAAAGAAAATTTTAGCTTTTGGGTCACTTTTTATTAAGGTACAAGATGAAAAATAATACTCTAATTTCAATTTACGGTAATACATATGTAAAGAAAATTCATATTTTATTTTTTATTAGCCCTTTTCGGGATTTGAATCAGCAACCGTTAAACCCAGCGCAAATAACCTCACTGCCCTGCCACACATCGTTTTACACCGATGTTTCGAAAATTCATGACTTTTACTGCACATCCCTGGAACGGCTGACTATCTGGTGGAAATTTTAGCTTGTGGGTGTCTCCCCCCACCCCGCGGGTGGCTGATGAGGGTAGAACAGCCGGGGGGCGGGAAGAGGGGCAAGAGGAGGGTTAGGATAATGGAATTCGTGCGTATTGACATGACATTATTAGCTCCTTCCAGAGAAATCCACAAATAATGGGACCGCCCCCGTAGACGTCCTGCCCGCAAGTACTGGAGAGCTTTTTGATTAAAAAATATTTTATTTAACGATTGAGCTTAGACTTTTTAATTGAAAGTCGCGTACATAGGAATTTATTGAGCTTTTAACGTAAAAAAGATAAAATACAAAACTGACTTATTAATAATATTCAGCAGAATCATAAAATGTTTTAATATTTTCATATCAATGCCGGAATAATATAGTTATACTAATTAAGTCTATAATTAATGAAGACAATTTTAGCGAAACTCAATCGAAAATCTGAAACAGAAAAGATACGGTCTCATTTAGGACTCTGCTCCCGTCTGGAGCCAGTGAGACTATGGCATTCCCAATTGGAGTATGTTATGAGGCTGAAGGTAAGTGGGGAAGGGAAGGAGACGAGGAAGAGGAAGGTGGGGAAGTACCTGGCTATTCAGACCTAGACACTAAACACGGCTAATGCCATTTCAAGCAACGTTTCAATTCTGAATGGTGGTCTTACACCAGGGCGATACTAAGAGTATCTTCCACTCTGGAACGTGCCGCAAATATACTATATATTATTTTTAATAATTAATTGTGAAATAACACAAATCAATTAAATAAAATTTATTGGCGTACGCCGGGTTCGAACCCGCGGCCTTCGGAATGGAAGTCCAACGCCCTAGCGCCGGGTTGGTGCTCTACCAAATGAGCTAATGTTTCCCTATCCGATTCGGTCCTATTTAACTATATTGTACTTCGACTTAGAACTACCAACATTATCTTCATTTTCTGAACGCATTATTTTTATTTGCTGCTAATTTTATGTATGATTGCAAGATTTAACCCGAACTAAATGCTATCTAGATAGAGACTAGGATAATTTTTTCAATGTTTATTTAATTTGCCACATCTATTGACTTTTCTGAAAGTCTAGGATGAATATTAATTTTTATTTTAAGTTATCGATTTCACCGTGCCTGAGCTCCTGAGAGGCACATTTTTTTTTTATTTTAATTTTTTTATAGATAAACCTCACAAGAGTCCCAACTGCTCCCTTCTGGAGCCAGTAAGACTATGGCATCCCCAATTGGAGTATGTTGTGAGGCTGAAGGTAAGTGGGGAAGGGAAGGAGATGGGGAAGAGGAAGGTGGGAAAGTACCTGGCTATTCAGATCTAGTCACTAAAGACGGCTAGAGCCATTATTAAGCAACGTTTCAATTCTGAATGGTGGTCTTACACCAGGGCGATACTGAGAGTATCTTCACATGGGTTCGAAGAAAGTTACAACAAGCATATCAATGATAGACTTGTTTCATTCCGAAACTAGAACTCAAATAACAAATAATTTAACCGTTACAATTACTCGAAACTTAAAATATTACTTCTATTGTTACACTCCTACTATTCTACAATTCAATTCATCTCTACGTTTCCTGTTTCCATACATACTTATTCTCTCTATTATTTGCCACTGGAATTATTGGTCTAGATCGAATCGAAGTAGGAATCGAAAAGTTTTCAATTGGTCGGATAACTAAAGCTATGTGGAAAAATCCTCGGAAAACTTTTCAAAGGCTTCATCTGCGAGTGTATTTTACGTTTTATTTATTAGCTCTGAGCGCGAGTGATTCTCTACGGTTTACGGTTTACGTGTGGGTTCGTCACACCGTGAAATTCGTCACGTGCAAGTTAAATGGACTCGTAGTCTCGCAAATTCTACATGCTAAAGATAGGTTAGGTTAATTATCCGGCAGATTTTATTGCTAGCTTTCTTGGATGCAAAGTAATCTTGGAATATAAAACGCGATAGGACACAGTAAAAAGCTAGGAAAGAGAATTGTTGTGTTTAATCGTTTATATTAATTTTCTTAGCATTGGAGAAAAGGTGCACGGAGAAAAATCGATTTTGACCCTCACAATAATTTATCAGGCCATATTTATAATATTATAGAAATGTTTTATCTAGTTGCCCTGATAATACTACATGACGATACAACGAAAAAATACGTTGTACCAACAATGTATACGTTCGAAATTTGTTATAATAATTGATAATAATATTATTATTTTTTAATTGATAAACTAATGTTTAAGACAAGATTTTTTATGCATAGCACAAAGGGTAACAATTATTATAAGCAATAATTATTAGCCTGAAACACTCATCCATATTGAAAGAATCTTAAAGGTGCAGGTGAAAAAGTGTAATAAGCAGTAATTGTTGAATGAAACACTAGGTATATATTGAATCATTTGGCGGGTAGGAGGTATCCCGCCGTAGCATGGTAGAGCACTTGACCGGCAATCAAAAGGGTGCAGGTTCGAGTCCCGTCGGCGATATGTATCTTTTCTCGGAAGATTCTTTCAATATGGATGAGTGTTTCAGGCTAATAATTATTGCTTGTAATAATTGATAATAATAATTTATTCTTACATTTTTGGAACCTGTTAATTTGTTCGTAAGAACTTCAGTCCCGTTTTAAATAACATTTTTATCCGTGTGTGATTCTAGCTTAGATGAATTGAAAGAGTGTGAATGGACTGTAGTAAGATTTTTTTCTATTCGATTTCGATTCTAGTGTTGACTCGCCGATGCTTTGCTATGGCTAAAGAAACACAACGCCATCTACTTGTCACAACCCCTCTTACAAGTTACAGGATTTAACGTTAACAACAGCTTTCACTAAAATTATCGAACTTTTCAATAATGTTACACAAATTCCACTACGAATATATTTCACTGGGTCCATTCTTTAATTTCCAAAGCCTTTCAAAGGTCCCACTTTGCCCGATTTCAGCGCCAATTCGCTATTTTCAGCTTTATTATAGAATTTTCACTTCAATGGTTTTTGGCTTATTTTAAAGGTCCCAAAGGCTTCGATGGAAAGCTGAGCGAATGGCAATCTTAGCGGTACCATTGAATGCGTTGACAAACCTTGACTGTTCAAAGGATTTTAGATTGATTGATACGTCTCAAGTTCATTTGATTGATCATAAATCAATAAATCATCGAACATGAATACCTCATTATAAATTTGAGACTAAATTTTATAGTAAAACCTTCTGCTGTGTTACCTCCTCAGGCCTATGTTAAAATATGTCCGCTGTGCAATAAAATAAAATGAATATTTCTAAACGTATCCAAAAATTAAAAACTATTTTTGAAAGATGATAAAATAGTCCTTTAAATTTTTTTAATTCTAAATTCACATATAGTTCTTGAAATATAAAACTTTGTAATGCAAACATAATTTTTTTTTTTAAATTGCGGTTGGAAACTTTGGTTTCATAAAAGTGTACATTTTAACTATTTTGTGGATAACTTTTAGATTTCAATACAAAGCGTGGTGTTTTCTCTTTCTAACTTTGGGTCAAATTTCTCATCACAATAGTAAGGGAGATACAACGATTTGTACGAGACATATATTGAGAACTACCAAAATTACCAAATTTTCAAAAACTTGTTTTTTTGGTTTTATAAAAGTGTACATTTTAACTATTTTGTAGATAACTTTTAGATTTGAGTATAAAGCGTTGTTTTTACTCATTAGCTACAGACAGGAGGCGCTGAAGAAAATAATTCCCCTAAGGACCTATGTCATCTTTGGTGGTGCTGTGTTAAGGGTTATTTTTAGGAAAGGAAGGAGAGGAAGTTCTGGGAAGGAAAAAGGTATGAAGGGTGGGTAGGAATCTGGAAGTCAGTGTGTCCAGGAGTGACGGATGAATGATTCCATCCCTCCCACTACGGTGCATGTTCCAAAAGAGCTGTGTTAGAGAAGTCAAAAAAACTGCCTCAACCAGTCTCTCCCGATCTGGCCTGTCACGCAACTGGTGGGCAGACGCATCCGCCCCGGAAAAATCTCACCCCACGAACCCGGGCACCCCTGCTAAGTCACCAAACGTAGCGAACCACTTGGGGTGACCTATGGCAGAGGTGTTGGTTATCCAATAAATGGTTCCCGGGGCGACGGTACCAAATTGGATTTTAGATCATATTTCTCATCACTATAATAAGGAAGACAACGAATTAGTCCCGCCCCTTTTTTCATTACTATAAATTAAAAATACGATTTTCAAAAACGCTCACCCCTAATCGAAAAGCCTTTATTAGGAGCACTACAAAGACGTAATTTTGTGGCAAAATAATCAAAGAATTCGCAAACCGAGAAAGAAAAAAAATCGAAGGGCCTTATTTTATTTCAATCGAGGCTTTCGAGTCGTGCAAGGGTAGTCACCTTGTAAACGAAATGATCCCCGAAAAGCTTAAAAGACAGTCTTCGGTTTTATCGACGGAAAAACAGATAACTGAAAATCAGTTGTTTTTTTCACGAAAAAAGTCTAAAATCTGTTTATTCTGTAAAAAACTGGAGTAATCGCGAACGTAAAAATCTGGCAAATAAAAGTTTAAATGTAAAACTAACAATGTATGTAACTAACGTGTCGTTTTTGGTAAAAAGGTAGGCAGAGAGGATAGACTACAACATAGTGCTATCTTGGTATACGATCCTTTTTTTCATTTATATTTACACTATTTTGTTATTCTGACGTTAACATTTTTTTTTACAGTAGGTCCACATAGGAGGCCCAAAGGAAAATAATTCTCTTCAGGGCCTATGTCATCGTTAGGAATGCTGGGTGGAAGGTCTTTTCAAGACAGCAAGGGGAATGAGAGGGGAAGTTCTGGGAAGATAGAAGGTATATAACGGGTGGGTAGGAATCTGGGGGTTAGGGTGTCCAGGAGTGACGAACGTTTGCATCCATCCCTCCCATTGCGATGTTCCGAGAAGGTCCTGCAGGTCTCGCTCAATCATTATCTATAAAAAAGACACGGACAAAACTCACCACATGAACCCGCACACCTCTACTCAGTTACCAAACACGGCTAACCACTTGGGATAACCTATTGCAGAGATGTTGTTTTATTCAGAGGCTGGTGAAATTTTGCACACTTGGTCTTCAAAAGAAGAAAAATATCACTGTCTACAACTGATTTAGAAAAAAAACAAAAACTTGTTTGTTCCTTTTAGATATTATAACATTGATTACAGTGGTATAGTGTAATTTGTTTTATTTAAATAAATGATGCACAGAGTGAGTTTACAAAGATTGAAGAAACAAAGATTTAAGAAACAAAGATTGAAGAAACAAAGATTGAAGAAACAAAGATTGAAGAAACAAAGATTGAAGAAACAAAGATTGAAGAAATAAAGATTGAAGAAACAAAGATTGAAGAAACAAAGATTGAAGAAATAAAGATTGAAGAAACAAAGATTGAAGAAACAAAGATTGAAGAAATAAAGATTGAAGAAACAAAGATTGAAGAAACAAAGATTGAAGAAACAAAGATTGAAAAGGTAAAATATACATTTTTTTATCGCTACCTAGTGCCTAAATAGGTAATAGGAAATGATATCAATTATGCATTATTATATGGAAAGGCACATGTAAGCTACATTATGTAACTTACATCTCTCGCGTAGAAAATATGAACCATTTTATGATATTTAAAAAACTAGAGAAACAAGTTATTTTATGATTTTCATTCCGTGCTTTTATTAAAAAGTGGGGCTCATAAAATATTATTTTGAATGTGTATTCTCGGAAGCTAGTCTTTGATACGGTATGAAACCCATGTAGCATTAAGTGATAAAAACTTTAAACAATAAAACTAGGCTTCTGAATACAATTTAAATGAACAAATTGGTTGATATTGAAAATATGGGTTACGATGTAAAGGTTAAAAAAATATAAATAAAGGTAGAATGAACACGCTAATATAAGGATAGAAACTCACACAACCTTGTCTTGACATTCCACAATGCGAATACCGCACAAGGATAGGGCGTTGGACTGCCATTCCGAAGGTCGCGGGTTCGAATCCGGCGTGCGCAAATACATTTTATTTAATTGATTTGTGTTATTCACAATTAATATATATTATATTTGCGGCTCGTTCCAAAGTGAAAGATACTCTTAGTATCACCTTGGTGTAAGACCACCATTTAGAACTGAAACGTTGCTTGAAATGGCTTTATCCGTGTTTAGTGACTAGATCTAAATAGCCAGGTACTTCCTCACCTTCCTCTTCCTCATCTCCTTCCCTTTCCCACTTACCTTCAGCCTCATAACATACCCCAATTGGGGATGCCATAGTCTCACTGGCTCCAGACGGGAACAGTTGGGACTCTTGCGAGGTATTCGCTAGAAAAATAAAAATAATAAAGCCCTAACTGCTCCCAAACCTCTGCAGCCAGTAAGACTGTGGCATCCCCAATTAAGGTATGTTGTGAGGCTAAAGGTAGTGGATAGGGGAATGATCAAAGAACTTCCAGAGCTGTTTTTTGTTTATCCGTCGAAAACTAACTATTTCATTAACTCCCCAATCCAGACTACAGAGGCATGGAAATAAATTTAGTATAGTTGATATTTTCGTTTATTGAATAACAATATTTATATCTGAAATTTCAAAAATTCTATTTCACGTCTGAGAAACAATGATTTATTTAGATAACATAATTTGTATATTATGTATTATCGTTTCTTTTTCTATTATTTTTGTATTATTATTGTTGTAAAAGCCTAGGGGAGTAAATAAATAAATTATAATAATTAATAACACATCGATATTAACAAGTATTTAATTAGTTTATTATAATTTATCAATAAGTGTGCCTATTTAACAATCTGCTATCTTCCTCGGTTATCACCGAATGTTTTTCCATGCACTTCAATCTTCAGACCTGCCATTACTGTTATTAAATCTGCATTTCATATAACCAGACAAAACCAAAAATTTATCGCATCAGAAATTCAAAGCCCAAATGCAATCCCATTCCAAAATGCATCCATCAGGTTTGCCCACAATAATAATTCTTGATATATACACTAAACTGTTCCGTATAAGTCTATACTATACTATTCCGTACTGTACTATACAAAACAGTAACTAGCATTTCTATGAACAGTAAGTAGACTTCGCGTCAAAAGAGTATATAAATTTAATAAATCAAAGCAAAAAATTCCTCTTAAATTAAAAGCATGGTATACTGTTGTTTTCTCTGATGAATACAGCTCTGATGTTCGGGAGTTTCAATCATACTTCTGTTCACCTAGATTACGAATCGAGTTTATTATCGTCTTATTTACAATATTAACCGGACTTAACGTCCGTTCTAAATGACGCTCTGAACAGACATCCCGCAGGATAAATGGTCACTGAATGTGCCCACCTATCGATCGGATATCATGAATGCGAATGCGTTACGGAAATTACAGCGTTACGAGAGGCATGATATCGGGCGTTACGAACGTTACGGAGGCGAACGATAATAAATAAAAAAATATACATTCCTCAAAATATAATCGTAACAACAGTGTTCAAATCCACAGTAATGACGTTTGGAATGGGTCATGGCATTTATGCTGACAATAGTTGTGTTGTTGTTTCTCACATTCTAAACGTTAAAATCTAACTAATAACTAGCACTTTTTCGATTGGAATTTTTTGAATTTCCTGCTGCAAATGTGAATAAATGTCGCTCTCTAACTAGAATCCGCATCAAAAAAGTTTTATTTTAAACTTTGTAAGAATTAAATCAACAATCCCATTCTAAGCGTAATTGCCATAATAAAATTAATGAAATTTTCGTTTAGAGTGTGCGAACTCAGTGCATCTGATTTGTCAAAATGATTGGTAACATTCCAAACGAATCTTCAATATAGATTCTTATACACTGAAGATTGTAATGGTTTTATTCGACGCCAGAAAGAAAATAAGATTAGATTACTAAAGAATTATTTACTTCAGTCGTGTAGTCTAAAGCACACTCGTATTTTTTGATTTCATTACTGTAAATCCAAAAATTATTAAATAATCAGTTTGATAGGTGGAAATGCAAATTACAAACAACAGATTAACGTCATTTACACAAATTTGTCGTTTTTAAATTTAATTTCTTCTAAATTTAATGATTATTTTATGATGTTTATTTCGCAATAGTTTTTATTATTTTAACACAATAAATAATGCTAAATTAATATTTAAAATAATTTTTAATAATTCCCATTAGCGATAATTGTTAAATTATTTAATAATTACATATTATATCGATACTTTCACAATTATTATTTAATAATTGCGAAATTTACCTTTAAATTCATAAAACAATAATTTCATAATTAAAACAAAAATAGATAAAACAGCACATACCCGTACTAGGTATTTGCAATACCTTTTTATTCAAAAAAATATTCTTTAGTTTGGATGGGTAGTTTGTCCTCAAATCAAAAATTAAAATTTTGTATGAAAAAGGTTTCTCATAAAAAATTCACTGTGGATTTTTCCTTCTCTGAGTGAATTGCATAGATACGGGTAAATTTCAGACTTGTATGTATATTATATGTACGTACACAGACTGGGCTAGTAATCTACTTCATTGTACAATGAATGTAGGTGCACACGGGGCTGTGCATCGCAATATTGCAACTTGCATACTGCAATGGTGCGGGTACCTACTCGGACGGACGTAGACGAATTTACTGCTGAAGCCCGATTCGGGGGCACCCGGCTGGCAGACTCTAGTAGATAGTATTATGTGATACGGAGCTTTGTAAAGGGCATTTGGTGGCTAGTGTGCAAAAAAAAAATTGAGTTAAATTTTATAAATAACATAGAAAATAATGGTAAATCGCGATTTAAAGGCAACTATAATAATTTTATAATTAGACATGTGTAAATAAAGAAATATAAAATTCAAATCTATTAAAATACTTGTGACGGATTGTTAAAAATTTTTTTAACATTTCGTCAAAATTTGATGTTAATTTTCACAATCTGTGAGGTCTGTGATTGATTCAGTTTTATCAAGCAACTGGCCTTTTTTATTTGTATTCCGCACAAGAGTCCCAATTGCTCCCGTCTGGAGCCAGTGAGACTATGGCATTCCCAATTGGGATATGTTGTGAGGCTGAAGGTAAGTGTGGATGGGAACGAGATGGAGTAGAGGAAGGTGGAGATTTCGGGGCTTTTGAGATATGAAACGTGCAGCAAATATACTACATATTATTATTAATTAACAATTTTATTATTTTATGAATATCGCACAAGAGTCTTAACTGCTCTCAACCGTCTGAAAGCCAGTGAGATTATGCCATCCCCAATGTAAGAATGTTGTGAGGCTAAGGTTGTGGGAAGGGGAAGGAAATGGGGAAGAGGAAGGTGAGAAAATACCTAGTTATTCAGATCTGGTCACCAAACACTCAGTCATTAGCCATTTCAAGCATTTCAATTCTGAATGGTGGTCTTACACCAGGGCGATACTGCGAGAATCTTCCACTCTGAAAGGTATGTGGGTAAAGAAATAATAAATACAAAGTTAGTATTCATATAGAACATATTCTAAAAGGGGCACATTATAGAATATTTTACCTAATATATTAATAATATAAATAAATATATAATATACTTATCGAATTCGGATAAACTGATCCAAAGCTTTAACGTTTTTCTTTATTTGAGGTGTCAATTCCAGGGCTGACGGAAAGAAGGTCGATGATATACCTGGGGGCCAAGTGTGCGGACCAGGAACCGTTTCCAGGCTCAGGTGACAACCTTGACTATCATTAAAGGGATGAGGGTTGCACCGGGGGAATCATTTAAAATTTGAGAGATATGGCATTAGGTCTGTGGTCTGAGTGCTTTGGGTAAGAAGAACAATTTTGAAAATGCAAAAAATTGTTTTTCAGTTTATCACATACAAAATCAGATCACCAAAGAAAATCACCTAAAGGGCGATTTATAACTTTATTTATACATATCACTTAGACTTATTCCCTATCACTTAGACTTATAACATCGATTTATTACTAGTGGCTTATAACTAAGACAAACTAGTGCCATAAAACTATACATGTATACTGCTATAATATAACATACAACCATGGCTTTAACTAGAAAATTACGATTTATTTAAGAAGTACTTATTTAAATTTAAAAATACGTTTTGTTATGATTACTGCCTGTGCTAGAAAGCTAAGTAAAATTAAAGACTAGCTTATGACCCGCGACCTCGTCTGCGCAGGATTACCTTCGATTTTACTACCAATTTTCTTTTCCTAGGTCTTATCTATGTTTATACCAAAATTCTTAACCTATTTATTTAAAATATTTATAATTCTTAATTCGATTTAAAGTATTATGCGAGTACTTAAAATATTCACTAATTTAAATATTTTCTAAAACAGAATTTTGATTTAACAATCATTGTTTTGCAAAATGTCATTCTTAAATTGTGACATTTTCTATTAAACAAAAATTATTATTTGTAATATATATGGAAACTAGCTAGCTTTATAAATTATAGCCTATATGTTATTCTGATGTATGAGCTATATTATTGTAAAGTTTTATTAAAATCCATTCAGTAGTTTTTGCGTGAAAGAGTAACAAACACACATACATCCATACAAACTTTCGTGTTTATAATATTAGTAAGAATATTGTAAAATAAAAGTTTAACAAACGAGAAAGATGCATCGATCTAGTAAATGCTTTGGATTGAGTAATGAAATACTACTGAAGAAATATGCTCATTATTCATGGTAAAATAATTTCAAAAGGTGAGTACATACCAGGAACAGATTAAAAAAAATTGAAATAACGGTTAATGGGTGAGTTGATAAATGTCTGCTTTCCACCCAGTAGTCAAATAATAATGTTAGGATAATTTATATAGCGCCGTTTTCATGAGAAAATCACCTTAAGGGCGCTGTACAACTTCGTTTAGACATTGAATATATACATTATAACTAAGATTGATAACTGACTTAAAACTAAAATGTATAACTAGTGACATAAAACTAAGAATTATTCGTGACTAAAAACTATACATATGTAAATGACTGAGTGGTTATTTACTGGTATTATGACTTACAATTATCTTAAAACTACATATATTTACGACTACGTAACAAACTTACTTATATTTAGAAACACTTAGTTCTATATAATTACTTCCCGTGCTATCAGTGATGAGTGATGAGTTATGAAAAAATAAAGACAAAATAACTTTGTTTACATCACTTTTATGTATACACAATCTACATGTTTCGTGAACGATGTTCACCTCATCATATAAATGTATACTGATAACAAATGTATGTTCCTAATGACGTGAACTTCGTTCACGAAACGTGTAGATTGTGTATAAATAAAAGTGATGTAAACAAAGTTATTTTGACTTTTAATTAAAATAAATAATGACATCACAAAGCGAAAACCTTTCCGAAGAAGTTTTCTTCGAAAAACTCAATAAATTTGTTATAACATAAATTGGAGAATGATAAATCGATGGACTGGGAGATCCCATGGACTGAGTAATGAAATGCTACTAAAAAAATATGTTCATTATTCCGCATACGACAATTTGAAAAGGTGAGTCTTGAGTTTTAATCTGAACTCAGATGAGCTGTCGATCTTTCGCAAATGTGAAGGGAGTTTGTTCCAAGCTGTTAGGCCTGCCACTGCAAAAGCCCGGTCTCCGAAATTGGTATTTGCATTGCGCTTAGGTACTGAGAATCTAAATATGGCTCTTTAATTCCTTTCTTTCAGCATTGCACAATAAAATTCATCCGCTTTTAATGATGGTAGTAGAAAATCTTCTTAGGAATTTATTTTCTAAAAAATAAAAGTTTATTCGTCATTTTCCAATCGCCCTCTACGTACCACAGTTCACAGAACAAGTGCATCTTTTTGATTTATGCCTCCAGTCTAGGGTGGCCGCCGTACGTAAATTGAATATGTCCGTGTTCTGACGTGTATGCATTTATGGCACTGATAAAATGCAGATAGAATTGTATGCCTGTAATATTCCCATTTCTTTGGTAACTCGATACCACCGAAGATAAGTATCGATAGAAATGTCTGCATGCCCGAATTATTCATGACACTATCTTACTTGGGGTATAGTTGATTAAAAATTTGTATTATTTTTATTAACCCGTCTGGGGCTAGGAGTTACTTAAGAGGAAACACGGTCGCCGAGAAGTTTGAATAATAGGTATTTCAACAAACTGTTGCTGTCACTGTCGTTTTTATCCCTCTAATGCTGAGGGAAGTTTTCAACACGTGTATACTTCCAGTCATAACCTATGGATATGAAACTTGGGCACTCACCAAACGCCACAGAGAAAAGTTGGAACGCTGCCAGAGAGCCATGGAGAGAAGTTTGACAGGAATAAGGAAACAGGACAGGGTGAGATATAGCATAATAAGGGAGAAAACTAAAGTTGCCGATATAGTTACCCGAATAGACCAACAAAAGTGGAGATGGACAGTTCACATGATCCGCGATCCACAAGAGAAATGGTGCAAAAATGTCACTGACTGGTATCCCAGAGATGGCAAGAAAAGTAGAGGACGTCAACACATATGATGGGAAGACGACCTAAAACTCACGGCTAAACATCAATGGAGAAGAGTAGCGCGTGACAGGTCCCAATGAAAAATGTTAGAGGAGGCCTATGCCAAGAGGCAAACTGAGCTTCGGGATATATTATAACAAACATATTATAACAAACAAAAAAATGTTTAAATTCATGTACCTAACCGAAGTCCAGAATAAAAGGCTTATTATTATTATTAATGCTGAGCGAAAGAGACAACTGCTACTCAAGCGGGTACTACCTAAATAAAATAGTCAAAATCGAGGTTATGTATTTCCCATTTTTCTCCTCCAAAACTGCATAAGAAGAAAATATTCTTTACGTCTTGTTTTTTTTAAACACATTGTCTAGTTTGTAGAATGAACGTCTGTTGATGGAGTTCAATTCGGGTGACTTAATTTTTTTTTTAGATGGACCTAACTCCTATGAGACGTAACTTAATAAAAAAAGTAATACGTACCGACACGCCAGTGGTCGTTATAATTTTAATTTATCTTAAATATTTGCACTAATGTCAAAATCAAAAAAAGAAATTAAGGAATACGTTTGTATGGACAAAACGCCGTCCGGTTTCCTCTTGTCGACGGGCTTGAAGTTAGTCAACTTTTGCATACTTCTGGAGAAATTGTACCAACAGCTTCAAAAATCGAATCTTTTTGAATAAATAATCAATTTCATCGACTTGTCTAGGGCCTACGAGTCGCTGAAGTGATAAACTGATAAATGCGTTAGGTGGTGGACGTGTCTGTGTGTCAGAATTAATCGTAATTTTATGTTACTTCTGGTGAAGGAAATCGAATATTTCAAATATCGAAGTTCTTTTTTTTTATATTATCTCTACACAGGAAAAAAAATTCCCCCAGGGCCCATGTCATCTTTGGTGACTCTGTTTGTAAGGTTTTTTTAGGGAAATGAAGGAGAGGAAGTTCTGGGAAGAAAAAAGGTATGAGGGTTGGGTAGGAATCTAGGGATCGATGTGTTCAGGAGTGACGAACGTATGAGCCCATCCCTCCTACTAAAGTGCAAGGCGATGGGTCTAGAGACCTGGCTGGAGAGGTCACAAGGTCTCCCTCAACCAGTCTCTCCCGATCCGACCCGCCACGCTGTAGTGGGCAACAGCATCCACTGCAAAGACCTAGACAAAACT
Source organism: Limnephilus auricula (assembly GCA_951813805.1). Lineage (NCBI taxonomy): Eukaryota > Metazoa > Arthropoda > Insecta > Trichoptera > Limnephilidae > Limnephilus > Limnephilus auricula. The sequence goes on from OX638417.1 coordinate 9,914,523, forward strand.
TATCCCAAGAACCCGTGCGAAATCCCCAAACGTAGCGAACCAGTTTAAGTGACCTATGGCATGGGTATTGGCTAGTGTTTGGTGACTAGACCTCTGCCATGAGTCAGCTCAAGAGTATCGCTACGTTTGGTAACTTAGCAGGGGTAGCCTGGCTCCCGATGTGAGGTTGTCCAGTTCTTCACGGTGGATATGTCTACCTGCAACCTGACCCCCAGATTCTGACCCATTTACCCTTTTCTTTCCTATAACTCGGCATTATTTCATTAAAAACACCCTGCACACATCAATTCTCAGATAACATAGACCCCAGGAAGAGACTGTCGTACAGTATAAACATAAATGACGTCACATTGGTGTCTATCTCGTCCAGGTTGGCAAGTCGATGATGTTAGATTCAGAACATTCAGATTTGGTTGATAGACATTATTTTTCTATGAAATTGTTATAGATTATCACCCTTCTAGGGAGTTTTTGATCAGTGGTCGATAGGAACGTTTGATCGTTCCCGTATTTCTTGATAATAATGCATTAGGATTTTCGAAACGCCGATGCATCGGATTTGACGTCAAGCGGGAAATTGAAAATGCATCTGGGGATCAAATTTATGGACTAAATAATATTAGACGCAGAAATGCATGTGACACAAAAATCAGCTTTATTTTATTTGCTGACGAAACGAAGATTAATGATTTCAATTTATGAAAGACATGCTCGCATATTATATATATATATATATACATATATATATATATATATATATATATATATATATATATATATATATCATTTTTTTTATTCGGTAATATACATTATTATTAATTTTTATTATGTTTTTTACAAGAATACTAACCCCGGCATACTTTTCAATTTTTAAAATTTTGTTTATGAAAGTGATTTTGGATACACAATATTTGATTTTACGTCTGGTGCGTACACGAATAAATCACAAGGTTCTCGATGCGTGAGCAGGCCATATACAGCTGTTCGTGTGACAAGCTTGGATTTTCTAAATTTACACCCCCGGCTATCCCCTACCGCTACCATGTCTCATTTGCACTGCGGTCCTCCCCCTGCCCCTTTCTTGTCCCTCATTTTTATACAAATTTCATAAGGCCAGAGCTCATTTTTATTTATTTTATTTTATAGAAACAAACAATACATTGGTTACAGTGTGATGAGACAGTTTGCAGATATTAAATAATATTTCATGGTGGGTACCTTTGATATGTTTCTTTGTAACGTCTTGAGTGGAATGTATGATTAGTAACTACCAAGTGATGTGTCTAGTGTGTGAGTGTGTGTGTATGTGTGAGAAGTGGTGATCTGTGAAGGGATATGTATGCACATTAAACAATTTATATAATTGACAAGATGCTACTTTTAAATCCGAGAAAATGTCAATGTTAGAGTTTAGGCAAACATTATTGAATGTACGAAGAGCACGGTCAATTGGCGAATTAGTTGCTGTATTTGTTTTGTAATTTAGAGTGTGGAATAGTGCTGTATGGCATGTACGTCTAACAGGTATATTAAAGTTAATTAAGGAAAGAAGTACAGCCAGTACAGTATGTTTAAATGTTAAATAAAGTTTAAAATGTAAATTCAAAGTTATTGTTGAATTTGAAGGTAAGATATTTTATAAATTTGTTTTGAATATGTTCTATGCTATCTATGTATATTTTGTACTGTGGGTTCCATATTGGCGATGCGTATTCCAGTGTACTTCTGACTAATGCAAAATAAGCACTATTATTGTCCGCGGGTTATTGAAAACTTCATTGTATATAGAAACCTTAGCGGGCGTGCGGACGTTTAAGTTTCATCGCAATCGGAACGCAAACGGGACAAACAAAGAAATGTAGTCGCAAATATATTGCGAATCAAAAATGAACTGTATTCAATAATTTAGAATTTAAACAAAAAAATAAGGCGTTTTAATGATCCAACTATGAGAATATGAACAGTGGATTTGAAAGAGGAATCTGACTCACCCTGAATTTCTGAGTACGTTCTTGTTATGTTATTGTCGATAGATCACTTGTTCACACTGCACAAGTCTCCGTGGGAATGGATATTAAAATAAACCAAAAGATCAATAAGAGGATGATCATTGCACTTGTTCATTTAATAGACTTACTTAATAGTCGATGTTGAATGCACCGAGAGATCACTATGGATCATAGAACAGTACATAACATACTGAATCTTCCATAGATTGTTATCGTTCGCAGGTAGTGTTGTCAGAAATGATAGGTTTTGATGATAGGTAGAATGAAGAAAGGTATGTATATATATGTAAAAATAGTTACGTCAATATTATAAGCAAGTAACGTAAGGCGCAATATAAAACCAAGTGTTTGATTTTAACTTATTTAGAGTACACGGAGACTACCAAATAGTAGCGAGTGGCATAAAACATGCAGGCACTCTTTTCATATTAAATTGCGCCTCCGTTTCGCAGACCAAACGGGTACCTGCCCTGCACATATGATACGTATTGGTGCAGCTGAAGGATGTGCGAAAGGGAGTTCATACTTCATTAATTTGATAAGTATTTAATACGATTTAGCTTAGTCGGAAAACAAGACAAATGGTCGCCTAACATTTGTGCACGGTTGACATTTGTCACACGATAACAGGTTTCTTCTACCACTCGTTCTTGAGTTCAATAGCTCAGCTGTGGAATGATTTGCCAGCCTCTGTGTTTCCTATATTTTCAAGACCCATGTTCTCTTCTTCCTCTCCCCAAAAAGACCTTCCACACAGCATATCCAAAGATAATACAGGGATACTATTTACGTCATTACAAAGCCATGTGTTTATATATCAGGAAGAATATCTGTCTTTGTTTTGATGCAGCAAAAATATACAGACGCAATGTAGGAAAGCTGAGTCTGTTCTAAAGGTATTTTAATGCAGCCTAATCTAAGGAGCCCCGGTGCACCAGTGCACGTGAAATTCGAGCAGAACATCCGTTCTCGCTTCATTAGAGCGGGTCGTTTCTTCAACACCTTTTTGTGTAAGAATACCGTAGGAACCAGCTACCGCTATCTGGTTTTCATCCTGCATAAAATCGAGGCCTTTTCAAAATCCGCATTAATAAATGTCTTTACCTTCATCCGCTTCACAACGCTGCCCAACCTGGTGGCGAAATACTTCCCCTGTATTTACACTATACACACATGGGCGCTTTTGTGAGTTATCACATAAAAAATGCTAATGTAGTTTAGTATTGTGTGTTGTGTGTAATAATTGTGTGTACAACTAGTAAGTCAAACTTGTCGAATATTTGGTCCGTGTCAGTCAGAGTTTGTTGCTCTTCCCCAAACAGTGATTCCATATTCTATTATGGATTGATAAATGTTGTGTTTTTCAACACTGCTAGTCTCTATGATAGATGGGTGGGCTCTACCGCCGAGCAACGTCCCGAACGTTGACGGAGTTGGGACCCGAAGTGGGTCATTTTAATGCAGCGCTTTAGCGAGCGCTGCTCCGCGCATTCATTCATAATCTCACCGCCAACTAGGCTGGACGTTTACTTTGTAACCATTTGTATTCAATAAACGACGGTTTCGTATAACGAGCCTCTATTGTATTTATTTACAACAATCAGTGTGTAGCACTGAGGATACATTGAAGACTGAATCCCAATCCAGTTCATAAACGCTACAATAAAGTGCAAACTACATTGGTTTTATTTGTTTTAGTTTATAAATGTGTATTGTTTTGACGAGTTTTTTGTGATTTGTTTGATAAATTCTGTCCGTCTGAGGTTAAGATCAATTATTATTCCAAGATATTCGATTTGATTGGTTTTATCTAGAGTAGGGCCATCGCAGATATCAGTTTTTACGAATTCGTGTATATTTATGGTGTTTATATTGTTTTGTTGCTGTCCCGTGCCTGTACGTTGTGAATTTTGTTTTCGATAGTAAGATTAAGATGAAAGTGTGTATGTCTTCGTTCGCGTGTTTCCTAATTCCGCTGTGTTATACACATTATCCCAATCTTTAGATTTAACAAGTAAAACTGTGTCGTTCGCATAATTAACTATGTGACAAGGAGAAGAAGTTGAGATGAGGATAGATAAAATCCAGCGACCTCCACAAATCTATTCCCATTAACAGTAATTCTAGGCGGCATATAATATCACTTCGAGGATTTTCACTGAAAAAACCTGCATGATTTTCGAGTATGTATTTTTTTACGTTTGATTTTTTTTTTCAGTGTAAAACCACCAATGCACTGTCGGCGAATTTTCACAAGTGGAAAAGGGGGAAAAGGAAAAATACACCTACGGAAAAAACAAATATTCACTGGCGCAAAGGTTACGTTGGAAGTTTGAAAAGCGGCAAACAGAATATTACGTGAAAAGAGTACAGACCATTTCAGCACGCCTGAGGCATGGCAACCCTGAATTAAATTTATAAAGAAACAGTGTTGGTTTTCTGAGAAAATTTATAGTAAGTAGGACTAGAAAAATCATTGGATGTAACTCTTCGTGACTTGACAAGATGAAAAATAAGAAAATTTGTTCCTACACTATCAAAAAATAAAGTTGATTCATTTGCCGAAACAGGAAGGCCTTAGGGAAATAATTACATTCAGGGTCTCTGTAATCTTTGGGAATGCCACGTGAAGCGTCTTCTTAAGGAAAGGAAGGAGAAGGATTTCTGGGATGGTATGAGGGGTGGGTAGGAATCGGAGGTCAGTGTGTCCAGGACTGCCGGATTATTGAAGGCGATAGGTCGCGATAGTTCGGCTGGAGAGGTCCTTACCTAATCATTTGGTGGGCAGACGCATCCGACGCCATGATCAAGACAAACCTATCCGTATATAACTCACATATAATATAATAACCTCAAATTAAAATGTTTTTAAATATAATATTTTTAATTAAATTAAAACCAATAACTTTGTTTAAACCACGAATATAATCACAATTACCTACATGTTTCAAAACCGATGGTTTCTTCGTCAGGGTAGTAATAGTAGTCATGTCATTACTACCCTGACGAAGAAACCATCGGTTTTGAAACATGTAGGTAATTGTGATTATATTAATGGTTTAAACAAAGTTATTGGTTGTAATTTAATTAGAAATGACGCCACAATGTGATTTTGCGAAGTTTGAAGAAATAATATTTTTAATCCGGTATTATTCAGTAGGATTTATCGGTCCAGTAAGGAGTTCTACCGAGCCTACCCTCTGATATGAAAATATCTGGAGTCGGTGAATTATATTCCCACTTGATCTTTAGTGGGTTGACATGTTGTTCTTGTATTGTTTTGTATTATTATACTTATATAGTACACTTACATAGCGTGGATTGACTAGATGATCATTTGTGAAAAGTGTGTGGAAGGGATTAGTTTTTCCTGTGGGGAAGATTTAACCCAGACAAAAAGTCATAAAAAAAAGAAGACAATATTAACTCAATCTAAAATCTGAAACAGAAAAGATACGGTCACATCTGGGACTCGAACCCGCAGAACCTTCAGCTTTCCGGGCCGCACCTCTACCTCCGAGTTAATCGGTTGTTTACAGAGTGTTAACAAAAAATTGCTATTAGGATGTAAAATCAAAAACATTCACAGCATGCGTAAATCAAGATTCAGTTGTTACTAGATGGAGATGCTACTGATGAAATAACAGAAATAAAATATAAAACATAGTCGGCAAAAGAAAAAAAACTTTTTGTGAAAACAACAAAAGACATTTTTCACATTCATATTATATTATTATTATTAAGGTCACGAAACTTTACCGTTAATCGTGTCCACATATTAATTACGGTAATAATTGAATTCCTTTTTATTTATTTTTCTTATTGTATTATTTTACTATTTCGTAGAAGTTTACTAATATAGTATAATTTTAATGAATTACTGAGATATTTTCACAATTTATTTAAATTTTACATATACATATGAACTTTTCTTCTATATGTTAATTGAGTTGATGGATGAATATTATCAGGGTATTTGGAATCTGGGAATATTAATATATCGTTAATATTTAAAAAATAAAGAATAATCTCTATTTTAAGAATGGGTAAGTATTTATTTATTTACGGCACAAATGGCTTGAATACAGAATAAATGATTTATAATAACATATAATTTAAATTAACTGAAATAAATATTTTGGATACAAAATTTACACCAATAACTTTTTAAAGAATATGTTAAATTCGGTTTTGTAAGTTCTTTCGTTGCAATTAAAAATATCTACTACTTCTAAATTTTGTTTCCAAAGCTGTGTTTGCGTGGAATAAGGGAGTCCATAAACGATTTGGTATTGGCATGATTGTTGATTCTATGAAATTAACTCTATGAAATAGGAAAAAAAATTAAATCAATTGCAATAATGAGGGCTGTATACAAGGAAATTAATGATTTTAAAAATAATAATAACATCAGATATTATAATTCAGCATATTTAACCCGCAGCAAAAAGAAAAATTAGAACATAAATATAGCACTAGATTCACGCGCAACGACGGGTTAATAGTTCCGAAATTTAATAATAAGTACGGACAGAGAACGTTTGAATACAACATACCGAAGATATTTAATTTATTACCTGATACTATAAAGCAATGTAATTCTATGAATAAGGTGAAAAATTGGCTATCGGAAAAAAATATTTATATTAATATGTATGAAAAAATGTTGAATCTGTAGATATAAGATGTAATATTTTTTTTTAAATGTATATGTAACTAAAATATAAGCACCTGTTGACAAGCCAATTGAATTGGTTTAGCAGGACTTGTTTGTTGAAATTATGTATAATTATTCTTTCAATTAAAAAAAATACCAATCTTCTGTCGGACAACTATATTCATTTTAGATTTATCATTAGACATTTATATTTTCCATAGTAAGGGTATTAAGTTAATGATTTAAATGTGTGCTGTATTTTTTCAATAAAATCTGAGTGAACCTTAAAATGCTGTGATCTTATATTCAATCTTATATTCAAATTGACTCCGGACTTTATAAGTCAAAAATACGCCAGTTAGGTTTGGTTTGGTTATCCAATTTCTACGTACGCCAGTTAAGTGCCCCACTCTTACCTTTATCCATTTTACACGACTGGACGTGCCAGGGGGGCAGTGACGGCGACACACGAGGGTGCTACAGTCTAGTGGGGTACCGAGGGCGTGTCACAACGGAGAGGCACAAACACACAGACACACAAACACCGACACGTGACGGAGAGCCAGAACTGACAGAGTGACAGAACTCGACAAGAGAGATGCCGAGCGACAACTTTTGTTTTATTAAATACGTATTTTTTGTGTGTTTCTGTACAGTTTTATAGATTATTATTTACGCTTGCAACACAGTATCACTTCTATATTTATAAACACACACTTCAGAATAATCTACACATCTGCTCTGATGATGGACACTGTGATGCTGTCAACGTTGGCTAAAGGAGGAAGTGGGAAACGGCATAATAACATAAAAATCATGTCACATGCAGTGAAAGAGTATCAAAAAAAAAGTTAGTATTACTAGTTATATTTTTAACAGTTAGGTAAAAGGACATGAATGAATAAATAAATTTACTTCTTCAATCTTCGCAAAATCACTTTGTGGCGTCATTTTTAATTAAATGAAACAAATAACTGGTTTACACCACCTATATAGTCACAATTATTGACTTGTTTCGAAACGGAAGGTTTCTTCGTCAGGATGCATTAATAACCTGCCGTAGGTCACCCCAAGTGGTGCGCTACGTTTTGTGACTTAGCAGGGGTTCCCGGGTTCATGGGGTTAGGGAGCGAATACGTCAGCCGACCATCTGCGTGGCAGGCCGGATCGGGAGATACTGGTTGAGGGAGACCTTTTGATCGCTCCAGCCAGACCCTCTCGACCCATCGCCTTGCACCGCAGTGGGAGGGATGGCTTCACGCGTCCATCAATCCTATACATATTTATCCCCAGATTCCTACCCATCCCTCAAACATTTTTCCTTCCCAGGACTTCCTCTCCTTCCTTTCCCTTAAAAAACCCTCCACACAGCATCTTCAAAGATGATCCTCCTGTGTGAAGCTAATGTAAAAAAAAAACTTTATTTCTATCCTGTTATTGTTATCCTGACGAAGAAACCTCCCGTTTCGAAACATGTCGATAATAATGATTGTAGTGGTGTACACCAAGTTATTTATTGTATTTAATTTTGAATAAATAAATGTTATGTAGTTGTCAGTTGTCAGTATCAAATATTCTTATTTCGGTTGTAATCGCGTAATATAAAATATTCCTGCGTAACGTGGTGATTCTGAAAAGTGGAACTTGCCTACGCATCAAATGATTTTATGCGTAGGCAATTGATGAATTGTTTAATTCAAATTTTTAATTTCTTTATATTAAAATTTTTGTCAGACACTTAATCTGGATAAATAATGATTTTTAAGTGCTCGTTATTTCACAGAATTTGAACAACATATCAAATTTCAAAGTTAATTTTCAAGTTCTTCAAAAGTTTCTATTCAAGTTGTGTTATTGTATCATTATTGGCCAGTTACTTCACACAACTGAAATAATAACAGAACTTGAAAATTAACTTTGAAATTTAATGGATTGCACGTATATAAAACAACCAGCCTTAAAAATTACTAACAGTGTTCACTCGAAGGGTAAATCTGATAGTCTCTCTAATTTATTTGTCAACAAAAAAAATTTATGAAATTAAAAAAAAAATTAAAGCAAAATAACAATGTTTTTTTTTCTCTCAATTTCCCGGAATTTTCACAGGAGCGCGCTATTTTTAAAAAATAAAATCAAAATTAACGTTATATTATTCAATATTGTTTTATTCCACAGAAACTACAATATTTGCTATCTTAATTTTCAGTTTGTTATGCATAACGCACCACCTAATCAAAATATCACAACAAGAATATTAAATGACTTTGATCAACTATTTGTTCGGAAACCACGAGTTTATGGTTCGGTTCCGGTAACGGAACCTTGAGAAACAGGGCTATCAAAAAACAAACATTTTGAAAATCACCACTGGAAACCTTTCGCTTATTACAAACAGAGAAATTTATTTTGTTGTATCTGTATAAGATTGTGAACTACCTTATTGACCACCAGTCCTATTAGAAAATAGAAAAAGGATTGCATTTTATTGCCCTTAACGCAATACAGATCCACTACCTTATTCTACATATCGTTCGAAATTGAGATTGCGTGGATTGAGAATCCGAAACTATAAATTCTTTTCTTCATCTTCGATGGCGCTACAGCCCATATCGAGCTTTGGCCTCCCGCAACATTCGCCTCCAACTCCTCCTGTTCTCAGCGGCTGACTTCCAGTTTGTTACCAGGAAAAGCTGTGCTGCATCACCTCTTACTTCGTCTTCCCACCTCACTATGGGTCTTCCAACTTTTCTCTTTCCACCTGGGTGTCCAGTCATAATTCTTTTTGGGACGCGTGTGTCCGGCATTCTCTGTATATGCCCAGCCCATCCCAACCTGAGGAGTCTCATATGGGCTGGGGCATTGGGGGCCTGATATATATCATATAGTTCTTTGTTGTGCCGGATGCGCCACTGTTCCCCCTCTTTCACGGGACCACATATTCTTCTCAACACTTTTCTTTCAAAAGTATCCAGCATTTCAGCCATCTTTGCCGTCAGTGTCGGCGCCTCACATCCAAATGCCGTTCTCACAATGGTCTTATATATGGTTACTTTGGTTTTCCTGTGGACGCTACGTGACTTAAACACTGGCAGCAAAGAGAAGTATGTTTATAAATGTTTTGTTCTATTCTTAGATATAATTAAAAGTTTTTTCTTGCTGTTTTCAGTTCATCCCTGTCACGATCCAATTTCGCAGAAGGTCTTGTTGTTGCACCGAAGCTTGAGGTCGGACCCTCGTCTCATTACGCATTCAGCCCCCAAAGTTCGGCGCGCCCTTCGCGCGTATGGACAATCCCCAACCCCCCGAATAGTTGAAATACCAGAATGTACCACCCTTACTCAACTGAAGACGAAGCGGTCGAAAGTGGGCATATTTATAGGCAGGCGAATATGCCACATGTATCGGTCGTGAAACTTGAGTTGTTTGTGTATAGGCTCTACCGATAATTGCCCGGTAATTATTACTACGTTTTTTTTAAATCTTCCTTATCAACTGGAGCGATTGGTGTTCAGTTCTTGATTTGGCTATTGGATTTAACTAATATCATTCCTCAAAATAATAATATCGAAACACATAAACTGTTTACTGCGGTTTAAAGCTAATGAATCCACCTAGATTTTACCGTCTATCCCATATTTGAAGGTTCGTTAAATCCAAATTTGGACCTAAATCGCTCCAGTGGTTAAATAACAGTATACTTGTGAGGCAAGCACGATCGATAACTTTACAATTTCGGACCGGTAAGCGTAACATCCAAAGATTTTACATCGATATACTGAGCACGGTGTCACTGTTGATAGACAAACCAATATTGACAGGGAATAAATAAGAAATCCATATACGGTTCAACACCGGCGGATCTGACTACGAGTTCACATTCCGAAACGTCAAAAACCAATCAATTACTTACGTTAAAATATATATGAATTGGAAATGTTTAATTGAAATATTAATCTAAATATGCATTGGCAGTCTGCATTTACTATTTGACAATAAACAGAATTTAATTAGTTAATGAGGTGTTTAGTCATATTTCAACTATTTTCGTTTCGATAGATTGTATATGTATTGTTTAAGCCTTCTGCGTATACGACTTCTTTCTACGATTTCTATGATCGTCGTTAGTTTAAACCGGTCATTAAATAAACCAGAGTTACCAACCAATATCTAAATGAAAACCTATTATAATCTAAATGGTAATTTTGTAAGATATATCACGTATGTTGGTAGATATATTTTAACAATCAGAACAGAATTATATTGGATTAGAATATTAATTTGAGCAAATTGGGTTCTATAAAACATACATAATAATTTCACTAATAGAATTTCTAGAATTGTCTGGTCACGTTTTGAGAATTGAATTTTAAATTGCATATTTAAGAGGCTAGACTTTAAACGACACGCGGAACACCCGCGTATGTCATTCTGTCCCGCTCACAATAAGCTCACGCACACTTACAATACATGCGAATGCAAAATGTGCGAATGAGACAACGCTCAAATTTACCTACAGAAATAGCTCGAAAAGGGGTTTATGGAGAATGCACTTTTCTACACCGAAACTTTCACGAAATTGAAATTTTAAAAAATATATATGTTTTAGAAAGAAGAAGCTACGTCGGTAGCTTTTTATAAGTTTATAATTCTTTATGAGAGTTGAGTTAGCAGCACTTTTTCCTTAAATAATATTTTTTGATAAATCGTACATGTTTGACAGTGAATGTTTACGTTAATACGAAACGCATCAAAAATTCGAAAACATACCGACATAGTTTTCACCTTTTAGAAGGCAGTATAAAAAAATATATTCATTTTGTGAAATTTTCGATGTAGAAAAGTGTTTTTTCCCGGGCGTCCTTTTTGTATGGGCCGAAAAGCGAAGTCTATCGTCTTAAGTTATTCGATCATCCTTACAAGGTTTATGCTAAGTGAATCAAACTATTTTTTATTAAAGCTGCGAATGAACAAATACGTTGAATTGAACAAGGCCTAGTAAGGTTCAATCTTGTGCTAGCTAAAGGCTCCGTCAAACAGAAGGCGTACTTACCGCGCGTCAAGGCGTCAGCGTAAAGGCTCCTTCAAACAGGCACCAACGCGCTGTAATGTCGCGTACTTTCTGTTTGAACACAACGCAGCGTTATACGTCCAGGACGTTTTAACGCCTTGACGCGCGTAAGTACGCCTCCTGTTTGACGGAGCCTTATCGTTGCACATTTTTAGCACTAAAATATGGTAACAGGTGGATTCAAACATTGTCAGGGTATTCGTAACTTGAGAATGTTTGTCATTCTTTAAAACAAAGATATTTAAGATATAGCGAAAGGATAGGATTTTTTTTAAAGAAAGACAATCAATCCTGGGTTACGAATGACCTGACAATATTAGAAAACCTCCTATTACCAGCACAATAAGTGGGAAAAATTGCTTGTGTCGTAATGTAGGACTTATACAGCCAAGGAATTGAATACACGAACCCAAATGCGACGCCAACTCGGCCACTGATCGGTATTCCTAGTCCTAGGTGAATAGATTGACAAAGGTTAATTTTTTGTCTCAATATAAAAATAATATCCACCATATAATATCATATTCACAATAGTCCCAAGTTATATTTTCGCATCTTAGCAACCGTGGAGCCCCATTTCTTCCCGAGAACTCGCGGGTGGTAAAGGGGGTTGCTCGGTGGGTGGCAGAGAGAGGGCTGACGGGTGCTGAAGGGAGGCTTAAGGGTGGTGAAGTGGGTGGTATTGCAGGGTCGCATTTATGATGAGAAAGCCTAATGTTATATTATATAGAACTAAAATTTGAAGTAAAACAAACTGGAAAACTTCCTAAATTTCAGCGCATTTTGAAATAAATACTGCTTTACACACGCTTGACTTGAGGGGTAAACTGGCGAATGCGTTACGGAAATTACAGCGTTACGAGAGGCGTAATACCAGGCTTCACGAACTTTACGAAGGCGAACGATAATAATTTAAAATTAATTTTGAGGTTCACTCCTCACAATCTAATCGTAACAACAGTGCTCAAATCCATAGTGATGACGTTTGGAATGGGTCATGGCATTTATGCTGACAATAGTTGTGTTGTGGTTTGTCACATTCTAAACGTTAAAATCTAATTAGCAATTTTTCGATTGGAATTTTTTGAATTTCCTGCTGCAAATATGAATAAACGTCGCTTTCTAACTAGAATCCGCATAAAAAAGTATTATTTTAAACTTTGTAAGAATTAAATCAACAATCCTATTCTAAGCGTAATTCCCATAATAAAATTAATCAAATTTTCGTTTAGAGTGTGCGAACTCAGTGCATTGAAACGACTGATTTATCACGATGATTGGTAACAATCCAAACGAATCTTCAATATAGATTCTTATACACTGATGATTGGAATGGTTTTATTCGATGCCAGAAATAAAATTAGATTAGATTACTAAAGTATTTACTTCAGTCGTGTGGTCTAAAGCACACTCGTATTTTTTTTGTACTAAGCCCTTATTGTTTATTTGACAGAGTATTGTGTATGATCTCTTTGTTATTCGTCTCCCTCCTCCCAATACTAAGCTTTCGTGCACCCAAAATAGCGTGTTTTATAAAGGAACAAAACTGTATAATAACCTACCGAATGCCGTTAAGGAAGCCTCAAACCTTAGCACTTTTCGTAGGACATGTGCTATATATGTTAAAAACAATCATTATTTGATTACAAAAAAAAAAAAAAAATTAAATTAATAATCTTAAATTAATCTCTTAAATTGTATTTTTTAATTTGTATTTTTTAATTTGTATTTTTTAATTTGTATTTTTTAATTTGTATTTTTTAAACTGTATTAATTAAATTGTATTATTGTATTTTCTTACTAGATGTATGAAAAAAATGTGCATACATCTAAATAAACATAACAAAAACAAACAAAAACAAAATAAATGTAACAGTATTGTTATCAGTACATCTGTTTGTGTATAAGATTGTGGCGAACTTCCTATCGACCTATCTCGCCACCTAGTGGTAAGGTCTAGAGCTGCGATCAGTAATTCACAGTACCGCGGCGAAACTTCGCTAAGGATCCGGTGTGTGTTTTGCTTGCCTTTCCAGTAGTCACTAAACCATTCGGCTTAATAAGGCGACGGCGGTCCCGTACAAGGCAGTCAATAACAAGTCTGCAGTCCGAGCCGTTGAAATTTTTATTACGTTGTTATTATTGTAAAATCGTTACCAGTAAATAAACTTTGAAACGTAATTATTCACCGACTATCATTTCAACGAACACGCGCAAGATTTCACAACATACGATACCTTTCCATTGGAGGCCAACACAAATGCCTCCAAAAGATCATACGAATATAACATTGGCGCAGCCGTCCTAACAATGCAACACCTATTATAAATCACTGCAAGCATTCTTTCTCGCTTGCAAGCATCTATCTATCATACACACAACAGTTCAGCAGGTTTTTCACTGCATAGTTGTTCATGACTCCAAATTCCACAACAAGATTTTCAACTCCTGGTTTGGAGCTTCAATATACCTGAAAAACCCCTGACTCCTTTCTGACCCTGACTGATTTCTATATCTTAACAAGCGGAGTGCAATCCTTAGAACACAGGCGTCAGGTAGGTATGCTGTCCTTGTTCTACCGGTATGACTGTGGAAGTTGCTCCGAGGAACTGGCGCCATTGATCTCTTTGGCACCGGTGCATAGTCGGGAAACACGCCGAACGCGTGCCCAACGTATGTACACGGTTGTGCAATGATTTGCCGCTCTGTGCGTTTTCTCCATCCTATAACATCTTCCTCTCCTCCAAAAGACTCTCCCACAGCATATTCACATATGAAATAGGCCACGAGAGAAATTATTTTCGTCAGGGCCTCCTATGTGAAGTTAATGTAAAAAAATAATAACTCCCCAGGAATCTGAGTCTTCTTCACATTAAGGCGGGACATTGATAATCTCAGTATCCCTGCACTATCCCGGCATTATCCCGGCATTATCCCGGCACTATCCCGGGATATCCCGGCGTTATCCCGGCTAGTCCGCCCCTGCCCGGGAGTGAGGTCTATAGTGGGCGGAGGGGTGGGTGTTTCCAAGGCTCCTAGCTGCTTTAGCTAACTTCGCAGTGTACTGGCAATATTCAGGGCACACCCATGTTATTGTTAGCAGCCTTTGATGGGATATACATATTATATATATATTATTATCTATAGTAGAAATCATTTTGAACGAAGGAATACTACAACGCGGCTAGGAGCAAATTTAATTAAATTTAAAATAAATAAACGTTTATTCTTTATCGCGTCTTTACATGGCTCTAGCCCATGTTGAATTTTATTTTTTAAATTGTTTTTATTGACGGACAAAAAGTCCATTAACAATACACTAATAATACAAAAAATACCAACAGAGATGACATTGAAAGGAGAGCACATATAACTGAAAAGTCAAATGACAATATATAATATAAAAGTACAAATAGAAGATAACTTCAAGTCAAAGCTTGAATTTTAATCGGCTTTTAAATTATACATTTAGTATCGACTGCCGTAAGTGATTTAGGCGTACACCAAAAAATCAATGCTTTCTAATAATAATGATAAAAACTAAAAATTTAGACGTATTAGATTTGTCAGAGAATTTATATATAAAAATGCCAAAAGAAGTCATTATAAATACACGTAGGATTACGAAAGATTTTTTTATTTTTTTTATTTATTTAATATTTAAAGGTTTTTATTACAATAAAATACACAATTTTTACATTTTATACAGTGGTAAAATAGTCGAAAAGAATAGCTTTTCCTCACCATAAAGAGACAAGATATATATATTTTTTTAAATATTTATATTGAGGGAGCCGAACCCAATATAAAAATATCTAGAGTTAAAAAAAAATCCTCAACCAGATAAGAATATATTCCAACAAATCATAAGTTTACTAACTTACATCACGCATTTTCCCTGCAGGGGTAGCACGAGAGGACGGACCGCCAAACTACTCGGTCTTGGCTACACTCTTTGCCTCATTCACATTCATACATCGTCTCATACATACTATTCTATTTTTCTGATTCTTGACATGGCCTGAATCAAGTATCTGATTCACTTGATTGTGTTACGTCTTCCCCTACTTCTTATTCCATATGGGACAATTCATAAGTTAGATTTTACTTATTAGGTATATTGTTCAAGAAATAGATTCGTTCAATACCTAATGATCTTCAACATCGTTATAATATTAATTACACTTCATATTTCTGTTATAAATAAGAATATAGAATAGTGTTTTATTATTTGAGTAGGAAACGTATTATTATTAAGAAGAGGGACAATATGACAGCAGCGAGAAAAGAGGAAAAGACTAGTCGGCGACTTCTTCAAAAGATTAATTGTAATTAATTTCAAGTTGTGTCAGTCAGGGTGACAAGAAAAGATAGAGTAAAAGAATGTCGTAAAGGTGTAACAAAACACAAATTTCTGAAAAAAATGGTCTCAGGCTAAAATTCTGTTATAAATAGAATACCCACCATTGGTAACTTCTCTGCTTCTGTACATATTTCTGTTCATATTTAACGAGGTCACAGCAAAAAACATAAATTATTTTCGTGTCTTCTTTACTGATTTCGTTAACTTTCTCATATTTTTTTATGACAGGGTTAACAAAAGTTATTGCCATCTGGAGCCAGAGAGACTAATGCACCAGCTTACCAGTCTTCTTTTTCTTCTTCTTTCTTATGGTGGGGGGTCAGGGGGGACATCTAGGTCTGCGAGCGAGTCCAGGGCTTCAGGCGTCGCCCTGCGTACCTTATCAATCCCGCCGGGGAATGAATGGAGCGGGGATTCGTTGATCACACTTTCGGTGGTCTGCACTGCACTGATGGCGGAACAGAGTTTGCGAGGCAATGAGAACCCAGAGTGTCTCTCAGTGGGGTCTTGTAAGAGATGGGTATTTTCCACGTTGACCGATTGCCACTGAAGTTTCCACGTATCTCCTGGGGTGAGGGGTGATCGGAGGAGTCTTTATCCTTCCGTCCAGAAGGGTTTTCGGGACTTCCCAACTAAATATGCCCAAATCGCATAGGGTCACATAAGCTCAGTGATAGAGCTCTGCCCCGGCAAAACAAAGGTCCTGGGTTCGATTCTCGCGAATATTGTGTTCGTTCATTAAAGATATTATTTTTTATGCAAATAATAAACATTAAATTGTGTCAGAAGTAGGATGTGTTGCTGTACCTTAATTACATGCTTAAAGAAAAACAATCAAATTTTAAAACCCATTTGATCAGAAGTGGGAAATGTTCCGTTCGAAAATAATTTGCGGACATGCGCCTGTGCTCGACATTTTCATATCACTTTGAACTTTGCAATCCTTAATTATTTATTTTAAGACACTTTCTATTAAAAAAACATCGATGTTGTTCACTAGTAATAAAGTAAAAAGTATGTTAATCTTATCCCGATAAAGAAACATGTTGATAATTTTGATTAAATAAGTAATATATACAAAGTGATTTATTTTTATTTAAAGTAAATAGAATTCAGCTTTCTATTAAGCCTGCAGGGAGAAAGCAGCAGAAGGCGAAAATATCCAGAAGTTTTGGCGTTCGGGTTTCTTTTACTCTGCGAAAAATATATATCGCGAAATTGATGTTGACAAAGGACGAAAAACAGAGTTTTGGGTGTCTGCAACCTTTCCTAGAGGACCCTTGAATTAATGTAACACACACCATGAATGTAACGCCCACTTCTAACTGGTGATTGGTGACACTATACTAACTTTAGGTCTGTCATGTTAATTATTTTACTTGACCATCAAGAATTGTAACCGTACAGGGAGGATGAGAAAGATCGATAATTCCCCGTATCAAATTTTTTAAATTAAAAATTTTGTATCGATATATTTCATTCAAAACTTGCTTTCATATATACATTCAAGTAAGCAGTAAAAATGCTCAAAATGCACGACGATAATATCGTGTAATTCTTGTAAGTATTTTTTGATCATAAGTATTTATGATTTTTCAATAATTAAGTGTATAAAAAAAAGAAATATTTTAGTTTGTAAGGCCTTAAATAAATAGAAAAACTAAGGTATTTTCGTCACAAAAGACGTTCTCGGATTTATTTTTTAATGATTTTAATTTAACTAAAATTAAAATTCTGGTAAGTGTCTTTACTACATAGATTATGTATTGGTTTATTTTGCAGTATGATTATATGATTTGAAATTTGTGTTGTAGAATACAATATTTCGTTTGAAAATTTAACAAATCTTCCAACGGTGTAACCTTAGTATATTAAAAATAAACTTAGTTTTTCCAAATTTAATTAGTGCCAGTTTACCAGAAATAACAATCGTTCAAAATCAATTTATGTTTGTTTGTGTTGAGTCAATACGTCTAGAATTTGATTTGAAAATGACTAATTACTGGTTATACCCTCTTAATAACATCATGATATATTATTCATTTTTCGAAGAAAACTTCTTCAGGAAGGGTTTCACTTGGTAATAGCATTATTTATTTTAATAGAAAGGTTAAAGAACACATCAGAGCATCACATAAATGGCAAGAGTGAATCTGAGTTCGCAGATCATTTATTGAAAAATGATTACTTTTGACAAAAACTTCGGACTTAAAATACTACATACGGGTTATATATAAAGCACCGCAGATAAATAATAATTTTAAAATTTATAAACAAGAAAATAGCAGACATAATTAATATGTTGCAATTTTTTATAAACCCTCTTTTGAACCTTTTCCCACTTAACCTGTCTTTCTCTTCTAATGACTCTGAAACCCCAAATTCTAATAAACTTTCCTTACTCTTACCCCTTCCCCTTTCTTCTACCCTTTCCTCCCATATGTGAACTATATTTAATTTTTAACTTTAGTGTACATTTAATCCTGATTATGTGAAATGTGAACATCGTTCACGAAACATGTTGATTGTATATGAATAAAAGTGTTGTAAACCAAATTATTTGTCTTTTTATTAAAATGTATTATCCATTACTTACAGGCCCACTGGGCTTTTAGGTACATTGGGTACATAATGTTTGCACATATTCAAAATAATAAAAAAATACAAATAAAATTTCTCTTAATCAAATATTTAAAAAAATGTTGGGGATCCCTGTATTCCCACTTTGATGATTAATCACAATACTGAATTATAATAGAGTTTCTCCAAATCCATTCTCTCCCACTGAATTCCCCCTCCCCTTAGAACCCCCCCCCCCCAGCCTATTATGTGCGAAAAGGGTGTTCCTTGGACACACTGACACATAAAAATACAATCTTCTAAGACATAGGATCACATAAACAAAACATAAAAAGGATTGGAATATATTACGTAGGTCACAAGAGGATGGAATAAGAAGTATTGAATGTCAAAAACCGAATTTTCACCATCAAATACAACGAATTATTCCTGATCATTTTGACCCGATCACGAACCACGAATGATCGATCGGGTTACCTTTTCAGAAAGGATTCGATCATTTGATCGGTGAGCCATCAAGGGCGTGGCCAGCCACTATACATGCATACATTTGGTAGACCGGGCGTCTGGAATCTCGATCTCACGACATATAAATAGAGATAACAGATACCTGGGGTGCTAGCATGGTCGATCGATATGAAGTTACCGACCGATTGTCGGTAACTTCTTATCGTTCCTTAGGACAACTGCAGCTCGCAAACGAATAAGTGACAGTTCACAATGACTAAGTGTCCTTAATATATTCGATATCAACTGTCGTTTGTATCTGCAGTTGTCCTAGGGAACGATGAGAAGTTACCGACAATCGGTCGGTTACTTCATATCGATAGACCATGCTAACACACCTGAAATCTGAACCACAGTGACAGTTCATTTCAGATTCAAACTCTATATCTGTGCGGTGGGGGCGCATCTATCTATCTATGGAATTTATTTGTTTTATGTTTAAAAGTACTCGATCAAAGGTAGTGGAACCGATCACTTAACCCGATCACTTCGCTTCCGATCAGTGGGTCGTGATCGATGTGGTAAAATGATCGATCAATCCAAGATTTTTTATCGATCAAGAAAGGGACCCTTAGATTGTTTTGACAAATACAGCGGATGGACTGAGGAAGGAATTTCATGGCTTCAAATCTCATATATATATATATATATTTTTAATGATAGGACACGTGCGTTCTTGTTCACAAGGTTATTCGTAAGTCTGTGTAGGTCACCCATACAACTAAATAAAATACAAGCTCAATACTTCTGCAAATCCAGACAATAATACAAGAAATAAGGTATTGCTTGCATGATCAGCGATTTCTGAGAAAAGAAAATACCAAGGGAAGAAAAGGAAAACGAAAAAGAATTCCAAGTAAAAGTACTGCCTATCCAAAGTAATTACAGGAAGTTAATCGAAATGATAAGGTAGTCGATTTCGTTTGTATGGAAACGACAGGTCTGCAGGTATATATTTTTGGTGAGAATCGAATACATCATTCAAAAAGTACGAAATAAAATATAATAATAATAATAAACCATTTAACATTATTTATTGAAATAAAACTTCTTTACGCACGTTTGACTTGGGGAGTAAGCTGGTGAATGTGTGACGAAAGCGTTACGAAAAGTGTGATCGGGCGAGGCGAACGGAAGTTGAGAGGGAGGTATAAATTAGAGAAGATAGAAAGAGAGAGAGAGTTACGTTTCGTATTTTACTGTAGGGGCAAGAGAGAGAGGTGCGAGCACACATTTTCTTTCTCTCTTTCTCTTATAGCCAGTTACGTTTCGTATATCTAAGACAAAGTGAAGGCCTATTGTCTGTATCACACTGTAGGAGAGCAAGAGAGAGCAGTGCGCGCGCATATTCTTTCTCTGATATGATCATATTTATTTGATCGGTTTTGACTGCTTCAAAGCATTTGTAAAGGACGCTGATAAAAAAAATAATACGAGTGTGCTTTAGAACACACGACTGAAGTAAATACTTCTTTAGTAATGTAATCTAATTTTCTTCCTGGCATCGAATTAAACCATTCCAATCATAAGTTGTGAGAATCTATATCAGATTCGTTTGGAATTTACCGATCGTCGTGACAAATCAGTCGTTTCGATGCACTGAGTTCGCACACTCTAAACGAAAATTTGATTCATTTTATTATGGGAATTACTCTTAGAATTAATTCTTACAAAGTATAAAATAAAACTTTTTTGATGCGGATTCTAGTTAGAGAGCATATATGCAGCAGGAAATTCAAAAAAATCCAATCGAAAAAGTGCTAGCTATTAGTTAGATTTTAACGTTTATAATGTGAGAAAAAACTACACGACAATTGTTAGCATAAATGCCAGCACCCATTCCAAACGTCACTACAATGGATTTGAGCACTGTTGTTACGATTAGATTGTGAGGAGTTTCCTTCAGAAGGAACTTACACATACTTTTACCAGATGATCTTCTTACTTGAGCCATTTTTTTATTTTAATTTCTTTAACAATTACTACTTGTGCATTGGCTCCACAAGAAATGTATTTGTATGTCCAAGTGAAAGTACATGTATGCATGTATGAGTACAATAATATATGAGTACGGTGTGCACATATATGCATATATGATTAGGTGTGTATATTTGTGTGTGTATGTGTGTATATTATATTTATAAGTATGTATGCATTTTTCTTCCTAATAACTGAATTCGATCCTCCTTATTTTTTTATACATATTTGAAATTAAATTTATCACTATTGTAACTAACCAATCATTATTACATAAAGAATATTGAGATGAATGTTGTGCTCACCTTTAATTAGAAACATCATTACAACCATGTATAAATGTAAATTAGTGTAAAAATTATGTGATGTATTCTGTTAGCGAGCCAATAAATAAAAAAGGAATGAACATTAAAATTAATTTGAATTTATTATCGTTCGTCTCCGTAATGTTCGTAACGCCTGATATTACGCCTCTCGTACGTGCGTAAAGAAGTATTTACTTAAAAAATAAATAAACAACGTTAATAAGTAGTGTCCAGTTCCACGCAACGATTCAGCGTAGCGTGTCCGGAATTTCCCCCTGAACGCTTCAACTTTAACTTACGTAGCATTCGTCAGAGATTCTTTGACATTTACATCTTATTTGTACTTTTAATTTCTCCGGGGATTCTGCGACGTCGCGTCGCGTCGGTAGGGTGATATCGGCCTAAGTTTGGGAGATACCCTAAAGATGGGGCGAGATCACACAGCTGAGACAAAGGTGAATATTCGGGAATTAATAAAAAAATAAAAGTAGTATTCTTTTCATAGCAATACGTACCTCTTTTTTAAGTTAATCTCTCAAGCTTTTGTTTGCCTTTGGGAACAATTCATATAGGTTTTATAGAAATCGTTGAGTCTCCCTTATAATCGAATTTAAGTTACCTAACACCAATCGCCTCTATTGATATATTCATGAAAAAAGAACATCGTCTAAAAAGCTTGTTTCGGCACAAATATTAACATTGTTACAATCATTTTTTAAAGAATTTAATTTTTGCACATTATGCAATAGAACCCTAAATGAAAAAGGATTCGTAAGTAGGAGATTTTAAACTTTAAATTATTTTTGGAAGGCCTGATACTTCACTCTTTTCAGAGCTTATTCAAAGACCAATCAAAACAATACTGTATTGTTTCAAAGGCAAATATGTGTTCTACTACAACTTTTTAAATTTATTTTTTTCATCCATATTAAGCCTGAAACGATTTTGTAAATATATTACCTTATATTTCACACAATCTGGGACCGGGTGACATCACGAACTCTCCCGCACGGTATTATTCTCTTGCCGGCGTTTTCGCGGGCTTTAATAAAATTCAAACTTGTAGAATTAATTTAATTATGAAAACGAACTTAAAAAAAATACTGGTATTTAAGTTTGCTTGTCATCAATGTGAACATATTTTTTATAAGTCAAAATATTTTTCACTCAACTTCCCTATTCTGTCGATACATTTAAAGTATGCAGAAGTAGACAATTATATCGATAATACACACGGATTCAGAAAAAAAGTCCTGGTTCTGCTAAAAAATACATAACAACATTAAATTATTGTTGAGCTAATTATATTATGTAATTCTTGATATTTTTCTTTATCCCTTGTCTCTCTTTATATAATTTTTCATTTGAGTTAGCGAGTGTTTCAAATAATTTTGTCATGTAGTTTATGTAGATATTATGTATACTTTGTAAGAATAGTTTTTTGTAAATTTATCTACCAATTTGCATGTTAACTCAGCTTGTTTTATAACTGGATTGTTCTCACACAAGTGCAAACATCTGTCAGAACTCAGTATAAATAAATTTGAGTTAAAATCAGCAAAATTTTAAGCAATATTTTACCGAAGCTCTTTGTCAATCTTAGTTTTCTACAGAAGTTTTGGAACAGTGAATGTTATAGGTAGGTTAGGTTAGGATTAACACTACGTGGTGTCAGAGGGCTCAATCCATTCAATAGCCCAACCTTTTCATACCTTACAAAGTAAATAGCTAATATACTGCCTTAAATGGGGTGAATGACATCTTCATCCCCTAAACCTTCCCCCTCTCTACAGCAATAATAATCTCAAGCCAGATGATAATATGCGGTAGCTCTCCCTGTCACAGCAAAGTTAAATGTTAAACCCTTAGACTTAGCCTTGTGTCTTATCGTTAAGGGTAGAAAAATATAATGCTACTATACGTTAAGTCTTAAGGTTTATACTATAGCGTTGATATTTACAATATTGTGTGCGGTCTTTTATCCTGTCTGCAAATTCGTTTGTACGTTCAGTTTCTGATTCAAAATCGACATTATTGTGGTAGATTGCACCTACTGTGGTGACGATTGGCTTCCACAGATTTGATATTGGTGATGAATAGACATCGGATTATATGCATTTGCATATTTGCATATGCAAATATATATAACTGTCTAATTACGGCGTTAATGAATATTTTAGCTTTTTTTCCCAATCGTGCATATTTCGCTGGTAAATTTGACAGTTCTGAGGCCTTTGCAATTCACTAAAGCAAGCTAGCATTTGATTACGCATCCGAAGAATATCGCCCTCATCTCAACACATTTACACAAGTTACCAGATGCCATAAAAAAAATTAGAAACAAATTCATCCTCTATTTAAATCAATAGAAATACTGGAAACAATGATCGTACTCACCAACGCCCTTCCTAGGTAATTCAATATTAGAAAAGATTCGTAAAAAGTGTCTTGAAGACATGAAGAACATTAATGCCTACATCAACGGCACAGGTCCATACCCTGCCTAAACAGGTATCTCCAGAAGTATGCAAAAAATTTAATTTTGACAAATGACGACAGTTGGCCGTAGAGAGGTCGTTTTCGGCGTACAAAATTAACACTGGGTGACAAACGTCACAAATTTGGAAAATTTGAAAAAATACTTAATTGTATATGGTCACAAAAACTATGCATAATTTTAAGAATATTTCGCTATTTTTGATCGTCTTTAATTAAAATATATAAAAACAAAAATGGTTTTTTGATTATGCATTATGCGTATTTTGGGCGTATCAAGGGTTTTTAATGCACATTTCGGCCTTTTTTAGTGCATATTTGAATGCATATTTTGGCATTTTGTTAATGCATATAATCCGATGTCTAGTGATGAATGATACACATCGGTTCTTCTTACTTAAGTTTAATGCACAAGCAGGGTACCACCTAGTATACAATGTAATCAGTGGCGGTTCGTGGTCTTTTTAACGGGGGGTTCAGAAATTCAAGAGAATAATGATATATTGTCTAATCAAGTTTACTCTTGTCACACAAATTAGTGGGGGGGTACCTAAATAGGTACTATTGTTTTTAAATAACTTGATACTCGTCGACACAATTATTAAACAACCAAAATGGTATTAGAGGATTTAAATTGTTTAATGGTTTTTACAACACTCAATGTACGTTGCTAATTATAATTTTTTTTTCAATAAGAATAATTGCGTAGAATGTAGAATATAATATAGTTGATATTTTAAAACATAAAAAAACAAGAAACACAAATAAAGGTGGCCACGAAATAAAATTAGCTTTTTTCACTTACACTAAAAATCCATTATACACGTATACAAAAAATAATAATACTTAATTTCCAAACTTCTTCATAAGCATTAGCGTTATTTTTTTGTATATAACACTGTATTCCATCATTGTGTGAAAAAATTAGGACACAATATTCGCGACAACCGATAAACGCAACTACTTTCAATTTGAAAGCCGAAACAATACTAGGAAAGCTCAACACAAAATTGCATAAGTAGCGACGTTGTTTGCCGAAACTTTAGTTAATGTACTCGTAACTAATGGATATAACGACTTATCTATAAAAAAAAATACGAAAACAGGAGTCAAAATCGGTCCACTTCAATAGTAGATTTACAAATGTCGTAAACGGTTGGAGAAATGCAGAAAAAAAAATAAAAATTTACAAAAATGACTACAAAGTTAAATACCATAATATATAACATTTAACTTGCATCCGTTGGTGCAAAAGTCGACCGTCAGCCGACAATCTCGGGCTTCGTTTCGGCGAGACTCGTCAATGTTCGGAGTGACATCTTGACTCGTGAGCAGCGCACCAAGCTGCGTAGTTTTTTTCCATTCTACCGTCACAGCGATTCGTATCGGCTATGATTTTTTGTATGGACAAATGTGTGCGGATCTCAACGCGCACAAAATGGGAATAGATAGGTACCGTATTTTTCGGTGGCGCGTGTTTTAAAGACAGAATTTTAATGTCGAGCTATCTGTGATGCGCTTATATTACTATACAACAAGATTGTTTTATTTTTTCATATTTTAAAGGGGGTTCACCGCACAACCGCACTTTAGAGAAAACCGCCACTGTATTGTCTAGTCGAGATTCCGAGTAAAGAGATCATAATGGACAAAATACTTGCATTTATAGCCATGTCTCTTTCATGGATACGATCTCTCACATATCAGCATATATGCAACAATCATCACAATTATTATTGAAGAAAGACTTTTTACCTGTTAAGGCTATACTATGGCACAAAATAAAAATTCAGCATATATTTACCCCGCAGCATAAAGAGAAATTAGAAAGTAAATACAGCACCAGATTCACGCGCAACGACGGGTAACAGTTCCGAAATTTAATAATAAGTACGGACCACAGACATATTATTCATAGACTTGAGAATCAGGGAGAGGGGTAATAACCATCTGTAGCGGGGCGGAGAGGGATGAGTTGACGGTAACGATATGTCATTCGTTAATCCTTCAATACGACAGTATATAGGCATCACGCATTATAATATCACCATTTAGCTCTTAAAAGTAAAATCTGCTTTTGAATGAATAGACCTTTTTACATGGGAGCGCGAATTGTTCGCCCGGTTTGAACAAACTTGTGTAATCCATATAAAATGAAGAAAGGTTCGCTTGTTTTGAGAGTCGAATATTTTGTTACCGTGTTAAGTTAAGACACTTTTACAAATGTTTCATAATTTACTTATCACGGTAAACTGCAACGTGCACACTACGGGACTGGGAATTTCGCTTCATGTCTAAAACTGATTATATTATATATGATCTGAATAAGCTTAAAATAATGACAAATAATGCCTGCATATGGAAGGTAATACGACAATTGGGTTTATACTCTTTTTCACTTCTATTTTTACATGTTTTAATAGCACAAGTTACCATTTTTGCCGTGTTATTTCGTAAAATGTACCGATAAGAGCTTGACGCTAGTCCGCACAAGAATGATGACGTCACATTTTCTAGATTCACGCGTACCTATACGCCAGCCCGGCCGGTTCCATGGAACCCAGAATTAAGGAGGGGGAAATAATACGCTTTTATCACTTAGGGCAGGTCTATACATATTCATATGTCTATGGTACGGACAGAGAACGTTTGAATACAACATACCTAAGGTATTTAATTTATTACCTGATACTATAAAACAATGTAATTCTATGAATAAGGTTAAATATATGGTGAAAAATTAGCTATCGGAAATTTTTTTAATTTATATTGTGTATGAAAAAGTATGAAAAAATGTTATCTGTAGATATAAGATGTAAATTATGTATATGTTACTAAATTATTAGCACCTGCTGACAAGATAATTCAATTGGCTTGGCAGGACTTGTTTGATGATTTATTTATTATAACTTACTTTGACTAGGTGGTTATAAAAGCTCATAGTTTCGGCCAATACCAGAACAGAAGCCGAAATTTGTTTCGGTTTCGGCTGAATATCTAGTTTCGGTCGGTCAAAAAAGGCTAAAACTAATTAATACCGATCTTCTTCTTCTTCGATGGCGCTACAGCCCATATCGAGCTTTGGCCTCCCGCAACATTCGCCTCCAACTCCTCCTGTCCTTAGCAGTTGACTTCCAGTTTGTTACCTGGAGAAGCTGTGCCGCATCCCCTCTTATCTCGTCTTCCCACCTCAGTCTGGGTCTACCCACTTTTCTCTTTCCACCTGGGTGTCCAGTCATAATTCTTTTTGGGACGCGTGTGTCCGGCATTCTCTGTACATGCCCAGCCCATCCCAACCTGAGGAGTCTCATATGGGCTGAGATGTTGGGGGCCTGATATATATCGTATAGTTCTTTGTTGTGCCGGATGCCCCACTGTTCCCCCTCTTTCACTGGACTACATATTCTCCTCAACACTTTTCATTCAAAAGTATCCAGCATTTCAGCCATCTTTGCCAACAATAGCGTAGGGAAATTAATGGAAACAGCAGGAGATCAGCAGAAGTGGAGTCGTTTCTTTATTTTATTTTATTTTTATTTATTTAAACGCCCATGTTTTGATTAATTACAGTTGATAAAATACAAGTAAGTAACAGAAAATATAAAGAACATAATATAGATTACATAAAATATGAGTTGACAAAATGCAAGTAATACAGAATATAAATAAAGTAAAAATAGATAGCCTGCCAATATCCCACAAATCAATAATAATAGGCATTAATACGAAATGTATAAAATTGGTATTTACAATAGTTTATGAATTAAGTAGAAATAGTTCGCACATACGGCGTTTGAAGTTTGCCAAATTCAAATTATTGTCAAATTTAGAGTTTAATAATTTTAATAAAAAGGTTAGGTCAGTTATTTTTCGTCTGTTTTCTAAAGTTGGAATATTTAAAATATTCATTAATGATAAGTAATTAATGTGCTCTAAAGGGATGTTAAGTTTAAAATTTACAAATCGTAGAAATTTTCTTTAAATTCTTTCAATATTATGGATATGAATTTTGTAGAACGGCGACCAGACTATTGAGTTATGTTCGATTAGGCTTCTAACCAGTGATATATACCTACAACAATTTTACGATTCGTAAAGATTCAAAAATTTTAATCGTTCTTAAGGTAACAAAGGATTGTACCGCCGTTGCACGATGAAAACATAGTCAAGGTCTTCCAAGGTCCAAAGAAGACATGGTTAATCACGATCGAGGGAAAAGTATTTGTTAAAACTACTACAAAAGTTAATTTCAGCAAAATAACGAAAATAGAAAGAAAAATCTTAGAATTATTATTTTCCCTTTGCCTTTTACACAGCACAATATTATTTTAGCCATTTATTTTTCATGCATGGCTTTGGGTAAATAATAAATCTTCTCTGCCGACATCTTAAATAAATGTCTTTTTTATGTCTGAGATGAAATTACTTTTCTCCAACCCAAAAATTATATCAAAGGCATTCTAATCCGCTATATCTAATGACATTCATTCGAAAACAAAATCAAATTACTAATTTTTTGCGTATTTACGTGACATTTTTTCACCCCAATGCAAAAATAAAGCCAAGTGAATCACCCCTTATTTTTTAACTGTCAAAATATTGAACGTATTTTAGCTTTATTTATCTTTTCCTTTAGCACAACTGTATACTTAGCATGTACAATCGATAGAAACTAACTAACTAACCATCACGCCGTTTATTCCCCACAGGGTAGGCAGAGAGGACGGACCGCCAAACAACTCGGTCTAGCCTCATTCACATTCGTACATCGTCTCATACATACTATTCTATTTTTCTGACTCTTGACATGGTCCGACTAAAGTATCTGATTCATTTAATCGTGCCATGAGTTCCTCGGACGTCCCCTACTTCTTACACCATTCACACTTGCGTCATATATTCTCCTTTTGCTCCTTTCTTCGTTCATTCGCTCTACATGCCCAAACCATCTGAGGGTCCCTTTCTTAAATTTAAGCATTACGCTCACACGATCATACATGGTTTTACCACACATACGCATTTAAACAGCATTCGGTCTACTTTCATCCTTCCTGCCCCAGTTCTTGGCCTCACTGCCATACATCAGGGTAGATACAAGCACTCCATTGTGAACTGCTAGCTTCGCTTCTTTGGACAGCTTTTTGTTAGCGCTAACGGCATTCAGTCCTTCACTAATGGAGTTACCTGCATTTACCCTTCTTTCAATATCTCTATCAGCCTTTCCATCTCTCTTAAACATACTACCTAGATGCACAAACTCATCCACTTGCTCCAAGTATTCATCGTTCACAACTACGATCAATCCGATATTGACCAAATCCGTCATCAGTTAACAATTGGTCATCAATTGGTAAGAAATATTCCGACCGACAATTGATAACTTTTGGCCCGGCCTCCATAGTATCAGATAAATTCGGCGACATGCATCTTTTCTTGAAAGATTTTTTCAATGTGGATGAGTGTTTCAGGCTGATTGCTTATAATAATTGTTAATTAAAATTTTGTCATTTTCTAATTTCCGTGATCGATACCTTTTTGAATGCTAGGTCTACTGTTCACAGAACTATGCCAGAAAATGTATCAAAAGAATTCACAACAAATTATTTCATATCATGAAACAGTTATTTATAATTATCCTTTGAAATAAACACATCACACGCGTTATCAAAGCATATTCGATTATTAAACAGTTTCAAATGCCCATTGTTCATGTTCACTAGAACGAATTTCGAAAGGCTGTACAATATGTTCATGTAGTTACAATACGGTAACGTATTCAAGTTACGTTAGGTTAGGTACAGTAAACTACTGATAATTAGTTTGATATCGGTTCATTACTCTTTCGGCATTTACCTGCGAAGCATACTACATGGAATATATTATATTTCACAACAATAACTTCGTGTTCAATAATGTTTTGGAGAAAATACGTAGACTGGGCAATGAACTAATATATGTCGCTGATATTTTCGATTTGAATTTTGACACAATTAACGCCACATTAGTTCAGCATTTTTTAGTTATGTAAATAGTTAATAAAAAAAAATCAAAGTTATTTTTGTCAAATCTTCTCATAAATGTAATATCAAATTTTGGTGTAAGCCTAAATGACTTTCGGCAGTCGATACGCAATGTCTAATATTTAAAATCTTTTAAATCCTTCTTAATGCTTTGACTAGTAGTTATCTTCTATATATATATATATAAATATTTTATGTTATATATTGTCATTGCTCTTTTTTTTATACGTTCTCTCCTTTCACTGTCTTCTGTGTTTCTTATTCGTGTTATTATTATATAGTTAATGGACTGTTTGTCCGTAAATAAATAAATAAATCAATAATAGAGTAATCAGTAATAATAACTGGATGGGGGTCTGCCTTGAGCATTCACACAGAGGGCCCAATACAGCCCAAAAAGGAGTACTAAAGACAATACGACAGAAGAAACATTCAGCAACTTTCATGTCTACAATACGATACGATACGATTGTACCACCCCAGCCAGAAGCAATCCTGTCTGGTGAGACCGGTACACCAGGGGGCATTCATTTATGATTTTTCGATAATGTCTAAACAAAATAAGTGTTAAAAAAATTTTTGAAATATTTTAGATTTTAATTTAACTAAAATTAAAATTCTTATAACTGTGTTGACTAGATAATGTATTAAATTATTTTTATGTATGATTATATGATTTGAAATTTGTGTTGTTTAATAGAATCTATCGTTTTAAAATTGAACAAATCTGTCAACGGTATAACCTTAGTATATTGAAAATACACTTAGTTCAAAATTTTGCGTGTACCAGATAAAATAACAATCTTTCATAATCAATTTATGTTTTTTTTTGTAAAAAAGAGTCAATACGTCTAGAATTTAATTTAAAAATGACTAATTTCCGGTATTTTCTGGTAATGCCCTCTTAAGTAACTTTGTTGAACTTATGGTAAAACTTTTCACCCCACGTACTGGCAACCCTC
The DNA here is from genome assembly GCA_951813805.1 of Limnephilus auricula. NCBI lineage: Eukaryota > Metazoa > Arthropoda > Insecta > Trichoptera > Limnephilidae > Limnephilus > Limnephilus auricula. The sequence goes on from OX638417.1 coordinate 9,945,467, forward strand.
ATATTATAGCGCAATATAATGGTAAAAGCTCCCATAAGTTATGATTAAGTGATAAGTAGTGGGGTTTTGGATTGATATCAGCGAGTTAATATCTGGTATTATTAATACAATTGTCAAACCTCTGTCAGAAAATGAATTTGATACTCATTGCGAATATTGGATGAAGTAGATTTAGGAACCGATAATAATTAATCAAATAGTATAATGAAAATTATTATATACGAGTATCATAATAAGATTCAGAAGTCATAGTGGGTTGGGTTCGTTTAGGTAAGGTTGGGTTAGGTTAGGTTAGGTTAGGTTAGGTTCTCTCTCTCTCTGGTTTCAATCCTGGGATTGGTTTGCAGCAATTTCCTTTATTTTTTTCTTCCATTCTTCCCTGTCTTGTGCGGCACTTTTGAGGTCTGCATATGATGAGCAGCGCATGTCCACCAGCAGGTCCTCCAGGTACTCTCGGCGTGGGCATCCTCTAGAGTTTGTCCCCTCGGTCATACCCTCCATTATGGCAGGCAAGAGGCCTTCTTGTCGTATTATATGACCGATCCATCTTGCACGCCTTTCGGACAAGGTTCTGAGCAGGTGCCTTCCTCCTTCGATTCTTTGGAGAACCTCCTCATTTGTAATGTGGTCTCTCCAGGAAATTCCTAATATTCTTCTATAGGGCCACATCTCAAAAGCCTTTAGTCTCCGTTTATCTCTTTCGGATAGGCACCATGTTTCGCAGCCGTACATCAAGATACTCCATACATAGGTCTTGATGAGGAGTATTCTCAGTTTTAGGTCTATATTATTTGATTCTATTATTTTCGACCTTTTATTGAATGCAAACCTAGCCTGGTGTATACGTTAGGTGTATACGTATAGGTTAGGTTAGGTTAGGTTTAATTAAGTATTATTTAATTAAATAGGTTATTGGTAAAGAAGCGAAAAACACATGCCGACTATAAAAAAATAAAATATTTTGTATAAAGTTATAAATGTCATAAAATGATTATTTTTGAACTTATCCGAAAAATAAACACTGTTTTTGAAAAGTGATGAAGTAGGCTTTCAGTGTTTAGTATTAGAAATAAACATGTTATTTTTTTAATTAAAATTGTATTAGACAAATATATTTTAAACCTTATTATCGCCTCATGTTTTTATATTTCGTAAAAGTAATAATTAAAAAATTCTAAATGTATCATAAATTTGTTTAATTTGCCGTCGGAAATTTTGGTTGTACACATTGTTTTGAATTTAAGTGACAAATGTACATGGAAAGTAAAATTCTTCAAAACCAAAAGTCTAGAAATTGTTAGTTAGTTAATGATCAAGAAATACAAAAAAATCGTTTACATTTCAATGATTTTGTAAATAACTATGGATGCATAATATGAAGCGTGGTGTTTTCTCTTTCTTAAACCGTTTAGATCATCTTTCTCACTATGAAAATAAGGGAGATGGAACGATTTCTATGAAACATATACCTAAAAGCGAACAAATTAGCCTGAGAGGTTAATAATCTATTAAAATTAACGACGACAGCTATTTTCTATGGAAATAATATATAAACAACGATAAATAAAATTTGGCATTGTCTTGTTTGAAACAATAACAATTATGGAAATAATGATTGATTCACTGATAATAATAAAAGTTTGAAACGAAACACCCTGTAGTTTGTGAGGAGAAACGCCGATTTGTCGAAAATCTATTGAACCAATATCCGAAATCTCCTTCCCCCGGTGGTTATTGAAAAGTTGGGAATACTATTGTCTTGCAAGAGGACGGATTGGGAAAAAAGAAATTGTAATTAACGAAATATATTCCATTTTTGAAGTACTACTTCTTTAAGCACGTTTGACTTGAGGGGTAAACTGGCGAATGCGTTACGGAAATTACAGAGTTACGAAAATTGAAATGCGTTGCGAGGCGAACAGTCCGTATCACATTGTAGAAGCAAGAGAGAGCAGTGCGCGCGTACATTTTCTTTCTCTCTTCCTCTCACAGCCAGTGCATGAAATATTTCAGTTAGTATTTTGAAATACCAGTGATGCGCCAAACGCGGGGGGAGCGGACGTCGATGCGCACAGCTTGATCCGGCGAGGCGAATGATAATAAATTTAAATAAATATTTATAGAAAATTAATATATATATTTTATATATATAAACATATATATAGACATACATATAGATGGAGCTAAAGAAGTATTTAATTCAGTCGTGTGGTCTAAAGCACACTTTTTATTTATTTGTTATTAGAATAACTTTTGAAGGTTATTCCCATGAATGTAATATATCATTGAAGAATACGATAATACTAAAAAAACTAATCGAAATATGAAAAAAGAAGACACAGAAATATAAAAAGCTAAGGGTCGCAACTAGGACTCGAACCCACATCCTCTCGTCTTACCGGGACGAACGCCTTTAGCAATTCGGAAACTGAGACCTCTAATTTTTAAGTCATTTTTGTCAATTCTAATTAAAAAAATTGCAAATTCATTTAACTAAATTAAAAAATAAAAACCAACTAACCATCACGCCGTTTCCCCGCAGGGGTAGGCAGAGAGGACGGACCACCAAACAACTCGGTCTTGGCACACAATCCCTGCCTCATTCACATTCATAGATCTTCTCATACGTACTCTTCTATTATTCTGACTCTTGACATGGCCCGACTCATGTATCTGGTTCGCTTAATCGTGCCACGTCTTCCTTGGGCTTCCTCGACTTCTTCTACCATTTGCGTCATAAATTCTCTTTACACTCCTTTCTTTTAATTCGCTCAGCATGCCTAAAGCATCTTAGCGTCCCTTTCTTAATCTTACTCATAACGTTCACATGAGCCATACATTATTTTCGGATGTCCACATTCCTCACATGATCATACATGGTTTTACCACACATAAGCCCCAGGGATCTCATTTCTACAGCATTCAGTCTACTTTCATACTTTCTCTGCCAGTTACATATGGGTAGGTATCAGCACTCCATTGACAAAAAACGTCATTATGTGTTTCATACAAATAAAATCTTCAGTGAATCGGAACAACGTCAATATATTTTATAAAAAAATAACAGAATAACAAAGAACAAACGAATACTACTATGTCACGTTAGAAATGTTTTATTTTTATGTGATATTATGTGTGCTTATTTTTTATGCTTCCACGTAATTTCATGTAAGGTTGCTCTAAATATATTTATATCTCGGATAAATTTATCCGAGACACTGTCTAGGTTACAAACCAGTTCTTCGAATACTCATTTAATCTGAATAGGTAGCTTACCAATAAATACGAAAAAAATTGTCGAAATTAATATTGTTAATTTTGAATTTGAAATTTGAATTGACAAAAACTCTAAAAATAAAATAATTTAAATTTAAAGCCTCCTATGTGAGGTAAAAGTTAAAAAAAAGGCTTTACAGCTCATTTGAGGTGATATCAGGAAACCGGCACTACAGAAATAATCCAATAATTTTTATTATTTGTCCGGCAAAAGAAAAATATACCAAAAGAGATGTCGTTAAAATAGAATACTGCACAAAATGAAATATGCAATAACGTTTGCAACTAACATTATATTATGGATTAATCAATGTATTCGCATTGCATTAGTGACAAATTGCATTCATATACAATAAGGAGACGGAACTACATGCTATTAAATTCAATGGACCGGTGCACTAACATTAAATCCACCATTCCCTTGAGGCGGTCCTGCCGCCTGGCTGTCACTTTTCGCGCCATCTGTCAAAGTGACAGATGACGGGGAAGGACTTCACAACACCAATAATAATAATAATACTAGTTGGTGGTCGGACCGAGGAGACTGTCAGATTGTCAAACTTGTCAACCGCAGGCGGTCGATGTCGGATGGGGAACAAACGATTTATTGGAAATACCAGGGTTGATTATTTCGTATTGTTTGTGTTTTAACCTCTGCGAATTAATTAAATAGGATAAAAAATAATATCCTTTGCGATGAAATGCTGACGTCATGATAATAATTAGTATAGTATATTGACAAGGAGATATAGTGGGTTCGCAACACATGGTAGGAGTCATAAAGATTTCACTAGTTTCCGTCAGATGGCGGGGGAATCCCTAGGAATGAATATAGTCCCTAGGAATACATACAGTCGGTTGTGTAGAGCTTTGCGCTCTCAGATTTACCTATCAGTCAGTTGAAACTAGTCGCATAAGTTCAGGTCTGTTATTATTAGTTTGTGCTAATAAACAGTTAGTAGCATATTGACAAGTAGATTCAGTGGATTAGCTATAGATGGCAGGAGTCATAAAGCTTTCACTAGTTTCCGTCAGATGACGGGGGGATAGAGTTGTCCCTAAGAATGCATACAGTCGGTTGTGTAGAGCTCTGCGCTCTCATATTTACCTACCAGTCAGTTGAAACTAGTCGCATTAGCTCAGGTCTATTATTATTATATTTTGTAAATAAACAGTAGGTTCAGCGTGTTAGCAATAGATGGAAGGAGTCATAAAGCTTTCACTAGTTTCCGTCAGATGGCGGGGGGATAAGAGTTGTCCCTAAGAATGCATACAGTCGGTTGTGTAGAGCTCTGCGCTCTCATATTTACCTACCAGTCAGTTGAAGCTAGTCGCATAAGCTCAGGTCTAATATTATTATATTGTGTAAATAAACAGTTTGTAAGAAGAACCAAGGATTTATTGAGAAGTCCTTAACAGTGTGATTGAATGTAAATGAAGCAAACATTACAATTAGAGAATAATATCATTGTGCCAGGGAAAATAATTACCTGAACAATATATAATATTTATGGAATTTTTGTTTTGTTACTGTGATAATAATACATTAAATATTAGTTAGCAGTGTTTATTCGCTCCAAACAGGAGGCCCTGCGGAAAATAATTTTCATCATTTAATTATCATCTTTGGGCAAGCTGTGTGAAGGGTCTTTTAAAGGGAAAGAAGGAGATACTGTTCTGGATGGGTAGAAATCTTGTAGTTAGTATCTCCAGGAGTGACGGACGTATGAATCCATCCCTTTAACTGAACCAGGACATGTGATATTCCTGATTAAGTATGTTATGAGGCTTAGAATAGTGGGAACGGGTAACAGGATTGTGAAGAAGTAATTGGCTATTCAGATCTGGTTACCAAACCCAGCTAATTCAATTTTAATCAAGTTTTCGATTCTGAATGCTCGTATTCATTCCACCAGGATAATATTGAGATTTCCCACCTTTGTCTTCCCCATCTCATTTCAGCCTCACAACAAACCCCAATATTGGAGATGCCATAGTCCAATCACTGATTTCAGGCAGTTGGGAACAGTTGGGACGCTGGGACGAAATAAATAACAAAAAATAATTTTGTTTTGATTCTATTTCAATTTCACCAGAAGTGAGAGAATATTGAGCTTACTTAGAAAAAACAGACAAGCCCAATTCTATATTGTTATCTCTTCAATATGATATGAACATAATAAAACTACATTTACCTTTATCGGAATAAAGTGCCAACCCTGTTTTAACGAATCTCTACTCTCAATTGCAACGGATGACACTCGGGGTCGGACGTAACGACCACTTGCGACGGCGTTAGATGAATCGTAAATCATAACGGCCGTTGCGATTCGTTAAACGGCGCTTAACGGCAGGCGCCGATGTTATTACTGGTCGTTGTAATGATTCGTTATTCGTTGCCCCTGTCGAAATAAATATGTAGACAGAATATTAAAGTTTTATTAAATTTTGAGTTTTGAAATATTATTGTGTACATTTTATACAAATATTAATTTTAGTTTTGATTTCATAAATCTTTACATCATAATTTATTTGCGGTTAATATTTAGTTTTGAATATAAAGCGTGTTGTTTTCTCTTTATAACTCCGTTTAGATAATATTTATAACCACAAAAGTAATGGAGACAAAACGATATCTATAATACCTATATGAGTTGTTCCAAAAACTGATTATATTAGCCTAAGGAGTTTAAACAACAATTGTATATATTTTATATAAATTTTATCGATGATTTTGAGAATATTGGCAGATTATTCATTTTTATGTCATTCATTTATATTTTACGTTACCTATATTTTGTTATTTCTGAAGATGGTATTTATTACCAGAGAATACCGGAAATTAGTCCTTTTTAAATCAAATTCTAGACGTATTGACTCTTCTTTATAAACAAACATAAATTGATTTTGAAAGATTGTTATTTTATCTGGTACACGCCGTTTTAAAATTTTGAAAAACTAAGTTTGTTTTTAATATATTAAGGTTATACCATTGGTCGCTGGCAGATTTGTTCAATTTTCAATCGATAGATTCTATTAAGCAACACAAATTTCAAATTATATAATCATACAAAAAAATAAATCAATATATAGTGGCCCAATTGGTAGAGGTGTATGTCCCGGTAAGACGTAAGGTTCTGGGTTCGAGTCCCAGTTGCGACAATTATCTTTTATTATTTGCCTGTGTCTTGTTCATTTTTATATTAAAAAAAAATAGATTATTACTGTTATCTTCTTCTTCAATTTTTTTGAAATCGTACATTTATGCATACTATTATATTATGTTTATATTAAATATATGTATATATGTTTGTGTGTGTGTGTGTGTGTGTGTTTTTGTGTGTGTGTGTGTGTGTGTGTGTGTGTGTGTGTGTGTGTGTGTGTGTGTGTGTGTGTGTGTGTGTGTGTGTGTGTGTGTGTGTGTGTGTGTGTGTGTGTGTGTGTGTGTTGATATATAGCGTCTAATGCACCATGTATAGATATATATATATATATATATACATATACATGCATACATATGTACATATATTTTTCTGTTTTTTAAGTCTATTTAGTTTTTTTTTTATCTTTTGTCTACACAACTACATTGCTCTCGATTTTTACTGTTTATAAAAATAATATAAAACTTTTATTGTAACATATGTAACATAACAAAAAAAAATTATATATTACATTGATGGGAATAACCTTAAAAAAAATGAGTTTGATATCAATTTGATGCAATGTTTATAATAAAAAACCTGCATAATTTTAATTATTTCTCTCTCATATCAGAGGTCAGACAAAATCATTGTATTAATTACCAATAATAGATACATTCTAAATTTTTAGCACTCAATTGCGTCGTTAAAACCACTATAAAAAGGGGAAAAAAATCAAAAAGCCATAAAGAACGGTATAGTGTAGTAGTAATAGAAGGGGAGATATTATCTGTAAGTTATGTTAAGCGGCAATTAGCGCTAACAGCAGCTTAGTTCCTCGGTTAATTATACTTAATTAGTTGTTGCTTATATGTAAATGTTAATTTTAGTATAATTGTTGGTGTGGTACAATTTTGTCATCTGTTATAGTTTGTAGTAGGTAATTGGGTCTAGTCTAGGGGTTACAACACTCTTTTTAACCCCTCGGGCCTAAACTAAAAAAATATGGTGACCCGACAGTTGATCACCGAAAGTTGGCCCCCCGAAATAATTTTTTTAAGCATTAGACTTTTAGGTCCGGGTTTAGTTTTCCCCATAGGAAAAACTAAACCCTTTCACACACTTTTCCATAAAATTTATCATCCAGTAAATCTACGCTATGCAAGTGTATTATATAAGTATAATTAATACGAAACAATACAAGAACAACATGTTAACCTACTAGACTATTAAATGGGAAAATGATTCACCGACTCCAGATATTTTCATATCAGAGGGTGTGGTTCGGTGGAATTCCTAATTTGACCGATAAATCCTACGGATCCCTCATTAAAAATATTTAAAAAATCTTTCTTTATCATACATGTATTTAAATTGACTGATTTTTGCATTTTTATATACAAATTCTTTGACAAATCTAATACGCCTAATTTTTTAATGAGAGAGCTAGGTATAAAGCCAGTAGCCGAAATAACAAATGGTAATATTTTTATAGTCTGAGAATGGCAAATACTTTTAATTTTATTTTCTAAATCTGTATACTTTCTTATTTTTTCAGAAACAGATTTTTCAATATTACAGGAATTTGGAATAGCTACATCAATGATGTAAGTTTTTTATTATAATTTTTTTTTTATTTTGCATTATTTACCATTTTCAAATCTAAAATTGACTTTAAAAAATATTATTAATAATAAGTTGGTATGGATATAAAACGAATTTATTTAAATTGGGGATTTTTTGTACTGATACTCTGGTGTGTAGGTACAGTATATAGACAAGTACCCTTTTCCTTGTAGTATTTGAATGAAAATATGTTTCATTCTTTTGTTTTTCGGCGGCATGTCATCTGCACACCCCTTCGGGGAGACTACAAATTGCTTAATGTTTCATATAAAGGAAACTTTAAATTACAAATACAAAGCGTGGTGTTCTACTTTTCTACTACTTTGAAATCATACATCTATCTATCTCACAATGCGAATTTTATAAGTCCGTATCAGACTGAGCGAAATGTCTCCCCAAAATACTCTATGGGCGTTTAACGCCTGGAAGAAATATCTCCCAAAAACATTAAAAACTTTGAAAGATATTGGACGAAACATCTTTCAAAAAGACTACGGGTGTTTAACATCTGTGAGAAATATCTCACAAAAAACTACAGGTTTTTGATGTCTGAGAGAAATATCTCCCAAAAGACTCTACGGGTTTTTGTGGACTGGGAGAAATATCTCACAAAAAACGACTGGAAGAAATATCTCCCAAAAGACTACGGGTTTTTGAAGTCTGGAAGAAATATCTCACAAAAATACTACGGGTTTTTGACATATGGGAGAAATATCTCCCAAAAGACTCTACGGGTTTTTGTGGTCTGGGAGAAATATCTCACAAAAAACTACAGATGTTTGACTGGAAGAAATATCTCCCAAAAGACTACGGGTTTTTGAGGTCTGGAAGAAATATCTCACAAAAATACTACGGGTTCTTGACATATGGGAGAAATATCTCCCAAAATTGCTCTAGGGGTTAACAACTATAATCTACATGACAAACAACAATAATTGCAAAGATTCACAAAATATTTTTAAATAGACAATAATAATTCGGAATATCAAATTTCTTTTTAATATTCATGCCAAATAGGCTTCTATAATATGCGAAATGATATTTGCTTTACGTAACGGAGCATGTTTTTGATGAAAATTCGATGATATTAGACCCCTACAGGCTTTAATTAATATTCCATGGGGTTAGCAAGGCTTCCGAGGGCATTTGCTAACTAAATAATACATAGTACTGGACAGGAACCTGACCTACAGATTTTTAATTTTTACCTATGTATAAACTATAAAGTATAAAAATACATAATTAAGTACATTAGGTAGATTTTTTTAAGTAGGAGAAAGTTTATAAGCTCTACAAAATATTTTAAAAATAATTTTAAGTAATAAGAATAAAACACTTTTTGTTTTTGTTTTTAAACCACGATATTTATTAATTTACTTTACCGACCGGTTTCGCTTTACTCAAGCATCTTCAAGGTACAAATTAATACTAAACAATAACTACAAAATGTGTGCTTTTATATTCATATAGAGACAGACATATAGAGAGATTTTGTAATAATTTTAAATTGTTGTCTCTTTCTATATGTATATATTAGGGATGTTACGAACATTCGCATTCGCATTTGCATAAGCGAATAATTCGCATAATTTTAAACATTCGCATCGACATTCGCATTCGCAACAATCGATGCGAATGTTTAGCGAATGCGAATGTGTGCAGATCACGTCGTGACTCGCCCACTGTCCACGTGTCTTTTGTTTTTCACGCAAGAGAGATAAGCTGTGAAATCAAAGCTCAATTGAAGGCATATCTTAAAGAAAAACGAGCCTCTCTTGATGAAAACCCTTTGGACTGGTGGAAGACTATATTGAAATACGACAAATTGACAGATCTGGCTCGTAAATATCTGAGCGCTCCACCATCTCGGCCAGCGTTCCGAGTGAACAATTGTTCAGTGCAGCCAACCTTATATACGAACCCCTTAGAAATCAAAGGCTGCAAAATGCTTTTTCTGAAATATAATATGCCTTTTTTGAACTTCGATTATTAAATTGCTTAATTAGGATTATAACTTACTGTATAGGAAATGTTTTAATGTTTTTATTTTTTTATTAAAACAATGATTAATGCTGACAAAGGTTTTTTTTTAATGTGATTCCTTAACATTCGCATTCGCATTCGCACATTTGCACTCTGAACATTCGCATTCGCATTCGCGAATGTGGAAAATATCACATTCGTAACATCCCTAGTATATATTGTTCTCTCTATATGAATATATAAGCACACATTTTGTAGTTATTGTTTAGTATTAATTTGTACCCTGAAAATGCTTGAGTAAAGCGAAACCGGTCGGTAAAGTAAATTAATAAATATCGTGGTTTTAAAACAAAAAAAGGTGTTTTATTCTTATTAAATATGTCAAACCACACAGTGCTTGCTTTCTACAATAATATAATTTCAAGTAGTTCTTTTTAAAGTGTAAACCTTGCTTCCAAAAGGGTGTGTTTCTAATTTAAATCCAAATTTCCACTGAAGTCAGAAGATTTTGTAAGTAGGTACTTAAATACCTATATAATTAGATACTTGGAGAAAAAATGTTTTTTTTTTATAATAGCTTGACCTAGGAGGCCCAAAAAAATTCTCAGGGTCTAATTGTCATCTTTGGGGATGCTGTGTAGAGGGTATTTTTTAGAAAAGGAAATAAAGGAAGTTCTGGGAAGGAAAAATGTATGAAGTATGGGCAGAAATCTGAAAGTCAATGTGTCCAGGAGTGATAGACGTACGAATCCATCACTTCCACTCAGAATGTCGGGCTGGAGAGGTCTAGGTTAGGTCTCATTCAGCAGCCTCTCTCGATTCGGCCCGTTAAGCAGTAGTAAACGCATTCGCCAACAAGACCTTGACAAACATCACCCCTGCTAAATCACCAAACGTGGCAAACCATTTGGGGGTGACCTAGGGTTGTTGGTTATCCAATGCTTGTTTTTTTTTTGGTTTAATGTTCCAATTTTGAACGTGTGATTTTGTCACGTAACATTGGAAATTCCAACACTGACCAGGCCGTAACATTAAATTTAACGGTACGTACATTCGGACCTGTACGACATGCATACGTTATTGCCCCGTCAGAGTTTTTAATACAGCACACGTGAGATGTTAAGCACGCGTTTACATCCTTTTCACGTATTCGTCGGGGATGATCGGTATTTGATAGCATTGAATGTGGCAAAAAATGCCTGTATTATAATATGGGGTGTTTGAATTCAGTAAAAAGGGAGAAATCGATAAAAAAAAGTCGTCGAGGGGTAAGGCATCCGACTACTAATCCGAGAGGACTTGAGTTCAAATCCCGGGGTGGTAATTTTTTTAATTTTTTTTATTCATTTATGTTGTTCGTAATTAGTTCATTAAACACTACACATTGAGTGGAATTTTTGTTTTTACTATATATCCACACAGAATGCCCAGAGGAAAATAATTTCCCTCGTGGCTTATATCATCTTTAGGGATGCTGTGTGGAAGAAATGAAGAAGATAAAATTTCGGAGAGGAAAAAAAACGAGTGTGTTTTAGACTACACGACTGAAGTAAAACTTCTAGAGAGAAAGAAAATATGCACGCGCACTGCTCTCAATTGCTTATACAGTATTTATAAAATTGTTCAAGAACGAAATGAAATTACGAATAATCTTCATGCACTGGCTGTGAGAGGAAGAGAGAAAGACAATGTGCGCGCGCACTGCTCTCTCTTGCTCCTACAGTGTGATACAGCCCGTTCGCCTCGCACGACTACACTTTTCGTAACTCTCTTTTCACGCATTCGCCCCGCTTATCCCTCAAGTCAAGCGTGCGTAAAGAAGTTTTACTTAAAAAGCTACGGACATACGAATCCAGCCCTAACTACATTAAACCCCGCGTATTCCCTGCTAAGTCACCAAACTTAGCAAACAAACGTAGTGACATATGGCAGAGGTGTTAGTTACCCAATAAACGGTTACCGGGAGAATATATTCTTATCTCCTGGTGAAAGACCGCCATTCAGAATTAAAACGTAGCTTGAATTGGTTCTAGGCGTTTGGCGACCAGATCTGAACAGCCATGTACTGCCACACCTTCCTCTTTCGCATTTCCTTCACCTAACCAATACCTTCAGCCTCATAACATACTCCAATTGGGGATATCATAGTCTCACTGGCTCCAAACGGATGGTAGCAGGTAAGATTCTTGTGCAAGATCCAGATTTAAAAAAAAAAATTCTTGTTCAATTTCCTTCATTTTCAGTAAGAAAAAATATTGTTGTAACTCGAGCAAAGCCGGGTAATAACCACTATTAAAACCATCTTGACAATGGAGAACTAAAATAAATATAACGTTTTAATAAAATTTACGTGAGCCATCGATTTTCTTACGGAATTCACTTTTGAAAAGCCTTTCAGCTAAAGTCTCGTATTTCGAACCCTCGCCGATATAATCTGCAGGTTATAATAAATAAATACATCCTATACTCTGCCTACCCAGGTGGATAATAAAATCGCTTTTGTATTCATCCCCCCTCCCACAAAATACCACCCTCAGCCAGCTGATATTAAACCTAATCCTCCGAACTCCAATTTTAAAAGTATTTTTAAGGTAGGGTATATCTACCTAGCTTGTGATAGATTTAAGACCATTTTTTTCAATTATATATGTAATAATTGTCCCCCATTTTTAGGGGTGGTTTTTTTAATCAAAATAAACGACTTAACAGGCATACAGATCGGATGTGATTTTAGATTTACACGGCAAAAAATATTATCGTGATCTATTTTCGGGGTATTATACCGTGTTGTGCTACCTCCCAACATTTGGCCAACTTTTCGGACAGCGTTACAGCGTCCATCATCAATTGGGCAAACCCAAAATGCGTAGAGCATAATGTCCACACGTAGGTAAATTGGCCACACACTGTCAGATAGGGACAGGTATTTGGACAAAAGATCGGGTTAGAGCGAGATGTACATAGTTGCGTCAACATTAAGAGTAAGACTATTGACTCCCGATCCGAAGGTCGCGGGTTCGAACCCGGCGTGCGCAAATGATTTTTTTCTTCAATATTTGCAAAAATTACTTTGTGGCATCATTTTAATTAAATAAAACAAATTACTTTGTGTAAACCACTAATCACGTGTTATAATATCTACATGTTTCAAAACCGATGGTTTCTTCGTCAGAATAATAACATGAATAAAAATAACAAAGGAAACAAACAAGTATAGACAAAATGAACAATAGACAAAATATTATTAAATAGAGAGGTATATTATTATATTTCTTTTGTTATTTTTATTCATGTTATTATCCTGACGAAGAAACCATCGGTTTTGAAACATGTAGATATTATAACATGTGATTAGTGGTTTACACAAAGTAATTTGTATTATTTTCTACTTAAATAAAAATAGTATTAAGTGTATTTGCGGCAATTTCCAGAGTAGAGATACTCTCCGTATAGCCCTGGTCTAAGACCACCATCCAACGTTGCTTGAAATGGCTTTAGCCATAGCATTAGCGTGTTTGCAGTAGTGGCTTGAGCAGGTACTTCCCCACCTTCCTCTTTTCCATTACTCACTCACTACCTTCAGCCTCACAACATACCCCAACAGGGTATTTTCACAAACGAAAGATTCTGTTGAAAATATATTGATTATTTAAAGGTCATTTTTCTAATTTTAACCATCGTACTAAAAATGTTTGTTTTTTACGTTTTCATTCTAATTTATTCATTTTAAAAACTTTTAAAAACCAACGAAACCAAAACGGCCTATGATTGCCAACGTCGCTTCGTACGCACGTCACAAATAAACAAAGTAGTACTATCGGAAATTTTTCAAGAACGAGCGACCATTATGACGTCACACGTCGAAAATGCCGTTTTGGCGGGATTACAAAAATGCCCAACTTAAACACGCTGTAGAAAAATTATTCGTCAACATAAAAATAAAATGAAGATGCCATAATAATCGTAAATTTTTTAAGCAATAAAATTTCTTTGTGGAAATACCCTATTAGGATGCCATTTACAGTGCGGTATTCACGAAAAAAAATACATTCTCATACATTACGAGCAAAATCTAATCAATAAGGTTTATATTATAAGCGTTATTATCGACTTAACATATTTTTTTAACTAAAACATAATATTAATGAGAAAGGGAACACCTCCTTATCCCATTTTACCACAAAATCTATTAATAAGTCCTCGCCAGAGTTAATGTAAAAGTAACGGGCTATTTGCAGTTAAAATTGTTGGGTAGAGTACGTTTTGTGTTTACACAATTTTTTGTTTGACCGGCAGAATCCAAATGAAACGCCAATCCAATTTTGCGGGGATTTTTCGAGGTCGAACAATTTGCCCTCTGTTCAGCACGTTTTTTAAACCGCTGCTATTGCCAGATAAAAATATAAATAAATTTTACGTTAAGTCAATAACGAAAGCTTTGAAGCCTTTTTATACCCTATTATCCACTGGAGTGATTTTGGTCCAAATTTTGACCGCTTTTAATGTTCTGCGATTGATATCGGTCCAAAATTGGACCACATTTTCCTACAATTCGTAAAATATTTATTGTAATCATTTGAAACATTTTCATGGCCAGCAATTTATTCTATTAAATAGGTGATAAATTAGACTTCATGTCTATGGCCTTATCTATTGTCTATTTTTTAAATTATCCTAAAATGAATTTTGGCAGTTGTTGGAAAGCTTCAGTTCAACAAACGAACTTCGAAATAATTTTCAAATCAAAATGATTTGATGAACACATATAAAAAAAAATGGTTTTCTAGTATATATTTGAATCTATGATTATCAAACAGGCTATAGAAAACATAAAAACATAGAACATTATTCAATATAGATATTAAAAATATCCACTGGCGGCAATTTCAAATCTTCAAATCACTAAAGCACAAATTTAGAGAATTTATGAAGTTAAAGATTTTTAATAAATTTTCTATCAATTTTAAAAATATAGGGTAATTAGTAAAATATAGGTCAACTCATTGGCTATATAGCAATATAATTTGTTTATATGTTTACGTATAAAAATTAGGAGTAATGATTTTTTTAATGTGGGCGGGAAATTATCAAAAATAATTTTCATAAGTGACAAGCACGCATTTCTTTTTTAACTTTCCTCATTCTTCACTTCCCTCGCCTGCTTTTAGCCTCACAGCGTACTGCCATTGGGGATGCCATGGTCCCACCGGCTCTGGTAAGTTGGTAGCATTGGGTTGCTTGTGGGGTAATCACAAAAATATATGTAAAAAGGAACAATAACTCGGAGCAAAACAATACTTTAAATCAATTAATCAATGTATAGATGTACAATAAAATGCAATAATTTACAATAAATTCTTCAAATTTTGCAAATTCACTTTGTGGCACCATTTTATTAATGAAATAGTGAAATTTTTTAAATAAAGATTATCGTGGTAAAAACAAAAAGTTTTTAATTATTTTATTAATTTACAATAACTTTAAAATTTGTCTTAAGATTTTTTTTTTTTTTAGACGTAAGTACTACATATGGGGTTGAAACCACCTTTTTTTTAATGCAGGCAGTATTTGACGAAGCACCACCACAATTTCCTAGGAAAATACAATTTCGAGAAGTAAATTTATTCTGCTTTGAATGTCGCCTGCAAATAGTTCACAGTTCCTAGATCTTAATTTAACCTCTCTGTTTTAAGCCTTTTAATAAACTTCGCATTTGAAATATATGTGATAAAAAAGTTATTCAGTTTTAAACATAAAACCTTTTTATATTATATCTTATAACATAATTTCATCCCGCGTTATTTGGTGACCAGTGGAGGTTTTGAGCATAATAACTAAATTTAAAAACGACACATTCTCATGTGTAAAACGTAAATGGTGTGAAATTATTGGGTACGCGTTTTACGTATTTCCTGACTGTGCGACGGTGTCGAACGGATCAATGAGGTTCTTCGGAGCCCTTTCCATTTAAATAACGGTTAAAGAAACGAATATTGAACACCTTCTAGTAGCCTTAGTTTTGTTAAGCTAAAAAACCAAATAATTGTTAACATCTGTAGTGCATTATATCATAATCATCGAATAAAAAGTGTAAAACACACAAAATTTTTATAAAAATATAACTTCAATTGAAAAAACCGGACCCGGTCATCAATATTGACACAGGCTCCATTTCAAGACTTTCGGGGTTCATATGGAGGGCTGGTTTTTCGAGTTGTGTGCTCACCGGACCCCGGGTTCACAGTCAGGCAAACACAATTTGGATTGTGACACGTCCACAGGTTATATAAACACCAGAGAATCCAGAAAAACGATGAAAAATAAAGACATTTTACAAAAAATCTACATACCACTGCTGATAAATAATTTCTATGGTAATATCTTCAAACATCAACTTAATCTAACTACCGAACCATCATTCTTTCTCTGCAGGCGTTTATGTTTAAGGTTTATTTATCTAATAAAAAGCGGGTCGACATCTTTAGAGCACAGGCGTCAGTTAAGGATGCTGTCCTTTTTCTATTAGTATTACAATGGAAGATGCTCCGAGGAACTAGAATTACTGATCACTTCGGCACTGGTGCATAGTTGGGAAACATGCCAAAAGTGCGCCCAACATCTTCTTTTAAGAATTTTTTGTGGTGAAGGAGAAGCGAACCTGGGTCTTGAAGAGATCAGAAATAAACGAGACCGGCAAATCGTTCCACAACCGAGCTGTTGAACTCAAGAACGAGTTGTAAAAGCGATATATGACAGACGTCAATCGTATACAAATATAATATACGATTAACGTATTTGGTGCATTTGACGGTGCCGAAAGAAACAATGATGCAAGTTCCTCTGAGCAACTTCCGTTAAAATACCGGTAGAACAAGGACAGCAGTCCCATCAGATATCTGTGCTCTAAAGATTGCGATTTGTTCGTTAAGATAATCTATCAAACGGGTAGCCCATTTCTGCGGGTTTCCAGACTAGAGATGGTTGCCAAATTCAACCGGATGACAGAAATATTACAAGGTTGATGTGAGCGTAGTTATCAGTGTTAAGAAATGAACGAATTGGATACGTATAGATAATGAACAAAGAAAGAGACGCCAAGAGAATAGGTAAAAGACGGTGACAGTAAATAGTAGAAAAATTCAATGCCACTCTAGGAGTCAGTAAAATAGAAGAGAATGTATGAATCGATGTTATAAAAAGTAAGGAGGGTGATCTGTCAATAAATACGTGCGATGCGGTGAGTCCTGACTGCCTACCCCTGCGGAGAAATAGCATGATATTTGCCGAGTTTCTAACGAGTAACATTGAGGATCTACAACTTCTGCTGAATCAAGTAGTGAAGACTTGTGAGAATTTTGGATTAGAACTGAATATAACTCAAACGAAATACATGCTCATAAGCAAAAATAATGCAGTTGACTTGAATGATAATATTTATATTGCTGGAACGAAATTATAGAAGGTACAAAGTTTTATATACTTGGGCTGCAATTTAAATGAAAGATGGGATCCTTCGGTTGAAATCAAATGCCGCATTGAGCAGGCTCATGCAATCTTTATACGCATGAAAAAGATGTTCTGCAGTAACGATCTCAACCTTGGATTACGAATACGAATGGTAAGATGCTACGTGTTTTCAGTATTATTTTATGGAATGGAACCATGGACACTTACTGAAGAACTGGCGACTTGGGGCATTCGAGATGTGGATCTACAAAAGAATACTTAAAATAAGCTGGATGGACAGAGTTACGAATGAAGATGTTTTGGTTCGGATGAATAAAGAAAAATAAGTTATTCAAACAATCAAACTCCGAAAACTTCAATATCTAGTACACGTGATGAGACATCCGGAGAAGTGCGAGATCTTGCATCTCATAATGCAGGGAAAGATTGCCGGGAGACGGTGCCATGGAAGAAGGAGAACATCGTGGCTGAAAAACTTGAGACAGTGGTTTGGCCAGTCTACTGTAGAGTCCGCATAGCCAACATGATAGCCAACGTCCGTCGAACCGACAGGGCACGAGAAGAAGAAGAAGTTACCGAGTTGAAATGCAATAATTGTACTGCAGCAATTTGTTTTGAAAACTTACACATGAAACCATACAGCGTAAATTTGTCAAAGCATTTGAACCAGTCAAACATGAATGAAACAATAATAATATTATTCGTAATTCTCTATTCTCATTATTACGGTCCCGAAGGTCGAGATTCGCCAGACTGTGAAATAACACACATCCAGCCGAAAACAATTACGGGCCGCGTGTGTGCTCGCCTGTTTGATTGAGGGAAAGTGGCCCCTATCGACCTAGCAGACCGTAAGAAGAATCTCAAATATCAGCACTTTTTTCAACGTTACTTTTTATGAGAGAGAAAAAAATATAATTTATTCACGATTAAAATTTTACGCAAAATTAATGTCATAATAATAGTATTTTTTTTTATTAAATATAATAAATAATAACTATACATGTAAATCCGATCAAAGTGCGATTTTTTTCTTCTATTTTTCTGTCTAGGTCTTGGCGGCGGATGATTTTGCCTACCGCACTTTCTCGACCCATCGCAGCGCAGTGGGATGGATGGATTCCCAGATTCCTATCCACCCCCATACCTTCTTCCTTCCTTTCAAAGTTCCCCTCCTTTCTTTCACTAAAAAGTCTCTCCACATAACATCCCTTAAAATGGCCTGTCGGATTGTTGGATTTTTTCCTCAGGACCTCGTGTGTGAAGATAATGTAAAAAAAATAGATAAATAAATAGGTATAAGGAAGAAAAAAATACAATTTCCCAGTTATCTACATACGATTGGTAAGTGCAAATATATGCACCAATACACACAATCTTAAGTTTCTACTGTTTTGGGTTTATAAATGCGCGACCTATACGTAAAAACTTAACCTCTCGTAGGCCGCAGTCCCCCCGGCGGGTCCGGATGTTTGAAGCGATTTTGTCCCTTATGTATTAAGAAATTGTATGAAGAACAAGGACAGAATCGCTTGAGCCGTTCTCGTTCTTGACATTACGAATTACTGGATAGCATTTAGCCACTCCGAATAATTCATATTAATTGCTAAAGACACGCCGCGCGCCGGGCACCAAAGATGGCGGACAAAATGGCTGCCGCTTGATAATATGATAGCTGTCACATTCGAAGTATATATTTATTCATTGTTTTTTATATAAATCCATTGTGGAAAGCATAGATTTGAGTGATTATTAGGAAGTTCGTTTTATCTACAATATTTTGATGTAATTTTTGTAATATATCACAAAAGAAATGTTATAAAAATTAAATTCGTAAGAAAGGTGAGAACTGTCAAATATTTTACGTCGTATCGAAAAAATATAGTTTTTTTAGGTATTATTTTATCAAGATTGACGAATTTAATTTCAATTGATTTCAAATTTCGATAATGAAATATTTGCGTATTTTATCCATTCGAACGCTTTTTGCCACAATATGGCACTATTTTCAAAGCCACAGATTGCTTTGCTGGCAAAATATGGCAAATATTCTCTAGATTCCTTAAAAAGTTTTAAAGTTAACGATTTTATAATTTTTTTTTGTAAATCTTAAGAATATGTGGTAATAGACAAAATATATGTGAATTCTTTGGCTAAATAGAACTACAATCAGTTTGTATATATCAATATTCCAATTGAGGGCCTTAGATGCAAAAACGCCACTCTCCAAAAGTACTGTTTTCTGTAAATGGCAAAAAACCGATCAAAGAATGCTTCGCATTTTTCGTGTGATTTTTTAGTAAAATCTTAAAAAGTATAATTCAAAGTGAAATATTATAATAAAAAATGTTGTAATAATGTGTTCATTGGTCATGTTAAATTTATTTTGAATTCAGGCTTGTGATTAGCTTTTGTGGAGAATGGTTATTTTGCTTGTTAATCGCTGTGGAGAGTGGTGATTTTCATCCAAACCCTATTTTCATTTCCATTTTTCCATGATTTGTGGTTGATTTTTCTAAGGATCTCAAACACCATCTTGTAGCTACGGACATTGCGCATAGATTAGCATTTATAACTCAATTTCGTCATTTATGGAGAGTGGCGTTTTTGCTTTTAAGCCCCACAATTGGAAAGTGTGATTTTTTTTAATGTGGGCGGAAAATTTTTCTTTAGCAATCCAAGAAAAATGATTAAAATTGCTATGTCGCTCCAGTGGTTATTTGAAAAACTTAGTATTTGGAGATGTCTGACTAAACAACTGAATGAACAATACACCAATACACTGTGCAAAAAATAAATAAATGGACTTACATATCACGTGAAGTTCGGCATTGGCTCTTATGACCTTGTGGTTCTTGGCCGGTCCCACTTGGCACTGGTATTCTGCATCGTCGTCTAAGGAGGCGTTCGATATCCGAAGATTGTAAATGCCATGGCGACGGTCTCCGATCACAGTGTATCGGGGAAGACCTTGGATTACGGAGGAGAAACCTGGTGGGAGAAATGGGAATTAGAATTGCAAACATAATGTTAAAAGATTTAAGAAATGTTGGAAAGTTTGAGATATAATGTATACCTAGCAGGGGCGGTCCGTGAGTTTTCAGCGAGCTAGAGTGCTAAGATTGAAAAAAAACGACGTTATTGATGTTGTTATAGCTGAAAATGAAATTTTTTTTTTTTCAAAATTTTAACTTTTTGTAAGAAGATCTTTTAGTTTATGGATGCGGCGCATCCCCAAACTGAAAGAATCCTGAAGACCTTCAAACAAAAATATTAAATTTTGAAAAAAAAAAATTCGATTTCAGCTACATCAACATCAGTACCGTCGCTTTTTTCAATCTTAGCACTCTAGCCTAAGAGTATGGATATTAGAGAGACGGCATGTGAAGTGTGCCCGCGCGCTCCAAGTGTGCCTTTTCAAGAATTCTACCCACATGGCTGACATTGGCTGTCACCATGTAAAATGGCTGCTGTCGGAACATATTAAACGGTCAAAAACCAGCAGCCAATGTAAGCCGTTTGGGTAAAATTCTCGAAAAGGCACACTTGGAGCGCGCGGGCACACTTCACATGCCGTCTCTCTAATATCCATACTCTTAGACTCTAGCTCACTAAAAAATTGACGGACCACCACTGATACCTAGAGGTACGATAAAATGTTTAAG
Source organism: Limnephilus auricula (assembly GCA_951813805.1). Classification (NCBI taxonomy): domain Eukaryota; kingdom Metazoa; phylum Arthropoda; class Insecta; order Trichoptera; family Limnephilidae; genus Limnephilus; species Limnephilus auricula. The sequence goes on from OX638417.1 coordinate 9,966,624, forward strand.
AATATGGAGATACATTAAAAAATTTAAAATAAGTACACGTCGAAAGATTTTTTTAATATTAGATTCACCCAGGAGGTCCCGAGGAAAAAGTCCCTCAGAACCTATGTCATCTTTAGGGGTGATGTGTGGAGGGTCTTTTTAGGGAAAGGACGGAGAGAAAGTTCTGGGAAGGAAAAACGATTGAGGGGTGGGTAGGAAACTGAGGTTTAATGTGTCCAGGAGTGACGGACATACGAATCCACGCTTCCCATAGAGGTGCAAAACGATGGGTCGAGAGAGTCCACTTACTGGATAACCAACAACACTGCTATAGTCAACCCAAGTCGTTCACTAGATTTGGTGACTTAGGGGGGGTGTCCGGGTTCATGGGGTGAGGTTTGTTTACGTCTTTCCGACACATGTATTTGCCTACCTACTGCGTGGAAGGCCGGATTAGGAGAAACTGGTTGAGGTAGAACTTTTGACCTCTTCAGCCGGACTCTCTCGGAACATCGCCTTGCACCGCAGTGGTGTGGATAAATTCATACGTTCGTCAATCTTGGACACAATGAACCCCAGATTCCTATCCACCCCTCAAACCCTTTACCTTTCAATAACTTCCTCTCATTCCTTTCCTTGAAAAACCCTCCACACAGCATCCCCAAAGTATAAATGCTAAAGGCCTCCTGTGTGGAGATCTTGTAATATAAATGGATGATTTATGTCTAGTTTAATAATTTACAAAATATATATTATAAAAATGTTAATATATAATTTTTTTCTTACCCAAAGCGAAGCCATCTTTAGCCCATTGCACCTGTCCGGCCAAATTTGCAATTTCACACTCCAGAACCGCCTCTCCCCCCTCCAATACTTTGGCGTTTTTCGGGCTGACGCGGAAGGACTGCTGTTGGTTAGACGCGGCCAGGACAACTGTATAACAAAAAAAAACAAAAAAATTAATAAAAATAATTATTTATGTAATAAAGTTACGCAAGAGGAAGCCAATCCACATAAAAAAAATATTGCCTTAGTTATGCAAGAGGCGGCCAGAACACATTATTTAATGTAAATCTGTTGAGAATAATTTATTAATCAATTAAACTAATCTAAAGCAAGATACAAATTTATTTTTAAAAAAGCATTTTAATGATGAAATATATTTTAATGCATTTTAATGATGAGATGTTTTATTAAAATTATTTATTAATCGATTAATTAATTAAATGCAGGTAGAAATTTGCACATATTTACACATATATTTGCCTTTAAAATAATCAAGTATGTTTTTATTAGTATTTTCATAAGCCCAGCAAAAATAAAGTATCAGGCTTATAAAAACTGCTTTAAAGTTCAAAATCTCCTACTTAAGAACCGCTTTTCGATTATGATTTTATTGTTTAATGTGAAAAATTAAATTATTTACAAAATTATTGTAAAAAATTTTAATATTTGTGAAATTTAAATTTAAATATAAAGTTTCTCAAAATAAAACACGATTTTTTCTTGAATTTATCAAAACAGGTAAAACCGAAATATAAACCGTACCGCTATCTACACAATCTCCCTTATTACTTACAATTGCGGTATCCGCCGACTAAATCTTGATTTCGTAAAGTCGGCCTTAAACCTGGTTTAAAGCCGTTTTAACCATACACACTGTGATGGCTTCAACACCACGTTCGAAAGGAAAAAAAAAGCATCTTCTTTATCGGAAGAGCTCATACAAATTTTTCCCACCTAAACGAAATTTCAAATCGACTACACTAGCGACCGCTATTGAAAAGGACAGAAAAATCACAATCTGAGAAGGGCTGAGGTAAATAAAGGTGATGACATAATGAAGGGCTCGAAGTTTTCAAATCGATACCACGTTTAAAATTTATCAATATTGAATGTAAGCCGACACTTCAGACCGTCCATAAATTTAAAATCCTAGAGCGTGTCGAAGAGAGTTTGTTTAGTAACAAAAAAAACTTACATGGTTTTGAGGAATAAATGGGGTAATTAAGCCCAAATTACCACTACAGAATACAGACGGAGTATTGATAAAACCAATTAAAATTAACGACGTATACAATCTATGAATTAGTGCTATAGATCGAGATTTTTCGAAAGGTAAACAAAACACTCAGATTAAAAGTAAATAAGATTTTTACTTTTGGATACACAAAAAAAAATGAAGCCAAACAGGTACGTACTAGACCATAGAGCTATTTGGAACGCATTAAGAAAATGAATTCTGAATTAATAAGGTGATATTAGTTATTACCAGACAAAGTTTTACGAATATTATATCTGATCATGAAAAGGGACGAAGGATAAAAAAATAGTTGTAAACATCTGCAAGGAATGTGGTGAATCAAGTAAATGACAGAAGCAATTTCATGCTACCATGAGAATTAAGCCGGAATACTACTGAATTCAATTTTACCTGCCGCAAATTTTAAACAAAAATAAATGGGAGAGTCGAGAGTCGAGGATCGAAGGAAGACGAGGCTATAGAGTGCTAGCAGTGATAAGATCGTTCGTATTTAACAAAACAATTGATCAAATATTATAAAAACGAGTGATAAGACATAATCCACCGAAGAATTAAAAAAGTCGTGATAAACAGTGACAAGTGTTTGTTAATGTTGGGAGAAAATATCCATCGTAATATTAAAGAATTTTTAAGGTTGTGACTTCGTGAGAAGCAATAGTTCGTGTACATAAATTAATTATTCGGCTTGTTAAAATACTCTATTGAAAATTAGCTGCAGTGAATGACAGTGCGCCGCGAGTGGATTAATTAAATAATAAAATTAATTTGAATTATCAAAACCAAAATAGTAATCAAAGTGAATGAAATACTTAGCTTCAGTGAGTTTATAATAACATAACTTTGTGTTTTAAAAATAGAAGGGAGTGCATCGCGTGAATTTTGATTTGAAATATAAAATTAGTCTAGTCAATAATAACGTACAAATATCATTTTCAAACTTGTACACACAAAATAATAATATCAAAACAACATCAAAATAAATAACCTACATACAAATGTCACCTTCGATCTTCCGCGAGCATAATAATAATATAAAATAAACTATTGCTTGTTTTGAATCCCCCAATTTGAAATTGTTCAACGATAATAAACAATACCTACGCGCTTGTAGTTTCTTCAATATATCATATAATCAAGATAATACAAATATTCAAAATAATATCAACAAATACCTACGTATAAATGTCATCTTCGATAATATTGTTAACAAATAATAATTAATAACCTACGTATTTTCTTAAACTCAAATAAAAGTGTGACATAGAGTCATGGGTGTTACTACTTCTGGGGACTAAATTACCGAATCATAGTGACAGGAAGGTTTTTTACTTTTAATATTTTCCCCACATGTACGTAATCAGGCTTCGTTCAGGTGAGTGAAAGAAACATTTTAATTAAATTACAGGTCGTACATGGTCCCGATACCTGAGAGGATCTGCCAACCTACAAAACTAATAACAAAAGAAGTTATGTTCCAGGATATAATTGTGTTTTAAATATTATTCTCAATGTGTAATTACGAGATTTGTCCCAAATTAAATCTATTATCAATGTGGGTTCAACGAACTTATATTTTTTGCGTGCTAGAAAGGACGAGACGAATGCGTATAAAAAAGGATCCCGGCCATAAATCGTAGCCACGTTGAACATCGTACGGTCATCCAAATTAGTAGGGGTTTTTTTGTTCTAAGGTATGCCAAACCAAAGTGAGAATGACGGCAACATCCATGCCATACTGGATATTAGTTCAAAAATGAAATTTGGAGAATTGAATTTAAACATTATAATTGTTTACTAACAACAATATTATCATGTCAAATTTCTTTCAGGCTTCCTTACAAAATATGAAATCAACATTATTTCGGTAATGTTTTCTCAATCAGACCCTTCCAAAATCCCGCTTGACCTGCGAAATATAGACTTCACGATTGGGGAATGCAATAGCGTTCACTGAAATTATATCCCCACAAGATATGAGACAAAGAGGGCTTTTTTTCTTACGCTATCATGCGATAGGGGATGTCAACGTAAACTTAGCATTCACGCGGGGTACTGAAAGTTAATCCCTTTCGCGGGGTCATGCAGAGTGAAAAGGCATGAAAGACAGAATAAAAAGAAAATGCCACTTGGAATGGTAGGGTATGATTCGCTGACGGAGGCGTTTCGACCGAAGGTATCCCAAGTTTTGCGAAGTTATGTGGAGGGGACGTCGGCGTGGTATTCCGTGAGAATAAGTCTGTAGCACTATTGCATACTACCAGTAGTGTCGACCTGAAAGCAAACATAGTTTTTACAAGGTAGAAGTTATGTCAGCTCTTGGAGGCGAGGAACGCAAGCCAATGATTATCCTCGTAGGAGACGAAAGGATCATCTCAAACGGCTCCGTACGCACTCAACGCGAGTAGAATCATGATAAGGGAAGAAATGGACATACCCCTTCTAGAATCAGTCGAGTTAAAATCAAATCTGGAGGATAGGAAGTCGGAATAATACTGGAAGTGACATGAGGACTCTGCGCGCTTTCATCTGGCGTGAAGGGACCCTTTCGTAGCAATGAAGTTCATGCAAGAGAACAAAATCAGGACTTAAGGACCATCCTAGCAAACGTAATGATTGAGTCTTTGTCCGGAATGTTGGTCACCAGTATCTATTTGGTTAGAGGAGGAGCCGACTTATTCAGGAAACAACATTTCCCAGATCCTCCTATCACCCCTCCTCACCTTCCTCTTCCCCAGTACATGTAGTGTATACTAATAACAATAATAACTTGACCATTTAGGTGCAGTACGACGACATTGAGAGCTTCGCAAGGAATCCTGGTATGTATGTCATAATTCACACTGTCCATGTCATGTTAATATAATACAATGTAAACCCATAGACAGGAAAAAATCGGGTAAGAAAACTACGACTTTGAATTTTATAAACCGGGTGACAATTCACTGTAGGATTAGCGTCAATGACACTCCGTTCAAGTTGAGAAAAGGCGGGTAATACGAGTATAGGTTTGAAAATAAAATAAAACAATCTAAAAAACGGGGTCAGTTTATCAAACGAGATTCTTTCACACTTTACTCCAAAAGAATTTGAGGTTACCACACACACTACATTATTTCCTCTACATGTGTATGTGTATTAATTTACACATTCAAATGTAATTACCGAATCAAAAAATCACACAACGTGGTGAATAGGAATAATGTACAATAAAATCTTAAATCTTATTTACTGTGAGAAAATCGCAGGGGTTTAAGGAAAAGTTAGGTGTAGCTAGATACAAGGGTATATTGATCGAAGGCCAAAAGATAAGGGTAGCGTAGCCAGTAGATCCCGACAGCTAATGTTAAAGGGAAAGAATAGAAAAACCAAGGATAGACGACTACGGATCAGTACAACGGGTGCCGGGTAGCCCCACAGGTACATTACAGGAGGTCCCGAGACCCATAGAAGTTAGTAAGGCCAGGGGTAGGTTCACTACAACTGGTGCCGGGTAGCCCAGGAGGGTGGATCGTCACAAATTAGTATCCGCGGCGGGTAGGGTGTCGAGACAGTTCACTACAACTGGTGCCGTGACCAGGAGAAAGTTTTACAAGTGGAAGATTTTCGAAATTAATAATAAATTGGAAATAATAAGCTTTTCGAAATTAAAAAATAAATTGAAAAAACAAATAATACTTTAAACTAAAATTGAATAACCGAACCTTAAATGAATAAAATTAATTGCTTAATAAATTGAAAAAAATAAATAATCTAAACTAAAATTGAAAAACTGAACCTAAAATAGAAGAATTTATCCCGCGTGTTCCGAGCGTAATTTAAACATAAACAATAAGTGTAGCTCAACAAACAAATAACTTGACTTTGAAATAATAAAATATCGTATCTCGGTCGTGTTATTAAATAAACATCGAATACGGGTCGACTCAATGCACAAAAAATGAGCTAACGATAAGATTTATGGCTCTTGCGTTTAGGGTAGGTCGGAGACAAAAAAATATGGATCTTTGCCTTTAAAATTATTTGAACAGATGTTTAGAAAGAAAATAAATTTATCAAATAGTCACTCAGAATAATAATAATGATAAAATTAATACATAAAAAATAAAAATAAAATAAAAACATAACTAATTAACCATCGCGCGTTTCCTCGCAGGGGTGGGCAGAGACGACAGATCTTGGCACACACTCTTTGCCTCATTCACATTCACACATATTCTAATACACACATATTATTCCGACAAAATAAAAATAGATAAACAAAAAAAAATCAAAACCATAATAATAAATAAGCTAAACTGATTTGGGCGATTTGTATAGCGTCGGGTTTTGCAAAAAAAAATCAATACGGTACGAATTAAAAAAAAAAAAAAAACATATCTGAAATCTGACTTTTAACTACAGTCTAGACATAACATTATAAACGAGTTAGTCAAAAAAAAAATAAATGAGTAGAGACATTGTGCTATCCAACTTCCGATAAGATTGAAGAATAAAAATAAAAATGAAGGAGAACATTTTAGAGATCATCGTACGCGTTAAATCTTATACATTTAATCATTACTAAATGTTAAAAAACGTAAATAATAAAAATATAAAACTAGGAAAAAATTAATTGGTAATTAAAGACAATTAAATCTAAAATCATACATGAAGAAATTACGCGTAAAATGTATTGCGTTCTCAAGTACACACCTAAAAATTAAAAATAGAGCATTCGGGGTAACCATCCATCATTGACGTTCAGTCTTGTTTAGAAACAGGTACCTAGTCAAGTAGATGAATGAATCCAACAAAAAATGTAGGAGGACAGGGGCGAATTGGATATAAATAAAAAAAAAAAAAAACAAAAAAATAAATAAATAAAAAAAACCGACATACAAGAGAAGAGGGAGTAAAATCTTAGGGGGGGGAATATAATCTTAGGGGGGGGGGAATACAATCTTAGGGGGGGGGAGTAGGACAGCAAGGGAGAGAGAAAGATTTGTACAAGTAGGAACGTACGAATAGTTCGCCGACGGAAAATGGAACTAGTTTCAACAAATAACACATGAAGTAAATGGGACGGAACCCTGCAAGATTTAATAGCAAGGATCAGGGGTACAGAACATTAGTAGAAAATAGAAGGAATTAAATGACCTATGGTGAGTTCTAATCCCATCGACTAACACTAGGAGGCGTGTTTACCGCTGGATTTAAAACTCTAGGGGGGCTGTGATGGCTTCAACACCACGTTCGAAAGGAAAAAAAAAGCATCTTCTTTATCGGAAGAGCTCATACAAATTTTTCCCACCTAAACGAAATTTCAAATCGACTACACTAGCGACCGCTATTGAAAAGGACAGAAAAATCACAATCTGAGAAGGGCTGAGGTAAATAAAGGTGATGACATAATGAAGGGCTCGAAGTTTTCAAATCGATACCACGTTTAAAATTTATCAATATTGAATGTAAGCCGACACTTCAGACCGTCCATAAATTTAAAATCCTAGAGCGTGTCGAAGAGAGTTTGTTTAGTAACAAAAAAAACTTACATGGTTTTGAGGAATAAATGGGGTAATTAAGCCCAAATTACCACTACAGAATACAGACGGAGTATTGATAAAACCAATTAAAATTAACGACGTATACAATCTATGAATTAGTGCTATAGATCGAGATTTTTCGAAAGGTAAACAAAACACTCAGATTAAAAGTAAATAAGATTTTTACTTTTGGATACACAAAAAAAAATGAAGCCAAACAGGTACGTACTAGACCATAGAGCTATTTGGAACGCATTAAGAAAATGAATTCTGAATTAATAAGGTGATATTAGTTATTACCAGACAAAGTTTTACGAATATTATATCTGATCATGAAAAGGGACGAAGGATAAAAAAATAGTTGTAAACATCTGCAAGGAATGTGGTGAATCAAGTAAATGACAGAAGCAATTTCATGCTACCATGAGAATTAAGCCGGAATACTACTGAATTCAATTTTACCTGCCGCAAATTTTAAACAAAAATAAATGGGAGAGTCGAGAGTCGAGGATCGAAGGAAGACGAGGCTATAGAGTGCTAGCAGTGATAAGATCGTTCGTATTTAACAAAACAATTGATCAAATATTATAAAAACGAGTGATAAGACATAATCCACCGAAGAATTAAAAAAGTCGTGATAAACAGTGACAAGTGTTTGTTAATGTTGGGAGAAAATATCCATCGTAATATTAAAGAATTTTTAAGGTTGTGACTTCGTGAGAAGCAATAGTTCGTGTACATAAATTAATTATTCGGCTTGTTAAAATACTCTATTGAAAATTAGCTGCAGTGAATGACAGTGCGCCGCGAGTGGATTAATTAAATAATAAAATTAATTTGAATTATCAAAACCAAAATAGTAATCAAAGTGAATGAAATACTTAGCTTCAGTGAGTTTATAATAACATAACTTTGTGTTTTAAAAATAGAAGGGAGTGCATCGCGTGAATTTTGATTTGAAATATAAAATTAGTCTAGTCAATAATAACGTACAAATATCATTTTCAAACTTGTACACACAAAATAATAATATCAAAACAACATCAAAATAAATAACCTACATACAAATGTCACCTTCGATCTTCCGCGAGCATAATAATAATATAAAATAAACTATTGCTTGTTTTGAATCCCCCAATTTGAAATTGTTCAACGATAATAAACAATACCTACGCGCTTGTAGTTTCTTCAATATATCATATAATCAAGATAATACAAATATTCAAAATAATATCAACAAATACCTACGTATAAATGTCATCTTCGATAATATTGTTAACAAATAATAATTAATAACCTACGTATTTTCTTAAACTCAAATAAAAGTGTGACATAGAGTCATGGGTGTTACTACTTCTGGGGACTAAATTACCGAATCATAGTGACAGGAAGGTTTTTTACTTTTAATATTTTCCCCACATGTACGTAATCAGGCTTCGTTCAGGTGAGTGAAAGAAACATTTTAATTAAATTACAGGTCGTACATGGTCCCGATACCTGAGAGGATCTGCCAACCTACAAAACTAATAACAAAAGAAGTTATGTTCCAGGATATAATTGTGTTTTAAATATTATTCTCAATGTGTAATTACGAGATTTGTCCCAAATTAAATCTATTATCAATGTGGGTTCAACGAACTTATATTTTTTGCGTGCTAGAAAGGACGAGACGAATGCGTATAAAAAAGGATCCCGGCCATAAATCGTAGCCACGTTGAACATCGTACGGTCATCCAAATTAGTAGGGGTTTTTTTGTTCTAAGGTATGCCAAACCAAAGTGAGAATGACGGCAACATCCATGCCATACTGGATATTAGTTCAAAAATGAAATTTGGAGAATTGAATTTAAACATTATAATTGTTTACTAACAACAATATTATCATGTCAAATTTCTTTCAGGCTTCCTTACAAAATATGAAATCAACATTATTTCGGTAATGTTTTCTCAATCAGACCCTTCCAAAATCCCGCTTGACCTGCGAAATATAGACTTCACGATTGGGGAATGCAATAGCGTTCACTGAAATTATATCCCCACAAGATATGAGACAAAGAGGGCTTTCTTTCTTACGCTATCATGCGATAGGGGATGTCAACGTAAACTTAGCATTCACGCGGGGTACTGAAAGTTAATCCCTTTCGCGGGGTCATGCAGAGTGAAAAGGCATGAAAGACAGAATAAAAAGAAAATGCCACTTGGAATGGTAGGGTATGATTCGCTGACGGAGGCGTTTCGACCGAAGGTATCCCAAGTTTTGCGAAGTTATGTGGAGGGGACGTCGGCGTGGTATTCCGTGAGAATAAGTCTGTAGCACTATTGCATACTACCAGTAGTGTCGACCTGAAAGCAAACATAGTTTTTACAAGGTAGAAGTTATGTCAGCTCTTGGAGGCGAGGAACGCAAGCCAATGATTATCCTCGTAGGAGACGAAAGGATCATCTCAAACGGCTCCGTACGCACTCAACGCGAGTAGAATCATGATAAGGGAAGAAATGGACATACCCCTTCTAGAATCAGTCGAGTTAAAATCAAATCTGGAGGATAGGAAGTCGGAATAATACTGGAAGTGACATGAGGACTCTGCGCGCTTTCATCTGGCGTGAAGGGACCCTTTCGTAGCAATGAAGTTCATGCAAGAGAACAAAATCAGGACTTAAGGACCATCCTAGCAAACGTAATGATTGAGTCTTTGTCCGGAATGTTGGTCACCAGTATCTATTTGGTTAGAGGAGGAGCCGACTTATTCAGGAAACAACATTTCCCAGATCCTCCTATCACCCCTCCTCACCTTCCTCTTCCCCAGTACATGTAGTGTATACTAATAACAATAATAACTTGACCATTTAGGTGCAGTACGACGACATTGAGAGCTTCGCAAGGAATCCTGGTATGTATGTCATAATTCACACTGTCCATGTCATGTTAATATAATACAATGTAAACCCATAGACAGGAAAAAATCGGGTAAGAAAACTACGACTTTGAATTTTATAAACCGGGTGACAATTCACTGTAGGATTAGCGTCAATGACACTCCGTTCAAGTTGAGAAAAGGCGGGTAATACGAGTATAGGTTTGAAAATAAAATAAAACAATCTAAAAAACGGGGTCAGTTTATCAAACGAGATTCTTTCACACTTTACTCCAAAAGAATTTGAGGTTACCACACACACTACATTATTTCCTCTACATGTGTATGTGTATTAATTTACACATTCAAATGTAATTACCGAATCAAAAAATCACACAACGTGGTGAATAGGAATAATGTACAATAAAATCTTAAATCTTATTTACTGTGAGAAAATCGCAGGGGTTTAAGGAAAAGTTAGGTGTAGCTAGATACAAGGGTATATTGATCGAAGGCCAAAAGATAAGGGTAGCGTAGCCAGTAGATCCCGACAGCTAATGTTAAAGGGAAAGAATAGAAAAACCAAGGATAGACGACTACGGATCAGTACAACGGGTGCCGGGTAGCCCCACAGGTACATTACAGGAGGTCCCGAGACCCATAGAAGTTAGTAAGGCCAGGGGTAGGTTCACTACAACTGGTGCCGGGTAGCCCAGGAGGGTGGATCGTCACAAATTAGTATCCGCGGCGGGTAGGGTGTCGAGACAGTTCACTACAACACGCAGTGATGATAAGTCAAGTTTTTTTTTGTTCAACGTAACGACGCGTATTAGTTATACTACGATTACAAGTAAGGTGGAAGGAGTGTTTTTATTAGCGACCTGTTCCCGAATTTTACACGTCGTGGTGCATGGCCTCAAAGGTTATTTTCAAAATGGGAACTGATTATGTCAAGAATTTAGAAAAAAACAACAAAGTACCTATGTAACCTAAGGAAAAAAAAATCCAAAATTAATTTAATTTTTAATGTGAAATGTGTATTTTTTTAGTTAATATTTCTCAGGGTAAAGTTAACCTTGAAAAATAAAGTGAGATTTCTTGATTTTTCAAAGGTTTGCGCATTTTCCAGTGAGTAAGTAACAAACAATAAAACAAAAACAAAAAAAAACTTTTTAAGATATTTTATTTTATTTAACAATATTATATATTTTACCTTGAGATTTCTTCAAGCGATAATACTTAAGATATTGACCGTGAGAAAAACCAAATTGAAAACTGCGAATTTGTGAAAATGAAAAAAAAAATTATTATTAATATTTTGTCTATTTTATTTCATAAGTTCCTATTAAGAAAATTAAACTTTTCTCATCAGTAAGACTGGCTAAATAATCAATGAATCCTACTTTGATCTCTACAATAAGAAAAAGAAGAAAAATTGGTAAATTATTATATTTAAAAAAATATGTCAATAGAAAATAATTGTTCACATTTACTCGTGTAAAACCGGGTTGTTATTATTAGTAGTAATAATGCAATCATGATTCTGATAGTCATATTTCACACCCAAGTGGTTCGCTACATTTATTGATTTAACAGTCGTGTCTGGGTTTATGGGGTGAAGTTTGTCTAGGTCTTGGCGGCAGGTTTGTCTACCCACCTATTGAGAAACTGGTTGAGGGACACCTAACCTAGACCTCTCCAGCCGGACTCTCTCGACCAATCGGTTTGTATCGCAGAGAGAGGGATTGATTCATATGTCTGTCACTCCTGAGGCCCTAGCATACTTGCTCGATAACGATCGGTAGGATAACTATCAGTAACTTCTCATCGTTCCCTAGCATGACTACAGATCGCCAACGAAAAAGTGACAGTTCACAATGACCAAAGGTCCTTAACGTATTCGAAATCAACTGTTGTTTGTACGTTAGCGATGTGCAGTTGTCCTAGGGAACGATGAGAAGTTACCGATAGTTATCCTACCGATCGTTAAAGAGCGGCAAGGTATAGGTTAATGCTTCCAGAGGCCTTTTCCTTCTCGAAACTTCCTATCCATCCTTTATCTAAAATTATTCTCCACACAGCACCCTCAAAGATAACATAGGCCCAGTGCGAATTTTCTTGATCGTGTGTGGAGCCTAACGTAAAAAAAAAATCTTGAAAAATAAATAGATTAATTTAAGACAGTTTACATTTTTTAAAACTACCTAGAAAAATTGCCCCCGACTTAAATGCCAGCTCATCGAGAATCGAGACCTTTTGTCGAAGGTCATAATTTTAAGTGCCTGTGGTACCCACCAAAAAAGAAAAAGAAGGAGAGATACGACAATCTGAATGTTGGAGGAAGCGCACTAATATTAAAAACAATAAAATTCAAGCGAAAATCTGGAAAATGTTTAATAAAACACAACTAGTTTACAAAAGAGCAAAAATCTCTCTTCAACACCTCAAGTAACATTTAAAAAAAAACACTGTGAATTTTTTCATACATATAACTTGTAAAATAACAGAAACAAACGTGTAAATAATAATTTTCGGAGCATACTTCGCGATTTTTTTCTACTGAGGCAATTTTATGTAATAAAGTTTCGGGTCTACAAATCTTCAGATATTATCTTCAAAAATAACATATATATTTTTTTAGAACTTAGAAACTTAAAGTGTTCAAAGGACATAAGTTATAAATAGGTAGAAAATTGGAATTACCAGCCTTAATTTATTAAAGGACCCAATTTCGTAATGCTCTAATAAAATTTTATGGCTTCTCTAAATTGATTAGGTAGTTTTTTAGACAATTTTTTTTGCCAACTTTGCATGATTTTCTAAATCATTAATTAAATTATTTATTGACGAACGGTGGATACTAAACCGAACTTAACCACTGGAGCGAAAATAAATTTAAATTTTTTTCTCAGATTGCTAAAGGAAATTTTTCCGCCCACATTAGAAAAATCATACCTCTGAATTTGAATACGGAGACAAACCGGTTATAGTTCTATATAGCCAATAAATTCACCTATCTTTTGTTAATTATCACATGTTCGTAGGATTTATTACAAAATATTATAAAATCGTTAACTTTAAAACATTTTAAAGAATCTGGAGAATATTCGCCACATTGTGGCAATAAAGCAATCCGCGGCTTTGGAAATAGTGCCATAATGTGGCAAAAAGCGTTCGAGTGCTTAAACACATAATGGTAGATTCAGACTGGGTCGACGTACGTATACATCGCTACGCCTAACAATATCTGGGCTACTTAGCAACCATAGATTTTCAATGAAAATTTATGTTTTAGAATCACATTGGCCACACGCATCGCGACGTGCGATGTCTGTGTCTGTTTTCATAGAAAATGTATGGTTGCTAAGCATTGTTTGGCGTAGCGATGCGTACGTACGTCGACCCAGTCTGAATCTACCTTAATACGCCTCATGGATCACATTTATATGGCATTCAGTCTACTTTCATCCTTCCTCTGCCAGTTCCATGCCTCACCGTCATACATCAAGGGTAGGGTCATATTATGAGGCAAAATTGAATGGTTGAAGAAGTCGAGGACGCCCGTAGAAGTTATGACACGATCAAGTACTCAAATATTTAAATTATTATTCATGTCAACAGTCAGTACAACGGAATTGAGTATGTGAGACGGTGTTTGAATGTGAATGAAGAAATACATGTGTGTAAAAGAGTGTTGTGTGGAGGTCGATCCTCTCTGCTTATTCCTTCGCAGAAACGGAGTAATGGTAACAAGTTAATTGTAGTAACGCTATTTCTTAGTGACTTTTTGCAAGGATGTCAGTTAATTGTGACGTTCTGTGTAAGTTCTTTTGAAGTTTTTTTTTATTACATCATTATAGGCCAGTTGCTTATAAAAAACTGAAATAATCTAACAACGTGCAATAGAACTTTCACAGAACGTGAAAACAAACTTAAAAAAAATGTTTTTTTGAAAAATTCAACACTTTTTTTAAACAAGCAATCCTTCCAAGCTCAAGTTCTGCGACAGTCTTATTAAAGCTCTGTTATTATGAAAGTACTATGATTAAAAAATTATATAACTTGGATAGAACTTCCGTAGAACTTGAATTTTAACTTTGAAACTAGGTGAATTGTTCAAATTCTGTGAAACAATCAGTCCTAAATATGTATTCTTTACCTTTACTCTAACTGTGCATCTTGTAACAAAAATAGTTCTCTAAAACAAGCTCTTTTCAATCTTTTCTTTACATTAACTCCACAAAGGAGGCCCTGAGGAAAAAATAATTTCCCTCAGGGCCTATGTCGTATTTGAGGATGCTGTGTGGAGGGACTAATCTAGATATAAAACCGTGCAAAACTATCGTGGGAGTCAGGTCGGGTAATTCGTTTCCTTGGTAAATTTGTGAACTCGCTGAAATGTGTTTGTCTAACAATTCACGAGCCATCGGATTTTGAAAATGGAAAATTCTTCAACTATACTTTACGATTCGGCGAAAATTCGCCTTTCAAAAACTCAAAGACAAAATAACTTTAGAGAAAAATGAAAGTATTCATTTGAGTTGTTTCCTACTTTCGTCTCATGAACACCAATATGGGAGGCAAGTATGGGTACAGTCGCGTCGCCCCGGGATTTATTTACGTTATAACCATTTACTCGAGTGCTTTTTGCCACATTATGGCACTATTTCCAAAACCTCGGATTGCTTTGTTGCAATAATGTGGCAAATATTAAAAAAAAAATATTTTCATTAAAATTACTATATAATATTTTGTACATTGAAAACATAACAAAATAAATATTATCTAGATTCTTTAAAATGTTCTAAGGTTAAAGATTTAATTATTTCTTTTAATAAATCCTACAAATATGTGATAATAGACAAAATATAGGGGAATTCATTGGCTTCATAGAACTATAATCAGTTTGTATGTCTCCATATTCAAATTCGGAGGTACGATTTTTTTTAATGTGGGCGAAAATATTTCCTTTAGCAATCAGAGAAAAAATATTTTAATTGCTCTGTCGCTCCATTGGATAACGGCTCTGCCATAGGTAACAACAAGTTTGGTTGACTTAGAAGAAGTGCCGGGTTTGTCTAGATGTTGACGGCGGATGCGTCTGAATACTTACTGCGTGGTGGGCCGAATCGAGAGAGACTGGTTTAGGAAGGACTTTTGACCTCTCCAGCCGAGTTCTCTCGACCCGTCACCTAACAGCGCTGTTGATGGGATTCTTCTTCTTTCGTATGGTGGGGGGGTCAGAGGGGGACATCTAGGTCTGCGAGCCAGTCCAGGGCCTCAGGCGTCGCCCTGTGGACCTCATCAATCCCGCCGGGGAATGAATGGAGCGGGCATTCGTTGACCACATGTATGGTGGTCTGCACCGCACCGCATTCGCACATCGCCGACTCTTTAAGGCCCCATCTATGCATCATATGGGCACAACGGCTATGGGAGCACCTTATTCTATTGATGGCGGACCAGAGTTTGCGAGGCAATGAGAACCCAGGCTGTCTCTCAGTGGGGTCTTGTACGAGATGGGCATTTTCCACGTTGGCCGATTGCCACTCAAGTTTCCACCTGTCTTCAGGGTTGAGGGGTGATTGGAGGAGTCTTTCTCCTTCCGTCCAGAAGGGTTTTCGGGACTTCAAGCGGCATGCCGGGTGGGAGACGACATCGTCGTGCAAAGGGATTGCGCTTTTTCGCAGCGCCTTCTTGTATTCCCTCAGTGTTGCAATCTCTCGCCTGATGCTTGGCGGGGTTATATTTGCAAGTACGGGGAGCCAAGGGAGAGGAGTAGATTTTAAGGTCCCGCTGATGGTTCGCATTGTGGCATTAAGCTGAACGTCGACCATGGAAGTGTGGGCGCTTCTGGCCCATACTGGAGCACAGTATTCAGCTGTTGAGAAAACCAGGGCAATGGATGCCGTTCTGAGCGTATTAGCGTCGCATCCCCAACTAGTTCCAGCTAGCTTACTGACTATGTTTAGTCTTGTCCTGGTTTTTTTGCCAACTGTTTCCATGTGTTGCCGGTAGTTCAGGCTCCTGTCCAAAGTAACTCCAAGGTAGCGGGGAAAGGGGTCATGGTAAATATTTTTTCCATCAAACTGAACACAGAGTTTGGCGTTTGCCTGCGAGTTGCTAAGATGGAAAGCTGTCACAACTGTTTTCGACCCATTTGGCTTTAGTCGCCAATTGAGGAAATATTCTTCCATAGCCTTAAGGTCAGAATTAAGGATCTCTTCTGCTGCTTTAAGGGTTTTGGCTTGGGCTGCGACGGTGATGTCATCTGCGTAGGCAAATTTTCTGCCTTCAGTGTGAGGAAGATCTCTCGTGTAGATGTTAAAAAGAGATGGGGCCAGCACTGAGCCTTGGGCAAGGCCATTGTTTAGGGGTATTTTTTTGCTTTTTAGTCCCCCTAGAAAAACCCTGAAAGTACGGCCAGTTAGCAGTTGCTCAATAAGTCGTACTATATTGCCATCCTCTATGGTGTCGTAGAGCTTGACAAGGAGGCCTTTGTGCCACACCGTGTCGTAGGCCGCAGAGAGATCAATGAACGCTGCTGCAGTCTTAAGCCGTTTCTGGAAACCAGATTCGATGTGCGTTGTCAGAGCTAGCACCTGGTCGCAGCAGTTACGGTCTGGTCTGAAGCCAGCTTGTTCTTGTGGAACCACTTTCTCCAGAATTGGAGTAAGCCTGCGGAGCACCACTCGCTCTAGGAGTTTGTACATGGTACTTAAAAGCGAGATGGGTCGGTAGCTGTTTGGATCCTCTGGTGGTTTATTGGGTTTGAGGATCGCAATAACTTTAGTTTTTTTTCCAGGTATTTGGAATTTCTCCAGTTTTAAAAATTTCAGTATATAGTTTTGCGATCCATAGTTTTGTCCGTGGTCCAGCATGTTTCAGAAAGTCGGGAAGGACTCCATCGCATCCAGCTGCTTTCCCCGCTTTAGTTGAATTGAGGGCGATGTGTATATCATCAGCTGTTACGGCGACCACAGTGTCAGGGTTTACCGGCCATTTTAGCCGCGCCGCCTTCAGAGATTTTTTGATCTGGTGGCTTATATTGGATCTTGATGTCGTTTTCGAATTGCGGAGTAGTTGTTGAGCAACAGCATTTGGCGACACTTTAGGGGTTGTTTTAATTGGCTGGTTTGCAGCTCCGAGTCGCCTGAGTGTTTGCCACGCTTTTCTGCTCGAGTGTTCGAAACTCATTTCTTCCATCAGTTCGTTCCACCTTTTCATGCGCCCGTCATCCAGAGACTGGAGAAGGTCCGAAGCAATGTCTGGGTCGTTGGTCCTCTCGTATTCAGCTAGAAGGCGTTCACTTTCCGAGCTCCATGTTGGTATGTACACTTTTCTGTAGCCTCTAGGAATAAATTTCTTCGCAGCTACAAACAAAAGGTTTGAAAATCGGTCGTAAGAATTCGGCTTCGGTGGTATGTTATCCACAACCCTGTCAACATATTCCGAGAACTCTCGCCATTTTGCTCGTCTTAAATTCCACCGCGGCATCGGATTAGTGGAGACGTACGGAATCTGTATACCAATGTTTAGCATGACTGGCCTATGTTGGCTATGTGGGAAATTATTCAGTACACTTCTCGAAGCCCTCATAGGTTTTCCATCTGGCGCTTTAGAGACAAAACACAAATCAGGCGTGTATTCACGACGCCATCGAGCAGAGAAGAATGTCCCCTTTTGCTTAGCATCGTAAATAAGTTGGCAATCTTGTGCTGATGCCCAATCAGTGATTTGCTCTCCAGCTTTATCGGCCGTCGGGTAGCCCCAAAGAAAATGGTGGCTGTTGAAATCTCCCACGTAAACCGCCGGATGATTGTGTGCAGGGAGTGCTGGTGATTGCCATACTTCATTGGGAGGTTTGTAGATATTGAATGGATTGAAATTGATGGGATTGATTCTTGCGTTTGTCAATCCTGAACACACAGTTTCTTAAAACGACCCTCAACACGTCTCCTAAGGCACAGGCCTGAAGGTAAAATTATTTCCTCAGGGCCTCCGGGAGGAGCTAATATAAAATAAAAAAAGAATGGGGTAACTCAGTAAGGTTTACTTCTCAGTACTTTTTTTTAAATTCCTTTTGTGACATGTTAACCGCTTGGGCACATAAGATTGTTTTCATGACAATTTAACGTAGGTAGACATAGGAATGACGTATGTCCCGCACCTGAGTTATTAAATAATACAAAATAGAGGTATTTTTAAATAAATGTATTTGAATTTCGATTTCGTTGGTTTGAATGAATGAAAATTAGGTACGTGATATGGAATATCATGCATTCTTGGAAGCGGAAATCAACCCACTTCCCGACTTCCGATCGAGCTGAAACTAGGCAGATAGATTGATTATAAACAACAATGCATTCTATCGACTTTTGTTGGCAATCACGCACACACAGACATGCGCATTTCTCTGAAATTGGTTGAAATTAGCCAGCCCAGGAGAAGGTCCGAAAAATAAAAATTTATATCGTAAATAAAATAAAAACTTCTTCTTCTTCTTCGATGGTGCTACAGCCCATATCGAGCTTTGGCCTCCCGCAACATTCGCCTCCAACTCCTCCTGTCCTCAGCGGCTGACTTCCAGTTTGTTACCTGGAGAAGCTGTGCCGCATCCCCTTTTACCTCGTCTTCCCACCTCAGTTTGGGTCTACCCACTTTTCTCTTTCCACCTGGGTGTTCAGTCATAATTCTTTTTGGGACGCTTGTGTCCGGCATTCTCTGTACATGCCCAGCCCATCCCAACCTGAGGAGTCTCATATGGGCTGAGATGTTGGGGGCCTGATATATATCGTATAGTTCTTAGTTGTGCCGGATGCGCCACTGCTCCCCCTCTTTCACGGGACCACATATTATCCTCAACACTTATCTTTCAAAAACTAGTTTTTTTTAATCGTGTTGATTTGGCAGTATGTTTTCATCGTTTGTCTGAATTACATCAGAGTTATATAATCCAATGAAAATCTATCCTGAAAACTTGACACGTCAGCTTTTCAGCATTCTTTTAGAAGGCCCTTTTTGTTTTTGTGCTGGAGTGATTAATAATGTTAGGAAACTGTTAGCGCTAGCAACCGTTGAAACTGAATCACCTAGAATAGCCTAATCTCATAATAAAATGACCTAACTAGACAAGTAGTGCCTTATAGTCTCTTAAACCTTATAGTCACCTCACTTTTTTGTCGTTCAATGTAAAAATACATAATAAAAAATTCCCAAAGTTTCATTTGTTTTAAACGACCCGGCAAACTTCGTACCGCTTCAGAATCAATAAATGTTATGTTTAATTTATTAGCTAAAATAAATTAAGTTTTTATTAAGTTAAAATAAATAGGTAACTAGTCTAAGTTCAAAAAATGAAATTGAGCTATTGACTAAGCACGAAATGTTCGGCACACTACACCATTGACAGTTCGAATTGTATCAAATTATGTCGACCAACGCACATTATTTGAAAAGCCGTTTCATACAAAATATATGAAAATAATATTTTCTTCATATTAATTTTTCCCGTGATTTTTTTCGATGTTTTAATGGTTATTCTGTTAATCGGCACGGAGACAAATCCAACAAATCAAAGAGCATGAAAATCAAACCAGCCGTTCTTGAGTTATAAATGGTGTAACTAACCCGACTTTGTTTTATATATTAAGATTGCGATCCAAAACTTTGGTTTCACAAAGGTTTTCATATTATGTAATTTGAAATAATTTTTTAGGTGTGAATATAAAGCGTGGTTTTGTCTCTTTCTAACACCATTTAGGTCATATTTATCGCTATGATATTAAGGGAGACACAACAACTTACTTGAGACATACATGAGTTGTTCCAAAAAGCGTACAGATTAGATTAAGGGGAACCTATCCACTTTGTTACAAACCATTAATATTTTAAGGAATATTTTTTTTATTTCACATAAGGAATTATACAATTTTTCCAACCAATTTGTTTCCCAGTAGTAAGGAGGTGATCGTCTAAAGCTTTATAATAAGCATATACTAGTACTAGAGACACAGTACTAAGTCAATAGAATATCTCTGGAGAGGACTTCAGAGATACATTACAAATATTGTAAGAATGTATAACCCGGAATCGCATAGGCCTATCTTGCAAAATATATTTCAATAGTGCCTTTGGATAGATAGATCTGAGTATGTCTCAACCTCGTTATAGCGAAGAGCCAAAAAAAATGTATTTTCCCATCACGTCATATTCAATAAGGAACGATGATAAGGATGAATCAATCTTCGTTTTGCTCCTTAACAGGGTATCGAATTACGTTGTAAGAGGGTTTCACTGTGACGTTCTCCCTTAGATAGTCGAAACAAAGCATTTCTTTAAAACAACGAAAACCAGTGTGAATTTTTTATAAGGTCTTATTTTTTTCCCTTCCTTTCATAAAATACTGGTTGGAGATTATATTATGCTATCGCAGACCCGTTAGAAATCACGGGCTATTATTATAATTGTAGGATTTGTGAAGCTGAAAGTATTTATAAAAAAATATTTGCTTTAGGATTATTGACTTTATTGAAAGAGCCTATAAATTAAAACTGAGGGTACAAACTTTTAGCTTCATAAATCCTACATTTTTTATTGAATATTTTGTATATTTTCGTCTATTCACGTCTTGGCTATTCTATTACACAACTAAAATAATCACATCGAAACAAATATCCTAACTCGACAAAACACTATCATAAACACTGGACTGCCACATGAGTTAAGAATGATCACAGACTCGGCGGAATTTAGAGCTAAACTTAAAACTCATCTGTTCAGACTGTCTTATCCATAAAGTAAAAACCTTTTCACATTCAAAGCCCGCGACATTGTAAATAACTAATTGTGAAAAATATGAGCTAATTTTTATTTGTAAGCTTTTATAACGGTCACTTGATGAAAATTTTCCAGTTCTAAAGAATCATAAAATTATCAAGTCTTTCAAAATAAATATTAACTCACCTTAGGCATTAATCTACTTATAAGTGAATACCAACAGTGGTGGGAGGCAGTAAATGTAAAATCATGCAATGTCCAGTGTTTTCAATATAATGTCCTCCGCGTGCAAATTGGTATCTTCTCCAAGCATAAACTTTCTAATTAAAGTGTGTTTATCGGAAGTGCCCGACCAGGTAAGTATGTTTCTGTATACATTTGTAAATAATAAACTTAGATATAGCCTAAGAATTTTATTATAAATTGTACAGCGCCCTTGAGGTGATTTCTCACAAAAACGGCGCTCTACAAATTATCCAAATATTATTATTATTATAAAAATTCCTTGGTAAATTATAATCTAAAAAAAAATTATAAGGTAACCCCAATTCACGGCATATTTTAAATTGCTACCGCTTTGAATAAACGAAATGTAAAATTCGTAATAGAGAGTAAACTTAATAATGAATGTCTTAATAAAGAGGAACTCAATAAAAAACCTAAAACCTTTGGACCACAGTACCATTATAACGAAAAGAAAATAATTGAAAGGAATGAAATTCTTTGTATATTTTTTTTGTTCTATTTTGTCTTGTGGTCCTGTTTTTGTTTTATTTTTTCAAAGAACGGAAAAGCAAGGGCGTAAGGGAGGAAACGCTTGATGGAATAAATGTTCTATGAGCTGTCACGTGTCACTGGACACGTGTCCTAATTAAGTACTTCTAAATATAAAAATAATTATTAAATTCGGGTTTTTTTTTTGGTAGATAGACAATGTATAGGAAAAATAATACAATACGGTACATTTATTATTACATATAACTAGCTGATATCCGGAATGCGTTGAAATGCCGTTTCTCCCTGCGTGTCCTTTCCCATTCGTCCCGGTTCCCCTTCAGACACCTTTCCCACCCTCGTACCCTTCTCCCGCGTTCCCCCTCCCCTCTCCCGCTGTCACCCTTCTCGCGAACATTCCTTTTTATGAATTCCCCTTCCACCTTCTCCGCCTTCCCCCCTCCCTCGTCCCCATCCCACGAACCACCCCTCCCGAATTCCTCTCCCCATCCTCCCTTTTTCCCCTGCCGCTAAACCCCATAAAATACACTCATTTTTCAAACAACTCGCATTTTGTTTTACAAATTTCATTACTCCAGAACTCACCAATATAGAAATATCGCTAAATAGAAACCTCCGCGGACATGTCCACAACGACCTACCAATTTTTTTATTGCAATCGGATGAGTATTATAGGAAGTATCTCTAAATATATCAAGCGCGAACTGTCAAACGTACGAAGTTAAAATAGTCGAAGTTTACTGAAATTATCCAATTTTCTGTGCAACTATCTTAATTGTTCTATTCATAAGAACCTTCTGCAAAGAATTAGAAAACAAAAAAAAAAAGATGAATGTAATAGGTAAAGTCGTTCTGAAGTTATGGGGTGAATAAGGGAAACAGGGGTTCAGTTTTATACATATAGTTAGATATGTGTATTATTTTTTTTTTCTCAAGTCTGAAAATTAATCTCCATGGTTGACAAGGCTTCTCTACGACTCGCGGTTCTGCGCTGCGTGGAGAGCTGTGGACACCCTAATACCAGACGCTAGTGATAAGTCACTCCAGTTCATTGATGACCTTCCTCTGCTCCTTCTTCCAAACACTTTGCCAGTGACTATGAGTTTTTCAAAGTTGAATGATGGCGAGCAACGCTTCCAAAGTATCTTAAGATACGTTGTAAGCAGATAGTTGAAAGCCTATTGGATTATAATATGTGAGTCTGGGACGTGTAAATAGTCCCAGATCTCTCTGGGCGTAATACCCAAAAATGTAAAATCTCAAATTATAATATTTTAATTAAATTAAAACAACATTAGCGTAACTCAATCTAAATCTGAAATAGAAAAATCAAAATAAGATCGAGTTACATCTGGGACTGGAATAGCTAGATGGAATTTAGTTCGAGTTGAATCTTGTCATCATACACAAAGATAGCAGCCAATAAAATATGCGTTAATAAAATGAAGATATTGTTGGTAGTTCTCAGTCGAAGTATGATACAGTTAAATATGAACGAATTGGATAGGGATAAATCAGCTCAGTGGATAGAGCAACTCCCCGGAAAGCCGAAGGTCCTGGGTTCCAGTCCCAGATGTGAACCGATCTTTTTCAAATTTTTCTGTTTCAGATTCGTTAATATTGTCTTCATTAAATTAAAAATAATATGGGCATAATGGCTTATAAAAATGTTATCTAGTCTACATTTACGTCGCTTTAGTTCGTTTTTATCCAACAGACCAAAACGCGAATCGGGAGAAATGGCGCTTTAAACTTTTTTTACGATAGAAGCACATACATTTTGGAGGATGTAAGGACAAAGTGCGTTTTAAAAACCCCTAAAATAATTGTTTATAATTTTTTTAACGAGTATCGTATAAATAAATGCTTTTTGAGAACATTTGAATACTTAATTCAATTTCACGAAAAATGGTCTGTTGGACAAAAACGAACTAGAATTATTCAAAGAATTCAATTCTTGAATCTCATTTTCAATATCTTATTTTTAAATATTTAAACCAACTTGGCGACCCACCCTTATTCCCTGGCTATCTCTCAACCCCTAGGGCCTTTAGGGGCTGAGGAACAGGAACAAGTTGCAGAGGAAGAAATCAATTTAGATGGTTCCCATTGGTTGGGAAATTCTAGGAAACTTCTCCTCTATTGTGTAAGAAAATATTCCACCCCACGGAAATGCATTTTCAATTTCTGCATTGCGCTCATTCTTCTGTTATTGGACGGAAATAGGAAAATATGATTTCTTTACACAGGAGATTATTAAGTTTTATTATTTACAGACCAATGTATGCGTATGAAAATTCAATCGTTTTATTCATATTAGAATATAATACATTATTTATGTTAAAAAATAGTTATGGTTCTCATTTTCTCTAATTTAATAATTTTTTTAAAAAATTCCTTGAAATCATAAAATTTGTAAGTAGGTACTAAATATCTACCTACTTAAAAGGCTAGACTTTGCACCACACGCGTAACACACGCATCTGTCGTTCTGTCCCGCTCACAATAAGTTCACACACACTTACGATACATGCGAACGCGAAATGTGCGAATGGGATAACGCTCATATTTACCTACAGAAATCATTCGAAACGGCTTTCGGGAGTAAACATTTTTCTACACCCAAACATTCACGAAATTGTAATTTAAAAACAAAAATAAGTTCTCGAAAGAAGAAGCTATGTCGGCATGTTTTTAAAATTTTGTAATTCTTTATGAGAATCAAGTTAGCAGCACTTTTTCCTGACATATTTTCCGATAAATTATACATGTTTGACAGTGAATGTTTACGTTACTACGAAAAGCATCGAAAATTTAAAAATATACCGTCATAGCTTTCACCTTCTAGAAGGCAATTTAAAAAAAATATATTCCCGGGCGTCCTTTTTATATGGGCCGAAAAGCGAAGTCTATCGTCTTAGTTATAAACCATCTATTAAGTTACAGTTTCTTTATTTAATTAAAAATTTATATTTTGTCCAAAGAAACTTCAATATTTCGTTTTGATAAAACTTCAATATTTAAATTTAATAAAACAATTGAGATAGAACGGGCAGTGAAAGGGAACATTTCTAAGAAAGAACTATAAGATAAAACAAATAAAATATATAAGTGGTTCTAACAAAGAGATATTGTTTCATTAAATAAAAACAAACCATTTTGTATACACCACTTACTTAATAAAAATAATGGACTATGAACTTTAATTTATTAACATTAGCAAAATATTATTTATTGATAAAAATATGCATTCCCAGAACATCCTTTCCCAAAAAGAACCCTCCACACAGCATCGCCAAAGATGAAATAGGACCTGAGGGGAATTATTTTCTTCAGGGCCTCCTTTTTTTTTAATTTTTTTTTTATAGAGAATACCTCACAAGAGTCTTAACTGCTCCCGTCTGGAGCCAGTGAGACTATGGCATCCCCAATTAGGGTATGTTGTGAGGCTGTAGGTAAGTGGGGAAGTGAAGGAGGTGGGGAAGAGGAAGGTGGGGAAGTACCTGTCTATTCAGATCTAGTCACTAAACACGGTTAAAGCCATTATTAAGCAACGTTTCAATCCTGAATGGTGGTCTTACACCAAAGAGGGATCTTCCACTCTGGAACGTGCCGCAAATATAGTATATTTTATTTTTATTAATTAATTGTTAAATACAACAAATTAATCAAATAAAATTTATTTGCGCACGCCGGGTTCGAACCCGCGACCTTCCGATTGAGAGTCAAGAGCCTTGCCACTAGACCACGGACGGCCGTCTATGGAGCTATTGTAAAATAAAAAAGGTGCCTGAGTTCATGAAGTGAGGTTTTTACAGGTCTTGGCGGTGGATAAAACAACTGAATAAATAAAATAAAAATATTGATTTTAGAAATTTTCGAACTTTACATTCAAACGCCTATCGTAAGAAAACTGGATAGAAAAAAAAAATTATTTTAATCGATTGCTCACAGGCATACGCATATAAGACATAATGATATGCATAACTTACAGTCTTCATCAGTCGACACACTCACAAGAAAATAACATCTCCGGTATCAAAGGTGGTTCCGCATCGTAGCGTTTCCCACAACGGGTAGCGAACCGGGGACCAGGAGTCACGGTGACCGAACACGGGGCCACACGACCCGGCAGGGCTGACATAGATCTCAAGGATTTAAAACCAAAAAATAAAAATAAATATATTTCTATTTATTTATTATTATCAAGTTTAATTTATAGAATTTCGCTTTAAATTTTTGTTCTTTTATTTGCCTCCACATTTTAAGTCCGGATTAAATCTTCCTCATAGGAAAAACATAACCCTTCTACACATTTTTTCAAAAAAAGTCATCTAGTAAATCCATGCTATGTAGTTGTACTATTTAAGTATAATAAAGTACAAAACAATACAAGAAACACGTCAACCCACCAGAGACCAAATGGGAAAATAATTCACTAATTCCAGATATTTTCATATCAGAGGGTTCGGGTCGTGGAACTCCTAACTGGACAGATAAATCCTATTGATCCCTCAATATTATTATTATTTAAAAAATCTTTCGTAATCCTACATGTATTTAAAATGACATTACATTTTTATGTATAAATTCTTTGAATACGCCAAAATTTTTAATGAGAGAGCTAGGTATAATGCCTGTAGCCGAAATAATAAATGGTTATATTTTTATAGTCTAAGACAGCGAAATTCATTTAATCTCATTTCCGAAATCTGGATATATTCTTATTTTTTTCAGAAATTATATTATATAAAAAAGCGTCAAAACAGTCTAAAATGAAAATATTCAAAAATAATATTGAAAAGTATCCAAAAATCGTTCATATACGTAGGTCTAAGATAGCAACCCTGTCTGCTCCTCATAAAACGTATATGGTAGGCAACCTTGTCTAACTGCCCACCGCGACATAATGGACAACAGAAAGAAAAGGTCAACTTGCTTGCCTAGGGCTATTGACGGTTGAGGAAAGATCGATTTGCATGATACATTACAATTAATAATTAGTGTATTTTTTATAGGAAGTCTGCGATTATGTGAAGATGCCACTACACGCGAATGCAGTTTAATACATGCATTTTTATACATTTATTATGTGAATATGACCTTAGTAGCGTAACGGTCAAGGAATAAACATTATGAGAGGTTTTGGGCTCAATTGAACGTTGTTATGAAAAAAGCAGCCAGCCACAAAAAACTCAAACGGCGAAGAAGTGTGCAGAGAGGATGCACCGCCGAATAACAAAAGTATAAAATATATGTTCATTCAAATGCATCAAGGATAAAACCACTTGTCTATATACTGTATATACTAGCGTATAAGTACAAAAAATGACACTGTAAATAAATTCGTTTGATATCCATACAAGGGACCGAACTCAGTGCAACATACTCGCTAATGGGACTCAGCTGAAACAGGTGGACAGGTTCAAATACATTGGGGTCGAATTCTCCAGCGATGGTCGGCAAGACGGAGAAATCGATCGAAGAATAAGTGCGGCAAGCAGTGTGTTGCGTCCTCTCTACAGCTCAGTGATAAGAAAAGCCGAGCTCAGCATCAAGACAAAGATGGCAGTGTTTAAAACGGTATACAGCCCGACGCTCACTTACGGCCACCAGATATGGATGCTAAACGAACAAACACGTGAAAAAAATGAGGTACTTGAGAGGAGTGGCAGGGGTTACGAAATGGGATCATATTGACGACCGTCCGTGGTCGAGTGGTAACAACACTTGACTCCCAATCGGAAGGTTGCGGGTTCGAACCCGGCGTGCGCAAATAAATTTTATTTGATTGATTTGTGTTATTGGACAAATAATTAATAAAAATAATATACACTACATTTGCGGCACGTTCCAGAGTGGAAGATACTGTCAGTATCGCCCTGGTGTAAGACCACCATTCAGAATTTAGACGTTGCTTAATAATGGCTTTAGCCGTGTTTAGTGACTAGATCTGAATAGCCAGGTACTTTCCTACCTTCCTCTTCCCCATCTCCTTCCCTTCCCCACTTTCCTTCAGCCTCACAACATACCCCAATTGGGGATGCCATAGTCTCACTGGCTCCAGACGGGAGCAGTTGGGACTCTTGTGAGGTAATCTCTATAAAAAAAAAAAAAAAAATATAACAAACTCGATGAACCGAGATGATCTAAGCATTGAACCACTGCTACTCTTCATAGAAAAATCGCGACTGAGGTTGTTTGGGCATGTACTAAGAATGTCTGATGACCGAATTCCGAGGAAGATACTGATTGCGATTCCAGAGGGTAGACGTCCAGTGGGCCGCCCCAGACACAGTTGGGCGAGGCAACTCCAGAAACTGTTTGAGGAGAGGATGGGTCTGCCATGGACGGAGGCCGAACAATCAGTGCAAGACAGGGACGTATGGAGGAGCCTTGTCGATGCAGTGAATTCTCGACCCGAATAAGACAAGGGGAAGAAGATGATAATAATGATATTTATACAAACTTATTATTAAAGGTATTTTTAAAGTTGATTTTAGGTTCGAAATTAGTAAACAGTCCACAAAAATATGTAATTTTATATTAATTACTAGCTTCTGAGCTCGACTTCGTCTGCGTAGGATTAGTACTTCGAGTAATCTACTTTCTTTTCCTAGGTCAAATCTACGTTTATACCAAAATTCCCTACCTATTTATTTAAAATATGTGTAATTCTTGATTCGAATCAAAGTATTAAGCGAGTACTTCAAATAAATTCACTAATTTAAATATTTTCCAAAGTAGAATTTTGATTTAACAATCATTGTTTTGCAAAATGTCATTCTCAAATTTTGACATTTTCTATTAAACAATAATAATTATTTACAATATATTGAAAATAAGTAGCTAACTTTATAAATTATACCCTAGATGTTATCCTGATTTATGAGCTAAATTATTATAAAGTTTCATTAAAATCAATTCAGTAAATTTTAAATTTAGGGTGAAAGAGTAACAAACATACATGCATCCATAAAAAACTTTCGCGTTTATAATATTAGTAAGAAGATGATTTCGGGGGGGACAACTGTCGGGTATAACTGCCGGGTCACCCTTTTTACCTAGTTTTAGTTTATAACTAGCTAATTACACGCAAATCATTTTTTGGAGAACACATTTGAATGTATTTGTGCTAGTATTATGTTGTATTGAATGTTTTTCGTACTGGTGTGTATAACACTAGCCCGCAGTCCCCTCTTACACGGAAAACACTCAAAGATACAAAATGAACAGCGACGTTTATCAAATATTATATTTATTAAATTAAAGTTATACACTTTCGCAAATAGCTATTTTGTGGGCGGTACTGAGAGTATCTTCTACTTTGGAACGTGCCGCAAATATACTGTGTTTTATTTTAAATTTATTACGGTATTTGAACCCGCGACCTAAGGATTGGTAGTCGAGCCAAGGAGGACTGTTTATCGATGTGCACAAATAGGCACATGCAAACATACTGCCCTGATAATGGTGTGACGTTGTCCGAAACACTGGTAAAGACGGGGAAAGAAGTTTGAACCGCAACACCGCATAATATTTTTAAAGATTGCTTCGTAATCTACGAGACTTGAGTATAGTTTCTCAGAGTTGTTCTGGACTAAAGATTGAAGATTATTCTGATGATAACCGATTTCCGATAGGAGAAGATATCAAAAGAAAAATGCCCCTTTCCCGACAAACCTAAGTCTAAATAAAGTATTGTAGAATTTAATATGTATTTTGAGAGATACCTTATAGCTGAAAAAATAATAGATCGAGAGAAGAAGAATTGGTGGAAAGTAGAATAGATGGGAGAAGATACAATTGAATCGCTTTAGAATAAAATTGAAAGGATTCTATTCATAAATTGAAGGAAATCTACTAACATAAGTATCGATAGAACTGGGTGATTCAAATGTATTTTAATATATGTATCCATTATGCAGAATACCATACTGCAATACGATGGAATAAGATATTTGGGTTGAGGACGATAGTACTATCAACTGAATCGAATACAAAAGATACGGGATATAAGGAATGAGACGTGGTATAAACCCGAATGGATCAAGGAATGTGTGCTTAGTTATGTATATAATTTAATAGATCAACCAGGATCGTTAGCAAGGTGAAATCGATAACTTTACAATATTGGATCGATATTATAACTTCTGATAATTTTATATTGATGCCCTGAGCAGGGTTTCACCGTTGACAGCCAAATCGATATTGACAGAGAATAAATAAGAAATCGACATACGATTGTAACACTGAAGGCTTTTCTATGATTTAACAACACTAAATGTCAAACGCGAAGCAAAACCTAACAATATTAATAAAATGGCAATGCAATGTATTCAAGATAGAGTCATTAAGAGGCTAGACTTTGAATGACACGCGGAACACCCGCGTCTATCATTCTGTCCCGCTCACAATAAGCTCAAGCACACTTACAATACATGGGAATGCGAAATGTGCGAATGAGACAACGCTCAAATTTACCTACAGAAATCGCTCGAAAAGGGGTTTATGGAGAATACACTTTTCTACACCGAAACTTTCACGAAATTGAAATTTTAAAATATATACATTTTTTAGAAAGAAGAAGCTACGTCGGTAGCTTTTTATAATTTTATAATTCTTTATGAGAGTTGAGTTAGCAGCACTTTTTCTTTAAATAATATTTTTTGATAAATCGTACACGTTTGACAGTGAATGTTTACGTTAATACGAAACGCATCGAAAATTCGAAAACATACCGACATAGTTTTCACCCTCTAGAAGGCAGTATAAATAAAATATATTCATTTTGTGTAATTTTCGATGTAGAAAAGTGTTTTTTCCCGGGCGTCCTTTTTGTATGGGCCGAAAAGCGAAGTCTATCGTCTTAATACCAAAAATTATAGGAAGCATATAATCAAAGATACAAATCAAATTGATGATTTATGTAGAAAATGTATGGCTTTTACGGAAACTATAGAACATATTATATCAGAATGTTCTATATTAGCGCCGCCTGAGTATACATTTAGGCACAATCAGGTTTTAAAAATAATTCACCAAAGTTTGGTAATTAAACATAACTTGATTGACTGTCATAATATAGTACCATAATATGAATACGAACCAAATTCATTTTTAGAAAATAATTTCTTTAAAATTTACTATGATAAAACTATACTAACAGACAGACCAATTGGTCATAATAGACCTGATATAGTTAAATTAAAAAAATAACTTATATTATTGATGTAGCTATTCCAAATTCCTGTAATATTCAAAAATCTGTTTCTGAAAAAATAAGAAAGTATACAGATTTAGGAAATGAAATTAAAAGAATTTGGCATTCTCAGACTATAAAAATATTACCTTTTGTTATTTCGGCTACTGGCATTACACCTAGCTCTCTTATTAAAAATTTAGGCATATTAGATTTGTCAAAGAATTTGTATATAAAAATGCAAAAATCAGTCATTTTAAATACATGTAGGATTACGAAAGATTTTTTAAATATTTATATTGAGGGATCTGTAGGATTTATCGGTCAAATTAGGAATTCCGCCGAGCCAAACTTTCTGATATGAAAATATCTGGAGTCGGTGAATTATTTTCCCATTTAATAGTTTGATAGATTAACATGTTGTTCTTGTGTTGTTTTGTATTAATTATACTTATATAATACACTTGCATAACGTGGATTTACTAGATGATCATTTATATGGAAAAGTGTATGAAAGGGTTTAGTTTTTCCTATTGGAAAACATAACCCGGAACTGAAAATCTGGTGCGTAAAAATTTTGCATTTACTTTTGGCAACTAAATGGGAGTAAAATTAGTTAATAAGGACTTTATTAATATTTCAACCATTTTCGATTCTCAAAGATCGGACGAAATAATTTGATTGCGTTTTATTTGATTATTTTAAATTTAATAAGCCAGTAAATTTGTACAACGAAGGACTTAATTTAAAAAAAAAAGTGTTTGTTGATAGTTAGCCGAAACTTATCTGATATTACGGAGGCCTAGCTAAAATTTATCAATAGTCGGTCGGAATACGATAGACTTCGCTTTTCGGCCCATACAAAACAGAAGTCCAGGAAAAAACACTTTTCGATATCTAAAATTGCACAAAATGTAAATTTTTTTAAAAATTTCATTCTAGAAAGTGAAAGCTATGTCGGTATGTTTTTAAATGTTCGATGCGTTTCGTATTAACGTAAACATTCACTGTCAAACATGTATAATTTATTGGGAAATATTACTTAAGGAAAAAGTGCTGCTAACTTAATAAGAATAAGAATAACAAAATTATAAAAACATACCGAAATATCTTATTTTTTCGAGAACATATTTTTGTTTTTAAATTACAATTTTGTGAAAGTTTGGGTGTAGAAAAATGTTTTCTCCCGAAACCCCTTTTCGAGCTATTTCTGTAGGTAAATATAAGCGTTGTCCCATTCGTACATTTCGCATTAGCAAGTATCGTAAGGGTGTGAGCTTATTGTGAGCGGGACAGAATGACAGACGCGTATGTTCCGCGTATGGTGCAAAGTCTAGCCTCTTAACAATCGTAGACCGTGCTCGTAAATATTAATAACAGACCGTATAGATGACGGATTTGGTAAATATAGTATTGATATATGGTTTTATCGATCGTCCATGCTAGACCTCCTGGTGTTGCCCGGGAGTGACGCACAATTTTTCAAAATCAGATGTAGATAGTCGTTTTAATGTAATAACGTCAGGTGTATAAATTTTTTTTAAACTTTAACTTTATTTTATTTATTTATTTATTGATGCAATATTTTTACATTTTATAATAAAATTCAATAATGTTGGCCTCACTAGGTGGTTTACCCGTGCTGAGGCCTCCATTTTATCTACAAATAATTTTTTACACAGTACATTTAAAAATATATGAAAAACATAAGATTAAGATAAATTATATTTAAAAACAGAGATTTGAAATTAAAGTAAAATTAAAAATAAATAATAGATATTATATAAGGTTCAAATAGGTATATTTATATTATGTGTTGTGTGTTTGTGGGTGATTGTGTTTTATATTGGTTTTGTGTGTTACTTTATGTTTTATTATTTTATGCTATGAGATTTTGGTAATATTGTCTTTTTTGTTCTTTAATCCATTTTGTAATTTTGTGTCGGAATTTATTTTTGTTTTCCTCAATTCTATTTTCGAGTGTTAGACTGTTGAATGCTTTTATAGCGTGATATTGGTAGTGTCTTTGTCCAAAGCTTGTATTTACCGAATATATATATATAAGTATCGATTATGATTAAAACCACAAAAACCTTTACTTTAAACATTAACTCCGATACATTCACCGCAACCACCCTGTAATCATTTCATATTCGTAGGATAAATCTCCAATAAATACATATTTCCTGCGAAAAATTCGTTTTCTCTACTCATTCCCCTTTGAAGAGGCTCGCTTGTTAGGGGCTCTGCTGGGTGCGGCAGTAAGGGGGTACCGGGGGGGAGGGGCAGGGTGATAATATCACCATAGCGCCGTAAATTTGCCGCACTTTTTGTATTGAAATGTGATAATCTAAGCAAAATCGGTATCCGGTTGCACAGTGAAGTTATTCTTAAAAAAATTGGACAAATTTCAGAAACAACGACTTTTAAAAAGTCGATTTATATCGAGTGAAATTTAATATACAAATAAATATTTTTTGATTGTTTATTTATTTATTAACGCCTTTTTAGGGGTGTTTATATATGGATAGTAAAAATTTTACAGTATTTATTGATTATTTTTTTAATTGATAAACTATTGTTTAAGACAGATTTTTTATGCATAGCACAAAGGGTAACAATTATTATAAGCAATAATTATTAGCCTTAAACACTCATCCATATTGAAAAACTCTCCTGAGAAAAGATACATGTCGCCTACGGGACTCGAACCCGCACCCCTCTGATTGCCAGTCAGGAGCTCTACCATTAAGCTACGGCGGGTTATCTCTTACCCGCCAAATGATTCAATATATACCTAGTGTTTCATTAAACAGTTATCGCGTAAGCGATCTTTCCTCGGGAGATTTTTTCAATATGGATGAGTGTTTCAGGCTAATAATTATTGCTTATAATAAAAGTATTTTTTGTACTTAACTAAACTGCTTCAGTAACAAGATTTTGTATTTATTTTGTGAAAAATTGAAGATGTCCACTGACTTGGTTAAAATTCTGGGCAAAGAGGAAAACTATAAAAGGTAATTAGTCCCAGAATTTTGTTATTGAAATAAATCCCAACTTCTAGTATTACGTAATGGAATCCGAAAGCTAATCAATGCAAGCAATTCTGGACCATCAACTATATTAATGAATATTTTTTTATAAAAATAGCAGTAACTGTTTCTAATCTTCTGGCGCCAGTGAAACTGTGGCATCCCAAATTGGGGTATTTCGTGAAGCTGAAGGTAGTAAGAAGGCAGTAGAAAGGGATGGGGTAGAGGAAAGTGGATTAGCTCTGGCTTGTTTCAAATACATTCAGCAAAATGGGAATTATTTATATAACATATTTCAATAAACACACAACTTTACGTCTAAGAAGTTGGCTAACCAAAGAGTAAGGAACTTTCCACAAACATTTATTTAAACTTCGACACATTTAAAGCTAAATTAGTTCACCACTTTATAAATGTAAATAATGAATGCGAAATCATTTTATTTTATTTCGATTTTCTTTGGTTTGTTATTTTTATTTGCTCATATTCTAGATGCCAACAACGAGTAATTAAGTAAAAATGAATGTGTTTAGATTTTTTTTTCTTCTTTTTTTGTTGCTCGTAAGTATATGAAGTGTACCTT
Organism: Limnephilus auricula; assembly: GCA_951813805.1. Classification (NCBI taxonomy): domain Eukaryota; kingdom Metazoa; phylum Arthropoda; class Insecta; order Trichoptera; family Limnephilidae; genus Limnephilus; species Limnephilus auricula. The sequence continues at coordinate 10,001,355 of OX638417.1, forward strand.
TTTTTTTTACATTAAGCCCACACAGAAGGCCCTGAGAAAAATAATTTCCTTCAGGGCCTATGTCATCTTTGAGGTTGCTGTGTGGAGGGTATTTTTAAGGAAAGGAAATTCTGGGAAGGAAAAAGGTTTGAGGGTTGGGTAGGAATCTGGGGTTCAGTGTCTAGATCATCCGCCGCCAAGACCTAGATAAAACTTACCCCATGAACCCGGGCACCCCTGCTAAGTCACCAAACGTAGCGAACCACTGGAGGTGACCTATGGCAGAGGTGTTGGTTATCCAATAAATGGTTCCCGGGGCGGCGGTACCCGTTCCCGCCTCCCAAATTGAAACCTACGAGTTTTCTAAAGTTATGCATGTGGATTTAGCAATAGATATATTCTTATTTATTATATTGTGTTTATGCTTTTTTTTATATATTTTGTAATCTTTTTAATTTATGTTATACTGTTGTTATAAATAAAATTTGTATTCTGTATGTAAAAGCCCAATAGGGCGTCAATAAATAAATAAATAAATTTCCATTTATCCCTTCCCTAATTGCGTCTCGGTAGGAATATTGAAAAAATTGCCTAAATGTGTGCAACATTTTGAGGCAAACATTCCACTGTGCGTCCGAGACAGTTTCCATCTGAACTTTAGCAAATCCGAATAAATATCGTCCCGTAGGCTTTACCGCCCTCCAGTCCCCTGAAAGCCTTAAAATATTATCAGCGCATAGTTTATTGACGAGATTGTGAGCTGGAAAGATTAAACTCGGAGTTTATTATACAAAACTTCAAAGGTAAATTGAATAGCGGACGTTCAGTAAACGATATGGCCTGAAAGGATTTCGGATAAGGAAGGGAAATTATTACGTTATAAGGGAATGTGAATGACGCCAATTTTTGATAGCATTTAAAATACAGGAAATCAAAGAAATCATTTCGGTAAATCAACAAGATTAAACTGACGATATTAGTTGTTGAATGAGAAATTAACACTGTTTATAATATGGTAAACATGGACACTCGATAAAATAGAAAAACTGAGGTATTTTCGTCACAAAACACGTTCTCGGAATTATTTCTTAATTATTTTAATTAAACAAAAATTAAAATTCTGGAAAATAATTTAAAATAGATTATGTACTGATTTATTTTGCTGTATGATCATATTTTTCGAAATGTGTGTTGTATAATACAATATTTCGTTTGAAAATTGAACAAATCTGCCAACGACCAACGGTATAACCTTACTATATAAAAAAATAAATTAAGTTTTTCAAAATTTAAAACATAACTTTACCAGATAAAATAACAATCATTGAAGAAGAATATAACAATAATAATTTAAATATGAAATGAACAACACACAGAAAAATAATAAAAGATAACGGTCGCAACTGGGACTCGAACCCAGAACCTTACGTCTTACCGGGACATACACCTCTACCAATTGGGCTACTGCGATCTATTATGAGACTGTCGTAATTGTCAACTTCATATTTCAAATTTCAGAATTAACAATATTATTTTCGACAAATTTTTTTTTTTTCTTCATATTATTGGCAACTACCTTTATTATTGGAAACAAGTATTCAAAGAATGTATTTGTTACCTAGATAGTGTCTCGGATAAATATATCCGATTTTAAAAGTCTAAATATATATTTATATTTGTATAATAAAAAAACTCTTTTTAGCTTTTGAAGGTTATTCCCATCAATGTAATATATCAATAAAGAAGAAGATAACAATAATAATCTAATTTTTTTTTAAATATAATTGTCAACTTCATATTTCAAATTTCAGAATTAACAATACAATTACGACAGTCTCATAATAGATCGCAGTAGTCCAATTGGTAGAGGTGTATGTCCCGGTAAGACGTAAGGTTCTGGGTTCGAGTCCCAGTTGCGACCGTTATCTTTTATTATTTTTCTGTGTCTTCTTCATTTTCATATTTGAAAAAATTAGATTATTATTGTTATCTTCTTCTTCAATGATATATTAGATTGACGGGAATAACCTTCAAAAGTTAAAAAGAGAGTTTTTCTTATAAAAAAAAAAATAACAATCTTTCAAAATCAATCAATGTTTTTTTGTAAAAAAGAATCAATACATCTAGAATTTGATTAAAAAAAGAACTAACTTCCTGTATTCTTTGGTTATACCTAAGAGTATGGATATTAGAGAGACGGCATGTGAAGTGTGCCCGCGCGCTCCGAGTGTGCATTCTACCCACACGGCTGAAATTGGCTGTCACCATGTAACATGGCTGCTGTCGTAAAAATGTCGGAACGTATTAAACGGCCAAAAACCAGCAGCCAATGTAAGCCGTTTGGGTAAAATTCTCGAAAAGGCACACTTGGAGCGCGCGGGCACACTTCACATGCCGTCCCTCTAATATCCATACTCTTAGGGTTATACCCTCTTAAAGTTATCGACTCCATTTCCTGGGTACAACGTTTATTTTTATTACGGATTAATTTTTTTACACTAATTATACGCATTATATTGTCTAATTTATTGTTCAGTTCTACTTGCAAAGTGTTTTATTATGTACATTCGAGTTCGTACACCTCTGACGGATTAAGGAAGCCACCTACCCAATCAAAGTTAGTCCCTAAATTACATCAAACAGTTTAATAAGTTGAAACTTAATTACTTTTAACGAATTTCCAAGTCACGGAATCCATCTATCTATTTCAAAAAGGATGTTTTGCGAAGTTTTGCGTTTTAAGGGATGTACAATGTACATTTTATAAATTTTTATTATTAATTAATTATCCATTATGCCATTCCAGGGGTAGGCGGAGTTAATGGATCGCTAAATAGCTCTGTCTCGACATACTTAATTTTTTGAATAGTTGTCCTAAATTTTGGGTAAAGATGTTCTAAATATCGGAATAATTTGTCCTCGATAAATAACTCAGGTACGGGCCATACGTCATTTCTATGTCTACCTACGTTAAATTATCGTGAAAACACGCTTATGTGTCCAAGCGGTTTTAAGGGTTGTTGTCTTGAGAGCTAGCAGAAGTTGGGAAAAGTTGCCTCAAACGTTGGAAATATTTATCCTAAAAGTAGGGAGCATTTAATTATGGGTAACGTAAAAACGTAACGCCGAGAGTACCTGGAGGACATGCTGGTGGACATGCGCTGCTCATCATATGCAGAATTCAAAAGAGCCGCACAAGACAGGGATGAATGTAAGAGAAAAATAGAGGAAATTGCTGCAAACCAATCCCAGGATTGAAACCAGAGAGAGAGAGAGAGAGAGAACGTAATTCTGAATAAAGTGCTAAATTGTCCTCAATGTTGGGGAATATTATTCTGAAAGCTGGCGGAATGCAGGAAATGTTTTTATCAATGTTAAGGAATGTAGTTCAAAAGTAGGGAGGATGTTATGTTGGGTAACTTTATTCTGAATATCGGGTTAAATTGTCCTGTAAAATGTTAGGGAATTTTATCCTAAAAGCTAGTCCTAGGCAAAATGCAGCTTGTTATCCTTAACATTGGCAAAAGTTGACCTAGAAGTTTTGAAAAGTTATCGTCAATTTTGGGGATTGTTTGCATCATTTTTAACAGTAAGAAGGTACTCGTAACATTGTTATGAATCTCGGGCTAAATTGTTCTTAATGTTGGAGAATGTTGGAGAAAGTTGGGAAAAGTTGTCATCAATGTTGAAATCGTTGTCCTAAACGTAGGGAAGAAGTTATATTGGGTAACGTTGTTCTCAATATCAGGCTAAACTGTCCTCCTTTTAGGGGAATTTTATCCATAGTGTGTTGCAAACACAGTCCTAGATCTAGGAAAGATTGTCCCAAATTAAGGGAATGCTGTCTTTAAACATAAGGAATGTTCCGAATAATAAGTTGTACTCAATATAAAAGAGCTGTTAAAATATCGGAGCCTGCAAATGGACATCCCTATTCTAATGTATCGTCGTGCGTCGTACCTTCGCTATTTTGTTACGTTTTAACGTAATTCAACTCCAAAGAAACTGTTATAACATTAATTTATTAACGTACCGTACACGTTAATTGAATTTATATACCTACGTATTAACGTGAGAAATTATCTAAAGTATTCCGGAACTTTTCCGTGAGGAAAATATAGAGTGGCTTTCACTAAAACTATATTACCTACAGAGTTTTTTTTTGTTCCCAGTGTGTTAGAGGATTCTGGAGAATCATAAAATAATTAATACAGTGTGATGAACAGGGGACTGAAAAAAACTTGTCTTGAAAGGTATTGGATTACACTATAAAAAGTAAGTTTTCACCAATTAAAAATGAGAAAATTCTAGGTAAAGCAATCCACAATTTGCTACTGATATCAATCCTGAAACATGCAAGCTGAAACATGTTAAAAACGGGACTGAAGTTTTTACGAACAAATTAACAGTGTTTCAAGTTTTATTGGCGGGAACATGTAAGAATAATTTGTTGGTATACGTTATTTCGTACGTATACTAACAAATTATTCTTTCATTTTCCCGCCAATAAACACTGAAACACTGTTAATTTGTTCGTAAGAACTTAAGTCCCGTTTTTAACCGTTTTTACGAATAAAATGTAAATTTAAAAAAAATGTAAATAAAAAAAAAAAATATTCAGAATAACATTTTTCTTCGTGTGGCAGTGGGGCATTGTAGAATATGTGAATATGTGTGTACTTTTTTAAATAATTAAAACTACTAAATAATAGTTTCAATTCTAAAAATATGTTCTAAAATCATACCTACGAATTTGAATATGGAGACATACAAACTGAATAGTTCTATATATCCAATGAATTCACCTATCTTTTGTCTATTATCACACAATCGTATGATTTATTAAAAAAAGAAATGTTAAATCGTTTTCTTTAAAACATTTTCAAGAATCTATAGAATATTTGCCATGTTTTGGCAACAAAGCAATTCGTGGTTTTGGAAATAGTGCCGTATTGTGGCAAAAAGCGCTCGAGTGGGTAAGTAATGTATCTCAATACAGGTTAGTAAAGTTGTAATACAGGAGACAACTGTCGTCCTTTCGGGTCCTGATACCTGAACGTTACGAAGATAGCCGATGATATCCGATCGATAAGTGGGCACTTTCAGTGAATATTTCTCTTGTCGCATAGCTACTCAGAGCTTCCTTAAGAACGGACGTTCAGAAAAAGAAGTCCAGAAAATATTCAATGTAAATAAGACGATAATAAACACGACTCGAAATCTGACGAACCGAAGAATCATTAAAAGGAGTTGTATTGTTCATCAGAGAAAACAACAGAATATCACAGAAATGGAGCTGGCAGAGAAAAGATATTATACTGATTAAAAGTATATAGTAGAAATGAGATCCCTGAGGCGTGTGGACTAAATCACATGTAAGCATATGAACAATAATGTATGACGCGAAAGTAAATAGCAGAAGAAGTCGAGGATGTCCTAGAAAGGCATGGTAAGACCAAGTAAATCAAATGTTTCAGTAGGGACATTTCAAGAATCAAATTAACCCCTCAGGCTAACCGCAAAATAATTAAAATGTACACCTTTATGAAAACAATGTTTCCGACCGCAAAATTTAAAAAGTATGTAACGTTTGAATTTTTTTATTCATAATTTTTACATGACAATAGCGTTTGCGTTATAAAATATGTGCGTGTTTTTATTTTTTTCGTTATGAGTAATTTTAGTTTGAAAACACGTAAGGTGAGTCATTTTTATAAACTTAAACAAAAATTTTAAATTTTAAAAATTACATATTTATTTCTAACACTAAATTTTAAAGCGTATTTTATCACCTTTTAAAAACTGTTTTTAGTTTTCGGATGCGTTAAAAAGTATTCAATTTTTAAAATTTTTTTTGAATTTTTTTGAATTTCATCGCAAAGCGGAAATATTTTAACCTTTTGACAAAATAAGCCCGAAGCCTGGGGGTTAAAAACTTAAAAGAACAATCATGAAACCATTAATCATTTCTCATTACTTCTTCAAACCAACTGTCAACCTTATGAACACAGCGGAATAAAAATTTCAAAAAATTAGTAAAATAATTGCCATAGCTACCGATTTAATTGCTTTTGGTAATGTCCCTAATTATCTATGGTTCACATGGCCTCTAATTCCCATGAACTTACCATTGTTGAAGGCTTCGGTTTCCGCTTCGTCCCATGGGAAATAATACCTCTCTGCATACCCCACCTCTCCCATTGTCTACAAGTCTAGATACAGATTTTCTTAGATATTTTTTACTCTGAGACTTACATCAATTACAATACTGATATACTTAGCTAGTCTTCAGAACGTAAGAGATTTTATTATATAATAAATGTTAACATCTGAATTTACATTAAGAGCCATTGACCAGCGGCTGAGAATAAAAGTTCCAAAATGCTTGCAAATGTACAGGAAGGTTCCAATGAGAAAGATCGATTATTCTCCGCATCAAATTTTTTAAATTAAAAATTTAATATCGATTTATTTCATTCACAACTTGCTTTAATATATACCTACATTCAAGTAAGCAATAAAAATGCTCAAAACGCACGATGATAAATTATTAAATATCGTGTACTTTTTGTCAGTATTTTGTGATCATAATTATTTATGATTTTCAATAATAAATGTGTAAAAAAAATCTGTAATATTTTAGTTTGGAAGACCTTAAATAAATAGAAAAACTGAGGTATTTTCGTCACAAAACACGTTCTCGGATTTATTTTTAAATTATGTATTGATTTATTTTTCTGTATGATTATATGATTTGAAATTTGTGTTGTATAATACAATATGTCCCTTGAAAAATTTAACAAATCTGCCAACCACCAACGGTATAACCTTAGTATATTAAAAATACACCTAGTTTAAAAAAAATTTAAAACTGCGTGTTCCACATAAAATAACAATCTTTCAAAACCAATTTATTTTTTTTTTTATAAAAAAGGGTCAATACGTCTAGAATTTGATTTAAAATCCGGTATTCTCTGGTAATACCCTCTTAAGATAGGAGAATCTATCAAATGATTTCGAAAGAGCTTCAGTGTAAAGCCCGGACAATGACGAAAACTTCAGCTAGAATAAACAAAAAAATCCAATTCTTGAAACCACATAACGTTATGTTAAGCATTATTATTCATATAATAACTTATTCGTAATCGAATCTGACTGCGTAGCATATTCGTGGTTCGATTATTTATTCCCTCTCGATATATTAGACAAAATCCACGTCTCCACGGACCGCGCATTGTGTCCCTGGGAGCTCGGCTAATTTATGTTGGAGCCTAATTCAGCTCGAGCTAGAGTTCGAATTTACGAGCACATAAGGGCTGGAAGGTCGTTAGAAGCGCTGGGTTGTGAAGTTATAGGGGTAAGGATGGATGACTTAAGTGTAGAAAGGAAGGTGATGTGTGTATAGCTGATGTAGCGAAATATTTACCAAACAAAACAGAGATAAGCAACATTCAACGAGTTGTTATGTAATAGTCGTATATGCTCTCAATATCGTTCTGGTGACCACATCTGAATAGCTAGGAACTTACCTAAACCTTCAAATTTACTGCCAACTCCCTTCAGCATCACCACCTACCCCAAATACGGATGTTATAGTCCTACTTACTGCAACAGTTGGGTTGCAGTTTATTTGCAGTCTTATACGGTATTCACAGCGCTTAGGCAACATTTGTTTATGTCAGTTGTTACATTTTAGAGTTGTAGATGCTCTCAATATCGTCCTGGTGACTAGATCTGATTGGCCAGGAACTATACACTAACCTTGCTATATGCAGATGCTATAGTCCTACTCTCTTCAGCAATTGGGTTGCTTTTGATTGGCAGTCTTGTACGGTATTCACATAACAAAACTTCGGCGATCCGATAGATTAGATAGAGAGATAGAAGCACTGGGTTGTGAAGTTATAGGGGTACGGATGGATGACTTAAGTGTAGAAAGGAAGGTGATGTGTGTATAGCTGATGAAGCGAAATATTTACCAAACAAAACAGAGATAAGCAACATTCAACGAGTTGTTATGTAATAGTCGTATATGCTCTCAATATCGTCCTGGTGACCAGATCTGAATAGCCAGGAACTTACATTAACCTTCATATTCACTGCCCCGCTCCTTTCAGCATCACCACATACCCCAAATGCGGATGCCATAATCGAACATTTGACGACCGTCCGTGGTAGAGTGGTAAGTCACTTGACTCCCATTCGGAAGGTCGCGGGTTCGTACCCGGCGTGCGCAAATACATTTTATTTGATTAATTTGTGTTATTTCACAATTAATTAATAAAAATAATATATGCTACATTTGCGGCACGTTCCAGAGTGGAAGATACTCTCAGTATCGCCCTGGTGTAAGACCACCATTTAGAATTGAAACGTTGCTTAATAATGGCTTTAGCCGTATTTAGTGACTAGATCTGAATAGCCAGGTACTTTCCCACCTTCCTCTTTCCCATCTCCTTCCCTTCCCCACTAACCTTCAGCCTCACAACATACTCCAATTGGGGATGCGATAGTCTCACTGGCTCCAGAAGGGAGCAGTTGGGACTCTTGTGAGGTTTCTCTATTAAAAAAAATAAAAAAATACTCCCTCCAGCAGTTGGGTTGCAATTCATTTGCAGTCATTACGGTATTCACAGAGCTTTGGCAACATTTGTTTATGTCAGTTGTTACGTTTTAGAGTTGTAGGTGCTCTTAATATCATCCTGGTGACTAGATTTGAATAGCCAGGAACTATAAACTAACCTTTAGCATCACAACATACCCCAACTTCAGATGCTATAGTCCTACTCTCTTCAGCAATTGGGTTGCTTTTGATTGGCAGTCTTGTACGGTATTCACATAACAAAACTTTGGCGATCCGGTAGATTAGATAGAGAGATAGAAGCACTGGGTTGTGAAGTTATAAAGGTAAAGATGGATGACTTAAGTGTAGAAAAGAAAGGTGGTGTGTTTATAGCTGGTGTAGCGAATTATTTACCAAACAAAACAGAGCTTAGGCAACACTTTTTTATGTCAAAGAGTTGTTACGTTTTGAGTCGTAGATGCTCTCATTGTGACCAGATCTGAATAGTGGTGACCAGATCTGAACAGCCAGGAACTATAAACTAACCATAAGCATCACAACATACCCCAAATGAGAATGCTATAGTCCTACTCTCTCTCTAGTGGGTTGAAAGTGATTGGCACTCTTGTACGGTATTCACTTATTCACGTATTCACATATTCACAAGAAAAAATGTCGGCGATCATATTGATTAGATAAAGAGTGAAAGATGCTTTCAGTATCACCCTGGTCAATGTACGTTATTGAGGAATACAGGTTGGTCTATTGTTATAAGACGTTATAAGAACAAAAGAGTAACGTATATTATAATAATTTTAATATAATGCAAAAACACAACCGAAATGAGGTACTTGAGAGGAGTGGCAGGGGTTACGAAATGGGATCATATAAGAAACACTACGATCCGAGATGATCTAAGCATTGAACCACTGCTACTTTTCATAGAAAAATCGCAACTGAGATGGCTTGGGCATGTACTAAGAATGTCTGATGACCGAATTCCGAGGAAAATACTGAGTGCCATTCCAGAGGGTATATAGACGTCCAGTGGGCCGCCCCAGACACAGTTGGGCGAGGCAATTCCAAAAACTGTGCGAGGAGAGGATGGGTCTGCCATGGACGGAGGCCGAACAATCAGCGCAAGACAGGGACGTATGGAGGAGCATTGTCGGTGCAGTGGTTGGGAAGAAGAAGAAAAACACAACCGTCCATTAGATTTTGTGTTCTTATCTAATTAATAACCGTCCAATCAAGTCGTTATCTATGGGGTTAGACGGAGAGGATCGACCGCCACACAACTTCGTATTGAGATACACGCAATTAATGCTTCATTCACAATCATACAACATGTCAAACATACTCTTCTGTTTGACACTTTACAATGACCTGATCTAAGAATTGATTCACAATATGGTGCTAAGTCTTCCTCAAAAATAAATTCCCTCAGGGCCTCTGTCATCTCAGGGGAGTCTTTTTAAGGAAAGGAAGGATAGAAAGTTCTGGGAAGGAAAAAAATGTGAATGCAAGTGTCCGTCGCTCCTGCTGGAGAGGTCAAATGTCTCCCTTAACCAGTCTCCCCCGGTCCTGACTGCCACGCAGTAGGCGGGCAAAAGCATCCGAAGCTAAAACCATACAAACATTACCTTATGAACCTAGGAACCCCTACTAAGATAACCCAGCAAAAATAAGGCAACCACTTGGGGTGACATATGGATGGGATGTTGGATATCCAATCAATGGTTCCCGGGGTAGCGGTACCCTTACCCGCCTCCCAAATTGTGATGCAAGGTGAGAGCGCGAATGTGCTGTGTGTCATGATTAATTTGTGTTAACGAATGACTGGTCAGGTGAGTGGTGAGTGTCGAATATATCAAGGTTATCTTCCATCAGCATTGGTGTCAGAATTCCATTGTGCTCTCGCCTCGCTTCTTCATATTGACTTTGTATAGCGACTAGGTACTGCGTTCAAATCTCCATAATATAGGATTTACGCTCTACAAATGGCCGAGTTTTCAGTGATACAACCTCTTGACAGTCTTGAGAAAGTGGGTGGCGGCATACCACCCTCCCTTCTGAGCTGCAGGGAGTGAAATCCGAGCATGAAGTTAGTATGGTAAAGGAAAAGTTGTAACCGCACTCCCTAGTGTAGAGATATTTCTTAAACTTTTGACTAGCGAGTAAACATGGCAAAAGCTATTTCAAACCACATTTCGGTTAAAATATATAAATTTAACGTTCATTTTGTTCGGAAACGGAGCATCTCTTTGGATTTAAGTTAGTATTTACATAATTGGACCAAGTGATTGGGTCAAGAATTCAAATCTGCTTTTAAAACAAAATTTTAACAGATTTTTTTTTTAAATGTAATTTTCAAAATTTTAACCCATTGGTCAAGAATTTAGACTATCCCGTGATTTATCGTGGGTCTGCGGTACAAACACATACATATATTGTATGCATACTATAAAATCTATCGTGGTGAATGCATTCAGTAACGCCGTGTTGAAAATCCTTCATCACGTAAAGAATCATGTTTGATGTCCAGATCTATTTAGGTACTTTTCCAACCATTCTCTTCCCACTTCTTGACCAAAAAGTTTTAAAATAAATTGGAAAAAAAAACCTTAGTCGAAGATAATATTTTTAATTCTGAAATTTTAAATATGTTTGACAAATACGACAGTCTAACAATAGGGTGCAATGGCAAATTTGGTTAATGCATATGTCCCGGTTAGACTTGAGGTTCTGGGTTCTGGGTTCGAGCCCCAGTTGCAACCATAATCTTTTATTATTTTTCTGTGTTCATTTTCATATTTTAAAAAATTAGATTATTATTGTTATCTTCTTTCTCATGACATATTCCATTTTGTTTGTTTCTTTGGGGTCAGTAATGCGACTAATTGTGTGATATTCATAATGGGATTCCCGGCGGTGATTTTTCCATACAAACGTATTACCTATTTATCTCTCTGGATTTTAACCCTAGAGAAAATATTGTTTTTACATAAAAGAGATATCAAGTACTAGCGGGTCGGTACTTTTTTTTTGATAAGTTTATTTTTATAGAAGTTATGACCTTCCAAAAATCAATACAATTGACTGGTTTAAACGCCGTAAAAAGACGTTCAGTATACAAACTAAACTTTTTTTTTTTAAAGCAAAAAGTACAGACATAGAATAGTTTTTTCTTATGTAGTTGGCAAAAAAAATTAAAATCAGTCCATTTGGAGGAGAAAAGTGGGGAATACAAAACCTCGATTTTAGGTATTAGTAGCCCGAGGTGCACTGTCTCTTTCGCTCAATACCGGTAAAGTAAGAGCAACAGTGACAGCAACAATTTAGTAAAATGTATTTTTCAAATTTCTCCACCACCAGGTATCATCTTAATGCACCTAATTAAGGGTTAATCCGGTCACCCCTGTTAAGTCAACAAACGTATAATATATATAAACATACCCATTGCAGGGGTATTTGTTACGGGGCAACGGTACCCATACCCTCCTCCCAAATTGTAATTGCATCTGCGCTAGTTTGTAGCATAATATGGTTGTGATTCCCTAAATTGGTTTCCAATATTTTCTATTTATTGTAACAAATTCTCTTTTATTATACTAACTTTGAAATCCTCTTGGAGTTATTATTATTTATAAAAATATGACTTAAGTTGGGCATTAAATTCAGGAAAAGTTCCTCTAGTCGCTTTCAACCCAATAAATTCTTAATCTGTTGTCGATTTGGAGTGTAAACTTTACCTATCTGTTAGACTTTTTGAATTGATTATAACTCCAAACATCATAATCTCTCTGGTGAAGTACGTGGAGAAGATAGTCCGCCAATAATATGTGGTTTATCATTCCCTTTCTGAATTTCCTTTCATTTCACAAAATTACAACGTCCTACTTTTGTTTGAACTCAAAAACACCTATGTAGTTTCAATGTCTTATAACAGATGTCGTTAGTGTCTGTAGTTATATTTAGTTTTAAGGTATATCAATAGATGTCATTGGTAATACAGTGCAGGATAGAAACAACTGTAAGGCGTTTGGGTCTAATACCCGGACAGTTACGAAGATAGCCGATCTTTTTCCAATCTACAGTAAGGCACTTTGGTGAGTTACATGGAGAGGATAGTCCGCCAATTATAAGTGGTTTATCTTTCCCTTACCGAATTTATTTCATTTCATAAAATTACAAAGTCCTACTTTAGTTTTAACTCAAAAACACATTTGATGATTATGTATGTGGTTTCAATGTCTTATGAGAGATGTCGTTAGTGTCTGTAGTTATATGTAGTTTTAAGGTGTATCAATAGATGTCATTGGTAATAGTACAGGATAGAAACAACTGTAAGGCGTTTGGGTCTAATACCCGGACAGTTGCGAAGATAGCCGATCTTTTTTTCAATCTACAGTAAGGCACTTTGGTGAGTTACGTGGAGAGGATAGTCCGTCAATAATAAGTGGTTTAATTTTCCCTTTCCGAATTTCCTTTCATTTCACAAATTTACAAAGCCCTACTTTTATTTGAACTCAAAAATACCTTTGATGATTATGTATGTAGTTTCAATGTCTTATAACAGATGTCGTTAGTGTCTGTAGTTATATTTAGTTTTAAGGTATATCAATAGATGTCATTGGTAATACAGTGCAGGATAGAAACAACTGTAAGGCGTTTGGGTCTAATACCGGACAGTTACGAAGATAGCTTATAAAAAATCTTACGTGGAGAGGATAGTCCGCCAATACTAAGTGGTTTGAATTACCTTTTACGAATTTTCTTCAATTTCACAAAATTTCAAAGTCCTACTTTTGGTTCGCGACTTCAGGTGTGAAACGAGTTTATTATTTATTTATTTATTTATTTATATAGAACGGGTCTTGAAAAGACTCATGTTGCAGGAAAGAGGAAAGACAGAGACCGGCAAATCATTCCACAGCCGAGCTGTTGAACTCAAGAACGAGTCGTAGAAACGACCCGTTCTCATTGACAAATGTTAACCGTGTACATATGTTGGGCGCGCGTTTGGCGTGTTTCCCGACTATGCACCGGTGCCGAGGGGATCAATGATGCTAGTTCCTCGGAGCATCTTCCATTGAAATACCGGTAGAACAAGGACAGCATTCCCACCAAACGCCTGTGCTCTAAAGATTGTAACCCGTTTGTTAAGACGGGAGAATCTATCAAACGGATCGCCCGTTTCTGCACAGAGTCGAGGGTTTTTTTTTTCAAGTATTTTAGGGCTCCAGACCAGAGGTGGCTGCCAAATTCAACCGTGGGGCGCACCTGCGATTTGTACAGGGTTAGCACTTGTGTACTATTAAATTATCTGCGGGCCCTGTACAGTACGCCCAGTTTTTGAGGGGCTAGTTTGATTCTGGCTTCGAAGGAGCCCCCATACTGAGCTGGTCACTTAGAGTTACACCGAGCATATCAATGGATGTCCTGTTTGGAAGAATGCTACCGTTGAAGGAGACTAGATTGCCACATATGAAAAAAATCACAGAACTGTTTAATGTACAGAGGACTAAATATGTATGACGAAATGCCTGGAAGTCTGAAGAATGAAAGTATTTTAAAATAAATGTTATGCTTACTTGAAAAACATTATAATTTATGAAATTAAATATTACCGCATATATATTAGTGTATATTCTAACATAGTATAAACTAACTCAATAAATAATAAAAATTAAAATAAATCATAATTTTCATATTTCAACCAAAATTTCCATTGAATTCAATCTATATCCAAGTTTAAGTTCCTTCCTTCCTCTGTCACTTATGTACAAGTTCAAGACAGGCGCAATTGCTGTTTAGTTTCCTGCCGACAACTAACTTAGGGAATAAGTCCGAAAGCTCATGGGTATAAACATTTCTCAACCAAACTAACCAACAATCATTTATTTAAATATGATTTGAGATTCACGTGGACTGTTTATTGTTTGTTTGATAAGTTTTAACCCCACGGGACTTGACAAAATAATATCATATCATAAAATAATCCAGCTTGACACACAATTTATAATAGATTCGCTGTTTTTAAACGTATCACAAAATGAAACACTGTTTTTGAAAGCAGATGAAATAATCTTTTACAGATTTTGTTTTTTAAAACGTTTTTAAGACGTTTGCATTTAAAATTATAAAAATTTTGAACGCTAAAATTGCTCAAATTTAAAATAGCTTACCTATATTATACTAATTTAAAAAATACCTAAAACTACTATAATAGTCCATATCTCGCTATTATTATTATTTCTTTCAAATCCTTTATTGATAAATCTTGCATTTTCTTAATTATCCCTTGTTTTTTGCCATATTGTATTTCACACATGATATTATATAATTGAACTAAAATTCCCTCACCAAACACAAGAGCCTTATCTCTTTATGGTGAGGAAAAGCTATTCTTATCTACTATTTTACCGCTGTATAAAATGTAAAAATTGTGTATTTATTATAAAAAAAACCTTTAAATATTAAATAAATAAATAAATATAATTTTTTTTTCGTAAACTGCGTTTACCACTCTCTCAGAAAAGAAACACATGTAAATAGACAAACTAATTACAAAGATTATAGTTACTTTGTTTTCTATTTTATAGATTTTAAAAAATATGTATATCTACTATATAAACTTTTAAATCCTAAAAAAGAGTTTTGTTTATCTAATCTGTTTATATGAAATAACTGACAATAATAGAAGAGGAGATAGAAGTAGTTTTTGGGGGGACGACACATTTAATGTAATGTAATGATATAGAATTAAAATTATTTTTTAAGAGAATTAATTATTGTTGAGGACTGAATGCAATACTCGCTAATGAAAAAAAACTGTCAAAATATGCAAATAAAAAATTAAATTACACTGAAGAAGAACATAACAATAATAATCTAAATTAAAATATGAAAATGAACAATGCACAGAAAAAAATAATAAAATATAATGATCGCAACTGGGACAGTTAGTTATGTTAGAAAATTTTGTCGATGATAAAATTATTAGTTCTGAAATTTGAAATATGTCTTTGACAATTACGGCGGTTTTATAATTGGTGGCAATGGCTGAATTGGCAGAGCGTTTGTCCCGGTAAGACGAGGCCTGGGCTCGTGTCCCAGTTGCGATCATCAAGATTTTATTATTATTCTGTGTCTTGTTCATTTTCATATTTTAATTTAGATTATTATTGATAACTTCTTCTTCAATTACATTGATGGGAATAACCTTCAAAAGTAAAAAAGAGAGTTTTTTTTATAAAAAAATTAATTAAATTACATGTTTTTCTCACAGAAGCCCACGAGAAAAAATAATTCCGTTTGGCCTACGTCATCTTTGGGGGTGCTATATGGAGGGTATTTTTATAGAAAGGAAAGTGATGAAGGTCTGAGACGGACAAAGTACGAGGGGTATGTAGGAATCTGAGGTAAATTGATTACAAATTTAATTAGAACGTTATTTTTTGCTGTAAATACTCCTCCCATAAACACGAGCTCTTTGAGCTCAATTTATGGAGTAGTAGAATAATTATGTATAATTGTATAACTTGTCAATATATAACCACCTGTATGTAAAATCTTTTTCTTATTAATAAATAAAAAAAAAAAAAAAAAAAAAAAAAAAAAATCTGTCCAGGCCCCCTAGCACACTCGATCGATAAGGATTGTATCGATAACTTTCGGTAACTTCTCATCGTTCCCTAGGACAACTGCAGATCGCTAATGTACAAACAACAATTGATGTCGAATATATTAGGGACACTTAGTCATTTTGAACTGTCACTTTAGTCGTTAGCGGTCTGAAGTCATGCTATGGAACGATGAGAAGTTACCGAAAGTTATCCTATCAATCCTTATCGATCGAGTGTGCTAGCGGCCCAGGAGCATCTATCTCCGGATCTATGGACCACGGCGGTCTGGTTTAAAGTCAAATTAACTAAGTGCATGTTCGAGACTACGCATGAATGTTTAAGAAGCAAAGAATATATTGTCAAGACTGTGAGCAAAACGAGATGATTTATTTATTTATTTATTCACATTTGATACATTTAAAGCCAAAATAACAGAAATAATATTACATAATAAGAGAATATATTTAAAATGAATACACGTGTTATTACGTTGTTTTAGGTCGATATTAGTTCCTAGCTAGGCAGATTGCCTGTTCTAAGGAACCAAAGTGTGTAAAGTACCAAATGCACCAGATTTACAGGAACTAATTCCTATGGGAAAAACTAAACCCTTTCATACACTTTTCCATATAAATGATCATCTAGTAAATCCACGTTATGCAAGTGTATTATATAAGTATAATTAATACAAAACAATACAAGAACAACACGTTAATCTACCAAACTATTAAATGGAAATATAATTCACCGTCTCCAGATATTTTCATATCATAGGGTTCGGCTCGGTGGAATTCCTAATATGACCGATAAATCCTACTGATCCCTCAATTAAATATTTAAAAAATCTTATGTAATTCTACATGTATTTAAAATGACTGATTTTTGCATTTTTAACTTAATTTATTTAATTTTTCACTAGATTTACAGGAACGGGTTTAGTTTTTCCCATAGGAAAAACTAAACCCTTTCATACACTTTTCCATATAAATGATCATCTAGTAAATCCACGTTATGCAAGTGTATTATATAAGTATAATTAATACAAAACAATACAAGAACAACACGTTAATCTACCAAACTATTAAATGGGAATATAATTCACCGTCTCCAGATATTTTCATATCATAGGGTTCGGCTCGGTGGAATTCCTAATATGACCGATAAATCCTACTGATCCCTCAATTAAATATTTAAAAAATCTTTCGTAATTCTACATGTATTTAAAATGACTGATTTTTGCATTTTTAACTTAAATTATTATTATTAATATATAAATATATATATATATTTTTTTTTATTTTTTATTGTTTATTAGTTATTTTTTTCGTATAAGCTTCTTATCATATGTATTTGTCTACAGTGAAAGACTGAAATAGACGAACAAAATTTTCTAACATCATAATGTCGATTTTTGCAGCAATTCGTTCTAGCTGCTTTGAAAATCGATTGTCAATCCAACATAAATATTTCACGAATGACAAAATTAAACAGATCGCAAAAGTACGACCTCTCGATAAGTACTTAAGTTTTTTTTTTGCTTTCGTTGCGTAGCACCCATATTTCAAATAAAACTTCCGTACATAAATTACTGCGAAGCATTTATCGTGGAAATTTATTATTTGAAATACCTACTGCGGATTTGCTAAAGCATTCAATCGAAAGTGATTTAAGGGGGGGGTTTTAATATTATGTGTAGAAACGTTCACGGGGTGAAACCCACCCCTATATATATATTAAATAAATATATATTACAAGCAAAATGACAGGGATGAGTCGCAGAGTGGAAAAAATATAATATTGGACAATTTTTCGAAGAAAACTTCCCCGGAAAGGTCTTCACTTTGTAATGGCATTATTTATTTTAATTAAAAATCAAATAACTTTGTTTACATCACTTTTAAATAATAATTTAAATAAATGTGATGTAAAAAAAGTTTTTTTTTTTTATGTAAAAAAAGGTTTTTTTTTTTTTTTTTTTTTTTTTAAACTTTTTAACTTAAAGAGTTAAACCTCAAATTATAATATTTTAATTAATGAAGATAATATTAGCGAAAGCCAATCGAAAATCCGAAACAGAAAAATCAGAAAAAGATACGGATACATCTGGGACTCGAACCCAGGTCCTCCGGCAATCGTGGGTTCGAGTCCCAGATGTATCCGTATCTTTTTCTGATTTTTCTGTTTCGGATTTTCGATTGGCTTTCGCTAATATTATCTTCATTAATTAAAATATTAAAAGTTATTTGTCTTTATTTCGGATCTCCACGTTTCCCATACGATCATATCTACAAGGTGTTATCTGGTGTTATGATCTCATTTCTACAGCATTCAGTCAACTTTCATCCTTCCTTTGCCAGTTCCATGCCTCACTACCTTTCATCAGGGCACTCCATTGTGAACTGCAGGTTTAATTTTATTTAGATCTGTCCAGTTAACATAAATAAAGCCATTTCAAGCAATGTCTTGATTCTAATATTGGACTCTCAAAAGGTCAATCAATACATAGATTGTCTTCCACTCTTTAACACAAGGAAATGGACTACATGATTTTTTTTTTAATACTACACAAGAGTCACAATCGGGGTACGTTGTGAGGCTGAAGGCAGTGGGGAGGGGAAAGAGATAAGAAATAGAAAGATGGGGAAATACCTGGCTATTCAGATCTGGTCATCAAACACGGCTTAAGCCATTTTAAGCAACGTTGCAACACTGAATGGTGGTCTTATACCGATACCATACTGAGAGTATCTTCCATTCTACAATTCGCCAAAAATATACTGTCTATTATTTCCAATTAATTAATTGTCAAAAGAAAAACGAATCAAATAAAATCGGGAATTTGAACCCGAGACCCCCTTGCATTGCTAGTCGAGAGCCTTACCCTTCGACCACAGAGTATATTATACATCAACAATGATTCTTTTTCCCACACCATGATTTGAGCGGTTTTACCTCTTCACAATATTATAAACGCCTTGTATAAAACATAGTTCTCTACATAAATTACATAAAAGTAGGCATTAAAGTCTCCGTTATTTCGATTCATATAATTTTTCTCTCACTCCACGAGGCATCAAAGCAGGTAGGACCCTACCTACTTACATCTCCCGGAAGAGGCAGCCATTCTTCAGGCTAAGCCTTAACATCCGGTCATTCAAGTACAAACGGCAAAGTCGAGTGAAAAAGCCTTAAACGTATCCTGTCAATCAGTGCGCACTTCCGTTCTGCTGATTCCGCCTTACTCTATTAAATAGAATCTTCCTTCGATACATTATGAATTCATTTTCTTTTTCTTTGAGAAAATTACACAAGTTGAACACGACAAAATTGTTACTGTCATCGTTTAATTCACTTTGATTCTGAATTTTAAATCTAGTTGCCTTTTAAACATGAGTATAGACCGCTGAAGTGTGGATCGTGCTGTTTTTTTTTGCATTTGCTCCACAAACAAGTCCCTAAGGAAAATATTTCTATGTTAACTTTGATTATGTGGATGTCGTGTGATGGATCTTTTGAGGAAAGGAAGGAAAAAGGTATGAGTGGTGGATAGGAATCTGGGGGTAAGTGTCTCCAGGAGTGACGGATGTATAAATCTTTGGAGGCTGTGTGCGGCCTCCGGTGATGAGGAGGAGATATCGGTGAGTCGATACATCGCGCGTGCTGCAGGTCGGAATAATAAACTTGAAATGATTGTGATGATGATGTATTTACATAAGGCGCTATTTACAAATGTAGATTATTTACATAATGCACCATTTACAAATGGTGTATTGTACAAATGTGTACAAATGGTAATGCGATTATTCCGAGAACTGCACGGGACTGCAGATATGATCGCGGCCTATTAAGCGGCCGGTGGTTCATTGCCGATTAAATGCTGCTCGCGTCACAATAAATTCTCCTTAGAGTAAATTGCCTATTTCTGTAGCCGTATATAGCACGACCTGGCAGGTACTTAAACGGTAGGCAAAAAATCGTACACTCGCTGGAAACTTCTCGACATTTCGGCGCAGCGCTATGTATTGTGTAGCAGCATCTCGCAGCAGCGAGACCTTTCGAGAAGGAGGAAAATAATAATGTGGAGGTAGGTAGGTGCAGCGGTATCAAGGTACATGACGACCGCGCAGTGCAAAGGTACTAGGTAGGTCGCTATAAATCCATCCATTCCACTGCGGTGCAAGGCGATGTCCCGAGAGTCCGGCTAAAAAGGTCAAAGGGTCTCCTTCGACAAGTCTCCCCCGATGTGGCCTGCCACACAGCAGGTAGCCAGATGCATCAACCGCCAAAACCCGGAAAAACTTCACCACATAAACCCTGGCAATTCACCAAACGTAGCAAACCACTTGGGTTGACCTCTGGCAGAGGTGTTGGTTGGTTCATGGAGTGTGGCGGACCGGAAAGACTGAGAGAGACCTAACTTAGACCTCTCCAGCCGGACTCTCTCGATCACTTTGCACCGCAGTGCGAGGGATAGATTCATACGTCCATCACTCCTGGATACACTTACTCCCAGTTTCTTCCATTTCCTTTCCAGAAATTTCACTATTTCCTTTCCCTAAAAAGACCATCCACACAGCATCCCCAAATCTGACAAAAGTCATAAGTGAAATTGTTTTCTTCTGAGCCTTACGTGTGGAATTAACGTAAAAAAACACACAATTCATTTTGTTAAGTTTTCTTTTTAACTAACTAACGATCTCGCAGTTTCACACATTCTCTCTGCAAACCCGTGGGAAAATTATGTCGATAACCCATCGATAAGTTAACTAGACACTTACCTTGTTTTAAACGATAAAAGCGACTGTTTACGTGGTATACCCATTATAATTTAAACTAATTATATGCAGTGATCAAGGTATCAGAACTGTCGGCAGTTTCAATCTTAAATTAAATACTACCAACCGTAAACAGGTTGTAAATACGTACCTGAAAAGGCTGCATAATTTTTATTGATTAATTAGGGCTGTGCTAACGGTTTCGGTGTGATTTTTATTTGATTTATTATTCATCTATATTATCATCTATTAGATACAATTAGAATTTAGCTATGCCTGTCTCAACAGGAACTCTATTGTTGAGAGCAGGGACAGTTTAAAACACATGAGCAGACAAAAAAATGCAAATAACAACACAATATTACATTATTGAATAAGACTATAACACGAATAATCTAAAAATGAATATATGACAATGAACAAGACACAGAAAAAAATAATAAAAGAAACCTGTTCATTAAACAATATAGCGACTTTTTTCGTTGTTTGTTTTTGGGGTGTTATGCCGTGTTGCGCTACCTCCTTCTTTAGCTGACGTTTCGGACAGCGTTGCAGTGTCCATCATCAGGGCAGATCCGGCAGATCCGACGATGTGTCCTGATGATGGACACTGCAACGCTGTCTGAAACGTCGGCTAAAGAAGGAGGTAGCGCAACACGGCATAACACCCCAAAAACAAACAACGAAAATGCTTTTGGCCGAGAAATCCTAAAAACGTATCTAATATAGCGACTTGTCTTTATGACAGTTGATGAATAATGTAAGGCTCATATCTAGAAATAGAAATGAGTTTTTAGAATTGTAGAAATGCCAGAAGGCTCATTAAAAAAAGAGAAACAAAAATTCAATAATCAATAATCTCAATTACCTTCTTCATGCACGTAATTGTTCGCATATTAAAGGCAAGAAAATACAGTACATTATTAAATAATTGGATCAATTATTCTGAAGAAAATTTAATCAGTTTATACAGAAATACCTATTTTCGTCGACCAGTCCGAATCGGTCTTGTTTAAACCAGCAATCGTACCTGAAACAAGAAGAAAAAAATCTTTTTAATAATAATGCGAAAAGGGTCGTAATTTATTTTAAGGTTATGTATGACTCATTCTTTGGCCAAGCTTTTGGACAACGTTACAGTATAATTGGTGACCAAAAAGTTGACCCCCAAAATTATAATTATTTGAAAATTGAAATTTTTTGCGTTATTTACCAACATCAAACCTAAAATGGACTTAAAAATACCTTTAAGAGGGTATTTATTACCAGAGAATACCGGAAATTAGTCCTTTTTAAATCAATTTCTAGACTTATTGACACTTTTTTACAAAAAAACATAAATTAATTTTGAAAGATTGTTATTTTATCTGGTACACGCAGATTTAACATTTTGAAAAACTATGTGTATTTTTAAGATACTAAGGTTATACCGTTAGTCGTTGGCAGATTTGTTCAATTTTCAGACGATCGATTCTATTAAACAACAAAAATTTCAAATCATATAATCATACAACAAAATAAATCAATACATAATCTATTCAACACAGTTTTAAGAATTTAAATTGGAGTTCAATTAAAATCATTAAAAAATAAATCCGAGAACGTGTTTTGTGACAAAAATACCTCTGTTTTTCGTTTTATTTCAGATCTTACAAACCAAAATATTTCAAATTTTTTTTACCCACTTATTTTGTTTAGACATTATTGAAAAATCATAAATACTTATGATCAAAAAATACTTACTTACAAGAAGTACACTATGTTTAATCATTTAACATCGTGCGTTTTGATCATTTTTATTGCTTACTTGAATGTAGGTATATATTGAAGCAAGTTTTTTATGAAATAAATCAATATTAAATTTTTAATTTAAAAAATTTGATAGGGGAATAATCGATCTTTCTCATTGGAACCTCCCTGTACAGTTGCAAGCATTTTCAAACTTTTATTCTCAAAAAACTGATCATTACAATACGGAGATAAGCAGTTTTTTTCTTTGATGCATTTGAAATATGTTCTACGCTTTTGTTATTCGGCGGTATATCTTCTCTGCACACACCTTTAGGACACTTAGTTATATTTTGTTTAAGTAGGTACACCGTATTTTATCTAAACCGATTGCATATTGTATATAAGAGTAACCGGACAACTCAGAATCATGCATCTTCAAAAGCTCTTTCGAAAAGTCAGAAAAAAATTGGTTGAATAGTTTAAGTGAGGTTACATGGAGAAAAATGTTATTCTAAAATACGATAATTTTATTCGTAAAAACGGTTAAAAACGGGACTGAAGTTCTTACGAACAAATTAACAGTGTTTCAATGTTTATTGACGGGAAAATGTAAGAATAATTTGTTCTTACGTGTTCCCGCCAATAAACATTGAAACCCTACTAATTTGTTCGTAAGAACTTTAGTCCCGTTTTTAACCGTTTTTACGAATAAAATGTTCTTACTTTAGAATAACATTTTTCTCCGTGCAGGTTATAGTCTATTTTTCAAAAAGTAAATTATAGCTTTTACTGACTTTTAAAAGGACACTTGAACTTGCATGATTTTAAGTTGTCAAGGAACAGTATATAAGTATGCCGGGGGGCCAATTGTCAGGAGATCAACTGTCATGATTTAAAAAAAAAATCGCGATAATAATTGGTTCATTTTATTTATGCAGGATATTTAACATAACATCATTCTCAGACAATTTACAATTGATTATATTAATTAATTTGTTTATGATATTAATTAATTTGTGATATTAATTAATTATTTATTATGATATTATTATTAATTTATGATATTAATTAATTTATTATATTAATTAATTTGTGACAGCCCTGTATCCCAACAGGTTTTTTGTCACCCATGACAGACCTGGTTACTGTCTACAGAGTTGACCGTGGGAGACATAACTTGTTCCGAATATTGAATATCACCTTCCTATCGTTATCATTACGTCCCAACAGGTAAATTACACCGAGGATACGTAATACGAGTCGATTCACAGGTCTGGGAATATATCGAGTCAATATAATCACATATCGTAGTTGTTTTCGAGATGCCACCTCTCAAACTTAGAGACACATAGTAAAAAAATTGGAACAAAATTAATGATAGGGTTTTCACCAGTACACTTATCAAAATCTAAGTTAACCATTGGGGCGACAGAGTAATTTTAAACTTTTTTCTTGGATTGCTAAAGGAAATTTTTCCGCCCACATTAAACAAATTATACCTCCAAATTTGAATACGGAGACATACAAACTGATTATAGTTCTATATAGCCAATGAATTCACCTATCTTTTGTATATTATCACATAATCGTAGTATTTATAAAAAAAATATTAATAAATCGTTAACTTTAAAACATTTTAAAGAATCTAGAGAAGATTTATTTTGTTATATTCTGAATGTACAATATATTATGCAGTCGCTTTAATAAAAAATAAAATAAAAATTTGTCACATTTTGGCAACAAAGCAATTCGTGGTTGTGGAAATAGTGCCATATTGTGTACATGTCAAGTCTGTTTCAAAACTTATCTCCTATAAATCAAAATGTGAAATAGTTTTTCATTTGCTTTAAACAGCATTTACCTAAATTTAAAAAAAAAAAACAAAAATTCAGGGAATATTTGGATGACATGATATTACTGTATATATTTGGATGACATGTTTAATATCTACATATATAATAATAATAATAATAATAATAATAAAAGCGTTTATTCATCAATAGATTTTTTTTTTACATACATATACATTTTTTATTAAACATTGGTTCTATTGACGAAAAGGTCACTGCTCAGCTGCAATTCAGGATTTCTCCTGGAATGCAGCTGATTTTCAGCAGTGCCTCCAATAAAAGACAGAAAATAAATACAAATAAATTAAATTACATAAAAATAATCAAACCAAATCTCAAAATCAACACACACAATATAAATAATAAAAAAAGAAATAGAAATAAATAAAAATGTATAAATAATGTAAATTGGAATTCAAAAGCTAATAAAATCAATCCAAATAAAATATAATAAATAAATTCAAAATAAAATCAATTCAAATTCAAAATAAAATCGATTCAAGTATAAAATATAGTAAAAATAAATAATGAAATCAAATCAAATCAAAAGTAAGTATTCCTTCAATTGTAATTTTTATTAAATAAAAATTAAAATGTTATGCGGTTAACTGTGCAGTCAGTAACCATTCGCCGTAGAGCCTTTTGATGATAGGAAGGAACCTTTGAATGCAGCAAATTGTATATTTGACACATTTGATGTAACTTCCTTCTGTTCAACATATTTAGGATCCGATGCCGATAGAGATGAGGCGAGATATGCTCTCGTCTCGAAACATTGTGACAATATCGGCCACATGCATTTTGAACACATTGCACTTGTTTTTGCGTTTTCTTTAGTAAAGACGGACCATACACTGTGTCTCCATAGTCCAGCACCGAGAGAACGAGACTTCTTCTTCTTCTTCTTCGATGGCGCTACAGCCCATGTCAAGCTTTGGCCTCCCGCAACATTCGCCTCCAACTCCTCCTGTCCTCAGCGGCTGTCTTCCAGTTTGTTATCTGGAGAAGCTGTGCTGCATCCCCTCTTACTTCGTCTTCCCACCTCAGTCTGGGTCTTCCCACTTTTCTCTTTCCACCTGGGTGTCCAGCCATAATCCTTTTTGGGACGCGTGTGTCCGGCATTCTCTGTACATGTCCAGCCCATCTCAACCTGAGGAGTCTCATATGGGCTGAGATATTGGGGGCCTGATATATATCATACAGTTCTTTGTTGTGCCGGATACGCCACTGTTCCCCCTCTTTCACGGGTGCACATATTCTTCTTAACACTTTACACTTTTTTTTTTTTTTTTTTTTCTTAACACTTTTTAGAGAACGAAACTATCAATAATAATCTTACGTATTTTTCCTGATATATAATCTCTTATATTATACATCAGACGAAGTCTCGAATAGCAATTATAGTAAAGATGTAAGATTTATAAAGTCATAACTAACTAACTAACTAACCATCACGCCGTTTCCCCGCAGGGGTAGGCAGAGAGGACGGACCGCCAAACATCATTAGTTACATTATCTCAAAATAACATATTCTGACGTACGACAGTCTAGCCGTGGAATTGCGGTATCAGCAAAACCATCCGATCAGAATATTACCTTCGACTTTGTAAGGATTCAATTAATTCTGCAGATAATACGTTGGATGCAGAACACGGTGAAATATCTGACTTTATCATATCTAATAAGATGAGATTCAATATTAGTTTCGTAGACGGTGGTGTAGAGACGAGAGAGTTGCAGCCACACTAGACTATTTATCACGAAGGTTAACTAATTGTCATGTATTATTAATTTTGGAATATTATAAACTTCAAGTTCTAGTACCGTCTTTGCTCAAATTAGTATCTATTCAATTTGTAACGGAAATAAAAACTTAATTTAAGATACATTTATTTAGTGTACCCTAGATCCATCGATACATCAACTCTCTCGTTTATTTATTTATTTACACATATACGGCACAACATGCGCCATACATAATTGACATAACATATAAATAGTACAACAACATGAAGAATAACTAACAGTATAAATGTAAGTTAAATATAAGGAAAAAAAATGTTAAAAGTAAGTAGTAAGGTAATAAGTAGTAGGAAAAGGGTAAAATATAAATGTAAAGTGAAAAATATGGTACAAAGTATAAGTATAAAGTACAAGCTTTAAATTATTAAGCAAAGATAAAAAAGTTAAAAGTTAAAAGTGAGAATAAAATAATAATAATAAAAAAAGTTTAATGTAGAAATATAAGATGTCTTTAAAAGGAACAAAGATTTAAATATAAAATAATTTAAATATAAAATATATTATCACAGGAGACCATCTTTTTCCCGGCTCACATAGGTCTCATATAAATCGTTGTACCTCTCTTACTGTTATAACATCTAAATTGTATTAAAAAGAAAAAACTCCAAGCTTTATATTAAAAAATAGACTGTTTTATCTTTTTTTTTTTACAAAAGCTCCACACAGGAGGCCTTGAAGAAAATATTTCCCCTCGGGGCCTATGTCATCTTTTGGAATGCTGTGTGGACGGTTCTTTTTAGGAAAGGAAGGAGAGGATGTTCTGGGAAGAAAAAAGGTATGAGGGATGGGTAGGAATCTGGGGGTCAGAGTGTCCATGAGTGACGGACGAATGATCTAAAAGTCCAAAAGGCCTCCCTCAACCAGTCTCTCCCGATTTGGTCTTGCACACAGTGAATGGGCAAACGCATCCGCCGCCAAGACCCAAATAAACCTAACCCCATAAATCCGGGCACCCCTGCCAAGTCCAAACGCAGTGAACCAATTAGAGTTACCTATGGCAGGGGGGTTGGTTATCCAATAAATTGTTCCCAGGGCGGAGGTACCCATACCCGCCTCCCAAAGTGAAGTGAAATCATTGATCAGTACCCCTGATATCCCCCTCCCCAAATGTTGTATATACCTACATATCTTAATTTAAGGAAAAATTGTAACAATCTGAAGATGTACGTGATAGGCTGAAACCAGTAACGGCCAGAAATAAAAAATTGGAAAAAACTTAATTTATTTAAACCACGAATTTTAGTGTCAGGATCAAAAACAGAAATCACAATTAAAAAGTGTTTTCAGTCACAAAAGTTAATTTTGTAGGAGAGCGAAAACAAATTAATTAATGAACAAACGGTCCCGTCAAAAAGAGATACTAGCGACATCTTGCGTAGATGAAGTGATCTTTTTTAATATATCTAATAAAGATAACATACACACAATTTTAGTGGTATATTGATAATCAAAATCACTTTACTTTTCAGAGATAAAACGTAAAATATAAATTTATAATTTAAAGATTTTACTAATTATATATTATAAAGACACAAAATTAATTTGTTTCATTTAAATAGAATTTTTTGACTTACGACACTTTTCTATGAGATTAGCGAAATCTTATAAACAATAACAGGTTTCGCAGTTCGCAGATCTATTATTGGCAGTATCAATGGGACCCACTTACCGATCCCTCGAGATTTATAAAATATCAAACAGACTTGATTTTACCGCTAAATATGTACAATATTCCCTTCTTTGCCTCGGCTGGTAGCGAATAAAGGGTGAAGCTAGGCGAAGTAATTGAATTTCCGAATATATTTTATCTCCCCGCAAGTAAGAGTGTCGTAAGTAAAAAAAAATATAAGCTTCCTTCATACGAAAAATAATAATAATAATATGTAAAGATTTTAGGGGCGTGAAATTTTATTATATATTGACTTGATAGGTGATGGCTTCTGTACTATTATTATCTTAAGATATTAATAAGAAAAATTAGCGCCACTCTCAAAGGGTGGGCATAGAGGATGAACCGCGACACAAGTGTGTCTTGGCATATTTTTATTTTTTTACTATTTATTTCAATTTATTTCACCTCTTACACACAACAATTTTACAAATTTTAATCATTGTTTAACAATAGAATAACTAAATAAAAACAAAAATATAATAAAAAGGTATAACAAAAAGGTGAAAACATCATTTTTTTTTTATTTCTACACCAATTAAGAGAACTGGCTCTTGAGCTTGGTGTAGGAGTTATGTAAGAATATACAATTTTTAGTCCATAATTAATATAATATCTTAAGGACTAGATTAAGGAAGACATTATACAATATTTGATGGTTTGATTTACAAGATTAAGGTTACATGATTTTATTGCATACAGTTTTTTAATAATAGTTTGATCTTTTTCTGGAATAATGCTAAATCTCTTATTTTTTTTACTTCTTCGGGAAGGCTATTGAAGTAAGTTATCCCTGTGTATACATAATTATTTTGCATTTGTTGAGTAGAAAATAATGGAATTTGGATATTATATTTATGTCTTAACGATGAGTTAACTTTATTATTTTTTAATGTTTTATCTTTGAATATTTGTAATATTGAGTCTTTTTTATACAGATCTTCAATTTTTGGAACTTCGAAAATTTTGAACAATGTTGAAGAAGGGAATGTAGGTTGTTTTTTTAAAATGACTTTAATAATTAGTTTTTGAACCACATTTACAGGGTTTACAATTTTTTTTATATGCACCTCCCCATCCAATAATTCCATATTGAATTACTGACTGTACTAGTGCATAGTACACCTTTTTTAAATTATTAACCTTGAGAATATTGAGAATATTTCACACTTATGTACACTTTGCTTTATTCAGATTCATAATATCCCTTGGGGCCTGTCACATTTGAGAATACTGTATGCAGGGTAATAATAGGAATATGATAATACTGTATGGAGGGTAATAATAAGAACAGGAATACTGTAAGAAAATTAAGGAAAAGACCATCTGGAAAGGAAAAAATTAAGAAGAGTGTGTAGGGACATGGGAGTCATTGTGTCCAGGAAAGACGGACGTATGGAGCCAGCCCTGCTACTGCGGTGCAGACGCATTCACTACCAAGACCTGGACAAACCTTACCCCAAAAGCACCCCTGCTAAGTGTAAAAACATAGCCAATTACTTGAGGTGACCAGTGGTAGAGGTTGGCTTTCATATTATAATTTTTTTTTTAATTTTTTTATTTTATTATAATTTTTTTAATCACTATACTAGGCTAATTCCCGTGTTTTGGTAGTCGTACATAATAAATATATGAACTAAAAATACTTTTTTTATAGAAACAGACAATAAAAAACTATGGTAATAAATAATAAAAAATAAGAAATAAGAAAGCAGAAAAGAAAAAAAAAACATATTTAAGGATAAATAAACCAAAATACAAATATAAAATAATAGTGAGCTGAAAAATAAAGAGAGATATATAAATATTTTAAAGAAAGAAATAAAAATTAAAAATATTAAACATTAGGATTATAAAACAAATAAAATTATATACTATATTGTTTTGAACGCATGTTAAATTATGGTAGATATTATCTACAAGACTATTATGTTTATGGTCACATTTAATTTCGGTGATATGAAACAAGTTGGAATAAAGCTGTGAGAATAAATTTTATAATTTTTTTTTATTTTTGTAGTTTTCAAATATCCAATGTTGTAGACGGGCAGTAAAGGATATGGAATCCATACCCGACTACTAAATTGGGATGAAATGCCAGACTTCAGGAGGTACACTTAGGGTGTTGATTTTCTATTATTTAAGTACGGTATGGGAACACGGATACTAGATCCAACGACCCCAAAGTGTGGTGTTGGAAAAAAAGTGTCCATGATTCCATGGAGAGCCGGACACACAAATGTGGCCATTCCGAAAGAACTAGACATCCACAATAGGCTCTGAACTATCTGACTTCAACGTATTTAAAGATACTTTGGAAACGATGCTCGCCAAACTGAGGACTCATAGTCACTTGCAGAGTAAGGTCACCAATGCGCTGGAGGGACCATGTATCAATAAGCTCAAATACGCCGTTGTCCTTGGCTCTCCACGCAGCGCAGAACCGCGAGGAGTGGAGAAGCCTTTTCCACCATGGAATTTAAAGCAAGGGTCAAGATCCTCAGCATTGAGGAACCGATTTACGAAGAAGAAGTTTAAGCCAATAAATTGAATATTAATTATAAAATTATATCGCGGAATACATCACATGTTTGTACGACAGAATTCGCTCTACAAAGGAACGTCGTATCGGGAGCGTATTGTAGATTTTATTTTTTATTTACTTCCGTTCTTTGAGAGTGAAAAAAACTTTCTGTCGGAAATCCAAACGATATTGCCGATATGTCGCTTTCTATACTCAGAATCGCTCTTTCTTTTCATAAAATATAATATATACTTTAGACATCAAAAATATTAAATTGAAAATGTGAACATTTTTGTAGTTGAAGAATTGGTGGCAGATAAATAGTGACAGTAGATCAGCAGGTTCCTTGGCTCAGGGTAGAGAAGTAAAGGTTTCAAAATCTTGTATATTCATTGACAAATGACCTCCGTGGACGAGCAGATTAAGTCCTTGACTTCGAATCCACAGGTTCCGATCATGGCGTGCGCAAATAAATTTTATTGAACTTCTTCTTATTTCGTATGGTGGGGGGTCAGAGGGGATATCTAGGTCTGCGAACCAGTCTAGGGCCTGAGGCGTCGCCCTGTGGTCCGCCGGGGAATTAATTTGGCGGGCATTCGTTGACCACATGTTCGGTGGTCTGCACTTCACCGCATTCGCACATCGCCGACTCTTTAAGGCCCCTTCTATGCATCATGTGGGGACAATGGCTATGGGAGCACCTTATCCTATTGATGGAGGACCAGAGTTTGCGAGGCAACGAGAACTCAGTCTGTCTCTTAGTGGGGTCTTGTACAATATGGGCATTTTCCACTTTAACCGATTGCCACTCAAGTTTCCACCTATCTTCTGGGGTGAGGTGATATCGGAGGAGTTTTTTTTCCTTCCGTCCAGAAGGGTTTCCACCTTTGAGCGAGATGTTCCTTCAATAATCAGGGACAATTTTGAACTAATATTGAACAAGATACGTTTTTAGATTTTCACGGCCAAAAGCATTTTCGTTGTTTGTTTTTGGGGTGTTATGCCGTGTTGCGCTACCTCCTTCTTTAGCCGACGTTTCGGACAGCGATGCAGTGTCCGTCATCAGGGCAGATCCGACGATGTGTGTCACACATGTCAGAAACGTCGGCTAAAGAAGGAGGTAGCGCAACACTGCATAACAATCCAAAAACAAACAACGAAAATAATATTGAACTAATTTGTGTTCATTAATTCACATTCGAATTAATAATAAAATATCGCATATTTGCGATACTTTCCATGGTGGTAGACACTAGAAAGGATGTAGCTGGAACGTTTAGTAACTAGATCTGGACAGTGAGGTTGGGTTCCTCCATCTCTCTCTTTCAAATCTGCGTCTACAAAATCACGCAGTAAAAACTTTTTTTGAAAAGTTTTTAGTCGATCTCAGCATTTGGTTTTTTATAAAACCATTTTCCATGTTTTTCGGTTTAAAATTTTGTCTGCGTTTCGACGCATTTTAAAAGACATAATTAGCTGATTTTTTTAAACTTTCAAGTAAAAAAAACTTTAACTTCGGAATCGATTTTCTCAAAAATTAAATCTTAAATCAAAAAAGTTATATTTACTTAAAAATCGATTCAAAAGTTGTTTCCCTATTGGAACACGAGTTTTTGAACACCGTGTATAACTTGTCGTAGAGTAAGTGTGTACTTTCTTTCTGGAAAGTGAAAAACCAGATGAATGAAGCTTCTCAGGCGTAACTTTTACACTTGCACTAATTCATTATATTATTCTAAAAAAACCTTAAGCTCACAGAAATAAAAATTACATCATAAATCATAAGTTACCAGTAACTCATTCACTGCGGGCAGCAAATAGAACACGCGAGATAGAAAAAAAAGAAAGGCTAATGTAGAATTCTTTTAACGGTTTAGTACGTTCCAGTTATTTGAATAAGCGCGCGAAAACGTGACATGGATTAAATGCTCACAGGCGGATGGAGCCAACCATAGAGATATTAATCGGTCGTGAAATCGCAGTGTGAATATTGTCAAGGACTAGTGATGGGAAAAATCGGAGCTAATCGGTTTTCGAAACATTTCGAGAATTAAAAAAAAAATTATTCCGTACTTGAAACAAATGTGTTGTGTGGAGGAAAATAGTCGTATTTTGGATGTGGAACTGTAGGGACATAGCAAGAGATAATCTAGAAAGGAAGAGATTCCTAGAAGCTGCTAGAATTCTAAAAGAGTTGTAAAATACGGAATGAAAATTATGTGATAATAATTGTAATATTTTTTTCATAAATGATTGACTTAAACATTTACCTAATGTATTGGATGTCTATTCAGACATAACAATTCCTTATAAACTGTACTCTACAACTAAAGTTATTTTAAATAAAATAAATATATTTAAAAAAAACATATATTATTGCATACGCTACTGCCGCCATTGGTCGAACCACAGTGCCCTTCTTGACAATATCAAGTATGATACTGTGTTTTTACTTATTATGTCGACAGAATAATACTTAATTTAAAACACGCGAACACCTCAGCACAGGTACGTTTTTAGATTTTCACGGCCAAAAGCATTTTCGTTGTTTGTTTTTGGGGTGTTACGCCGTGTTGTGCTACCTCCTTCTTGATCCGACGTTTCGGACAGCGTTGCAGTGTCCATCATCAGGGCAGATCCGGCAGATCCGACGATGTGCCGTCGGATCTGCCGGATCTTCCCTGATGATGGACACTGCAACGCTATCCGAAACGTCGGATCAAGAAGGAGGTAGCACAACACGACATAACACCCCAAAAACAAACAACGAAAAAAAACCTCAGCACAGGTTCTCCTAGTAAGGTGTTCACTGAACACTACAATTAACTATTTACATACATTTACTGATTATTAAAAATCAATTATATTACTAGAACTTATTATCTATGTAAACTACTATAATCAGTTAAAAATTAAATTTAAAAAATCTCTCGTTTGCCGGCGCCTTCAGGTAGATTTTTAAATCGACACC
This sequence comes from Limnephilus auricula, assembly GCA_951813805.1. NCBI lineage: Eukaryota > Metazoa > Arthropoda > Insecta > Trichoptera > Limnephilidae > Limnephilus > Limnephilus auricula. The sequence continues at coordinate 10,034,848 of OX638417.1, forward strand.
GATTCATTCGAAATCCCAATCGAATATTATAAAAACATTTCGACGATGCCCATCTCTACCACGCCTCAAAATTGCATCAATCGTACCAAGTTAACAATAAAAAAAACCTTGTTAAAACACAAAAATAAGCCGCGTGAGTACATTTTTAAATTTTCACACCGCAGCAAATGAAAATAAAACCTTGTATCAGGACTAATTTACTATGAGAACGTGTTTGTGTGTACTACATACGTGAGATATCAAAGCTCGGTGTTAAAAAATAAACCCTTTCATACCGTGCGTACATTTTAAAATATAAATATTTTCAAATTTTGTCCTGCCTATCTTCTTCATCTCAAGTCACGATTCTCAACATTAAGGAACTCATATCAAGGATCTGGGTATCGTATTTGATGAAAAATTAACATTTGTTCCACACATTAATTAAGTTATTAATAAGGCTATGAAATGTTTGGGATTTATTTTAAGAACAGTCAAAAATTTTACGTCTCTTTATTCATTTAAAATACTCTTCACTGCCTTAGTTAGAAGTAATTTAGAATACAATTCCACTATTTGGTCCCCACACTATAAAGCACATCAAATTTAAAAAAAGTGTTCAACATAAATTTTTAAGGTTCATTAATTTCAAACTCTCCATACCCATTGAACAAATCAATTATGATAAATTAATGAAATGACTTAATTTATCCCTACTGCAATTTACATGATGGCCATGGCTCCTCCACTCCTCGCGGTTATGCGCTGCCTGGAGAGCCAAGAACATCGACCTATCGGACGTCATTGATATTTCGTAACTCCAGCGCATTGGTTACCTTCCTCTGATTCTTATCCCATTTTATCATTGACTTTGAGTTTCTCCAAGTTGGGGTCCTCAGTTTGGCGAGCAAAGTGTCCTATCTTGAGATACGTTGCAGAGAGATAGTTGAAAGCCTATTGTGGATGTCTAGCTCTTCCAGAATGGACACATTTTTGTGCGTCTGTTTGTCCATGGAATCCTGAGCATTTTTCTCCAGCACCAAATTTTGAGGAATTTATCCTTTTCTTTCGATGGATCTAAGTGTCCGTAAGTCCACACCGTAAAGAAATATAGGGAAAATCAATGCCGGACGAGTCTCCCTATCTAGAGCGAATAAAGAATATCAGTTTTTGATTTTAAATTGCTGGCAACACTGGCCTTGTGCACAATTATTTTTGTTTAATTCTGGCAGTATATAACGTTTATGTTTAAACTCGTTGTCACACCGTGTAAATTATTTTCTATAACGTAAGTGCTGAAAATATTATAGATTTTATCGTAATGAATTAATAAACATAAATTATATGCAGTTTGCAATTTGACATATCTATTATGTGAAACACAATAACGTTCTCTCAAATACACGTAGAAAAAAATTTTGAAAAAAAAAATACGATGCCAAAAAATTTCAAATAATAATTTAAGGTGTTATCAAGCAGCAAATAATATTTTATTTTATTTTTTATTTGAGTATCTCTGGCACAAGAATCCCAACTGCTCCCAACCACCATAGCCAGTGAGACTATGGCATCTCCAAATGGGGTAGGTATGTTGTGAGGCATGTTGAAGTACCGATGATAATTTTAATTCGGGTCTGAAAGGGGTTATATAAACGCCGGTTTGCGAATTGTCGCGGGCTCATATTAGCATAAAAGCGTGGCGGCCATTTTGTAAGTGTCGAATTTAAATTAAAATTTAATGGAGTACCTTTAAATGTTACGCGCGAATTAGGATGCAAATGATGATCCTTTGTGGAATGGGATCATCATTTTTATATACGCCATCATTTATTTTTAGTATGGCAAAGGAAAATATGTTCCACGTAAATGATAATGTAGACGCCTACAACGTACAATATTATATACAGGGTGTTAAGGCCCATTAACCAGAGATCGAGAATTTAAATTTCGTCTTGCGATCGTACCCTTGGTACTCTGTACGGGGCGGTTCCGGTGAGAAAGATTGATTATTCTTTGTATCAGCATTCTAACTAATATCGTTTTTATTACATTCAAATTGTTCTTTAATCTATATTCGATTTTATTCTCGCGGCTCTACGGACGTTACCCTTGGCTTTACCCATCGATTTATATATTAGGCATGACCAATTACCACTCTCTAGAGACACGTAGAGGTATTGATTTGCTTAAATATTTTTTTCAACTTATAAACGGTCACTTATCTAATAATGAGATACTGGCCCAATGAAATTTTTTTGTACCAGAGTCTTACTCTCGAGGACGTCATCACAATCTTCTATATAGTAGAACAAGCCTCTGGGGGGGACGACGGAGAGGGGAAGGCGAAGAAGGTGGAAGCGGTATGCGTGAGGGAAGGGGGGGTCGCGAGAAAGGGGAGAGCGGGATAAGGGAGGGGAAACGCGGGAGGAGCAGAAGAAGGGGAACGGGGACGAATGGAAATGACACGGAGGGGGAAACAATTTGTTTATTTAATTGGCATAAAATCGCAATAAAAAACACATTTATTATTGGTTTATACTTACAGTTTTTTTATTAAATAATAAACAATTTTATGTTAATTCTACTCAATGGAATCGTTAGAAAAAGCGTCAATGTATCCAAAGCATATTTCTTTGTACCCTTAATATAAACAGATTCGTAGTAAAGATTAATCGAAAATAGTGACTTAGCATTATCTTGGCCTTAAATAAAATTATTTTTGTTTAGCTCAGTCAGAATTGAATTTTAATCATTGTGTACATCGAGATTTATATGTTTCCAATTCTCGATGTGCAACTCAGAAAATATTTGGCTCGGTTTTCAAATAAAGTAGTTTAAAAAAAATGAAAATAAAACGTCTTGGCAACGGTCACCATTTCGGCGTCGAATCGTCCGCCTTTTCTGCCGCTTCAGGGCTGGTAAAGGTCTAAGTCAGGAACGACTGAACCTAAAATTTAGAGATGTTTGAAATTTGATCTCCGAGTAAAATGTTGGAAATTATTAAGAGGCTAGACTTTGAACGACACGCGGAACACCCGCGTCTGTCATTCTGTCCCGCTCAAAATAAACTCACGCACACTTACAATACATGCGAATGCGAAATGTGTGAATGAGACAACGCTCAAATTTACCTACAGAAATCGCTCGAAAAGGGGTTTATGGAGAATACACTTTTCTACACCGAAACTTTCACAAAATTGAAATTTAAAAAAATATACATTTTTTAGAAAGAAGAAGCTACGTCGGTAGCTTTTTATAATTTTATAATTCTTTATGAGAGTTGAGTTAGCAGCACTTTTTCCTTAAATAATATTTTTTGATGAATCGTACATGTTTGACAGTGAATGTTTACGTTAATACGAAACGCATCGAAAATTCGAAAACATACCGACATAGTTTTCACCATCTAGAAGGCAGTATAAAAAAAATATATTCATTTTGTGCAATTTTCGATGTAGAAAAGTGTTTTTTCCCGGGCGTCCTTTTTGTATGGGCCGAAAAGCGAAGTCTATCGTCTTAATGGATTTTTTAAAAGTAAATACTTCTTTACGCACGCTTGACTTGGGGGGGTGGCGAATGTGTAACGGAAATTGAAATGCGTTTCGAGGCGAACGGGCTCACTGTAGAAGCAAGAGAGAGCAGTGCGCGCGGACATTTTCTTTCTCTCTTGCTCTCATAGCCAGTGCATGAAATATTTCAGTCAGTATTTTGAAATACCATTGATGCGCCAAACGCGGCGGGGGGCGGACGTCGATGCGCACGGCTTGATCAAGCGAGGCGAATGATAATAAATTAAAATAAATAATTATAGAAAATTATTAGGTATACCGACCCGTTCTCATGTGACAAATGTCAACCGTGTACATATGTTGGTTACCACCCTTTAAAAGGTTTTCTTAATTAGTGCATTGCTAAATAAACTTTTTTTATAAACCGGTCAGTGGTTTAGTGGGCATCGCGTTTGGGTCCCACCCAGGCGTTCCATATTCGATTCCTCGGCTGGCTAAGTCCTCCATCACAACACAAGCAACATCTTCCGCTTAGTGTGGTGGTAGTAGGAGACTTTCAAATGTTGTTGGGTTATTCGTAACCCGGGAATGTTTGTCTTTCTTTAAAAAAAAAAAATAATAATAATAATATTATTGAATATATAAAAGAAATAAGAATTTGTATGGAGTTCTACAAATTTAACATCATATCATTTAATAAGTGATTAGGTTGTGCAAGTATTTAAATCGACACTTAAAATCGTATAAATATGTCGTCTCAAAGTGCTACGACCACTATCTAAGCCGAAACAGCTATCACAAAAAAAAATACTTATAGAACTTAAAAATGACACTCATCATCATCAGCGTATTTGGCTGTACAACCCCTGGTAGGTCTTGGCCTCTTCAAGGGTCTTCCTCCACTCATCTCGGTTTTGTACCAGCTCTCTTCAGTTTGGAAGCTCCAAGGTAGACAGGACTTTGATGGACTTTGATGACTTCGCCTAGCGGTCTAGAATTCAGCAGGGACTTTGGTGCTTGGTGTTCGGTCATTCTCTCCACACGACCCAGTCACCGAAGTCTTCCCAATTTTATAAATCTTCTTCCTTGCACTGTCCCAACTCATTGCCTAGGTAGGCGGTCGGGGTCGGCTCTTCTCGTTCTCAGGTTGTAGCTTCTTCGGTTCTGAGTATCGCTTTTCATCCAGGCCATTTCTCTGTAGAATATTGGAGCATTGAGTCATCCAGGAGTTCTATGGTCTTCCTCTGGATGACTTTCAAAGAAGCTCCATAGACATTGCCTGCTTCACTGTGTGGTCAGGTGGTCTCCGTCTTATGTGCCCATACCATCTCAATTTTATAAATAATACTATTAAATTAAATTTTAAAAAAAGACACTTTGTAAATCACGGGCCATGGATTGGGTTCCCCTGATAGGGGAGAAATAGAGAAATGGAGTGAAAAAAGGGTTAAGACGGGAAAAAAGGTAGCACATTTTGAAAACTAAATTGGTATCAACAGTAGACGGAGAAAAAGGTATGTCATATTCAAAGCACGTCCTGTGTGGTGGGTAAAAAACGAACTAACGGCCATTTCTTTTATTTATTTTTGGTATCTGGCAAGACACGATCGTTATTGATGTACCTGCTTTTATATGAAGATAATCGAAGAACTTAAAAGATTAAGGCGATGCACTGTTAAGTAATGAAAAAATCATGTGTTTTTGGTTTGAAAATTAGATCGCTTACAAATATTTTTAATGCTTTAATAAAAATACTGCGAGTAGATCAATTTTGGAGGCGGGTATGGGTACCGCCGCCCCGGGAACCATTTATTAGATAACCGACACCTCTGCCATAGGTCAACTTAAGTGGTTCGATACGTTTGATGACTTAGCAGGGGTGCCCGGGTTCGCGGGGTGAGGTTAGTCTAGGTCTTGGCGGCAGATGATCTGGTTACACTGAACCATAGATTCCTACCAAAACTTCATACCCTTTTTCTTCCCAGAACTTTCTCTCCTCCGTTTCCTTAAAAATGCCCTCCACAGCATACCCAAAGATTAAATAGGCCCTAAGGGAAATTATTTTCCTCAGGGCCTCCTGTGTGGAACTAACGTAAAAAGAAGAACGCATATTCGCCTTTGAAGCCATCGAATTTTTTTATTAGTCTTTTTATAAGACCAGAAAAAATAAATCTGCTCTTTAACCACTCGAACGCTTTTTGCCACATTATGGCACTATTTCCATAGCCTCGAATTACTTTGCTGCCACAATGTGGCAAGATTCTAGATTCTCTAGATTCTTTAAAATATTTTAAAGTAAAAGATTATGTAATAGTTTTTTATATAAATCCTACGACTATATGATAATGGACAAAATAATTCATTGGCTATATAGAACTATAAACATGCAATTATCCACTTGTATTTTTTCTCATTTATACTTATATTTTTCCTAATGTCTCCATATTCGAATTCGGATGTATGATTTTTTTAATGTGGGCGGATACAATTTCCTTTAGCAATCCGAGAAACAAGTTTTAAATTGCTCAGTCCAGGATAAAAACTACTTTAAAGTTCCTTCCGAACTTACCAACGAACCTCCTTTCGGCTATGTTTTCATTGAATGATGTGAAAAATAAAATTCTTTATAAAATAATAGTAAACATCAAAAATTAAATAAAACAAGCCTTTAGCGATGTTTTTCTGTAAAGTTAATTAAATTATTTTCATTGCAACAATACAGGATCAAACGCGGAATTTAATTACGCGATGAATCGTTTGCATGTTCTTGGTAATCAATATTTTGTTTTTGATTCTCTAAATATCAAGAATATCAAGATGTAAAAATTATTTAATTAAAGCTGTTTGTCAGCGCTTCTCAGTTCAATTGTAATCAAACAAATTTTAAATATTTATGTTTTTCAAGACACGATGTATTTTTACTTTCTTTTTTGCTTCATACTTCTATTTATAATAGCTTTCTCTTTGTACTTTTACTTTGTTAGTACAATACTTATTTATAATTTTTTTTTTGTGAAATGAACTTTTTATTTACTTTCATGCAATTATCCACTGTTTTGTTGTTTGTTTTGGGGGTGTTATGCCATGTTACGCTACCTCCTTCTTTAGCCGACGTTACGGACAGCGTTGCAATGTCCATCATAAGGGCAGATCCGGCAGATCCGACGATGTGTGATCTGTCGATGTGAGATCGTCGGATCTGCCGGATCTGCCCTGATGATGGACACTGCAACGCTGTCCGAAACGTCAGCTAAAGAAGAAGGTAGCGCAATACGGCATAACACCCCAAAAATAAACAAAGAAAATGCTTTTGGCCGTGAAAATCTAAAAACGTATCCAATTATCCACTTGTATTTTTTCTCATTTATACTTATATTTTTCCTAACTATGAATATTCTGTATCCATATTTCAAATTATTATAGTATCCATATTCATATGTGTCCTTTCAGAGAGAGATACATGGAATTCTTTAGAGGAGGCCTTCACCTTCGCCTGAGAGAGGGGTTCTTGCTTATGAATAATTTAAGATCTACAAAACATTTTCAACAAGATTGTAAATAACATTAATTTTACTTTTTTATAACACATCTATTGCAAGAAATAAAAGGATTTTTATTTTATTTATATTATTTAATATATTCATATGTAAAGGCAGTTTAATAATAAATAAAACAGACGGCTGGTGTTAAACGGAATTTAAAACTTATCGCCATCTACGTAAAGAGTGTTATTGTTAGCGGCCTGTTCCTGAATTTTACAACTTAGTTTATCGTCTCAGATTTATAAGAGAAAAAAATTATATTTGTTTGAATCTATGAAAATATTTTATCACGAATGTTATCCTATAACTGAGCCAATAAGTACTATTTAGTATTAGCTTTTACATGCGACTTCTTTCGCGTGGTATATTACAGAAAAATTACTGTACATACAATTTTCTCACGGGAATGAAATATTTTTCCGGGATGAATAGTAGCCTATTTCACTTGCCAGTCCTCCAACTATCTCTATGGATAAAAAACACACCCATCGGTTGCTCCGTTGCGACATTACGACCGTAGGACAAACTAACAAACTTTCAAATTTAGAATATAACTCAAGGTTATGGTCTCCCTTTTACAATAAACAGGAACGAGAAGCGACACTGAGAAACAGCCTTTACAGCAAACACGTTTTAACTGCATTATGGTAGAATCGGCCAATGACCCTTGATATCTTGTTGTTCTTGCTACAAATGTATTTGCACACAAGACTGAACACATTATGCCTAGAAGCGCAATCAATATAGATATGAAAGAAAACGGTTGTCGCCAAATCAAATAAGGTCTGTAGCTTCCTAGGTCATACACAGGTCAATGAGATTGAAAATCGGTTCAAAAAAATCAATTCCAATTTGTGAGGCGGGTATGGGTACCGATCCATTCATTGGATAACCAACACCTCTGCCATAGGTCACCCCAAGCGGTTCGCTACGCTTGGTAATATTTTTTATATGAATACCGCATGAGTCCCAATTGCTCCCGTACGGAGCCAGTGAGACTATGGCAACTCCAATTGGGGTATGCTGTGAGGCTGAAGGTATGCGGGGAAGGGAAGGATATGGGGAAGAGTAAGGTGGGGAAGTACCTGGCTATTCAGATCTAGTCACTAAACACGGCTAAAGCCATTTCAAGCAACTTGTGGTCAACCAAATGGTGGTCTTACACCAGGGCGATACCGAGAGTATCTTTTACTCTGGGACGTTCCGCAAATATAGTACATATTATTTTTAATTAATTAATTGTGAAATAAGACAAATTAATCAAATAAAATTTATTTGCGCACGCCGGGTTCTAACTCGCGACCTTTGTGATGGGAGTCCAAAGCCTTACCCGTGGACTACGCCGGCAGTCCTATAACTAACTATACTAACGACTTCTATTGAATGATGTTTAAACTACATTACTAACCTATAACTAACCTAACCTGTACGCTACACAGAGTAAGGTAAAGATGAGATTATTTGGGCACACGGAAATGCATACAATGCACGTCTATCGGATTATCTCGGAAAGATGTTGAAACTTCATGCCTATTGCACTTCAAACCTATGCACTACACAGACACGAACGACGATAGTTGATACTGTTCTAATATAAAACTTAACTGACATGTGTTGGGATATTACAAAACTAACTATACTAACGAAACCTATTGAAGGATGTTGAAACCACATGACTAACCTATACACTACACAGAGTAAGGTAAAAATGAGATTATTTGGGCACACGGAAATGCATACAATGCACGTCTATCGGATTATCTCGGAAAGATGTTGAAACTTCATGATTAACCTATGCACTACACAGACACGAACGACGATAGTTGATACTGTTCTAATATAAAACTTAACTGACATGTGTTGGGATATTACAAAACGAACTATACTAACGACACCTATTGAAGGATGTTGAAACCACATGACTAACCTATACACTACACAGAGTAAGGTAAAAATGAGATTATTTGGGCACACGGAAATGCATACAATGCACGTCTATCGGATTATCTCGGAAAGATGTTGAAACTTCATGATTAACCTATGCACTACACAGACACGAACGACGATAGTTGATACTGTTCTAATATAAAACTTAACTGACATGTGTTGGGATATTACAAAACTAACTATACTAACGACACCTATTGAAGGATGTTGAAACCACATGACTAACCTATACACTACACAGAGTAAGGTAAAAATGAGATTATTTGGGCACACGGAAATGCATACAATGCACGTCTATCGGATTATCTCGGAAAGATGTTGAAACTTCATGATTAACCTATGCACTACACAGACACGAACGACGATAGTTGATACTGTTCTAATATAAAACTTAACTGACATGTGTTGGGATATTACAAAACTAACTATACTAACGACACCTATTGAAGGATGTTGAAACCACATGACTAACCTATACACTACACAGAGTAAGGTAAAAATGAGATTATTTGGGCACACGGAAATGCATACAATGCACGTCTATCGGATTATCTCGGAAAGATGTTGAAACTTCATGATTAACCTATGCACTACACAGACACGAACGACGATAGTTGATACTGTTCTAATATAAAACTTAACTGACATGTGTTGGGATATTACAAAACTAACTATACTAACGACACCTATTGAAGGATGTTGAAACCACATGATTAACCTATACACTACACAGAGTAAGGTAAAAATGAGATTATTTGGGCACACGGAAATGCATACAATGCACGTCTATCGGATTATCTCGGAAAGATGTTGAAACTTCATGCCTATTGCACTTCAAACCTATGCACTACACAGACACGAACGACGATAGTTGATACTGTTCTAATATAAAACTTAACTGACATGTGTTGGGATATTACAAAACGAACTATACTAACGACATCTATTGAAGGATGTTGAAACCACATGACTAACCTATACACTACACAGAGTAAGGGAAAAATGAGATTATTTGGGCACACGGAAATGCATACAATGCACGTCTATCGGATTATCTCGGAAAGATGTTGAAACTTCATGATTAACCTATGCACTACACAGACACGAACGACGATAGTTGATACTGTTTTAATATAAAACTTAACTGACATATGTTGGGATATTACAAAACTAACTATACTAACGACACCTATTGAAGGATGTTGAAACCACATGATTAACCTATACACTACACAGAGTAAGGTAAAAATGAGATTATTTGGGCACACGGAAATGCATACAATGCACGTCTATCGGATTATCTCGGAAAGATGTTGAAACTTCATGATTAACCTATGCACTACACAGACACGAACGACGATAGTTGATACTGTTCTAATATAAAACTTAACTGACATGTGTTGGGATATTACAAAACTAACTATACTAACGACACCTATTGAAGGATGTTGAAACCACATGATTAACCTATACACTACACAGAGTAAGGTAAAAATGAGATTATTTGGGCACACGGAAACGCATACAATGCACGTCTATCGGATTATCTCGGAAAGATGTTGAAACTTCATGATTAACCTATGCACTACACAGACACGAACGACGATAGTTGATACTGTTCTAATATAAAACTTAACTGACATGTGTTGGGATATTACAAAACTAACCATACTAACGACATCTATTGAAGGATGTTGAAATCACATGACTAACCTATACAAGGTGTAGGGTAAAAATGAGCTTATTTAGGCTCTCGGAAATGCGCACAACGCACGTCTATCGGATTATCTGTACTGTGGCACACTACAACCTACAACACATCTAGGACTAGTGCTCTGCTGGCTGGGTTTCCCCGCAGTCCGATGCAACGGGCCGTATCTTGATTTGGATCCCTGCCAACGGTGGTAATCTCTCGGCCTGGGATTGCTAGAGTAATACGATGTTGGCCGAACTTAACCGAAGTTTTCCGAAAATGAGATGAATCCAAAGATATCCGGAAGTAAAGAGGTGAAAGCAAGTCTGGAAACCAGTTTTAATAATAATTGTACATTATGGAAATCTACGACCTTAAGAGGGTACCAGAGAATACCGGAAATTAGTCCCTTTTGAATCAAATTCTAGACGTATTGACTCTTTTTTATAAAAAAACATAAATTGAGTTCGAAAGATTGACATTTTATCTGGTACACGCAGTTTTCAAATTTTGAAAAACTAAGTTTATGGCAAACTTCGTACCGCCTCAGAATCAATACATGTTGTGTTTAATTTATAGCTGAAATAAATTAAGTTTTTATTAAGGTAAAATAAATAAAGTTCAAAAAATTAAATTGAGCTGTTGACTAAGCACGAAATGTTCGGCGCACTACACCATTGACAGTTCGAATTGATTCAAATTATGTCGACCAATGCACATTATTTGAAAAGCCGTTCCATACAAAATATATGAAAAAATTAATATTCTTCATAATTATTTTTCCCGTGATTTTTTCCGATGTCTTATTCTGTTAATCGGGACGGAGACAAATCCAACAAATCAAAGATCATAAAAATCGGTTCAGCCGTTCTTGAGTTATAAATGGTGTAACTAACCCGACTTTGTTTTATATATTAAGATATACTAAGGTTATACCGTTGGTCGTTGGCAGATTTGTTCAATTTTCAAACGATAGATTCTATTAAACAACACACATTTCAAATCATATAATCATACAACAAAACAAATCAATATATATAATCTAGTTGACAAATTAAAAAATAAATCGGAGAACGTGTTTTGTGACAAAAATACCTAAATTTTTTAGATTATAACACAAATTTCAAATCATATAATCATACAATAAAATAAATCAATACATAATCTAGTAAACACAGTTTTCAGAATTTTAATTTTAGATAAATTAAAATCATTAAAATATAAATCCGAGAACGTGTATTTTGACGAAAATACCTCAGTTTTTCTATTTATTTAAGGTCTTACAAACTAAATTATTTCAGATTTTTTTACACACATATTTTGATTAGACATTATTGAAAAATCATAAATACTTAAGATCAAAAAATACTTACAAGAAGTACACGATATTTAATATTTTACCAACGTGCGTTTTGAGCGCTTTTATTGCTTACTTGAATGTAGGTATGTATATATTAAAGCAAGTTTTGAATGTAATAAATCGATATTAAATTTGTAATTTTTAAAATTTGATACGGGGAATAATCGATCTTTCTCATCGGAACCTCCCCGTACAGTTGCAAATATTTTAAATATTTTATTTTCAGCCGCTGGTCAGACTCTTAAATGCAAACATGTTTTTAGGTTTATTTTTAATACTTATTTTACATGAAATAAACAAAAGTTTATCAAGAAAAACTGTCTCAAATAAACATAGCAAATAATTATAGTTTGCGTTCATACATTAATAATAAAAAAATTTTTTTTTAGTAGTTTAAGCTTATATTTTATATAAAGTAATTAATTACAAGCGAAAACGTAAGAAAAACTATCAAAACTATCTTTTTGGTATTTATAGTAAATTTGTAGTAAAGATAAAGGGAAAATAGTGATTTCACTGATAGCTTCGCCTTAATACAATAAAACTTTACCTCTCCATCCGGGATTTGTCAACCCATTGCCTTGTACCGCATTAGAAGGGATGGATTCACACATTCACTTTCAGATTCCTACCCACCCATCATACATTTTTTCTTTCCAGAACTTCATTTTCTTCTTTTCCCAACAAGATCCATCCGCACAGCATCCTTAAAGGCTTGATGGAAATAGTTTATTTCTCAGGACCTCCCGTGGACACAACTGATAAATGAATCGTTGAATTCCAAAGCCTCCCTAATTGATTTTCATACTTTGTAGTAAATCAAGAAAAATGTGAGCTTTTTTTAGTTTTATTGAGAAATTAATAGAATAAACATGACAAAAATCATCCAAAAGACCAAATTTTTTATAGAATAGGTGAACATTTTGAATTTGTTGAAATGCTGACTTCTGATTCAAAATATTCCGTAATTCGAGTAAATTACGGAGTATTTTGGAACTCAGGTCGATATTTAAACACGATTTATAAAGAAACTAGGAGGAATTTGACTATAATAACGACAGCTTAACATTCCTGGCTAGAAAACACAAAATTTGGCATTCACGCCTCACTTTCAACAAGGGTTCGTTAGGGAGGAAATTGAAACTCAACTATTCAAATAACCATTGATGTAGGGTAAATGGTTACTTATTAGTCGTATGGATTTTAAATTACATTTATTTGTAAAAGGATATCTAATTAAAAAATATTCACTGTTCATTATGTGTTTCGAGACTTGAATGCACCGCAGTTCTAGCGTAGTATGACATAATAAGATTTATCTTTTGGCAATAAATCAAAAGAGTCCACTGCATGGATTTTATCTGCGATGGAGGGCTCGCTGATTCAGCTGGGAATAGAGGAATGGATGCTGAGTAGCTTTACATATATATACCTACCCGAATGTGTAACTGAACCATATATTTTAGTCTTCAAAATATCATAAGGGTCCGTAAAAAGCCTTCAAAAGTAGAAGACGATTGTTTGAAACGGAGATATTATGTAAGTAAGAATGTCAGAGAGAGCAAAAAAATATAAAAATTAAGCGAAAATAGTGAAAATATTTAATAAAACACAACTAAGTATCACCAATCATGTCCAACAAATTGTTAACAAAGGTATGAAAACACTAGATTTCGTATTAAGAACAACTAAAAACTTCAATTCCTTAAAAGCCATTAAACTATTATTATACGTATCTCTAGTTAGAAGCCTAATTGAATACAACTCAGTAATTTGGTCTCCATATTACAAAATTCACATAAATAACATTGAGCAAATACAAAAAAATTCTGCATAAGTATCCCACTAGAAGACGTTTGAACAAACATACATTAGAAGACAGACATAAAATAAACGACTTAATATTTTTATTCAAAATACTTAACTCTAAATTCGACTGTTGCGAACTCCTGAAACTTATAGACTTACGAATACCCAGAGTAACAACACGACAAAATACACTATTCTACTGCAGCATTCATAAACGTAACTACATTGCCCACTCTCCTATAAAACGATTCCACACTATGGGAAAACAATATTTAGGTGATGTTGACATATTAAATTTCAACTTGGCGAGTTTTGTGGATCATGTAAAATATTTAATCCAACACTATTCTTAAACTGAATTCACACTCCTAAACTGTAAAAACATTATTCCTGTATTTTTGTTAATCTATCTAATGGCTGTATTTTATATTTAATAATGTAATAAATCTGCCAACGACCAACGGTATATAACCTTCGTATATTAAAAATAAACTTAGTTTTTCAATAAAACTGCGTGTACCAGATAAAATAACAATCATTCAAAATCAATTTATGTTTATCAATCATCCATCATTTTACGTCTAGAATTTGATTTAAAAATGACTAATTCCCGGTATTCTCTGGTAATAAATACCTTCTTAATGTAAATTGTTTTTATTTTTAAATCTTGCCATGTTTTCCACGGATATCTCCGACTTCTTTCCCTTTCACTTCCTGGTACTTTATTCTCCTTGACACTCCTACTACCTATCTCAACCAAAAGGCACTCTAAAAAACCCTTCCTGATCTGCCTAACCCTACGCGATACAACACGTCGATTTAACCCTCCCAACTTCTTATTAAACCCTCGTTCGCGTCGGTATTTATTTTCGGCCGCGCGTTCAACTCGAAACGTTGTCGATTACTTTTACCGAGTTCAAAAGGTTAAGTCCGGGTCACGAGATATACGCCGGATCTTATTGGTACATTCCCATCGGCTATTGCCCCAATAATTCTTCCGAAACACCCTCGGAATGGGACTTATCTAGCGGTTAAGTCAATAAATACACTATTGCAGCTGAAACAGATGATCTTTGGAGAAATTTGTTGCCGAATTTGCTTGTTAGTTGTTGGTTTTGGTCGAATGGGGGGGTTTTATAAGCAATATAAATTTCAGAAGCAGACTAATAGTAATAAAATAAACAACAATAATTTGAATTGGATCCTAATTGTGGTTGCGTACTCCAAGGCCATGGGTTAGTCTCAATTTCAATATCATTTCGATTAATGTAACAAAATGGGTAATTTGATGACGTAAAACAAAAAAGTCAGTGGAAGCTCGACCACTTCTTTGATGATGGAGACCGACATTTTTATACATATACCTACTACATAACACTATTCCACACTCTAAATTACAAAACAAATGCAGCAACTAATTCGCCGATTAACCGTGCTCTTCATAGATTCAATAATGTTTGCCTAAACTCTAATATTGATATTTTCTCAGATTCGCTGCCCAAATTTAAAAGGAACATCATGTCAATGATATAACTGTTTAATGCGCATACATATCCCTTCACATATCACAAATTCTCACACATACACACACACTCACACACTACGCACATCACCCGGTAGTTACTAATTATACATTCCACTCAAGACATCACAAAGAAACATATCAAAGGTACCCACAATGAAATATTATTTAATATCTTTAAACTCTGTCATCACACTGTAATCAATGTACTGTTTGTTTCTATAAAATAAAATTGTAGAATTTATAATAAAATATCTTATCGTGGTTATTAATCACACACTCTCTTATAAAACATGTGATAAATTGATTTTAAATTGACAAAAAATTTCGCAAGTTTGTTGTGTCCAATTATATTCAACAGGGGTATTAAATCTCGACGTCGGGTCCACCTATTATTAGTACTATTGGGTCTCTAGTGCAAATGTGGTTTGAAGTTGTACCCCCTGCTCCGAGGCTTGTGAGAAGAAACACGATGGAAACGAAATCCAGTGGGCACGAGCTAGTAAATTGCCACGGGATGCAGAAATAAAGATGATTTTATATTATAACTAAAAATTATACTAAAAAGACCTCCAGAATTCCCCACCGAACGCATATTCGAAGAATTCAAAGTTCCATCATTTAAAAACTTATTTGTCAAAATTCAATCGTAGAAATTATAAAAGAAAGATATATCAATTCATAACTGAAAATCGTACTAAACTTAAACATGTATTTGTATGCCCCAAACTAAACACTTCTTTTGCCCAACACCATTATACACACCAAGGAAAATACTTCTTTAATAAACTACCAATAGAAATCAGAAACATTAATAACAAAGTGCAACTGTTGAACTCTATCAAAAAATATTTTAAAGAAACCACCAACAGGAAGACTGCTTTCTCTATTTCCACATGAAAGTCTCACTAGTAATAATTATATATATGTTTTTCTTTTAATGAATAAATAGATGTTTATATATTTTAGTTACTGTATTAACTGTACATAAGAGTATGTGAAACACGTGATTGTATTAATTGAACATATATGAAATGTAAACTCTTCTTCCATCCACAAGCAAATGCTTTCAATGGAAGACCAGTATGAATTAACATATACCATTCTTAAGTAGCAGCGTTCACGCAGTCATTACTGACAGAAATTTTTTTGTAAAATTACGAGATCCGGCACGAGCATGTTATTGATACATTTATTCAATCAATAAAATTTATCGTGGTTTATTTTTGAGGTAATATGCCGCGCTGCGCTTCCTCCCTATATAGCCAACGTTTCGTTCAGAATTACAGTTTTTATAATCAGCGCAAATATACAAATTGTGGTAAAGCGTGTGTACATGCTTGTAGAAGTGATACAGTGTTGCAAGCGTCAGTCTTCTTAGGAGTGGTATTTTATTACAATAGATGTGGTTTTCAGTGTTTAGTTTTGGTAAAGCCATCAAGTAACGGATATTAAGACATATAAGGCTTAGTCCCCTCGTCTTTATTAATATTTTAGGGGTTTTGGTGGATTTCAATTATTTATGCGTTTTGGGTTAAAAATAGTTAGTTCATCTGAGTTATTCCGGGCTGCAGAGTGATTTATAGATTGTTGGATGATAGTCAACCTCCGATATGGGAAGAAGCCAGTTAAATAAGACAAAACTAACGCGTCCTCGTTGATAATTACTTCAGCCTTCTCAGAAGCAATAATGGTCATGAATTTCAGTCCGAAAGGAAGGCACTAGCAGACCTATCAGAGGCCACAAAGCAGCCGTGACGTCAGACCTGGTACCCCACCTCTCGCTTTCCCACTCCCCCCACCCCTTCTCTTACAGTAGGTGTACCGTGAAGTGTACACTAGACAAGTCAGAAAGGTTGTTTTCTTTGCTGTAGACATCACTGGGCTCATTTTAAGAAACAAACAAAAAAATCTGCAATTTTCAAATGTATTGTCATATTTTTACATAGAGAAAAAACCCATGTCATCTTTGGGGATGCTGTGTGGATAATATTTTGGAGTAAACGAATGTGAAAAATGCATCTTGAAGATGACCATTTGTAGAATGGATTGCAGAATAACATATGGCTTGTGATATAAATGTCTGAAAATTTCAGCTGCAGTTCTCACCACGACTTGTTCAAGATACCATACGGCATAATTGCAAAACATAAATTCTAGCACGACAAAAGAGTGTAGTGAAGTTGAGTGAAATTTCTAAAATGGTAGATATTTTAAATTACTTAAAAATATGTAACTTTAAAACTTTTTTGTTCGCCTATATATCTTCTCAAATGTTTAAGAATGTCAAAATAAGAAATCTTGTACTAAAAATATGTAAGTGTTAAGGAACGTACTTGACTTACTTCATTAACCAGTGACTCCTGAAATTATTAGAAATAAAAAATGTAAACAAAATTTTGGGATCTGATAAAATTTTTGAGGTTTTTTTGTTTACTACAAAAACATTTAAAAAAAGTGTTGGACAAGAGGTTGGGCGGATACTCGGGTTAATGACCAGTGACGATATGGGGAAGAATTTTTTTTTGTTACATTGTGAAGAAAAAAAAATAGAAAATACCGTGCTGCTGGAAACAGACGGAGTGCTTATTACGTGACCCGCTAGGCTACACCCAATTACTCAATTGCAACGGTGATGGAAAATTATATAATTGAAAAAATATGTCATCGGACAGCCAAATGACATCTAAATTCTTTACTGCAAATATGCTCAAGAATTGCAGTGTAATCCTTAGAGAACGAGCTGATACACTCTGTAAATTTATACTACATAAATATATTACACAGAGAAAAAAAAAAAAATTAGGTAGTGATCGAGAATCGAATTCAATTGTCACAATCATATTTTACCGAAACCTTTCATTGTTATTATCAATCACACATTTCTTTGATTCTTATTAATTTATTCTTATTCTTCGATGGTGCTACAGCCCATATCGAGCTTTGGCCTCCCGCAACATTCGCCTCCAACTCCTCCTGTCCTCAGCGGCTGACTTCCAGTTTGTTATCTGGAGAAGCTGTGCTGCATCCCCTCTTACTTCGTCTTCCCACCTCAGTCTGGATCTTCCCACTTTTCTCTTTCCACCTGGGTGTCCAGCCATAATTCTTTTTGGGACGCGTGTGTCCGGCATTCTCTGTACATGTCCAGCCCATCTCAACCTGAGGAGTCTCATATGAGCTGAGATATTAAGGGCCTGATATATATCACACAGTTCTTTGTTGTGCCGGATGCGCCACTGTTCCCCCTCTTTCACGGGTCCACATATTCTTCTTAACACTTTTCTTTCAAAAGTATCCAGCATTTCAGCCATCTTTGCCGTCAATGTGAGCGCCTCACATCCATACGCCAGTACAGTTCTGACAATGGTCTTATATGTGGTTACTTTCGTTTTCCTGTGGACGCTACGTGACTTAAACACTGGCAGAAAAGAGAATTATTGATTTATTATTATTTACAATATTAACAGCCTTTTTTTTAACATAAACCATTTCCTAACAGAAGAGAATCCGTGGTTTTAGAACGATTGCATTTTCACTAAGCAAAACTAAGAACCTTTAAATTATATTATAAATAATAGTGGGTCCATTAAAGAGATCGCCACTGTAAAGCAGAGATGCGGTCGTATGAAAAATGTAGCGGACAGTCTGAAGAATTACTCCAGTTCGCATCCTTAACCGCTAAAGAATAAATATATACCTTCACGAGGCGATTTTTCTCGGCGCCGCATGGGAGATAAAATACCCCTGATGCGAAAAAGTACGAGAATTTCGATAACAAAATAACAATGAACTTTATTTAAAAAAAACATTTAAAAAAAAATATTTAAGTAAATCACAGACATTCGTGTCTTCAGATGAATGATATACAGCTATACATTTGGTGTAAGACCGGTCAGTGGCTGAGTGGGCATCGCGTTTGGGACCCACCCAGGCGTCCCATGTTCGATTCCTCGGCTGGCTAAGTGCTCCATCACAACACAAGCAACATCTTCTGCTTAGTGTGGTGGTAGTAGGAGACTTTCAAATGTTATCAGGTTATTCGTAACCCGGGAATGTATGTCTTTCTTTAAAAAAAAATTATAGAAACTTTATTATTTTTAATAATTTAGTTATTTTTCATTAGCTCCACATAGGAGCTAATTTTAGAATCTTTGCTATTTCAGAATGTATTCATTAAAAATAATGTATGATATATTTGCGTCGCCACATTCAGTAAGGAGTAAGACCATAATTCAGAAATAAAAAGTAGTTTGAAATGTTTTTGGCTTTGTTTGGTGACCACATCTGACAGCCAAGTACTTCCGCACCTTCCTCTTCCCAATCTCCTTCCCCACACTAATACCTTCAGCTTCACAATTCACAATATACCCCTAATTGTGATGCAACAAAAACCTTCAGTAGTTTAATGCATCTCTTTCATACATCAGCGTTGATATCAGAACTCCATTATGGACTTATCCTGGTTTTATCCATTGCATCAACAGTTCGCTCCTTCCTTTCCAAGCCAGCTGAGCTGAAAGATGACAGGCCATAAAGGAATTTATTTCAGGACCTTTTGTGAGGAGTTAATATAAAAAAAACAACCTACTATTCGGTTAAAAATTTAACCATTCAAGCTAATTTGTTCGCTTTTTAGAAAAGCTAACATAAGTATCATAGAAAAAAGTAGTGTCTCCCTTACCGTTATGAAGAGAAATATGTTCTAAACGGTGTTAGAAAGAGAAATCACCACGCTTTATATTTTGATCCAAATTTTAACCACAAAATAATGCAATGCACTAAGAGTATGGATATTAGAGAGACGGCATGTGAAGTGTGCCCGCGCGCTCCAAGTGTGCCTTTTCGAGAATTCTACCCACACGGCTGACACCATGTAAAATGGTTGCTGTCGTAAAAATGTCGGAACGTATTAAACGGCCAAAAACCAACAGCAATGCCTAGCCGTTTGAGTAAAATTCTCGAAAAGGCACACTTGGAGCGCGCGGGCACACTTCACATGCCGTCTCTCTAATATCCATACTCTTAGGCAAATGCACCTTTATGAAACCAATGTTTTTGACCACAATTTTATGAAAAAAAAATTAAACTTTGTGAATTATTAAGTATTTTCACATGATACGACAAAAAGTTGGGTAACCACAGTAATGTTTTTTATCGGTAATTTTAGTTAGAAAAAGTTTTATGTTTGAATTTAAAAAAAAATATATTTAATAAAATATGTCATTATTTCTAATACTAAAATATGAAACCGTACTTCATCACCTTCCAAAAGCAGTTTTTAGTTTTCGGATATGTTCAAAATATTCCATTAATTTGGATTTTATTGCAAAGCGAAAATAATGTAACGAAAAACTAAAATTTAAATTTAATTTATTTTAGATACTTTTAAGAAAAATAAACGAAAATATATTCTGGAGGACTGAAGGGTTAAGATATTATTCAAACAAATTTATTCACACTCTTACAAAGTTTGAATATGAAAACTCCATATTAATTCTATTTAAATTTCTCTTTAAACTGCACAAATGCTAACACACATCTCTGCAGCTTAAATTCCCTACATTCTAGCTTCTCCACTACACATCTCCACACTTCACTTTTAGACACGGATACCCTTTCATCCATTGCACTAATGCACACGAAGAAATGCACTATAATACATTATGCAGTTGTACTAGAACTAACTGCATCTAGAAGTTGTGCCATATGGTATAACGGATGGGGGAGTGAAAAGCCGGAAGCAAGCTTTCAGTTTGTAGGCGCCGATATTATTTAAATTATTTAAACTTAACCCAACCCTCTATCCGCGAGAATTTTCTTACTTCTAGTTAAAAGCCAGATAATAAGCTCTGTGAAAACGGTAGAAAAAGCTTCAACTTACCCTTAAATTTTTTTTGTATTTTTACTCTAAGCCGATGTGTAGTAAAAATAAATCGAAAATGGTGATTTAGTATTAATCTTCGCATTAAACCAAAATTTGTTTGTGAACGCTACGCTTGATATTTTTAACAGGTGTTTTGTAACAGAATGCTTTTAAATAATACTTTTTTAAACGTATGTATAAGTAACAAAACAATTAAAACATAATATTTTAACTAATGAAGATAATATTAGCGAAAGTCAATCGAAAATCGGAAACAGAAAAATCAGAAAAGTTACGGATACTTCTGGGACTCGAACCCAGGACCTCTGGCAATCCGGGCCAACGCGCTATCCACTGCGCCAACGTATCCCTATCCGATTCGGTCATTTTTAACTGTATCATACTTCGTCTGAGAACCACCAACATTATTTTAATTTTCTTACCGCATATTTTTATTCGCTGCTAACTTAATGTATGATTGCAAGATTCAACTCGAACTAAATGCCAGCTAGATAGTGTCAAGATAAATTTTATTACTTTTTATTAATATGCTACATCTATTGTCTATTTCTGCACCTCTAGGATGAAAATTAAATTAAAACATTATTTTTATAAAAACACAATTTTCTATGATAAAATATTTAAGGGTTTCCGCATTGTTTTGCGAAAACGTACAAATCATTGAAATCAGAATAAGATAAATTGAATGCAATAATTCCAAGGCATTTGTACTATTAAAGTATTCCTATAAATCCCATTTTAATGTACATTCTAGGAAAGGTGATATTCCTGCAAATCACACAAAAGAACGCGAAATGAATTCACCTAACAGCAGGGACTAGAGTAATAATTGGAGAACTCGGAATTAAAACTATCCTCAGAAACAGAACTTTATGGTATTCACCGTCTAACTTCGATGACTGCATTTTTATTATTTTTAAGCACGTTTTCACGGAAAGAATATTTGTATCTCAGCTTTCAGTGTATTTGGTGTTTTCGCCCTACAGTTCTCGACAGTTGACCCCCGACAGTTGATCCCCCGACAGTTCTCGACAGTTGACCCCCGACAGTTGATCCCCCGACAGTTCTCGACAGTTGACCCCGACAGTTGATCCCCCGACAGTTCCCGACAGTTTAACCCCCGACAGTTCTCGACAGTTGACCCTTGACAGTTGATCCCCCGACAGTTCTCGACAGTTGACCCCAACAGTTGATCCCCCGACAGTTCTCGACAGTTGATCCCCCGACAGTTCTCGACGTTGACCCCCGACACTTAATCCCCCCACAGTTCTCGACAGTTGACCCCCGACAGTTGATCCCCCGACAGTTCTCGACAGTTGACCCCCGGCAGTTGATCCCCCGACAGTCAGCCCTCCGAAATTATAATATATATATATATATTTTTTATTCATTGTTAACCAATTTTAAAACTTAAGAGCAATTGACCAGCGGCTGAGAATAAAAGTTTAAAAATGTTTGCATCTGTACAGGGAGGTTCCAATGAAAAAGATCAATTATTCCCTGTACCAATTTTTTTAATTAAAAAATTATTATCGATTTATTTCATTCAAAACTTGCTATAATATATACCTACATTCAAGTAAGCCATAAAAATGCTTAAAACGCAAGATGATAACTTATTAAATATCGTGTACTTCTTGTAAGTATTTTTTGATCATAAGTATTTATGATTTTTCAATAATGTCTAAACAAATTAAGTGTGTAAAAAAATTTTAATATTTTAGTCTGTAAGACTAAAATATTAAGATACGGAAGACCTCAAATAAATAGAAAAACCTTAGGTATTTTTGTCACAAAACACGTCTTCGGATATATTTTTTTTATCATTTTAATTTAACTTAAATTAAAATTTCTAAAACTGTGTTGACTAGATTATGTATTGATTTAATTTGTTGTATGATTGTGATTTGTGTTGTTTAATAGAATCTATCGTTTGAAAATTGAACAAATCTGCCGACGACCAACGGTATAACCTTAGTGTATTAAAAATACACTTAGTATTTCTCAATTTTAAAACTGCATGTACCAGATAAAATAACAATCTTTCAAAATCAATTTATGTTTTTTTTGTAAAAAAAAGTCAAAACGTCTAGAATCTGATTTAACAAGGACTAATTTCCGGTATTCTCTGGTAATACCTTCTTAAGCCCCTGCATACTTTAACATATTTCTGTTGAACAATTTAAGTTTATGTGTTACTTTTTAAAATACTATATATATATTTACGGGGATAATATGGTAAATATATAAAATACACTCGCTAGGACAACATCAAAAATTACTAAAATCACATTTGGTTCTGTTATTTATCATGTTATAGGTATGAATAAATTCATAGTGTTTCTGTAAACCTTGTCGATAGTTTTTTAGTCAAATGTAAACGACTCGTGTTTTATTAAATTTTTCACAATCATAATCAATTTTAATATTAGTACTCATCCTTTAACATACGTATTTACACATCTCCGTTTTATACCATCTTCTTCTTCTTTTTTAATGCTTATTACAGAAATTGCAACTTCCCATTGATTATAAGCTCTTTGCCTAGAAAACTATTCCAATATGCGAGTGGAGACGTATCATCCAACAGACGGCAGCTCGCTAGTAGATTCTGGAAGTGATTCCATCGCATTCCTTCCAGAGTTAGCTATACAATAATAAATAAAGGTACCTACTGAAGACTGTGTATTGCTGAGTGATGTATGGGGACTCCTTCTGCGATGCAAACGCGTATATTTGCGAACTTAGTGTTGCAGGGTTGCAACCATCACTACAAACGGATTGCAATCTACAGTTATTTCAAGGGAACATGCTCTGACGGCCTATCGTCATTGGTCACTTAAGATGGAAATGGAACTAAATATAGCAAAATGCAAAGTTATAAATTTAAAAATAACACCAACAAAACTGTATATTCATATACCATATGTGGTCACAATATGGAAACAGTTGAATCGATTAAAGATTTAGGAATTATATTCAACAACAAACTAACGTTCAACCAACACATTGAATACATTGTGAGTAAAACAAATAAATTACTTGGTTTTATTGTATGATCAACCAAATTATTCAAGAATTCTAATAGCCTAATAATTCTGTTCAATTCGATAATCTGTAGTGTTCTTGAATACGGGTCAACAGTCTGGAATCCACATTATATTACACATGTATCTAGACTTGAATCTGTCCAAAGAAAATTTACACGGATCTTGTCTTATCGATCAGGTGTGTACCATCTTCTAGATGGGTACGAACAAAGACTAACATATTTCAAATTAGAGAGTCTAGTTAAAAGATGTAACATAAATGACCTCTCAATGCTTTATAAAATTGTGAATTATCGAGTAGATAGTAACTTAGTCAGTCAAATCAAGTTATCGCCAGGCCCAAATCTACCAGAAACCTTAACATATTTTGGACCGAAATTTTTACCAATAATACTGGATATTTTAATCCTATTTCTAGAATGTCTAGATCATACAATAATCTTGCTAAATCACGCACTATCATAGATATTTTTGTAAATCAAATAACTTGTTTCAAGAAGTATCTCCACAATTTGTGCACCTAAAAAATAAAAGATTGTTTGTTGTTTTATTATTTTTTCATAAACATTTTCTATTTATTAGATTTTTCTTCTTTCGTTTTTATTATTATAATTAAGTTTTTTTTAGTTAAGTATAAAAATACTGACATTGTTTTTTTATGTGTTTGTTTCTGTGTACATGCAAATATGATTACTGCAGACACATTAGTCTAGGGATATTTATATTTGTATTTAATTTTGTTTTATATTACCAACAAGAATGATCTATAAATATCCTGTTTGTGTCTCAAATAAATAAATAAAAAATAAAGATGAAACCCGGTGGTGGAGAAATTTGAAAAATAGATGTTACTAAATTATTGCTGTCACTGTTGCTCTTACTCCATCGGATATTGAGCGAAAGGGACAATGCACCTCGGGCTACTAATACCTAACTAAAATCGAGGTTTTGTATTCCCCACTTTTCTCCACCAAAAGTGGACTCATTTTCAATTTTTTTTTACCAACTTCATCAGAAAAAACTATTCTATGTCTGTACGTTTTGCTTTTAAAAAAAAATCATTGTCTAGTTTGTATACTGAACGTCTTTTGACGGCGTTTAAACCAGTCAATTTTATTGATTTTTGGAAGGTCATAACTTCTATAAAAAGTAACTTAACAAAAAAAAAAAAGTACCGATACGCTAGTACTTGATAACTATTTTACGTAAAACAATATTTTCTCATTATCAACTCAAATTTTGATTTTTCGGAGATGTCTCACTAATGAACTGGGCAATCGCTGTATACGTTACAAAAGTTTAAAATTAATGTCAAGCGGGAATATTTTCAAATTAATCTTGAATCTAATAAATTTTGTATTATGCCTTAAAGGAGTTAAACGAAAAATACCATCTTGTCTATTGTATGTCTATAAAAATGAAGTTTAACCTATTGAAATACCAACATGTTCTAAATAATTTTCGTTCAATTGGAACAGTTTTAACCCTTGGAGTCCCTAAGGGCAAAAACCCTTTTTGCATAGACTCTAGACCCAGAATGTTTTGAAAGAAACTCAATGCAATTCGCTAAAATAGCCTTTAAAGACACTTCCAATACGTTCCGATCCACCTTTAAATGAAGTGAGTCCATATAGTCCTATTTGCCTTAGAGTAAATCGTTTGAAATATCGGAAAGCAATAATATTTTATATCGCATTGTTTTTCCCTTTTTTCTTTTTTTCCAATCGACGAATTTTCGCTTTCTTTATTTTATGGGGTCATCTTAAATTTTATGGATTATTGGTTTCTTGGAAGCATTATTGAATGGATATTATATTTTCTGTACCGATGAACAGATCAAATAATATGATTTAAATGCAGTAAACAGCGCACTCAATAATTTTTCCAGCAAAAAACAACGTAATGAAAAAGAGTTCATTGTAAAATAATGTAAATTCGTGTGTTTTGGATTAAAAAATGATCATATATTTTTATAAGCCCACACAAAGCAAAACAAACATTTTGAGACCTATTATTATTTTTTTTATTTTTTTATTATTTATATATTATTTACTGGAGCTTTAGCAATTTATGAATGAACTTTTTCCTTGGATTGCTAATTAAGGAAATTTTTCCGCCTACATTAAAAAAATTATACCTTCGAATTTGAATTTGGAGACATACAAACTGATTATAGTTCTATGTAGCCAATGAATTCAACTATCTTTTGTCTATTATCACGTAGGATTTATTAAAAAAATTGTAAAATCGTTAACTTTAAAACATTTTAAATAATCCAGAGAATATTAATTTGGTTATATTTTGAATGTACAATGTATTATATAGTCGAGTTAATATTTTTTTTTAAAATTTGCCATATTTTGGTAACAAAGCAATCCTGGGTTTTCGAAATAGTGCCATATTGTGGCAAAAAGCGCTCGAGCGGTTATGAGCACCCGATACACTATCAAAGCTGTTTGTCAGCAGGTCAATTTCAAAATCTAAATTATAAGATATACACACATATGAAGGCCAGCGTGGTCGAAGGGTAAGACTTTCGACTCCCAATCCGAAGGTCGCGGGTTCGAACCCAACGTGCGCAAAAAAACTTTTTTTTGTTAAATTGTGTTAATTTACAATTAATTAATTAAAAATAATATATAACACATTTGCGGCACGTTCCAGAGTGGAAGATACTCTCAGTATCTCCCTAGTGTAAGACCACCATTACATTGAATGGAAAACAATTTGACATTTATGCCTGCGCTTCACAAAATGAAATAAAACACGCTTTTAGACTATGTGAATACAGAAACAAGAATAGTTAGTTGTAAAGCAAGTTTATAATTAAAAAACAATTACTACGCCCGATTGGATTCTTAAGAGCGATTGATCAGCGGCTGAGAATAAAAGTTTAAAAATGCTTGCAACTGTACAGGAAGGTTTTAATGAGAAAGATCGATTATTCTCCGTATCAAATTTTTAAAATTAAAAATTTTATATCGTTTTATTTCATTCAAAACTTTCTTTTATATATCCCTACATTCAAGTAAGCAATAAAAATGCTCAAAACGTACGATGATAAATTATTAAATATCACATACTTCTTGTCAGTATTTTTTGATCATAAGTATTTATAATTTTTTAATAATCTCTAAACAAAATAAGTGGGTATAAAAAATCTGAAATATTTTAGTTTCTAAAACCGTAAATAAATGGAAAAACTGAGGTATTTTCGTCACAAAACACGTTTTTGGATTTATTTTTTAATGATTTTAATTAAACTAAAATTAAAATTCTAAAAAGTGTCTTTACTAGATTATGTATTGATTTATTTTGCTGTATGATTGTATGACTTGAAATTGTGTTGTATAATAAATACAATATTTCGTTTAAAAAAATTGAACAAATCTGCCAAAGACCAATATAACCTACGTATATTAAAAATTAACTTAGTTTTTCAAAATTTTAAACCTGCGTTTACCAGATAAAATAACAATCTTTCAAAATAAATTTATGTTTTTTTTTGAAAAAAGAGTCAATACGTCTAGAATTTGATTTAAAAATGTCTAATTTCCGGTATTCTCTGGCAATAAATACCCTCTTACGAAAATTTGTACAGCTATAAAAGGTGCACATGAAAAAGTATGAAAAATATAAGTAGGTACAATACATGTTTTACTTCTCTCAAAGCCAAGAACATAATGTTTTAGGTTTCATACAACAGCTGATCCGAATTTCGGTACCAATAAGCACGAAGCCAACATAATCGTATAGATTCTAAAACCATAAACAAATATTAACTTTACATTTAAGTATCATGGCTGCCGCTGACCGGCTGCTAGACCATTGGCATAAAAACAGTCCTGGTTGTATTTTATGAACTACATAAGGGTATAGTTTGCATACAAATCTTAATTTTGGATTTGAAATCAAAATATCCATGAAAAATTATTTTTGTTTTAAAAAGATATATCAAATGTAGTAAGAATATGAGAATCTTTATTTATATTTGCTTTAAATTATGAAATATGGGTTTGAGAGGCGGGTACGGGTACCGCCGTCCCGGGAACCATTTGTTGGACGACAAACACCTCTGCCACAGGTCACCCCAAGTGGTTTGCTACGTTTGGTGACTTAGCAGAGGTGGCCGGGTTCATGGGGTTAGGTTTGTCCGGGACTTGGGGGCCGATGCGTATGCCGACCATCTGCGTCGCCGGATCGGGAGAAACTAGTTGAGGGAGACCTTTTGATCTCTCTCGACCCATCGCCTTGCACGGCAGTGGGAGGGATGGCTTCACACGTCCATCATTCCTGGACATATTTATCCCTAGATTCCTAACCACCCCTCAAACCCTTTTCCTTCCCAGGACTTCCTCTTCTTCCTTTCCCCTAAAAAACCCCTCACACAGCATCTTTTAAGATGAAATAGGTTCTGAGGGATTTTTTTACCTCGGGGCCTCCTGTGTGGAGATAAGGTAAAAAAAGAACTCAGTTTGGTTTCAATTTTGAATTTTTTTAATGAGATATTTATAATTATTCAAAAAACTATCTTCTATGTTAATATAATGCAAAAATAAAAAAAAGAACAACATTAAAAGTGCGTTTTTATAAAAATAAAAAACAACGTTAAAAATGCGTATTTTGTGTAGTATTTTTGGGTATAAACGACAAATTTTTGTTCCGACGTAAAACGGTAATTTGTAATTTAAATTTACACCCATCAAAATTATTTCTTTTAAAATTTTTTTATTTATTTTACATGTCATCATATTTTTTTTAATAAATATAGTAAATTTATTTTTCATAAATATTTTTCATTTACTCACAAATAAAATTACTTAAAGTTGCATATAAAATCGTTAAACGTTAAAATCTTTAATGGTTTATATTTTATAAAATAAAAGCAAAAATAATTAAAGTATCTCATATCCGTACTAGATATCTGATATATCTTTTGATTACAAAAATTATTTTTCAGTTTGGTTAGGTATTTTGATCTCAAATCCAAAAATTAAGAGTTGTGTGGAACGGGCCGAAACGGGCCGCGCAAACGGTCCTCTTAACATAATCTATCCAGTTTAAAAGTGTCCTAAACGACAAACAGTAAAGTTGATCTATGTTGAAAGCCAGCATACAAAAAATATATTTTTCCAATACGACATAAATATTTGACAGTTCTCACCTTTCTTACAAATTCAATTTATATAACATTTCTTTTGTGATATAATACAAAAATTACATCAAAATAATGTAGATAAAACGAACTCCCTAATAATCCCTCAAATCTATGCTTTCCACAATGGATTTATATAAAAAAAAAAAAACAATGAATAAATATATACTTCGAATATATTATCATATTATCAAGCGGCAGCCTTTTTGTCCGCCATCTTTGTTGCCCGGCGCGTCATTAGCAATTAATGTGAATTATTCGGAGTGGCTAAATGCTATCCAGTAATTTGTAATGTCAAGAACGAGAATGGCTCAAGCGATTCTGGCCTTGTTTTTCATAAAATTTCTTTATACATAAGGGGCAAAATCGCTTCAAAAATCCAGAGAGAGCCTATCAGAGAAATACTGTCTTGATCAATCATATACAGTATTTTTCTGATTGGTTCTCTCTTGTAAAGCTAGATTATGAATTGGAGCCCTCATTTCAAGATCTAACTCAGAAATTCCAAAAAGTAGTCAGTTCACTATGGTTTCAGACGACTTAATTGTCCACGAGAATATTTTATCTGACTTCGTTCATGTAAGAATGAAATGATTTTATCCAGAAATAAACTCTTATTTTAATAATTTCTTTTTATTAACTGATAAGAAGTACATTTGTTATACACTCGCTTTGCAATGTGACAATGAGAGAAAATACAGTACATATCCTACCTACAACAAGGTCAAGTTAGAGTAAACAGATAAAGGGCGGGAAATTTAAATCCAACAGAATGCGACTAAGAAAAGAGATTGCTACCGTTATTATATATAGCTTTAATTTATAAATGACAAATAATTTTTAATGAATAATTGTGAAATAGCACAAATTATTCAAATAATATTTATTTATTAAAACGCGACCTTAGGATTGGGAGACCAGAGTCTTACTCTACCACGGAGGTGGTCAAAACGTGGAGTTCCGTCAATACCAAGAAAATAAAATGAGAGTGTTGCAGAGATACCTATTTTCGATGATCCTTCGAAATTCGTCAAGTGTGAAGAAGTCAATTTACCTGAAACAAGAAAAAAATTTCATTATTATTAAAGTGAAAATAACATTTTGTTTGTAAATTTGTACCTTAGAGGATAAACTACGGAAGTCAACTTTTTTTGTGTACTTTGACTTCAATATGCAGAAAAAAGTCTGTATTTCATTACAATATTGGATGAAACAATAAAACCCGAACAGTATATTAACTGATTTAACCAACTACAAAACCACTGGTGTCAAATTTACTGTCGAGAATAGGTAAATGAAAATATATTCATAAATTGACATATGACATATTTGTCTTAACTATGGCTAAAAACGAATGAAATTATAAAATACACCATTCACAGATCGTAATTATTGCAGTAAGTAAAAAAGTTATAGACCTTCAAATATTTAGTTCACAAACACAAATATCGCTTTTCTGAACAAAATTCCCAAGTGGAATTCCGTGGTTTATCCTCTAAGGTACAGAAAATTGAAAATGAATTAATATGTTAATTTTGCTTCAGAATAAAAGATGAGTTATCACTGAATGGAGAATGGTAAATGGTATCTTACGTAAATTGTTTACCTTTATGGATGCTGTCTGGAGGGTCTTTGTAGCGAAAGGAAGGAGACGACGTTCTGGGAAGAAAAAGGTAAAAGGGGTGGGTAGTAATCTAGGGGGTAGTGTGTCCAGGAGTGAGTGCATCCATCCATCTGAACATACCTCACCCGTTGAAACTGGGCACCCTTTCCAAGACACCAAACTCAGCGAAAAAATTGAGGTGACCTATGGCAGAGGTATTGGTTACCAATAAATGGTTCTAGGAGCGGCGGAACCCATACTCTCCTAACAAAATGTGAAATTTGCAGGTTATGTTTTTGTCATGAAATTTGCAATGTTTTTTGTATATATAATTAAGCACACAAATTTCGGTTGTCGTTGTATTGGTACGTGATTTAAAATTGGATTCTTGCGTACTGCGTACAATTATTCAAGTTTAATGAACTTTTAATTTTAAATAATGGAACTGATAAGTCGAATATGTAAATCATGTCAGACTAGCTATAAAGTAGAAGCCAATAATATTTCATTATTAAATAATTGTTTATTTGAAAGTGTATTTTTTTGTTTGTTTTAATGTTTGACGGATGGGATGGGATAGAAAAAGTAAATTATTTTTTATCTGGAATGTTTTCAGCTCAGAAATCCTACATTTATAACGATCATAAAAATTTGGAGAGCGAAAATAAAGTTATTTTAATTTAAAAAAAAAACATATCTCTTGTTTATTAATTTTTATTATTAAAGAATATTAAATAGTTTTTTGTTGTTTATTTTTGGGATATTATGCCGTGTTACGCTAACTCCTTATTTAGCCGACGTTTCGGACAACATTACAGTGTCCATCATCAGGGCAGATGTGTTGATGATGGACATTGTAATGTTGTCCGAAACGTCGGCTAAAGAAGGAGTTAGCTTAACACAGCATAAAATCCCAAAAATAAACAACACAATACTTTTGGCCGTGAAGATCTTAAATAATATTTAATAGATAACTTTTTATTAAATTTCTCTAATAACAGTGTTTAATTTTTATAACCAAAATTCTTTTTAATTGCACGTCGTAAAAGTCCTAGAAATATTTCGACGACCCATACCGAAAGAGAAAAAAAAAACGAAGTAAAACGATAAATTAAACAAATTTTCAGAATAATTATCCATACGCCATTTGAAATTTCCGCTATCGATAATATCGCGTGATTTTTCAAGGGTCCGCAATAATACGTTATATTATTTTTCGTTTTAATATAAATATATCATAACCCACTCAAATTATATGAACGCTGTGTCTAGTTTAAGATCGGTCAGTGGTTGAGTGGGCATCGCGTTTGGGTCTCTCCGAGGCGTTCCATGTTCGATTCCTCGGCTGGCTAAGTCTTCCATCACAACACAAGCAATATCTTCCGCTTAGTGTAGTGGTAGTAGGAGATTTTGTTGGGTTATTCGTAACCTGGGAATGTTTGTCTTTCTTTAAAAAAAATAAAATATTATAATATTGACAAGAATCTGGTTGAGACAAATATTTGTCAACAATGTAAAGAAAGAACATCTTAAAAAATTATTTACGAAATTCATTCGCGTAGAAGAAGTATTTTCGAAACATGAACCGAAGAAAAAATTGCTAATTATTTGAAACATAGAGATTACAACCCACGCAAAATATAATTTTTCTGGTTTGAATTTTTACAACGAAATTTATTTCCAGGAATAAATCCTATTTTGAAACAATACAATTTTTTCGACGAAGAATTTACGTGTATTAATTCTGTTTCACAAAATCTCACTTCTGCTGAAGATTTAGCAATAGAAATTCCAGCTAGGTACTTATTTATTAAATAAATTTAAAAAAAATAAAAATAAAAAAGCCTCTTATTTCTTGCAATTAAGTATGTTACAGAGTTGTGAAAAGTAAGAAAAAGTGTAATTAATGCTATTTGCGAAAAATGTAATATAGATATCTCAAGTTTTTCATAAGCAAGAACCCTTCTCTCAGCCGTATACTTATTTATTATGACAAAATAAATCTGAAGATGTTAGAATTGTAATATCAGCTTTGTTCCGTGTTAATATATGGTCAGTTTCTTTTTTTATTTATCATAGATTCCTGTCTCACACAAAACCTAACCTAACCGAGCCTAACCTAACCTAGCCTAACCTTACCTATACTAACATAACCTTATCCAACCTAACCTAACGTCACTAAATTGAACATTTTTAAAATTCAACAGTTTTTTTTTTAACATTGGCCTCATACCTGACGATAACCATTTTCTTTGGGCCTAATCATCTTTGGAGGTGATGTGTGGAGGGTCTTTTTAGGGAAAAGAAAGAGAGGGATTTCTGGGAATGAAAAGTGTATGAGGTCTGGGTAAGAATCTGGGGTCAGGGTGTGCAGGAGTGATGGACATATGAATCAATTTCTCCTACACCGGTGCAAAGTGTTAGGTCGAGACAATCCAGCTGGAGAATTTAAAGGTTCTCCCTCAACGAGATTCTCGAGAAACGCATCCGTAGTTAAGACCCAGATGAACATCACCACGTAAACCCGGGCATCCCAAACGTACTACGCCACTAGTGGCGATCTGTGGCATATGTGTCGGTTTGTTAATAAATGTTTCCCGGGACGCAGATTTAAACAACGATGGATTCTGAATAGCAATATTTTCACCAGGGCGATTCTGAGAGAATCTACCACTCTTAAGAATGATTAATGATGTTAGAAAAATCATATGATTTATTATAATTTTGGGTGATTGTACATAATACGATTACATCCCAGCGAATTTTATTTTTCAATCCATCAAGCGATCTTTCAGACCTTTCGGGACTTGTAATACATCAGACCTTGCATCATTCTTAATGTCAACTTTCAGGCCCTAAACATGATTATACTCTCCAACCACCCCATCCCCGCATCAATACAGCCCTAAAACACCCCGAAACCTGCTTAAATACAATACAACTTTCGGGAAACAGCCAATATTGACCGAAGACTAAAAATCTAAAATATAATCAAAAATACTAATTTTAATTTTGGTAACTCTGATTCATAGAAAACACCTCACAAAAGTCCCAACTGCTCCCGTCTGGAGCGAGTGAGACTATGGTATCCCCTATTTTGTTGGGGGTATGTTGTGAGGCTGACGGTAAGTGGGAAGGGAAGGAGATATGGGAGAGGAAGGACGGGAAGTACCTGGCTATTCAGATCTAGTCACTAAACACCTTTATTAAGCAAGGTTTCAATTCTGAATGGTGTCCTTACACCAGGGCGATAGTGGGACTATCTTCCACTCTGGAACGTGCCGCAAATATAGTGTATATTATTTTTATTAATTAATTGTGAAATAATACCACAAATTAATCAAATAAAATTTATTTGCGCACGCCGGGTTCGAACCCGCGACCTTTGGAATGGAAGTCCAAAGCCTTGTCTCTGGACTATGCCGGTCGTTGATTCATTGATTGATTGATTTTGTAACTAGGATTTTCATTGCATTTAACCCTTTGTTTAGTCCTCTGAAGGTCAAAATAATCCCGCTTTGCTATAAAATCAAAATAAATGGAAAATTTCTGGACATATCCGAAAACTAAAAACTGTTTTTTGGAGGTGTTGAAATATGCTTTCAAATTTTATAATTCGAATTGAATATATAAAAACTTTTGAATTAAAAATTTTTGAAAGCAAACATAAAAAGTTTTAAATATGGCTCCCCTTACAAACTTTCTAACTAAAATTAGTGGCAATAAAAGATAAAATAAAAAAAAAAACACACACACACACACACACACACACACACACACACACACACACACACACACACACACACACACACACACACACACATATTTTATTAGGCTAACTGTAATTTTGAAAAACCCACAAACATATTCAAATAACTTGATGATTCCAATCCGTTACGACTTTTTTGTTTGTAGAGTTTTTTGTCTAAACAAAATAAGTTTAGTGTGTAAAGAAAAATGAAATATTTTAGTTTGTAACACCTTAAGTACTTAAATAGAAAAACAGAGGTATTTTTGTCACAAAACACGTTCTCGCAATTATTTTTTAATGATTTTAATTAAACTAAACATAAATTTCTGAAAATCTGTGTTTACAAATTATGTATTGATTTATTTTGTGGTAGTATTATATTATTTTAAATTTGTGTTGTTTAATAGAATCCATCGTTTGAAAATTGAACAAATCTGCCAACGACTAACCGTATAACCTTAGTATATTAAAATTAAAAATAGTTTTTCAAAATTTTAAAACGTGTACCAGATAAAATAACAATCTTTCAAAATAATTTTTTTTTAGAAAGATTCAATACGTCTAGAAATCGATTTAAGAAGGACTAATTTCCGGTTATTCTCTGGTAATACCCTATTAAAAATACTGATTTCGGAGTTACCTAGTTGCAGTAATTATAAATAAATAAAAAATAAAAATAAAAAACCTTTTATTTCTTGCAATAGGTATGTTGCCGAGTTATAAACTAACTAACTAACTAACTAACCATCACGCCGTTTCCCCGCAGGGGTAGGCAGAGAGGACGGACCGCCAAACAACTCGGTCTTGGCACACGCTCCTTGCCTCATTCACATTCATACATCTTCTCATACATACTCTTCTATTATTCTGACTCTTGACATGGCCCGACTCAAGTATCTGATTTACTTGATCGTGCCACGTCTTCCTTGGGCGTCCTCGGCTTCTTATACCGTTCACATTCGCGTCATAAATTCTCTTTACACTCCTTTCTTCATTCATTCGCTCAACATGCCCAAACCATGTAAGCGTCCCTTTCTTAATCTTACTTACTACGCTCACATCAGCCTTGCATTCTTTTCGGATCTCCACATTCCTCACACGATCATACATGGTTTTACCACACATACGCCTCAGGGATCTCATTTCTACAGCATTCAGTCTTAGTCGAGTTATAAAAAAAGTAATAAAAGTATAATTAATGTTATTTACAATATTTTTGAATATCTTATATAGGTATTTTAATATGATATAGTTGAATATCTTATATAGGTATCTTAAATTATTCATATGCAAGAACCCCTCTCTCAGGCGAGGGTGAAGGCCTCCTCTAAAGAATTCCATTTTAGTTGCAGTAATTACTCCACGATAATTATGAGTTGAAACATTTGCACCCCGTCTGTAACAGGCTTATTCCTCCTGTTATCATGTTACGGGGATGAACATTGTTTGAAGGCATTACTTGTTGACCGGAGAATAAGGGATGGTTCGAATCCACTTAAAAGTTTATAGGAAGTTACGGGTTGTTTGCCTTTCGGAGATTTTAATGGTGGTTAAAATACGGTAAAAAAATCTATCGGTTTTCGTTGTTTGTTTTTGGGGTGTTATGCCGTGTTGTGCTACCTCCTTCTTTAGCCGACGTTTCAGACAGCGTTGCAGTGTCCATCATCAGGGCAGATCCGTCGATGTGAATTTCTAGTGTTAAGTGTGTGCTTATTTACTTGGAAGCGATACCGTGCACTTTCACGAAATTTCCCTTTCAAAGTAGTTCACTTTCTTCTGAAATGAAGCTGCCGACACGGTATCGCTTCCAAGTAAATAAGCACACACTTAACACTACAAATTCACATCGACGGATCTGCCCTGATGATGGACACTGCAACGCTGTCCGAAACGTCGGCTAAAGAAGGAGGTAGCATAACACGGCATAACACCCCAAAAACAAACAAGGAAAATGCTTTTGGCCGTGAAAATCTAAAAACGTATCAATCTATCGGTTGTTTATTTTAGATTTACTTATAAAGCTTTGCTATGGTTAGGTAAAGTTGCTTTAAAATTTTGTATTGAATACAGCGGATCGTTGAGGGGTCTTCGAACACTGAACACAAAATTCCCAGAAGTGTGATTTACAATGATTTTAAATAAAATTGATGTAACAAAACTCCTTAAGACAGGCTATCAATACCTAGAACTGAGGGAGGTTGATGAAATGTTGCATTTTTTGTTCAATCTTTGCAAAATTACATTGTGGCATCATTTTAATTAAATGAAACAAATTACATTGCCTAAAACACTATACATATAATCAAATGTTATAATATAATCAAATGTTAAAAACGATGGTTTCTTCGTCAGGATAATACAATAAATAAAAATAACAAAAGAAACAAACAAGTATTGACAAAATTAACAATAGACAAAATTATTATAGAGAGTGGTGCTTTTTTTTTTTACATTAGGTCCACACAGGAGGCCCTGAGGAAAATAATTTCCCTCAGGGCCTATGTCATCTTTGGGGATGCTGTGTGGAGGGTTTTTTTAAGGAGAGGAAGTTCTGGGAAGGAAAAAGGTATGAGGGTTGGGTAGGAATCTGGGGTTCAGTATGTTTATCATCCGCCGCCAAGACCTAGTTAAACCTTATCCCATGAACCCGGGCACACCTGCTAAGTCACCAAACGTAGCGAATCAAATGGGGTGACCTATGGCAAAGGTGTTGGTTATCCAATAAATGGTTTCCGGGGCGGCGGTACCCATTCCCGCCTCCCAAATTTAACAGTTTTACAATTAGCCAAGTTAGAAATTTTTGAAATTATATAAAATATTATTTAATCAATTTTTTTTTAAATAATTATTTCTGGTTACCAAATACGGCTAAAGCCATTGCAAGCCTAGTTTCGATTCGGAATGGTGGTCTTTCAACTATGTATCTATCGACCACCCTGAAACGTACCGCAAATACACTGTATACGTATACCTATTTAAAAAAAAAAAAAATGATTAAATATCACAAATTATTTAATAAAATTTACTTGAGCACGCCGGCAAATGGACCGGCGCACGGCGCCCTCCGGATTCGTAGGCAAGGATTAGGCTTAAAAACTTATTTTATTTTCTTGATTTTTTCACCATTCAATAACTAACAGATTATTAGCTTCATACTTAAGATATATTTTATAAAATTCGATTCCAAGAAATACAATTCCGCCATAATATCGGTAGATAAGCGTAAAAAAAGCAAAAATATTTTTATAACTGGCAGTACGTTTTGGTTTGATTATTTCGGGCGTCGAAGCCTTCGATATTTCGGGGAAAATATTTTAAGGCTGCGTTATAAATATGAGGGGCTTCTTTTTTCCGCCGCTAGAGCGCCGGAAGCGCCGCGGCCGGATGTCCCGCGGCAACCGGAAGTCAGGTTGGAAAAGGGCGGGAAATTGAAGACTGTCTGTCGAACGTCTTTCAAAAGGCGGTGAGCCCGAAATGATTTATTTTGGAAAATCGAACGTTTCAGATTAATAAAAAAATCATGTTATTTTTATTGTTAAAATAGCACTAGTTCTACGAAAAATTGTGTTTATTTCCAATATTATCGCTTAGCAACTATTCCTCTAAGAAATACAAAAAATTCTGGGTTATGTTAGGTTAGGTTGGGTTTATATAAAAATATCGTGTTTATTTTCAATATTATTGCACAGCTGCGAACGTTTTTAGCCACAGTTTCTCTTAGAAAGACATTTTTTAAATCTATATAAATTTATTTATTTATTTATTTATTGTTTGAAACATTTACAGAGTGTTAACAAGTATTACATTAATATTATTGCGTTGGGATGAGCACAGATATTAACACTCCAATTAAAAATGTTCACAGCATGCGTAATCAAGGTTTAGTTGTTACTAGGCGGTGATGCTAGTAGTAAAATGACAGATAATAATAATAATAATAATAAAAAAATATATATAACATGAGATACTAAATACAGAAAGTGTACAGAGAAAGAGAAGATATAAAAAGATAAAGGAAAGATATAATGATAAAACAATAGACGTATCATGGTAGAAGATTGTTAATTTGTTTTTTAAAATATGCGAGACTGTTTGCAAAGATATCTATAAGGTCACATTCAATTGTATTGTATAGACGACACATTCGAGACAGAGGATTGAAGTATGCGATATTGTTATTAAATCTTTCAATATGGAATAAATTTTGACTCCTTAAATTACGTCTATTAGGGACTTTAATATGAATATTGCTCAGACAATGAGTGGTAAGAAGTTTATCACGAATAATTTTATATAAACATATCAAGTCAGTAAATTTCCTTCTTTTTTCCAATGTTATAAAATTAAAGTGATGTAGTCGTTCCTCATAAGATTGGAGTAAGGCATTAAATCCAAGTTTAAATGATAACAGTCTTAGGAATTTCTTTTGCACAGATTCAATACTTTTAGAATATTTTAAATAATGTGGATTCCAGATAACACTCCCATATTCCAATTTGCTTCTGACCAACGAGTTGTACAAGATTATAATGGATTGGGGGTATTTAAATGGTTTCGATATTCTATGAATGAATCCAATCATTTTCAATGATTTACTTATAATATCACTGATGTGTACATCAAACATAAACTTTGAATCAAGAGTGATTCCTAGATCTCTTACAGTGGTGACTTTATTTAATTGAACATTATTAATAGAATATGCGTAATCCTTTCGTCTTCTGTTACGAGTAAAAGTAATAATGTAACATTTTTCAATATTTAAAAACATATCGTTTTGAATGCACCAGTTATTTAGTGTATAAAGGTCTTCTTGGAGCATAACATGATCAGAGTCAGTGGAAATTTTGCGGTAAATCTTGAGATCATCGGCAAATAGAGCAAAATCACAGCGTAACATGTGGCCAAGGTCATTAATGAAGATTAAAAAAAGCAGAGGACCAAGGTTGGACCCCTGGGGTACGCCTGATGTTGCAATTACGGGAGGTGATTCGTACCCATTAATAAGTACTAATTGTGATCTATTTTCCAAGTAAGACTTAAGCCATCTAAATAGATCACCGTGAATACCTATCTGATCAAGCTTTTGTAGTAAAATATAGTGGTTAACTTTATCAAATGCCTTTTGAAAATCTGTGTAAATGGCATCCACTTGAGTTCTTTCATTAAACGCATTACAAACATAATCACAAAAGTCGAGAAGATTTGAGTTTATAGATCTGTTGGGAACAAACCCATTTTGATTAATGCATAATTGGGGTTTAAAATGTGAAAATACAGAAATATAAATTATAGATTCAAAGGCTTTTGCAAAACACGATAAAATGCTAATTGGTCGATAATTTTTCACAAAAGATTGATCACCCGATTTGTGTATTGGAACAATATGTGCCTTTTTCCACAAATCTGGGAAAGTTCCTGTAGACAATGATTCATTGTATATTATAAAAAGTGGTTTAATCAACGCGCTGGAACAACATCTTACAAACAAGGGAGGTATTTTGTCAGGTCCTGGACCTTTGGACGTATCGATTTTTTCTAAACAAGATTTGATGGTTTCCATGCTAACGTTGATTTTGCCAAGATTAAATTGGTTATTTTGTGTAAATTTTGGCATGGCAGTATATAACAAGGGGTTAGATTGAGTATAAACGGATGCAAAATAATTAGAAAAAAGATTGGCAATCTGTTGTCCATTATCTGCAGATATAGAATCCAGATGAATTAATTTGGGAATGCAATTGGTAGTACGCAATGATTTTGAATATGCCCAGAAAGCTTTTACGTTTACTTTTATGCCTTGTTCAACAGAGTTAATGTATGATAAATAGCATTCTTTTTGCATTTTTTTCGATCTTTTTCTTAGAATAACAAACTCAGCATAGTCTAGTGGGTTTTTATACTTACCTTATTTTTCTCTTTGAGGAGCTTAATAAGAGACTGACTAAACCATTTGGGGTAGTGATTTCTAATTTGTGTTTTTTTTTTTGGAATATGTTTATCAATAATATCCCACAAAGTATCGTATAATTATACCGATTAAGCAAACTTTCTCTTATTATACCGATTAAGGAAATTTTAAATGCTGTAAAAGACAAATTATCAATTATGGAAAAAAAATAAAGTATGGTAATTGAAATAAAAATCATAATTCCTGTTTTTTGTAGATTTGAAATGTCTGTCTATACCTAGTACCTTCGCACTGCAATTTGCTACATACTTGCATACCTACATACCTACATCGTAGTCATTAGAACTGCCCGGCCGTCCCTACCTACTAACTCGCTATACATTATTATTTTGACCACCTTCTCGAAAGGTCTCGCTGCTGCGACACACAATACTCAGCGCTGCGCTCAGAAATTTCCAGCGAATGTACGGTTTACCGTACGAGTGTAATACTTGCCAGGTCGGACTATATAAAGTGGATCCAGCAAGCCAGGTCGGACTATATAAAGTCCGCCTTCGACGTTTTTAGTCTTCTAGTCCTTTAGTCTTTCAGTCAACAAATCGCATCCATTCGCACATTAACTCTCATGACTGCAGTTCGCGCGTCGGAATAATCTAATTATTTTGTAAATACTCTACATTTGTAAATAGTGCATTACGCAAATATAGCATCATCTCGCGCAACCATCACCAGTGTTTATTGTTCCGACCAGCATTTGCGGAGATATCACGTCACGCCGATATCTCCTTCTTTCAACCGGAGGCCCAACATTTCCTCCTCATCATGGGATGCCCGGAAATCACCCTCCAAAGCTTAGTTGAAGGGCGACCTTTGTTTAAGAAGATGCAAATTGGCGGTTACACTTACATGGTGCCCAATACACAGTATACAATAATATAATAAGCAGCCCCATGCTGCTTTGGCCCCATGGCAATAATAATATGTAGATTACTTGGGACCAGTGAAGTGGGATTGGTTAGATTGCTACACGTGGAATAAAAAAATACTTGAAAAGAACCGATCTTAAGAACTACATTCCGAATATCTACCTATTTCCCTAGAACGCTTTAAGTTTATCTACTCTATATCTTTAGATAGATCACGTCGGGGTCACCAATTTAGCGGAATGGATTCTACGGGACTTACCTGGGCCGGTCCTTAGCATAGGTTCACTGGTTTTTAAATGATACGGCACTTTTACTATTGCTGGTTATTTATTTAACAGGGTTATTACAAGTTACCGTAAACTAAATTTACAGAAGGAGAATTTAAAATCAGCTTATGGCTAGATCGTCGAAGCTGGAATGCCCGAGTTGCGTCCCGCGCACTCGGGTCTGCGCAGGAGGGTTGCCAGTGTAGGAATCTGTCGCGAATGTTTGCATCGCTAAAAAGTGCAAATTAGAGTTCCAACAATCTCTTTACTTTTGCTGAGCCGAAAAGAAATGATATAAAATTCTCTTAACAGAAAAAAAATAGCAAATTACGTTTCGAAATTTATTTACAATACTTTTGGTTCTGTTATTTAATATGTAATAGCTATAAAAAAAATTACGGTGTTTCTTTAAATCTACACCTTCGTTGGAAAGTTCACAGGGAAGCCACCCAGTGAGGCCATCATTAACAAAAAACATTCTAAAATGTACATTATTGTACCGAAATATATTAATAAAAGGGTTCTAACTTTGCCATACTATAAAGGACGTTAACACCTAAGAACACGTCTTAAACACGTTCTTCAGGTACCAAAGTCTTCTCTTCTCGCTCCTTCTAACATACGTATTTTTATATTATCTTCCGTTCAAAAGATCTTCTTCTTCTTTTCGAATGCTTACTACGGAACCTTAAAAAGGGCCGAATTTAAAATAAAATCAACGAACAATCAACATTCAAATTGCAATAATCTGAACTTGGAAGGTTCAATTCGCTTTGCGATTGATGGTTAGAAGAAATTGCCACCTAGCAATAAGCATAGATACTTTTATAACTACGCCAATATAATTTAAGTTTCATACAAAATATCACAAACATTATTATATCGTCACTTCTATTGTTTCAATTTTAATATATTTTCCTCTTTTATTTTAATTGTTCGGTAATATTTCTTGGAAGATCTTCACCGCTATTTAACTTCTTGAAAGCCAGCACAGGAAAAATTCAATAATTGACATTTCTCACCTTTCTTACGAACTCAACTTTTATAACATTTCTTTTGTGGTATATATTACAAAAAATACATCAAAATAATGTAGATAAAACGATCTTCCTAATAATCACTCAAATCTATGCTTTCCACAATGGATTTATATTAGAAACAATGAAAAAATATAGACTGCGAATACGATTCCGTTCATATTATCAAGCGGCGGCCATTTTGTCGGCCATCGTGAATTAATTTGAATTATTCGGAGAGGCTAGACCCTATACAGTATTTCGTTACGTCAAGAACGAGAATGGCCCAAGCGTTTCTGACCTTGTTCTTCATACAAT
The DNA here is from genome assembly GCA_951813805.1 of Limnephilus auricula. NCBI lineage: Eukaryota > Metazoa > Arthropoda > Insecta > Trichoptera > Limnephilidae > Limnephilus > Limnephilus auricula. Next base: position 10,078,089 of record OX638417.1, read on the forward strand.
TTCTCTATAAATAAGGGACAAAATCGCTTCAAAAATTCGGACCCGCCGGGGGGAATGCGGCCTGCGACGGGAGTAATACGAGTACTTCGATTTTAATTATTTCAAAAGAGAAGTCATATATAATTTTTTCGTCTTGTAAAGAGTTTTTGCATAAATTTTATACTTCATTTTCTTTATCCGCTTCATATTTATACAACCCTGTACAAATTTCAAGTGCGCCCCACGGTTAAATTTGGCAGCCACCTCTGGTCTGGAGCCCCAAAGTACCTGACCCTTGACTCTATGCAGAATCGGGCGGTCCGTTTGATAGATTCTCCCGTCTTAACAAACGGATTGCAATCTTTAGAGCACAGGCGTCGGGTGGGAATGCTGTCATTGTTCACCGGTGTTTCAATGGAAGCTGCTCCGAGGAACTAGCGTCATTGATCCCCTCGGCACCGATGCAAAGTCGGGAAACACGCCAAACGCGAGCCAAACATATTTATACGGTTGACATTTGTCACACGAGAACGGGTCGCTTCGCTTCTACGACTCGTTCTTCAGTGCAACAGCTTGGCCGTGGAACGATTTGTTCTTCCTTCCATGTGTCTCTTCAAGACCTATGTTCACTCTTTCCTCTCCTCAAAGAGACCCTCCACGCAGCATCTTCAAAGATGACATAGGCCCCGAGGGAAATTATTTTCCTAAGGGCCTCAGTTGTTGATATTATCTTCTTTAATGATTTTAATGAGAATTTGAAGGTCGGCTAGCTTTCCTTCCATGATGACTATACGAATATATACGAAACGAACAATTTATCGCTTAGCATAATACAGTTTATCGCTTTCAGTGGTTGGCCAATCTAGCGCAACCTAAATCGATGGCTGCTGGGTTGAAAGCAGATGGACTAAACAAAGAAAACTCACCCCTGATTGAAAGTATCGATCCCGTTACAATGTTAATTCGATTGGGATACCTGCAAACGAGCCTTAATTCGCGAATCTGTATAATGAAATGTCGCGAAATCTAATAAAAACGGCGAAAAATAGCGCGAAAAAGAAATTCAAACAATAAAAAAAAATAAAAAAAATTCAAAGAAAATCCTAATTGACACTTAACTTCGAAATGTTCACTCCGTCTCTATCACTCTCATTCAAAAACGCACGAGTGCGAGAAAGACGGACATATCACTTAATACTGAATTTCAACAAGAAGACACTTGCTCTCGTCGCGACGAAGTAATTGCCATCTCTTTCGCACTTGTTTGTGCGGGCTTAAGAAAGAGTGAAGCGGTTAACTTTGTGAGGTGAAGTTTACTGGAGGATAAAAATTGTTTTATCCTTAGCTGTGAACGGATCCCATTTGAGTTCTGAAGGGTAATCCGAGTTTTAGGTTAATCCGGACTATTTTAAAACGGGTTTAAGCGTCATACAGAAAACAACATCAAAACTGAGGTTTTAAGCGGTTTATAACTGCTTTTCGAATACAGTTTCGATAGGTTTGCTAAACTTGAAGGCTAAAACCGAGATTTAGTACGGTTTAAGCTGTCTCCTGTGAAAGATTTCGCTTTGTGGAGGATAACAGCTCAGTTTTAAAGTAAATCCAATCCCGACTTTATACGTCAAGTCGGGTTTAGTGGCGGTTTTACCCTCGCCGTGAATAGCGCGCGCCAAGACGGTGCTTGAATATCGAATAAGCGCCTGTTCCATATTCAAATTTCATAAAAGCGCGCGAAATTTTCGCGCGGAAATTCGTTTTATATTATAATTTACTTAAAAAAGGGGAGCCTTGTTTTAAAAATGTAAATGTTGCCAGTTTTCGGACAAATTATTCCGTTTTAATTTCTATCGGGCAATGAATTTTAATGTAGGAATCGTTGTTTTTTGCGTAGACAACAAACAAATTGAGATTTATTGGAACAATCGCTCACCCACTTGATAATTAATTTATTTATTTTTCAAAATTCATTCTGTCAAAAACAAGGGACCACAAAGATAATTTATTTTGTATGATTTGAGGGAATGCGGTTATACAAAATGAATGAATATAACTCCACACAGGAAGCTTTGGGGATGCTGTGTAGGGGGTATTTTTGAGGAGAGGAAGGATTAAACGTAGGTCTTGAAGAGAACCATGAAGAAGGAAACTAAGGGACCGGTTAATCGTTGCACATCCGAGCTGTTGAACTCAAGAACCAGTCGTAGAAACGATCCGTTCTCATGTGACAGGTGATGAAGGTATCAATGATGCTAGTTCTTCGTATCATCTTCGATTAAAATACCGGTAGAATAATGACAGCATTCCCAATTTCCTGTGTTCTAAAGATTGCAGTCCATCTGCTAAGACAGGGGAATCTATCAAACGGACAACGTTTTTTCTACAATTTAATGTTTGGGCTCCAGACCAGAGGTGGCTGCCAAATTCAAGATTGGAGTGCACTCGCAATTTGTACAGGGTCAGCAGTTATGTAATATTATCATTTGTTTTGGACAAGTAGTTCAATTACGACATGTAGAGCGGATGAACGAAAAAAGGAGTGTAGAAGCATTGACACAAAAGTAAATGGTTTAAATAGTCAAGAAAGCACGAGGAAGATATGGCACGATCGAGTAACTCAAGTAATATTCGAGTCGGGATATGTCAAGAGTCAGAATAATATAAGGATACACGGAGAAAAATGTTATTCGAAAAAACGACCATTTTAATAGTAAAAACGGTTAAAAACGGGACTGAAGTTCTAACGAACAAATTAACAGTGTTTCAATGTTTATTAGCGGGAGAATGTAAGAATAATTTGTTGGTATACGTAATTTCGTACGTATACCAACAAATTATTCTTACATGTTCCCGTCAATAAACATTAAAACCCTGTTAATTAGTTCGTAAGAACTTCAGTCCCGTTTTTAACCGTTTTTACGAATAAAATTATCTATTTTAGAATAACATTTTTCTCCGTGTAGTACCTATAAATAAATAAGTATGAATGAAGCAAGGGGTGTGTTTACAGATATGGCGGTCCATTATCTCTGAATACCCCTGCGGAGAAAAAGCGTAGTGGTTATGTTTTGTTAGGTTAACTTTTTTTAATGCCTGAAAATGCCACAATTAAATCCCTAAGACCATATTAAGAATGCATATTATTAAAAATGTCTTATACCATCTTAGAGTCAGAGAAAGAAATCGGATAGACGCCCTCGAAATATGATGCTGGAGAAAAATGCTCAAGACTACATATACAGGCAGAGCCATAAATGAGTCCATTCTGGAAGAACTAGGCATCCACAATAGGCTTTCAACTATCTGCCTACAAAGTATTGTAAGATACTTTAGAAGCGTTGCTAGCCAAACTGAATACTCCAACTTGAAGAAACTAGTTACTGGTAAAGTGTTTGGCAGAAGCAGCAGAAGGTCACCAATGCGCAGGAGTGATCAAGTATTACTGGTGTACGTGGGTGTCCTTGGCTCTCCATGCAGTGCAGAACCGCGAGGAGTGAAGGAGCCTTGTCCACCAGGGAAATTGGAGTAGTCACGGTCCTCAGCAACGAGGAACAGACTAAAGAAGAATACCAAAGCTATGTCTCTGACTGTATAAATTAAGAAAAGAGGGAACATAATAAAAGCGAACAAATAAAATTTAACACCCAACTCGACAGTAAAAACTAATTACATTTTGAAATTTTCCGGAGCAAATGATAAAATTTAACAAATACGTAATAAAACTTATTTGGTAGAAGGTTTCGGCATAGTCATGCCAGTAAGATACTGGTGTGATTAGATGATTTACAAATCAAATGATTTTCTAATAAAAGGCGCCATTGCGTACTGACATCTTGTCGAAACGTGTTCCTTTTATTGTGTAGGTATATGGAGGAATTAGTGTTTCCGGTCGTTCGGTGTTAGAGCATAGTAGCTGAAATTGGACTAATTAAGTAAGTAAAACGATAAACAAATTAATTCATACCCTTCTTGTCTAATAAATAGCCATAATAGGTATTCATTCTGAACAAATCAGTTTCAATTTTGAAAATGGCAATCAACACAATTTTCTGTAAAAAAATTTATATTTTAATATACTCTCACAGTGATGCAAGGCAATGGGTCGAGAGATTCGTGCTGTAGAGGCCAAATTATCTTCCTCAACCACAGTCTCTTCCGATCTTTGGTGTGACCTATGGCAGGGGTATGGATGATCCAATAAATTGTTCCCGTGGCGGCGGTCCCCAAATCCGCCTTCCAGATTGCCTCACGTGCTAAATGATCCCGATTTAGAAAATAATAATCTATCAACGCTGTACACAATATTCAGCAATGTGAAAACGACAAAAAAATCTAAATTGCTTTGTCGGAATTTTTTTTAATAAAAAATCACGCATCATAACCACAACAACAAATATATTAAAAATAGTCACACCAGAACTTTCGCTGGAAGAATAACAGTCGTAAACGTGGTTCGCCTAGCAGCTCTGCTAGCTGACCCGGCGCGGCAGTAAAAGACCGAGACAAAGGGCTTGAAATATTATTGTCGAACTAATTATTCTCGGAACCTTAGTGTCGCACCGGGCAAAGGGGTACCACGGTACATGGAGGGGGGAGGAACGGACGTTTGGAGATAATTATAGCACGCAGAATGGAGATAATCCACAGTGTTTAAATATTTAAAGCTTTCTAAGATTTAAGAAGTAAAATGTTTTACACGTTAGTAATTGTGTTGGGCTCTTTGGGTCCTTTTTACAAACTGTTTTATTGTTGATATTTATGTGTTTACATATTACTTCTGGGTCTTACCACTATAACTGCCTAGGAATTGAATCTGAGAGCACAGATCTCGTTGATCAGGAGTATTCGCCGGATGAATCTACTCTAAATGTCCGACATCTGTCGGAACCTGACATAAGCTTTAAGCCTACCGACATCTATTAAAAACAACTGAAACTACGTGAAATTCAAAGACACTACATATATTGTAATATATCATAATATCAGTCTATGATCGGTTTTAACATTGTTTCCCGTTCGTCGCTCTAGTTCGTTTTTGTCCAACAGACCACTTTTCGTGAAATTAAGTTAAGTATACCGATTTACGTTTTGGTCTGTTGGATAAAAACGAACTGAAGCGACACGTTGTCTATGCTATATTCGTGTCACATGGTATCGGTTACGACGTGCGTCGAAGAGAGCTGAACATAGGCAGGCATAATTTTGCAAAAGCTCTCCAGATAAAAACTAGCTTCCGAGTTACATGGACGTGTGTCTTTAAAACCATATAATACTAATAATAATTTTTATTTTTTTATAAGAAAAACTCTCTTTTTAACTCGTGAAGGTTATTTCTATCAATGTAATTTATCATTGAAGACAACAATAATAATATAAATTAAAATATGGAAATGAACAAGACACAGAAAAATTATAAAACATAATGGTCGCAACTAGGACTCGAACCCAGATCTCACGTCTTACCGGGATGGGCGTTCGAACTAATTCAGCCATTGCGATCTATTATGGGACTTTATAAGAAGAAATTATTCATTTCGTGCAATTTTCGACGTAGAAGTGTTTTTTTTTTTGTATATGCCGAAAAGCAAAGTCTATCGTCTTAAAATGTTTTGAGTTGGCTTATTATGAGTGATTTTTATCTAGTAGATCCATTAAAAAGAATAAAATTAATTAATAAGGATTAGAATAAAATTTTGATAGATTAAAAAAATATAATGGCTTAGTTTAATTTTGGATAACTCTCTTTCAAATTATGCGTGCTTCCGTTCCTGGGTAGAACAGAACGAAAACGATCGAAGATAACAGATATTTCCGCCACAATTAGTGTTAAAGCACAGCGGAAAATTATGAAGATACGGACTGTTATTTGCTACGATATTTCTAAAATAGTTCAAGATGACTATTTATCTTAATAATAATATATTACTGTTTCTGGAAAAATTATAAAATATACAGATTTAGGAAATGAAATTAAAAGAATTTGGCATTCTCAGACTATAAAAATATTACCTTTTGTTATTTCGGCTACTGGCATTATACCTAGCTCTCTCATTAAAAATTTTGGCGTATTAGATTTGTCAAAGAATTTATACATTAAAATGCGAAAATCAGTCATTTTAAATATATGTAGGATTACTAAAGATTTTTTTATTGAGGGATCAGTAGGATTTATCGGTCCAATTAGGAGTTCCACCGAGGCGAACCCTCTGATATGAAAATATCTGGAGTCGGTGAATTATTTTCACAATTGGTACTCTGATAGGTTAACATGTTGTTCCTGTATTGTTTTGTATTATTATACTTATATAATATACTTGCATAGTAATAATTAATAAATTTTGACGGCCTCTGATCAAACAGCAATCTGAAAGTCGCTGTTTGAATATTTATTTTAATTTTAAACTTGATGAGTTAAATCTCAAATTGTAATATTTTAATTATTAAGACAATTTTAGCATAACTCAATCGAAAATCTGAAACAAGAAAATCAGTAAAAGATCGGGTCACATCTGGGACTCGAACTCAGGACCTTTGGCTTTCCAGGCTATGAAAATAGCAGCCAATAAAACATGTGAAAAAATGAAGATAATGTTGGTACTTCTCGGTCGATAAGTACGATATAGGTAAATATGACCGAATCGCATACAGACACATTAGCTCAGTGGTCAGAGCTCCATCCCGGAAAGCCGACAGTATAATAGATAAAGTCAACGAAACGATATAATTTTATCGAAATCTCTCTTTTAATAGTACATACCATCTTTCCACATATTAAAATGAGCTGATTTTAGTTGACAGTAAAATTGAAGAATAACTGTTTTTAAAAAGGATGAAGTTATTTATTTATTGGAAAAATGCTGCATCTGCAATTTTATTAAACCCGGAAACTATTACCCGGAGCTCCAGCAGCGTATTTACATTATTTTGTACACGGAAACCTTTCAAGCCCTTTGACCTGGAAAGGCGAGAGGGATGCATAAAAACCTCCTTGCTTTAAAAAGTTTATTATTATCGTAGTTCGTGCCCAACGTTGCTTTGCGTAGGTGGATTTGGCATCGCTAAACATAAATAGAGAAAAAGTTGTACAATTCGTATAAGTCAATAGAGAAATGTTGAATTTTTTGGTATATTTTGTCAAATAGAGATATTTTTTTCAATTCCATACCGTTTGAAATGCAGCAAAAATATTGCATTAAAGGTGTTTTTGTAATTTATTTTTTTTAAACTTAATGAGTTAAAACTCAAATAATAATATTAAATTTTAATATTAAAATTATTTTATTATTATTATTATTTCGGCTACTGGCATTATACCTAGCTCTCTCATTAAAAATTTAGGAGTATTAGCATTGTCAAAGAATTTATATGTAAAAATGCAAAAATCAGTCATTTTAAATACGTGTAGGATTACGAAAGATTTTTGACATGACAAAATTTAGTTTCACATGACAAAATTAAAAAAAATAACTTATATCTTTGATGTAGCTATTCCAAATTCCTGTAATATTGAAAAATCTGTTTCTGAAAAAATAAAAAAGTATACAGATTTAGGAAATGAAATTAAAAATAATTTGACATTCTCAGACTTTAAAAATATTACTATTTGTTATTTCGGCTACTGGCATTATACCTAGCTCTCTCATTAAAAACTTAGGCGTATTAGATTTGTCAAAGAATTTGTATATAAAAATGCAAAAATCTCATTTTAATGCAAAAATCAATGCAATTGTTTTTTTTCATCATTGTCATTTTTTAAATAATAAGATTTTTTTTTAAGTAGTAAGATTTTAATAAAATTCCATCTGCCAAAATCAGAGTGTCACCCTAGTTGTGTTGAACCGTCACTTTGCTTCTCAATGGGTATAGTGTTTAATAATGTATTTATGGTTTAAACATTGTTACAATTTCATCCTCAAGTTCTACCCATCTGGCCACAATGTAATATTTCTTTCTTTCTCCATGTAATATTTTAGTATTATGTATTTTTTTTTTTTTGCAGTTTTTGTGTTTTTTTTAATTTAACTTATGTGTTGAATTTAACTTATGTGTGTAAAACATTAACGTATGCTTCTTCACTTAAATGTACTAAAGTTAACCTCAATACAGGCTATTATAGTCCTAGTGAGGTTAATTTCTATGTAAAAAAAATTATATTAATAACATGTGAGAAGATTAATAAATAAATAAATAAATAAATAAATTGTGTCACGATAGAGGACTTAGCCAGCCGAGGAATCGAACACCCGATGCCTGGATTTAGATCTTCATTCTAAAACTGGTCCCAACTGGACGATGCATGCTGGACGATGGCATCCCCAATTAACAAAATGTCGTTAAGTTATGAAGATAGAAAGAACAAGAAGTATAATATGAGGTAGAGGAAGGTTGGGAAGGATCTGGCTATCCAGATTTAATATTTTTAAAATTCTTATTGAATACTTCTTTTGATTATTCTTTTTTTCCAGTTTGTTTTTCATGAATTCTCTTCCTGATTTTTTTTTTATGTGAATATCTCACAACAGTCTCAACTGCCCCCAAACCTATGGAGCCCGACAGGCTATGTCATCCCCAATTAGGGTATCTAGAGTAATCAATGTTCCAGTACCGCTTTAGCGTACGGCCGCATGTTTCAAACGAGCAATTTCATCCAACTTCTAAAAATTAATTTGCGACGGTAGTATCCGCATTGTCTTTGATATAATCTCTCGAGTGCGGATTTCAATTATGTTAATTATTGCGACAGCGCCACGCTCAAGGGGTTAAATGACACGTGACACCCTCACCTACACACGTTGAAAGATGGAAGAACAATAGAGAAAGACCAACGTAAAATTTTGGTGGCACCACCTCAAAGGGTTAGAGGTGATCTGAATGACTACTCCACTCTAGCAGTGACTATGTATCTCAACAAATGCAAACATCAACCAAATAGCAAAGTATATCACAAAAGGTACTTACGGTTGGTAATCTTGGTTGTTGTAGGTTAGGAGATATAATGATTGAACCACAGGCTTTCGTTATAGTTTTTTGTAATGATTTATTACGGAACATATATCGCACATCCCGTAGAAAAGTGTGGTAAGTCGAAAAAGTTAATTTTACAAGAGAGCGAAATCAAATGAATTAATAATGAACAAGCAGTCCCGTTGAGAAGAGATACAAGAGGAAATGAAGTGATCTAACTTAAATACGGTTTTCATGGGGCATGGTTAATCACAATCACTTTAATTTTCGGAGATAAAACGTTAAATAAAAAATTTGGACTTTAGAAACTTTACTATATAAAAAGGATGTTATTTGCAGGTAAAATAGGTTTTCTAAATGTCAAAATTCATGCATTCATGAAACTTTGAAAAATAAATTCATATTGACAATATAAATGAAGACCTTAAATAAATAGAAAAACTGAAGTATTTTCGTCACAAAACACGTTCTCTGATTTATTTTTTAATAATTTTAATTGAAGTAAAATTAAAATTCAGAAAAGTGTCTTTACTAGATTATGTATTGATTTATTTTGCTGTATGATTATATGATTTGAAATTTGTGTTGTAGTTAACAGTATTTCGTTTGAAAATTTAACAAATCTGCCAACGACCAACGGTATGACCTTATTATATTAAAAATAAACTTAGTTTTTCAAAATTTAAAAAGTGCGTTTACCAGATAAAATAACAATCTTTCAAAATCAATTTATGTTTTTTTATATAAAAAAGAGTCAATACGTCTAGAATTTGATTTAAAAAGAACTAATTTCCGGTATTCTCTGGTAATACCCTCTTAATAAACAAATAAAATAAACAAATGTGTCCTGATGATGAACATTGCAACGCTATCCGAAAAGTTGGCTAAAGAAAGAGGTAGCACAACGCGGCATAATACCCCATAAATAAATCACGATAATAACTTTTGCCGTGAAAATTTCAAATCTTTGTTAGGTTTATTTTCTTGTAATTTTTCTTCACTTTATTCAATACAAGCTTCTGCCCGCGACTTCGTCTGCGCAGGATTAGTACTTCGAGTAGCCTATTTTCTTTTCCTAGGTCCCATCTATGTTTATACCAAAATTACTAACCTATTTATTTAAAATATCTATAATTCTTGATTCGATTCAAGGGTGAGTAGGTACTTCAAATAAATTCCAAATTTAAATATTTTCTAAAATAGAATTTTCGTTTTACAATCATCGTTTTTCAAAATGTCATTCTCAAATTTTGACATTTTCTATTAAACAATAATTATTATTTGTAATACATGGAAAATAGCAAGCTTTGGGTATAAATTATAGCCTATATGTTATTCTGATGTATGAGCTATATTATTGTAAAGTTTCAGTAAAGTCAATTCAGTGGTTTTTGGGTGAAAGAGTAACAAACACACATACATCCATACAAACGCGTTTATAATATTAGTAAGATTCACATTGACAATGGTACCAAAATTATACTTTATTAATATTATTATCTTTATGTTCTTCTTTTCCTGATAAAGGAACCATTGGTTTTAAAACAAGTGGATAATTTTGATTATATAAGTGGTGTATATGAAGGTATTTATTTCATGAAACCAAAATAAATACATTAAATTTTCATCCATATTAGCATCCTCTACATTTCTCTAATATCGTTTCGTATAACCTGCGTCGCCTTCGGAGGCGAAACAAGGTAACATTAATGCGACCATTTCGTTTGCCTGAGGCGCTTTCTGACAGGTGAACCAGGCAATTAGCAAGTTCTAGAGAACAACGAGGGAAGATTGGTATTGACGGAAATTGACATGTCACCGTTACTGAGGTATGGTGGGGTTAACAGGGGAAATGCATCTAGGAAGAAAACATTTCATTTAACCCTTAAAAAATTTGGCGTATTTTGTCGGAGGTTAAAAATATTCCCACTTTGGAACAACATCCAAATAAATGGAATATTTGTTAACGTATACGAAAACTAAAAACTGTTTTTGAAAGGTGATGAAATAGGCTAATAATTTATCTTAATCTTATATTTTTTCTTCACCAACATTATATATATTTTAAATGCATTGTGTATAATTTAGTTTGTATGTAAAATGGAGGCCTCGTCAAGGGGAAAACCACACAGTGAGGCCAAAATTGCTGGTTTATACCATGAAATGTAAAATATTCTATCAAAATAAAAATCAAGGTATAGTTACTACTCCTAAAAGTTTTTGTCTGTTTTTACCACTGTACACTGAGATAATTTTTATTCTAAAATACGATCATTTTATTCGTAAAAACGGGACTGAAGTTCTTACGAACAAATTAACAGAATTTGAATGTTTATTGGCGGGGACATGTAAGAATAATTTGTTGGTATGCGTAATTTTGTACGTATACCAACAAATTATTCTTAAATTTTCCCGCCAATAAACATTGAAACACTGTTAATTTGTTCGTATGAACGTCAGTCCCGTTTTAAACCGTTTTCACGAATAAAATGATCGAATTTTAGAATAACATTTTTCTCCGTGTAGATATAAACAATTGCACAGCACAAGAGTGCACATGGAGGCTTTAGCATCCTGAATTGGGGTACGTTGTAAATCTGAAGGGATTGGGAAGGGTAGGAGATAGGTAAGAGAAAGGTAGGGAAGTACCTGGCAATTCAGATCTGGTCAACAAACACGGATAAAGCCATTTCAAGCAAGGTGTCGATCCGTTTTTTAAAACCTTTAATCCACACAGGAAGTCCTAAGGAAAATAATTTCCCTCAGATTCTATGTCCCATTTCATCCTGGAAGATTATGTATGGAGGGTCTTTTTGAGGAGAGGAAGGAGTAAACATGGGTCTTGAAGAGACTATGTTTCGCTATATTAGATATTATTATACCCATATAAGACTATATTTTTGTGACTTAGCAAGTATGCGCGAGTTCATGAGGTGAGATTTGTCTAGGTCTTGGCGGCACATGCGGTTTATCCACCTACACCGTGGCGAGCCGGATCATGTCATCGCCTTGCACTGCAGTGGGAGGGATGGATTCATACGTCCGTCATTCCTACCCACCCATCATACCCCTTTCCTCCCCAAAAAGACACTCCACCCAGCATTCTCAAAAAAGGTCCCAAAGGAAATTATTTTCATCGGTGTCTCTTGTATGTATGGAGGTAAAGTAAAAAACCACAAATTAGATTCTACATGTAATTAGGATATTTTTACTTATTTAAATGCGAACCACTATTCATTATTATCTACTTGCAAATGAATCCAATTTTAGTTTGTTAGTTTTAAACATTAACCCATAAATCTTAACAATTGTATTTCCTAGGTAACGTTGAAACAAGTAGATGGAATAGCTAGTTATATATTAAACAAGAAAAAACGAAACATCTGTCACTTTAACGAACTCCCATTAGAGCAACTAACTTACCAATCGCTCTGTGGGAGAGAGGCAACCCGTCACCTCTATTATTAACCGCGGGCGTAGTGCCCCGTCTCCCTCGCACCAATGCATAATCAAATTACGGCGAGCGACAGAGAAGACATGCCTTGTGCCCGGATGGCTCTGGTTTTCATTAATTATTCGAGGGCCAATCTCGGCACATGCAAGGCGATCTGACAAACAAAGGGCAGGAGTGCAATTGGAGATTTAAAACAATACAAACTTCCCAGGGAACAAGTTGAACAGAGTGACTTAAATATCGACTAACTCTAAAAAGAGAGTCATTAAAAATACACTTATATAAGAAATAGATAAGTGATACAAAGTAGATGGGCCCTAAATTATTAGATATTAAAGTCGCCAACATTGCTAATCCATACTGCTGCAAATCGCAAACACGCACATCAGCGCCCCGCATTTTTTTTACCTACATACTAAACGCATAACTTTCATTGCATAGTCGCTTTGATAGTCCTTGCAGTTATGCTTGTAGCTCGACATCCTTTCTTCAATCATTCGCTTTACATGCCTTAACTATATAAAGCGTCCCTTTCTTAATCTTACTCGTTTCCCTACCTGTTCACATGAGAAAGGTTATATTCAGTTTTCCCACCCCTTAAAGCGGAATAAAGCCCGGTCAACGCCGGGTGGTTCTCTAGTGTCTTATAAACTCATAGTCTTGTGATCTTAATTTATTGTTTCAACACTAAATAATACAATATATTTACTAACCTCTATTCAAGTATGTGCCTGGAAGCATCTAGCGGTCTACAGGACAATACATGGGACACTACAGGGTGTCCAGGAGACGTGGTATAGGGTAGCCAGGTGTGTCTAAGTGACCCTAACAACGTGGGCGGGTAGAGAGAATAATAAATAAGTACCTGAGAGGGTGGACTGCCTAATTACAAACACAATCACAGGAGCAAATAAAGGAGTGAAAATAAAATGCCTACTTATGTGAAAACGTGAATGACACATTATTTTTTAATGTTTTTGTTTTATCTCAAATTGAGGTGAAGTGTAAATAAAAATTGGCATAATCACTCCTCAATCTGAATATCATAATAAAACAGTGGAATACGTTAAAAGTTTAGGCAAAAACTACTGAATGAATTTTAATGAAACTTTACAATAATATAGGTCGTACATCAGAATAACATATAGGCTATTGAGCTCTGGCGATATGGAGTTATTTCCTATACTATTCATCCGATTGCGATGAAAATTTGGTTTTGAGTTGTTGTGAAGATGCCTGGGAATGTTTCTATATAGCGGATTTCTATATTGGTGAGCTCTAGCGCTAAGAAATTTGCAAAAAAATCAATAGCACAAGCGAGTTGTTTGAAAATTGAGTGTATTTTACGGAGTTTAGAGGCAGGGAAAAGGCGAGAGGGGGAGGGGAATTTGGGAGGGACGGAGGAAAACTAAGGAGGTGGGATTCGCGGGTGTTGGTACAAGGGAGGGGGGAGGCGGAGAAGGTGGAAGGGGAATGCCTGAGGAGAAGGAGACATGGATTTCTTCATTTAAATTATATTGCACGTATACCGGTAATCAGCTATTTATAAAATAATTTGAAAAATAAATACACGCTTTTAAATAACTGTCGTATTCTGTACGCACCAGCTCACATCAACTTGACAAATCAATTATTCACGGTGTGAAAGCAAAAACACAGGCTGAACGATGTTCCAGTAAATGGAGCACGAAAATTGAGTTTGTTTTTGATACGGGAGCTGATTGCAAAAATAAGTCATTAATATTTATTGATACATTACAAAACGCTTGTGTTTAATTACAGAATTTAATTTGGTTTTGAAGAGTTTTATTTTCTAAGTACATATTTTAATTAATTAATAATCAGTATAGAATTTAATTAATTAATAGTCAACTGATGTCAAGTTTTTAAAGAAGAATTTTTCATACCTAAAAGCAGACATCTGAAAGTAACTAAAACACGAGAACGGTTCAGATATTTAATACTGCTAACCCTTTCTATATTTACGTTATCAATTTTTAGAACTGTCTGCTCGTTTCCTCCCAGGCTATCCACAATTAAAAATTTGGTTTTCATAACATTTAATTTTAATATTTCTATTTTTGAAACTGATAATTTGTGTGTAATAAGTGGAAAAAGTTTTAAATTTGTCTTATTATACTATTTAATTTTAGTTTATTTTGGTTTAACCAGAGAGTTACATAATATAAGTCAATTTGTATTTTCTCAATGGCGTCCTGTAAATTTTTTCTATAACAGTGTATCATCAGCAAAGAGTTTAATTGAACAATGCTTTAACACTTTGATAATGTCATTTATATATATAATGAACAACAATGGACCTAAGACAGAACCCTGCGGAACACCTTTATTAGTAGTATGTGGTTTAGATGTTATCCCACCATATTTGGTTACTTGTGTTCTTTCTGACAGGTAAATTATGATCCATGGAACGTTGAAATATCCATAAAACTTGGATTGGCGTTTGTCCCGGTAAGACAAAAGGTTCTGGGTTCGAATTCCAGTTGCAACCGTTATCTTTTATTTTTCTGCGTCTTGTTTCTTTTCATATTTTCATTTAGATTATTAGCGCTATCTTCTTCTACAATGACATATTATATTGATGGAAAAAACTTTCAAAAGTTATAAAAAAAGAGAGTTGTTCTAATAAAAATTGAATATTCATATAGACTTTTACAAAAAAGGTCAATAGGTGTTTCATATAAATAAAATCGGATATATTTATCCGATACACTATCTAGGTAACAAACACGCTCATAGAACACTTGTTTCCTATGAAAAAGGTAGCTGCCGATATGGAAAAAAAAGTTGTCGAAAATAATATTTTTAATTCTGAAAGTTGAAATATGAGATTGACAAATATGACGTCTAAATAATTGGTGACATATTTCTGCTACCCAATAAAATTCAAATAAATGGAATATTTCCGTAAACTAAAAGTGTTTTTTCAAAGATGACGAAATAGGCTTTCAAATTTTATGATATGAAATAAATGTACTTATACATTTTCAAATATAAAAATTTTTAATACAAAAATCCGCAAAGAATGTAAGGCTGATATAAGCGTAATGAGTAAGATTACGAAAGGGACCCTCAGATGGGTTTGGCATGTAGAGCGAACGAATGAAGAAAGGAGTGTAAGGAGGATATATGACGCAAAAGTGAATTGAAGAAGAAGTTGTGGACCAAATATTTTAGTCGGGCCATGTCAGGAGTCGTAATAACAGAAGAGCATGTTGAGAAGATATATGAACGCGAATGAAGCAAGGAGTGTGTGGCAATATCGGGTAAACGGCGTGGTTATCAGTTAGTTTGTTATATAGTTAGAATATAAAAAAAAGTATTAAAAATGGCTCACATAACGTTTTTAACTGACTAAAACTATAAATATTGAAAAAAAAAATAAAACAACAATCAGGTAAACATATTGTAAACGTTATAGTCAATCCATTTTTTTATCGTTACATGTAAATACAATCAATAAAAAATTCCCAAAGATTCATAATTTTTTTTTTTTTAATTTTATCGGAAACTTTGGTTTCATAAAGGTGTACGTTTTAGTTTATTTGCCGTTAACTTTTATATTTCATTATAATGCGTTGTGTTTTCTCTTATTATAGGTTTTGATCATATTTCTAACCATGATAGAAAGGGAGACACAACGATTTCTATGACACCTACACGAGTTTTCTGAAAATAGAACAAATTAGACTGAGAGGTTAATAAAGGACAGGAACAACAACAAAAATTTAACAATTTTTCTCTTAACCCATTGCTATATCTTCTGTATGGATGAGAATATTTAAGGCCATTAAATTAGACATTTTAATCATGAATGGCAGTTTTTAACTACGATACTGAGAGCATCTACATTTGAGAAGTAATTTTTTCCGAAGTTCCCAAATTCTTGAAACTCTATCTATTATTTAAAGCGCGACTTCACAACTTTGAGAAGAACGGCTAACAGTTGTTAAGTTAAGAAGAGACTCGGAGCAAACAGGGATATGTAGCCCAGATGAATTGTTAATTGGCAAAGACTCTTTCAAGAGAAGAAAGCTTGCTTAGAAGAGAGAGACACAATAAACAAAGATTGCACAGTAGAAGAAGGGGGAAGCTTTTAAAAGTCGAATTAGCAAACAAAGAGGAACGTAGATTGAACGAAGAAGAGGTGAGAACGTTCAGAGAAGAATCAGGATAAAAGAAAGGCTACAATGGATATTTTATTTATATGTAAGAAATTAATGGGTATGAATCTTATTGAGAAAAAGAAGGTAGGAAAAGGGAATTTAAAGAGACCTATGAGAGCTATACCAGGGCCAAGTTGCATATATGTACAGTAAAAGAGTAAAAACGAAACAATTTTATGTGGAACATGTTGAGATTTATGATAATGCTAGTTCTTCGAAACACCTTTTTTTAAATCAAAATACATGGTAAAATAAAAACAGTATTCGCATATGATATCTATGTTGGTGAATTAAGAATTGAATTAAGACATGTTCATAATTATCCTACGCGAAGATGCAGAGATTTTAGGCTTCCCAAAACTAAACTTTCGTGCACCCAAAACAGCGGGTTTTATAAAGGGCAAAAAAATTTTAATAATAACCTACCGAATGCCGTTTAGGAAGCCTCAAACCTTAGCACTTTTCGTAGGACATGTGCTATATATGTTAAAAACAATCTTTGATTTGATTACAAATATTATATTGTATTTCTTAAATTGTAGTCAATAAACTGTATTTCTGAAATTGATTTCTTAAATTGTATTTCTTAATTTGTATTTCTTAAACTGTATTTATTAAACTGTTATATCATATTTTCTTACTAGATGCATGAAAAAATTTGCATACATCTAAATAAACATAACAAAAAAAAAACAAAGTAATCCATCAAACGATTGCCTACGTCAAATGTTTTTTAATGTATCAGAGAGTGGCTAACAACCGAAGTGCACATTTGCGATTTGTGCAAGATTTTTAATGCGAGTCCCAATTATAGGTATAACCTGAAGCCAGTTGGTCTGTGGCATCGCCAATTAGTATACGTCGTGAGGCAGAATGAAATTTTTTTATTTTTTTTTTTATTATTATTGAGTTAGTTTATACTACATGAATATAAACTAATAAGCACAATGTAACATTTCATTTGATAAATTTAAATATTTTTACAGTAATCATAACATTTCTTTTTAAATACATTCATTCTTTCTTCATTCTTCATAGTTTCAGGCATTTCATCATACATCTTTAGTCCTCTGTACATTATGCAGTTCTGTGATTTTGATTTCTTCATTTGTGGCAATCGAATTCTGTTTATATTTCTTGTTTCATAGTTATGAACGTCTCTATTAAAAACAATTTCATCCTTAAAGTATTTTGGCATTTGGTTTTTCATAATTTTATGCACAAAAATTAATACATTAAATAATAGTCTCTTTTTTATTGGAATCCAATTTAGTTCCTCTCTCATTTGATTAATCCTTGCGTATTTGCCTTTCCCCAGTATACATCTCATGGCTTTGTTTTGTATAACTTCTAGTTTGTTCAAATTACTTTCATTGGCCAAATATAACATCGTAGAGCAGTAGTCCAAATGTGGAGCAACGATAGTTTTATAAATGAGCTCCGTAGTGTTTCTATTTAATTTACGTCTTAGTCTTCTAAGAAAATTTACCTTTTTTGATACCTTTTTTAGCACATATTCAAAGTTTGCTGTGAAAGTCAGTTTTGAGTCGAGTATTACACCCAGGTATTTGATTTCATTTACTTTTCCAATTTTTTCACCATTAATTGTCAAATTTAACCCTGAAATTTTAAATGGGTGGGGAAAGAGATTGGAAATCGGAATGTTGGGAAGCTAGAAGTCATAAAAAGCATCATTTGAAAGTTAATATTAAAACTAAAATAAACTTTAATAAAACGGGTAAATTTACGTAAAGTTCGGGAACGCACGTGATTAAATGAAATATCGATAATTGCCAGAAAATATAGTCAATACCTATGATAACCTAAGAAAATTCAAAAATTACAAATAACACAAAACAGGTACACACCGTGTTTCTAAAAATCATTAACAAACCTTTAAAAGGTCCTAATTCTAAATCTATTTAATACCAGAGGTCCAATATGTGATCCTTGGTGAACTCCTAAAACCCATTAATTAGTGAATATAATTCCGTCAGTATTTGACTAGCAACCCTATTATAATCAGGGTTTTAGCGGGGATTAAAGGAATTTAACCTTTGTTCAAGGGCTAAGCTGTTGGAGAGTGTGAAAAGGAACTCGGATTAAAGGTGGAAACCTATGGTCGAGAATTAAATGTATGCTGCTTCAATGCATTAAAAACGAGGGTATTATTTGTTGATCTATCACAGTACAAGCTTTAAAATAAATTTAGGTCGATTTGATTGAATAATTTAGTTACAATTTTCTTAGTAGATCAATACTAGTAAGTAGAGATAACTAGCACCAAAGGACATAATCTCTTACTTACACCTTTAACTATAACAATTTTAGACCAAAGAAATTTTAGATACTTTGCAACAAAGCTATACAATGCACTTCCACTTGCCTTTAGACAGAACACAACTTATTTTTCTTCTTTATATATAAAAATCTCGCGTCACATACTTTATTAAAAAATGTATTGTAAACGTTATTGTCACCTCACTTTTTAGTCGTTTGATGTAAAAATAATTAATAACAAATTCTCAAAGATTCATAATTGATTTTCAAATTGCGCCGGAAACCTTGCATTCATAAATGTCTATATTTTAATTACTTTGCGGTTATCTTTTAAATTTCAAAATAAATCGTGATATTTTCTCTTTCTAAGACCGCTTAGATCATACTTCTAACCATGAGAGTAAGGGAGACACGACGATTTCTATGAGACCTAATAAATACGCATAACATTGCACATAACCTCAAATGATATTGACATGCCAATCACTTATGACGAGAGCGCATCGTTCTGCTGTTATCAAATAATGAACATATTCCCTCCCCTGCCTACCCCGCCTCACCCGGGTGTCCCGGTAGGGTTTTCCATCCACCAAGGAAAGCAAGAACATTGCGTATGTGTAGAAGGTCAAGCCCCTATTGACGATGTTGTAAGTCATTGGTTTGTAAGAATGATAATATTCAAGGAAGAGACGCAGCTTTAGTGAGACAGATAGAGTTCATCACAAGTTGTAATATAATTATTAAAGATAAATAATAATAATACAGATGAATAACCACGTCATAATAACAATGATAATTGTGTTTATGTTGTGGCAGGAATCGAACCGGCAAACTTCCCAACACAAGTCAAATATAATTTTCGCTACACAGCGTTAAGTACAACATTTACGATGGCAATTTCCAAACTACCCTTAGCACATAGTTAATGTCTTAGGAGGGTTGAAAAAAGGTACCCACTCCATTACGGAGGACATATCTCCTGGTCTAGTATTAAACAATTGTTTGGTTAACTTCTTACAGCTGGTACCATCTGTGTGATGATGATTTACGACGACAATAAACAACAATTACACTAAACTAAGTTTAAATTTATTTTATAAATTATATTACGCATGATGAGCGAAAATTAGTGAAGCGAATCTCTACCAACTTGAATACCAAAATGTTTAATGACACTATTTAAAAATGTTTTTGTAGGTAAATCAATCCTGAGTTCGATCATCAATTTAGAAATGTGGTATGGGTACCGCCGCCCCGGAAACTATTTATTGGAAAACCAACACCTCTGCCATATGTAATTTGAAGTAGTTTGCTACGTTTGGTGACTTAGCAGGGGTGCCCTGGTTCATGGGGTGCGGATTGACCAGATCTTAGTAGCGGATGCGTTTGCCTACCTACTGTGTGGTGGGCCGGATTTGGAGGGTCTGGTTGAAAATAAGTTTTTACCTTTCCAGCAGGACCTCTTGACCCTCTCATTACATTCCACCCAGAAGGCCCTAAGGAAAAAATAATCCCTAAGGGCCTGTGTATTTGAAGATGCTGTGTAAATGGTATTTTTAGGGAAAGGAAGGAGAGGAAGTTCTGAGAAGGAAAACATTATGAGGTGGAAATCTGGAGGTCAGTGTTTCTACGAGTGACGGACGTACAAATTCATCCCTCCCACGGCTGTAAAAGGCGATACCTGCTGGAGAGGTCAAAAGGTCTCCCTCAAAAAGTCTCTCCCGATCTGGTCCGCCACGCAGAAGGTGGGCAAACCTCTTCCAACGAACCCTGGCTCAACTGCTGACTCACTAAACCTAAAGTGGTTATCCAATAAACTATTCCCGGGCGACGGTACCCAAACCCACCTCACTCTCTCTACATTATCAATTTTTTTTTTTAAATTAACAATTTTTAAAATGTTATTCCCGTCAAAAATCTAGATTAGTACAATGAAATTTCAGTCACGCAATCCTTTTGGCGTAGTCATACATGATACAAGTATATAGTGTGTATCTATTTATTTATTTATTTATTTATTTATTTACACATATACGGCACAACATGTGCCATTAACATAATTGACATAACATATAAATAGTACAACAACATGAAGAATAACTAACAGTATAAATGTAAGTTAAATATAAGGAAAAAAATGTAAAAAGTAAGCAGTAAGGTAATAAGTAGTAGGAAAAGGGTAAAATATAAATGTAAAGTGAAAAATATGGTACAAAGTACAAGTATAAAGTACAAGCTTTAAATTATTAAGCAAAGATAAAAAAGTTAAAAGTTAAAAGTGAGAACAAAATAATAATAATAAAAAAAGTTAAATGTAGAAATATAAGATATCTTTAAAAGGAACAAAGATTTAAGTATAAAATATAAAAAGTAAGAAGTCCTCACAGGAGCAAAAAATAAAATATTTAATAGGTAGATATTATAGATTACAAATATTAACCGATATGATGAAATTTACAAGTACCTATGATTATATTAATATGAATGACGCAATCAGTGTGACAGGAGATAGGTTATGAATTGTAACATCTATCTCATCTGCATTATCCTGTAGGGATAATAATATGATATATAGGTTACCATAATGTCTTCAGCACCGACCAACAGTCACAGTGAGTGACACATATCGCTTATTATGAAACAGTGTGTAATTATTCAGAATTCTGTATACATGTCTGCACTATAATTACTGCTCTCTTGTTGGAAAGTAGCTAGCTAGAATATGCATCCACTGTATGGTCTCCCATTTATTATTGAAACTTATACTGCTCGGAGAAAGTACTAAGGAAGTTTATGAGACATGTTCAATACAAATTGATAAAACCTGTAATGATTGATATTTGTTACAATACTTTAATGTCTAATCTAAAACTACAATTGCTCACTATCCGAAGAACTATTTATGGTAATTCTATTTTCGATACCGACAATTCGTGGTGGAATTCCACTTAATTTCCATTTTAATTTATTTGACCGTAACCGGTTTCAGCTTGTTAAAGCCATCTTCAGACTGGTTTTATTGGAAAATTGTTCTAATCTACGGTTTATGTACACAACGTATGGGAAAGGGCGAGAGGGGTGGTCTACAAGGATTTTATTCAATTAAATGGGTTTTTGTCTAAGACATGACAGCAATAAAATTAGGTTGTTAATAATTCATATTACTTGTAAGGTATTTCCTAAACAATATTAAAGTAATCTATAAACCTCAGGTAATTAAGCCTACTGGGAATAACCAAAATAATTAGAAATTTCTAGAGTCAAAGACGACTTAGTAACAAATGTAATAAAATCCATTTATTTGAATAAAATCCTTGTATATACAGAAAACTGTAGATTTAGATTAATTTGTACCACTCTGAAGATGGCTAGAAGATAGCTGAAACGGTGACAGTCAAATTAATTCAATGTGAAAATAAGTTTTATATTTGTTGTATTGAATCATAACAAATAAAAACTAAATAATAACACCCCTCCCCCCATACACACAAGCCCTGCTTTTTTATGGGGGTACATCAAACATATATATTATATAATTAATTAGTGTATAAAATGTATTTGTAATATATGTATCTTTTTTAAATTATTAATAAAAAAATAAAAATAAAATATTATTAATGATATTCTTAACCTTTTTAAATTATTGATTAATCTCAAAGTAAACTTTTATAAATATCCCTGTTAAATCCACTCGACTTCACCATATTTTCCATTGGGACAACCGTAGCACGAACTATACGTATTATCGCTAGTGCGATTTCACCGAACTGTAAATAATTAATCAATTACAGACCTTTTTGATATATTCAAAACCTCTCCGTCCTGCATTTAAGAGGCTAGACTTTGAACGACACGCGGAACACCCGCGTCTGTCATTCTGTCCCGCTCACAATAAGCTCACGCACACTTACAATACATGCGAATGCGAAATGTGCGAATGAGATAACGCTCAAATTTACCTACAGAAATCGCTCGAAAAGGGGTTTATGGAGAATACACTTTTCTACACCGAAACTTTCACGAAATTGAAATTTTAAAATATATATATTTTTTAGAAAGAAGAAGCTACGTCGGTATCTTTATAATTCTTTATGAGAGTTGAGATAGCAGCACTTTTTCCTTAAATAATATTTTTTGATAAATCGTACATGTTTGACAGTGAATGTTTACGTTAATACGAAACGCATTGAAAATTCGAAAACATACCGACATAGTTTTGACCCTCTAGAAAGCAGTATAAAAAAATATATATTCATTTTGTGCAATTTTCGATGTAGAAAAGTGTTTTTTCCCGGGCGTCCTTTTTGTATGGGCCGAAAAGCAAAAAAAAATTAACTTCGAATATAACTGATATGTTTATGTATTTATTGTATTATATGTGAGAATTGATTTGTTTGTAAAAAATAATGTTTGTGAACGTTAGACATATTTATAATAAATAATATATAAATGTCTGCAAAAGGGCTTTTAAAAAATAAATAATGAGTTTTATAATTTTTGATTGTGTTGTGATTTTTGATTTATAAATTGAATAGGTAAAAACATAAAACACATCAAGTTCTTAAAAGAAACAAAACACTGCAAGTATAAAGTAGGAAAATTGTAAAAAATAATCCAAATTCTGTGAAACGATCTAGCTAAATATACTAAATTTAAAAAAATATTAACAAAATAATTTTTTTAATTTTAATTTTTTTAGATTACAACGTTAACATAAGTAGCAACGTGAAATGCAAAGAAAAAAAACACGAATGATCGATAACTGAACGAAACCAAATTCTGAAATGGCTTTAGCCTAAAGTTTTAGCATATTTACAAGGCAATCTATCAAATACCTTTTAGGCAACGTTCAGTATAGGGACATGTTTCATACAATGAGATACAAAAGATGCAAATATGTGTAATGGATTTCATTCAATGCTGCACAGGGACATTCCGACAGAAATGCATTGGAAATTGAGTTACTTTCATTGAAGTGGAGTTAACACGTAATAGAACTGAACTGAGTCAATGTGGATATTTTCCAACTAGATCGTGGAAGAATGTTCCCTTTCAGAGACTTGTCTTCAATATTCATATAACTTACACACATCATCTGTATTCCAGTCATCGATATACAAATGTAAGCTTCACTCACAATTGTCGCCATTGGAAATTAGAGCTATCTTAATATTATCGGACATATTCCGATTTCCACGAAAAATGTCACATAAAACGGAGACCACCATACCACAAAGTGAAGCAGGCAACGTATATGAAGCTTCATCGACAGTCATCCAGAGGAAGACCAAAGAACTCCTAAATGATTCAATGCTCCAAAATCCTAAGTAGAAACGGCCTGGATGAAAGCGATACCCAGAACCGAAGAAGCTACAACCTGAGAACGAGGAGAGCCGACCCCAACAGCTTACCTAGGCAATGAGTTGGGATAGTGCAAGGAAGAAGAAAAGAAAGAAGATATTCCGATGTCCACGAAACCGTATTTTAACAAACTAGGGAGACAGCATAGAGCGGTATCGAGTTAGCTCGGCCGGCATGAGCGAGACAGATAACGCTCTTAACGGCAAATCCGTGTTGGAACAGTGCAGATATATGTGTAACTCATCCCGTGCACTCTCGAATCGTGCGTATTCCGATGTGCACAAAACTTTGATTTACCAAATTAAGGAGACAGCATCGAGCGGTATCGAGACAGCTCGCCCGGCCGAAACGGTGACATGAGGGAGACAGGTTACGCTCCTTAGGGAAAATCACGTGTTGGAATAGTGTAGTTGTAAAACTCATCCCGTGCACTATCGACGCATGCAAAAAGTGCCTTGAAGGTGAATTTTGCACAACTTTGAGCGTGCGTAATGCAATGCGTCAGGAATAGATTTGCTCTTAATACTAATGTACAATGTTTGCATGTGAGGTGATTTAAACGGAATCGTGAGATTTTCAGAGACGAATTGCATGTCATCATACATAAAAATAGCAGCCAATAGCATTAAGAAAATGAAGATAATGTTGGTAGTTCTTAGTCGAAGTGTGATACAGTTAAATGTGACCGAATCGGATAGGGAAACATTAGCACAGTTGGTAGAGCAGCGGCCCGGAATGCCGAAGGTCTTGGATTCGAGTCCCAGATGTGTCCCGATATTTTTCTGATTCAGATTTTCGATTGAGTTTCGCTAATATTATCTTCATTAATTAAAAAAAAATCATGTCCCTTAGTCTTGAGATCATAGTGCTAACGCTGAATGAGCAATATTATTTATTCAATTATTTAAGAAATGTAACTTAGTGAAGTAAATGAATTATTGCAGTACCCCTATTTGTCCATTTGATACACCTACATTAAATACTAGGTACATTTTAAAAATGAAATGCACTGATGACATTCTCTGACCTAAACCACTTCTGTCTTCATCTATGTGGAATCAAGTCACTCCGATTGCTTATTGACTTCATCATTCCCCTTACCTTCACTAACTCTCCTCTACCATACAAAGAACAACAAGAACATGTAAAATTCAGTTTGATGTTTTTGATATAAAACTCAATTTGGTGGTGGCTCATAAAGCGCCCCTGTCAGTACAGTATGACAAAAACTTAGCAGGGGTGCCCGGGTTCAAGGGTGAGATTTTTTTGGGTCTTAGCGGTGGATGCGTCTGTCCACCTTGCACGCCGGATCGGGAGAGACTGGTTTAGGGGCTCCTTTTGACCTCTCCAGCAAGGCTCTCTCGGAACATCGCCTGGAACCGCAGTGGGAGGGATGGATTCTTGGATCCGTCACTCTTGGACTCACTGATCCCTTGATTTCTACCCACCATATATTTTTCTTTCTCAGAATTTCCTCTTCTTCTTTTCCTTTAAAAGACCGTCCACCCTACATCCCCACAGATGATACAAACCATGAGGGAAATTATTTTCTTCTAGAATTATTTTTCTCCTGTGCAAAAAAAAATACGTACGTAAAGTGACTCCTTGTGGAAAAGCAGATATCGTTGAGTAAAAATAGTGTAGTGTAGGTACACTTAAAATTGTTGACCGTTTTAGGTAAACGCCGTAGAAAGGGTGACTTTGAAAGTGCTTGAGTGTTTTTCCATGTTTCTTTCAATTTCTTTTCGTTTTTTTTTATTTTTATTTAATTCTTCGTACGAGTGATTAATTTTGGAGAAGCGTATATAATAACCATTTATTGGATAACCAACACCTCCGCCATAGGTTTAACAAGTGTTTCGCAACATTTAGTGACTTAGTAGCGGTGCTCGGGTTCATGGGGTGAGGTTTGCCCGGGCCACTAACTGCGTGGCAGGCCAGATCCGACGATGTGTCCAACATCGTCGGTTCTGCCAGATCTGCCCTGATGATGGACACTGCAACGCTGTCCGAAACGTCGGCTAAAGAACGAGGTAGCACAACACGGCATAACACCCCAAAAACAAACAACGAAAATGCTTTTGGCCGTGAAAATCTAAAAACGTATAAAGTACACAGTTAAAAAATATATAATATTTCGCGCTTAAAGTCGCTGTATAACATGGAAAATATCCAGGTTACATGCGGTGGAGTTAATTAACCTGGTATGTCTTCCCAAGGGCATCACCATTGGTAAGTTAGTTCTGCATCTGGGAAGAATTAAAAGCCTGTGTTGGCGGCCTCGCGTGAAGTTATTTAGTTAGTTTAAAGTCCTATTTTAGACAGAATGTCTGGTATTGATAAATCACAGGTATATGCGAATAAACCGCAAACACTTGACACCCCCAAAGTCAACACAACTTATGCGACAAAGTCATTGAAAATTGGACTTCCGTAATACGTGCCACCAAGCACAGCCGCGGCGGAAGTTTGAACAAAGTTATATTCTACATTACATGCAATAAAATATATTTTCAAATAAAAATTATTAATGGTGGACTGAATGCCGTTGGCGCCAACAAAAAGCTGTCCAAAGTAGCGAAGCTAGCAGTCCACAATGGAGTGCTGGTACCTACCCTGATGTATGGCAGTGAAACATGGAACTGGCAGAGAAAGGATGAAAGTAGACTGAATGCTGTAGAAATGAGATCCCTGAGGCGTTTGTGTGGTAAAATCATGTATGATGGTGTGAGGAATGTGGAGATCCGAAAAGAATGCAAGGCCGATGTGAGCGTAATAAGTAAGATTAAGAAAGGGACGCTTAGATGGTTTGGACATGTAGAGTGTCAAGAGAATGGTAGAAGAAGTCGAGGACGCCCGAAGAAGACATGGCACGATCAAGTGAATCAGATACTTGAGTCGGGCAATGTCAAGAGTCAGAATAATAGAAGAGCACGTATATATGTATGAATGTGAATGAGTCGAGGAGTGTATGCCAAGACCGAGTTGTTTGGCGGTCCGTCCTCTCTGCCTACCCCTGCGGGGAAACGGCGTGATGGTTAATTAGTTAGTTCAAATACAAACAAACATTCAGTAGATATCTCACATACAACATGTTTTATTTAGCTTAAAATCGAGCGCCCTTATTAGAAGACTCTATATATGTATTTAAACAATGTGTGTACCCCCAAACGTCTATTTCTTGTCTATGGTCTACTGTATATATAGAAGTACGCCCCGCCCACATAATGCGAGTACCGTGTGTGCCGGCGTAACGACCCTTCGGCGTGACGTCATTACGTTACAAACTTACAAAGAAAGGCTTTCGGGACACCCATTACTCGCCCGTTGGGTACACGGGGCCTTATAATTTATTCCTACGGTGGCCGTGCCTCCAATTTTACGGGACACCCTGTATTATATGCATATGTACAAGGTGTACAAAAAAATAAATTAAAAATAATATATTTTTTTAAATGTAGATATATAAAAAAAAAATGTCGGTTCGTTTGTTAGGTTCTCCTTTCTTAATATACGATTGCAATCTTAAAGCACAGCAGGCGTCGGGTAGGAATTCTGTCCTTATGCTACCGGTATTTCAATGGAAGATGCTCCAAGGAATAAGCGTCATTGATTCATTCGGTGCAGTCGAGAAACGCGCCAAACTCATTATTGTGTTCAACAGCTCAGCTGTATAACGATTTGCCGCCCTCTCGACCCTTTGGAATTACAAGGTTCCAACTGTTATGGAAACGTAACGCGGTTATGGGATCTATGTTAAGCTACCGTAGAGTTCATTATCGCATGACATTAAAGCAACAGATGGAACCTTGTTATTCCAAAGGGTCGCTCTGTCTCTCCTACAAAACAACATGAGTCTCTTCAAGACTCAGGTTTACCCCTTATGCCGCAAAAATACTATTTATTATTTTTAATTAATTAACAGTTAAACAATTAAATAACACAGATTAATCATATAAAATTTATTTGAGCACGCCGGGTTTGAACCAGTGACCTTCGGATTGGGAGTCGAGAGCCAGCCACTCAACAAATAAATTTAATCTATCTAAAATACTATGCCTCATTATTGCAATCATCTTAATGGCTTCTAATTCAAACTTTACTATAGAATCTTAAGTACTTACTTCAGATATCATAACTATCAGACGGTAACCGACCAGTTCATCGAAAATCAATTCATCGAAAGCAAATGTATCGACCAACGAGAGGTTAGGTTAGGTAGATTAGGTTAGGTTAGGTTAGGTTAGGTTAGGTTAGGTTAGGTTTTCGAAAAAAAGTTCATGCAAAAATTGGTTTTCGTTGAACTCGCCGTGAACCCTATCAGACAGAAGAGTGTTGGTCAAAAAATGTATAATCTTATTCAAAATTATTATTTATAATGAAATTTTATATTAAATCTTTAACTGACAGCCCTGATAAAAAAGTTAATTCCCAGTAGGTACTTGCCCAGCCATTTCAAACAAATATAAATTTGAAGGTAACAATAATTGCAACAAAAAATTACTGAAAACATTTCAATTCTTAGAATTTTAGAGGATACCCGGCGGTGATTTTCCATACAAACGTATTCCCTATTTATCTCTGTGGATTTTAACCCTAGAGAAAATATTGTTTTTGCATAAAATAGATATCAACTACTAGCGTGTCGGTACTTTTTGTTTTTTTTGATAAGTTACTTTTTATAGAAGTTATGACCTTCCAAAAATCAATAAAATTGACTGGTTTAAATGCCGTCAAAAGATGTTCAGTATACAAACCAGACAATGTTTTTTTAAAAAAAGCAAAACGTACAGACATAAAATAGTTTTTTCTTATGTAGTTGGTAAAAAAAAAAAATGAAAATCAGTCCACTTTTGGAGGAGAAAAGTGGGGAATACAAAACCTCCATTTTAGTTAGGTGTCAGTGCATTGTCCCTTTCGCTCAATATCCGGTGGAGTAAGAGCAACAGTGACAGCAATATTTTAGTAAAATCTATTTCTGCACCACCGGGTATCATCTTAACGAATGCAAATAAAACTATTTATGTATGTTATTTTTTTGAGATATATTTAGATATTATTTCAGATAACGTATTTTGTTGATAATCTGTTTCTCTCCTGTGTATCATTAAAAACTTTTGTATCACTTGATTGTAAAAGCTTTTTATGACGTTTAAATAAATAAATATAATATCCACCCCGCGCATGATCAAAATCAATGATTTGACTTTTACATACATGGTGAATAGAAGATGGGAATTAATTTATTGAAGTAGCAAATTAATATTTAGTGTAGCACCCTGTATATTACTGTTAGAATAAACGGTAGAAAAATTATTACTCCCGTCCAGTACTAGCCTATATTCTTTGGGTATTACGGTCAGAAAATTTGCATTTTTAGGGTAATTTATAATCGTTTTGACCGTAATTTTAGGTAATTCAAAGGAATTCTGTGTAATTAATGTGATTGATATTCAATGGCAAACTTCTTTATTGATTACATGTTTGACTCGTACCATCTTTTTTAATTGCAAATTCTTATCCTTGTAAGGGTTGACAGCATTAGAACAATTAAAATAGTTTCCAAAAAACCTTTTTCGACTCGAACTTATTTTCGCCTATAAAACTTAAAGGTAAAATATACCAGACTATTGTTAGACCTGTTTTAAAGCATGGCTCCGAATGTTGGACTCTGTACAACTCCTACTCTAGGCAACTCGAAACAGCAGAAATGCGAATGCTTAGATGGTCGGCAGAACTATCAGTAAAAGAAAAGATTAAAAGTTGTGTCACTGACATAAACAGTAAGCTGGAGGAACGACAGTTGAGATGGTAGTGGCACATAAGACGGAAACCACCAGACCACACGGGAACGCAGGAAATGTCTATGGAGCTTTATCGACAGCCATCCAGAAGAAGACCAAAGAACTCCAATGAGAATACAATGCCCCAACATACTACAGAATAATGCCCTGGATGAAAGCAATACCCAGAACCAAAGAAGCTATAACCGTGAGAACGAGAAGAGCCGAACCCAACAGCCTACCTAGGCAATGATTTGGGACAGTGCAAGAAAGAAGAAGACTGACGTCAGAAGAGATAGCCCTAACATGAAATGTGGGTATCATTTCGACGAGCTGGAGACAAATCACATCACCTTATTTTTGGCACCATGAGGGTTCAAGAATTCTTTGAATAATCTAAGAAATCTCTCATACATTGAACGCTGTTGAGCGCACATTAAAATAACCAGACCCTGCGCAGAAAAGTAAAATTCGCAAACGTAAGGCAACATTTTGCAGCGCAGTCCATTGAGGGACTTTTCTGCGCAGAATCTGAATGTTGATATAACATAAACGGTTAAAAATCCTAACTGCCTTCAAATCGGTTTGCATAGCGATGATAAAAATGTGTGAGTTTGGTAAATTGTAACACATTCGTAAAAGTGTCTAACTAAATACTGCAACAAAATAATTCAGTTTTGGAAATAAGCCAGAACTTTCGTGCACCAGATTTGTGATTATTAGTTAATTTTTTTTATGCGGCCAGCAATTTGCGTGCTAATTAAAATGGACCAGTAATAGTTATTTAACAACTAGTAATAATTTTCTTCGTGGCCTTTATCAACTCTGGGAATGCTGTGTGGAGAGTCTTTTTGTGGAAAGGAAGGAATGAACTTGGGTCTTATAGATACCCATGTAGTAAGACGGAGGAAACACAGAGAAATAATCATAGACGACCAACTACGCTAGGAAGCCCATATCATAACAAAATAAAACTAATTTTGATTATACTTCACTAAATAACTTAAGATATGAGTGAAATCCTTTTAAACTATTATAACACACCTAACGCAGATATTCAATCCCAATTAAGTTCGCTCCCCGACCGCACGTTACCCCACTTCGAGCAAAAACCGAGTTCTATAAGTAAAAACTATAAAAACTGCACCGCCCTAGCCCAGTTTACCCAACAAAGGCCATATTTTATTACGGATATCATTCTCCGTTCCGATTCCGGACTCTCTCCGTCCTTCCTCTTCCACTGCTCCTTCCCTATCCCTCCACCACTTGCCTCACACTCCCAGTGGACCGTATTACTCGGGGCGTGCCGAAGTATTTTAATTTGATGGTTTTAAACGATGACGACACAAGCGAATCTGCGAACATTGAAGCTTGTTTGATTCGTTGGATAATCAAATAGAATTTTTAGCATTTGCAATTGCTTTGAGAGTCTTTGAAATGATAATTGGAATTGCTGATTTCTTTACATTTTGACCGGGTTAAGTGGTAGTTCTTTTCAAAAATTGTTATCCCGATTACAGGTATTAAAATGACAACTCTTGACAAGCTATGCCCGTAGAAAATGAAATGCTTGAAATTTGTTGATAGATAGACAGATACTATAATCAACAAGAAGGCGCACAGTCAATATAGAGATAGAATAACAATATTAAGGCAAACAGTCAACTTTGAGAAATAGCATAATACACTGAACTCTAAATTCAAGACAACGTCAGACAGTCAACGAAAGGCAAAGAACCAACAAAGAGACATATAATCAACGAAATGACAGAAAATCAGTAACGTGAAATCAGCAGTCAAAATGGGTGAAGTGAAGTCAGAAGTCAACATGGAGATAGTGAAGACCATAAACCATAGATAGGTGTAGAATGTAACGAGGAAGTCTAAAATAAAGACAAAGTTCTGACTAAAGACATCGCAAAAGCAGAGAACTTATACAGAGACAGAGAATAAAAAAGTAGTTGTCGCATACAATTAACACCGAAGTCGGCAGTCAACATAGAGACAGACAGTAAAAAAATATTAAACAGTTAAAAAAATGTAGACTATAATGAGGAGGTCTAAAGTGAAGGTAAAATCAGATATAGTAGAAAACTGAGTCACTGAGAAAGACACTCAACGAAGAGATAGAAAAACATCAAAATGGCAAACAATTCGAAGTCGACCGTCAACATAGAGACAGACAGTTAAAAAGAAGCGTAAAGAAGATAAAAAATATCAATAAAGAGGCAGACAGTCAACACATAATTATGTTTAATTAAAACCTGACAATTAACAAAAATAAGAATATGAAAAAGGCAGACAGTAAATGTCGAGTCATACCTATACAGTAAAAGAAGAGGCATACATTCAACGAATGTTACATTCATAATTCAGTATAGAAGTGCACAGTCAGCAAATGTAGAAGCAAAAACTTGGCATGAACATTTCGGTAACAGGATATAAAAGAACAGTGACAAAATAATAGCATTAGTTTTGTTTTAATTTCTTTACTTTTCTTCGCTGTTCCGTTTTGTCCTGCTTTGTTTTGTCATGGTACCAAAAATGTCACATGTAAAATAAACAGAAAAGCAGTGAAATAAGCACTTTATAACGATTGGTTGTTTGGCGCGGCACGCCCTTGTGTCGCCCACTCCCCGCTCTCCCCGTATAATTTCGTTTTATAATTACTGCTACCGCCGGAGTTCAAATGGGTAAAATGAACAGAGGCAAATAATAGAGGAAAGGGGGCCGCACTGCCGCCGGGGCAAGATGGCTGCTAATTGTCGGAAAATGGGAATTTTCACATTTTACTAACGTTATTTTGTAAGTGGAGTCAATGGGATGAAATAAACAAGATTGGAAGCATTTTTTTCATTTCATATTCATCTTTGTTATAAATAAATTAACTCTTAAAGCAATAATTAGCATTAGTAATCAGCATTATTTATGTGCCAAGAGATAAAGCGACAAATTTTTTAAAAATTTAAATACCTGAAAAAATCCTTGAATCTGTGCAGACACTGGTGGTCCGTTTGGTAGATTCCCCTATTATAACCACTCGAACGCTTTTTGCCACATTATGGCACTATTTCTAAAGCCTCGGATTGCTTTGCTGCCACAACGTGGCAAATATTCTCTAAATTCTTTAAAATGTTTTAAAGATAACGATATTTATTTATAAATCATACGAATATGTGATAATAGACAAAAGATAGGTGAATTCGTTGGCTATATAGAACTATAATCAGTTTGTGTGTATACATATTCAAATTCAGAGGTATGGGTTTTTTTAGTGTGAGCGAAAAAAATTCCCTTAGGAATCCTAGAAAAAAGATTTAAATTGCTCTGTCGCTCCAGTGGTTAACAAGCCAATTGCAATCCTTAGAGCACAGGCGTCAGGTAGGCATGCTATTCTTGTTCTACTGATATTACAATGGAAGACGCGTCACTGATCCGTTCGGCACCGGTGCATAGTCGGGAAACACACCAATATACGGTTGATATTTGTCACATGAGAATGGGTCGCTTCTACGACTCATTCCTGAGTTCAACAGCTCGGCTGTGGAATGATTTGCCGGCATCGGTTTTTCCTCCCTCCTACAAGATGGATGTCTTCAAGGCCCATGTCACTCATTCGTCTCCTCAGAAAGAACCTCCAAACAATATCTCCAAATAGTGCTAAAAAAAATTAAGATCAAAGAGATAAAGAGAGAGAAAGACGAAGTAAAACAGACTCTCCAACACATAATTCAGCTTCAAAACATTTTCCAAATATGGATGCAATGGTTGTACTGACTTCGGACAGATTAGATTATCGAGTGGTATCATTTAAAAGGTCTAATCTAGTTAATTTTATATCGCCGGTTAAGTGGGCAGATTTTAATTCGGTTAGAATATCATTATTGGTAATGTTATCATGTTCCGGGAGATCAATGGCGGCTTTCCTAATTTAATTACAATATCAAGGGCTATTGATAAATAATAATTAATTGGAAATGTTAACGAAGAAAACAAGAAATTGGTAACCCTTGTATTTATTTAATACTTCCCGCTTCTCAAGTATGTTTATGTATAAATAAATACATACATTGGTATTTATTTAGAAACTCCTGCTCTCTAAGAAGTATGTTTATATAGAAGTAAATACATACATTGGATTTATTTAGAAATTCCTGCTCTCTAAGAAGTATGTTTATATAGAAGTAAATACATACATTGGATTTATTAAGAAATTCCTGTTCTCTAAGAAGTATGTTTACATAGAAATATAAACTTATGTACATAAGTATTTATTTAGAAATTTCAGCTTTCTAAGAAGTATGTTTATATAGAAATAAACATGTACATACATTGGTATTTATTTAAAAATTAATGCTCTCTAAGAAATATATTTATAATATAAAAGTAAATAAATAAATACATACATTGGTATTTTTTTTTTTAAATTCCTGCTCTCCAAGAAGTATGTTTAAGTAGAAGTAAATACATACATTGGTATATTTTTTTAAATTTCTGCTCTCTAATAAGTATGTTTATGTACAAGTAAATACATACAATATATTAATTAGAAATTCCTGCTCTCTAATAAGTATGTTTATATAGAAGTAAATACATACATTGGTATTTATTTAGAAATTCCTGCTCTCTAATAAGTATGTTTATATAGAAGTAAATACATACATTGGTATTTATTTAGAAATTCCTGCACTCTAATAAGTATGTTTATAAAGAAGTAAATACATACATTGGTATTTATATAGAAATTTCTGCTCTCTAAAAAGTATGTTCATATAGAAGAAGTTCTTCATTTTTTCGTTTAGATTTTTAGTGTTATACATCACTCCTGGAAATACTGACCCCCAGATTCCTAAATACCCTTCATGCCTTTTCCTTCCTAGAACTTCATATCCTTATTTTCCTTAAAGACCCTCCAAAGAGCAATTTGGACATTACAAACAAAGTTTTGATTCTAAGTGATGGTATTTAATCAGGGCGAGTATGAACAACATTGCATATTTAATAATAATAATAATAATCGGACAATTTATAAAGCGCCGTTTTTGTGAGAAATCACCTCAAGGGCGCTGGCTTTGAACGTAAGGAACTGGAGGGAAGCAGCAGGAGTCCGACAGGAGTGAAAAAAGCGCCGATAGTAGCTGAGCGGACAAATGCGTCGAGTTCCAATTCAGGCGCCGGTAAGTTCAATTTCTCTGCTAGATAAGTCTTCCATCGTTGCACTAGCAACACTTTCCCATTATAATGATGGTAGCAGAAGAAATTAAAGTATTGTCAGGTTATTCGTAAACCGGGAATGTATATCCTTCTTATAAAAAATTGAAAAAATGTCAACGCCGAGAAAACATTCGAATTCAACACAAAATGATAAAATTACTCAATTTTCTATTAATTTAAACGGCTTCAATAAATCCCTACCAGCTTTTCAAATATAATGATCTTTAGCATATTCTAATCTGGAGAAATCTCGGCATACTTAAGTGCCTACTTAATTCTATGGCATGGTAGGGGTATGCGGATTAAACTGGGTGGGGAGGGGCACAATAAAGGGAACGAGAAAGGGGAGACGGAAGAAAATAGGCGCAACGGCTAGACAATGAAGCCAAGATGGTAAATGGGGCCCTTGATGAGATTTGCCCCAATATCCCCGAACTTAAAAACAGCACTGTTTTTAAGTCTTAGCTTGGTTCGTTGTTTGGGTGGTTTTTGAGTTAACTTCAAGGCGAAGTCAGCAACTGGAATTACAAAAACTTTAATAGGTTTTAAGAAATATAATTAGAAATGTTTTTTGAACTCAAAAGTTTTCTTACATATTTTTATTTTTTTTTTATAATTTTTTATTAGAATCACTCTTGTTAAAATTTTTAAGGTTATACCCATCTGTAAAATATTAGTACTTGGTAAAGAGAAGAAGATTGTGTTTTTTATAAATGAAGCACATTTCCGAACAGTTGAATCCATCGATTTATTGTAATGTTCTAAGTTTTAATGCTGGCGTTATTTTTATGGTGATAATCACCCACCCAACAGACAATGCATAAAGGCCCTTGTTTATTATTCAAGCAATGATCGAGGATTATTTTACAATCTCAAAACACTTTGTTTGTTGTGGTGGTAAAAACATAATAATATCAATAATATAGTACACAGCTAACATAACACCAACGCCATCAATGAATTCAATCGCTTAGCCGGTATCAAGCATAAGCCGGTATTGAGGCTAAAGAAGAAACTTAGCTTAAATTTATACACTATCAATGTAATATATCCTTGAAAAAAAAGATGAAACTAATAAAGATAAACGAAAATATGAAAAAGAACAAGACACAGAAAAATAATATGAAATAAGCCATCGATAAAATTACTTAAAAATAAGAGGACCCAATGGCCGAGTTGGTTAAATTGTTGTCCCGGTATGACAAGAGAACCTGGGTTTGAGTCCCACTTTCGACTGATACCTTTATATTTTTAAACCCAAACGTCCGATAGTTGTCTCTATTGTGTAATACTACCAATAACTGCTAGTGAGACACCTTAAAATTACTTTTAACTACATATATAACATACCCTGGGGTATCTTCGGACCGGTTCTAGAAAATGAATTTTGGCGAAGAAGATACAACGATGAGCTCCATACTCTGTTTAAGGAACCAAATGTGACAAAATTCATAAAGTTGGGAAGACCAAAGTCCCTGCTAAAATCTAGAGCTATAGGGCGAAGGAGTCTGGGAAGGCCAAACTTAAGATGGAGCAACAACGTCCTTAAAGACCTATGTAACTTGGAGCTGCCAAACTGGAGAGAGCTGGTACAAAACAGAGATGAGTGGAGGAAGACTCTTGAGGAGGCCAAGACCCACGACGGGTTGTAGATTCAATTGTGATGATGATGATATATAACATAACCTAAAGACATCTGTTAAGAGACATTGAAACTACCTTTATATTTACAAACACTAAAGAAACATATTTTAGATTAATTCACATCGCTGTTGCAGCCTGCAGTTTTAAGTTAGCAAAATTTTAAACACTAAGTACTCCCACTGGAGCGACAGAGCAATTTGAAACTTTTTTCTCGGACTGCTTAAGGAAATTATTCCGCCCACAATAAAAAAAATCATACCTCCGAAATCGGATATGGAAACATACAAACTGATTATAGTTCTGTAGAGCCAATGAATTCACTTATCTTTTGTGTGTTATCACATATTCGTAGGAGTTGTAAAAAAAATATGATTAAATCGTTAACTTTAAAACATTTTAAAGAATTTAAAGAATGTTTGCCATATATTGGCAATAAGGCAATACGAATACATGGTTTTGGAAATAGTGCCATATTGTGGCCAAAAACGCTCTAATAGGTTAAAGAAACTATGCAATTATTAATTGATGCTTTAAATCTCCACTTTGACCGTACAATTATAATAAAAATCAATATTATACCAACGCTCAGGTTTTTTGCCTTAGTGGGATTTTTTTTGTTAATTTATTATATTAAGTTGTTTATATAAACTTCTTTATTTCATGTACATGTATTGTATCAAAAAGAAAATCTATAAAAAATATAAATAAAAAAGAATATTTTGTAATGTGTAATGATTATGTGCATAATAAAATAAATAATACACCTAAACGCTGACTAAATGATATTTAACATCATTTACATAATTACATTTAATAAATCCTAAAACAGATTCATTTCCTAGTTGGACAGCTAAAGATCGTTGTAATATGAAATATGTAATGTTTTTAAAAATAATAAATAAAAATAAATAAATTAGTTTAAGTATGTTCTTACTTAAAATTTTAATACTTTTCATTTACAACTGTTTGTTTACTTAAGACGATAGACTTCGCTTTTCGGCCCATACAAAAAGGACGCCCGGGAAAAAACACTTTTCTACATCGAAAATTGCACAAAATGAATATATATTTTTTATACTACCTTCTAGAGGGTGAAAACTATGTCGGTATGTTTTCGAATTTTCGATGCGTTTCGTATTAACGTAAAAATTCACTGTCAAACATGTACGATTTATCAAAAAATGTTATTTAAGGAAAAAGTGCTGCTAACTCAACTCTCATAAAGAATTATAAAATTATAAAAAGCTACCGACGTAGCTTCTTCTTTCTAAAAAATATATATTTTTAAAAATTTCAATTTCGTGAAAGTTTCGGTGTAGAAAAGTGTATTCTCCATAAACCCATTTTCGAGCAATTTCTGTAGGTAAATTTGAGCGTTGTCTCATTCGCACATTTCGCATTCGCATGTATTGTAAGTGCACGTGAGCTTATTGTGAGCGGGACAGAATGACAGACGCGGGTGTTCCGCGTGTCGTTCAAAGTCTAGCCTCTTAATAAATTATATTAAACTAGCATTGAAAAACCAGTCCTGTTTAGTTTATCAAAAGGGGCTCGCCGATTTGTCTCGAGGGACGGAGCTAAGAATTTCAGTCTCAGAATTTAGTAAACGATTTTAAATTCCATTTTCTAAACAGAATCCAGATTAACTAACTTTGTTAACGGAAGAGGGAGACGGAAGACGGTAGCCGATTTCAAATTTAGAATAAATTTCAGGGACGACGAATTAAGGACCAGTTGTTTCGGAAAATTTCACGTTTGAATTTCCCTCAAATCGACATTCACCGAAAAATTGGGTTGTTTCAACCTCCGTCAGAAGAAATTTCATCGAAAATTCCATAGGACCAGTTGTTTCGGAATTCCCTTCATATTTGAATTTCCTTCAAATTTGAATTTCCTTCAAATCGTCATTCACCGAAAAATTGGGTTGTTTCATCTTCCGTCAGCAGTGAAAATACTATAGAAATGTGATGTGAATGTGATCAGCCGAGTCCGGACGGTTAGCGAAATAATGGGAGGCGCATGCGCAGACGTCAAAATTGTGATACGGCGGGGAACACTTGAATAAAATTTTCAAATTTATCGAACGTTATTTGTTGGTATTTACTGCTGACGGAAGTTGAAACAACCCAATTTTTCGGTGAATGACGATTTGAAGGAAATTCAAATTTGAAGGAAATTCAAATTTGAAGGGAATTCC
Source organism: Limnephilus auricula (assembly GCA_951813805.1). Classification (NCBI taxonomy): domain Eukaryota; kingdom Metazoa; phylum Arthropoda; class Insecta; order Trichoptera; family Limnephilidae; genus Limnephilus; species Limnephilus auricula. Next base: position 10,117,149 of record OX638417.1, read on the forward strand.
GAAACAACTGGTCCTATGGAATTTTCGATGAAATTTCTTCTGACGGAGGTTGAAACAACCCAATTTTTCGGTGAATGTCGATTTGAAGGAAATTTAAACGTGAAATTTTCCGAAACAACTGTTCCTAAGTATTTAATATTATTTTTAATTAATACTATAAGACGATATTTAAATAAACAAGAAATCTGCATGACAAAAGACGCAATGAAAAAATGCCAAAAATATGAAGTGGCAGAGATATAACGAAGAGCACCAAAATGAGACTCGTTCGGGCTTTGATTTCCCCCATATTTGTGTTGAAACGTATATTAGTAACTAAACGGGTCGTAACACCACAATTTTAGTAGAGTAGGCTAGTCAGTTTTTTAGTAGATTGAATCCATTTGGTTCTATTTTTTTAGGCGAGTAGAGTCCCCCTCCACACTTCCCTGCGCACTGATACGAGCAGTTCATTCGTAAACGCAGATACGCGTGATATGTCGACCCATTGGAGCGAAAATGCTACTCTAAAATTATTTATTTAATAAGCATTACAATCAGCTTCAATATCGTATTTACTTTATTGCGTTACTGTACGTCATTTTGCGATGCGCCGTTTATTAATGAAGTCTACTTGACAGTAGTGCGAACACTTTCTGGTGAGTCAAGTAGCGAGTTACTCTCCACTCGACTTGCACTGATACGAGCGGTTCATTCGTAAACGCAGATACGCGTGATATGTCGTCCCGTTGGAGCGAAAAGCCACTCTAAAATTATTTATTTAATAAGCATTACAATCAGATTGATTAGAGTATTTCCTTTATTGCTTTACAGTCCGTCATGTTGCGACGCGCCGTTCACTAATGAAGTCTACTTGACATTAGTGCGAACACTTTTGGTGAGTCATGTAGCGAGTTACTCGCCACTCGATTTAGTACTTGTCAGGTGCGAACAAGGCATTAGAGCCAGTGAAAGAAAGTGGATAGATGCCCTCTAAATGTGGTGCTGGAGAAAAATGCTCAGGATCCCATGGACAACCAGAAGCTCAAATGTGTCCATTCTGGAAGAGCTAGGAATTCACAATAGGCTCTTAACTATCTGTCTACAACGTATTTTAAGATACTTTGGACATGTTGCTCGTCAAACTAAGGACTCCAACTTTGAGAAACTCGTAGTCACTGGCAAAGTGGAAGTCAAAAGAAGCAGAGGAAGGTCACCAATGCGCTGGAGTGACCAAATATCACAAGCGTCAGGTACCAGGGTGTTCTTGGATCTTCACGCAGCGTAGTACAGCGAGGAGTGGAGCAGCCTTGACCACCATGGAAATTTTAAAGTCAGAATGGTCACAATTTGGGAGGCGGGAATGGGTAACATTTTTTGAACAACCAACACCTCTGCCATAGGTCACCCCAAGTGGTTCGCTACGTTTGGTGACTTAGCAGGGGTGCCCGGGTTCATGGGGTAAGGTTTGTCTAGGTCTTGGCGGCGGATGATCTAGACACACTGAACCCCAGATTCCTACCCAACCCTCATATCTTTTTACTTCCCAGAAATAACTCTCCTTTCTTTCCTTAAAAATACCCTCCACACAGCATCCCCAAAGATGACATAGGCCCTGAGGGAAATTATTTTCCTCAGGGCCTCCTGTGTGGACCTAAAATTGCAAATCATAATATTTGTGCAAACCGTTATTAACAACATTATCCATAGTAAAAGCAAAAATCGTCCCCTCTTGCCTAGCACATGCCCAAAGATAATAAGGGCGAAGCGAAAATTCTGAATTTCTACCGATTACGTACATATTTTCCAAATTTGAAGTTTTTAAGCTCTTAAAAAATGCGTTATTCTTTGAGATTGTATGTATACATTCTTCAAGCCGAAACGGTAATTATATGAAATTCCCTCGATAGAAATAAATCGCAAAATATGCTCCAAAAATTAATATTTACACTTTTGTTTCTGTTATTTTACAAATTATATATATGAGAAAATTCACAAAGTTTCTTTAAATGCTTCTTAACACAACCCCTACGACATTGTTGCTCTATTTTAAACATATTCCCAATTTCCGCTTAAATATTATCGTTTTTAATATTAGCGCGCTCCCTCTAACAATCGTATTATCGCATCTCTCCTTCTTCTTCTTTTTGAGCGGGTACAACCCAGCCATAACATAATAGTTATCCTCTTCTGCTTATCACGACTTGTTCAAAAGCTGAAACGTAATAAGGATCGGTTCAACTGTAAAAAAAAGAAATTGGCGCTGAATGGCTATTTGATGACAATGTTACATATGAACTTATGTGAAACAACCCGCCCTTAGACTCGCAATTCGTGGTGTGGCAACAAATATTTAAGACTGACTTTCAAGCGCGATGCAAAGGAGTGGCAATTAAACAATGGGACTGAATTTCGTAACACAAAACAGAGCGGGAATTGTGTCCAAAAACATTGCTGGTATTTTTATTATGTTGTACGTTGTTTTTGGAGCAGCACCAAAAAAAATAATGCAGACATTTAAATTTTAAATCCCTTTCTAGTGTAAAACACTACCAACGCATTGGATGGGTGACGAATTAGTTACAGAGAATGTGTTACTATCATAATAATAAATTCAGAATAATATAATAGTGGATGAAGCAAGTACCTATAAGGCGCCAGAATCAAAATTATAAATCAGAAGAATGTTTATTACAAGTAAAAAAAAAAAAAAAAAATTAAAATTTTATTAATGTTTATTGAAATTTTACTTAGTTTAACGAAAGTTTCACCGTAATTTATTTAAGATTTTTAATATGTATTCATAAATAAGACGAGACGCCACGTTGCACACTATATCTAATTTTATATTAGAGGACTATATATAAATATTACATCGAAAGAGAGTTTGGAAGCTCAGACAAAACCGGCTAGTAGCCACTAATACTAGAAGATAGGTAACTGCAAAAGAAGGCATATATTAATAATAATTTGATAATTTGTAGAGCATCCTTTTTGTGAGAAATCACCTCAAGAGCGCTGGATTATTATTGCTTATAATATAATTATTTTAGTCGGGCGGGCGGTGTGAATTTGATTTTTATAAAATTGTACAGTTTTAGGGCTGGTACACGGAGAAAAATGTTATTTGAAAAAACGATAATTTTAATAGTAAAAACGGTTAAAAACGGGACTGAAGTTTTTACGAACAAATTAACAGTGTTTCAATGTTTATTAGCGGGAGAAGGTAAGATTAATTTGTTGGTATATGTACGAAATTACGTATACCAACGAAATATTCTTACATGCTCCCGCCAATAAACATTGAAACACTGTTAATTTGGATACGTTTTTAGATTTTCACGGCCAAAAGCCTTTTCGTTGTTTGTTTTTGGGGTGTTATGCCGTGTTGCGCTACCTCCTTCTTTAGCCGACCTTTCGGACAGCGTTGCATTGTCCATCATCAGGGCAGATCCGGCAGATCCGACGACGAAGGATCACAACACCCCAAAAACAAACAACGGAAAACCCTGTTAATTTGTTCGTACGAACTTCAGTCCCGTTTTTAACTGTTTTTAGTATTAAAATGATCGTTTTTTCGAATAAATTTTTCTCTGTGTAATACCCGCCCAAAAAGAAGAAGGAGAGATGCGACAATACGAATGTTAAAGGGAGCGCTAAAAAAAATCTAAAAAATAATAATTATTTCTTTGCGCCCCGAAGGTGATACGGGTAGTGTCTAAATAAGTAGATTTTTTATTATTTTTAATTAGTTAATTTTGATTATGAAAATGTGTTACAGGTACACAAACTAATGGGTTTTTCAATTCGGATTTGAAGAAGTACTGTTATACTTAAATAAAAAACTTAAATAATCACCAAGACATTGGAGACAGACCGAAAAAATCCAGAGAAGATGCTCCTCATACAACTTAATGAAGTGAACATAAGTACATCAAAGAACGTGAAATACTTGGGGCACGTCATTACCCACTGAAGACCTCTCGGACGACGGTGATATTGAGCGACAAAGGAGAAGTATCAGCATACTGTCGAATATGATTGAAATAATGTTAAAAAGACATTTTTCAATGCATTTTGTACCAGCCTGTATACTTGTGAAACATGGTGTCAATACTCAGTTCAATGGAAAGACTCCGGATCCAATATAATAACGCCTGCAGAATTATATTTGGATACAGGAGATATAGCAGCGCTTCAACAATGTTTACGGAACTAGGACTTAATGGATTCGCTGGCCTGATGAGACACCGGGTCACTGGAGCCAGGATGCGGCTAATGGCCTCCGACAACACGGAGGTGAACGCAGCCTTCCGGCACCAAGCACCACTCCTGAGTGAGCGCTGGGCCCGAGCTCTCTCAAGACCACGTAGAAATTGATTACCCATTTATAACTTTGTACCTACTTATAATTGTTCTACTTTATGTATAATGTAACTGTATTTATAACTATATGGGACGTGTGGGATTGCACTATCCTCCCCACATCCTGGAATAAAACATTATTATTATTAAGCCGCCATCATGCTTTAAAGTTTTCTCCAGAAAATGTCTTCTTAAATCTGTTTCCTAGAAAGTTAAATAATCCCATCTCGCTATTACTAATGCAGTAATTAATTCTAGACTGGGAGTAATAAAATTAACTTCAAACGCTCCGTCGCGTCTGCGATCATTTTAAAAAGCTGTACAATGTAGACTTAAATTCAAATCCTGGCTTCATTGTATGGGATACTTAATAATACACTTAAATAAATATAGGTACATTGTTGTGCATAAGAACAAAAAATGATGTGGCTTTTTTCAAATTCTTTAAATTAGGAATTGGTAGTTTTAAATTCTACCGACTGCATTTCTATATCGATTGATTTGTGTATATCTGTATTAAAATAATATCGCCTACTTCAGCCCTCTGACCCAGATGTGTCGACTATATAATAAGATAGAGTGTGCTGAAGTAGATATTTTCGTCGATAATATGTACATATTCGGTAAATAAATAAATAAAAAAGATACTGATTTTTTATGTGAATACCGCCCAAGAGTCCGAGCTGCTTCCAATCGTCTGGAGCAAGTGAGACTATGGCAATCCCAATTGGGTATGTTGAGAGGCTGAAAGTAGTGATATGGGAAAGAGGAAGGTGTGATACCCCAAAAATGAATCAAGATATTTACCTACGATTATTGGGAGTGGGAGAGGGCACCCGGAATGGGACAATCCAAATTTCTCATGAAAGGACCGGACCCTAGACGAACCAGGAAACTACTCGATATGGACAGAAACTCGCTGAGGGAACTGGTAGGACTATTAACGGGACACTGCCTTTTCAGGAGACACATGCAGGTATTGGGAGTGGAAAACACCAATATATGCAGAAAATGTGAAGAGGATGAAGAGACTCCAATTCACCTATGGTGCCAATGTCCTGCCCTGGTGGGAACTAGGCTCAGATACCTGGAGAGACATACAGTAGAACCAGAAGACATAGCTACATATCCAATGACAACCCTGGTGAACTTTATTAAAGGGACTGGGTTGTTATCAAAGGATTGAGGTAAAATGGGAGATAGCACAATGGGCCTATGGCCTAAGTGCTCATGGGAACTACTTGTAAACCGTCTCTGCCTTAAAATATATATATATATACCTACGATTATTTAAAAACCATCTGTTTATAAATCAAAAAAGGTAATTAGGTTAAGTTAGAAAAAAATACTATGACAATCAATATAAAGAGGACATACCGTCAATCATTATTGAATTTTTAATGAGAGGGGTCGATAGGTTAGCTGAAAAAACAGAGCAGTGACAAAACAGAACACGATAAAAATAGGTTAGGAAAGTTTAGGTTTTTTCCATTTTTCTTTAATGTTCTGTTAAAAACTTTAAACCCAGTAGTAAAGCAAAAAAAAACGTTAACGAAACTTACAAAAAAAGGCGCACATTTGTTGTTTGAAGATAGTCTCACTTGGAAAGTTCATCAAAGACGCAGACATACCTGAAACAAGAACAAATAAAACATATTAGTTGACTGTGAATATATTTAACAAGATACAGTTTGGGAAATTAGTTCTTTTTAAATCAAACTCTAGAAGTATTGACTCTTTTTTACAAAAAAAACATAAATTGATTTCGAAAGATTGTTATTTTGAAAAACTAAGTTTATTTTTAAATACTAAGGTTATTATACCGTTAGTCGTTGGCAGATTAATTTGTTCAATTTTCAAACAAAATATTGTATTGTCTATTAAACAACACAAATTCCAAATTATATAATCATACAGAAAAATAAATGACTTATCGGAATTTTAATTTTAGTTCAATTAAAATCATAAAAAAATAACTCCGAGAAGGTGTTTTGTGACAAAAATTCTTCAGTTTTCCTATTTATTTAAGGTCTTACAAACTAAAATATTAATTTTTTTTTGCACACTAATTTTGTTAAGACATTATTGAAAAATCGTAAATATTTGTGATCAAAAAATACTTACAATAAGTACACGATATTTAATCATTTATCATTATGCGTTTTGAGCATTTTTATTGCTTACTTGAATGTAGGTATATATCAAAGCAAGTTTTGAGAAATTAACAGTTTAAAAAATTTGTTACGTGGAATAATCGACCTTTCTCATCGGAACCTCCCTGTACAGTTGCAAGCATTTTGGAACTATAATTCTCAGCCGCTGGTCAATGGGTCTTAAGGGACGTGCCTGACTTAAGTTAACCAGTGATTCCTGAAATTATTTGAAATAAAAAACGTAAATGAAATTTTAATTTCCAGTGAAAAATTTTTTTTTCTAAAAAAATTATTTTACATGTCACACTGGTCACTCCATCAAGTAAACGCCCAACTCTTTACCCTGACCTTAGATGCAATACTAGATATATACTTTTTTAATGTTTTAAGTTGAAAAAAAACATTTTAAAAAATGTCGCTGAGACCTAAATTTTTTAACTTTAAATAGTAACAAGAATGACTGGTATTAACTTCTGCGTATCACGTATACTTCAAATAGTGACAGGAATCACTCAAGTAACTTCTGTTACTGTGTATCACGTATACTTCAAATAGTGACAGGAATCACTCAAGTAACTTCTGTTACTGTGTATCACGTATACTTCAAATAGTGACAGGAATCACTCAAGTAACTTCTGTTACTGTGTATCACGTATACTTCAAATAGTGACAGGAATCACTCAAGTAACTTCTGTTACTGTGTATCACGTATATGAAAATCAAATTATATTTTATGATACACTTACTTTAATTATTACAGTGAGAAAATATTGCTTGTGCAATGATGGAGGACGTGGCTAGCAGAGAAATTGGCCCATAGCGCTTGGAAACCCGAGGTATTTGTACACTTAGCGCCTCCGCCCACTCAGGCAACTGAAAACTCTCAACTGCCAACTGTCTTTGTATGACAATGTGATGGCCCGCACACTTCGCAATCACACAAAATCCCGTTGTCAATGGTAACGCAAGCGGTGACTTGCGACTTGCTTTGCTGGTTGCCCTGGCCGGCCATTGATAGTTGCCAGCTGTCAGCTGATTGTTCTTCATCTATGGTTAACCAAGCTTTTTGACCAATCAAGACAGAGAAAACAGCCGGTTTTAGTTGGTTTTCAGTTGCCTCAGTGGGCGGAACGCCTTAGGTGGCTAAAGCAAGACGGAATTGAACGAAATGAGGAAGAGCAAGATTTCAATGAACTTGGCTATTCAGATCTAGTCAACAAACTTGCCCATTCATTCTCTCTCCTCATTGCGTACTTTGAGTATTCTATTATTTTGCAAATCCAGGGGGGGGTTTACAGCGGCCCGGGGCCCCTCTTAGTACCACTTGGGCGCCTCTCAATGGCGGATTTGTTCATCGGTTGTCCCCCCCAGAGAACTGTATATTCTGCCCATCGCCATTCGCTTTTATTCAACGAATTACAGTATATTTTTACAAATTAAATCATTTCTGACGGATTAATTCCTCATTGTGTTTTCTGTCTCTTTGGAATTATTTACATAAAATTGTTAAAATTTGACTCCCATTTTATTGTTTTTCTGCAAAAAACAGCTTTTTATTATGTGATTACAGGATTCCAATAAAATTCAGAATCATGTAATTTTAACACGCCTAAAATTTTCGGTGTTTGTTTTTGGGGTGTTATGCCACATCGTCGGATCTGCCGGATCTGCCCTGAAGATGGACACTGGAACGCTGTCCGAATCGTCGGCTAAAGAAGGAGGTAGCACAACATGGCATAACACCCCAAAAACAAACAACGAAAATGCCTTTGGCCGTGAAAATCTAAAAAACGTTTCTCACCCCTAAAATTCATTAAAAGTTATAAACAAAAAAAAATAAGCTATAACCTAACCTAATGTAACCTATTTATCCACTGGAGCGACAGAGTAATTTAAAACTTTTTTATCGGATTGCTAAAGGAAATTTTTATACCCACATTTAAAAAAATCATACCTCCGAATTTGAATATGGAGACATACAAACTGATTATAGTTCTGTACAGCCAATGAATTCACCTATCTTTTTTCAATTATCACATATTCGTAGGATTTATAAAAAATATTAAAAAATCGTTAACTTTAAAACGTTTTAAAGAATCTAGAAAATATTTGCAACATTGTGGCAGCAAAGCAATCCGAGGCTTTGGAAATAGTGCCATAATGTGGCAAAAAGCGTTCGATTGGTTAACCAATTTTTAATACACATTTTTTTATCACTTTTAATGATTTTTTACCGGCGGTAAGGTCCTGAAATTCCTTTTCAAATTTTTTTGTTTCAAATAAATTGTTTCATTTAAGGGTCGCTAACATTATCTTTAATTATTAAATTTTACAATTTGAGGTTTTACGCTTTAAGTTATTCTAAAAATAAAAAAGTTTTATTTCTAATTACCGAATTCGAAAAAACCTAGTATTGAAACTAGGGCAAAGCCGGGTGTAGTAAAACTATCATTTTGAATAAACTAAAAACTTGTTTAAAACTTAAAAGAACTCTAATTCTAAAACACCTGCTGTTATTATTTATAGCGGTAAATTTCAAACAAAACACCTGGAAAGTACGATAAATACATACTAAAAAAAGATACTCTTTCTTCCCCGTTCTTACAATAGTAATTTTCATACACCTTCAACAACTTCATGACAAACAACAGAGTAAAATCCATTCTCGTAACGTATTCCCGTCAGCATTCGGCGTTTTTACAAATCAGCCAAGCGTGAATTTCTCATACATAAGAAACTAGATGTTTTAACCCTGTGGATGCCACAACGATTTATTAACGATCGTTGTTTGAACAATGTTTTTAATTGGATACATATATGGCTGAATTCTTTCAGTTTTTAATATTTTGTTGTAATTAGTTATCACTTCTACTTAATACTAGCTTCTGCCCGCGACTTCGTCTGCACAGGATTAGTACTTCG